>CM076846.1:186086760-187585963 GCA_039519185.1 Astragalus membranaceus
AAAGGAACGAGAGTGTCTGCGTTAATGAATTGGGATTCTGAATTTGCGACGGGCTTGCGACAAAGCCTTCGTCGCAAACTAGCGACCAACGTCATCTTCCGTCGCAAAGTAGTGACGAACATGTCTTCCCGTCGCAAATTATGAGCGGGATTGTTACCGCCAGTGCACAATTTCACTTGCCGTCGCAAACCCGTCGCAAATTAGCGACGGGTAGTTGTCCGTGGGAAACTTTCGTAGCAATATAGGCTTATTCTTGTAGTGATTTTGCATCAAACTACATGTCCTTAATATTCACCCCAACAAAATGGAGTGGCTGAGAGGAAAAATAGACACATATTAGAGGTGACACGATCACTTTTAATAGAGGGTAATGTTCCATCTCATTTATGGGGCGAGGCTGTGAACTCCACTGTTTATTTGATTAATCGAACCCCCTCTAGTGTAATTGAAGAATGAGCCATTAAATGTGTCTTTGTTGGGTATGGATCAACGCAAAAAGGTTATCGTGCTTTTATGAAAAAAAGAAAAGAGAGAAAAATACTTTTTATGTAAACTAACATTTATTTTCATTTTTTAGAAATAGACGACGACGACGACGACGACCACAACAACAACAACAACAACAACAACAACAACAACAACAACAACAACAACAACAACAACAACAACAACAACAACAACAACAACAACAACAACAACAACAACAACAACAACAACAACAACAACAACAACAACAACAACAACAACAACAACAACAACAACAACAACAACAACAACAACAACAACAACAACAACAACAACAACAACAACAACAACAACAACAACAACAACAACAACAACAACAACAACAACAACAACAACAACAACAACAACAACAACAACAACAACAACAACAACAACAACAACAACAACAACAACAACAACAACAACAACAACAACAACAACAACAACAACAACAACAACAACAACAACAACAACAACAACAACAACAACAACAACAACAACAACAACAACAACAACAACAACAACAACAACAACAACAACAACAACAACAACAACAACAACAACAACAACAACAACAACAACAACAACAACAACAACAACAACAACAACAACAACAACAACAACAACAACAACAACAACAACAACAACAACAACAACAACAACAACAACAACAACAACAACAACAACAACAACAACAACAACAACAACAACAACAACAACAACAACAACAACAACAACAACAACAACAACAACAACAACAACAACAACAACAACAACAACAACAACAACAACAACAACAACAACAACAACAACAACAACAACAACAACAACAACAACAACAACAATAGAGGGTAATGTTCCATCTCATTTATGGGGCGAGGCTGTGAACTCCACTGTTTATTTGATTAATCGAACCCCCTCTAGTGTAATTGAAGAATGAGCCATTAAATGTGTCTTTGTTGGGTATGGATCAACGCAAAAAGGTTATCGTGCTTTTATGAAAAAAAGAAAAGAGAGAAAAATACTTTTTATGTAAACTAACATTTATTTTCATTTTTTAGAAATAGACGACGACGACGACGACGACCACAACAACAACAACAACAACAACAACAACAACAACAACAACAACAACAACAACAACAACAACAACAACAACAACAACAACAACAACAACAACAACAACAACAACAACAACAACAACAACAACAACAACAACAACAACAACAACAACAACAACAACAACAACAACAACAACAACAACAACAACAACAACAACAACAACAACAACAACAACAACAACAACAACAACAACAACAACAACAACAACAACAACAACAACAACAACAACAACAACAACAACAACAACAACAACAACAACAACAACAACAACAACAACAACAACAACAACAACAACAACAACAACAACAACAACAACAACAACAACAACAACAACAACAACAACAACAACAACAACAACAACAACAACAACAACAACAACAACAACAACAACAACAACAACAACAACAACAACAACAACAACAACAACAACAACAACAACAACAACAACAACAACAACAACAACAACAACAACAACAACAACAACAACAACAACAACAACAACAACAACAACAACAACAACAACAACAACAACAACAACAACAACAACAACAACAACAACAACAACAACAACAACAACAACAACAACAACAACAACAACAACAACAACAACAACAACAACAACAACAACAACAACAACAACAACAACAACAACAACAACAACAACAACAACAACAACAACAACAACAACAACAACAACAACAACAACAACAACAACAACAACAACAACAACAACAACAACAACAACAACAACAACAACAACAACAACAACAACAACAACAACAACAACAACAACAACAACAACAACAACAACAACAACAACAACAACAATAATAAAGGGGAAAGATAAAAGAAAATAAATAAATAAAATAAAACAAAAAGAAAAAAACTAGTAAAGGGGTGGGGTGCAGAACGAAATAAAGGGGGGGGGGGGTGAGACTAGCAGAAACAGCCCAGTTCAACTTTTTTGTGTTTTTGGGTCTGGTCTGCGAAATGGGCTTAAGCTGGTGGGGGTGTACCACTAAAACAGTGGGGTGTAATTATAAATCTGATATTAAAAAGAGAATTAAAATTAAATAAATAAATAGATAGGGACTATAAAAGGGAAAACAACACATGAAACCCTAATTTTTTCTCTTCTTCTCTCGGGCGCCGTTTTTATTTTAGAAAAGAGAGAGAGAGAGAGAGAGAGAGAGAGAGAGAGTTTCACGAAGAGAGAGAAAGAGAGAGGATGAAAGAGAGAGGGAGCAAGAATAGAAGATCTTTTTTTGTATTATTTGTAATTTTCGTTTATATATTTTTTTATATTTTTCTAATGTGTAAAAAAAGAATAAGAATAATAATAATGAATGCTAAAACAGATTTTTTTTAATTAAGTTTTTCCTTAAAAATAAGCTCTACAAATAAAAAAGATAAGTAAAAACAACGCAAAATTGCCAACAAGTACAAAAATAGTACGTGTGAACGAAATAATCTCAAAATGTGCAAAATGGCATATTTTTGGGATTCTTTTATAAAAAAAAGAAAAATACCGGTTAAAATTGGGTGTTCAGAACTATCCACCTCCACAATTAAAACACTGCTTTGTGTATTGTTTTATTGTTCATTATTTCCTAAAGATTATGAATATGAGAAAGATGACTTTTGAAGAAGTTGGTGGTGAGTGTTTTGACTATTTAGTTGATAGATGATTTCTGCAACCTTCAAGTGTTAAACGGCGAGGTATTTTGGGATGCATAATATCTTTCGCACGATTTGGAAATTTTCTTTGGTAGGGAATTTTACTTTAGGTCTGAAAACCATGTGGTAAAAACCAAAATTAGTATCAAGACTCGTCATCTATAATTAACTGAATTCATTGGTTTGCTAGAAAAGTATGAAGGTTTTGGGCAGCAAAATTTTTAAGAACATTATTGCCAGTGAGTTTTCTACTTAGTACATTAGAGTTCGACCATGATGGAAAGGCAGCACGTATAATGTTATTTCACGTACGTTTTTTCTTTGTACATTTAACATTATCAATTGCCTTCGGTGAGTCCATGATTTACTAGTCTGTTTTGTGGTTGATATAATGTGTAAATAATAGTAAATTTATTTGTGTCCTTGAATCTTATATGTGTTATGTGGCTAGCTATTATGCTTAACTCAGTCACAATATATCATATGCAACAAACTTAACAAACATTATAATGGGCACTCAACATAAAACTGCTCTCACACTCCAAATTTTCGTGTTTTTTGTCCCATATAGAATTACAATCCTGGTAAACTTCATATCAAAATATCACAGCTGAATACACTGCTATGGCAATCACAAAGCTCCACTTTAACTTTTACCTAATAATTAGTAAATGAGTTTCAAAAATAATTAGTAAATCAGACCTCAATCTTAAATTTCAACCTGCTGCAACAACTATAGGAAAGAGAATATAGGCTTGCTGTGATACAAAAATAATTCTAAAATATATGCCAAAAAAGTAATTGATTTGATTATGAGTGTCTGTCTGTAATAGAATATTTGTTAATTAAAGTGTTTGTGAATAGCTACTTCTTACACAATAACAGAGGTGGAAGGGGAACTCATTGAGAGTAGATCGATGTTTCTAAGAACTAAGCTCCCTAATAGTAATACTGAAAATAAGCAACATATATGATTTTGGACTATATATATCAGTTTACCCTTGGTCATGGAGAAAATTTAAGGTTCATCATATATGAATCGTTCTATGCATTGGAAATGTGGTTTGCTTTTTGTTGTCTTGTGCTCTTCCATGACACTCACAGTAGTTTTCATTTGTTGCAATCGCCACAATATTTTATTTACTCTTGGCCTTTTCTATGCATTCAATTTTTCTGAGGATCTATCTGACTAGTATTGCATTTTGTAAAGGTATATCAGAAGGTGGATTGGAGAGTGACGGTAGAAAGAGTAGCTAAGTTATTTCCTGATGATCAGTTTGGAGACTAAATTGTATCTAAATTATTGGCTTTTGTCTGTCAAAATTTGTTCTATTTTTCGGCACAACACCATGTGAATGATCTCTCATCGTCAAATACAATGCAATTGGTATTAATTACTATATCAGCTTCATGAAAAAGTCAATTTCAATGCTTTATAGTATTTGAAGGAGTAATATGACATTAGTATATAAGTTTTGATAGTGTCTCATAGATGTTTCTGTGACTTTTCAAACCAATGCAAGTGCCTGATTCGTTCTAAAACCATTCTTTTTTTGCCAAATAAAAATGCCAAAATTTCCAAACACTCAACCATGCCTCGTACAATAGATGAAGGAAATTGCAAATATAAAACTTGCACAGCCAGACTTGTGGATTGTATCAAATGGCAAAGGTCAAATTTACGATCTCAAAAATGATATTATTGATGATAATGAAAACAATAAGTCTTTGAGAACAACACTCTACTATTTATCTAACTCTAGGATGCAAAAGATAATCAAAGGAGCACTCTTGTTATCTTTGCAACCATCATTATAAATAGAAATAACAAACTAAATCTAGGTAATACAATCTTTCAGACACATAACAGTGGATGGAGCACTTTCTCAGTCCATCATCTTGCAATGTTGCTCTTGTTTGTTCATGCTGGGTGCAGATCCGCTCCAGTTACTGGACAGTTCCAGTAAGAGAGAGATATGTTGTAATATTGACCAATTTCACTTTCTTGTTGCTGCAGGTTGCTTTACTTGATTGTAGGGGGTGCAACCAGCACTCTCTATTTGCAGGCCCAAAGTATCAGTGTCTTGTTGTGCTGTTGGATCAGTCACAACCCGTGCGGAACCCAGAACCCGAAACTGTTGCAACACGCGGGTTGTGTTTGACCGGGAGTATAAAAACTGGTTTCTAGGGTTTTCTTTCAGAAAACCAAGAACTGTTTCTCTCTTCTTGCTGCTTCTCTGGTTCTGTTCTTTCTTCTTCTTCCTCTCTCACGATCTTAGGGTTTCAGTGCTCTTGCTGCTCCTGCAGTGATGACGCGCTGAAACGCTAGACCCTCTCCACCGATGATGATCCTTGATGACGATGATGCGAAGAAACGTTCGGTTTGAACCCTGAGTCACCTGAGATCTGAGGTTGCAGCTTGTTGAAGCTTCGGTGATGATGCTTCTATGACTGATACGTGAAACTTGATGACAAGCTTCCTTTACTGTCACTGAGGTAAGACTTTTGAACCTTTATCTTCTTTCTTTAACTGTTTCTTGTTAGGTTTTGCTTCGACAAAACCCTAACTCTGTGTTCTTGCCCTTTAGGTACAGATCTTGAAGGATCTGCTTCTGAGGAGCTTCAACAGGTAAAGTCACGCTTGATCTTTACCTTCGATTGTTGTTTAATTTCTGATCTGCTCACAGTGCACGTTTTAACACCTTTCTTTGTTGTTGTTTGTCTGACTGAGTTGCAAGAGATGGTTCTTCACGCCTTGAAGAACCCAGAAGATATCAGAATGTTTCTCCCTTGAGAAATAGGTATAATCCCTTTCTTTCTCTCTGATTTCCTTTGATTCTGAATTGTCAAGTCACTGAAAACAATGTTGCTAACTTGCTGTTTTGATTCTCTTTTCTTTATGAGGTTTTGCCTTCAACCACTTGTTGAAGGGGCTGTTCTCACAAGAAACTCAGAACCAGAACCTGAAGGTAGCTACACAGAAGAGGGAAAGTCAGAGAAGACTTAGAGTATATCTTTGTAAAATTGTAAACTTTTTATTGCATAAAGTCTGTGTGTTTACATTCTGCTATCATAGCTATATATACAATGTAAATGAAGTTTGTTTTTAGTTTTAACAAACTTCTAATGTTAGTTATAGTTGTTAGATAGGTAGTAACAACTTAACTAATTACAACTTGTACCAACAGCTTAAATTCAAAAAATATAGCCGTTGGCTAACAAAAACTTAGGTATTTGACAATTAAATCGAATACCTTCCCTTAATTTCAAAATCCTATATTTAGGAATCCTAAAACTGAAATGGAAACTTAGATAGAGATAGGAAATCACAGGACAGACCCCTGGACATAGTCTTTCAGAAAAGTTACTTGAGACAAGCCCCCAAGAGTAGCTTTAAGGCTGCTTTCTTAGTTAGAAAGCAACCAGCCCAATCTCTCTTCTAAGTTTCACAAAAGTTTCTCCTTTGAGTGCTTTTGTAAATAGGTCAGCTAGTTGCTCATTAGTAGAACAATACTCAACTTGTAGCCTTCCATTAGTGACTTGCTCCCTTAAGTAGTGAAACCTTGCTTGGATGTGTTTTGTTCTTCCATGAGAACCAGGATTCCTTGCAAGATTTAGAGCTGATTTGTTGTCTATCATCAATATAGGGGGTTGACTTAGGTCAACCTGTAGCTCCTTTATCAATTCTTCCATCCATGCTGCTTGAGTTGCAGCAGCACACCCAGCAACATACTCTGCCTCACAGGAGGACAGAGCCACAATATTCTATTTCTTGGAGCTCCAAGATATGGAAGCTTCCTGAAACTTAAAGAGGTACCCAGAGGTGCTTCTTCTGTCCACATGATCTCCACACCAGTCAAAGTTAGAGAATCCCACTAGGCTTAGTTTGTTATCATCACATTTCTTAGGAAAGAAAACACCATAATTGAGTGTACCTTTGATGTACCTCAATATTCTTTTTGTAGCATTTAAGTGTATTTGCCTAGGTTCATTCATGAACCTACTTACCATACCTGTAGCAAATAAGATATCTGATCTGCTGTGACACATATATCTTAAAGAACCAATCATTTGCCTGTAGTAAGTAGCATCCACTTTACAACCCAGTTCAACTTCCTTTCTTCCCAATACACCCTCTCCTGGATTGCTGGCAGAGTTGCATTCTGCCAATTCAAACCTTGCCAAAACCTCTTTAGCATATTTAAGTTGATGTAAGATAATCCCCTCAGGTATTCTTAGAAATTCCAGCCCTAGGAAGTAGGATAACTTGCCTAGGTCTGTCATTTCAAATTCCTGTTTCATAGAGGTTTTGAAGTAATCAATCTCCTTTGCACAATTCCCTGTGACAAGTAGATCATCTATATACAAGCATACTAATAGAAGATAAGTCTGTAGGTTTCCCTTCACATAGACCCCATATTCATTTGAGCACTTTGTAAACCCATTTTCAGTAAAGAATAAGTCAATCCTCTTGTTCCAAGCCCTTGGAGCCTGTTTCAACCCGTATAGGGCCTTGTGTAGTTGAAATACCATATCCACCTTGCCTTTAACTTAAAAACCAGGTGGCTGCTTAATGAACACAGTTTCTTCAAGTGGCCCATTCAGGAAAGCTGATTTAACATCCATGTGGTAAAGTTCCCACCCTTTGTTGCAAGCTAGGGCAGTTACCAACCTTATGGTTTCGTGCCTTGCAACTGGGAAAACACTTCAGTGTAGTCAATGCCTTCTTTTTGTTGAAACCCTCTAGCCACCAACCTAGCTTTGTATTTTACAATGTCACCCTTAGGATCCAGCTTTAGTTTGAAGATCCACTTCACACTGATAGCTTTATTTCCCTTAGGTAGCTGAGTTAGAGACAATGTACCATTCTTCTCAATAGAGTTCAGCTCCTCAACCATTGCCAATCTCCACTTTTCTTGTTTTAGAGCCTCATAGTGGTCTATAGGTTCTGCATCAGCTAGCATAGCATAGCGAATGAGGTTTCCCTCTTCATTTACTTCACTGTCAGTCACAAGTTCAAAATCTGCCAACCTTCTAGGTGGTTGTCTCAACCTCTGCCCTCTTGCCAATTCTGGTTGCAGAGGTTCTGGACTTGGAGTTTCAGGCTCCTCATTTTGAGGAGGCAGATCTGGAGTATGCATATCAGGCATATCTTCAAAGTCAGAATTGTCTTCATCATTCTGATGGAGTACTTCAGGTGTAGAATTTGTGCCTTCTTGCTCAAAAAACTGACCTGAATTAGGTTGTTCAGCAGTGCTCCAATCCCATTGCTCATTTTCTAACACAGTGACATCCCTAGAGATCTCTACTTTGTTGTTTATAGGGTAAAACAACCTGTAGGCCCCTGTAGGATGGTACCCAATTAGGATAAGAGGTTTGCTCTTATCTTCCAATTTCTTTCTCTTTTGGTCTGGAACATGACCATAGCATAGAGAACCAAAAATCCTTAGGTGTGCCACACTTGGCTTATCACCCATCCAAACTTCCTCTGGAACTTTCCCTTCTATCCTTTTAGTAGGGCATCTGTTTAGGATGTAAGCAGCAGTGTTGACTGCTTCACCTCAAAAACTCTTTGGTAATCCTTTGTGCTTGACCATGGATCTAGCCATGTCAAGTAGACTTCAGTTTCTCCTTTCAGCCACTCCATTGTGTTGTGGAGTGTATGGGGAGGTAACTTCATGAACAATTCCTTTGCTGGTGCAGTATTCTTCAAACTCCTTTGAAGTATACTCACCACCACCATCTGTCCTTAGGATCTTCAATTTTCTGCCACTTTGCCTTTCTGACATTTCTAGGAACTGCTTGAATATCAACAGGGCCTCTCCTTTTGTTTTGATTAGATACACCCACATTCTTCTAGGATACTCATCTACAAAGGTCAGAAAATACTTATTGTTACTAAGAGATAAAACATCAAAAGGACCACATATATCTGAGTAAACAACATGCAATACGTCTTTAGATCTATTAGCTAGTTCTGACTGGAATTTGTTTCTAGGCTGTTTACCCATTAAACATGTGGTACATACCCCATTAGGTGCCTCAATCTTAGGTAGCCCTTTAACAAAACCTTTAGCACTCAGTTTAGTTAAACTACCAAAGTTTAAGTGCCCAAGTCTTCTATGCCAAAGCTCACTTTCAGTACTAGTTGTAGCACTAAAACACTCAGCTGTTGATGTGCTAATACTAGTCCTGAAAGTTCTGTTTTTGGCTAGAGGACTTGTTAAAACTGGTTTATCCTTAGTATAAAAAACAGTCAGCTTTAAATCCTTCATGATTATTGAAAAACCTTTTTCAACCAACTGTCCTAGACTAATTAAGTTGCAGCTAATGCCAAGAACATAGTATACATCATGGATAATTACTACCTGTCCATCATCCTTTGTGAACATCACATTACCCATACCTGATGCTTCAATAGACCTGTTGCTTGCACACTTAATAGTAGTCTTCTTGTTTGGGTTGAAGTCCACCAACCACCATTTATTACCTGTTAAATGATTAGAACATGCAGAATCTAGATACCATAGTTCAGCTATAGTATTACCATTCCCTGTAGTAACTACTAGAGCTATATAATCTGAGTTTATACTTAGAGTAAAATCAGATACACTAGTTTCTGCCTTAGGTTCTAATTCATTCTTATGGCTGTCAGTTTCTGTCTCATTTTCTAAGTCAGAAATCATACTGAATGCCACAGGTGTGCATTTAGTGTCAAAGTCCTCCTTGACCACATTGGCCTCCTCCTCAGACTCTTTAGGTTTACCATTTTTCTTAGTAGGACATTCAGTGGCATAATGCCCATAGTTATCACACCTATAGCATTGTACCTTAGATTTGTCCTTTTTCTTATTTGAGTCAAAGTTTTTCTTGGAGGAATTCCCCTTACCTTTGGGTTTTCCTCCCTTACCTTTGGACCAATCTTTGGTTGGTTGGGTGTTGCCTTTCTTTCCCTTGCCTTTGCCTGCAAACAAGGCTTGATCTTCCTCCATTTCACCCATCAAAAGATTCAACCTGATTTCTTTAGCTTCAAGCGTACTCTGGAGGTCTTCGACTTTAAGATCTGCAGGCTTGACAGTGTCTTCAATGCTGTTTACAATAAAACCAAACTTCCTTGTTAAGGATCTAAGAATTTTCTTGCAAGTAGTTAGTTCAGATAATGTCTCTCCATTGAGACTCATTGCATTGGTGATTTTCTTCAGTTTCCCAAAGAAATCACTAATGCTTTCACCCTCTTGCATGTTTAAATTTTCATACTGCTTCCTCAAGGCTTGCAGTTTTTCCTCTTTGACTGGTGCAGCACCATTATAATATTTGTCAAGGAGGTCTCAGGCAGTTTTAGAGACTTTTATGCCTCTAATTCTGTCAAAGTTGCTCTCATCACACCCCCGGTGTATGAGATAGAGGGCTTTCCAGTCCTTTTTTGTATTCTCCTTGTGTTCAGCTGTTTGTGCAGGAGTTGGTTCCTCCGGTAGCTCAGGAACCCCTTCTTGAACAATATCTAGAACATCATGGAATCCAAAGATGGCTTCCATTTGCAAATACCATCTATCCCAGTTTTTCCCATTTAGCTTGGGAATCTGGGTGGACAGACTTGCACTTGACATGCTGGTTTGAAACCTTGATTAGCACTTTCTATCAGCTGTTTCAAAACACTTAAAACTGTCAAAATAACACACCTACACAGTCACTTACTGTGCAGGCAACAGAAAACTTGTAAAGATAATGAAAGAAGATTAAGAACTGGATTTGAGTTTAGTAAATGTCCCTAGATCGTCTTGCTCTATGATACCATGTTGTAATACTGACCAATTTCACTTTCTTGTTGCTGCAGGTTGCTTTATTTGATTGTAGGGGGGTGCAACCATCACTCTCTATTCGCAGGCCCAAAGTATCAGTGTCTTGTTGTGCTGTTGGATCAGTCACAACCCGTGCGGAACCCAGAACCCGAAACTGTTGCAACACGCGGGTTGTGTTTGACCCGGAGTATAAAAACTGGTTTCTAGGGTTTTCTTTCAGAAAACCAAGAACTGTTTCTCTCTTCTTGCTGCTTCTCTGGTTCTGTTCTTTCTTCTTCTTCCTCTCTCACGATCTTAGGGTTTCAGTGCTCTTGCTGCTCCTGCAGTGATGACGCGCTGAAACGCTAGACCCTCTCCACCGATGATGATCCTTGATGACGATGATGCGAAGAAACGTTCGGTTTGAGCCCTGAGTCACCTGAGATCTGAGGTTGCATCTTGTTGAAGCTTCGGTGATGATGCTTCTGTGACTGATGCGTGAAACTTGATGACAAGCTTCCTCTACTGTCACTGAGGTAAGATTTCTGAACCTTTATCTTCTTTCTTTAACTGTTTCTTGTTAGGTTTTGCTTCGACAAAACCCTAACTCTGTGTTCTTGCCCTTTAGGTACAGATCTTGAAGGATCTTCTTCTGAGGAGCTTCAACAGGTAAAGTCACGCTTGATCTTTACCTTTGATTGTTGTTTAAATTCTGATCTGCTCACAGTGCACGTTTTAACACCTTTCTTTGTTGTTGTTTGTCTGACTGAGTTGCAAGAGATGGTTCTTCACACCTTGAAGAACCCAGCAGATATCAGAATGTTTCTCCCTCTGAGAAATAGGTATAATCCCTTTCTTTCTCTCTGATTTCCTTTGATTCTGAATTGTCCAGACACTGAAAACAATGTTGCTAACTTGCTGTTTTGATTCTCTTTTCTTTATGAGGTCTTGCCTTCAACCACTTGTTGAAGGGGCTGTTCTCACAAGAAACTCAGAACCAGAACCTGAAGGTAGCTACACAGAAGAGGGAAAGGCAGAGAAGACTTAGAGTATATCGTTGTAAAATTGTAAACTTTTTATTGCATAAAGTCTGTGTGTTTACATTCTGCTATCATAGCTATATATATACAATGTAAATGAAGTTTGTTTTTAGTTTTAACAAACTTCTAAAGTTAGTTATAGTTGTTAGATAGGTAGTAACAACTTAACTAATTACAACTTGTACCAACAGCTTAAATTCAAAAAATATAGCTGTTGGCTAACAAAAACTTAGGTATTTGACAATTAAATCCAATAAAATAGACAAATCAAATAAAATAATATTATTTTATTTCATGAGTCTGTCACTCCTACTGAAACTGTCCAATAAATAGAGAATAGAGATGATCTCATTCCGTTCATCCTTCACTGTTGTGTAAATCAATTACTGCTTCAACTCCTCCGTTGACTGTTGTTTCAACATTGTTTTAGCATGCATCCAATGTACCTTTAAGGATATGATATGTTTTTGTTTGTTGTGTGGCTATGACCACTACGTTTTCGCCATACTGACCACTTTGAGATTGTCGGAGAAGAATAACATCTACTTGCAGTATTTGAAAACAATTCACACTCTAAAAATTGAAAGCCATCAAAAATCTCTATCAACATATATACCAAAAAGAATGAACAATGAAAATTGATCAAGCTGCTAAGTCTTGGAGGAGCTTCACAGCAGCACGTTCGTTCATCAGATCGGGGTGGCCTGCACAGAGTATCTATCTTCTAAGGGTTTTTATCAATTTTTGTTTCACTTTCAAAAAAAAAAACATTGGTCAGGCCAAATCTATTTTTTAGGCTAAATAACACTTGTAGTCATTTATCTTTGACTAAGGTTTCATTTTGCTCCTATATCTTCTTTTTATCCCATTTTGGTCACTTATCTTCCATTTCCGTGTCATTTTGTTCATTTTTTGTGTTTTCTGTCCATTGAAGTTAATAGACGCTACATCGGCAATTAACTGCTGACGTAGTGTCTTAAGTGTCTAGTCTGATGTGTATTTCATTAAATGACGTGACAATTTTTTTTTAAATAAAAAAGTTTACACATGAGCATTTATGTTTTTAAATTATAAAAACACAAACAATTTACGCGTATATATACAATTTCTGTGTGATGATGTAAGAGTTTGTTTCCAATATTTTTTAGTGGAGGTAATATAAAATAAAATTGTATCAAATAGGATCTATAATGTTCATTTATTTTCTATATTTCAGGCATGATAATCTTTTGTTTATTTTATATTTTTACTATTAATGTTAAGCATGATGATGTTAATTAATTAATTAATTTATTTATATATAATATAACATGCTCCAAGTTATTACATGATCTACAATAAAATGCTAGAAACACACCCATCTTAATACTGTATCAACCTTAGACATTCAAATGATATACTCGATAAAGCCCACAAAAAATCCAACCCTAGCTATCAAAACCAACATAAAATTTTTCCTTAGTAAAAGTGTAAAACAAAACAAAAGAGACAGTTTAAAGTGCAAATCACAAGCCCCAATTAATTTGTTACGTTTCTAACAATGTCGTCGAACAAAGAGGTGGATGTTGTGAAAGGTCTAGACTTAAAGAGGTACATGGGTAGATGGTACGAGATAGCATCTTTCCCATCAAATTTTCAACCCAACGATTGTGTAGACACAAGAGTCATCAACACTCTCAAAGAAGATGGGACTATCAAGGTTCTTAATGAGACTTGGAGTGGTGGTAAAAGAAGCTACATTGAGGGAATCGCTTATAAGGCTGACCCTAATAGTGATGAGGCTAAGCTTAAAGTCACATTTAATGTTCCTCCATCATTGCCCGCCATTCCCGTTGTTGGTAATTATTGGATTTTGTATATTGATAGTGGTAATCAGTATGCTCTCATTGGCGATCCCAGCAGAAAATGTCTTTGGGTAAATTTTATTTATCTAGTAGTTTTTAACCTTTATTGTAATGGTCTTCCTCTTTTTCAATTCTATAATTAGGTGTGAATGCATGTGATCGTTTTTGTTTTTATGGGGTGTGAATGTTTTTGTTTCATATTTTAAGGGCTATTCATTTTATAATATGTACTCAAATTAAAACTTGTAGAGTGGTGGAGAAATGTGAAGGGGCGATTTTGATGAACTATTTGGTGTGTGAGTATTCCTAAAGTATGTGAAATGCGTCTCATTAGTTCTAAATTTTTATAAAATACATCTAATTATAAGACTATTTGTAATATTTTTTTTAGAGTCTAATTAGACAAAATTGATGAATTTGACATCTATATAGTCTACTTATTATTTTAATATATTTCATGGATAATTACCAAATAGGTAAGTTTGAAGATTAAGTTGAGAGTTTACTTTATTATTATATTGCTGGCTTGGGAGTATTTTTCTTTATGATGAATTTATATCATAACTCGGATTATTTTGGTCCCTAGATATTATGCAGGAGCACCCATATGGATGATGGAATATACAACCAGCTTGTTCTGAAAGCTGAGAAAGAAGGGTATGATGTGAGCAAATTGCGCAAGACTCCACATAGTAATACTCCACCACAGGAAGGACCCCAAGACACTAATGGAGGACAATGTTATGTAATGAGGCTCAACAAGTAGTTCATGGCATAAATAAATGTGTTGAGAACTCTAATTGGCATAAATAAATGTGTAATCCCACTCTGACAATAGTTAATAATCTACTATATTAATATTATTTGCTCAAAAAAAATCTATTATATTATTATTATTGATCAAAATGTTATTTATGCATAGTATCTAATGGCTTCGTCCCACTCAATATTCAAACTTGAAACCTTAGGGTGGAATCTAAGTCTAATTACACTCGGACCAACCCTGTTGGTACTGTATTTTTTTGTTACAAAAATTTAGGAGAGTTGGCCTCTAGGGCTCACTAGGGTCAAAGCAGGACTCAAGGCTCTATTAGTAGACAACCACCCTAAAGAAATAGTAATTTTTATTAACCCCTAAAGAAATAGTATAATTCTATGCGTTTTGATTTTTTTTTTATTCTTTTTTATTGTATATTAGAGGGTAGTATTCACGACTTTGCTAATGATTAATCTATATCGAGAAAACTAGTTGGCTAAGTGTACCCAACTTTCTCGGTCTATACGGTTCTCCCCTCAATAAAGTTTTTGAGACACTCAAAATTTAGTGAAGTTCGAATTCATCGATCTATCTTTTATTGGTATCCATTGTCTATTTCTCATTCAATTGATTTTTTTAAAAATGAAAACTCGTAAAATATCTTTATTTTTTTGGTACAATATTAGGATGATTTTATTTTTTAACAAAAAAATAGGTAGTATAAAATAAAACTGTATCAAATAGGATCTATAATGTTTATTTATTTTCTATATTTCAGGCATGATGCATGACTATGTTAATTAATTAATTTATATATAATATAACATAAGGGTGGACAAAATGTTTAAACCGACCGAAAATCCGAATTACCCCAAGTACTGTAAACGTCTTTACGGTCGGTTAGAGACGGGTATCGGATGGCATATTCACAAATTTGGTTAATAATGGTCCCATTTGAATTTGGAATCGGTTGCCAATGTTTTTTTTATCAACTTGAAATGGTTTCATTCAGAATTGGGCAAAGCCTCAAAACCAATACAATAGTGGAAAATGGGTGGGCCACAGCAGACCGGCCCAACCCAATTATTTAAGAAAATACAGTAAAGGAAATTACACCGGTGTGACAGTAAAACGACCACTGGGCTTCCAAAATCCAGTCCAGCTTTACAATAAGCCCATACCAACCACACCGGGTCAACAAAACAATAATAGTGGAGAGAGGGAGAATAACTTCTTTCACGCAAACGACAACAAAGCCAACCACCACGACAGCACAAAGTCAAAACAAACCCTAAATTGGCAATTCCAGCACCTACACGCCTCATCACCATTAATCATATCACCAACTCCAATCTCAATCAAATATCATCAAAATTGAGTGGATTCGAGGAGCAAGCACCACTAGTAGCTGAAGGGGTCAGATCTGAGTGAGAAGACGCTTCGACGACGGAAGAGAAACACTGAACACCACTGAGATGACCTTACGAGAGAAGCCGAGGAAGACAGCATATCAACTCACACCTCCACTAATTCCGAATTGATTAGTTCAGCGAGAGCCACAGGAGGGTGATAGATCCTGTTCGAAGGAAGACGGCAATTCGTTGAGAGCTTCGCAATAAGATCAGCCACAGAGTTACCATCACGCGAGGTCCAAAGGAACCCGATCCAGGTGAATTCTGCTCTTAACTCATGAATATTTTTCAATATGTGCTCAATATCCTTTCTCCTACTAACACCACGACATGCTTCTATGAGTGGTTTACAATCGGACTCCACAACCACTGAATCGATGTTCAAAGATGCTGCAAGGGATACTCCTTCCCTCAAAGCCAAAGCTTCTGCTATACAAAAGCTGAGGAAGCATGAAGATGAGAGGTAATGCCTGAAATAACTTTCCCTTGCTATCCCTTATAATAATTCCACACGATCTGGCACCTGTTGCTGGGTTGAAAGAAGCATCTGTGTTAATTTTCAGAATATTGTCTCTGGGGGGTCTCCACCTGGTAGAGTTCTTTACACTACTGTTGATGTTGCCAGGGTTAGGATTAGGAGTATCTTTGATAGATAAGAACTCGGTTGTTGCATTGTTGGCAAGGATAAGGCTTCACTACAAGAAAATCGACGATTTCCGACGGCAAAATCCGTCGGAAACGCACTGATTTTCGTCGCAAATTAACGTTTCCGACGGACTTTCCGACAGACAAATTTTCGTCGCAAAATCGCTCGTCGGAAATCGTTTCCGACGGATATGTTCGTCGCAAATGAGTCCGTCGCAAGTCGTCGCAAATCCGTCACAAATGTTCGTCGCAAATTCGTCGCAAAAAACCATTTCCGACGAAAATTTCCGTCGGAAATCCGTCGTAAATTTTAAAAAAAAATAAAAAAAATAAAATCTTCTGGTAACTTATTCCTAATAACTAACAATTTGGTAACTTATTCATAATAGCTAACGATCTAAATTTGACAGAACTATAAACTATCAAATCCAACAATTTATAAAAGACACAACAATCAACAACACATATATCATCAAATTTTCATAAAAACTACGCATAAAACCTCTACAGCAAATTCCAAACAGACACTGCTCTAATAGAAGCTCAGAATTCAAATATAATAAATTGCAAAAATAGCTTATCTCTAAGCATTACTAAAAATAGGTATACAATTTTGTGTCTTTATGGAGATGGTTCTTCCTGTATCGTTTTCCAACTCATCTTTATTAAATACAGTACAAGATCATTTGCAGCCTCAGCAGCCTCGATACCAGCAGCACCAGTGCAATAGCTATTTCGTATTGTCTGCTTGCAGCACTTATAGCACTTGAGAATACCATCTAATACAAAAAGACAAAAAGATAGTAACTCACCCTTTCAGATTATGCTCTTGTAATTCAGCTTGAAGCTGATTGTCAGCTAACACCCCTGATGAACCCAAGGCTGAAAGCTTTTCCTTTAAAACAGATGCTGCATAGGACCTTTACTATAAGAAAATCTGAATAACAAGATAGATGGAACAGAAGAACTGAGTGCAAATATAGCTGAATTTATTGGTTGCAAACCAACTTGTTTTCTGACAGACCAGTAACAGACCCCTGTATTTCTCAAAGCTGAATTACAGGGGTCTGTTACTTTGATACAAATCAGATGGTAGAAACATGATTATATAAGCGCATATTCCATGCTAATCTTTTATTGAGTCTGACATGACACCATAAAATACTCGCCCATGAGGTTCAGCTCCTGATCAACCTCAGTTTTAGGATATCTACAAATAACCGGTGCAGTAAAAATAATCCATGCACAGAAAAAGTATGCCGTGCAAATTTTTTCAGAGTTCTAGCCTATGAAATGTATTCTCTATCCTTTATCATGTATTGAAGATAAGGTTCGTGGACTTTCATACAGAAAATTCGCATTTCTACTCATCTCCCAAATAGGAGGGAAGCAAAGATAAGCCTTTATAAGAACATAAAAGAACATTAGTATATTTTTTATTATCTACCACAATCTGAAAAGTAGTTGAACAAGAAGGAAGTCACTTCATGATGTACAAATTAACAAGAAAAACCATTGTATGGGGGAGTTTGATACCAGCCTGCATAAAAAATAGAGGGTGAATGTAGTTCAGTGACATACTTGAATCCACAATAAGGTAATTTGTCTTTCTACGTATGTCAATGTTTCCCACTCCAGCAATCCGAAACCCAACTATAGTATCCTGTGTTAAATAAAATAGAAATCACAAGCTTCAGGGCCTTTTAATAAAATAGAAAGCCTTTTAGCAGCCAAGAAATTAAGTTAGAAATAGAACCTGCTAATTTCATGTTTCTCATAAACATCATTGCTTCTTCTTCAGTTAAAGAACCTACCAACCATGGTAGGACACGCTCAATCAATTTCAGAAGCATCATGCATATACTTTGATACAGAAGTTCACATTGCTTTGTAAAGCAAAAGTGCTTTCTTGCAAGAGGAAGAACCTATAGATGAGAGTAATCATGCACCAAGTTAGAAGATCAAAAGGGAGTTTATTTGCTAATATCTTATAAAGAATTTCCCATGTCACACTTCTCTCCCATTGAAAGTCAATTAATCAGCAACAAACGGATACAAAAGTTGTCTATATTATCAACTTTCATCTACTGCTGAAAAAAAGAGAATTTTCCATCTACTGTTGGAAAAATAACCTTGTCCTTAGCAATACTGCATTCATTGAAATAAATAATCAAAATTTCAGTAACAAAGCAGGTATATTAGTAAAATCTCCAGAGTGGAACACAAGCTAAGAGATGTTAAATAATCCTTTAAAAAGGATTTCCAGTGAAATCATGGAGATGAATAATACCTTCAGCTTTCGGATTTGATCACTCAAATCATTAACATCATCCTCCTTTATTTCAATGATAACAGGCTCATTTCTAATCGATCTTACTCGCTGTCCAAATCTGGGTGTGTGCAATGTTTCACCATTATTCCTACAAACAATGAGTAACATCTTTACCACTGGAAATGGAATATACAATGTTTTCATTTTAGGCACTCAAGAATATAAATTATTCATTGGTCTAGGTAAATACTTGTTATTAGGGGAGATGGAACAGATCACTGAGAGTTTTGCATTTCCACCAAGGGATTCATGTAATAAGCGTGTTAAACAGGAGTTCCTGTTTGGAATTTCTACTGCTTTTCCTGAGAAGGTTTTTTTAGTCAAAGCATCTACTAAGCACCTACATCAATGAAATGAAACTGTTACAAAGAATGAAACAAAGTAAAATAAGACCAAGATCTTACTTTCAACCTAGATAATTGAAAAACCACCGACTTAGCAGTAGAAAATATAAATGTAATGTAGTCATGGCATAGCATCCTTACCCAAGTTGAGATAAAGACTTCTTTACATTTTTGCTTTCCTTTAGACACTGTCTGCCTACACCATCAACTTTGTTCCTGTCCTGTCCAGCGAGATCAATAAGACTGATTCTGCTACTTTTTGAACTACTGAAACCATTTGTTGAGGTTCCCTGCAGTACCAATCAATATAAATCAGACATAGAAATTTAACAGTATAAACCTGTTTTCAATCTTGAATAGAAGAAATGGTAGTTTCCCACAGTTAATCATGTTAAAATGAATTATAATGGCAATACCTTACACCAAAATTCAATCACAAAAGTGAAAATGATATGTGATCTAGAACTCTTAGAATTTAAGCTTGTTGCTCCAACTTTTCTGCTCGAGAGGCCCTGCAGCATATATAAAGATGAAAATCACCTTAGCTCATAAAGTATAAATAGCACTTGGACATTCAATTTTCAAAAATATTTTCTTTAAAGCTTCCCTTCTCTACCTTTATCAAAATTTGTGTCACATCATCATAGCTAGCGACATATTCCTCAGTCACATTCTCTATATACAATGCATTCTTGGAATCATTCTTCATCTGCAATAATATCGACCAAGGCAAAATAAGCATGCAGCAATGCAAACAGAAGTAGTATGTAATGTTTGTATAAGAAATTGTACCACAGAGGATGAGATATGCTTACCTCAAGGTTCCTCTGGGCTGGATCAAGGAAATCCCCAATTTCTCCATTGTATATCTGTTTTAAACAACAAGCAAAAAACCATGGAAGGCATACAAATTAAGATATGGTCATTGATTTCTCAAATTGCATGTACAGTGTCAAAGGTTTGAAGGCATACAATGCAGGGAAGGAATGCTGTGTGAATAAGCATTATTAGATTCAATTAACTTCTCAAATGGTGAGGAAGCAACAAATGGTTTCCAAAATTCATCTGAATCCTCTGTTTTAGACAAATCACCCGCAGCTCCATTTGAGGTAGCAGCATCTTCCTTAGGTAGAAGATCTTCAACACCAATATTATCATCTGCACCCATTAATATAACAAAGGTGAGAAAAGGGATACATGACTTAATAAGAAATAACAGCAGAAGAAATATCAATTGAAATTCACTGATATCTCCATCAAAAATAGTAAAAATTCAAAACATGATAAACCATGGACGTCCATTGCATTTTCCAGACAACCTTGTGTTAATCTCACTAGCGAGAACAGCTGCAGGATTTTCTATAGCAATGGCAATAACTTCAGGCCGTTTGCCACTATACTTCCGCACCATGAGCAGCTTTATAGAGTGCGTCCAACAGCTTCCCTTTGTCAAGCCATAGGCATCTTGTGGTAATTCTAATCTTGCCTTTTAAGGAGTTTTCTACTGATCCGTCAAAAGTTTGAGGGCGACATATTTCCATGCTGTAAAACAGATCAATATCAACATGTGAATGAACATGTTAAACCTGGCTTTTACTAACTTCAAGACTTGAAAATTATACCTGACCACAATGATGCCATCTAATGCAATTTTTAATCTTTCATCGATGAAGAGTTCACTTGATGTACCAAATGCTTTGTCACCATCACTATACTTCAACTGCATGAAAAGAGAGGTAGGATCTAAGAATTATTAATTTTTTTAAAAAAGAGGCCACTAGAATACTTTGAGGACTACACACCTGCAGATTCTCTTTTCCAAGTGAAATAAAACCATTAGAAAGGACTCTTCTATTTCTCAAATGTGAAACGCCAAGCATCTCTCCATTCTTAATAACCTGGTGCATAAATCTCATCAGCTGCTTCAACATTTTATGCACTAATTGATATGGCATGTTTATCTAACTCTTGTATGACGTCAGTGTCTCATATCTATCACATTAGAACATCAAATACGGAGCCAATTACTCACAACAGTGTGCCGAATGCTAGTTGATTTTCCAAGTAATCCTAGTTCATCAATGAAATTCTATTCAAGTACAGTTCATAAAGCGAAAAGTTTTCTATTACCATCTCAAGCTTTTTGTGTCCTGTTGCTTAAAGTAGAAGCTGCGATGATCAAGGACATTTTTTCTAGACTCATTTTAAGGATACCTTCATCTGCTAATTTCATTGTTTCCCATAATTATTTTTACTAGATGTCTTTCTTCCAGTGATTTTTTTCAAATTATCATAAAGAAATATCTCTAATGGGCCGAATAATAAAAACAATTGCTATATTATACAGCAACAGCATAAAAGACAATTAGAGAACACAAATAAACATTCAAGAAATTGAACAATACCAGATTGAGCAGAGAAAACATCAATCCCGTGTAGCGTAGACAAAACAGCAATCCTTCCAAATAGCAAAAATCCCATGAACCACTACAAAATCAAACACAAAATCTAACATAAAAGCATAAACAACAAATTAAGAGTAAAAAACACAATGAAATGCAAAGGGGAAAGGTTCAAATTGAAGCATCAGTGATAATCACTGTTAGGAAGCATGACTTCTTCATCCAACCCATCATCTGAAACTTGAAACAGTGATAATCATTATCAACAACAAATACTTTCACATTTAAAATTAAGATTCCAACAAAATAATGAAGCATGAGGGACAAATGAAGTTGTCAAATTAGTAAGAGGGGGTTAGGGTTTCAGATTGAAGCTGTAAAATTAGGAACAAGGGGTTAGGGTTTCGAGCTAATAAGAAATGAGAAAGAGAAAAGGGGGGTTAGGTTTTCGGTTACTTCAAAAATAGGGGTTTTATGATTATATTCAGAAAAGAGTAAAATACTAGTAGAACACTTACCCTTGAGGAAGAAGAAGAACGACTGGCCAGCGAGGAGCGTCTGACGATGGCACACGACCAAGCTTTCTGGCGGAGAGAGAAGAGACTGTGGTGGTGAGCGATTTAGGGAGCAAGAACAGTGTTTGTGGTGTGGTGGTGGAGAATAGGAAGGAACAACAGTGGTGGACGGTGGTGGAGGGTGATTTAGGGAGGAAGGATGTGGAGGGAGGAAGAAGAAGAAGGCTGAGAGTATTGAGAGGTTTTGAGATGTTTGAAAGTATGAGAGGGTTCGAAGAGGAAGAAAGAATTAACGATACGGGGAAGAGTTTACATTTAATTTTGGATCTGTTATTTTGCGACGGACTTTTTGACGTTTCCGACGAAAATATCCGTCGGAAATTTGCGACGGACAACAACTTCGTCGCAAACGTGAGCGGGAATTTTAGCGCCTCTTCTGCTGAGCATTTGCGACGACTCTGTCGTCGGAAATCCGTCGGAAATTGCGAATAAGAGTTCGTCGGAAAGTTTCGCAGGAAACGGAGCTTATTCTTGTAGTGGTTTGGGTAGGGTTAGGGTTTTTTTCTTCAAAAACCATTAAGTTTCTAGCCTTCCAAATGAACCAGAGGGCATAGAAAATAGTGGTTACAATGAGAATATGCTGAGAGTTGGCACTCTCCTCTTGTTCAATTATAGATTCCAACCAGTTTGCCATATTAGTCACATTGAGAGGAGTAGGAACCCTACAAACCTGCAACCCATGCCAGTGGAGTAGTCCACGGGCAGGAATAAGTACTCTGAAGATTCCTCATTCTGCTTACATATAGGGCACAGAGTGTCTCTAGCAATATGCTTGATTGCTAGGTTTACCCTAGATTATATAGCACTGTGTTTAACTTTCCAAATGAAATGCTTGACCCTCTCAAGCACCCTTGCTCCCCAAATACCCTTCCAGCTATCCAAAGAGTGCACAAACGAGCTATCCAAAGGTTGCCAAATGTTCAATCCAGTACGAACCGAACCCGTCCGTCACCCTTTGAATCCAATACAATATTTATATCACATCGTAATATTTGTGAGGGATTACCAAGAAGTCAGAGGTAGAATATCTTTTTGGTTTATTTCAACTCTAGCTGCACATATTGCTAGTTAGTCCGTCACGTCTTTCTCGCTATCATAGCCAACAACTTTACTACTTTTCTTATAGTAAATATATAAGTATTATTAAAAGTTTTAATGAATTACATTCAATTAAATTTCTTTCTCTTTCTTCCCTGTGAGCTCCTTCTTCAACCTTTTACAAAACACAGCCACAATTTTACAAAGAACGCGAGACGATCGGAGAGGAAAATGTGGAGAAGATCAGTCACCGTATAGAATAAAAGAAAACCAAAACTACTCACGCGTTTGAACCGCCACCCGTCGAAACTGCACCTGCCAGAACCGACACTCAAAATGGTCGGAGGTGGCTGTTTCTTTTGCTCCTCGGTTTTACTTCGGATGGAAACTTTTCAAACCGAATCCGGACTACCCGATCGTTTGTCCCGCCCTTTATTATAACATTCACCTTTTACAAAACACAACCACAATTTTACAAAGAACGCGAGACGACCGGAGAGGAAAATGTGGAGAAGATCAGTCACCGTATAGAATAAAAGAAAACCGAAACTACCCACCCGTTAGAACCGCCACCCCTCGAAACTGCACCCGCCAGAACCGACACTCAAAATGGTCGGAGGTGGTTGTTTCTTCTGCTCCTCGGTTTTACTTCGAATGGAAACTTTTCAAACCGAATCCAGACTACCCGACCGTTTGTCTCGTCATGTTAACGTCATCTTTGTTAGTCACATCAAATGGACTTAAAGGTAAACGCTTAAAGAATTTTTTTACGGCGTCCTAAATAGATTGCGGTCGTATTGACGCTAAATAGATTAGGATCATATTTGGTAGAGTGAAACATATATGTCATTTTATTTTAATTAAATATTTATGCGGCATCCGTTTGGCAGCATTCATTTTATTTTAATTAAATATTTATGCGGCATCCGTTTGGCAGCATTCACAGCCTTAGAACTAGAACCCTCTCTCTCACTCTAGAACCTTTTTATCTTTGCCCCTGACAAGTTTCCTCACCCCAAAAAACCCTTCATATTTCCCTCTCGCCCTCACCTCCACACATTTTAGCGTAATCCATCGGATCCTTTTTGCAAGATCTTATTGCTTCTGAAACAGGTTTTGATCGCTTATAGTCTTTTTTATGCCTTCTTATATTATTATTATTATTTTAATTACTCATTTTATTGTTTTTTCTTTAGAGTGCAAACCACAATCCCCAATTCTTTGTTACAATGTCGAACAAAGAGATGGAAGTTGTGAAAGGTCTAGACTTGAAGAGGTATATGGGTAGATGGTACGAAATAGCGTGTTTTCCATCAAGGTTTCAACCTAGTGATGGTGTTAACACAAGAGCCACTTACACTCTCAACGAAGATGGAACTGTTAAAGTTCTTAATGAAACTTGGAGTGGTGGTAAAAGAAGCTATATAGAGGGATTTGCTTATAAGGCTAACCCTAATAGTGATGAGGCTAAGCTTAAAGTCAAATTCTATGTTCCTCCATTTTTGCCTATCATTCCTGTTGTTGGTGATTACTGGGTTTTGTATATTGATGATGGTTATCGCTATGCTCTCATTGGTCAGCCTAGCAGAGGATATCTTTGGGTAACTTTATTTTTCTACCTTATACTTTTATTGTACAGTTTTTCATCTTTTTCAATTTGCATAATTACTTGTGCATGGATCATGTTTATGCCCTGTCATTCTGTGAATGTTCATACAATTTTTGATTAATATATCTGTGGGGCTTTTCATATTTAAGTATTTATTAGAATCGGAATTGTAGTGTAGTGGGGAACTATAAAGGGGCGATTTTGATTAACTATATAGAATAATCCCCTAATCTTTAAATTAACACATATATCTAACGTTTATTCTGTTTGGTGTGTAAATTATATAATTAGTCTAACAGTATGAGAAATATGTCTTATTTAGTCCTGAAGTTTTCTAAATATGTCTAATTATAAGATTGTTTATAAAACTTTAGAGCCTAATTAGACGAAATCCACATCTATATACGATCTACTTATCATTTTAATGTATTTTAAGGATTGGGACCAAATAAAATAAGAGAGTGTAACTTTCATGATTAAGTTATGATCTACTTGTTATTTTAATATGTTTTAAGGATAAAGAGTGTAACTTTCAAGATTAAGATGAGGGTTTACTTTATTATTGTATTACTGGCTTGGGAATATCTTACTTTATGTTATGTTTTCTATCTTAACTTGGATCATTTTGGTCTCTAGATATTATGCAGGAGCCCCCATTTGGATGATGAAATCTACAACCAGCTTGTTGAGAAAGCTAAGGAAGAAGGGTATGATGTGAGCAAACTGCACAAGACTCCTCAGAGTGATACTCCACCGGAGGAAGAAGGACCCCAAGACACTAAAGGCATTTGGTGGTTCAAATCCCTTTTTGGGAAATAAATAGGTATGGAGGACAGTGTTATGTAATCAAGCTGAACAAGTAGTTCATGTCATAAATAAAGGTGTCGAGAACTCTAATAGGAGCAATGTTGTTTGGGTGTCTATAATGCATGCATTGTGTCTTGTTCTGTAAATAGACTAAAGATATGATCTTTAGCTAAGTTGGTTTTGTTTGATGTTCAGATTGTGTTAGTTGATGCTGTTTTGTTGACAATCCAATGTTTGATACTTTACGGTGATGTTTAGCTGTTTATCTTTTGTTTTTCGTTGTTGAAATTGTCCAAGCAACCCATGATTTATGCTTTATTTGGATGACACTGCACTGCACTGCACATGGTTGATGTGAAAAAGATAAGGGTATGGGTATTCGTTCATGTCATTGAGTAGTGGCTGAACTGGATGATGGGAGAGAAAAAATTATGTGTGATGGAAAAGAAAAAATTAACTATAAAAGGAGAGATGTGGTGGTAAGTTGTTGTCCGTTTAGTTCTGCACTGAGGGTGATAAACTGATAATAAGTGATGCTAAATCTTGCTTCTGAAATATGATTTTTCATTTGGTTCCTTGTCTCCTTGAAAGCCTCTTTTGCAATGATATGAACATGAACATCAATGATGTCAATATCAGAATGTCTTCATATGACCCAACTAGTTGAATGCAACCATCGTATTCAGTTTATTTCTTGTAAGTTACTCACACGAGTCACTCGAACATGAAACGAACTAAATGATGTTACAGATTATGAAAACAAAATTTGGGCAGTAATTAGTGCATATTAGACAAACAAGATACATGTGTAACCACTTACCATGTTGCAGTAATATTGGTTATTCTCTGGCTAGATGTTCAATGTACTGTGTCAGATTCCTCTCTAGGTACAAGCATGGCATTACTTGGATTCACTAAATTCATTTGTTTACTGGACCATCATATACTTGTCACCATAGCGCAGACCACATACGTATGCATTCATGTCTTAGTCCGAAATCATAGTTATAGAACAATGAGATCGATGAGGAGCTTTTCTAATGTACCAGCAATACTACACTTGGATCAGAACTCTTCCACATCTAAACTCTGTTCTCCCTGCTCATTATCAGCAGCCTTATGCTCTTTATAAATAGAAAAAATGTGTTGAACTAAAAGAATAAAGGACTTTATGGGGTAAGATCTTAGGGAGGTTATAATTAGTTTGGGAAGAAAAAACAAGACAAATATTGTTGATAAGCGTTGGTCATCTATTTGGGTTATAGAATCGGGATTAATCATAGTAAGACACAAATGTTGTGCCAAAAAAATATTCCAATGGAGTGATAAAACTATCAGAAAATTGGTATTTAGATAAAACAGCACCAGCAATATTCAGATTCACACCTCAATTCTATGATATTGTTCGATACCAATTCGGAATAGTAGATCTAGTCTTTATTAGAAGAAATTCATTTTGTATTCCAAGGTCTATTAAATTTGATGAAGATTTTAAGATTGTTCTTAGATCTTTTCAATCTTCAGAGCTTTTACCAGAACTCAAGCGAAACCTTTCAAGAAGGATTACGATCCATTTACAACGATTCGAAACTACAACCCATGTGAACATGTACAGTCAAAATATCCCATTCTTTGACTGGTTTTATGCTTACACAATCAAGGAGTATATTTGTTACCCTTTTCAAATAGATCTAATTGGAAGAAGAACATTAGATGTCATTACCATATGACATTTAAAGGACGGGCAAGTTGTTCGATATGAACTTCCTACAAAAGTACCTTGTACTCCTAAGAGTAAGGAGCAAAATACCTCCCTTATGGCCTTTCTTGTGTGTGTGCGTGCGTATTTATTATATCTTTAAATTCTAAGGAGTAGCATTCCCACCAAAACTTCACATTTTTTTTTTGTTGAGGTAATTAGCGGTGTGATTTGATGCATTTTAGAGTCTATTTTTTTTAAATGTTAAAATACATGAAGTTTGTTCATCAATAATCGGTTTGGTGAAGAAAAATATTTCTAACAAAATACGTGAAGTGCGATGCTAAACAGTGTGTTTGGGGTATTTTAGCGTTCAGAAAATTTTTTAATTATTCAAACACGCGATGTTTGTTCCTGACTAAATAACAATTTCATGACTAAATACGTAAAGTGCGATACTAAGCAGTGTGTTTTGGGGCACTTCAACGTTCGGAATTTTTTTCACTTCAAATACACAAAGAATGTTCCTCAATAACCGATTTGGTGAAGAAAAACATTTGTGAAAAAATATGTAAAGTGCAATGCTAAGCAGTGTGTTTTGGGGTACTTTAGTGTTCAATTTTTTTTAACTGTTCAACTATGCAAAGTTTGTTCCTCAATAACTACTGTGGTGAAAAAAAATAACTTTGAGACAAAATAGGTAAACTGCGATGCTAAAGAGTGTTCAATGGTATTTTAGTGTTCGAAAAAAAAAAATTAACGGTTCAAATATTCAAAGTTTGTTCCCGAATAACCGATTTGAGGACCATATTTTTCTAAACCCTTTAAAAAATAATTTATTTTTATACTTCTTCTCCTTATATTTTTGAACCTAAATTGATTCCATTTAGTTCAGTCACGACCAAATCACAAATACATTTTTAATTTTTTTTAGAATTTACGGTTTATAGGAATAACTCCTCTCTTCTTATTATCTATGAATGTTCAATTTCTTTTTCTTTTGTTAATGTTCATTTTTAATTTTATAATCTTGTTATTTAATTTTTATTCACAATTATGAGACTATATATTTTATAAATCAACATCGTTGGCCTGGTGGCAAAAACTACCTTGGAACATGAGGGTTGATCGGTGCTCGCAAGTTTGATTCCCGTGGTAGACAAATTCGGTGCTGTCTAGTGCGAAATTTACTCCTAAACACGAGCGGATATTAGTTTTTCTTTAAAAGCTAGCATTGAGACACTTTGTGAATAGCCAACAATGATCCAAACTAAATAAGTAATTTAGTTATATTTATTGCGCAACATTCTCCTTGTTAAATAAAACATGAAATTTGGTTCCATCAAGTAAATCGAGTAGAAGAAATTCCATAAGCAGCTAGCTTGTCGATGCAAGAATTCCCTTCCCTGTATATATGGGAGCAAATAAAAGTCATCTGAGTGGTGAGGACAAGGCAACTATTCCATCACGGGCTGCCATGTCAGGACTCCCCCCTTAGCCGCCCTATTCGTGTTGCATTTGATCCAATTGACGGTAGGACCGTAGGAGGTAACCACATAACTGGTTGAATGACAAGGTTCATAACCGATTGAAGGGGAAAAATTTTGGGCTGTTTTTTTTGGTGCCCCCCCCCCCCCCCCCCCCAAATTGTACCCCATACCCCCCAAATTGACCAAACATACCAAAATACCCCTACAAAATTGTTAAAAAAATGAAATCATTCCTCATTCCATCATATTTCTGGAAAAAGTAAGTTTTTTCCCTAAACATCCCGGAAATAGACGTATTTCCAGAATGTTTTTTTTTTGAAATTTCATTTTATTTAATTTTTTTTTGTTGCTTTTTCAGTGGCAACCAGAACAGGAAACATAGAGCGAGGCGAGCATTCAGGAGCGGGAGGAGATGAGCAGAGTCTTTCTGGCAGTAGGAGTAGGTTCCGATTGAGGACTAGACAGGCCGGACACGCGTCTGAGCGTCAGAGACGTGTCCGAGAGCGAGAGCAGCAGCAGGAGGCTGAGCCAGACACCATGCATGTAGATGACCAAGCTGAGGCTGGGGTTGCTCAGCATGATGATGAGGCTGCTGAGCAGGTTTTGTTACACCGATTGCATGTCCACTGCGTCCAGAGACTACTACAGACGGAACAGGTAATACTTTTAATAATTTGTTTATTTTTTAACAATTAATTACTTTTATTTTTTTACAGGACCGGGGTAAGATTAAAATTGTTTCCCATGGGGGAAGATACTGAAGATGAGACCTCGGCAACACCACCCACATATAGCAGGATGGTTGCAGCAGGCCCATCTGTTTGAGCTGGACATCACACCTCTCGGCAACATCAACCACGAGCTCATATCAGCTTTTGTGGAGAGGTGGCATTCTGAGACCACCTCATTCCACATGCCGTGGGGGGAGATGACAGTGACGTTGAACGACGTGTCCGCGTTGCTCCACTTGCCGCTCACCGGCACACCGTTGGCGCATCGGCCACATTTTGACACTGCCAATGTTATTCGGGCTGGAGTTAACCTGCTGGGCATTGACCACACAGCCTGCTGGGCAGAGTGTCAGTTCAACAGGGGACCGACATTGCGAATTTCTTTCTTGATGGCCGCATACACACAGAACATGGAGCGCGACCATCTTGATCCGGCGGCACGGTGCTATCTGCTACACTTGTTGGGCAGCACCATTTTTGCCGACAAGAGTCACACATCTGTCCCTGTCAAGTGGGTGACTCTTATTTCGGACTTTGCCCTGTGTGGCCAGTGGGCTTGGGGGTCCAGCTGCTCTAGCTATTCTTTACGAGCAGCTGAATGATGCTTGTTAGTGGGAGACGTCGCAGATTGGCGGATACCTGCAGGTAGCTAATTAATTATTTTTATTTCTTTTTAATTACTTTTATTTATATAATTACTTATGTATTTTTTTTTATTATTTTAGTGTTGGATATATGAGTATTTCCCCACCATCGTGGTGCGAAAAGACTTCGGTGCCAGTGAACTTCCACGTTGCAGCAGGTGGGCGAACAAGAAGTGTGATAGTATCAAGCTTCCGGAGTTTCGGCAGCTGATGGATGACTTGCAGAGGGAGCAGGTCATATGGAGCCTCTGGGACGACCACAGACAGTACCTCCGGTTTCACAACATTTCATTATTCAGAGGTTGGCCGCTGTGGGGGGATGTGGTGGTGCCTTATATGCCAGACAGGGTCCGTTGGCAGTTTGGATATGTCCAGCAGATTCCTGATCCACCTATTTCTGGCCCGCGTCCGTCTCCGGAGGTCATAGTACAGCAGCTGATGTTCTATCAGTCCCCAGCGCGGGCTTTTAGGGACAGCGGTCGACGGACACCCGTCCAGGGTGCTTGTGATGACGAGTACCTACCATGGTACTTCCAGGTGTCCATTCCCCGCCTGACTCCGGCTCCGCCTTCACCTCCAGCTCTGCCTTCGCCTCCAGAGGATGTTGGTCCACTTTCCTTAGAGTTCAGGATGGAGAGAGCAACTAGGCATGTCCAGGATGTCTATGATAGTCTTTTGGCAGTCGACGGCATTCCTGGGGATGTCTATGATAGCCTGTTGGCTGCTTTACAGCTTTTGGACATTTAGTTGTATTATTTTTTGTATTTTTACTGTATTAATACTGATTATTATTGTTTATTAGTTTAGCAAGTTTCGTTACATTTAATTATTTCGCATAAATTTTTTTAATTTAAAAAAAATATATTTTTTAAAAATTTCTGGAAATACACATATTTCTGGAAGGCAGAAATATGTGTTTTTCGGAAATACCTAAAAAGAGGTATTTCTGGAAGCCATTTAGGAAATACCTAAAAAGAGGTATTTCTGGAAGCCAAAAATGGCTTCCGGAAATACCTCTTTTTAGGTATTTCCGAAAAACACATATTTCTGCCTTCCGGAAATATGTGTATTTCCGGAAATTTTTAAAAAATATTTTTTTTTACGAAAAACTAGGGGTATTTTGGGGATTTATGATAAAATGGGGGTATGGGGTCCAATGGGGGGTACAAAAAAAACAGCCAAAATTTTGTTGTTAAACCATGCTTTATTTATGCAGAACAAACAGTCAAAATAAAATGTTGTTAAACAATATTTTTAAAAGTCACATGTAGTTATTTTTCTTTTTTGACAATATGTAGTAGTTTTTTTATATAAAATGGGACGATGAGCCCAAAAGCGATTACACGGAAACTAAACGCGGAGTAGAAACTCCAACAACATCATTAGCAACTAACAGCCTAACACTATCAGGAGGAGTATCAAACAACACAAAAGGGTTGTCCTCCATCAAGCTACAACCAAGAGTAGCAAGACCATCAGCCACCCTATTAGTCTCCCTATAGACATGCTTAATAGAAACCGTCCAATCCAAGGTTAGCAACTGTCTAATACGGCGAACGAGATTACGCCCTTCAGAGCTACCTGCAAAATTCCCAGATATACAGTTGACAACAGAAGTTGAGTCTAGATTAAGTTCAACACGCCTAAAGCCTCTATCATAAGCCAGGCGCAATCCCACAAAAACACTCGATATGTAATAGTTATTATTATAAGTAAGATGTTAAAAAAAATACATTGTTAATAATTCATAATTATAGCCGTGCAACAAAGTTTGTATTAAACGTAATCGTGGAGTTAATAAATGGTGAGGAGTCAACCGTGTGTGTAAATCTGGCTTGTATTCTGTTATTAAAACACGCATTCAGGTACACAAAGTTTGTTTTATATACCAAAAAACAAAAGAAGAGCAACCAAAATCAACAGACAGTAGAAAATTAGATACCAAAAATAACTTTGTTGATGGTTGTCCTTTGATTGAAAACTATTTATGCGCCTGAACATATGTGTTAATAAATAGAAAAAGTCTTATTTGTGAGTCAATCTTACTCACCAATTTGCTTCCATTTTTTCGTCACATTCCCTTCAGGCTCTTCCCCAGAAAAAAAAAAACTGTGTCATAGGGAATGCCTGTTTCATCCATCTAAATACATCAAAATATATGAGCATAACTTTTTGGGTATGTTACGGTTTCCTTAATCAACCCTTTTCTCTTTACGGTTTACGTTAAAAGGCTTTATTATTATTATTATTATTATTATTATTATTTATTACAAACATATCAATTGTTTATTGTAATCACAATTACATGCTTTGAATGACATTGAGTTTCAATTTTGACAGGAAAATAACAAAATGATCAGAAGCTTGTTTCTGATTTTCTTGTTGCTTCATGCAACATTGGCCCAAAATCTTCCAGGTCCACAATTACCTCCCGTCCCTATCCCAAAATGGTCGACATTAAGTGGTTGGTACCATTATATATATATATATATATATATATATATGACTTTTTTCTTTCTCTGGTTTTTTATCATTTGGAGAATCATATTTATTTTATGTGATTTTTTATCCTACATGCAGGAAATGCGCCACTTGTAATAGCCCGTGGTGGTTTTTCGGGGCTATTCCCAGAAGGTACACAAGAAGCAATTGGGCTATCACAAGATATTAGCATTTTCTTGTGCAATCTTCAGCTAACAAGAGATGCTGGTGCATTTTGTGTCACGGGTCTAACACTTGACAATGCAACAACTATAGCATTGTTTGATCCTAAAGAAAAAACATATAATATCGATGGTAGGGATGTGCAAGGACACTTTTCTGTGGATTATACTGGTGCTCAAATTGACCAGAATATATCAAGTAAGTCTTATATGTCAATCATTATTATAATTCTTGAATGTATCAAAATTGGAAACACGTCTATAAGCATCAAAATTTGTTAAGCTTATTTGAGCTTTATATGTAATCTAGTGAATCAGGCCATATTTTCTCGACCCAGTTTTTACGATGGTGCTTCTCCAGTTCTTAATGTTGATGGTCTGCTAGCCGGCAAAACTCCACCAACGTTTTGGTTGAATGTTCAGGTTCTCTCTTTATCTCTCTGTTAAAATTGAAAGTCCTAAAGCACCATTTGGTACTCGCTCTAGTCCTATTTATTAGAAAAAAATACAGTTTTAGGTTCATTGAATAACTGATGTATAAATAAGACCAGAGTAGTATTATTTTATTTCCTAGTTTTAAGGTTGTGTTGTATATTAATGATGTGTTTTCTTGCAATGCAGAATGCAGCATTCTACACTCGACAAGGAATCAAAATGGTAGATAATATTTTGGAAATATTGAGAATTTATAAAGTAGATTTTGTCTCATCTTCAGATATTGGTTTCTTGAGAGGTATAAGTGGAAAATCAAACAAGGCAACTAAGGTCATCTTTCAACTTCTTAATGCTATGGATATTGAACCACTAACCAAGCAACCATACGGTGCTCTTGTAAAGGATCTAGTGAATATTAAATCATTTGCATCAGGCATAATGGTTCCAAAAGAATATATATGGCCGGTTAAACCAGACAAATATCTAGGACTTCCCACAACACTTGTAGCAGATGCTCATAAATTAGGTCTAGAAGTATATGCTTCTGGTTTTGCTAATGATTATTTCTCAAGTTATAACTATAACTATGATCCTACTGCTGAGTACCTTCAGTTCCTAGACAAAGATACCGTTGATGGTGTAGTCACCGATTTCCCTGCTACAGCATCAAATGCCATTGCTTGCTTTGCACACAACAACACTTTGCCCAAAAAAGGTATATTACTAATCTCAAAATGTTTTTAAAAAACATATAAATAGTTAGTACAGTAGGATGAGGTGTTCACTATACATGGTACACCTTCTAGTAAAAGTAAATGCAAAAATTCAAGTAACAAACAAACTATGAAAAGTTGTTAAACAGAAAAACTAATTTCTAAACTAACCTCCTAATACTTTTGAAGGACCAACTTTGATCATTAGCAACAATGGAGCAAGTGGTGTATATCCAGGTAGCACTGATCTTGCATATCAACAAGCAATAGATGATGGTGCTGACATTATAGATTGTTCAGTTCAAATCACAAAAGATGGGATTGCCTTCTGCTCAAATTCTGCAGACCTAATAGCAGAAACCACAGCTATGACTAAATTCATGTCTAGAAGTTCCATTGTCCCTGAGCTTCAACCAAAGAGTGGAATTTACTCCTTCGACCTTACATGGAGCGAGATTCAGACTTTAAAACGTACGTACTTCCTTAGAACAACAACAGCTCATATTCAGATTCAACTTCTAATATTTCAACAATAAACTTAAGAGTGTCAACTTATTGTTTCAGCTCAAATGGCTAACCCTCAAGGCAATGACTTTCAAAGAAACCCTGCAAATAAGAATAGTGGTAAATTTGTTACCCTCCCTGAATTTTTGGAATTGGCCAAGACAAAGGCAGTTACTGGCATTTTGGTTACCATCCCGGTGAGCAACATTCTCAACTTCCTATAACACTTCTATTTACAAAAGGATCAAACTTAAGTGCAAATGAAGCACTGACCCAGACACAAACACCAAACATGACACTAACATGGACACAGACATGTGGACACTGACTTTTTTAAAAATTAAAGTAATTGAAGTGTTGGTATCGATGTCTGACACGACACTTGTCGAACAATAGACACTTCTTCAACTTGAAGTGTCGGTTAATTGCAGTTATGGTTCATTTTTAATGCAAAACAGTAGGATTTGAACCTATGTTTTCTCCTTTAAAAAAATACTAGTAACACTAACTGTTCCACAGAATGCTGCTTACCTAGCATCAAAGAAGGGTCTTGACATTATAGGTGCAGTCAACACTGCATTGAGCAATGCCACATTTGACAAGCAAGTCACACAACAAGTCTTCATTCAATCAGATGACACTTCAGTACTATCAAAGTTTAAAGACATTCCATCTTACAAAAGGGTGTTGTTTATTCAAGACAAAATAGGAGATGTACCAGTACAAACAGTGGAAGAAATTAAGAAGTATGCAGAAGTAGTGAATCTTCCAAAAACCTCTATTGTCAAAGCATCAGATTCGTTGTTGTCAGGAATAACAAACGTTGTTAAAGAGTTGAAAGATGTAAACCTTACAGTATTTGTTCACACTCTCAGAAACGAATACATGTCTCTTGCATTTGACTATTGGTCCGATCCTAATGTTGAGATTGCTACTTACATCCAAACTGTCAAGGTTGATGGAATCGTAACCGATTTTCCTGCCACTACAAGTAGATTCATGAGTAAGTAGTCGTAACTTTTATCTTTATGAAAGACTAATGAGATGAATTTCACAAACTTGACGAAACTTTCTGTACAGGGAGCCCTTGTAGTGATCCTAAGCATGTGCCAACCATATTACCAGCAAACCCTGGTGAACTATTGGCTACTGTTCCGGCTGAATTACAACCACCAGCACAAGCACCACTTCCAGCTCTTCAGGTTGCAAACGTTGTTGATCCACCTCTTCCTCCAGTGGTTAACTTGACAAAACCTGAGACTGTTGCTCCTCCTAACCCAGCACCTTCTTCAGGTGCAAGGGCATGTGTTAACTCTGTTCTCTCCCTAGTGGCAATTTCGGTGCTTGCAATGTTTTTTGCTGGTCATTAATTTGACTAACTTGGCATCACTGACTTGTGGCATTTGATTGTCTCGACTGATTTGTACTATAGAATGTATGTAACATTAGTTCTCCAAAATTTATTGGGAAAAAAAACACAAGAAACCATCCATCAATCAGGCTAAACCCTTTAGCCACGGCGTTTATGTTTGGATTATGAAAATATACTGATATCATTTGTGCTTACCAATCCAAGCTGAATTCCAAAGTTTGTGCAGATGTCTGCCCTCTCTCAAGTCCAGTAAAACCAAGCAAAATAATTTGGAAAAAAAAATTAACAAATACAGATTCGGCCATGCTTAATGGTTAATCTCATTTTCACAGATTTCACGTCTGTTTGATAGTAAAACAAAATAGCCCATCACAAGAAAGTAAAGCAATGTTTTAGTATGCCTCAAAATTAAGCTAAGCTTGGACTACTTTAGAAAAACTGTGCCAATTAATGATGAAATTAGGGTAGTTTGCCCTGAAACAAAGAAATAAACAAGAAAGAAATGTTTTTTTGAAAGAAAAATGAAACCAGAAAGAATAATAAAAGAGGGAAAGTTAACAGAAACCAAAAAGAATCGTTAACCCTATGTTCGTAAGAAGTGATATGGAACCACAGAGGGAAAGTTAAATGAGGAGATTTCGAAAAGGCATTTCCACCTTTCACTTCATACAACTCTACCAACATCGTATTAAGATAACGCCACCTAAGAAAAGGGTTTCGGCTTCTAAGAGGCTCAGTTTTGGCACTAAGATGGGATCGATCGCCGGAAAGAATCACCGCCATGGATGGCTGCAAACAAGATTGAAATAGTTAATCGCTCTCCGATCAAGTTGCCAAGCCACCGGCAAGTATTCTTTGTCGGTAATCGACTCATCCTTTCCACACTCCAAAACCATCGTCACTGCCTCTTTGCGATGAGAGAGAGATGAATCGGAAGAAACGAAGGACCAAAAACATATTTAAACCTTATTATTATTATTATTACTATTATTGATGAATGAGATTAGGGTTCCGTGGGAACATCAATGTGAGGAAGAAGCCTCGTTCTGTAATGGAGTGTGGCTGCAGCAAGAAACCCTAATCTACTTTCAAGCTTTCTATCGCCCCATATATATAGCTGATTCTTATGGATCCTTTTCTTATTTTCCCATTCCCACAGTTTAAAAAGCTCTTCGGGAAAAAAAAAATAGAAATAGAGGAAATACAGTAAATTTTAGAGTAAATATCCAAATTTGATTCATAAGAAACTAAAAAAAGTATTCCCTTAGTGCTTGAAAAATAATTATACGGGTCAAATTATCTCTAATAGAAACTAACTCTAAATGATTATCCAAAAAAGACTAAGTGTGTGTTTGGTTGCAATTCTGCAACCACCAAACGTGCGTTTACAACAATGGAATCAATTTCATGTTGTTTGGTTGCCAAAAATCGCGGCGAGCTCAACGCAATACAGTACTGAAAATCACGACAACTCTGAAGGAGGAATTTGTAGCTTCTGCAAACTCAATTCTGGTTTTAACTAAAATGGTTTGTCAAAATCACTTTTCGGTAAATGCATCCAAACAAAAATCACGTTACATTCAACTCACTTTTAACTAAACTCAATTCTGCAAACTCAATTCTGGCAAACTCAATTCTCCTCACCGTGCAACCAAACATACACTAATTTGATCAACATTTAATATTGTTGAGGATTAAATTGTTACTTTTTATTTATCAAAAAATTAAATTAGCCTTTACTTTTTTTGGTTAGGAACCCATTTTGATAGGACAAAACTTATGTGTGCTTTCTATATGTGTGATTGATGTTGTTTTTCAATCGCACAATGACACATGGATTAGTTTTTTATTAAAAAATAACTCAAAGGTAATAAATAATAGGCTAAATAGCACTTTTGGTCCTTTATCTTTTTTTTGGTCCGTTTTGGTCCTTTATCTTTCATTTTCGTTTCACTTTTGTCCTTTATCTTTTTTTTGGTCCGTTTTGGTCCTTTATGTTTCATTTTCGTTTCATTTTGGTCCATCACGTTATTATTTAATTCAATTAAAACATTAAAACAATTAAAACAATTAAAACAAAATTATTTTAAAACAATTAAAACAATATTTTGGTCCCCCACCGTGAACCCCTCCCCCCCCCCCCCACCGTGAACCACCGTCAGCCACCAACAACCACCACCCACCATTCATCATCTTCAACCATTCATATCCCCACCATTAAACAATATGTGTGTGTGTGTGAGAATTAAAGAATAGAAAGAAAGAAAGAAAAGGAAGGTACACGAGAAAGAAGAGAAACAGAGAGAAAGGAGAGAAGAGGAAAAAAGAAGAGAAAAGAATGGGTGAAGGAGAAGAAGAGGAAAAACGAAGTCCAAAGGCTCATCAAAACGACTTCATTCCAACACGAAAAACGTTCAGCATTACTTTCTCTTCGATTTGGTACCAACATCATCATCATCAACTCACTCTACACAAATTCACCATTTTCGAATATTGTGAAGAAATGAGGAATGTTGAGTTTCTTGGCTCATTCTTGTCTTGAAAGCTTAGGGATATGCCATTGAGTGATTGATTGCAAGCTCGGAGTGAAGAAATTAGAGTTTGGCTGGGTTAAGGTGAGTGGAACAATAATTGGGGTTTATGTGTGAATAGTGATTTGAGGTTGAAGATGATGAATAGTGGGGGGGGGGGAGGGGTTCACGGTGGGGGACCAAAATATTGTTTTAATTGTTTTAAAATAATTTTGTTTTAATTGTTTTAATTGTTTAAATGTTTTAATTGAATTAAATAATAACGTGGGGGACCAAAATGAAACGAAAATGAAACATAAAGGACCAAAACGGACCAAAAAAAAGATAAAGGACCAAAGTGAAACGAAAATGAAAGATAAAGGACCAAAACGGACCAAAAAAAAGATAAAGGACCAAAGTGAAATCTGGAGCAAAGATAAAGGACCAAAAGTGCTATTTAGCCTAAATAATACTAATAAAAAATTCATATGTCATGGTATGATTGAAAAACAACACAAACCACACCTAAGTTTTTCCTTTTCGATATTCAATCTAAATTTTCAGACAAGCCAAATGGTGTAGGTCAACTCATGCGTTCGGACCTCAAGTGTGACATTTTATAGAATTTTTAGGGTTTACATTTCTAGTACCACCTAAGAGCATCTCCATCGTTGGACCTGAAGTATCCCTTAACAGTTAGTGAGTGTCCCTTATTTTATTTTAGTGCTGGAGCATTCCTACTTGGAGCCTACATGGAGCTCACCATCCCTTATTTTCTTTGGTCGTCTCTTAATATTAAATTTAAATGAGAATAAAAATATTGCTCACAACTCAATAGAAAATAGTGGAAGAGACTATACGGACAAAAGGATTAACATATTAAACTACCTTATGTGGCGTCGTTTAAGAGACTATGCACTGGAGTAAAATGAGTCAATGTCTCTTAAAATGATGTGTTATATGTGACCCACGTAAGAGACACAAAATAGATTAGTTAAGGCACAATCCATTAGAGTTGCTCTAAGGGCCACTCAACACTATTAGGCCATATCATCTCTATGTATCTAGTGTTACGTCAACCCCCAATTACCTGGTAGAGACCCTGAAGGAGTGCACCAAATGAGTGGAAGAAAGTAGCTCAGTGGGCGAGCTAAGGGATACTGAAGGAGTGCACCAAATGAGTGCAAGAAGGAGGTTCTGGGTTCAACTCCCAGAAACTAACATTCCCCCACCCCCACTAACATTGCTTATAAAAAAAACCTGGTAGAGGTCCTCTCAATTTTCCAAAAGGAAATTGATGGTCAATTACTAAAGTTTTTGGCATAAATATCACATATTTGTCACATATTTAAATGGTGTGTTATTATATACCCAAAATTTTAGTAATTGATCCTCTATTTCTTTTAAGAAGTTGAGAGGATCTCTTTCCCCTAACTATCATGTCATCATAAAGTAATTGATCCATCGCTGGACCTGAAGTATCCCTTAACAATTAGTGAGTGTCTCTTATTTTATTTTAGCGCTAGAGCATTCCTACTTGGAGCCTACATGGGGCTCACCATCCCTTATTTTCTTTGGTCGTCTCTTAAGGGACGCCCCTTAATATTAAATTTAAATGAGAATAAAAATATTGCTCACAACTCAATAGAAAATAGTGGAAGAGACTACACGGACAAAAGGACTAACATATTAAACTACGTTATGTGGCGTCGTTTAAGAGACTATGCACCGGAGTAAAATGAGTGAATGTCTCTTAAAAATGATGTGTTATATGTGACCCACGTAAGAGACACAAAATAGATTAGTTAAGTGATAACTCTATTTTATATAGAGTTATTTATACATCTAAACCTAAATAAATTGCTCAAATTCAAGTAACTTAAGTGTTAAATATAAGTCTATAAATAAAATAACAACATTCTAAGTTTCAAAGAGGGTTATGTAATGATTTAAGCATTTTGTATATATATTGGTATGTTTGACGTGTTTGTTCAGTGCACCTACAGTTGAGACACCTGCACCAGGAAACAACAGTGCACCTGCACTTGATGCAGCTGCACCAGATTAAGACAGTGCACCTGCACTTAATGCTCCTGCACTGAAAACAGATTTCAAATGCAAGAAGCACCATAAAATCATACCAATGCACCAGCACTTCATTGATGACATCATGCTTAGTCATGGATCACATGGGGCACATGCAACTTGCAAATTTCGGCGGCTACCATAGAAGTTAGCTTTGAAGAGTCACTCACTTAGGGACACTTGGCCATTCATTAGTGGACCTCCATTTGTGTTTGAGTTTGCGATTCAATCTGCTGTCTGAAGTTCAGAAACTTAACCATAGTTAACTTCTCAAGTTAACTTAATCTCCAAGGAAGTCTCACTTTTTGAAGGCTATAAAAGGGCCCTCACTTCTCATTTGTAAACACACCTCAAGATATCAACAAGATATCCTTAGAATTAGTTTTAGATAGTTTTTAAGTTTCAGGAAGGTAAGGAAGGAATCCAAAACTTCTTTCTTCACTTCCACGTAGTGCTAGCTAAGTGTAGGGAATGGATGCATCTGCATTGCTTGGGAATTCATGCAAATGAACTCCAACTTGTGTAACCTTTACCTTGTTGCTTTCTTTTATGATTTCAAGTATATAAACATGTTCTATTCAGTTTATATATGTCTTGCAATGTCTAACATGAGCTAAATTTCTTTAGTTGAGATGTTCTAACCTTATAATGATCTTTTGAGTAAGTTGTTGTGCTTTTATATGATGTATGCATTTTAGTTGTTGTGTAACACTTCTTTCAACACTTGTTTTAAGGTTGATCGCTTGAAATAAGCAGATTTGTAAAAGCAGACATGGTTTACAATTAAGAACTCAAGAACTAATAAGGGTGAGTGTTATAATAAAGTCTTTGTTAACTTGTTTTAATAAAGAAACCTTTGTTAATTCCATGTTAAGTCCTAGAAATAGGATAACATAGTCCTTAGGGTGATTCAGTGGGTACTTAAGAGGCAGGAGTGAACTTATTTAGCATGCCTAGACATAGGAAGCTTGTAATGAAACTCTGAAGAAAGTGACTGAAAAGCACATACTGATGCAGTTGCATCCAGTGCACCTGCACCACTTAAGTAGTATAGTTCACACTAATTTATACTCTTGAAAGTGACTTATTTGGTAAAGACATCTCAACTCTCATTCTCAACTGATTTCATCTACATTCTATTACTTATTTGCATTCTGTTTACTTATCACCATCATCCTAATTTGTGAGTAGTATAGTTCACACTAATTTATACACTTTTAAGCTACAGGAGTTAATCCAATCCCTGTGGGTTCGATCTTTTATACTACTTGTTTGTGACTGTGTATACTTGCACACTTTTTCAGCACACCATTAAGGCACAATCCATTAGAGTTGCTCTAAGGGCCACTCAACACTATTAGGCCACATCATCTCTATGTATCTAGTGTTATAACGTCAACCCCTAATTACCGGGTAGAGATCCTCTCAATTTTCCAAAAGGAAATTGAGGGCCAATTACTAAATTTTTGGCATAAATATCAAATATTTGTCACATATTTATAGGGTGTGTTTATATATACCCAAAATTTTAGTAATTGATCCTCAATTTCTTTTAAGAAGTTGAGAGGATCTCTTACCCCTAACTATCATGTCATCATAAAGTAATTGATCCATCGCTCGACCTGAAGTATCCCTTAACAATTAGTGAGTGTCCCTTATTTTATTTTAGCGCTGGAGCATTCCTACTTGGAACCTACATGGAGCTCACCATCCCTTATTTTCTTTGGTCGTCTCTTAAGGGACACCGCTTAATATTAAATTTAAATGAGAATAAAAATATTGCTCACAACTCAATAGAAACTAGTGGAAGAGACTATACAGGCATAATGATTAACATATTAAACTACGTTATGTGGCATCGTTAATTTAAGAGACTATGTGATAACTCTTATCTATAAGAGTTATTTATGCTTTCTAGACTTAAACAAATGCGAGTTCTGAAGTAATAATAATTTTTTTTAAGAGAAAGATATTGTTGTTGTCTTGTTTGTGCAGTTAATCTATGTAATTGTTTCATTGTTGTTGTGTTGTTTGTTCTTTGTCAAGCGTCATTACTTGAGGACAAGCAATGGTTTAAGTTTGGGGATGTGATAACTCATATTTAGATGTGTTATTTATGCTCTTATCACTTAAATCAACACAAGTTCTCAAGTAATATTCGTGTTTTATTAGGTAAATATTAGTTATTTAGAGGAAAGAAGGGTTAGGAGCTCGTTTGTTATCATTTGACACTTTTGGTGCCTTTTTGAGTATTTTAATTCTTCTGTTAAGTGCTGCAGCGGTAAGCGCTATAGCGCTATATGGCGGTGGGACAGCTGGACACTTTTGGAGCTTACTACTGTTTGATGAGTCATCATACTTATCCCTTGCTGTTCAGAATGTGTGGAAGCTTTTTAGTGACAAGTAGGACACTTGGCGCATTTTGATTGAAAGATGTCATTGTCACCTTTTTGTAAAGCTACTTTATGAGATGTGGATAATATCTATCTCACTTCTTCTTCCTCACAACATAGATTTCGAAATAAGGAGAGTTTTTGGAGAGAAAAACTTGACACCCTTCTCCTCCATTAATCCTCCACTTCAAGCTTTTATTTCTCAAGAGAAGATCATCATTTCCAGCGTTGTGAAGCTGTGTTGTAGCGTCAGCAACCCGTCACATGAGAAGGAGGCCACTACGTGCATCTTTTGCAACCTTGCTTCTTCTTTTCATTTTCGGTAATATAAGCTTTTTGGTTTGTATTGTGTTGATGATGCTCATCATGAGCTAAACACTTAGTAGTTGGATTTTTTTAAGCTTTGTAATGACTCTTTAGTATTGTTAATATAACGTTATGATGTTTGTGTTTCAATCCTTGTATTTTAATGCTTTCAAACTTGTTTTGGGATTGATCAACTGAAACGAGTAGATTCGTGGGTACAGATATGGTCCATGATTCGAACTCAAGGATTGATATGAATGAAAGGTTGTTTAAAGACATTTAGACAACTTGTGCTTAACTCTAGACATAGGGGAGCAATAGTTCACAAGGTGAATAATGTGGGTTCTTCATTATACAGGGGTGAACTTATTTAGAACCTACACATAGGAGTCTTGTAACAAAACCCTGGCGTCAGTGACCGAAAGGCACAACAACATATGCTACAGCGCTTAACGCTACATCATCTAACGTTATAGCGCTTCACGACTGAGAAATTACTTAGCAAAGAGCAGTCCAACTCACTTTATCAACTCTTGAACTTTCTTTACTTGTTTATTTACATTTATGTTACTCACAATACTTGTTGACAACTTGTTATTGTTACTTGTTTTCTCACTAGCTTAACTACTAACTTAAATATATAAGTAAACTCAACAATCTCCGTGGGAACGATCTTTATTTATCAATATATTACTTGTTGCGATTGTGTATACTTGCACATCTACTTTTCGCACAACACTATGCACCGGAGTAAAATGAGTGAATGTCTCTTAAAAATGATGTGTTATATGTGACCCACGTAAGAGACACAAAATAGATTAGTTAAGGCACAATCCATTAGAGTTGCTCTAAGGGCCACTCAACACTATTAGGCCATATCATCTCTATGTATCTAGTGTTACGTCAACCCCTAATTACTGGGTAGAGATCCTCTCAATTTTCCAAAAGGAAATTGAGGGTCAATTACTAAAGTTTTTGGCATAAATATCAAATATTTGTCACATATTTAAAGGGTGCGTTATTATATACCCAAAATTTTAGTAATTGATCCTCAATTTCTTTGAAGAAGTTGAGAGGATCTCTTGCCCCTTATTATCATGTCATCATAAAAATTGGATAAAATACCGTAGAAATACAATTCCTATTCAATAAAAAATAATCTCAAACTGACCTAAACAAATTGAAAATTGCACATCTTTTTTTGACGTGAAATTTGCACAAATTTATTTGAACTTGTTTGTGTTATCTTTTCTTATTAATCCTAGATGCATTTCCTACCTCTTAGGCGGCAATGTCCCATGCATGCAAAGCTTAACGTATGTTTTTTTGACAATTTGAGCGGCAAAAGTAGATCCATGCATGTTCCTACATAGTTGTTTCAACAATTTCTACATGTAGGAGGCTACTATGTTATAAAGCTCCAACAAAATAACTCGTTTATCGCCTACTGTTGCATGGAGATAAAAGTCTGTTGACTAGGTTGACAAAAATGGAAGAGTTCACACTACACATTCGTGGATGCCATGCGAAATCGAATTAATATGTTTTCCCTCCAAACATCTAAATGATTTCCATTTTGAACTGAATATAGTTTCCACCCACAACCCTTTTACATTACTGTCTTGTTCCTTCTCAACCAATTCCAAAAATGCCTTTGTACTCTCCCCACATAATATGCCTACGTTGACAAACCGGAAGCATTCCCATTTCACTATCATAGGCTACTTTCTTAGACTGCACCCTTATACACAATGGGTAAACCAAAAAGGGGAAAAAAGAAGTAGCTTATTCAGAGAAAGACACAAACAGAGAGAAAGAAGAATAAAGGGAAAACCAAAAGGGGAGAAAAAGAAGAAGAAAGTGAAACGAAAACAAGGGGAAAAAGAATATCGCAAAACCGAAAATCACAAAAGAAGAAGACGAAGAAACCGATAATCAGGTTTGTATGTTCATCTTCTTTCTTTCTCAGTGTTGCACTTTATGTCACTATTTGTCTCTATTTTTTGGCTTCAAGAATAAACACCTCCCAAGTGTTTACTTTTTTCCCACTCTGCAAAACCGCAAATTATGTTGTGGAGTATCTGTTAGACTATCTGATAACCTTAGAGGGGGGTGAATAAGGTTATGTGTAAATCTTGGATTCTTTTCAAAATAAATGATAAGTTTATTTAAATCAAATGCGGAAACTGAGATTTAAACTTATATGATGTATGAAAGCAGGCAGATCAAGCACAATATGATATTACTCTATATTCAATATACAGAATAACTAGATTATTTATAGGCAGCGCAGTGATATTGAATATAGCAACAGACATATCTACAGCAGTGATATGGATAATAACAGATCAGCACAATAATATAACAATAGACAGATCTGAGTAGTGATATTCAAAACAGATATAAACAAAACAATGAATATCACAGCTATATAACAATAACAAATATAGACAATAAAGTAAAGAGAGTAGGGATAGAGATACACCAGGAATTTAGCGAGGTTCGGGATAAAAGCCCTACGTCCTCGGCCTCCGGCTTTGCAACCTTTGGACTTGATAACAACCACTATATTGAAGAATTGTTTACAAACAGCAACTTCAAAATAGCAAATCACAATTCCCCCGAACCGAGAACCCGAGCACCTAGCTAAGGATTTCAACACCGCTTCAATCTCCTGATTGAACGACCCAAGAGCACCTCCCAGGATTTCAATACCGCTTCAATCTTCCCTGGTTGAACGACCCAAGATCACCTCCCAGGATTTCAAACCAACTCAATCTCCTGATTGAGAGACCCAAGAAAACTTCCCAGGATTTCAAACCAACTCAATCTCCTGATTGAGAGACCCAAGAACAAATCCCAGGATTTCAAAGTGACCCCCACAAATAGAGTAACGAATACAAATAGAGATCTATGATCCAATCACCTCAGATATAATGACAGTATAGTGACTAAGAGATGAGTGATATGGAAAATAGAAAATGATATGAAAGTTGAAGCTCTATTTTCTCTCTTTCTCAGATCTAGAAAATGTATGTGAGAAGCAGAGAGGAGTTGTGAATTGTGGTGTGAGGTGTGAAATGAAAAGTGTGAAGCACCTCCCTATTTATAGGTTTAGGAAAACGTAGAAATGATTTATGATGCATAAGAATCGATTTATGTGAGAAGGCAAATCATAGTATAATCGATTCTTTGCTTTTAGAAAACATTTAAAGAAATGATGAATCGATTGTTTGATGAAGTTAAAATGTTGATGAATCGATTCTTATCATTTTAGAGGGCATAAGAATCAATTTTATGGCTAGTTAAAAAAGAGAGGAATCGATTCTTTACATATGGAGAGCATAGGAATCGATTGTTTGTTTCTTTGGAAATAGGTGGGAATCGATTTTCAGGACATCCTGAAATAGGATAAGAATCGATTTTAACTTTGTTTAAAATGAGGAGGAATTGATTCATAGCCTATAGGATTGCTTGAAAATCGATTTCATAGTCTTTTGAAATAGAAGGAAATCGATTCTTACCTTTGGCTTGAGAATATGTAGAAATCGATTACATGCTTCAAACATAGGATAAGGAAATCGATTCTTGGCCTATAGGTGAGCCTAAAATCGATTTCATAGCCTATATAAATTGTATAAATCGATTTCATAGCCATTGGAACAAAATAGAAATTGTTTTTTGCTTTCCACAAAATCGTTTTATGGTTTAGGTGCCACCTTATGCATGCATGCAATTTTATAAAATATTTTTCAAAACTATTTTGATGCACCATGCATGTTTTGAAAAACTCATCTCTCAGCTACTAAAAGTCATAGACCTTCAGTGATAGGACCTTACACAGTGTCCTAAAGAAAGCGGATAAACAAATAGGTCTTGAACTGCTGAGGTGGCTTCTTCTCCAAGCTGCTCCACTTTAATATTTCCTGCTCTTTGATTCATGTCCTGTACTTTATTTTGTCCCTGCACTTTTATACACTGCAACCATTAGTAGACTAAATGTAATTTGTTATCATACAAAACGAAGAGTGTTTGTCCTTGGTTCAACAAACTCCCCCTTTTTGATGATAACAAATTACATTATGCATAACAAAATAAGCAGTATGACAGCGGGATAGCAGCAATTATTTTCTCCCCCATTAAGTAATAACATGCATATTCTCTCCCTTAACATGCATATTCTCTCCTTTTTGCATACAATTTCTCCCCCTTTGTTTTCATCAAAAAGGAGGTGGGGTGAATACATACAACATAAGCACTTTATAAACTTGCATAATAAATAAGCAGCATTGCATAGCATATGATATATCAAAAACAGTAGTTCATGCTATGCTCCCCCTTACTTGGTGATCCCCCTTATTAATATTAGAATGCAAAGCTTAGCAAAAAGAGGGTGGATCATCATGATTTAAAAATATGATACCCAAGATAATCATCCTTGGTTCAACAATATAAGTATCATTTTTAACATCAAAAAGTATGTTGCATCAAAGATCTAGTATAATAGTACTTGAGAAAAAGCTTTGATGCATACAAACAATTACTTTCAAATATGTGTCTAATACTTGTTGAGTTATATTTAATTTCTACTTTATAACACATTTTCAACAGAGGTGAATAAAACTTTACCAATCTAACCTTCACCAGTGATTCTTCCTTTATTGTTGTTATCACGAGTCACATGACTGCTGTTTCTGAGTATTACGAATCTTTTTATGTCTCCAGTCATGAACTTCGAGTCTCTGCTATCAAGGTATTGATCTGACCCCCATACCCTGTAGCACACCTGCACTAAGATCAAGTAGAAAATTTTGGTACCCAATTCTCTTTGGGTCCTTTGGGGTTAGTCATCAAGGGGTTTGTTTTCACAATCCACATTGGTTTCTCACAAGCAGGTATAAGGGTACCAAGCTCACATAATTTACGGATAGGACATCTAGGTGAGCTATGGTTTCCCTTTTGACAGTAGGTGCATGAGAAAACAATGGGTTTATAACTTGAAGTAGATGCAACAAAAGTTAATTTCTTGTTTAAAATGGAGGAGGTGGAATTACCTTTGTACCCAATTCCTCTCCTATCAACATATTGATGTTGAGAGTGAAGCAACTGAGTCAAGGTCTTTTCACCAACCTCAAAGTTTTTCAATGTTTCTTTCAAAAGTTCATTTTCAAGCTTGGCATTTTCAAAATTTTGTTTAAGCTCACAAAACTCAAGGTTGACAGAGTTATGCAGTTCATTCTTTAATCTATCTACTTCATTTTCAAGTGTCTCAATTTGAGTGAGCATGCTTTTGTTACTCTTTGCCAATTTCTTAGATTTTAACAAAAGAGTTTCATGTTCAAAATAAAGAGCTTCAAAAGCCTCACTCAAGTCGTGACTACTATACACATCATCAAAATCATCATGTATAATTGAATCAGAAAGACTAGGGTTATTAAGGCTTACCTCGGAAGTGTCATTTGCCATAAAACAGATATCATTTGCAACCTCCTCAGATTCACTATCAGTGTCAGAATTGTCCCATTTAGCCTCCATTTGGCTTGTACCGTGTGTGGCTTCCAAGTACTCCCAAATCTTTTTTGCTGTCTGACAACCTTTTACTTTTCCATATTCTTCTTCACATAGAGATACGTGAAGAACGTTCATTGCTCTGGCGTTTTGAGAAATTTTGTCTAACTCGGACTTTCTCAGCTCACTCAGGTCAATGGTGTAGATATCCTCAACTGGCACTTCATCTTCTTTGCCGGTAGCTTTACTTTTGATTTTCATTGGGATCAGTGGTCCATCTGCAATGATCCTCCATAAGGTGAAATCTATAGCCTGCACATGACATTTCATTCGACTACTCCAATAGTCATAGTTAGTCCCATCAAACAGGGGTGGCCTATTGAAGGACATCCCCTCTTTCATAAAAGAACCCATAATCACAGATAGATAGAGGATAAAATAGAATTGCGAGATGTAAAGCTCTATATGCACTTCCTAGCTCTGATACCACTTGTTAGACTATCTGATAACCTTAGAGGGGGGGTGAATAAGGTTATGTGTAAATCTTGGATTCTTTTCAAAATAAATGATAAGTTTATTTAAATCAAATGCGGAAACTGAGATTTAAACTTATATGATGTATGAAAGCAGGCAGATCAAGCACAGTATGATATTACTCTATATTCAATATACAGAATAACTAGATTATTTATAGGCAGCGCAGTGATATTGAATATAGTAACAGACAGATCTACAGCAGTGATATGGATAATAACAGATCAGCACAATAATATAACAATAGACAGATCTGAGTAGTGATATTCAAAACAGATATAAACAAAACAATGAATATCACAGCTATATAACAATAACAAATATAGACAATAAAGTAAAGAGAGTAGGGATAGAGATACACCAGGAATTTAGCGAGGTTCGGGATAAAAGCCCTACGTCCTCGGCCTCCGGCTTTGCAACCTTTGGACTTGATAACAACCACTATATTGAAGAATTGTTTACAAACAGGCAACTTCAAAATAGCAAATCACAATTCCCCCGAACTGAGAACCCGAGCACCTAGCTAAGGATTTCAACACCGCTTCAATCTCCTGATTGAACGACCCAAGAGCACCTCCCAGGATTTCAAACCAACTCAATCTCCTGATTGAGAGACCCAAGAAAACTTCCCAGGATTTCAAACCAACTCAATCTCCTGATTGAGAGACCCAAGAACAAATCCCAGGATTTCAAAGTGACCCCCACAAATAGAGTAACAAATACAAATAGAGATCTATGATCCAATCACCTCAGATATAATGACAGTATAGTGACTAAGAGATGAGTGATATGGAAAATAGAAAATGATATGAAAGTTGAAGCTCTATTTTCTCTCTTTCTCAGATCTAGAAAATGTATGTGAGAAGCAGAGAGGAGTTGTGAATTGTGGTGTGAGGTGTGAAATGAAAAGTGTGAAGCACCTCCCTATTTATAGGTTTAGGAAAACGTAGAAATGATTTATGATGCATAAGAATCGATTTATGTGAGAAGGCAAATCATAGTATAATCGATTCTTTGCTTTTAGAAAACATTTAAAGAAATGATGAATCGATTGTTTGATGAAGTTAAAATGTTGATGAATCGATTCTTATCATTTTAGAGGGCATAAGAATCAATTTTATGGCTAGTTAAAAAAGAGAGGAATCGATTCTTTACATATGGAGAGCATAGGAATCGATTGTTTGTTTCTTTGGAAATAGGTGGGAATCGATTTTCAGGACATCCTGAAATAGGATAAGAATCGATTTTAACTTTGTTTAAAATGAGGAGGAATTGATTCATAGCCTATAGGATTGCTTGAAAATCGATTTCATAGTCTTTTGAAATAGAAGGAAATCGATTCTTACCTTTGGCTTGAGAATATGTAGAAATCGATTACATGCTTCAAACATAGGATAAGGAAATCGATTCTTGGCCTATAGGTGAGCCTAAAATCGATTTCATAGCCTATATAAATTGTATAAATCGATTTCATAGCCATTGGAACAAAATAGAAATTGTTTTTTGCTTTCCACAAAATCGTTTTATGGTTTAGGTGCCACCTTATGCATGCATGCAATTTTATAAAATATTTTTCAAAACTATTTTGATGCACCATGCATGTTTTGAAAAACTCATCTCTCAGCTACTAAAAGTCATAGACCTTCAGTGATAGGACCTTACACAGTGTCCTAAAGAAAGCGGATAAACAAATAGGTCTTGAACTGCTGAGGTGGCTTCTTCTCCAAGCTGCTCCACTTTAATATTTCCTGCTCTTTGATTCATGTCCTGTACTTTATTTTGTCCCTGCACTTTTATACACTGCAACCATTAGTAGACTAAATGTAATTTGTTATCATACAAAACAAAGAGTGTTTGTCCTTGGTTCAACAGTATCGTGGTGTAAAATCAAAAAAAGAGAAGGAATTGGAACATATTGTAAGTTGTTATCTGCAATGATTAGTCTTTAAGAATATATTTTCTTAGATTTTTTTGAATCAACTTTTGCTTGCATACTCATAATTATTCAGGAAGAGCAGCGTGTTATTGAAGCAAAAATTAGGATGCGGCAGCAGGAACTTCACGATGAAGAGGAAAGAATGCATAAAAGACTAGAAATAACCCCTGCAAATGCAAATGTGAATGTGGCTTTTGCAGATGTTGAATATAGTTCAAATACAGGTGTTCTTTCATCACATTTCTGGATCTTGTCTGTGTGAGTAATCCCGGTCCTATAAATTATTGTCTTTCTATTTTTGCAGTGCCTGCATCTTCAATGTCTACCATTGAACATGATGAAATCGTCTTTTTTCAAGACTCGTGTGCCACATCAATGGTTAGACCACCTCCTACCACTAGGGCCAATAGGTGTGATAGCCTTCATTGCTTTTTCATAAATAAACCAGTCTCCCAAAATTTTCTTATGATATGTCTTGGCAGTTCTGTATCCAAGGTTCATTTCACCAACTTATGGATATTCGACCTATTTGTGGATATCTTGTGCTACAGGTTAAGTTTGGATGATGAGGTAATCTAAGTCAAAGTGACAAGCGGAACTCTGAGACATAACATACTCAAGAAGTAAGTCCGTGTCAAGGGTAGTCACTAGGAAGTTGGGTCGTGTCTTAGGAATGAATTGTAAACCGCTTTTGAGGATCAGCTCAAATCACTCATCACACAGCACTCACACAATTAATCTAACTTATGCTCATATTGATAAAAGCATGCTAAATAGTTTATGCACTTTGTTTACAAGCATAAAATCGATTATGCACTTGGTTTTAAAGAGAAAGGAAGCGAGAAATCGATTATGCACTTATGTTTTTAAAAGAACATGTTTTTGGAAGAAAACAATCAATTCTTGACTTGTTTTGTAAAGCACAAAATCGATTATGAGCTTCATTTTGGAAGCACACAATCGATTGATTTCTTAAAGGTCTTCTTTTCTTAAAGCAAGCAATCGATTGTCAAACTCGGTTTTAGAAGTAAACAATCGATCATTCACTTATGAAGTTGATTTTATTCAGAGCACAAAATCGATTGTCATCCTAAGTGTTTTCAAGCAAACAATCGATTTTTCACTTGCTGAGACAGTATTAGAAATTGTCCCAACGGTCATATTTTTACGAAGTCTATAAATAGGGACCTAGGGCTTCACAAACAACACAACCCAGAATTCACAGAGAAATATCGCAAAACCCTATTACACTTTTGTTCTTCAAGTTCTTCATCTTTTTGAGCTGATCTTTCTCAAGGGTTAGATTGGGTTGGGAATCTTTCAAGTCATTGTATCCACCTTCATAGAGGTATTTGTTATTTGTTTTGTAATCTGTTTTAACGTTGTAATTGGTTTATACTAGAGAGTGGGGTATCTCTCTAGGGTTCTTGTTTATACTAGAGAGTGGGGTATCTCTCTAGGGTTTGTGGTTGTAACAAGGGTGGGGTATCTCTCTAGGGTTTGTGGTTGTAACAAGGGTGGGGTATCTCTTGTTGGTTATAGATCTTGAGGGCTCTTGTAATAGGTAGGGTATCCTAGGTGAAGAGTGCTTGAGTCTGTAAGGGTTTTAAAGCACCCGGTTAAGCTTTGTTTTGATAGTGGAAAATCTCACAAGGGTTGTGAGGACTGGACGTAGGTCACTGGGAGGTGACTGAACCAGTATAAAATCTCCTGTGTTATTTACTGTTTTTATTTCTTTTTCGTTCATTCCATAAACCTGCGCGAAAAATTGATCTAAGTTGTTAAAAGGGGAAAAAGTTTTAAAAATCTCAATTCACCCCCCTCTTGAGACTGAAGCCAACTATTAAGTTATACCATGTCCACCATCATGTATCAAGTATTGAGTCCATGTCTTACATTATCCCCATCAGGCATAGTGCCTCTAGGCATCGTGGGTTAGGCATTGCGATGCAGAAAATTTCATCATACTATGTATTATTGTGTTTTAATTAAAGTCTTGCATTGCATGATGGTTCCTCAGGCTTCACAAAAAATGTCTTAGTCTTATCAACACTTTTCTCCATTTGTTTTTATGTTCAGAAAAGTTTCACCTCTCGTATACTCATAGGAGTTTGTGGATTAAAATCAAATTTGGCTATATGCGGTGCAATTATGTTTTGTTAGTGTTTTAATCAACAATGTCTCTTGATATATAATTTGTTAGGTTAAAATTAATTCACTGAGTTTATGATGATCATTCATAAGAATTGTGTTTTAGGTTTTGTTTGCAGAGTATGTGCCTTCACATGGTATCATCTAATAGCTCTCATGGCCACCATTTAGTTCGTGCATGTTAACAATAGCTTCAATTCATGCCTCTTCTGATAACTTTTTGACGGTAAAAATACTTGCCAAAAAAGGCAAATAGATACTGTTAATGTAAATATGGTAAGGCTGATATGGCATCTTTCTTTGTTAATGATTTCATTTACTTTTTGTTGACACCCGTTTTCGCCGAGGGCTACTCGGCTGGCGTAGAATCGGCTAGCCAAGGGCTGAAGGCTGATTCCTATCGGCAAAAATAGAAATTTAGCTGCTTGGGATCTAATTGACTATACATGACCACATGGCTAAGATAAACAGCTGAGGTGCCTACTCGGCTGACGCTTCGGCCGAGACAAATTGGCTTGACGTGGCTACTAAGTCTATATAGACTTGGAGGCTAATACTTGGTCTTAATGTGTTCATATAATTATTTATTAAATAATTATATGATTCATTAAAATAAATATAATGGAAAAAGGCCAAACCAAGCTACGGTAACCACCTTCCTAAATTTATGGGAAGTGGGCATGAGGAGTTGGCCAAGTTAAAGGAGCTTGCTTTGGGACCAATGATTCAACGCACGTGGACACATTTAGACGTTAGTGTAGATATCTTGTGTTGCAGGCTAAGTTTTGATGATGAAGTGGTTAAGAGGTTTTGATGATGAAAAAGACAAAAGCTAAAGTTGATAATAGGAAAAAGACAAAGCCAAAGTTGATAGCCAAAGTTGATGAGAGTGACCAAAGGCAAAAGGTGATGAAAGTGACAAAGTATCAAAGTCACAATCCAAGACAATCAAACTCAAGAATTGAAGTTTCAAGATATAAGGGTAGTCCTTATAAATAAGGGTAGTCCTTAGGGTTTGGGTGTCTTAGGAAAAAGTGTAAGCTCTTACGAAGGTCAGCTCATCTCTCAAAGTCCCACGTTTTTCAAAATGCATGCATGCACACGTAAACACAAGAAGCATTTTTGAAAAGCATAAAATCGATTTTCTCTATTTTATTCTATATATAAAAATCAATTTTCAGGTCAATACAAAAGCTAAAGAATCGATTCATACTAGTTTCACTAAGTATGCAAATCGATTCCTAAGTATTTCTAAAAAGGAAGAATCGATTCATACTATTTTATACTAAGCATAAAAATCGATTCTCAAGTGTCTTTAAAAGGAAAGAATCGATTCATATTATTTTTTTACCAAAGTGCATAATCGATTCACAAGTATTTTTCAAAAAGGAAAGAATCAATTCACACTATTTTTCACTTAGCAAAAGAATCGATTCCTACATGTCTCAGGAAAGCCAAGAATCGATTCATACAAATTACATTGAGTATAAGAATCGATTCCTAGCCCTCCTGGATCTCAAAGAATCGATTGCCACCTCTTTTCAAAGCAAGTCAAAATCGATTTTTAATTAAAAGAAGAGTCGATTCCTAGATCCAATGTTTTCAACAAAGAATCGATTCCTACATTATTTTCAACGTAAACTTCTTTTTCTCATAGCCTATAAATAGGCACTTCATAGTCTTCATTTTGCACAACCCAAGTTTACGATCTATCACATCTTTGAAAAACTCTTTTCATTTTATTCGTTGCTCTTCTCGCACCGTTGGTCCGTCAAAGCTGATCTTTTTCTAAGAGTTAGTTGGGGTTGCATTCTTCAAGTTGTAATATCTGCCTTCATTAGAGGTATTTCTGTCTTTACAATTGTTTATTATTTAATTGTTGTGATTTGTTCTAGGGAGTGGGGTATCTCTCTAGGGTAGCTGTTTGTACTAGGAAGTGGGGTATCTTTCTGGGGCAGCTGATTGTAACAGGGGTGGGGTATCTCTTGTTATTGTTATATTAGATTTGAGGGCTCTCCATAAGTGGGGTATCCTAGGAGGAGAGTGCCTGAGTCTGTAAAGGTTTTCCAAGACACCTGTAAGCCTTGTTGTTTTGGTTAGTGGAGAATCTCACAAGGGTGTGAGGACTGGACGTAGGTCACTAGGAGGTGACCGAACCAGGATAAATCTCTGCGTGCTTTACTGCTTTCCTGCTTTACTGTTATACCGCTTTACTGCTTTATATTCTAATTCCTTCGCTTCCACTTAACCTGTGCGGAAATTAATCTAAGTCATTGAAAAGGGGAAAAACGTTTTCGAAAGATCTGAAAAGTTTTTAAATCTCAATTCACCCCCCCCCCCTCTTGAGACTGAAGCCACTTGGTAACAGTTAGAGCGGTAAAGACAATGTGGAGAAGCGTCGTAGAAGTGGAAGCGAAGATATTTTGACCCCACTACCCGTGCTAGTGGAAGAGTGGAACGTGCTTCCTATTTTTAAGGCATAGGTGTAATGTAGTACGTTGATCTTAGTCGATCCAATGGTGAGCAGTTGTTGGCTCGAGTAGTGGCCGACGAAGGCTCATGTATATATATATATATATAGTTGGCTTGTACGTTTGTAAAAACCCCCAACACATCAATCAATACACAAGTCCTTACTTATTTTACATTTCCTTTACCGCTTTCCTTTATCGCTTTCCTTTATGCTTTCCTAGTTTAGTAGTAGTTCTCCTTCTACACTAGACGACAGGCGCTTTCTAAAGTAGTCCAGGAACCCGCATCTGAGAAACAAAGTCTCTTTCTCAGCGTAATCGCTTGATCAACCAAGGGATCAGTGCGAGATAGCCTTAGCAAACGCCTGGTCGGCCGAGGAAACACCCAATTGGCTGACTAAGCATCTTGCTCGACTAAGCACCGAAATTCGCACGACAACAGAAATGGCACGCCCGGTGGGACCAATGAAGGTGAACGCTCCGTTCAACTTTGATGTACCACAACAAGAGCAACCATATGTTTTGGCAGAACCTTTACCACAGGTTCAGTCGAGCACTATTCAGGCAGAACTTTTAACACAAGTTCAGCAGAACATGTTTGTTACTATTTTCCCAGGGGGGCAAATAATGGCGAATGATAGGTTCTATGATACATCAAGACACATAGGAATGCCGCTAGTTCTGCCATCTGCTCCAGCTAATGGTACGACTGTGCAGGCTACTAATCAAGGACTTGCTGATTATCAAGCTCTGGGCTCTGGAATATAGATGCAGCTATCTGGTGATTATATAAGGCAACAGCCGTGGAATAATTTGCCGCCTACTTATTATAATCAACCATTCCATTAGTATGTCTCAGAAAGGCCTCGCGAGATGGGTTCAATTCCTCCTCGAGGGATTGTGTATACAACAACTGGTAATTATAACGGAGAGCAGTCATGGAATACTATTCCACCTCTGTGGAGTAATAACCAAGTTGTCCATGAGACTCAATATATGAATCATGGTGGTTACGTAGCAGAGCAGCCATGGAGACCAACTCCACCTCTGGTAGCAGAGCAGCTGATAACTCTAATTTATATAGAGTTATTTATACTTCTAAACGCAACAAATTGCTTGAAACTCAAGTACAAAGTGTGTTAAATATAGTAATATTAGTAAAATAACAACATTCTAGGAATTATGTGATGAATAAAGCATTTTGTATATATTTTGGTATGTTTGATGTGTTTGTTTAGTTTTCCTACAGATGATGCTTCTCCACCACGATGCTTCTGCACTTAATGCTTCTGCACCACAAATGCTTCTGCACTTAGTGCTTATGCACCATCCTGCGCTGAAGATTTATATCCCCACAATGGAAGCACCACAAATCATACCTCTACTCCAAAACTTCTATGACATCATGCTTTGTCACAATTCACATGGAGCACATGGCCACATGCATAAGGAGGCGCCCACCATAAACATCATCATGAAAGGCTATTCACCTAAAGACATATGGCCTTACATAATTGGACCTCTTCTTATGGAAATGTGCTGAACTCAAACTCCTTATCTAAAGATCAGAAAAGCAACCATGGTTAAGCCTCCTTAGGTTAACTTGGTTTTCAAGCAAACCCTCAAGCAAAGGAAATCTCCAAGGCTATAAAAAGAGCTCCCACTTCTCACTTGAAGAGTATCGCATATCTCACTTGATAATATGTAGATCAAACACTTTACTTATATTTTAGTAGTTTCAATTCTTGCATTTTATTTACTAGTTAGTTGTAAGAAGGTGAGGAAGGAAGTGACACCCTCTTCCTTCACTTCTTCATAGATAGACGAAGGAATCAGTGCTTCTGCACCTGTCAGAATTCATGCAAAGGAACATCAATTTGTGTAACTTCTACCCTATTGATATCTTTTATATGATTCATGTTATTATGCTCCTTACAGATTCTCTCTATTATATAATGAGTAACATGAGCTAAATTCCTTTAGTTGAGATGTTCTAAACTTATAATGATCTTTTGAGTAAGTTATTATGCTTTTAAGTGTTGTAGCATTTTGGGTCTTGTGTTATACTACATCCATCTTATTTTAAGGTTGATCTCTTACAATAAGTAGAGTTATATTCACAGACATGGTTTATAATTAGAAATCAAGACTAATAAGGGTGAGTGTTTTAATAAAGGCTTTGTTAAACTTGTTTTAATAAAGAAACTGTGTTAAAACCATGTTAAGTCCTAGACATAGGATAACATAGTCCTTAGGGTGAAACAGTGGGAACTTCAAAGGCAGGAGTGAACTTATTTAGCAAGCCCAGACATGGGAAGCTTGTAATGAAACTCTGAATAAAGTAGCTGAAAAGCACACACTTATGCAACTGCACTCAATGCTACTGCACTTGATGCTTCTGCATCATAGTGCTTCTGCATCTCTAAAAACATAGAAACTCTCAGAAGAAGCATTATATAGTAAAGACATCTCAACTATCTTTCTCAACTGATTTCCTTCATTTACATACTTGCATTCTGTTTTTACTTAAACTAAAAACCGCAAAATTTGTGAGTAGAATAGTAGTACTAATTTATATGTTTTCTAAACACACACAAAGTTAATCCAATCCCTGTGGGTTCGACCTTTCTTATCATTATATTACTTGTTTGTGACTGTGTATACTTGCACATCTTTTCACACACCAAGTTTTTGGCGCCGTTGCCGGGGATTGCCATTAATTTTTGTTGTTTAGATTTATAAGTTAGTATTTTATTACTCTGGTAGTTATTTTCTGTGCAGAAACAGCTGTAGATGCACTAGCTTATGCCCAGAGATAAGCCACCAGAATTTGAATTCGATCCAGAAATTGAAAGAAGGTTCAGGAGTTTGCTAAGATTTCAAAAGCAAAGGAATCAAGACTGCAGAAACATGTCTTATCACAGTGAAGGACAAAGCTCAAGATCAGCCTCAGTTGGAGGAGGACTTGGTTCACAGCATGATACTGAAGAAGGACACAGAAATCAATTCATCAACATGGGCCCAATAGGTATGATTAATGATAGAAATAGACCCATGAGGGATTATGCTATGTTTAATCATCAAAATATGCAAACAAGTATAGCAAGACCTCATATTGATGCTGTGCATTTTGAATTTAAACCCATGATGTTCCAAATGCTACAAACAATTGGTCAATTTGGTGGATCTCCCCATGAGGATCCCCATGAGCATTTAAAACAGTTTTTAGAAGTATGTAGTAACTTTGTCATTCCTGGTGTTAGTGAAGATGCATTTAGACTTAAGCTATTTCCATACTCTTTAAAAGATAAGGCTAAATCATGGTTAAAATCAATGGAGCCTAATTCTATCCATTCATGGAATGAAATAGCTGAAAAGTTCTTAGCAAAATATTTTCCACCCATCAAAAATGCCAGGATGAGAAATGATATTACATCTTTTAGACAAAAAGAATTTGAATCATTGTTTGAAGCATGAGAAAGATGGAAAGAACTTTTAAGAAAATGTCCACATCATGGTCTACCTATCATTATTCAAATGGAAACTTTTTACAATGGTTTAGAACCCCAAACCAGAATAATGCTTGATGCATCATCTAGGGGTGTGTTATTAAACTTATCTTATAATGAAGCATGTGAATTAATTGATAGAATTGCAACCAATAGTTCTAGTTGGCCTACTGAGAGGGTAAGTGCCCAAAAGAAACCATCAGGGGTACATGAAATCAGTGATATATCATCCCTATCTGCTCAGTTAGCCTCTCTGACAAACTTGTTTAAAAACTTCACTTCAACCAGTGCATCTGCACCTAGTGCAGCTGCACCAACTGAAAACACTGCAGCTGCCATAGAACAAACCCCCCAGGAGACACAAGTTGTGTGTATTGTGGAGGAGGCCATTTGTATCAAGAATGTCCCAGCAACCCTGTCTCTGTCAATTTTGTAGGATATAACAGGAATAACAACCCTTACTCTAACACCTATAACCCTGGCTGGAAGAACCACCCAAATTTCAAATGGAACAATACTGGTGCATCTGCACCTGGTGCATCTGCACCTAGTACTTCTGCACCAGCCACACCACCAGAATTTCATTCACAGAACAACCAAAGACAACAACCACCTGCCACTGATAACTCCTTAACAGCCTTGCTCAAGTCTTTCGTTAGTGAAACCAGAACAGCTAGGCAAGCACAAGATGCCTCTATAAAAAATTTAGAAAATCAGGTGGGATAGTTAGCAACAGCTCTGTATCAAAGACCAACAGGTACATTAGCAGCAAATACAGAAGCTACCACAGCCCAAAGGCCAGGAAAGGAGCAGGTAAAAGCCATTGCTCTAAGAAGTGAAAAAGATCTTGCAGATCCAGGTGAAGATCAAGGTGAAGGTAAGGGAGAAAAAATAAAAATAAAAAAAATACTCATGGTGCAGAAGCACCAGATGCATCTGCATCTCCTGAAGTTCCAACTCCAAGGTTAGTTCCTGAATACCCTCCTCCTCCTTATCCTCAGAGGTTAAAAAAGGCACATGAGGAGAAACAATTCAGTAAGTTTCTTGAGATTTTAAAACAAATACACATCAATGTTCCCTTAGTTGAAGCACTTCATCAAATGCCTAATTATGCTAAATTTATGAAAGATGTACTTTCAAAAAGAAGAAGGTTAGGGGATTTTGAAACAGTTGCTATGTCTAAGGAATGCAGTCTAATTCTACAAAGCAAAATTCCAAGAAAACTAAAGGATCCTGGTAGCTTTACAGTCCCATTCTCAATAGGAAAATCTTATACAGGTCGTGCATTATGTGATTTAGGTGCAAGTATCAACTTAATGCCTAAATCCATATTTACACAGCTGGGGATTGGAAATGCTAGGCCCACAATAGTAACACTTCAACTAGCTGATAGATCAATAGCTTATCCAGAAGGAATCATTGAAGATATTTTGGTTAAGGTTGACAAATTTGTATTTCCTGCAGATTTTGTTATTCTTGATTTTGATGCAGATAAAGAAGTCCCAGTCATTCTTGGGAGACCATTTTTAGCAACTGGAAAAGCACTAATTGATGTGCAAAAGGGAGAACTGACCATGAGAGTAAATGATCAAGAAGTGAAATTCAATGTGATGAGAGTAAATGATCAAGAACTAGCCTGGTGCAGGAGCACTTAGTGTAGAAGCACCAGGCAGTTTGGAAATTTCAACAAGAACAGCATGAGTGGCTACAACTTAGGTTAATGGAGATATCTCAGGTACCAACCCAGATAGAAACCCCAGTGTTCCCAACATGGGTCTTTCAGAGCCCAAAACAAGAAGAACAGGAGGAAAAAGAAGAAGAAAAGGAGGAAGAGAAGGAAGAGAGTGAAGAGAAAAAGAAAAAAGTAATGAAAAGAAAGAAGGAGACTAGCAGGAAACAGAAAGGGAAGAAGAAAAAGAATGAAGAAGAGGAAGAACTACTGAGTGAGGGACTAGTTGAGACTGATGAAGATGAGACATTGACAAGAATGGTGAAGAAAATGGAGAGAAATGAAGATGAAGAGAATGATGATACCACTGAAAGTACAGACAAAAGTGGGGAGGAAGAGGAAGAGAATATGAGCATGGAGGAAATTGTAAGAAAGAAATATGAGGCTGGATCCCAAGCAGAACCACTCCTCACCCAAGTCACTCCACCAACCCACCCCCAACCAGAAAAATCAACATCACCCTCCACAGGAAAGACACCTACCCCTCCACCATCACCCATTCCACAGTCATCATCACCACCAACCATCTTCCAAGAAAGCCAACCTGAACAAGAACCAGCCACACAAACTTCTAACATTATTTTTGAGAAACAAACTTTGCAGGTTATTCAAGAGGAAGCAATGGAAGAAGAAGAAGAAGAAGAAGCCAGCCTAGAAGAAAAAGATCAACCAGCAACTGATGCTTCTGCACATAGTACAGATGCATCGCAAGGTGTTCCAATTGTGACAATCATACCAAAGAACAAAGAAGATACTGTCAAACTGGTGCTGGAAGAGCTGGCACAGAAGAAAAGAGACGAACTGGGCAACACCCAGAATTTCTTCAAGAAAGCTGTTGAAACCAGTGTGAAGGGAAGTCATGGACTGGAAGGTGTAGAATACAGCAAAGCACAAAGAGAAGAAGCTGAAAAGGAGGACCCACAGAAGAAGAAAGACCAACCAAAAGAAGCTGAGGCTACACTTGAGCAACCACCAGAACAACAAACAGAAGACAGAACTACTGTTGAACAAATCAGTGCAGAAGCACCTAGTGCATCTGCAGCTACAGAAACAGCAACAGAGGAGGTTGGTGCAGATGCACTTGGTGCAGAAGCACCAAAGGTTGAAGGGGCAAAGAAGAAGAAACAGAAGGTCAAACACATGCCCAACAGAACCAGCTCCAGAATCAAAAGTGGTGCCAAGAAAGAGTAAACTCTTTCATGTTGTTATTTTATAAGTACTTTTTTTGTTCTATTCGTATCCCACATGTATTAACCCCCATCCCCATTTTGAAACAAAAATTACTTTTTCTAACTCAACTTAGAGCAGTGAGGACACTGCTCAACTTTAAGTTGGGGGGAGAAAAACACTTTTAATCTACTATATGCATGTGCTGATATGTGTCGCACCCCGAAAAATCCTTGTAGAGATTTTTCTTCGCACAACGGGATTTTAGAGTCGCCACCAATATTTTTTAAAGGTAATTAAAACATCGGAAAAACCTTTTTTTGGAAAGCAATGGTCATTGGAACCATTAGATTTGGGTTCGGGGGTCTAATTACGTATGGGGAAGGTATTAGCACCCCATAACGTCCCTTCAAAGAAGGGTTACCTTAATTAAATATGTGATTTGCAAAGTTGATTCGGAAAAATGCTTTGTTTTTACCTCTTTTGTTGATGAATGACTTAATGAAAAATCTTTAGTTTTCGCGCTTGACGGAGAGTATCCACTCCTACGTATCTCCCGGTGCGATGGAGAATTCAAAGCAACGTAGTTCTTGTTTTTGAAAAATGTTTTATTTTGGAAAAGTGTTTGGTTTTTGAAAGGAAAAATGTTTTGGGTTTGTTGTGCTTGACGGAGAGTATCCGCTCCTACGTATCTCCCGGTGCGATAGAGAATTCAAAGCAACGTAGTTCTTGTTTTTGAAAAATGTTTTATTTTGGAAAAGTGTTTGGTTTTTGAAAGGAAAAATGTTTTGGGTTTGTTGTGCTTGACGGAGAGTATCCGCTCCTACGTATCTCCCGGTGCGATGGAGAATTCAAAGCTACGTAGTTATGGGTTGTCTAGAAAAAGGTTTTTGTTTTCTATCTTGTTTAATTGTGAAAATTGAGCTTTCATGATGATCAATTGAGCAAAGGCTCCAAGTGACCACCATTAGCACTCCATTGTTAATAATCATGCAAGCAAAGGCTTCGCAAGACTACTAACAAAGTTTTTGATTCGGTGAAAGTCTTTAGGAAAATTAGGCATTCATGATGATCAATTGAGAAAAGGCTCCAAGTGATCGCCACTAGTACCTCATTGTTAATAATCATGCAAGCAAAGGCTTCGCAAGACTACTAACAAAGTTTGATTTTGAAGAGTTTTCGCAATTGGATTTATTCTTGTTTAGGGAACGCTTTTGATGCTTGAAAAGGCTTTTGATTGAAAGTGGACATAGACTACACACATTATGACACAATACATAGATAGGCAAAGAATGAACCCAAGTTGAACATTTTGGCAAAAATGCATGAATGGGCAAGAAAATGAACCTAAGTTGCACATCTTATTGAAGATGCTAGGCAATGGGATGAACCTAACTAGGCATTTATGACACAATATGTGAATAGGCAAAGGCATTTCAAAGCACAAGTGATATCAAACTTCTAATGAATCACTTGCAAAACCCTAAGGATTTCACATCAACATTAGACATAAGCACCCATGTGGTATCCTTTTGATATCATCAATGTCTAATACATTTCTTCAATCAACCACATGGAAGGAATAAATTAAAAGGGCATTTGCCTCATGCAAGATCATAGGCAAGTCTTAAGATTAAATTGACAAGTTTAGGCAATCAGGGTGTTGGATCCCTTTAGGTAATCTTTGACACTTGGGATATGCACAAGTGCATAGGTGTCAAATCCTCTTACCAAATCGTCAACACAAAACCAAAAATTGTTTCAAAACAATTACTTATTTGCAAGACCAAAAGCATTTCAAAATGATTTATAAGTTGTTTTTGGTAATTAAAGCAATTGGTAAGGAAAGGAAACCTAAATTTGCATTCTTGTTCACTAGGAATCACAAAAGAAATTGAATCCTCTTAAGCAATCCTCAACACTTAAAGTGTGCATCAAAGCACAAGTGAGAGTCCTCTTGCCAATCATCAACATAGAGCATGATTTGCAAGCAAATTCATGAGAACAACAAGTTTTAAGCAAACAAACATCATAATCAAGGTTCAATTCCAAGTAATTGCAAGATTAGACAACCAACTCATCATTTTATTCATGAAATATGCGAAATGAGTGAAATAACAACATTCCAAGCACAATTTATTCTAATATGCGAAATGAAATAAGCTTCAAATCATCATTTTATTCATGAAAACAACAAGAAATGAGTGAAATAACAACAACACACAATTTATTCTAAAGGAGAGAAGCATTCCAAGCACCCAAGCCTCCCAAAGTGCTTGTCAAGATACTTGAAATACATCTCTCACTCACCAACAACAACTATGCTAACATTATGACATTAAAATGCAATGGGATGCCAAAATGAAGTGATGATTTACATCTTTGATGCTAAAATTGGAAGATGATGCTAGGTTTCAAAGTATACCTCAACTCCAAGCTAGAATAAGGAAGGAAATGAGATGAATGAATGCAAAACCCCTTTAATCTACTCTTCAATCTTCAACTTTGAACTTGATCCTTGAATTTGAAGGTGAATCTTTGAGAAGAATGCAAGAAGGATGGAAGATTTAGTGTAGGAAGGGTGTTTTAATGGATGATTAAGTGAAGAAATTGAAGAAAATGAGGTGAGGGAGAGGAGGAGGTATTCGAAGGAGAGGAGGAAGGAGAGGGCTTTGTGCAAAAAATGAACTTCTTTCTTGTATTTTGGGAGAGTAGGCTTATATAGGGTCTTGGGTGAAATTAGGGTTAAGGGTAGAATAGGAATGGGATGTTCTATTTTAAGTAAGTTTGCAATTTCTTATGAAGGAGTGAGTGTGAGAGGATTGTGTCATTTACAAAAAAGGGTATGAATCTACATGAGAGTGTGTGGGAATTAGGGATGTGTATGGAATGGGTAGGATTAAGGATAGTACAAGAATATTCTTAAGGAATAATTGTACAATAGAAGAGTGTGAAAGAAATTGTGGAGAGAGAGAGAGGGAATTCGAAATTGTTACAAAAATGGGGAGGGAAAATTGCTTCTCTTTTTTGGTCTTTTGTCTTATTGAGGACACTTTGTACTTTCTATTTGAATTTTGAATTTTTGGGCATGCAAATGATAGTGCACCTATTGAAAATGTGTCACATATTTTTGGGCACCATAAAAATATCCCTCTGATTATTCATGACAATAATAATTGTCATTTAATAATCGGGGAATATTTAATGGTCCTTTTTCAGCTTTCTTGTGCAATAAAATGGGAAAAATCCCTTTTAATTATTTTGAACTAGGATTTTCTTCCAAAAAATTATACGAAAATTATCCTTGATAGAATAAATTGTATTTTTCATCCTTGACTTGGTTTAGTTCAAAAATAATTAACTTGCTCTCATTTGAATGCCCACAGATATTGAAACATGCACTATTTTATTCCCTAAAATTCTCAAAAATTAATAAAAATGCTTTTTTTTGCTTGAAAAAAAGGTTTTGACTTGGGCGGACAAAATTGGGGTATGACAGTTGCCCCTCTTTATTTGGATTTTACCAAGAAATATGAATTGGCCGAGACATATTTCGAAGATAAAATAGGAATAAAGAATTCAGAAATTATACCAATTTTGTCTACTTGGAGAAACCCGAATTTTCTTTTTCTGTTTCTTCTTTTTTCTCTTTTCCCCTTTTTCTTTTCTCTTTTTTTTCTTTTTTTTTCTTTTTTTTCTTTTGAATCAACACTTGGAGTGTTGATGAGGACACAATAAACGAAATGGTTAACAACATGCACGCTAACTGCAAAAGGCAAGGACAGCGCTAAATGAAGAAAGCGGTAAAATGCCAGGCTGCCTAAAACCTGTAAACGAACCCTTGCGAATCCGAGTTTGCACCTGGCTTTGAGGAGCACGCATCCTGAGAATCTCTGGTCATTCGAGCGACCGGGGGGATCGTTATCAGCTCCAGAACTGATATACTGATCAATGCACGACGTCCACTGTATCTTAGGCTGATACAACTATTCCGTTGAACCTCACATGGGGCTGCGGTCCATCGCGTTGCTCGTACACGATGTGAGACCATGAACAGAAGGGAGCACTGAACTCTGACAAGAGCGATTTGAACTCCAAACTGCAATGCACGCTTGAGTGCCGAACTGAAAAGCATTTGAACTCCGAACTAAGAGGGCATTTTCTGGGAACTGAGTGCGAGGATTGACTTCGAAGTACTTATCCGTCCTTGTACCTGCAAGTGAGATGAACAAATGCATGCAATGCAAATGCCATGATTGCTTTTTGATGGGATGAATGTGATGTGATGCAGGAGTTTCTTTTTGCTTGCATGAATTTTTTTTGTGTGTATGTTTGATGAATGCAATGCATGAATTTTATTTGTTTTATTGCTCTTTTGCTCTTTTTTTTGCTGTTTCGACCAAATTGTAGGACTTGCGTTATGAGGCACGATGGTCGTCCATAATGGTTCGAGGGTCATGCTTCAGCCTTTTGAGAATTGTTTTGACGCGATCAGTGCTTTTGTTTGATTATTGTGAATTTACCTGAATGGGAGATCATTTCTTTTATCATGATTTTCAAAAGTTTCGCAATGATTTTAATGCTCTGATTTATGCACATTTTCATAATTCATTTATCATCTACCATAAAACATCATTTTAAAGCACAAATGAAAAGGAAGCAATGATAAAACAATAAGCAGACGGAGTGGAAAATTTGGACTTTTTATTCATATGGAAACCGAACGCGCAAAAGGTCGCGCCGACTGAAAAGAGTACATTGAGAATTTTTTGAAACTAAAAAAACAAGGAAAATGGACGCAACAGATATTATGAGCGCTCTTTGTCTTTGGAGTGTTGATGCCAATCACCCATACTTATATCCTTGATCACCCTTTTATCCAAGCTTTTGGAGGCGCTGCTTGCCTCTTTTACTTTTTTTAAGTCCAACCTTTCTGACCCTAATTTTTGCTTGGACCGCTCTTCGCAAGTTTTCAGTCCACCGGGTCGCTCTTTTTTGCCTAGGCCGCCCTTTCGGGTTTTCAACCTAGCGAGCTAATTCTTGCTTGGCTCATCTTTCTCTTTTTTCTTTTATTTTTCTCAGGCGTAATATTTCTTGACTGAATCTGAATTGACTGGGTTTGAGTTCTTCACCATCCATGTTGGTGAGTATCAATGCTCCTCCAGAAAAGGCTTTCTTTACCACATATGGTCCATCATAGCTAGGAGTCCATTTCCCACGGGGGTCACTCTGAATAGGCAGCATCTTCTTGAGCACAAGGTCTCCTTCGCTGAATTCTCGGGGACGAACCTTCTTGTTGAAAGCCGTCTTCATCCTTTGTTGATACAACTGGCCATGACACAGGGCAGCAATTCTTTTCTCCTCAATGAGATTCAGCTGATCCAGACGAGCCTGGACCCATTCTGCTTCTTCCAACTTGGTTTCCATCAGCACCCGTAGGGAGGGTATCTCAACTTCAATAGGGGGGACTGCTTCCGACCCATACACCAAAGAGAAAGGGGTTGCTCCGGTTGAAGTACGCACTGAGGTACGATACCCATGCCAAGCGAAAGGAAGCATCTCATGCCAATCTTTGTAGGTTACTACCATCTTTTGCACGATCCTCTTGATATTCTTATTGGCTGCTTCGACTGCCCCATTCATCTTGGGACGGTATGGAGAAGAATTATGATGTTGGATTTTGAAGTCCTCGCATAACTCTTTCATCATCTTACTGTTCAGGTTGCTGCCATTATCTGTGATAATCTTGTCTGGAAGCCCATAGCGACAAACGAGATCTCTCTTTACGAACTTAGCAACCACAGAGCTAGTGATGCTGGAGTATGAAGCAGCTTCAACCCACTTAGTGAAGTAATCAATAGCGACCAGGATGAAGCGATGCCCATTTGATGCCTTAGGCTCGATAGGACCTATGACGTCCATGCCCCACATTGAGAATGGCCAGGATGCAGTCAGGACATTTAGGGAAGCAGGTGGCACATGAATGTGATCAGCGTAGATTTGGCACTTGTGACATCTTCTCACGAAACTATAACAATCTGATTCCATTCGCAACCAATAATAGCCAGCTCTTAAGATTTTTCTTGCCATAGTGTGCCCACTGGAATGAACCCCAAATGAGCCTTCATGGACTTCTTTAATGATTTTTGTTGCCTCTTCTTCTGCCACACACCTCAGGAGGACCATATCATAATCCCTCTTGTATAGAACTTCACCGTTCAGAAAAGAAATTCCTTGACAATCTTCTGAGGGTTCTCTTGTCATTCTCTGAAGCTCCAGGAGGGTACTCTCTGTTCAAAATGTACTTCTTGATGTCATGATACCAGGGCTTGTTATCAGACTCTCCCTCAATTGCCGCGCAGTAATGATGTGCTGGCAAATCTCGATACTGAATCTTGATGTGAGTCAAGCTTTTGTCGTAGTTGATATTGAACATTGAAGACAAAGTGGCTAGCGCATCAGCCAACTGGTTCTCATTGCGAGGAAGATACTGAAATGTGATTTCCTCAAAAGGCTCAAACAACTCTAGAATGTAATCTCGGTAAGGGATCAACTTGGAGTCCCTGGTCTCCCAATCACCATGTTAGCAACCCATTGCGGATACTTGGCTACCGCTAGGAACCCGACGTCAAACTGCTTTTTCATCTCATTTCTGATCTTTAAGGACATTTCTGGCTTCATTCTTCTCAGTTTCTGCTTTACCGGAGGACATTTTGGCTTGACCGGCAACTTATGCACCACTATGTCAGTATCTAACCCTGGCATATCCTGATAAGTCCATGCAAAGACATCAACATAGTCATGCAGGAGTTCGATTAGCTTCTTGCGCTCACTTTCCTTTATTGAAGTACCCACCTTTACTTCCTTCTTACTGTCCTCTGTGCCTAGGTTAATTATCTCAACAGATTCCCCATGCGCCTGAATAACCTTTTCCTCTTGTTCAACCATTCTCATCAATTCTAGAGGAGTTTCCCAGTCATCCTCAACATCCTCCTTAGCTTGATTAACGGGGTGATCAAAATTAACATATGAACCGTTGGCATCATTATTTTCAAAGATATTCATTTTAGATCTGCATTTGCGGGAATAGAAAGAATTGAACAAGCAAAATAGAAACACAAGATGAAGACACATGATAATGAAAAGCAATTTTATTCATTTGAGAGTCCAAAAAAACATTTTATTGATAGATGATATTCGAAGGAAAAAAACATGCATGCCCTTATGAAATATTCTAAGGCCTTGGGCAGAGCCAAAGAATTTGCATTGCAAAATCATTACTTTGGAATGAAAATAACAGGGAAATCAATGATCTTCCAATTATCAAGCTCTTCATCTGCAGCACTGCGACGCACCAAGTCCACACCTTTGTCTTCCATAACTGATTCTTCCTCAATGACGACCACCTGATTGGGGTCCAGCATACCCGCGCTCCTGAAGCTCTGGGAGAGATCATAGATAGGAACCTTCTTCAAGCTTGGTTCCCACCCCTGAAGCTTAGCTAGCCTCCTTTCTCGCTTTTCCTCAGCCATTCTCTTCTTATCAGCTTGAGTGGGCCAATATCCTAACCCACGCCTATCCTTGTACTCCCGCAGCTGAACCGGCGCCAGAATTCCCTGCTCGGACTTTCCCAACCCTTTTCCAATCTGGTAACCATTTTTCAACATGACCTTGGCTACCATGATAACAGCGTTAGATATCTTTGGTGCAGGCAATGGGGCTTCTTCCCCCACGAAAGCATCATTTGTAATTTCCAGCGACTGAAAGGCAGATTCAAGTGACTCCTCTGCAGCCTCAATGTATTGAGAAGGATGGGGCTTGCTAATTATGAACTCTTCTTCTCCAAAAACGACAATCAGCTTGTCGTCGACTACAAACTTAAGCCTTTGGTGGAGGGATGAAGGAACAGCGCCGGCAGCATGAATCCAGGGTCTCCCCAGGAGACAGCTGTAGGATGACGCAATGTCCATGATCTGAAAATTCACATGAAATACTTCTGGCCCTATCTGCATCTGGAACTCCATTTCTCCCATAACCTCCTTCTTGGATCCGTCAAATGCTCTAACTAGTGTTGAGCTAGGCTTCATATACGAACAGTCTACATCTAGTCTGCTCATAGTAGATTTGGGCATGACATTCAAAGAGGATCCATTGTCGATGAGGACCCGAGAGAGTGTATATTCACCACATCTAACTGAAATGTGAAGTGCCTGATTATGCCCCTTCCCCTCAGGGGTGAGCTCATCATCAGTAAAGGTAATATAATTGGATGCAACAATATTCCCTACGATGCCATCGAGCTGGTTGATCCGCTGTCGCGCACGGATCAAAACGAGTGATTTTAAAAATGTAGTATACGGTAACGACAACTCGAATATCGTTCTCAAGGATTCTTGTATAATAATTAACCAACTGAAATCGAATTAGGGGGTGTTTGGTTTAAGGTTCGATTTAACAAATAGAGTAAATAAGTGATTATCAAATAAGTTTAAGAATCAATTTACTGATTCAGTTCCTGCCTATCATCGATTGTCGTAATTCCAACCGCAAATTACCTATTCCTATTCTACTATAATATCAAGTGACAAGCGCAATTGATAGTATAAGTTGTATGTTCCTATTATCCGAATTAAGCAAACGGGATTAAGTTTCATGAATTAAGCAAACATGAATTAAACGAACACGATAACGAATTAAGCAAACGATAACGTGTCTATAGTTAGGATCATACAATCAATCGAATTAAACCAATATAACCTATGTAAATCGAATTAAGCAAACAAGAGACATAGATTGATATTGAAAGGAATAGAAAACCTGGGTTATAATTACTAAAATCTCAAGGTGTCGGAACCTGAATACAGCAAATTGTCTGGATCGGTTAGTTCTCCATGAGAATTCGTCCCCAAGAACTTCCAAAAGATTTCGTGAATAGTGAATTCGTGAACAGTAAACGGCTGCCTAGGTATAATGGAAAACAAGGAATTCGGGTCATAACCCAACAGGGTCGAAAAACATAAAAAGTCCGGCCCAAAACTAAATATTCATTAAGTCTGGAACTTCAGCGAATTATTTGGGACTCTTGCGCTCCGAATTAGCTTTTGACTTCAACATGAAAGTTGCAGATCTTTCTCTTGGCTTTTCAACGCATATTAGAACGCGTCGATCCGATACTCGTAGCTCCAGTTATGAATTTTTCCGTGAAAGCTGCTAAAGCTGAAAATAAAATACGGAAATCAAATTAAGCCAAAAATAAACTAAATTAGAAAAACATTATAAAACATAAAAATAAACAAAGCAAAACATAGAAATGCTTAAGTATAAACATGGAAGAATGTGCATCAAAATGCACTGATCAAATTCCCCCACACTTGAACTTTTGCACTCCGAGCAAAATAAAAATAAAAATAAAAACTCAGCAAACACACACGCATCATCAGTTACTCATCCCAGGCCATAAACTTTTCTTCGGTTAAGATTGTGTTGATAGGTACTAATCTGGCACACTAAGGGCATCGTAAGAACACTAATCCACAATTGTGCAATCGTAAGCCTCCTGAATACACAACCCAATCCGAATCATGCTATTATGCCTAAGCCTAACTTACCAATCCTCCTTTTTTTCTCTTTTTCATTCTGGCGCAATCACATTAAGCCCGTTATCTCCACACACCCATAGTAAGGCTATCGCCGGTTAGTGACTCTGATCCTTTTTGCATGGGGTTCTGGAATTAAATGGCATAACCCCCTGTTTACCCAATTGTAGTTGCGGGGGATTGGACCGTAATCCACCCTACCAAGTTCAGCACCAGAAGCCTCTGAACCAACTAACAATGGGTTTTTCTTTTCTTTTTTTTTTCTTTTTTTTGTAGGTTCTACGACCGTTGGGTTAAGTGACCGGGTGAGAGTCACCAAACTTAGAAGGAGCATTCCCTATTTTTTTTTTTTTTTTTTTTTTTTTTTGGAACTTGGATCACTCACTTATTTTCATCGGCTTCCTTACGTAGAGCGTGTGCGAGATGGTGCTGACTGCAAAGATAAACTACTCAAGAGCTGTCAGAGAATGAGAATTCAAGGCTATGTCATAATAAGGATTCAAATTAATTTCCATATGCAAGAGACTCACGGTGTTAAGACGATACCGATCTTGTGAACTTTTCCCAAGTCTCCACAACCCAAAACTCAGATTAATCTATAACCCAAAACTTTCAAAAAGATGCATTTTTTTTTTTTATAATAACTGAAAACAACGAACAAAAGCAAAGAAAACCAATGATTCCCTCCCCCACACTTGAAACAAGCATTGTCCTCAATGAAAGGGGCATAACTATTAAAGTAGAGAGAAGGAAAGCAGAACTCCCTGATCAAGTTGCAGTGTAGTTGAGCGCTTCCAAAGAAAGCTCCTCTATGTTTGCATCTCTCTGGGATGTCAGCTAGTGTCCAACCAATTGCCTTTTTGTGCTTCTTCAAAACCTGCAAAAGTTTATTTTCCTGGTCGAAATCAAGGTTAGAAGAAATAATAACAGGTAGTTTTTCATAACCCCCCAAATAAGCGTATTTCAGATTATCCGGGAGTAGTTTCAGCTCTAAGGACGGAGGCTGCTCAATGGATGGAGTGTTCGGGGCAGCCGAGATGTCGAGAGCATCAACTGCATAAACAACTTCATCGACAACAACTTCACTTGTAGGAAACAGGTCACCCTGCAAGGCAGCATCGATCTCAACACATACAACACAAAGGTTAGTGTCAGTACAATCAGCACATGAATAAATATCATCAAATCCAGATAAGGATGGAAAATCCAGTGAAGACAATTCAGAGCAAGTGTCATCAACCAACTCAGAGATCAATTCAATATGAAAAACGGAATGCTCTTCCAAGGGATATTTCATAGCATCGAAAATGTTAAATTTCGCGACAATGTCACCAAATTCCATGGACATGGTTCCATCATCAACATCAATTTTGGTTTTCGCCGTTTTCATGAACGGTCTGCCTAAAATGATGGGAGCCCTGCTTGACTTAGTTTCGCCTTCCATGTCCAGGATGTAAAAATCTGCAGGAAAAATTAAGTCATTAATTTGAACAAGGACATCTTCCACTACTCCGGTGGGGCGGATATTGCTTCTGTTTGCCAGCTGAATGATTAAACCTGTATGCTGCAAAGGACCAAGATTAAGGTTATTATAAACAGAAGTAGGCATAACATTAATGCCCGCTCCTAAATCAAGCATGCAATTCTCGAATTTACTATTCCCGATGGTACAAGGAATAGCAAAAGTTCCTGGATCCTTGCACTTTTGTGGCATGACTTGAGTGAGAGCAGAAACATTTTGCTCTCCTGTGGCTTTTTCAGATGAAAGCTTAGGCTGAATGAAAGCAGAAACATTTCTTCCCAAGTTGACTCTCTCATTTCCCTTCAACCTCCTTTTGTGTGTACACAAATCTTTCAGGAACTTTGCGTACTTCGGAACCTGCTTAATGACATCAAGAAGCGGAATGCTTACCGCGACCTTTCTGAATACATCCAAAATCTCTCTCTCCTTGTCCCCCTCATCAGTTCCTTTATTTTTCAGTACTCTATGTGGGAAGGGAACTGGTGGTACATACTCTTTCAGTTTATCTTTTTCAGCTTCTACCCAAACAGAAGAGGGTTCAGGTGAAGAAGGTGTTACCTTAGGAGTTCTTTCATTTTTGGCTGGTTCCAATACTTTTCCGGATCTCAAGGAAATTGCACTTACATTAGGGCCTCTTGGATTCGCAACTGTTTGGGCGGGAAGTTGGTTCGACCCTTGGGCTTGCTGCATGGCATTCATTGAAGTAGCAAGCTGTCCAATCCGTGTCTGCAAGGTCTGAATGCTAGAATCAGTTCTTTGTTGGAACTGGAGATTGTTGACAGCCATTTGCTTGACAAGTTCCTCTAGTGAAGGTCCGGAAGGTACAGGGGTGGTTACTAGGGGAGGGTTTTGTTGTTGGCTGGACTGTTGGTTCCCATATCGAAGGTTTGGATGGTTCCTCCAATTGGGATGGTATCTGTTAGTGGACAGGTCAGGAATGTTGAACCCTTGCTGATTGTTTCCTTGGTTGTAAAGGGTTGCTGCATAAGCTTGAGGCAACTCGGTGATTGACTCATCTTGCAAAATAGGATATGTATCGGTCGGGTGTTCAGGAGAAGTACAAATACCACACAAGTTTGCTGCTTGAGTCTTACCTGCTGCCAACCGTTTCACTAAAGAAGTAAGCTCGTCAATTCTTGTTTCTAAAGCCTTGTTGGAAGCCTGGATCTCGTTCACACCTTTGGTTTGGACATTACTGTTTCTAGTGGTGAACTGTTGGGAGTTGAGAGACATGTTTTCAATCAAGGCTTTAGCAGCAGCTGGGGTTTTATCAACAAGTGCCCCACCGCTAGCAGCATCAAGAATGTTTCTATCCATTGGTAACAAACCTTCATAGAAGTACTGGATAAGTAACTGCTCGGTGATCTGGTGTTGGGGACAACTGGACACTAACTGCTTGAATCTCTCCCAGTACTCAGCTAATGACTCACCATCCTGTCTAATTCCACATATCTGCTTTCTGATTGATGCAGCTCTGGAGGCAGGAAAATATTTTTCTAAGAACACTCTTTTCAGAGCATTCCAACTTGTGATAGAATTTGGTTCAAGGTAATATATCCAATCCTTTGCTGCACCTTGCAATGAGAATGGAAAGGCTCTGAGTTTGATGTGATCTTCAGTGATTCCTTCAGGCCTCAATGGTGTAGAGCACACAACCTGAAATTCTTTCAAATGCTTATGCGGATCCTCACCTGCAAGACCATTAAACTTTGGCAACAAGTGTATTAAACCAGATTTCAATTCAAATGGTGTATCAGCTTGAGGGTAATCAATACATAAACCATTATAGTTCACATCAGGGGCAGCAAGCTGCCTTAGTGTTCTTTGTTCAGCCATGTTATCAAAAGCAAGTTCAGAATCAGAATCAAACAAATTATGCAAATAGTCAGAATCAGAATCGATAACGGGTGGTGAACTAGTGCTAGTCTGATTTTCTCTGCGGCGTGTGTGTAAGGTTCTCTCAACTTCAGGATCAAAAGCAAACAAGTCAGAACAAACAGACCTAGTAGCCAGGATTAATGCAACAATGCAGCAACAAATGCGAAAATGCCAACAATGTCCCTAGTAGGCAGAAACAAAATCAAAGAAGAGATATGATTAAAATAAATTCAGAAAAATACAAAAACACCAAATTTAATCTAATTAAGTGAAATAATAATTTTGAGAATTTTTTTGGAATTTTTCGAAACTATGAAAACAGTAAAAAATTCATAAAAAATAGAAGGAGGAGGAATTTGGCAATTTGAGGCTGTAGTCCCTAACTCATTCCACGAGTAAGGGACTAATGATCGCACGATTTTTCCGCTCAGGTTGCAAGAAACAGATTTTGAAACGGACACAATTTTCCCGAAAACCGGATTTTTGACACTGAGCTGCGAAATTGCCAAAACAGTGAGGAAACTAGGGTCTAAACGCCAGAGCACTAGACCTATGACTCTAAAATCAGTTAATAACAACAAGATTCCCCGGCAACGGCGCCAATTTGATCCGCTGTCGCGCACGGATCAAAACGAGTGATTTTAAAAATGTAGTATACGGTAACGACAACTCGAATATCGTTCTCAAGGATTCTTGTATAATAATTAACCAACTGAAATCGAATTAGGGGGTGTTTGGTTTAAGGTTCGATTTAACAAATAGAGTAAATAAGTGATTATCAAATAAGTTTAAGAATCAATTTACTGATTCAGTTCCTGCCTATCATCGATTGTCGTAATTCCAACCGCAAATTACCTATTCCTATTCTACTATAATATCAAGTGACAAGCGCAATTGATAGTATAAGTTGTATGTTCCTATTATCCGAATTAAGCAAACGGGATTAAGTTTCATGAATTAAGCAAACATGAATTAAACGAACACGATAACGAATTAAGCAAACGATAACGTGTCTATAGTTAGGATCATACAATCAATCGAATTAAACCAATATAACCTATGTAAATCGAATTAAGCAAACAAGAGACATAGATTGATATTGAAAGGAATAGAAAACCTGGGTTATAATTACTAAAATCTCAAGGTGTCGGAACCTGAATACAGCAAATTGTCTGGATCGGTTAGTTCTCCATGAGAATTCGTCCCCAAGAACTTCCAAAAGATTTCGTGAATAGTGAATTCGTGAACAGTAAACGGCTGCCTAGGTATAATGGAAAACAATGAATTCGGGTCATAACCCAACAGGGTCGAAAAACATAAAAAGTCCGGCCCAAAACTAAATATTCATTAAGTCTGGAACTTCAGCGAATTATTTGGGACTCTTGCGCTCCGAATTAGCTTTTGACTTCAACATGAAAGTTGCAGATCTTTCTCTTGGCTTTTCAACGCATATTAGAACGCGTCGATCCGATACTCGTAGCTCCAGTTATGAATTTTTCCGTGAAAGCTGCTAAAGCTGAAAATAAAATACGGAAATCAAATTAAGCCAAAAATAAACTAAATTAGAAAAACATTATAAAACATAAAAATAAACAAAGCAAAACATAGAAATGCTTAAGTATAAACATGGAAGAATGTGCATCAAAATGCACTGATCACTGGTCAACAGTGATGTTCTGGGCTACATGGGCTTCATTTAATAATTTCATTAGAGCTGCACGGTGGGCCTCAGAATTGAGCAGTAGGGACATGATAGAGATCTTTGCAGGAGTGTGGTGCAGCTGGTCCACCACTTTGTAATCACTCTGCCGTATGATTTTCAAAAATTCTGTGGCTTCTTGCTCTGACACCTTCCTACTTTCCTTGGGCTCTTGTGTTATACCCTTACCTTTGCGAATCCTTTGCTCATCTTCCTTTGAGGGACCTTCTTTCAGGACTTCGGGGACATAAACACGTCCGCTTCTAGCGACTCCACTGCTTCCCGCAATGTTTGTGACATCGGGAACAACTTGAGGCTTCTGAATTGGAACTGACACCCCATAGCTCCATGGAACAACACTGTTTTTTGATAAGGAGCTGGGACAGGAATCACAATGGTCTTAGGTCTCTCCACGATCGGCTTTCGGCTATACGGGACCTCAATAAGTTTCTGAACATTTCTATTCTTATCTGATTGGAAAGTCAGCACATCCTCCTCTTTCTCTTGCACACCCATTTGGATTATATGACGATCCAATAGGTCCTGCAAAACTGTCTTGAAGGCCTCACATGCCCCAGCACAATTAACATCAACACAAACTTCTTTCTGAGTACAATCTCTCTTGATGACCTCGAACTTGCACAGCTCTGCATGAATAACCTCTAAGGGTATCTGGATACACTCCACAGTTCTGATTAAGGATTGGCCCCCCATATCATGGATGGCATTGGTTGCAGGTTTCTCATGACCAGGCAGCGGATTAGTTGTGATGCTTGGGCTTTCTTGTTTGAAGGTTATCCTTTTGGTATCAATCAGATCTTGCACTACAATCTTAAAGGCCTTGCAGTCCTCAACAGCGTGTCCAATTGCCCCTTCATGAAATGCACAGGTAACATTGGGATTGTAGCCTCGGAAGTAGGGTGGCTGGACTGGTTTCATGGGTCTGGTATTGATGAGCTTGTTTGTGGCAAGATAGCTGAAAAGGTCAGTATAGGACATGGGGATGGGATCAAAGGTGGTCTGTTTTTTGTCTTGGTAGTTTTTGTGGTAGTTACTTTGTGGTGGACGGGTTGGTTGTGTTTGAGTGGGGACAGGGATATTTTGTGGTTGATAAGGTGGGCTTATGGTGATGGTGTTGGTCTCTCCTTCTTTCTTCTTCGAAAATCCGGAGAATGGCTTCTTGTGGGTGGTTGTACCTGCGGGGCCATGGGCAATCTTGCCGCTTCTCAGTCCATTTTCTAGTCTTTCACTGATGATTACCATGTCTGAGAAATTGGAAGATACGCTGCCGATCAACCAATCATAGTATAACGGTGGCAGGGTCTCCATGAACATGAAGACCAGTTCTTTCTCCAACAAAGGGGGTGTCACCTGTGCAGCCAAAGCCCTCCACCGCTGGGCATACTCCTTAAATGACTCATTATCTCTTTTTGCCATGCTCTGTAACTCTGTTCTGTCAGGTGCCATATCCGTATTGTACTGGTACTGTCTGAGGAAGGCATCAGCCAAGTCCTTCCAACAATGGATATGGGACAGTTCTAGCTGCATGTACCAGTTGAGAGATGCCCCAGCAAGGCTCTCTTGGAAATAATGGATCAATAACTTGTCATCATGAGAATGTGTAGCCATTTTTCTACAGTACATGGTCAGATGGCTTTTAGGGCAAGTCACGCCTCGTACATGGTCAGATGGCTTTTAGGGCAAGTCACGCCTCGGTACTTGTCAAAGTCAGGCACTTTGAATTTAGGAGGTAAAACCACATCAGGGATGAGACACAGATCACGAGATTCTCTTGCTCTAGAGCTCGACCCTTCAATCATTCTTAAGCGCTCTTCTAACATATGATACCTGTCTCTAGCTTGAGGAGTTTCAGTAGGATAGTTCTGAGGAAAACCATTCACACCGTAGTGAGGATTACTCATCGACACTACGGCTGGGTTCACGTATGGGTCACATGAGTGAGTGGTATTCCCAGGAATTGGTCCCTGAACTTGGGGATGGACCGTTGCTGGTGAATGAAAGCCAAACGGAGTTCCCGGCGGAATAGGAATCTGAATTTGGACCTGAGGCGTTCCCGTTCCTCCACCATTTGCGGCTGAGATGGGTTGGACTTGCTCTGCAACCCTAGGGGGATTACTTCCTGCATTAGCCTCGGCTCCTGGAGGTGTGTATCCGGGTGGGAGTCCCCAAGGCATCCTATGCATGGCTGGTTGGCTCTGGTTGTTGGTCCCTGAAGTATGAGCAAAGGTGACAGTCTCAAGACTCGGAGGAGGGAGAGCGACAGCAACTTCGGTAGTGACGGCGGGATTTTCAGCGGCAGTTCCGTTCCTCAAAGCTTGTAGTATCCCCATCATTTCAGTCATCTGTGTTTCCATTGCCCCAATTTTCGTTCTCAATTCCCGATTCTCCTGAGCCAATTGCTCTGGACTGGGAACCTCAGCAGTTGGGTTACCATGGTCCGATTCACCACTTCCTAAGTCTTCAATAACAGGACAGTCCAGGTCATTCTGGTTAGTTGCCATGAGCCTTGCTTGCAGACGAGTCAGGTATCGATGTTGGCAAACCAGCTTGCCTTTTTCATGAGCGCGAGAATCACATAAATGAATGCAAATGTAATGCAATATGTATGATTTTATGTTTGTTTTGGTGCCGGGAATCGCGGTGCAACTCGTCTTGTCATGGGCGTGTAAGTTTAAAGCTCTAACACTTCTCTTTTTTTAATTTTTGGTTGCAACGAGGTTGGAAGCAATAGACAAAACAAACACACTTTATTCAAAAGGAAAGAGTACTACAACTTCAAACTCGAAAGAAAAGTAAAGTACAATATCCCAAAGAAAATTGCAACTTTTTAGAGAAAATTTACAATTTCCTAAGGATTATTACAATGCTCTAAAGTGAACTTCAAAGGCATATAGCTTTCAATTTCTCCTTCCTTTTTCTCTTCTTGCTTTCGGCTGCCCCCTTGGCCCTCTCCATGAGTTCTTCTGTCAGAATCTTGCAGTACTCGACAAACTCACACACCTTGGCCGGAGTGTTGAAAGGGTTCATCTCTGCTTCAGGTCTTCTTAGCTTCTTGAGAACATCCCTCACAGCTTGGTTAGCTAGTCCTGCTAGCTTTGAAAATTTGCTCCTCCAAAGCTGAATCTCATCCCTTAGCTCCTTGACGATCTCTTGGTCTTCTATTCTGCCAATTAATGCCATGAAACGTTTCTCCCAATACTGGCTTTCTGCTTGCACTTGCCCATAAGATTCCCTTAGGCATCGGAGATTCCTCTTCAATTCTTACGACCTTCCTTGTTCAAACCCTAAAGCTTGTTGATACTCTTTCAAGATCCCTATGATAGACTTTCTATCTTGCCTGATGCTTTTCACTTGGTTCACCAATTCAAACTTCATCGCTTGGAATTCCTCTTTTGACTTAGCTAGCGCATCTCTAACCATTTTCTCATTCCTCCATGACTTGGCATATAGTTTCTTCCATTCACTTGCTTCTGCCACAGTCTCATTCATCTTTGAGGCGCACCTCTTTACTTCCTCTTTAACACCTTTCAAATGTTTCTGAATTTCCCTCTTGCTCTCTTCTTCTATTTCAAGTTTCCTATTGGTTGCTTCAATAGCTGCGGCTTGGAGAGCATTTTCATTTTCTAGCTTCCGCTTGTCTTGTATCACCTTTCCCAATCTGTTTTGCAAAACCCTTTTCTCTTCTTCCGCTTTAGATAAGGCCAACTTAGCCTCTTCTAGTTCTTCAATGAGGGGAACGTGAGGTTCCGGTATTTTCTCTTCAAGTGATGGCACCTTTTGGTTGGATGATCGAGTTTCCTTAATCCTCTTTTCAAGCCATTGAGTGAAGGAGATAGCAGTGGTCCTTTTAGATAACTCGCCTTTGTCCTTCCGCACCACAGTTTCCCAAGCTTGCAAGACTCGCCGAAGTAAGTCCTCGTCTTTAGGGATCCCCGCATGGAGGTAAAAACGAGACAGCATAGCTTCGGAGGGTGAGTCCCGCATAGGGTACCCGAGTTATCTCAAGGTCAAAGATGGGTTATAATTGATGCATCCCTGTGTTCCCATGAGAGGAACGTTCTGGAAACTGCCACATTGGAATATCACTGAGGGTTTATCTTCCCAACACTTGTGCGAGAACCATCGAATTTGAAGAGCATCGAGGTTCTTAAAAGTATCCTTCCACTCCTGAGGGCTCATAGTCTTCGGATTACAACCCAAGGCATAGGAAAGCAAATCCCCAACATCACTTTTGTTAATGCACACATGACTGATCAACCAAGCATATAGCACAGGCAAGGAACAACACATCTTATCCTTTCGGAACTCATGATGGCGGGTGAAGGCACGATAGGTCTCTGCGAGAATAGCGGGAACCGGATTGATGGGACTTTTTGCACTCTTGAAAGCTAGGAACACACCAATAGCGGTTTCATCTATATGTTTCTCAATCTGAGGGAAAAGAACAATGCCGAAGATGGTCAAGGCTAGTACTTGCTTGAAAGAAACCCAATCATCTGATACTACATAACTAGTCATCAAACTCTCAAAGTACTCCTGAGGAAACCCAAATATCTTATTACGCTCAACTTTGTGGGACCGCACCTCTCCTACACTGATTTGTAACAGGGAAGCAAACTTCTCATCTGAATAATGCTGCCCCTGATACTGGTAAGGTCTAACCTCTAAGCGATCAAAACCCAGAATCTTCTCATACTCCTCTAGGGTAGGCGCCATTTGGAAGTTCTTGAAAAGAAAGCACCTGACCTCTGAATCATAGAACCAACATAGGGCGGCGATGACACTCTCTTGTACTTCTAACTGTAATAACTTGCGGATGTTCCCATAAGTCTTGTCGAAGGACCGGAGCTCAATAGGACCTAATAGGGAAGCATACTCCTTCAAACTAGTTACATCAATCTTCTTTACAATGGGGAACCTCGAATTGAATGCGGTTTTGCCTTTTGATTCCATATTGCTTCTTACACCCCTGTGACAAGGTTCGGTGTTATGTTGCGATTTCCGGCAAACAAACTTTAATGCATGAAGAATGCAAATGATGAAAGTTTTTTTTTTCAAAATTTTGTCAGGTGCAAATGCAATGGTGCAAAATGATGTGAATGCGAAATGATGTGTTATTTACATGGAAAAAGGGTAAGAAAATGAGGTTATTGGTGGTACTTTGAACATTTTCAAAAATACACGCTACATGCCACCTCATGTAGGTGTTTATGAGGGGAAAAGAAAATTACTTTCTACAATTTTGAAATAGAGTTTGAGAAAAAGGAATGCCTAAGCTAATGCAACAAACAAAGGCGTGCCCCCGTGTCCTACAAAGGGTGGGAATCCTAGGGTCTAGAGTCGACGAAAAGGGTAATCCTCCCATGTAGGTTCTAATCACTTCCTCACAATGGCAACCAAGAGCTAAAGTCTCTCTCATGATGACACCCAAAATCGTAGAAAGCTACCGAGTGTGAGGCATCATGACAAAGCGCACTCTTGGGCGAAACTTTCATGAGAGCCATACAGACAAAGGTCTACGAATGGCAGTCACTAATCGTTCCCACTCTCCTAGGTTTTTGTTCAGACCTTGGGTTTTAGGCCCCACTCAATGCTCACAAGTATAGGGTGTGAAGTGTGTGTTGAGGGCACAACACCTAGAAATAACTACCCTTCCCCACCTGCAAGAAAAACCATGAACAGTCCAGACAAAAAGGTCGTCTACCCTAGGGTTCAACATGCATACATCATTTCAATATACAAACGATCCTAAGAAGTCAACAATAATTGCACGCATTGCTTACCTCAAAGAAAAGGAGCCAAGAAGAGGGGACATAATAGAATTGGGGAATATGCATGAACTTACGTCAAAGAAAGGGAGCAAAGAAGAGGGAACATGATAAGATTGGGGGAATGCATGAAAGAAAGAAGCATATAAGCAAAGAAGATAAGAGGAGAGACTATCTACCACTTTAAGCAAGAAGCGAACATAGAAGAAGAAGGGATAAATACACATGAATGCAACATGATAATGTGAGAATGCAATGGAATTGCCAAGATGCAATCAAGTAGACATGAGAGAAAGGAGAAGAAGAAGGAATGTTCTAAAATCTAGCAAACAAATGGCATGGAAAATAGAACAAAAGTAGGAAGAAGGGAGGTAAAACAAAGCATGTTAAATCAGCAAAGAAAATCACACATTCAATTAATCGGCTTGACCCACTTAAGTAAAAGAATCCCCAGCGGAGTCGCCAGCTGTCGCACCCCGAAAAATCCTTGGAGGGATTTTTCTTCGCACAACGGGATGTTAGAATCGCCACCAATATTTTTTAAAGGTAAAACATCGGAAAAACCTTTTTTTGGAAAGCAATGGTCTTTGGAACCATTAGATTTGGGTTTGGGGGTCTAATTACGTATGGGGAAGGTATTAGCACCCCATAACGTCCCTTCAAAGAAGGGTTACCTTAATTAAATATGTGATTTGCAAAGTTGATTCGGAAAAACGCTTTGTTTTTACCTCTTTTGTTGATGCATGACTTAATGAAAAATCTTTAGTTTTCGCGCTTGACGAAGAATATTTGCTCCTACGTATCTCCCGGTGCGATGGAGAATTCAAAGCAACGTAGTTCTTGTTTTTGAAAAATGTTTTATTTTGGAAAAGTGTTTGGTTTTTGAAAGGAAAAATGTTTTGGGTTTGTTGTGCTTGACGGAGAGTATCCGCTCCTACGTATCTCCCGGTGCGATGGAGAATTCAAAGCTACGTAGTTCTGGGTTGTCTAGAAAAAGGTTTTTGTTTTTTATCTTGTTTAATTGTGAAAATTGAGCTTTCATGATGATCAATTGAGCAAAGGCTCCAAGTGACCACCATTAGCACTCCATTGTTAATAATCATGCAAGCAAAGGCTTCGCAAGACTACTAACAAAGTTTTTGATTTGGTGAAAGTCTTTAGGAAAATTAGGCATTCATGATGATCAATTGAGCAAAGGCTCCAAGTGATCGCCACTAGTACCTCATTGTTAATAATCATGCAAGCAAAGGCTTCGCAAGACTACTAACAAAGTTTGATTTTGAAGAGTTTTCTCAATTGGATTGATTCTTGTTTAGGGAACGCTTTTGATGCTTGAAAAGGCTTTTGATTGAAAGTGGACCTAGACTACACACATTATGACACAATACATAGATAGGCAAAGAATGAACCCAAGTTGAACATTTTGGCAAAAATGCATGAATGGGCAAGAAAATGAACCTAAGTTGCACATCTTATTGAAGATGCTAGGCAATGGGATGAACCTAACTAGGCATTTATGACACAATATGTGAATAGGCAAAGGCATTTCAAAGCACAAGTGATATCAAACTTCTAATGAATCACTTGCAAAACCCTAAGGATTTCACATCAACATGAGACATAAGCACCCATGTGGTATCCTTTTGATATTATCAATGTCTAATACATTTCTTCAATCAACCACATGGAAGGAATAAATTAAAAGGGGCATTTGCCTCATGCAAGATCATAGGCAAGTCTTAAGATTAAATTGACAAGTTTAGGCAATCAGGGTGTTGGATCCCTTTAGGTAATCTTTGACACTTGGGATATGCACAAGTGCATAGGTGTCAAATCCTCTTACCAAATCGTCAACACAAAACCAAAAATTGTTTCAAAACAATTACTTATTTGCAAGATCAAAAGCATTTCAAAATGATTTATAAGTTGCTTTTGGTAATCAAAGCAATTGGTAAGGAAAGGAAACCTAAATTTGCATTCTTGTTCACTAGGAATCACAAAAGAAATTGAATCCTCTTAAGCAATCCTCAACACTTAAAGTGTGCATCAAAGCACAAGTGAGAGTCCTCTTGCCAATCATCAACATAGAGCATGCTTTGCAAGCAAATTCATGAGAACAACAAGTTTTAAGCAAACAAACATCATAATCAAGGTTCAATTCCAAGTAATTGCAAGATTAGACAACCAACTCATCATTTTATTCATGAAATATGCGAAATGAGTGAAATAACAACATTCCAAGCACAATTTATTCTAATATGCGAAATGAAATAAGCTTCAAATCATCATTTTATTCATGAAAACAACAAGAAATGAGTGAAATAACAACAACACACAATTTATTCTAAAGGAGAGAAGCATTCCAAGCACCCAAGCCTCCCAAAGTGCTTGTCAAGATACTTGAAATACATCTCTCACTCACCAACAACAACTATGCTAACATTATGACATTAAAATGCAATGGGATGCCAAAATGAAGTGATGATTTACATCTTTGATGCTAAAATTGGAAGATGATGCTAGGTTTCAAAGTATACCTCAACTCCAAGCTAGAATAAGGAAGGAAATGAGATGAATGAATGCAAAACCCCTTTAATCTACTCTTCAATCTTCAACTTTGAACTCGATCCTTGAATTTGAAGGTGAATCTTTGAGAAGAATGCAAGAAGGATGGAAGATTTAGTGTAGGATGGGTGTTTTAATGGATGATTAAGTGAAGAAATTGAAGAAAATGAGGTGAGGGAGAGGAGGAGGTATTCGAAGGAGAGGAGGAAGGAGAGGGCTTTGTGCAAAAAATGAACTTCTTTCTTGTATTTTGGGAGAGTAGGCTTATATAGGGTCTTGGGTGAAATTAGGGTTAAGGGTAGAATAGGAATGGGATGTTCTATTTTAAGTAAGTTTGCAATTTCTTATGAAGGAGTGAGTGTGAGAGGATGGTGTCATTTACAAAAAAGGGTATGAATCTACATGAGAGTGTGTGGGAATTAGGGATGTGTATGAAATGGGTAGGATTAAGGATAGTACAAGAATATTCTTAAGGAATAATTGTACAATAGAAGAGTGTGGAAGAAATTGTGGAGAGAGAGAGAGAGAGAGGGAATTTGAAATTGTTACAAAAAAGGGGAGGGAAAATTGCTTCTCTTTTTTGGTCTTTTGTCTTATTGAGGACACTTTGTACTTTCTATTTGAATTTTGAATTTTTGGGCATGCAAATGATAGTGCACCTATTGAAAATGTGTCACATATTTTTGGGCACCATAAAAATATCCCTCTAATTATTCATGACAATAATAATTGTCATTTAATAATCGGGGAATATTTAATGGTCCCTTTTCAGCTTTCTTGTGCAATAAAAATGGGAAAAATCCCTTTTAATTATTTTGAACTAGGATTTTCTTCCCAAAAAATTATACGAAAATTATCCTTGATAGAATAAATTGTATTTTTCATCCTTGACTTGGTTTAGTTCAAAAATAATTAACTTGCTCTCATTTGAATGCCCACAAATATTGAAACATGCACTATTTAATTCCCTAAAATTCTCAAAAATTAATAAAAATGCTTTTTTTTGCTTGAAAAAAAGGTTTTGACTTGGGCGGACAAAATTGGGGTATGACAATATGTTTTTAATAAGTATGCATGTCTAAATTTTGTTATTTCCTTATATGTGCAAAATATAGTATAGCTATTTTCAAATTTTGTGATGCAATCAACAAAGTTTATTTTGAAATTTTTTCATAAAATTGTTTTACAAAAACATCAGTCACACAAACCTGTTGAATTGCATCAAATTGTTTTTATGTCAAAGTAAGATTTGAGAATTTTTGAAGCATGATCAGCTTCAAATCTTTTTTACAAAACTTAGCTAAATGCATTTTTTGAACTAAGTTTTAATGATGAATGAAAGAAAAAGAAAAGAAAGCCTTGTTTTCCTCAAAAGACCAATTTTTATTTTTACCCTGACACATCAAAACTGAGTTTTGAAAAGAACCTTGCTATATGAAAAACTATCTGATACAAGAATAAATTTTTAGAAATCCAAGGTCAAAAACAAATTTTTACTAAAAAAATAGAAGAGCATAAAGAAATAAGTTTGGGGGACTTTCCATGAGTACTAAGGCTGAGTAGAGTCAATGCAAAAGGTTACCAAAATACACAAAAAAGAGCCAAAATATTATGAGCTAGCCATATTGACCCAAATCATTTAAACTGAACCTGTTCTAGTAGTGCATTTGGTTTGAAAGAAAAAGAAAAGAAAAACAAAAAAACAAAGAAAAAAGTATGCATAAGGAGGTCAGTGAGGAGGGCAATACATGCTACAAACCAGGAAAAGTAGTGTCAAAATGCAGCTGCACTCAAGTGCTTCTGCACCATTACAAAAAGTCAGTGCTTCTGCACTTCACAAAAATATTCTGTGCATCTGCACCAACGAAAAGAACCACCAAAAATAAGTATAGTGCATTGACTCAACAGTTTTGAAATGCTCAATCAAAGTCCTTAGTTGTACTTAAAGCCCCCCAAATCTTGAAGATGTTGTTAGCCTAGTCTATGTTTTGAAACATCTTTGTTTTGACCAAACGTGATCTAAAATTTCCCAAAAGTTAAAGAGAAACTTTTCACTTAGTTTTGGAACTGATTGGATCTCAGTGGAGCATACACTCACACAATTGAGTTTTAATAAACTTTGGATGTTTAGGGAATTCAAAAGCACAAAATGTTCTGAAAAATGAAGTTCATAAAAATGCAAATTCACTTTTTGAAAAGATATAAGCTGATCTGTTCTTCTTTAATTTGAAAAACCTACTTGAATTTCTTTTTGTCATTACTTGAGGACAAGCAATGATTTAAGTCTGGGGGTGTGATAACTCTAATTTATATAGAGTTATTTATACTTCTAAACGCAACAAATTGCTTGAAACTCAACTACAAAGTGTGTTAAATATAATAATATTAGTAAAATAACAACATTCTAGGAATTATGTGATGAATAAAGCATTTTGTATATATTTTGGTATGTTTGATGTGTTTGTTTAGTTTTCCTACAGATGATGCTTCTTGTAACACCCCTTTCCTACCCGTTAATTTAATTGTAAAATCAGAGTTCAAAATTTCTTTCATCGCAAGGAATGTTACACATACTCAAATAAAACATCGTACTTCAATAAAACAGTTCAACATCAATAATTGTGCAATACGTAGCATGCCCCCAATGGGGAAAACCTCAAGCATCAGTCATCGTCACCACAACCTTGACATCAATAAAACCAACTACGCAGCGGAAAGTAAAATAAAGAGAAACCATCAAATAACATATAACAACCAAAATGGTCTTAAAACATCGAGTTCGTTTCCCCCCTGAGTGCTACGTATCAGAGCATGACGACCCGACTCAAATTAGTGAAGATACCTAGGTCTTCACTCGTGATCACCTGCACGTTACCGCATAGGGGTAACATTCAAACAGAAGGGTGAGTCCAATTCGATCCATATAATAAATCATATGATAAGCAATAAGTCAAAGTCACAGCACTAGAGTAACCACATCACAGTCATCAATTACGTCATTACAACAACTCATCACGATGTCATGTAACTAAATGAAATGCAACCCACTCGCGGGCATATGCATGAGGTACCTTTCATCATCGTCGCTTAGCCTTTATGGCCTCATCGTCGCTTAGCCTTTATGGCCTCATCGTCGCTGGGTTCATGCACATGGAATACATGAGACACTATGACATGCACCGCACACAAACACACAATCACCGTCAACTATGTGACCCGTCACTTACCAATTTGCCAAATAAGAGGCACAACACCTGTCAATTTATAATTACACACAACAACGTCGCTATATTTCATCGTCGCTTATTATCATCGTCGCTTAGCCTTTTGGGCCTCATCGTCACTTATCCATAAACGTCATCAATCAAACAATAGCCACTAAGGGCAAAACCGTCATTTAACTAGCCACTAAGGGCATCATCGTCATTTACCCATCATCATCAATAATATTGTCCGCTAAGGGCAAAAACGTCATTTAACTAGCCACTAAGGGCATCATCGTCATTTACACATCATCATCAATAATATTGGCCACTAAGGGCAAAAACGTCATTTAACTAGCCACTAAGGGCATCATCGTCATAATCACCTATTTTGACACTAAAGTGTTAAAACTGTTGGTTATACGCAAAAAGGATTTTTAAAGGACTCGATACGGCTTTACAACGTCACTGGGATGACCACCGGGGACAGCCACTTGGGCGCCCAGAAACCACTAGAAAATAATAAGTTTTTATTTGAAAAATAAGACACACAGGTAGACAACCGAAAAATCTTCCCAACACTTTTTGAAACGTTTAAAACGGATGCCCGAGTCAAAAGATATAGCGAAAACAGTTTTTATTGTAAATCGGGAACATCCTGGAAATGGCGCCCAGGCACTGGGCGCCTAAGACACAAACTTAGACATCCAGAAGCAACACAGCGCAACAGGCGCGCAACACAACACACAGCGCCCATGGCGCCCAGCGCCCCACAACACACGCACCCACGCACACACGCACACAGCGCCCTTGGCGTCCAGCGCCCAGCAACACTTGCACACACGCACACCGCGCCCTTGGCGCCCAGCGCCCCACAACACACGCACCCACGCACACAGCGCCCTTGGCGCCCAGCGCCCAGCAACACAATCAAACATATGGCGCCCTAGGCGCCCATACCGCAACCAAATGGATTTTTCAGCCACCAATCATGAAGATCACGCATAAATCATCAACAAAACATGAAATCACATACACATTCATGATCATGGATAGATCTAGGCTAACCTTACCCTAAAACCTATCATACGACCTATTATATAAATTGATAGAACTCCCCTTACCTTGGATTTGAAGAACAGGAGCCCTAGAGACAGTCACGAACAGAACCACAGCAACGGGTCACGTCCCTCTTCTCCTTGAACTTCGCGATCTTCTTCTCTTCCTTCTCCTCTCTCCACGGCGCCTCTCTCACTTTTTCTCTCCAATTCGCAAAATGCTAGCCAAAACCCTAATCTCACAAAGCCTAACTAACTCGCCTATTACATGGATCATGGGCTTGGGCCTCTTCACTTAAGCCCAAGTTCATCTAATTGGCGCCTCCACCTTCTAATACCACCTACACCATTTTAACATAATTTCAATTAATTAAATTATATCCAATTAATTAAAATAAATTCCAAATACTTAATTAAATAAATTAATTAAATATTTAGGGTGTTACAACTCTCCACCACTTAGAATATTTCGTCCTCAAAATTTACCTGATCAAACAACTCTGGGTAGGACTCCCGCATCTTGCTTTCTAGCTCCCAAGTCATACTCTCACCGGCAGCTCCTAGCCAAACCACTTTCACCAATGCAATCTCTTTGCCTCTAAGCACTTTCACTTCACGATCCTCAATCCGTACGGGCATCGTCTCCACAGTGAGATTATCCCGCACCTCTACATCATCCATATGGATCACATGAGATGGATCCGAAACATACTTCCGAAGTTGCGACACATGAAACACGTCGTGCAAATTCAAAAGATTTGGCGGTAAGGCCACCCTATAAGCCACATTTCCGATTCTCTCAGAAATCTGATAAGGACCAACAAAGCGAGGAGTGAGCTTCTTCGACTTCAACGTTCGACCAACACCGGTAATAGGAGAAACCCTCAAGAACACATGCTCACCCTCCTGAAACTCTAAATCTTTCCTCCGCTTGTCATGATAACTCTTCTGACGACTCTGCGAAGCCTTCATCTTTTCACGGATCATCTTGATTTTCTCTGTAGTCTCCCGGACAATCTTCGGTCCCAACACTACACTCTCCCCCGACTCATACCAACACAACGGCGTTCTACACTTTCGACCATACAATGCTTCAAACGGTGCCATCCCGATACTGGAATGGTAACTGTTGTTATAGGTAAATTCAATCAACGCAAGGTAGGAATCCCATGAACCCCCTTGTTCCAAGACACAAGCCCTCAACAAATCTTCTAACGACTGAATGGTCCTCTCTGACTGACCATCTGTCTGAGGATGATATGCCGAACTCATTTTCAACTTTGAACCCAATTCCTTCTGCAAGCCCGTCCAAAACTCAGAAGTGAACCTCGGATCCCTATCTGACACAATACTCTTCGGAACACCGTGCAACTTCACAATTTCTTTGACATAGACCTCTGCCAACCTCGACACCGGATAAGTGACATTAATAGGAACAAAGTGAGCAGACTTCGTTAACCTATCAATGATCACCCAAATAGCGTCAGGACCCCTAACTGTATTCGGCAATCCCGTCACAAAGTCCATCGCAATGCTATCCCACTTCCACTCTGGAACTTCCAACGGTTGCATCAACCCTGCAGGCTTCTGATGCTCAACTTTCGACTTCTGACAGGTCAAACAGGCATACACAAACTGTGCACATCTCTCTTCATACCATACCACCAAAACATCTTTTTCAGATCTTGATACATTTTTGTTGCTCCAGGATGGATACTCAACTTGCTACGGTGACCCTCCTCCAAAATTGCCTTTCTCATCTCCGCATCATCCGGAACACAGATCCTACCCCAGAACCTCAACACACCACGAGAATCCAATTTGAAATCTTCATCTTCAGATTGACCAACCCCATTCATTAAATCTACCAACTTGACATCTGACTCCTGAGCCTCTCTGATGCTGCCCAGAAAGTCATTATCGATCTTTAACATTCCCAGCTTGACACTACGAGGTGTCATTCTACAAACCAAACTCAAATCTCGGAAATTCCTCAATCAACTCTAATTCATTCACCATCATTGCCGACATATGCAAAGACTTCCGGCTTAAAGCATCAGCCACGACATTAGCTTTGCCAGGATGATAATTCAAACCGAAGTCATAATCCTTCAAGAGCTCCAACCACCGACGCTGTCTCATATTCAACTCCTTCTGATCGAACAGATACTTCAGACTCTTATGATCACTGAACACCTCAAACCTCGAACCATAAAGATAGTGCCTCCAAATCTTAAGCACAAATACCACAGCAGCCAATTCCAAATCATGCGTAGGGTAATTTTTCTCATGAGCCCGCAACTGCCTCGACGCATACGCAACGACTTTCCCATCCTGCATCAGCACACCACCAAGACCCATCTTCGAAGCGTCACAATATACAACAAACGGTTCCTCCGGACTAGGCAACGTCAAAACAGGCGACGTTGTCAATCTCTTCTTCAGTTCCATAAAACTTTCCTCACACCGAGAATCCCAACCGAAAACTTTACCCTTACAAGTCAACTGAGTCAACGGAAGAGCCAACTTGGAAAAACCCTCGATGAACCTCCTGTAGTACCCAGCCAAACCCAAAAAGCTTCTGATCTCTGTTGCGGATTTCGGAGCCTCCCACTCCAACACTGCTTCTACTTTTGCCGGATCAACCGCAATACCATTACCAGAAATCACGTGCCCAAGGAAACTCACCTCTTTCAGCCAGAACTCACACTTCGATAACTTAGCATACAACTTTTTCTCTTTCAGAACTTCCAATACTGACTTCAGGTGCTCAGCATGCTCTTCCTCCGACTTAGAATAAACTAGAATGTCATCTATGAAGACCACCACAAACCGATCTAGGTAATTATGGAAAATACGATTCATATATTCCATAAATACACCAGGTGCATTGGTCACACCGAACGGAATCACTGAGTACTCATAATGCCCATACCTTGTCCTGAAAGCTGTCTTCTGAACATCTTCATCCTTCACCTTAATCTGATGATATCCGGACCTCAAATCAATTTTGCTGAAAACACGGGCACCCACCAACTGATCCATCAAATCATCGATCCTCAGAAGCGGATACTTGTTCTTGATAGTTACCTTATTCAACTAACGATAGTCCACACATAACCTCATACTCCCATCCTTTTTCTTTACTAACAATACCGGAGCTCCCCACGGTGATACACTCGGTCTCACAAACTTTTTCTCAAGCAATTCTTCGAGTTGCGTCTTCAACTCAGACAATTCCGACGCCGACATCCTGTACGGTGCCATAGACACAGGCCTCGTACCAGGTACAAGATCAATCGAGAACTCAACTTCCCTCTCCGGCGGCACACCCGTAATTTCGTCAGGAAAAACCTCAGGAAACTCGCGTACCACTTGCAGTTCTTCAATAACAGCTTGACTCTCAGCAGACAACGATGCCATCAACGAAAATAGCTGAACTCCTTCTTTCCTCAACTTCTTCAACTGACTAGCGGATACCAAAACAGAATCTTCTTCCCCGAAACTAACCGACTTGCTACGACAGTTGATATGGACGTGGTTATTCTCTAACCAGTCCATGCCCAAGATTACATCCAGTCCTCTCAACGGCAAGCAAACAAATTCACAACAAAGTCCCTGCCGAAGATCGACATGGGACACTGAGAACACACCTGGGAAGTAATCACCGACCCCTTCGCAGGAGTATCGACAACCATATCCCCATACATAGCAGATAAAACAAGACCCAATCTTTTACAACAATCAACAGATATAAAGCAATGGGTAGCACCAGTATCAATAAGAGATTTCAGAGAAGTACCGTTAATGAAACACGTACCTCTAATAAGACCATCCCTCTCAGCAGGCTCCTCTCCTGCCAATGTGAACACTTTCCCACTAGACCTTTCTTTCTTCGGCTTTGTACATTTTGCACTGATATGCCCAGACTCACCACAGTTGAAACACACCACATCCTTGACCCTACACTCGGCCGCCATATGACCCTTTTTACCACAACGGTAGCAAACTCTCTCATCAGACCCGCATGTAGTACTCTTGTGGCCAGGTTTGCCACACTTAAAATAGACAATGCTAGCAGGAGCATCTCCCCCACTAGCCCTCTTACCTCCAGCAGTCCTCTGATAACTCTTACCCGCAGGAACCTCATACGGCTTGCTTCGACTCGGAAACTTACCCTTTTTCTCAGACACAGCTTTGTAATGTGCAGTACTGTCCTCCTCAAAAGCTATCAACCAGATCAGCGAACACACGGATCTTCTGGTAACCAATTGCCTTTTTGATGTCAGGCCTCAAACCATTCTCGAACTTGATGCATTTCGAGAACTCAGCTGTAGCCTCACTATAGTGCGGATAGAATTTTGCCAATTCCACAAACTTCGCCGCATACGCAGTCACAGACATACCACCCTGCTTCAGTTCCAGGAACTCTATTTCTTTCATTCCTCGGACATCTTCGGGAAAATACTTCCTCAGAAATTCTCTGCTGAATACCTCCCAGGTAATCTCTTCCTACACAGTCTCCAACCTCTGCCTAGTAGCCAACCACCAGTCGTCGGCCTCCTCAGCTAACATGTGAGTTCCAAAACGGACCTTCTGCTCAACAGTGCAGTCCATCACCCTGAAAATTCTCTCGATCTCTTTCAACCAAGCCATAGCACCATCTGGATCATATTTGCCCTTAAAAGTGGGCGGATTCTCCCTCTGGAAAGTAGTCAGACTCCGAAAACCAGCGTTCTCCCCAGCATTCTGCTGATTCTGCACAGCCTGAGCCATGGCAGCCAAAGCAGCCGCAATCGCAGTGTCGTTTCTCCCAGCCATCTCAACTCCAAGCTGCAACAAAACCAACAGTTAGAATAAGTCGACAATACTAGATCGTCAATGACTGGACAACTTGGCCGGACAGACCGAACTTTTGCTTTGATACCACTAATGTAACACCCCTTTCCTACCCGTTAATTTAATTGTAAAATCAGAGTTCAAAATTTCTTTCATCGAAAGGAATGTTACACATACTCAAATAAAACATCGTACTTCAATAAAACAGTTCAACATCAATAATTGTGCAATACGTAGCATGCCCCCAATGGGGAAAACCTCAAGCATCGGTCATCGTCACTACAACCTTGACATCAATAAAACCAACTACGCAGCGGAAAGTAAAATAAAGAGAAACCATCAAATAACATATAACAACCAAAATGGTCTTAAAACATCGAGTTCGTTTCCCCCCCTGAATGCTACGTATCAGAGCATGACGACCCGACTCAAATTAGTGAAGATACCTAGGTCTTCACTCGTGATCACCTGCACGTTACCGCATAGGGGTAACATTCAAACAGAAGGGTGAGTCCAATTCGATCCATATAATAAATCATATGATAAGCAATAAGTCAAAGTCACAGCACTAGAGTAACCACATCACAGTCATCAATTACGTCATTACAACAACTCATCACGATGTCATGTAACTAAATGAAATGCAACCCACTCGCGGGCATATGCATGAGGTACCTTTCATCATCGTCGCTTAGCCTTTATGGCCTCATCGTTGCTTAGCCTTTATGGCCTCATCGTCGCTGGGTTCATGCACATGGAATACATGAGACACTATGACATGCACCGCACACAAACACACAATCACCGTCAACTATGTGACCCGTCACTTACCAATTTTCCAAATAAGAGGCACAGCACCTGTCAATTTATAATTACACACAAAAACGTCGCTATATTTCATCGTCGCTTATTATCATCGTCGCTTAGCTTTTTGGGCCTCATCGTCACTTATCCATAAACGTCATCAATCAAACAATAGCCACTAAGGGCAAAACCGTCATTTAACTAGCCACTAAGGGCATCATCGTCATTTACCCATCATCATCAATAATATTGGCCGCTAAGGGCAAAAACGTCATTTAACTAGCCACTAAGGGCATCATCGTCAGTTACACATCATCATCAATAATATTGGCCACTAAGGGCAAAAACGTCATTTAACTAGCCACTAAGGGCATCATCGTCATAATAACCTATTTTGACACTAAAGTGTTAAAACTGTTGGTTATACGCAAAAAGGATTTTTAAAGGACTCGATACGGCTTTACAACGTCACTGGGATGACCACCGGGGACAGCCACTTGGGCGCCCAGAAACCACCAGAAAATAATAAGTTTTTATTTTAAAAATAAGACACACAGGTAGACAACCGAAAAAGCTTCCCAACACTTTTTGAAACGTTTAATACGGATGCCCGAGTCAAAAGATATAGCGAAAACAGTTTTTATTGTAAATCGGGAACATCCTGGAAATGGCGCCCAGGCACTGGGCGCCTAAGACACAAACTTAGACATCCAGAAGCAACACAGCGCAACAGGCGCGCAACACAACACACAGCGCCCATGGCGCCCAGCGCCCCACAACACACGCACCCACGCACACACGCACACACCGCCCATGGCGCCCAGTGCCTGGCGCCCAGCGCCCAATCACGCATAAATCATCAACAAAACATGAAATCACATACACATTCATGATCATGGATAGATCTAGGCTAACCCTACCCTAAAACCTATCATACGACCTATTATATAAATTGATAGAACTCCCCTTACCTTGGATTTGAAGAACAGGAGCCCTAGAGACAGTCACGAACAGAACCACAGCAACGGGTCACGTCCCTCTTCTCCTTGAACTTCGCGATCTTCTTCTCTTCCTTCTCCTCTCTCCACGGCGCCTCTCTCACTTTTTCTCTCCAATTCGCAAAATGCTAGCCAAAACCCTAATCTCACAAAGCCTAACTAACTCGCCTATTACATGGATCATGGGCTTGGGCCTCTTCACTTAAGCCCAAGTTCATCTAATTGGCGCCTCCACCTTCTAATACCACCTACACCATTTTAACATAATTTCAATTAATTAAATTATATCCAATTAATTAAAATAAATTCCTAAATACTTAATTAAATAAATTAATTAAATATTTAAGGTGTTACACTTCTGCACCACGATGCTTCTGCACCACAAATGCTTCTGCACTTAGTGCTTATGCACCATCCTGCGCTGAAGATTTATATCCCCACAATGGAAGCACCTCAAATCATACCTCTACTCCAAAACTTCTATGACATCAAGCTTTGTCGCAATTCACATGGAGCACATGGCCACATGCATAAGGAGGCGCCCACCATAAACATCATCATGAAAGGCTATTCACCTAAAGACACATGGCCTTACATAATTGGACCTCTTCTTATGGAAATGTGCTGAACTCAATCTCCTTATCTAAAGATCAGAAAAGCAACCATGGTTAAGCCTCCTTAGGTTAACTTGGTTTTCAAGCAAACCCTCAAGCAAAGGAAATCTCCAAGGCTATAAAAAGGGCTCCCACTTCTCACTTGAAGAGCATTGCATATCTCACTTGATAATATGTAGATCAAACACTTTACTTATATTTTAGTAGTTTCAATTCTTGCATTTTATTTACTAGTTAGTTGTAAGAAGGTGAGGAAGGAAGTGACACCCTCTTCCTCCACTTCTTCATAGATAGACGAAGGAATCAGTGCTTCTGCACCTGTCAGAATTCATGCAAAGGAACATCAATTTGTGTAACTTCTACCCTATTGATATCTTTTATATGATTCATGTTATTATGCTCCTTACAGATTCTCTCTATTATATAATGAGTAACATGAGCTAAATTCCTTTAGTTGAGATGTTCTAAACTTATAATGATCTTTTGAGTAAGTTATTATGATTTTAAGTGTTGTAGCATTTTGGGTCTTGTGTTATACTACATCCATCTTATTTTAAGGTTAATCTCTTACAATAAGTAGAGTTATATTCACAGACATGGTTTATAATTAGAACTCAAGACTAATAAGGGTGAGTGTTCTAATAAAGGCTTTGTTAAACTTGTTTTAATAAAGAAACTGTGTTAAAACCATGTTAAGTCCTAGACATAGGATAACATAGTCCTTAGGATGAAACAGTGGGAACTTCAAAGGCAGGAGTGAACTTATTTAGCAAGCCCGGACATGGGAAGCTTGTAATGAAACTCTGAAGAAAGTAGCTGAAAAGCACACACTTATGCAACTGCACTCAATGCTACTGCACTTGATGCTTCTGCACTTGATGCTTCTGCATCTCTAAAAACATAGAAACTCTCAAAAGAAGCATTATATAGTAAAGACATCTCAACTATCTTTCTCAACTGATTTCCTTCATTTACATACTTGCATTCTGTTTTTACTTAAACTAAAAACCCCAAAATTTGTGAGTAGAATAGTAGTACTAATTTATATGTTTTCTAAACACACACAAAGTTAATCCAATCCCTGTGGGTTCGACCTTTCTTATCATTATAATACTTGTTTGTGACTGTGTACACTTGCACATCTTTTCACACATCAGCAGCCATGGAGACCAACTCCACCTCTTGCTGCTAATCATACAATGGTTCCAAATATGCCGAAGCCAACATATCAAATGTCGCTTCAAGAGGCAGCAATGCCAACAATACAATATGGTCTTACTCCCGCTTCTATGATGGCCGAGAGTAGACCGATTGTCCCTCGGCCGATTGATCCCCTGATGATCGTTGAGGTTATGCAAAGTCACTTCGGCATACAAATGAGACCATTGTCTCGGTCTATGTATGGAAAGCTATGAAGCCTGGATACGAGATACGATACGGGATACGACACGATACGGATACGAGGATACGGGAAAATTTTGAAAATCAAGATACGACACGGCTGGGATACGTTAATAAAAAATTATATTAAAATTTAAATATATAAAAACATAACAGAGAAAATAAAATAGAAACACAAATAGAAAAAAACAAATAGTCAGTGACTAGTCATAAAAAGTAATGGTGGACAAGTAACTGAGACCACCCGAAATCGTATAATACGAATAGTCAGTGGCAGAAATAGATGACTTTTTATAGACTAAGATATTCATATTAGTACGTAATTGGTCAATAAAACATAAGCATATCATTAGTCAATATATATTCATCACATTGTAGAAATAAATACTTGTGATCTTATCAAGTAGAGATAGTTACGTATATTTATCCCACTCATATCACAATGTATTATTTCTTCTATTATTGCATTACGAAAAAACATATAATTTTGTCTTTTAGTTATTGAGGTATTAAAGTGTATCATATATGAGTGACAATCATGTGCTTAGTTGGTAAGAGGTATCGAAAAAGTATCTGAGAAGTATCCTTAGTTGGTAAGAAGTATCAAAGATGTATCTGAAAAGTATCGAGTCAAATATTTTTTAAAAAGAATTAAAAAATTATTAGATACTCTTTGGGTACGTATCGGGAAGTATCGGGTGCGTATCGGTATCGGATACGTATCCGACACGGGTACGTCTCCATTTTTGAAGTATCGGGGCTTCATAGATGGAAAGCCATATCCAGAGTGTGTGGACAAAATGATTCCATTGCCGAGAGGATATGAGGTCCCAAACTTCACATCTTTCTCAGGCGAGGATGACATGTCTACCATCGAATATATTGGCCGATTTACTGCCCAGTGTGGAGAGGCTAATCGGAACGATTACCATAAGTTACAATTATTTCCTTTGTAGTTGACAAAGACAGCCTTTACTTTGTATTCTTCTTTACCTCCTAATTTTGTGGTAAGCTGGGCAGACATGGAAAGGTGCTTCCATGAGAGGTTTTACAAGCCTCAACCGGAAGTTACAACAGCCGATTTGATGCACTTGAAACAAGAAGAGGACGAAACGGCTACTGACTTCATAGAAAGATTCAGGAACCAGAGTAGCAGATGCGCAAAGCAACTCTTAAAAGCAGATTATGCTGCAACTATTTTGCGTAACATGCTTCCTCATATGAAAGAAGTTTTGGTTGGCCACGAACTGTCATGCTTAAGTCAATTGGCAACCAAAGCTTCCATGATTGAGCGCTTCATTCATGAGAAGAAGCAAGAGGGATCTGACGGTGAAATGGTCCCTATGGGCGATTATGACGTGTCTGAAGACACGTCTGATTGCTATAGTGATTAGGCAGCCACACTGACATGGCAGTCGAGACCTCGTCAACTAACAATGGTGGCTACACTTTTTGACCATGGTTTTGGCGCACGACTTACCATTTCCCTCAACAAAGGGAAAATGGAAGTAGCTGATTCAATGGAAACAGAATAGTGTACCAATCCAACAAGACAAAGTGTGACGACACTTAGCAGTGCCACATCGGCAACGTAAGACTACTATCTGCAAACACGGCGTCTTACTTACTTTGGTGTTTCCTTAATCGACTAGAACACACAATACTGGGGGGTACCTAGCAGTGTCACTTTGACATTGTGAGTCTATTGTCTGCAATCCCAGTTGTACACAACTTGGGCGCACCTAGCAGTGTCACTTTGACATTATGAGTCTACTGTCTGCAATCCCAGTCAGACATAACTAGGGAGCACCTAGCAGTTTCACTTTGACATTATCAGTCTACTGTCTGTAATCCCAATTGTACACACTGGGGGCACCTAGCAGTGTCATTTTGGTATTGTGAGTCTACTGTCTGCAACCTCAGTTCTTCCAAAAGATTAAGTTTCCATATGCACTACAACCATAGTTGTCAAGTGTAAGTAGTTGGCAGAGAAGAATCGGCTGACATAATACATCCTTCACCTTCCTCTTAATGTCCTCAGCTAAAGGATGCAGGGGGGCGTTTGTTGACACCCATTTTCGTCGAGGGCTACTCGGCTGGCGTAGAATCGGCTAGCTGAGGGTCGAAGGTTGATTCTCGTCAGTAAAAATAGAAATTTAGCTGTTTTGGGTCTAATTGACTATACATGACCACATGGCTAAGATAAATAGCTGAGGTGCCTACTCGGCTGACGCCTGATTGGCCGAGGTAAGACTCGGCCAAGACAAATCAGCTTGACGTGTCTACTAAGTCTATATAGACTTGGAGGCTAATACTTGGTCTTAATGTGTTCATATAATTATTTATTAAATAATTATATGATTTATTAAAATAAATATAATGGAAAAAGGCCAAGCCAAGCGGTAACCACCTTCCTAAATTTATGGGAAGTGGGCATGAGGAGTTGGCCAAGTTAAAGGAGCTTGCTTTGGGAGCAATGATTCAACGCACGTGGACACATTTAGACGTTGGAGCGGTTAAGACAACGTGGAGAAGCGCAGTAGAAGAAGAAGCGGAGATATTTTGACCCCACTACCCGTGCTAGTGGAAGAGTGGAACGTGCAACCTATTTTTATGGCACAGGTGTAATGTAGTAGCCGACGAAGGCTCATGTATATATATAGTTGGCTTGTACATTTGTAAAAAACCCATGTCGTGACCGTGATCCCGACGTAGACGGCCCAAAAATCGATTATTTTAGGAGTCGCCACCCAATTTATTTAATAGGAAAAATTGAGAAAAACCTACATTTAACGTTATTAGGTCTGCGTAAACTAGATTGGATTCGGGAGTCGATTATGTATAGGGAAGGGCAGAAACTTAATTCCACTGCACCCCTAAAACATATGTCCGGAGACAGTTACCCTAAATTTGATTGTGCGATATATCAACAAGTTTAGAAAATTTGTTTACCCAAAAAAATAAAAAAAAGAATTATTTAGAAAGAAATAAAATAGGGATCAACTTAAGAAAATTTAATTCTGACTTGCGGGGAAGCCCCGCTCCTACGTATCCTCCGGTGCAATGAGGAACTCAAGAGTCACGTAGTTCTTCTTGAAAAAGTTTGTTGGTTGGTTGATTTTATTTTTTTTAAGGGGGTTTAAGATCAAAGCTGTACAGCTAAATTCCCTTAAACCGGGATCGACGAGACGTACATCTCAGTCAGACCCATTTTTTAGTTTTTTAAGAAAATAGGTGTTAAAGAAAAAAATGATTATTTATTGGAAAAAAAATTAATTTAGCTTGACGGGGAAGCCCCGCTCCTACGTATCCTCGGGTGCAATGAGGAACTCAAGAGTCATGTAGTTCTTTCTTGGAAAATTTTGTTGGTTGGTTGATTTTATTTTTTGAAGGGGTTTAAGATCACCAAGTTGTACAGCTAAAGTCTCTTAAACCCGGATTGACAAGGTGTCACATCTCAGCCGATCCCTGTTTTTATATTTTTTAGAAAAATAAGTGTTAGACAAAAAAATGATTATTTATTGGAAAAAATTAATTTAGCTTGGCGGGGAAGCCCCGCTCCTACGTATCTCCGAAGCGTAGTTCTTCTGTAGAAAATGTTTGTGTGTTTGGTGTTTTTTATTTTGAATAGGGATTTTAAGACTATTGAGCCGTATGGTTCCTCCATCCTAAAATGATGATTAACTCGGCCGTACGGCCGAATTAATCCCCTATTCATTTTTGGAAAAATGTAAGTTTGTGAAATAAATTGTTTGATGGTGGTAAAATTTGGAAAGAATGAAAACATGGTGTATTTGTAAAAGAGGGGGATGTAGATAACAGGGGGGCTGTATTAATAAAACTGGGGCGGTGCGTAAATCAGCCCACTGTTGGTTCTGCCAGCCCACGAGTTCGTGGGCCTTTCGCAGGGGGTATACGAAGTAAAAAAACTGGGGGTGTGAAAAATAAATCTGATGTTTTTTAAAATTTTAAACGAAGTAAACAGAAATTAGAAGGGGATATAAAAGGAAAACGAAAAAGGAGATCCAAAACCCTAGTCTTCTTCTCTTAGCCGCAACACCTACAATATAGAGAGAGAGATTTTGAAAATTGTGGCCAGGAGAGAGAAAGTGAGATTTCAGAGGGAGAGAGAGAGAAAAGAGAGGGGGAAGAAGAAAGAGAGGAAGATGCGATGGAGGGGGAAGGGTTGAGGGTGGTGACCGGCGACGTTGAACTCCCGGCATCGTGGCGACGGCGAAGCGAAGAGAGGACACAAAGGAACTCAACGTGGGGGGTCCCATGGTGGTCGTTTGCAACGACGAGGGAGAGAGCTGCGAGGGACGATTTGTGACGGTGGAAGATGGGGAAGACGACACAGTGGGGGGGGGGGGAAGAAGATGGTGAGGGAGAACGGAAGGGATGTTGGTGGAGCCACGGTATCTCGCGTTGACGGGTTTGGGTGAAAGACAGGGACGGTGCTGACGGTGCTGCGACGGTCATGGAGGTTGTGGGGTTGTTTACGGTTTTGGTGGTGGGTGGTGTCGCGAGGAGAGAGTGGTTTTGTGGCCGCTGCAGGCGGCGCTTGGGGTGGTGACTGTTTGGTGGTTGACGGAGGAAGACGACGTCGTCAGAGGGGACGCGACCACGGCGCGAGGGGGAACGGGGTCCTGACAGTGGTGCGGTTGGTAGTTTTAGGAAAAGGGACATGGTGGTTGTTTGGGGGTCGACGGCGCCGACAGAGGTCTGGCCGTTTGGGGTGTGATGGTTGTTGTTTTGGTGGTGTGGGGGTGGCCGAAGGTGGTGACCACCACAGGGTGGCCGGAGCTTCAAGCTCCTCCATTCTTCTTCCTTTCTTCTCCCTTAATTTTATTCTGTTTTTTTTTGTGTTTGCTGTGCCTCTGTCTCTGTATGCGTCTCCCTCCCCCTATGTTACTGTTTTAAAAAATGGTTGTGTGTGTTGTTGTGACTATGGTTTTTTCTCTTTTCTTCCCCCCCTTTGTGAATTGCTGTTCATTGTATTTATACCCAAAAATTATGTTGCAGGTGTGGGTGCTGAGCAGGGAATCAAGACCCCCAGGGGACCAAACTGTTTGCAGCAGTGAAACAGTGGAGCAGCAAGGGATGGCAGCAGGGGCAGCAACATGTTTTTGCCCAAAAAGTGAAAAGCCAAGAGACAAGGAGAAGGGACCTTCAACCCCATTCTCAAATTGCATTCTTGTTGCAATACCCAGCAGGCTGTGCCCTGCTTTTTATTATTTTTGTGCTGTTTTTTAATTAATTTTTTTTTGTAAAAAGAGTTGACTCTTTTTTTTTTGGTACTATTCTGCCTTTTTTTTAAAATTTTTTTGTTTGTATATATAACAAATTAAATAAAAGGACAGCTGATTTTGTTTTATTATTACTATTTTTTTATGATAACAAAAGCAGTAAAATAACGCGCACCGACGCAATCACACACGACTCGCAACCAACGCGCGTTCGCGTCAAGACTATGAACGCGTAACTGACTTAATGCGCACACGCGTAAGTTATTAAAACCGACTTCACTTTATCCTCAAAAAAACGCGGTAAAATTAACGCACACTGACGCAACTACTCACACGACTCGAAACGAAACGCGCGCTTTCCTTAAGATTAGGAACGCGTACGCGCGTAAGCGATTAAAACCGATTTTATTTTATCCTAACTTTTCTAAAAAGCGGTAAAATAACGCGCACCAACGCAACTACTCACACACGACTCGCAACCAACGCGCGCTCGCGTTATTTATTATTATTTATTTTTTCGGACTCTCTTCTTTTTTTTTGAAAGTAACGAGTAACTGTCGGTTAAAATTGGGTGTTCACAGTTGCCCCTCTGTACTTATTTTTTACTGGATAACACGCTGAACTAATCTTTCTTGTCGTCTTGGTAAGAAATAAGTACAGAGATGAACACCAATTTTAACCAGTGACTCACGACCCAATAAAATAACATAAAAGGGAAATTAAAGACAAAGTCAGGGCGAGACCGATAGCACCAAATTAAAGACAATGCCAGGGTGGGACCGATAGCTGGAAAATTAAAGACAATGCCATGGCGGGACCGATAGCACAAAATTAAAGACAATGCCAGGGCGAGACCGGTAGCACAAAATTAAAGACAATGCCAGGGCGAGACCGATAGCAGGAAAATTAAAGACAATGCCAGGGCGAGACTGATAGCAGGAAAATTAAAGACAATGCCAGGGCGAAACCGAAAGACAATGCCAGGGTGAAACCGATAGCAGGAAAATTAAAGACAATGCCAGGGCGAGACCGATAGCAGGAAAATTAAAGACAATGCTAGTGCGAAACCAATAGCAGGAAAATTAAAGACAATGCCAGGGCGAAACCGATAGCAGGAAAATTAAAGACAATGCCAGGGCGAAACCGATAGCAGGAAAATTAAAGACAATGCCAGGGCGAAACTGGTAGCAGGAAAATTAAAGACAATGCCAGGGCGAAACCGATAGCAGGAAAATTAAAGACAATGCCAGGGCGAAACCGGTAGCATGCAGTGCTAGGGCGTAACCTATAGCACAAAACTTAAAAATGCGATGCCAGGGCGGAACCGATAGCATGTAGTGCCAGGGCGTAATCGATAGCACAAAACTTAAAAATGTGAAGCCAAGGCGGAACCGATAGCATGCAGTGCCAGGGCGTAACCGATAGCACAAAACTTAAAAATGCGATGCCAGGGCGGAACCGATAGCAAGCAGTGCCAGGGCGTAACCGATAGCACAAAACTTAAAAATGCGATGCCAGGGCGGAACCGATAGCATGCAGTGCCAGAGCGTAACCGATAGCACAAAACTTAGAAATGCGATGCCAGGGCGGAACCGATAGCATGCAGTGCCAGGGCGTAACCAATAGCACAAAACTTAAAAATGCGATGCCAGGGCGGAACCGATAGCATGCAGTGTCAGGGCGTAACCGATATCACAAGAATAAAATGGCAGTACCAGGGCTGAACCGTAGTACAAAATCAAAATGACCAGTGCCAGGGCTAAACCGTAGCATGGAAGGGAAAATAAATGCAATGCATGTCTTGCTTTCAATGACTCTATTTTTATTATTATTACTTTTTTCTCAAAGAGACTGGAAAAACACATGCTTCTTGGTCTTGAAGTGAAATGCATGGTTTGATATGAATTGTATGCATGTTATGACATGAAATGTATGCGTGCTATGACATGAAATGTATGAGTAATGCACGAGCATAGAGATGGACATGTTCTAAAGGTTATATTTTCTGAGAATATGTTTTCATGCATGTTTTATTTGAAACCAATCAAGCTTGTCCTCGGTTGGAAACTTATCATTATCTCTGCCTTGCCAGATCTCTTTCCTTTTACGATCCTCATCCTCCAAAGCATGACACATTCCATTTTGAACCTTTCTCACAGATTTTCGTTAGCGCTCTAAATCATATCAATGATTCCAAGTTGACTATTTTTGAAGCATTACCTAATGAGTATGCATAGATTCACGGGCATTAACAAGCTGGGCTTTTTTTGTGTTTTTGGATTGTTTGTTTTGGGTTTTTGAAGGTTTGGAAGTGAATGCTGCTTACAAAGTGAAAGAAATGGGGAAGACGAAAAGAAACTGAGATGGTTGGGAAAAGGGATTAGGCTTGCCTCGAGGTTACTCTTTTTGAGCATTTCTATTTACATGAGGCAACTTACTTGGTAGAAATTGGTAAGATGTTTTACACAAAAGGAATGACTACTTGGTGTAAGCAACCAAAGTTGGACTTATGAAGGGTTTTGCCGAAGATTTTCCCTTATGTGGCAAATGATATTCTCAAAGAGGAAATAACACTGGTGTTAGAAAGTAGAGTTTGACTCACAAAGGGTTATTGCAAAAAAATTTCCCCGGTATTGGTAAAAAACATTGCCCTAAGAAGAGACTACACGGGTGTGGCAAACATAGTTTGAATGGTGTAAGGTCTTGCAACATTTTTGCCCCAGTTTACTGAAAAGACATTTCCCCGAGAGAAGATTACGCTGGTGTAACAAGGGTTATACAAAACTTTTGCCCCAAAATTGGTGTACGGTATTGCCCCTGCGATGAGATTATACTAGCATAGCACGCAAAGTTTGACTCATGAACGTCTTCCCAAATGCTTGCCCCAGTGTTGGTGAAAGGCATTGCCCTGGGAGAAGACTAAGTCGGTATTGCAAGAAAAGTTCAATTCATGAAGGGTTGTGCAAAAATTTTGTTGCCTCGGAGTGGGATTTCTTGAGACTCCCAAGGTTAACTCAAACCACAAAAATTGCCCCAATGTGTCATTCTGTTAGACTCGAAAGGAAGAGATTACGCTAGTGAATGAACATATCAAACATAAACTTCTCAAATGTAGTCTGATTCCCCTTTTGTGCCCTAATTTTTGCCTAGACTGCCGTTGCAGGTTTTCAGCCTAACGGGCTTCGATCCATTTTTATTTTTCTTTAACCCTAATTTTTGCCTAGACTGCCCTTGCAGGTTTTCAGTCTAGCGGGTCTCATTCTTTTTTTTCACTTTCTTATTGTCCATTTTTTAGAGCAACGAATAGTTAAAGGAAAATAAATGATTTATCTCAAAATTAACATTATGAAAATGAAAATAATCATTCATCTTTCAGAGTGGACCTTTAGAGGCTTATAACGTGGCTATGAGTTATGGGTTAAGAAGAAAAAAGGGTTAGGAGGTTCAAGAAATTTTTTCATGGGTTATGGGTTTGGAAAAAAGATTAGAAGGCTCAAGAATTTTTTTTCATGGATTATGGGTTAAGAAAAAAAAAGATTTGAAGGCTTAAAAAATGATTTACGGGTTAAAAGGATCAATGATTTTTAGTGCATTCCATTTCCTATCCGAAACATCACATTTTTCTTGTCAAACCCACCCATTCTCTTTCTTACATGATTTTGATTTTTTCGCTTCTCTACTTTTTCACTTCCTTCTAATTTGGCATAGCTGATTTCATCCTTCACCTCTTCTTCATTTATGACTTTCATTCTCTTTCTTTTATGCCCTAATTTTTTCCAAGACTGCCTATACAAGTTTTCAGTCTTGCGGGCTTCATTTTTCCTTTTATCTCATTGTACCTTTGGAAATCTAAATGCACTAAATTTCACTGAGGGTCGATCATTGTCCAGGGTTTAATGAAAGGAAATTACAGACTCAAAGGGGACAGCAAGGGTTCATTTTTGGGATAGAGAAAAATCGCCACTCTTCATTTCAAGTCATGATTCCACATTTTCAAAAATTTAATTTCGAAATAACATTCACTCCTTTACACATTCTTTGCTCTTTATTTCTTTTTCTTCTTTTTTGTCTCTTTTTTTTCTTACTTTTTTTTGGGAAATGGACCTTCAAAATTCGATATTCGTTCACCGGTTCATCCTCGAATGACACACACAAAAGGGCTTCGAGAATTATCACCTGAGGCAATCATTGGATTGGGGCCCAAATCTTAAGGGACAATGGGGTGTAAAGAATGGGAAAGAGCTTTTAAGTCCCTGCAAATTCATTAGTATAAAGCTTCAACAAAGCCAACTTGACTTTACACAACATGATTACAAAGTGCTAATGACAATCATATTCTTTTGCTTTGGGCTTTTAGTTCAAGAACCAATTCCCAACCTTATGTCTCCCTTCCCTTTTGAATGCCCCCTGAAATCTTCCCACTCAGTATATTTCCTTACGCCTCTTTCCAACAAGTCTCAAAAGAATGATCTGATTCCACGAGTCAACACTTGATTGATATCCACCTTGATGCAAGCACACAAAATTCAACTTTCTTTTGGAAAAAAAATGTGGATGGACACTCAATGACCTTTAAAATTCTTTATTTCAAGAAAAATTATGACAAATGAAAATGTGTCCAGACAAAAATGATGCTATGGAGTGCACGGGTATATTTTATGTATGCAAACACACGTCCTAAGATGCAATATGCATTTGTTTTGTAATGTTTTTTCTTTTCTTTATGCAAGAAACGAAACACAATTTTTTTGTACTTATCTAAAGGAGACATGCTTTGAAGATTGGGGAATGACAATGTGATTTGTTTTATTTACACATGAAAGTATGCACAACAGGCAACAACGATTTTATGTATATGCAAAGAAAAATGAAATATGAGAATATTTTATGATGTTATGCTATGAAAGTGCATGAACTATAATGAATGATGGATAACGATGCAAGTTTTTATTCATGAAAATGCACCCAATATGTAGACAATATTTTTCCGAGGTGCAACACCATTTTTAATGCCTTTTATACATGAAATGTGCCTACTTTTTTTTTACTTTATTTTAGAAAACCTATTATAAAGATTTACAAATGACAATACACTTTGATGCGTCTACTTCTAAGATATTGACAACACGCTATAATGAAATATGGAGAAATTTTGTGATACTTTTCCATGAAAGTGCACGGGTTTAATGCTATGCATGTAAATTTTCAAAGAGAAAATAATATGATCCATGATGAATGACAATGTTTTTTTGTCAAAAAAAAAAGAGAGACTTTTTTGAAACAAACAGACTATAAATATGCATAATTTTCAAAGAGAAAAGAATATGATCCATGATGAATGGCAATGCAACTTTTTTGAAACAAACAGACTATAAATGAATGACAATGGGATTTTTTATTTGCTCATTAAAGTATGCACAATTTTTAGGATACAACATGGTCTTGAATGCTTGAAATGCAATGCTATGTTTTTTACATGCATTTCATGATGTTGCAATTGATGAAATGCCTATATTATTTGATGATGATTTTTGTGAATGATTATGAATGAATGGAAATGCATGTTGAGATGCTCATGTTATATGACTAAAAATTACTCTTTTTTGTGAGAGGAAATAAAATGCATGACACTCGCAGTGATTTTTTTTTATGCATGGAAAGGAAAGAATACATGATGCTTGACATGATTTTGAATATTTTTGTTCGTTGTTTTTTTGGAAAAGGGAAAACAGACGCACGAGTGTTGACGAACAAACTTGCCTTTTGCTCTGATTTTTTTCAAAATATGAATGAATGAATGAATGAATGAATGAATGAATGAATGAATGAATGAATGAATGAATGAATGAATGAATGAATGAATGAATGAATGAATGAATGAATGAATGAATGAATGAATGAATGAATGAATGAATGAATGAATGAATGAATGAATGGATGGATGGATGAATGAATATGCGAATGTATGGTTTTATTCACCGTGTCGGGGAATTGTAAGCTTTCTATTTGAAGAGAAAAGTATGATTCAGGTTGTCTGACTTGCATGTTTTTCACTTTCATCCACTTCTTTTGTATAGAAAAAAGGTTTTATAATTTCCCGACAGTCTTTGAAATGAATATAACATGGGTTTGTCTAGATATTATTTTTTCATGACATGCAAAGAAAATAAGAATGCAGGAGATATGGTTGCAGGATTAAAATATGATTTTTGGGTTTTTTCAAAAATGGGTAAGAAATTGTATATGTGTTTGCTTGAATGCAAAAGTATTAAGCTCCTTTGCGTCCTAGAGGGGTCCCTTTGGGAATAGATCTAAGGCTTTTTCTATCAAGTGAACCTCTCAAAGGTAGCTCTATAGAGTCCTAAATAAGGTTCCTAGAGCCAACGACCCCAATTAAGAGTGCTAATCGCGACAATAGGCAAGCTATTAGAAGTGATAGCATCCCCAAAAAGGGACCAAACTCTAGGTGAGACTTTCGTGACCACCCAACATGACGTACATCCAGTAGGCCATCACTACGCGGTCTCGTTCTAATTTAGGGTATGCTCTAGTCCGGGTATAGGACTATTCTCACATGTGTGCAGAAGTGTGATAGTGGAGTGTGTGTAGGAGCAAAATGTTAAATATACCCCCTAGCTACAAAACAAACAAACACATATACAGAAAATAATAGTCTTCTACCCTAGGGTTTATATCAAGCATAAAATAAAGATATACGAAAAGAAACTAAAGAAATAAATAAAAGTAAAGAGGGGTAAACAAATACACGTACCTTATAATCATTGCACAACCAAACATACCAGGCTTGACTCTCATTCTCCCCAGTGGAGTCGCCATCTGTCGTGACCGTGATCCCGACGTAGACGGCCCAAAAATCGATTATTTTAGGAGTCACCACCCAATTTATTTAATAGGAAAAACTGAGAAAAACCTACATTTAACGTTATTAGGTCTGCGTAAACTAGATTGGATTCGGGAGTCGATTATGCATAGGGAAGGGCGGAAACTTAATTCCACTGCACCCCTAAAACATCTGTCCGAAGACAGTTACCCTAAATTTGATTGTGCGATATATCAATAAGTTTAGAAAATTTGTTTACCCAAAAAAACTAAAAAAAGAATTATCTAGAAAGAAATAAAATAGGGATCAACTTAAGAAAATTTAATTTTGACTTGACGGGGAAGCCCCGCTCCTACGTATCCTCCGGTGCAATGAGGAACTCAAGAGTCACGTAGTTCTTCTTGAAAAAGTTTGTTGGTTTGTTGATTTTATTTTTTTGAAGGGGGTTTAAGATCAAAGTTGTACAGCTAAAGTCCCTTAAACCGGGATCGACGAGACGTACATCTCAGTCAGACCCATTTTTTAGTTTTTTAAGAAAATAGGTGTTAAAGAAAAAAAATGATTATTTATTGGAAAAAAAATTAATTTAGCTTGACGGGGAAGCCCCGCTCCTACGTATCCTCGGGCGCAATGAGGAACTCAAGAGTCACGTAGTTCTTTCTTGGAAAATTTTGTTGGTTGGTTGATTTTATTTTTTTGAAGGGGTTTAAGATCACCAAGCTGTACAGCTAAAGTCTCTTAAACCGGGATTGACAAGATGTCACATCTCAGCCGATCCCTGTTTTTATATTTTTTAGAAAAATAAGTGTTAGAGAAAAAAATGATTATTTATTGGAAAAAATTAATTTAGCTTGACGGGGAAGCCCCGCTCCTACGTATCTCCGAAGCGGAGAATCAAAGGCTACGTAGTTCTTCTGTAGAAAATGTTTGTGTGTTTGGTGTTTTTTTATTTTGAATAGGGATTTGAGGACTATTGAGCTGTACGGTTCATCCATCCTAAAACGATGACTAACCCGGCCGTACGGCCGAATTAATCCCCAATTCATTTTTGGAAAAATGTAAGTTTGTGAAATAAATTGTTTGATGGTGGAAATATTTGGAAAGAATGAAAACATGGTGTATTTCTAAAAGAGGGGGATGTAGATAACAGGGGGGCTCTATTAATAAAATTGGGGCGGTGCGTAAAGCAACCCACTGTTGGTTCTGCCAGCCCACAAGTTCGTGGGCCTTTCGCAGGGGGTATACGAAGTAAAAACCTGGGGGTGTGAAAAATAAATCTGATGTTTTTTAAAATTTAAAACGAAGTAAACAAAAATTAGAAGGGGATATAAAAGGAAAACAAAAAAGGAGATCCAAAACCCTAGTCTTCTTCTCTCAGCCGCAACACCTACAATACAGAGAGAGAGATTTTGAAAATTGTGGCCAGGAGAGAGAAAGTGAAATTTCAAAGGGAGAGAGAGAGAGAGAAAAGAGAGGGGGGGAGAAGAAAGAGAGGAGGATGCGATGGAGGGGGGAAGGGTTGACGGTGGTGACCGGCGACGTTGAATGCCCGGCATCGTGGCGACGGCGAAGCGAAGAGAGGGCGCAAAGGAACTCAACGTGGGGGGGTCCTGTGGTGGTCGTTTGCAACGATGAGGGAGAGAGCTGCGAGGGACGATTTATGACGGTGGAAGATGGGGAAGACGACACGGTGGGGGGGAAGAAGATGGTGAAGGAGAACGGAAGGGATGTTGGTGGAGCCACGGTATCTCGCGTTGACGGGTTTGGGTGAAAGACAGGGACGGTGCTGACGGTGGTGCGACGGTCGGAGGATGATGGTGGCCATGGAGGTTGTGGGGCTGTTTACGGTTTTGGTGGTGGGTGGTGTCGCGAGGAGAGAGAGTGGTTTTGTGGCGGCTGCGGAGGGCGCTTGAGGAAGACGGCGTCGTCGGAGGGGACGCAACCACGACGCGAGGGGGAACGGTGTCCTGACAGTGGTGCGGTGGGTAGTTTTAGGAAAAGGGACATGGTGGTTGTTTGGGGGTCGACGGCGGCGACGGAGGTTTGGCCGTTTGGGGTGTGATGGTTGCTGTTATGGTGGTGTGGGGGTGGCCGAAGGTGGTGACCACCACAGGGTGGCCGGAGCTTCAAGCTCCTCCATTCTTCTTCCTTTCTTCTCCCTTAATTTTATTCTTTTTTTTTTGTGTTTGCTGTGCCTCTGTCTCTGTATGCGTCTCCCCCCCTATGTTACTGTTTTAAAAAATGGTTCTGTGTGTGTTGTTGTGACTATGGTTTTTTCTCTTTTCTTCCCCCCTTTGTGAATTGCTGTTCATGGTATTTATACCCAAAAATTATGGTGCAGGTGTGGGTGCTGAGCAGGGAATCAAGACCCCCAGGTTGTGAATTGTTGTTCATTTCCATGCATTTCTTTCTAATTTCAATCAAATGATATGTCTGTTTGCTAAGATAATGACTATTTTTAGCATCCTCCTTACTAAATTTTTTTAAACGGTTACCAACATTGTATTTTTTGGTCTAGTTAGATGAGATGGCAAAAAAGCATCATGCACACACTACCACTGCTCACACCTGGATTCGAACCCGGGAACCGACATCACAAATCCAATTTGTATATAATAGATTGAATTGGTTTGAATTTTTTTTAAAGAAAGCCATCCAATCCAAATTGCACCACGTATTGCATTAAGCTTTGAATCAAAATGCTTTTTCGCTTTAAAATCGAACCAAACTACACCACAAATACTCAGAAATAGAGGGGCCGAAATTGTAGCAAATTCTATTAATTCACGGGGATGATGAGGAGGTATTGTACATTATGACGATATACCCTACGAGTGGCGAGTTGGGCCCTCTGGCAGAAACGTTGGACATCAATGTTAGGGTTGCGTTTTTTGTACCCCACCACTAGACACCATACCCCACCATTTTTTTATTCATATTTTACCCCTATAAAAATTGTTAAACGGATTTTATCATTTATTTAGTTAAATTCGTTTAGCCAAAAAATGCACTACGGATTTATGTTTTTAGTAGATAAATCCATAGTTGAAAAATGCACTACAGATTTATCTACTAAAAACATAAATCCGTTGTTTAATTTTTTTTTGGAAAACAGATATAATATGAATCCGTAGGCATAAAGGCTATGGAATATGATGAATCCGTTTATATAAAGGCTATGGATTTAATGCTAACATATATATATAATGCTAAAACATGAATCCATTTATCATAATCATAATTATATTAAATCACGAATCGTCCACCTAAGCAGTCCACTCAATCAGCTAAAAAAATTCCACGCAATCAGTTAAAAAAATACGTGGCACCAGATCAGCGCGCCTAGCTGGAAAAGTACAGGTTGGCATAGCTGGAAAAAAAATGGAACAGGATTAAATAGGTGCCATTGAATAGGATTCATAATATAATCATTATTACACAACTCGGAAAAGAATCATGCCATTCAATAGGATTTATAATATAATCACTAAAATGGAATGATATTAAACGGTTTCAACAATTGAATAGGTACAGAGCTAGAAATGGCAAGGCTTGAAATTTTACACATAAATGGTAGTAATGAGAAAGTTGGAAATGATCGATACTAATATTACCTCACCAAAACTGCTGCACCAATTTTGGCATCAAATTATAATTAATTCAAATTTCAATAACCATGTAATAAAGAGTGATTAAAAGATATAAAACGTAATGAACAACATAGGAAAGGTAATCAAAACTATTAAAATTGAATTCAATGCTTTTTTATCACTAAAATTGAATACCTCATCTTTCGCGGGTAGAGGAAGTCTTCTCTAAAATGATTTTTTATATAACTCGATTTTATATATAATAAATGAGATGTCTTTTAGTTATAATTATAGTTATAATGTGACACACGATTTGGTTTCTCCCATTATTTGTATTTTTAACCAATATGGAATGTCGTTTGTGTGCCTTTTTTTGTCTTAAGTACCAGCTTCCATGAACAAAATTAAAAACATAATTGTTGTGGTGGTGGGTGATATATTTTTCTTTCTGATTCTAACCTAAGAGGCTTGGTATAGAATTGTTTTGAGAAATTATAATTATTCTAACCCGGACTTTAAGCACAATCAACATCGTCTTGGCCCTTTCGACCTCCAATGAATCTAAATAAGTTTACTTCTTTAACAGATTAGAAATAATTTTTCCCCACTATTTCAATCTTCCAATGTAAAATCACGCTCTTCGTAAATTACAAATACATAATACATAATCTTAAACATGTACAATACATACCAATAACTATTTACGCAGGATGGTAATAGTAAAATTCTTTAAATTAAATTACGAGAAAAAAATAGATGTTTACCCGTGCAGCGCACGGGTCATACATACTAGTATAAAACAAACATGAATCCGTTTATATATGATGAATCCATTTATATAAAGGCTATGGATTATATGGCTAACGGATTTATCCTAAAAAAAAGATAAATCCGTGTTGCAATTTTTCAAAAGGGATTTATCTATTAATAGATAAATCTGTTAGAAAAATTGCAAAACAAATTTACCTTAAAAATAGATAAACTGGTTTTATATTTTTTAAGGGGTAAAATGGGGGATATGGTGTCTATTGGTGGGGATAAAAAAACGTGACCCTCAATGTTAGCCTAGGGGTGCTTGAAAAGGGAAAGTTTTATGCTGTGAGTCCAAGTAGGAAGAGATGAGTGGTGGAGTCCAAGTAGGATCATCTTCTCAAGTAATTTGAGATATCCCTATCGCAAATGCATCTAAATGCTAGGCCGTATATCTCGTGTTACCAAATTGTCAATAGAAAGATGATGCTGCATTGTTCTACTCCGTAATTCTTTAACCTATTTGCTTGTCTAAGGAAACTAAAGGTGAGTGATGATCAACACGGTTGTCCCTTCGAAGCAATTTTGAGTTCAATTACGAATCTTTGAAGATACTCAACACGTTCCTTTCTAATGTCAATCACTGAAATGGCAAAAACAGCTTTTGGTAAAAGGATGGAAAATAAGTTTAACAATTTGTGCAACAAAGAAAGAGGTGCATAATTGCCAACGAATGCTTTAAACTAGTTTATTTATCATGATAACTGTGAGAACAATTTGTTGGTGGGAATAATAATGTAGCAACTAAGAAGAACAACAAAACATAAAAAATCATTAGTATCAATAATTGTGAATAACATGTAGGATAAATAACAATGAGAAGATAAATTCATCATTGCACAAGACTCCAAGGCGTGTATGACACTAAGCTTTAGGTTCGATTCGCCCCCCACCAATCACTCTAGATTGGATGCAATAGGATGTCCAGCGAATCCCCTTTAGGATACAATGGAGTTCTTTGACATGGTCTGCATACCCACACCAAGCATATCGATCAAGGCTTAATTATCACTTACCCCCCTGCAAATATCACCATAATCCATTTACCCCCCTGCAAAAAAAAAACTCTCCAAACAAACCCTGTAAAATGTAACTGTTTCCAGTTACCCCCTGCTGTTAAATTTTCTGTTAAAACTTAACAGTGATGACGTCAGCACTGACGTCAACAGTGCCACGTCAGCAACCAATGGATGGCTGCCACGTGGCACTGTTGTTAAATCAAAATAAATCTTCAAAATGGCTGAAGTGGGTGTTGAACTCATGACCCACTACTCAAACCCACATCTCTTAACCACCGAGCCAAATTATTATTTGGGATTATTAACGCAACTACCGGTATATATTACATCATTGTCAATTAAATTAAAAAAAAAATCTGAAACTCATCGTTCTTCGATCTGTAAACCAAATTATTATTAACCTTCCCCCAATAAAACTAAAAACTATAAACTAAAAACATTAAAATGGAAAACAATAACTAAAAGTAATTCAGAAACCCCAAATTTTGTGGAGAAACATATTTGGTAAATCAGATTTGGAAAATCAACGACTTTAAAACCCCAAAATCAATAACATTAAAACCCCAAATCACAAATGTGCAGAAAATCAAAAAATCAAGACTAAAAATTAAGAAGGAAAAATCATAACATTAGATCTGAAACGTGGTGTGAGTTTCTCCATGTTCTTTCTCCCCCACCAACTCAAAAATGTGCAGAACATCATAAAATCAGATCTGGAAATGAAACAGAAATTGAAAATATTCTTCTTCGATTTCAAGACGTGTAGTTTTCAACCTTCGATTTCAACCTTCGTTTTCAATCTTTGTTTACAATTTCGTTTTTGTTGTAGCTCTGTGATTTTCGTTTCGTTGTAGATCTGTGATTTTTGTATCATTTTCGATTGTTTTTTGGATTTTTCGTTTCTTTTTCTAGATCTGTGAGTATTACATAAGCGTTTTCTGGGTTTTTCGTTTCTTTTTCAGATTTGTGTTCATTGGGGGAAGGTTTTTTCCTGGGTTTTTCGTTTCAGTTTCGAAGATGAAGATGAAGGAATTTAGTTTTTGTTAATTAATTAATTTGGTTTACAGATTGAAGAACGATGGGTTTCAGATTTTTTTCTTAATTTAATTCACAATGATGTAATATATACCGGTAGATGCGTTAATAATCACAAATAATAATTTGGCTCAGTGGTTAAGAGGTGTGGGTGTGAGTAATGGGTCACGAGTTCAACACCCACTTCAGCCATTTTGAAGATTTATTTTGATTTAACAACAGTGCCACGTGGCAGCCATCCATTGGTTGCTGACGTGGCACTGTTGACATTGGAGCTGACGTGGCACGTCAGTGCCACATGTCACAGAGGCCCAATAATATGGTGACACGTGGCACTGACGTCAGTGCTGACGTCATCACTGTTAAGTTTTAACAGAAAATTTAACAGCAGGGGGGTAACTGGAAACAGTTACATTTTGCAGGGTTTGTTTGGAGAGTTTTTTTTTTTGCAAGGGGGTAAATGGATTATGGTGATATTTGCAGGGGGGTAAGTGATAATTAAGCCATCGATCAATGGTAGTTTACGGAACAAAGTTTCCTCAATTACTCTCGTGCACTAGAGAAAAGAAGAAATGACTTAGATATAATTTTGGGAAAATTTTGGCATACAAATATATGAATTTCGTATAGTGTTTATCTGCCCAAAATTGTCTCTATTTATAGAGAAACTCATGCCACTTGGTGAAGGGAAACAACTCATAAAAGAGTCTTTACAATTCTGAAACAAAACCATTAAATATGATTCTCGTTCAATAAATGACACAATATAATAGTTGTCTCAACGATTAAAGGATGTGTCTGTTCACTAATGTGTTGTGACTTCGAATCCCAGCCAACACGTTTGTTGGTTTTTAATTTTCACGCATGTAAAACAAATAAAATTATTTTCCAAAATTATGTCAACTATGAGATTCGAACCGATGCCATTATAGCCGAAGCAACACACCTAAACCACTGAGCCAAACGAAATAACATGCCTTTTTAATAGCATTAATCGTATTTAACCAATTGTATCTTTCCAAATATATATTTTGGAAATTTCTCCAACAATAACTTTGTTGTTCATCTTGCTTAGTCAAATCATAAAGATGGACATGGCTGACTAGTTCAAAACAACTTTTAAGGCAATAGGAAAGCAGGTTCAAAAGGCAACACCAACATCAGAGACGCATGCAACATCCCCTATCACTGCTAGTGAACTGATCTCTCTTATTGCAGAGGTCTATCACCTCGCAAAAGTTGAGAGCATGAACAATATTATCCTATCTCAATTTTACATAATAACTAAAGATGCTCGGGAAAGTTTAAGACACAGCACAGACAAAATGAATCATAATGAAAAAACTTGTACAATTTCAACATAATTTTTAGCCAAGGTGGAAAGACATAAACAGTAAAGACAATTGAATACCGACCAAAATATTCAAAATCCATTGGGCATAAATGATTCCATGAAGTAATCTTACCTTAATCAATGTTTACATATATAGATTCTTAACTATAAGACATGCAACCAAGTAAATATAACATCTTCTGTAAAATTGTTTGCAGCATCAAGCCCGTGAATCTTTGATCCTCCCCGTATTCTATGTTCTACAACAATATAAACATGGAACCACACTTCATTGTCTTGAGCAAAGCTCGATTTGGAGTAACCTGCAAATAATGTGTCGCCACTAAACCATCAGATCCACGTGAACATGGATTCACTTAGATTCTGTTTTGATGTTGATTTGATGATTTTCCTTTTCAAAACCCTAACTTCTGTGTTTGCTGTTTTGTGTGTGGCTGAGACGTGGTGGCGTTGGCAAGAGGCGGAGAAAGATGGTGGTGCGGCACAACTGTTGGAGGACGGTTTTAACTGGTTCTTTCTTCTCTCTCCCTCTGTGTTAAAAAAATTGCTTTCTTTCTCTACCATTTTTTCTTATGGTTTTTCAGGTTGACTCGAGATACCCAATAAATTCCATGATTTTGTCAACCCTTTTAATTCGATGGGTTCAGGGCAGATTGGCGGCAGCGGTAGTGGAAGCGGTGGCGGTTCTAATGGTGGTGGGAACGGTAGTTGTTGTGATATGAGCATGAAGTGTTGGTGTAGATGGAGATTAGAGAATCAACAGTACTATAACCGGTTAATGTCTTCTGGTTTCGTTTTCTTCTTTGGTTGTTTCATTTTATTTGGATCGATTGCGAGTTTCTATGGTTGGCTTGCGTTTTCTCCTTCTGTTCATACTGCTCTTTCCCCTTTTGGTTGTCAAGAAGACAATGAGGGTTCTTGGTCTATTGGAATTTTCTTTGGTCACTCCCCTTTCTCTCTAAAGCCCATAGAATCTGTAAGTTTCTCTCCCTTTCCTTCCCTCTCTCTCTCTCTATGTTTATTGTGTTGTTGTTCATATGCATGACTGTGTTAATTTCTCTCTTAAAGTTATCAAATGATGAGAGTGTTGCTTGGCCGGTTGCTAATCCTGTGGTGACGTGTGCTTCTGTTTCTGATGCTGGATATCCAAGTAATTTTTTTGCTGATCCTTTTCTTTTTATTCAGGTAACACTTTCTTTTCTTTGTAGGTTAGGATTCAACTGGGTCAAGGATCCGCTGCAAGTGTTACATCCCTGCAGTGTAAGGATTCAACTTGAGAAGATGATTTACGTATTTATTTACACATTTTGCATGTTAAATGTCTAATTCGTCTACTGCAAAAGACAACATGGATGAGATATGAATCTCATCTGGAAGGCACAAAAAAATGGATCTCATTTGCATAAACTAAGGTTCTGCTACCAACATTCAGAAACTTTACATACCAATTTAAACTGTTTAGTTGTTGGCTCAAATTTCCCCCAATTAATCTTGGCATAGCTGACGTGTTTGGTTTGTGAAAATGTGAACCAGTGGCAAAGGGATTAAACTCATGAGTTTGTTTGTTTTGAAATGTTTCTCTATTTCAACTATATTTACTTTACAGCTTAGGCAGCAATGGCAATGCAGTTATTCTCTTGTGATTTCCTTGGACTGACTGATATTGGTGGTGACAACAGGAAGGTATGGTAGAATTCATTGGAATGTTGAAGGTGGAGGTGGTTAAAGGCACAAATTTAGCCATTAGGGATATAAAGTCAAGTGACCCATATGTTGTTTTGAACCTCGGCCAACAGGTTGGTTGTTCTTCTTACCCATACGTGTTCTCATGGAACTGTTGCTCTTTAACTTTTTATTTATAGTTGAAAAACCATAAATTGTGATCATTTTTTTTTCTGAAATTGATTTGGTGCTATTGCCTGCAGACTGTCCAGACAAATGTAGTGAAAAGTAACTTGAATCCAGTCTGGAATGAGGAACATATGTTGTCTGTTCCCGAGCATTATGGACAACTGAAATTGGTATGATTGATTATTGATTCTGTGGATGACATATGCATATCATTTTCTTATGCCCTTTCTGTCTTTTTATATATTTGCTGCAAAATATTGAGATGAATGCAATATGTTTACTGAATGCAATATGGATTGCTAAGTAAGTTTGGTTTGTAATGGATTATGTTTAGTTTGTAATTTGGATACCTAAATACTAATGCTATTATAATTGGAATTTCTAAGGTGTTGTTTCTTTTGGTATCTTTAGAGCTTTTTTAATGCTTTTATTACTTGACTTTTAAACTTTTTCTTAATATTAATCTTCATTCAAATTAGAAGGATTAATTTTGTCGATACTAGCTCCCCCGTGCATCGCACGGGTGATGAGGTTGGTTACTTTACAGGTTGAACCTGGTCACACTATTCTTGTACATGCAGCAGCTGGTGGAGTTGGATCCCTATTGTGTCAGTGCGCAAATGCTGTAGGAGAACAGGATTATGCCTGATGGTGTGAATGCAAAGTTAAACTGAGTTTGGATATGCATAATTGAAACTGAGTTAGGGCAAGTATGGAATCATATGCATTGAAACAAGACTATTGTTTTCCTATATACAATACTATTGTTTTCTCTGTTTTTTTTTTTGCTGTATACATTACACACACTGATATGCGGTTTTAAACCAATTTCATCAATCACGTGTATCCAACTGTTTATAAAGTTCCAATCTTGTCTCTTTTCGTTTCCCTCTTGACTCCATTATCATGGATACATATATGCCTGCAAATCAACTTCATTAGCCCAAAAGTTAATTTCATTTACACATTACACTTTATGTCATTCTTCAAATGCAATTATTTTTCTTGAAAAACTTGTCCATTCATTTATATATCTAATTAATATTTGTATCAGCTATGGAAATCATGGGATCACCCTTTAAGGGAATTGTTCAAGATTTCAAAGGAAGAGTTGAATGCTATAAACAAGATTGGGTCTGTGCAATATGTTCTAGTGTTAGGTAATTCATTATTCTTTATACATACTTTATACTTACTAGGACTAGGACTAATGTTGTGTCTTCATGAGCAATATCAACTCATTCATACTTCTTTGAATAACTAATGGCAGCATATTGACTCAGGCAAATTGTATCATTTGTTTTCGTGCCTTTCTTTAATCGTTCTTGTTTTTCTTCACATGTCAATGTCTTCTTTGAAATAATATAATCTAATTCTTTAACTCCAGCATAGCAGCTAGTGTTGATTGGAATGATGTACGTGAGTACTAGTTTTATTTTTTTTTTCTGATTTATTGATTTTTTTTGGTTGATGTTTGTGTATGATGAATTGATGGGATTCTGATTTCCCCTGCAGTCAGCTCATTTTTTGGTTCAATGTTTCCTAGTTGATTCGATTTGTCCTATCTCAATCTCAATTCTCTTGTGCTTGATGATAATTTGACCAGATTTCTTGGGGGAAAGAGGCACTCCTCATTGGAGGGAAAACAGACCCTGGAAGTGACAAAATTTCTGGTTCAGCTCTATCCTTCGCACATGTAATAGCTTTATCCTGATTCATGATGTAGAGTTGTTCTAATTATCTCTTTTCCTTTTGTAGTATGGGCATTTGATACAGAGACAAAGTGCTGGTGGTCATTCATGGAAGCAAAGGGAGAAAGAGTTGTTCTAATTCATCATCCACTGGATTGGCCTCTCACCTTAGAAATGAATCTTCCCAACGTTTCATTGACTCCATTGCTCGACAAAGTCTAGCATCCGCAATTGAACATGGTTCTGAGAGGAAAATTTGGAGGGACAATTAGCAGCTGCATTAGCAAGCAAAGAAGCTGCTGAGCAAGATATGGAGAAAAAATTGACTGATACACTAAAGGAGATTGAATTACTGAGAGAAGCTTGCCGGTGCAGAGTTAGCACAAGAAGAGGCCAACAACCTATCTAACATTGTTCACTCTGACAATGTAACACTTGAACATGATGTGGCTTTTCTTAAGGATGTTTTAGATAATACACAGAGGGTATATATGGTATTACATTTGATGTATAAGTACTTGCATGCCTGCAAAATTTTATTGTTGTTGACTTAGTAATCTTTTTAGTAGGAATTGCACTCAAGTATTGCTTTTGTATGTTATTCTCACATTATTTTCGTTTAATGAATTTAATGCATTTAGCTTTTGTACTTTTAGTTATTCTGTTATTATATATATTATCACTATTATATATATTACCATGGATTAGATGTTGATGGGGATCCCATGGAAATCTGGATAAAACCAGGGTGTATATGAGATTAATCTATTGTGCTTCAAATATCCTCCTAATAATATTATCAAGAGAACATAATTCGTATAACCAGGGTGTATATGAGATTAAACCAAAATTTTGAAGAAAAAAAAAACTTTTAAAGTCAGGCGCAATAATGCTTGACTTTAAAACTACTTACGAAGTCAGGCAAGAATAAATGTTTGACCTTAAATCATACTTACGAAGTCAGGCAAGAATAAATGCTTGACTTTAAATCATACTTACGAAGTCAGGCAATAATAAATGTTTGACTTTAAAACAGACTTACAAAGTCAGGCGAAATAAATGCTTGACTTTAAAACTGACTTACGAAGTCAGGCGAACTAAATGCTTGACTTTAAATCAGACTTACGAAGTCAGGCTATCGCTTGACTTTAAAACTCCTGACATACAAAGTCGACTTAATAAAAGTCAAGCGGGCGCCTGACTTTAAATCCCCTTTTTGCCTGACTTTAAATCCCTTTTTTGCACTAGTACCGCCATGGATGGCTGCAACAAGATCTCCGATCAAATTGCCAAGCCACCGGCAAGACTTGTTCGACGGAGATCGATCAATCCTTTCTACACTCCATAACCATCGTCATGGCCTCTTTGCGACGAGAGAGAGAGAGAAAGAGAGAATATCAAAGAGAATTAAGAAAGAAAGGAAGTGAAAAGAAAGAGATACATATAGCGATAGAGAGAGAGAGAGAGAGAGAGAGAGAGAGAGAGAGAGAGAGAGAGAGAGAGAGAGAGAGAGAAAAGGGCGTGGTTTTGTTCTTGTTGTTCTTGTTGTTGATGAATTTAGCCAGCCATGGGGTTACCGAATGTTTGTATTTATTTTTGGCAAAGTCAAACGAAAATTGTGATGATTAAGTGTTCTCGAGGGGGTGTTGACGGTGTAGTTTGGTTTGATTTTGAATCAAAAAATCATACGAACCACACGGTAAATATAAATGCTATTTGGTTTAATTCGGTTGATTTTCTTAAAAAAATCTGAACCAATGCGGTTTGGATGGTTCGATTGGTTCAGTTTTCGCCAAACCTAAAAATAGAATCAAATCTAAAATTAATTTAATTAATTAATTCTAGATCCAAGTATTAAAAAACATGATAATGTGATTATCTAAACATTTATAAGCGGTTTGTCAAGCCTCCCGCCAAAATCATCAAGTTTTTTTTTCAAACTTTGCCTGCTTCTTTTTTTTTGTCTTTTTCTTTTTTATATTTTAAATTTTGTGTTTTAAAATGCGTTTCATCTAAAGGGGCAGGTTCGGCTAATACCCGGGTTCAATCTCTGGTGATGGAATAAATTGGAGTCAGGTTTTACTTACCTATCGATCAAACTCCACATTATTTAGGGCCACTTTCCCATAGACACCGGAGCGGGTTCAAAGACCCCTAGACCAAAAAAAAACTGTGTGTTTTGAGGTATTTTAGGGTTTAGAAAAAAATTTAACTGTTCAAATACGCATAGTTCAATACTCAATAACCGTTTTGGCGAAAAAAAATAATTTCATGATAAAATACGTAAAGTGCAATGCTAAGCAGTGTGTGTTGGGGTACTTCAGAGTCTAGAAAAAAATTTAGATGTTCAAATATGAGAAGTCTGTTACTCAAAACCAGTTAGGTGAAAAAAATTTAACTTCGTGAAAAATATGTAAAGTGAGTTGCTAAGCAGTGTGTGTGTTTTGAGATACTTTAGCGTTCAGAAAAGATTTACAAAGTTTATTCCTCAATAACCGGTTAGGTGAAAAAAAGATTTAACTTCATAACAAAATAGGTAAAGTGAGATGCTAAGTAGTATATTTTTGTGTACTTTATGGTTCAGAAAAAAATTTAATTGTTAACTGTAACACCCCGGTATTTCTAACTAGTAGGAATACCTAAGAGTATCAACTATAAAACATCAGAGATATTATTTCTTGTTCAGATATTGAACACCACTGTAAATTTTTCGCTGAATTATACCAAAACGGTTTTAAACATAATTAAAACCACAACGGTTCCCTGACCATCGTTCATCAGCTAGATTTAGTGTTCAATGTCATACAAGAAAGCGCAGAAATAAGTACATAAATTTTACAACAATTAAAGTCATAATGTCGTCATACAAGACAACAAGGGAAACATAAGCTTAATTATAAAAGCTAAGTCTTCGGCGACTTCCCGAGCATAAACCTACTCATGCCTCTTGGATCTCCTCTTTCCCTGTTTCTCTATAAAACAACAACATATAAACAATGAGATACAATATCAGTGAGTTCTACCGAGACCCCTATCTACACTCTCGGTTCAATTCAGAATCCTATTTTACTTAACACGACACCGACTGCAACTCTGCTAAATCCCGGTGAACCGTATTATAGGACTTTCTTTCATTCGTGGTTTAATTTATAGCCACGTGCATTTTAGTTCAACACGACACCGACTGCAACTTTGCTATATCCCCGGTGAACGTGTTATGACTCAGTACGACACTGACTACAACTCTGCTATATCCCCGGTGTATCGTACAACAACCTTTTAACATAACACCGACTGCAACTCTACTATATCCCCGGTGAACCCCTTTACCAATAGTACTTTCCCTAATGGTATACGGGCCTAGGTTTAAGGATCATGACTTCCCCGCCTAGTATGTTAACCTCGTGGGTTGTCACCCACACTCGATATAATTTATATATCTTATATCCACCCACATTGGGCCGACACTTAACCCCGATATAATTTATATATCGTAACTGACACTTGAACGTTTGGTTCTTTATGGTAAGTATTTTACGTGTTCGCTCACGTACACTATTTTACGGTTTTTCAATTGAGACATAACTTCGCAAATCATTAATAAAGACTCTTTTGAAACATGTTCAAAATCATGCCATTATAAGCCTAATATCATTGGAGAAGGGTTAGGAAAAAATTAGAAAAAGATTGGAATCGAACGGGATCGTTTCGAGCAAGTTTGTAAAATTTTGACAGAACACTGCGCACGGTCCGTGCTCCCATACGCACGGGTCGTGCGCCCTGTAATGCGTTTTTGAAAAACAGAAACAGAACGAGACGCACGGTCCGCACGCCTGGGACACACGGGTCATGCGTGTCTATCAGCACTTTGGTTTTGTCCCGTTTTTGCGTTTTCATCGCTCCGATCAATTCCGATTCCTGTTCCAGTCCAGTCCCAACATAAAACAGTCCAAAAACATATTCAAACAACAATGATCATCATCAAATCATCAATCAAACAATCCAAAAACCAATTGGACATAAAACGTGAATTTCGTACAAAATACTTTTTCGACTACGAATCAAAAACCGAAACACATTTCACAATTTAAGTTTATTAATTCAAAAACCTAAACGTGAGTAAAACTCACCAGTTGTGATGAAAATCACAATTAACCGAGATCCACCAAAACGGAATTCTCCACATAACTACACGAACGATCCCCGCATCAACTTCGACGCTCCGACGACACCCAAATCCTCTTCCAAAGCTTTCCGCTCAACTAAGAGACATCTATGACGCACTCGTGTGTCGTCCGGCTTGAACACATATCGCGCGAGAACTCTCGTCTTGGACTATCGAATCACCTAGGCACCAACAATTTGCTCCTAGGGCTTCAAGCTCCTTTCAAAACTCCAACTTGAATTCCAAGCTTCCCAAAAGCACTATTCATCGTCCTCAACCTCCAATTTGAGCTTCACTCATAAAACCCCAATTTTGATTCTCAAACCCTAACCTTTGAAACTCTAATTCTTCCACTCCAAGCTAGTATCTAACCACTTATATGAACTTCCCAACACTCCAAAACACTTGAAGGAAGAAGACAACACAAGATTTCCTCATCTTCTCCTCCAAATTCGCAAATGGTAGATTCATGGAGAGTGGATCATATGTTGTGATGTTTGTATCAAACTGAAGAGTATGAAGTAGTGATCATTTCTTGTGTAGGAAGGAGGAAGTTTTGATGAACCTAGATACCTCAGTTTTCCTCTTCTTCCATCAAACCCATTCTTTTCTCTTCTTTCTCCTTTTCCTCTCTTTTCTTCTTTTTTCTCCTCTCTGTTTCCTTTCTTTCCTTCGATTCCTTTCTTTCTTTTATTCTCTTTCTTTCTTTTATTTTATACATATATATATATATATATATATATATATATATATATATATATAATATAACTTAAGTGATATTATGGGTCAATAACCATAATAACCCTCAATTAATTCTAATTTCTCAACAAACCTCACTAAAATCCTTTATTTGATTTTAGCACTCAAAAACCAACTTCTTCCATTTATAAATATACACCAATCAATAATTAATTTAGTACCTAATTAATAAAATTATTAATTATTAATTAAGCACCAAAATAGGGGAATATTGGGTAGTCTAGTAATCAGTCCAATAACATGCCCAATAGCTTTAAACTTATATGACTTTCACTTCGGCCAGCTCATCCCAAGTAGGTAGCTCAGTTGGCGAGCTAAGGGATACTGAAGGAGTGCACCAAAGGAGTGCAAGAAGGAGGGTTCAACCCGTGGAAACTAACATTTCCACCACCCCCACTAACATTGCCTATTAAAAAAAATTCGGCCAGCTCTTCTCTCGTTAACTGCTTCAAATAACTTATTATTCTCCACAATTTCAAATTGCTTCATATAATTCTTTGCCATATCGACCAATGTTAACTGTTTATTGTTCCCCATGTCTGCTCCTATCATTGTGCAACTATAAATAACTTCCTTGCTTTTGGAGATCTCCACATATGCTTATCATGTTTAGGTATAGCTCTTGATCATCAGTCACTGGGCTCTCTTGTTTATTCTTTCCACTAATCTTATCACGTGTTACCTTAAGTAATATCAAGCATTTAATGTGGTAGATTTTAAAATAGAATATAATGATTAACATATAAATCAAAGATGTAACAAATCAAATGCATGTAATGATTTAAGCTAGAATTTAAAGAAACTTTGAAAACTAGCAACATACGCGGTATGGCCTAGAGCTTAAAATTGGGGAAGAATTTGATTTGCATCTTTTTAATTCCTTGAATGTAGGGATATCTTGAATCATATAAAGAAGAAATCATGAACAACAACGAGAAGAAAAGAATGAAAAGATTTTTTGCTCACCATGCTTTTATTTACTTGGATTTTATTTATTTATTTAAATGACTGCTCATTTGGTTCTTGAAGACCTATATCATTCTTTTCCCTTATGGCTTTCCGCTCAAGGAAGGTGAAACGTTTGAGGATGTTTAAAATTTGGCTTTTCATAGTAACTGTTTTTGTTACATGCTGCTTCTTCTTGTACTTGGAACATTTCAGAGAAGTTGAAAGAAGGTTTGGGATTTCGGATGGATTTCAAAGGTCAAAAGAGGATGATGGAGTTGACTTTGTTGAAGAAAAGGAAGGTGAGTGTGATTTGCTTGATGGTAAATGGGTTTATGATGAAAGCTACCATTTGTATGAGTCAAAAGATTGCAAATTTTTAGAAGAAGGATTTCGTTGTTCTGAGAATGGGAGACCTGATTTGTTCTACACAAAGTGGAGATGGCAGCCTAAAGATTGCAACTTGCCCAGGTATACTAATATTAATTAATGTTTTTTTTAAAAAAAAATAGCACACGACATTATACTCATGATACTTCCCAAATAGTACGATTCAATTACTATTTGAAACTGCTCGATCCTACAAAATCGACTTGGGTTTTTCCCAAAATCCATATGTTTCATATTAAGTATTGTTTTAGAAATTTTTGTTTTTCTCAAATTTCTTGATACTTTAGAAATTTAGGGTTTCATTCATTTTTTTCAATAACACCCTTTACCTCGACAATAAACGTAATAAATAGTTTTCTTAATACGTGTGCATAATCTTAAACCACGAACAATTTGAGAGAGAGTAATCACTTAGTGATTTAAATAGTATTAGTTTAATGGTGGAATTAAAATAAAATAATTAATCTTACTTTGAAAGGATAAAATGACACTTAAGTTCACTATTAACTGTACCCGTGTCGTGATGTGTGTATTAGTGATATTGATGAAAGAATGTGAGAAGTTCATTTGAATGTTCTCTATTTCTTTTAAACGAGATTGTGTTAACAAAAGCTTACAAATGGTGGTTATATAGAATTCCTAACTGACAACTAGAATTCCTAATTAACATCTAACTAGTAATTAACAAACATAATAACTAATTCAGTTAGGAATAACAAACAATGATGTTAAACTAACTATTATCCAATAGTGTGAGGGCTGAAAGCAAATACTAAAATGTCTTTAATGCATATTATGTCACTTTCTTTACATTTTTTTTATAAACTAAGTTGACTAAGATAAGTTGACTAAAATGTTTGCGTATATATGTGGAATAACAATTATAATGAAAAATAACTTATAAAAAAAAATCTCCCGGAGTTTATTTTCAGAAAATAAGTTAAGGGACCTCGGGAGATATTTTGCCAAAAAAAAATTACAATGAAAAATATGTTGTTGGTCTATTTCAACACATTTTTCAGTACAGAATTGCAACAATTTTATCTCCATTAGCACCATGCCTGTCACTATTCTAAATGGAAAATCAATTTTGTTTATGTTCATATGAATGAGATCATTGACTATGCATTCACTTTATTGTAACTTCAAGTATTTTTTTTCTCTGGTTTTATGAAAGATTAGATGAATTAATCTTAGAACTTTTCAATGATGAAAACCCAGATTTAATGCAACAATGATGTTAGAGAAACTTCGAAACAAGAGGCTAGTATTTGCTGGGGACTCAATTGGAAGAAACCAATGGGAATCACTATTATGCATGCTATCATCTGCAATCCCTAACAAGGAATCAATCTACGAAGTAAATGGAAGTCCAATTACAAAGCACAAAGGATTCTTAGTGTTCAAATCCAAAGATTTTAACTGTACTGTATTAAGAAAACTATTTATTACGTTTATTGTCGAGGTAAAGGGTGTTATTGAAAAAAATGAATGAAACCCTAAGTTTCTAAAGTATCAAGAAATTTGAGAAAAACAAAAAATTCTAAAACAATACTTAATATGAAACATAAGGATTTTGGGAAAAACCCAAGTCGATTTTGTAGGATCGAGCAGTTTCAAATAGTAATTGAATCGTACTATTTGGGAAGTATCATAAGTATAGTGTCATGTGCTATTTTTTTAAAAAAAAAACATTAATTAATATTAGTATACCTGGGCAAGTTGCAATCTTTAGGCTGTCATCTCCACTTTGTGTAGAACAAATCAGATCTCCCAGTCTCAGAACAACGAAATCCTTCTTCTAAAAATTTGCAATCTTTTGACTCATACAAAGGGTAGCTTTCATCATAAACCCATTTACCATCAAACAAATCACACTCACCTTCCTTTTCTTCAACAAAGTCAACTCCATCATCCTCTTTTGACCTTTGAAATCCATCCGAAATCCCAAACCTTCTTTCAACTTCTCTGAAATGTTCCAAGTACAAGAAGAAGCAGCATGTAACAAAAACAGTTACTATGAAAAGGCAAATTTTAAACATCCTCAAACGTTTCACCTTCCTTGAGCGGAAAGCCATAAGGGAAAAGAATGATATAGGTCTTCAAGAACCAAATGAGCAGTCATTTAAATAAATAAATAAAATCGAAGTAAATAAAAGCATGGTGAGCAAAAAATCTTTTCCTTCTTTTCTTCTCGTTGTTGTTCATGATTTCTTCTTTATATGATTCAAGATATCCCTACATTCAAGGAATTAAAAAGATGCAAATCAAATTCTTCCCCAATTTTAAGCTCTAGGCCATACCGCGTATATTGCTAGTTTTCAAAGTTTCTTTAAATTCTAGCTTAAATCATTACATGCATTTGATTTGTTACATCTTTGATTTATATGGTAATCATTATATTCTATTTTAAAATCTACCACATTAAATGCTTGATATTACATAAGGCAACACGTGATAAGATTAGTGGAAAGAATAAACAAGAGAGCCCAGTGAATGATCAAGAGCTATACCTAAACATGATAAGCATATGTGGAGATCTCCAAAAGCAAGGAAGTTATTTATAGTTGCACAATGATAGGAGCAGACATGGGGAACAATAAACAGTTAACATTGGTAGATATGGCAAAGAATTATATGAAGCAATTTGAAATTGAGAGAGAGAGAGAGAGATAAGGGCGTGGTTTTTTTCTTGTTGTTCTTGTTGTTGATGAATGAGATTAGGATTATGAGTGAAGAGCATCAATGAGATTTAGAATCTCTTTCTGTAAAGGAGTGTGGCTGCACCGCATAAACCCTAATCTGCTATTCAAGGACGAGAAGTAGTGCTATATACGTTTGATTTGGGCCTTTTTATTATTGTGGGTTAGTATATTGCTGAAATGGCTTCATGAGTTTTTTGCATTTTCATTTTACTTTCTGCATCCCCCAATATTATTATTACCTTAGATTTGGACTATCATTAATTTAGCCAGCCATCGGGTTACCGCATGTTTGTATTTATTTTTGGTAAAGTGAAACAAAAATTGTGATGATTAAGTGTTATCGAGGGGGTGTTCACGTTGCAGTTTGGTTTGATTTTGAATCAAAAAATCATACGAACCACACGGTAAATATAAATGTTATTTGGTTTAATTCGGTTGATTTTCTTAAAAAAATCTGAACCAATGCGGTTTGGATGGTTCGATTGGTTCAGTTTTTGCCAAACCTAAAAATAGAATCGAATCTAAAATTAATTTAATTAATTAATTCTAAATCCAAGTATTAAAAAACATGATATTTTTTGTCTTTTTCTTTTTTATATTTTAAATTTTGTGTTTTAAAATGCGTTTCATCTAAAGGGGCAGATTCGGCTAATACCCGGGTTCAATCTCCGGTGATGGAATAAATTGGAGTCAGGTTTTACTTACCTATCGATCAAACTCCACATTATTTAGGGCCACTTTCCCTTAGACACTGGAGCGGGTTCAAAGACCCCTAGACCAAAAAAACACTGTGTGTTTTGAGGTATTTTAGGGTTTAGAAAAAATTTTAACTGTTCAAATACGCATAGTTCAATACTCAATAACCGTTTTGGCGAAAAAAAATAATTTCATGATAAAATACGTAAAGTGCAATGCTAAGCAGTGTGTATTGGGGTACTTCAGAGTCTAGAAAAAAATTTAGATGTTCAAATATGAGAAGTCTGTTACTCAAAACCAGTTAGGTGAAAAAAATTTAACTTCGTGAAAAATATGTAAAGTGAGTTGCTAAGCACTGTGTGTGTTTTGGGATACTTTAGCGTTCAGAAAAGATTTACAAAGTTTATTTCTCAATAACCGGTTAGGTGAAAAAAAGATTTAACTTCATAACAAAATAGGTAAAGTGAGATGCTAAGTAGTATATTTTGGTGTACTTTATGGTTCAGAAAAAAAATTAATTGTTAACTGTAACACCCCGGTATTTCTAACTAGTAGGAATACCTAAGAGTATCAACTATAAAACATCAGAGATATTATTTCCTGTTTAGATATTGAACACCACTGTAAATTTTTCCCTGAATTATACCAAAACGGTTTTAAACATAATTAAAACCACAACGGTTCCCTGACCATCGTTCATCAGCTAGATTTAGTGTTCAATGTCATACAAGAAAGCGCGGAAATAAATACATAAATTTTACAACAATTAAAGTCATAATGTCGTCATACAAGACAACAAGGGAAACATAAGCTTAATTATAAAAGCTAAGTCTTCGGCGACTTCCCGAGCATAAACCTACTCATGCCTCTTGGATCTCCTCTTTCCCTGTTTCTCTATAAAACAACAACATATAAACAATGAGATACAATATCAGTGAGTTCTACCGAGACCCCTATCTACACTCTCGGTTCAATTCAGAATCCTATTTTACTTAACACGACACCGACTGCAACTCTGCTAAATCCCGATGAACCGTATTATAGGACTTTCTTTCATTCGTGGTTTAATTTATAGCCACGTGAATTTTAGTTCAACACGACACTGACTGAAACTTTGCTATATCCCCGGTGTATCGTACAACAAACTTTTAACATAACACCGACTGCAACTCTACTATATCCCTGGTGAACCCCTTTACCAATAGTACTTTCCCTAATGGTATACGGGCCTAGGTTTAAGGATCATGACTTCCTCGCCTAGTATGTTAACCTCGTGGGTCGTCACCCACACTCGATATAATTTATATATCTTATATCCACCCACATTGGGCCGACACTTAACCCCGATATAATTTATATATCGTAACTGACACTTGAACGTTTGGTTCTTTATGGTAAGTATTTTACGTGTTCGCTTACGTACACTATTTTACGGTTTTTCAATTGAGACATAACTTCGCAAATCGTTAATAAAGACTCTTTTGAAACATGTTCAAAATCATGGCATTATAATCCTAATATCATTGGAGAAGGGTTAGGAAAGAATTAGAAAAGGATTGGAATCGATTTTGATAGGACAAAACTTATGTGTGCTTCTATATGTGTGATTGATGTTGTTTTCCAATCGCACAATGACACATGGATTATTTTTTTATTAAAAATATAACTCAAAGGTAATAAATAATACTAATAAAAAATTCATATGTCATGGTATGATTGAAAAACAACACAAACCACACCTAAGTTTTTCCTTTTCGATATTCAATCTAAATTTTCATACAAGCCAAATGGTGTAGGTCAACTCATGCGTTCGGACCTCAAGTGTGACATTTTATGGAATTTTTAGGGTTTACATTTCTAGTACCGCCTAAGAGCATCTCCATCGTTGGACCTGAAGTATCCCTTAACAGTTAGTGAGTGTCCCTTATTTTATTTTAGTGCTGGAGCATTCCTACTTGGAGCCTACATGGAGCTCACCATCCCTTATTTTCATTGGTCGTCTCTTAATATTAAATTTAAATGAGAATAAAAATATTGCTCACAACTCAATAGAAAATAGTGGAAGAGACTATACAGACAAAAGGATTAACATATTAAACTACCTTATGTGGCGTCGGTTATGAGACTGTGAACTGGAGTAAAATGAGTGAATGCCTCTTAAAAATGATGTGTTATATGTGACCCACGTAAGAGACACAAAATAGACTAGTTAAGGCACAATCCATTAGAGTTGCTCTAAGGGCCACTCAACACTATTAGGCCATATCATTTCTATGTATCTAGTGTTACGTCAACCCCTAGATATCAACAAGATGTCCTTAGAATTAGTTTTAGATAGTTTTTAAGTTTCAGGTAGGTAAGGAAGGAATCCACAACTTCTTTCTTCACTTCCACGTAGTGCTAGCTAAGTGCAGGGAATCAGTGCACCTGCATTGCTTGGGAATTCATGCAAAGGAACTCCAACTTGTGTAACATTTACCTTGTTGTTTCTTTTATGATTTCAAGTATATAAACATGTTCTATTCAGTTTATATATGTCTTGCAATGTCTAACATGAGCTAAATTTCTTTAGTTGAGATGTTCTAACCTTATAATGATCTTTTGAGTAAGTTGTTGTCCTTTTATATGATGTATGCATTTTAGTTCTTGTGTAACACTTCTTTCAACACTTGTTTTAAGGTTGATCGCTTGAAATAAGCAGATTTGTAAAAGCAGACATGGTTTATAATTAAGAACTCAAGAACTAATAAGGGTGAGTGTTTTAATAAAATCTTTGTTAACTTGTTTTAATAAAGAAACCTTTGTTAATTCCATGTTAAGTCCTAGACATAGGATAACATAGTTCTTAGGGTGATTCAGTGGGTACTTAAGAGGCAGGAGTGAACTTATTTAGCATGCCTAGACATAGAAAGCTTGTAATGAAACTCTGAAGAAAGTGACTGAAAAGCACATACTGATGCAGCTGCATCCAGTGCACCTGCACCACTTAAATGCACAAAACTCTTGAAAGTGACTTATTTGGTAAAGACATCTCAACTGATTTCCTCTACATTCTATTACTTATTTGCATTCTGTTTACTTATCACCATCATCCCAATTTGTGAGTAGTATAGTTCACACTAATTTATACACTTTTAAGCTACAAGAGTTAATCCAATCCCCGTGGGTTCGATCTTTTATACTACTTGTTTGTGACTCTGTATACTTGCACACTTTTTCAGCACACTATTAAGGCACAATCCATTAGAGTTGCTCTAAGGGCCACTCAACACTATTAGGCCATATCATCTCTATGTATCTAGTGTTATAATGTCAACCCCTAATTACAGGCTAGAGATCCTCTCAATTCTCCAAAAGGAATTTGAGGGTCAATTACTAAAGTTTTTGGCATAAATATCAAATATTTGTCACATAATTAAAGGGTGTGTTGTTATATACCCAAAATTTTAGTAATTGATCCTCAATTTCTTTTAAGAAGTTGAGAGGATCTCTTGCCCCTAACTATCATGTCATCATAAAGTAATTGATCCATCACTGGACCTGAAGTATCCCTTTAACAATTAGTGAGTGTCTCTTATTTTATTTTAGCGCTGGAGCATTCCTACTTGGAGCCTACATGGAGCTCACCATCCCTTATTTTCTTTGGTCGTCTCTTAAGGGACGCCCCTTAATATTAAATTTAATTGAGAATAAAAATATTGCTCACAACTCAATAGAATATAATGGAAGAGACTATACGGACAAAAGGATTAACATATTAAACTACGTTATGTGGCGTCGTTTAAGAGACTATCCACCGGAGTAAAATGAGTGAATGTCGCTTAAAAATGATGTGTTATATGTGACCCACGTAAGAGACACAAAATAGATTAGTTAAGTGATAACTCTATTTTATATAGAGTTATTTATACATCTAAACCTATATAAATTGCTCAAATTCAAGTAACTTAAGTGTTAAATATAAGTCTAAAAATAAAATAACCACATTCTAAGTTTCAAAGAGGATTATGTAATGATTTAAGCAGTTTGTATATATATTGGTATGTTTGATGTGTTTGTTCAGTGCACCTACAGTTGAGGCACCTGCACCAGGAAACAACAGTGCACCTGCACTTAATGCAGCTGCACCAGATTAAGACAGTGCACCTGCAATTAATGCTCCTGCACTGAAAACAGATTTCAAATGCAAGAAGCACCATAAAATCATACCAATGCACCAGCACTTCATTGATGACATCATGCTTAGTCATGGATCACATGGGGCACATGCAACTTGCAAATTTCGGCGCCTACCATAGAACTTAGCTTTGAAGAGTCACTCACTTAGGGACACTTGATCATCCATTAGTGGACCTCCATTTGTGTTTGAGTGTGCGATTCAATCTCCTGTCTGAAGTTCAGAAACTTAACCATAGTTAACTTCTCAAGTTAACTTAATCTCCAAGGAAGTCTCACTTTTTGAAGGCTATAAAAGGACCCTCACTTCTCATTTGTAAACACACCTCAAGATATCAACAAGATATCCTTAGAATTAGTTTTAGATAGTTTTTAAGTTTCAGGAAGGTAAGGAAGGAATCCACAACTTCTTTCTTCGCTTCCACGTAGTGCTAGCTAAGTGCAGGGAATCAATGCACCTGCATTGCTTGGGAATTCATGCAAAGGAACTCCAACTTGTGTAACCTTTACCTTGTTGCTTTCTTTTATGATTTCAAGTATATAAACATGTTCTATTCAGTTTATATATGTCTTGCAATGTCTAACATGAGCTAAATTTCTTTAGTTGACATGTTCTAACCTTATAATGATCTTTTGAGTAAGTTGTTGTGCTTTTATATGATGTATGCATTTTAGTTCTTGTGTAACACTTCTTTCAACACTTGTTTTAAGGTTGATCGCTTGAAATAAGCAGATTTGTAAAAGCAGACATGGTTTATAATTAAGAACTCAAGAACTAATAAGGGTGAGTGTTTTAATAAAGTCTTTGTTAACTTGTTTTAAGGCTTAAATATGTTTTAGGCCCCTGCAAATATAGGGTGTTTTGGTTTAAGCCCCTGCAAAAAAATTTTTTTGTTAAAAGCCCTTGCAAAATGACATATTTTGTTATAAGCCCTTCTATGACTAAAATGTTAGCCGTATCATGGAATGCTATGATTGCTGGATATGTTGAGAAGGGCTTATAACAAAATATTTCATTTTGCAAGGGCTTTTAACAAAAAAAAATTTTTTGCAGGGGCTTAAACCAAAACACCCTATATTTGCAGGGGCCTAAAACATATTTAAGCCTTGTTTTAAAAAAGAAACCTTTGTTAATTCCATGTTAAGTCCTAGACATAGGATAACATAGTTCTTAGGGTGATTCAATGGGTACTTAAGAGGCAGGAGTGAACTTATTTAGCATGCCTAGACATAGGAAGCTTGTAATGAAACTCTGAAGAAAGTGACTGAAAAGCACATACTGATTGAGCTGCATCCAGTGCACCTGCAGCACTTAAATGCACAAAACTCTTGAAACTGCCTTATTTGGTAAAGACATCTCAACAGATTTCCTCTACATTCTATTACTTATTTGCATTCTGTTTACTTATCACCATCATCCCAATTTGTGAGTAGTATAGTTCACACTAATTTATACACTTTTAAGCTACAAGAGTTAATCCAATCCCCGTGGGTTCGATCTTTTATACTACTTGTTTGTGACTGTCTATACTTACACATTTTTTCAGCACACCATTAAGGCACAATCCATTAGAGTTGCTCTAAGGGCCACTCAACACTATTAGGCCATATCATTTCTATGTATATAGTGTTATAACGTCAACCCCTAATTACAGGGTAGAGATCCTCTCAATTTTCCAAAAGGAAATTGAGGGTCAATTACTAAAGTTTTTGGCATAAATATCAAATATTTGTTACATATTTAAAGGGTGTGTTATTATATACCCAAAATTTTAGTAATTGATCCTCAATTTCTTTTAAGAAGTTGAGAGGATTTCTTGCCCCCAACTATCATGTCATCATAAAGTAATTGATCCATCGCTGGACCTGAAGTATACCTTAACAATTAGTGAGTGTCCCTTATTTTATTTTAGCGCTGGAGCATTCCTACTTGGAGCCTACATGGAGCTCACCATCCCTTATTTTCTTTGGTCGTCTCTTAAGGGACGCCCCCTTAATATTAAATTTAAATGACAACAGAAATATTGCTCACAACTCAATAGAAAATACTGGAAGAGACTATACGGACAAAAGGATTAACATATTAAACTACGTTATGTGGCGTCGTTTAAGAGACTATGCACCGGAGTAAAATGAGTGAATGTCTCTAAAAAATGATGTGCTATATGTGACCCACGTAAGAGACACAAAAATAGATTAGTTAAGGCACAATCCATTAGAGTTGCTCTAAGGGCCACTCAACACTATTAGGCCATATCATTTCTATGTATCTAGTGTTATAACATCAACCCCTAATTACTGGGTAGAAATCCTCTCAATTTTCCAAAAGGAAATTGAGGGTTAATTACTAAAGTTTTTGGCATAAATATCAAATATTTGTCACATACTTAAAGGGTATGTTATTATATACCCAAAATTTTAGTAATTGATCCTCAATTTCTTTTAAGAAGTTGAGAGGATCTCTTGCCCCTAACTATCATGTCATCATAAAGTAATTGATCCATCACTGGACCTGAAGTATCCCTTAACAATTCACTAGTGGAAATTAGACATTAAAAAGCATCATTTAGCATCGGTTGTTTGAACAACCGATGCTAAAAGTAGGCGTGGTGGCAATTTTGCAATTAAACTGAAGTTTTTAGTTTTCGCACCTACATTTAGCGTCGGGTGTTTAAACACCCGATGCTAAATGTGTGTATTTAGCATCGGGTGTTTAAACACCCGACACTAAATGTCCCTTTTATCTTTTTCCCAACTTCTCTCTCGCATATCTCTCGCGTTCACTCTCTACCTCTCTTCACTCTCTTCACCGTCTCCCTCTCAGCTCTCCACCGTTCTCATCTCTCTCCCTCTCTTCACTCTCATCCCTCTCTTCACAGTTCTCAACTCTCTCGTTCTCAGTCCTCATCCTCGCGAAACCCATAAATTAAATCAAAAACGTTGAAGATCAACATCGTCGCTGTCACTGTTGTTTGCTGGTTGTCATCGCTCGTTCGCAGTCGCTGTTGCCTCGCCGTCGTCGTCTCTTGCTCATCGTCGTCGTCTCTTGCTGGATCTCGCCGTCGCCTCCCACCATCATCTCTCGTTCTCAGCCCTCTTCCTCGTGAAACCCTAAAACGCTGGAGAGAAAGAAAGGAGAAGAACACTGAAAATCAACATCGCCGCCGTCACCGTTGTTTGCTCGCTGTCATCGCTTGCTAGCTGTTTCCTAACTCACTCATTCTCTGAACTCTCTCCTTCATCTGAAATCTCCCATTAAAATAGAAGTTGCCACCATCATCTCTCGTCCTCAGCCCTCTTCCTCGTGAAACCCTAAAACGCTGAAGAGACATCATGAATGTTGGCAACCTTCTCATGGTATGTTCTCAATTCTCATCGTCACTTTTGCTTCCTTACAACACAAAACAATGTACAGAATCTTTAAGTTACCTGATGTGGACGCGGCTTTTGGTAAATGGTGTGCATGTGGTTTTGTCCTTCTGAGTAATAAGTTTTTTAAAGGTTATTTTGCTGTTATCTTTTAGTGTATGGAGCTTGTTTGTTGGATCAGCAATTCTGTTGATGTGCTGATTTCCTTTCTACAACACCAACATTTTATTTAGCATCAGTTGGCGGATTGCTTGATTGATACTGCTAAATTTAAAGTTTGATAGTTGTGGTGATCTATTTCAGGTTTGGAGATTTTTGATTAGCTTTGCTGATGTACTGGAGTTATGGCCTTTTACCCTTGATGAGTTTGTGCAAGCATTTCACGACTACGTCAGTCAGTTTGGTCTTTTTTAGTAACTTTTTTGCTATCAGTGGAACTATTTTGTGCACTCTTTTTGCTCATTCTGGGGTGTTCCAATCATTTATCTCAGGATTCAAGATTGTTGGGCGAGATACATGTTGCTCTTCTTAAGGTGATAATAAAAGACATTGAAGATGTTGCAAGGATACCTTGTACAGGATTAGGAATGAATCAGAATGGTGCTGCTAATTCTGGAGGTGGCCATCCAGAGATTGTGGAAGGGGTAATTTAGATATTTCTCTATTGTATGGAACTATCTAAGATCTGGGTTCTTTTGAAAAAGTTTTGTTTCTAAACACCCTTTTGAAAATTTCATTTGCTCGACCGATTGTTGGAACGGCTCTTTGCACGGAATCACAAAGTATGCCTTACAGTGCTGTGTTTAATGTGTTTATGTCTCTCTGCTTCCTTTTTTGTTGCCAAACTGCTACTCATGTGCCCTTCCCTTTTTGCTAATTGCTATCAGGTTCTGATCTTCAGCCAGTGGACTAAAGTGTTGGATATAATGGATTATTATTTTAGTGAAAAGGGCCTTAAAGTTTGCAGGATTGATGGTTCAGTGAAACTGGATGAGAGGAAACGGCAGGTCTGTACCCTTATGGAGATGACCAAGTGGTTCGACACCAACTAGTAAGTGATGTGATGAATATGATTATGATCCCTTGTATTGTAATTAACTTCATTCATTGTGATGGGTTTGTTGTGTTTTGTTGTTTTGATCTGGTTACTGAAGTGTTTGTTGTGTGTTGATGCAGCCACTTTATTGTCCCTGAGTTGGGACCTGAGATTAACTTTGCTTATTCTTCACACAAGGCTGTTGATGAATACAAGGAGGCCAAGGCGGTATGTGTTTTTTTGTTTATGTATAAAAGTCCTTTTGCATTGTTAGCACTTAGCATAGCTTAAGCCTTAATGTTTAGTGTAAAGCATTGTTGTATGACGTTTTTAATTGGATCCGGGTTAGAGTTTGGAAGATCTCAGGGTGCTAGGTGATTTACTAAAAATGATTGTTAGTCTGTCTTTGTTGTTCGTTTCTCATTCATTGTGGTGTGTTCTGTCCATGGTTGTGGTGTGTGCATCTGGTCATTATGACAATAGGTTAATTCTTAGCCTTTTTCATGTGTTTATGGACATTATCATTGAATATTTAATTTGTCTTGCAGCTTGGAGTAGACACTGTTCCTGTCCTCGTTGGCCCTGTATCATACTTGTTGCTTTCCAAACCCGCCAAGGGTGTGGAAAAATCCTTCAATCTCCTCTCTCTGCTCCCCAAAATCCTTGCTGTTTACAAGAATTTTAAATTGTTGTGGGTTATTATTATTTTCTGATTGTATCGATGTCATGTTATTTCTCTAACTTGCTTTTCACTATGAACTCAGGGAAGTTATTGCTGATCTTAAGGCAGCTGGTGCTTCATCGATTCAGTTTGATGAACCTACTCTTGTCTTGGACCTTGAAGCTCACAAGCTGCAAGTCTATCTGGTCTGCATGTTCTTGTTGAGACCTACTTTGCCGACATCCCCACCGAGGCATACAAGACCCTCACATCTTTGAGTGGTGTCACCGGATATGGATTTGATTTAGTCTGTGGAACTAAGACTATTGATTTGATCAAGGGTGGATTCCCTAGTGGAAAGTACCTCTTCGCTGGAGTGGTTGATGGAAGGAACATTTGGGCTAATGACCTTGCTGCTTCTCTCAGTACATTAGAGACCCTTGCAGGAATTGTGGGCAAAGGTATTCATTAAACATTCATTTCATAGAATTGGGAAACGAAATGTTAATATAATATTGCTGCTTGATGTATATATTTTTTATCCATGCAGACAATGTTGTTGTGTCCACCTCCTGCTCACTTCTTCACACTGCTGTGGATCTTGTTAATGAGACCAAGTGGGATGATGAGATTAAGTCCTGGTTGGCTTTTGCTGGCCAAAAGGATGATATAATACATTTGAAATTTTTTGCACAAATAATTTGACTGTGTTACCTGCAATCATAATGGCATTTTATTTCGTGAAACATGTACAAGCAAAAAAAAAGTTTTACTTAAAATTTTTAAAATTAATTTTGGAAAAACATTTAGTTTATTTTGCGACTTTCTGATAGAAATACTAATTAGCAATGCAATTTTGTGCTTCTTTCATTACATAGTTAACTGAATGTTTTTATGGTTTCATTTTCAGGCCTTCTTCCCTGCTAATGCTGCAGCTCCTGCAATTAGGGACTGGTTCAGAGACTACAAGATACCTGATGGGAAGCCTGCTAATAGATTTGGTCTTGACAACAAGGCAGTAAATAAGGTACTTTTACTGCCTAATTGTCTTGCTCCAGTTATCCTCATAAATTCTTTATTCTGTTTTGAACTTTATGATAGTTATCAGTTTACATGTTCTTTTAAATTATTTGTTGGTTGTTCTTATTAATTAAATTATTGTCCTTCTAACTGTATTCTATTTCAGTGAAGAGCTTTTACTTTTTTAGTTAAGTATATTAGTAACAAGAGATATAAGCAAGGCATTTATCTACTGTAGTTTTATCATGATCAATGTTAAGGTGCGCATGGCCTCATTTTGACTCCACTAATTCTGTCTAAACTTATTTGTTGCAAACAGGATTACGCACTTAAGGTCATCACAGAGACGAATGAGTCATGGAATAAACTTATCAAGAGATCAGTTCCTGCAGCAGAGCTTTCACTTGTGTAAATGCATTGGCAGAGTGTCAGTTGTTCATGACACTGCTTGCATTTTCTTTTCCAATTCTATTTATGACTTAGCAAACTCTTCTGTTTGCATTTATTTATTTTGTCATTTTTTCATGTATTTCACTCTAATGAGATAACTTCAGATAGTTCTTGAATATATCATCCATATTGAAGTTAAGATGCTGTATTGGATATGACAGTATTGGAAAGATTGCTTTTTTTCCTTTGGGTATATTTCAGAATTGATGTTTGTGAGGCATGTATAAAAAGAAATTAGACATTTAGCATCACTTGTTTGAAACAAGCGATGCTAAATGTCTTTTTTTTTTATCAAGAAAATGACATTTAGCATCGGTTGTTTGAAACAAGCGATGCTAAATGTCATTTTTTTTTATCAAAAATGACTTTTAGCATCGGTTATTTGGAACAACCGATGCTAAATCTCACTTTTAGGACATTTAGCATCGGTTGTTTCAAACACCCGATGCTAAATGTCATTTTTTTTTATCAAAAATGACTTTTAGCATCGGTTATTTGGAACAACCGATGCTAAATGTCAGTTTCAGGACATTTAGCATCGGTTGTTCCAAACACCCGATGCTAAATGTCATTTTTCAGGACATTTAGCATCGGTTGTTTCAAACACCTGATGCTAAATGTCATTTTTCAGGACATTTAGCATCGGTTGTTTCAAATAACCGATGCTAAATGTCATTTTCAGAGCAAAAACAGTGATGAAATGGACATTTAGCATCGGTTATCTGAACACCCGATGCTAAATGTGACATTTAGCGTCGGTTAAATAACCGATGCTAAATGTATGACAATTAGCATCGGGCGATTTAGCGTCGGGCGATAACCGACGCTAAATGTCCAATTTAACCGACGCTAAATGTCTTTTTTCCACTATTTTATTTTAGCGCTGGAGCATTCCTACTTGGAACCTACATGGAGCTCACCATCCCTTATTTTCTTTGGTCGTCTCTTAAGGGACACCTCTTAATATTAAATTTAAATGAGAATAAAAATATTGCTCACAACTCAATAGAAACTAGTGGAAGAGACTATACGGCATAATGATTAACATATTAAACTACGTTATGTGGCGTCGTTAATTTAAGAGACTATGCACCCGGGTAAAATGAGTGAATGTCTCTTAAAAATGATGTGTTATATGTGACCCACGTAAAAGACACAAAATAGATTAGTTAAGGCACAATCCATTAGAGTTGCTCTAAGGGCCACTCAACACTATTAGGCCATATCATCTCTATGTATCTAGTGTTACGTCAACCCCTAATTACCGGGCCGAGATCCTCTCAATTTTCCAAAAGGAAATTGAGGGTCAATTACTAAAGTTTTTGGCATAAATATCAAATATTTGTCACATATTTAAAGGGTGTGTTATTATATACCCAAAATTTTAGTAATTGATCCTCAATTTCTTTTAAGAAGTTGAGAGGATCTCTTGCCCCTTATTATCATGTTATCATAAAAATTGGATAAAATACCGCAGAAATACAATTCCTATTGAATAAAAAATAATCTCAAACTGACCTAAACAAATTGAAATTTGCACAACTTTATTTGAACTTGTTTGTGTTATCTCTTCTTATTAATTCTAGATGCATTTCCTGCCTCTTAGGCGGCAATGTCCCATGCATGCAAAGCTTAACGTATGTTTTTTTGACAATTTGAGCGGCAAAAATAGATCCATGCATGTTCCTACATAGCTATTTCAACAAATCCTACATGTAGGAGGCTACTATGTTATAAATTAAAGCTCCAACAAAATAACTCGTTTATAGCCTACTCTTGCATGGAGATAAAAGTCTGTTGACTAGGTTGACAAAAATGGAAGAGTTCACACTACACATTTCGTGGATGCCATGCGAAATCGAATTAATATGTTTTCCCTCCAAACATCTAAATGATTTCCATTTTGAACTGAATGTAGTTTCCACCCACAACCCTTTTACATTACTGTCTTGTTCCTTCTCAACCATTTCCTTAAATGCCTTTGTACTCTCCCCACATAATTTGCCTACGTTGACAAAATGGAAGCATTCCCATTTCACTATCATAGGCTACACAATGGGTAAACGAAAAAGGGGGAAAAAGAAGTAGCTTATTCAGAGAAAGAAGAATAAAGGGAAAACCAAAAAGGGAGAAAAAGAAGAAGAAAGTGAAACGAAAACAAGGGGAAAAAGAATATCGCAAAACCGAAAATCACAAAAGAAGAAGACGAAGGAACCGATAATCAGGTTTGTATATTCATCTTCTTTCTTTCTCAGTGTTGCACTTTATGTCACTATTTGTCTCTATTTTTTGGCTTCAAGAATAAACACCTCCCAAGTGTTTACTTTTTTTCCCACTCAAAGTCAAAGATGTCACTTGCAAAACCGTAAATTATGCTGTGGAGTATCGTGGTGTAAAATCAAAAAGAAGAGAAGGAATTGGAACATATTGTAAGTTGTTATCTGTAATGATTAGTCTTTAAGAATATATTTTCTTAGATTTTTTTGAATCAACTTTTGCTTGCATACTCATAATTATTCAGGAAGAGCAGCGTGTTATTGAAGCAAAAATTAGGATGCGGCAGCAGGAACTTCACGATGAAGAGGAAAGAATGCATAAAAGACTAGAAATAACCACCGCAAATGCAAATGTGAATGTGGCTTTTGCAGATGTTGAATACAGTTCAAATACAGGTATTCTTTCATCACAGTTCTGGATCTTGTCTGTGTGAGTAATCCTGGTCCTATAAATTATTGTCTTTCTATTTTTGTAGTGGCTGCATCTTCAATGTCTACCATTGAACATGATGAAATCGTCTCTTCTCAAGACTCATGTGCCACATCAATGGTTAGACCACCTCCTACCACTAGGGCCAATAGGTGTGATAGCCTTCATTGCTTTTTCTTAAATAAACCAGTCTCCCAAAATTTTTATGATATGTCTTGGCAGTTCTGTATCCAAGGTTCATTTCACCAACTTATGGATATTCGACCTATTTGTGGATATCTTGTGTTGCAGGTTAAGTTTGGATGATGAGGTAATCTAAGTCAAAGTGACAAGCGGAACTCCGAGACATAACAGACTCAAGAAGTAAGTCTGTGTCACTAGGAAGTTGGGTCGTGTCTTAGGAATGAATTGTAAACCGCTTTTGAGGATTGGCTCAAATCACTCATCACACAGCACTCACACAATTAATCTAACTTATGCTCATATTGATAAAAGCATGTTGAATAGTTTATGCACTTTGTTTAGAAGCATAAAATCGATTATGCACTTGGTTTTAAAGAGAAAGGAAGCAAGAAATCGATTATGCACTTATGTTTTTAAAAGAACATGTTTTTGGAAGAAAACAATCGATTCTTGACTTGTTTTGTAAAGCACAAAATCGATTATGAGCTTCATTTTGGAAGCACACAATCGGTTGATTTCTTAAAGGTCTTCTTTTCTTAAAGTAAGCAATCGATTGTCAAACTCGGTTTTAGAAGTAAACAATCGATCATTCACTTATGAAGTTGTTTTTATTCAAAGCACAAAATCGATTGTCATGCTAAGTGTTTTCAAGGAAACAATCGATTTTTCACTTGCTGAGACAGTATTAGAAATTGTCCCAACGGTCATATTTTTACGAAGTCTATAAATAGGGACTTAGGGCTTCACAAAGAACACGACCCAGAATTCACAGAGAAATATCGCAAAACCCTATTACACTTTTGTTCTTCAAGTTCTTCATCTTTTTGAGCTGATCTCTCTCAAGGGTTAGATTGGGTTAGGAATATTCAAGTTGTTGTATCCACCTTCATAGAGGTATTTGTTATTTGTTTTGTAATCTATTTTAACGTTGTAATTGGTTTATACTAGAGAGTGGGGTATCTCTCTAGGGTTCTTGTTTATATTAGAGAGTGGGGTATCTCTCTAGGGTTTGTGGTTGTAACAATGGTGGGGTATCTCTTGGTTGTTATAGATATTGAGGGCTCTTGCAATAGGTGGGGTATCCTAGGAGAAGAGTGCCTGAGTTTGTAAGGGTTTTAAAGCACCCAGTTAAGCTTTGTTTTGATAGTGGAAAATCTCACAAGGGTTGTGAGGACTGGACGTAGGTCACTGGGAGGTGACTGAACCAGTATAAAATCTCCTGTGTTATTTACTGTTTTTATTTCTTTTTCGTTCGTTCCATAAACCTGTGCGAAAAATTGATCTAAGTTGTTAAAAGGGGAAAAAGTTTTAAAAATCTCAATTCACCTCCCTCTTGAGACTAAAGCCACTTGGTAACACTATTAAGTTATACCATGTCCACCATCATGTATCAAGTATTGAGTCCATGTCTTACATTATCCCCATCAGGCATAGTGCCTGTAGGCATCGTGGGTTAGGCATTGCGATGGAGAAAATTTCATCATACTATGTATTATTGTGTTTTAATTAAAGTCTTGCATTGCATGAGGTGGTTCCTCAGGCTTCACAAAAAATGTCTTAGTCTTATCAACACTTTTCTCCATTTGTTTTTATGTTCAGAAAAGTTTCACCTCTCATATACTCATAGGAGTTTGTGGATTAAAATCAAACTTTGGCAATATGCGGTGCAATTATGTTTTGTTAGTTTTTTAATCAACAATGTCTCTTGATATATAATTTGTTAGGTTAAAATTAATTCACTGAGTTTATGATGATCATTCATAAGAATTGTGTTTTAGGTTTTGTTTGCAGAGTATGTGCCTTCACATGGTATCATCCAATAGCTCTCATGGCCACCATTTAGTTCGTGCATGTTAACAATAGCTTCAATTCATGCCTCTTCTGATAACTTTTTGACAGTAAAAATACTTGCCAAAAAAGGCAAATAGATAATGTTAATGTAAATATGGTAAGGCTGATATGGCATCTTTCTTTGTTAATGATTTCATTTATTTTTTGTTGCACCCGTTTTCGCCGAGGGCTACTCGGCTGGCGTAGAATCGGCTAGCCAAGGGCCGAAGGCTGATTCCTATCGACATAAATAAAAATTTAGGTGCTTGGGATCTAATTGACTATACATGACCACATGGCTAAGATAAACAGTTGAGGTGCCTACTCGGCTGACGTCTGATTGGCCCCGAGACAAATTGGCTTGACGTGGCTACTAAGTCTATATAGACTTGGAGCCTAATACTTGGTCTTAATGTGTTCATATAATTATTTATTAAATAATTATATGATTCATTAAAATAAATATAATGGAAAAAGGCCAAGCCAAGCTACGGTAACTACCTTCCTAAATTTATTGGAAGTGGGCATGAGGAGTTGGCCAAGTTAAAGGAGCTTGCTTTGGGACCAATGATTCAACGCACGAGGACACATTTAGACGTTGGAGCGGTTAAGACAATGTGGAGAAGCGTCGTAGAAGTGGAAGTGGAGATATTTTGACCCCACTACCCGTGCTAGTGGAAGAGTGGAACGTGTTTCCTATTTTTAAGGCATAGGTGTAATGTAGTACCTTGATCTTAGTCGATCAAGGTGTAATGTAAAAACCCCCAACACATTAATCAATACACAAGTCCTTACTTATTTTACATTTCCTTTATCGCTTTCCTTTATGCTTTCCTAGTTTAGTAGTAGTTCTCCTTCTACACTAGACGGCAGACGCTTTCTAAAGTAATCTAGGAACCCGCATCTGAGAAACAAAGTCCCCTTCTCAGCGTAATCGCTTGATCAACAAAGGGATCAATGCGAGGTAGCCTTAACAAACGCCTAGTCGGCCGAGGAAACACCCAATTGACTGACTAAGCATCTTGCTCAACTAAGCACCGAAATTCGCACGACAACAAAAATGGCACGCCTGGTGGGACCAATGAAGGTGAACGCTCCGTTCAACTTTGACGTACCACAACAAGGGCAACCATATGTTTTGGCAGGACCTTTACCATAGGTTCAGTTGAGCACTATTCAGGCAGAACTTTTAACACAAGTTCAGCAGAACATGTTTGCTACTATTTTCCCAGGGGGAAAATAATGGCGAATGATAGGTTCTATGATACATCAAGACACATAGGAATGCCGCGAGTTCTGCCATCTACTCCGGCTAATGGTACAACTGTGCAGGCTACTAATCAAGGACTTGATGATTATCAAGCTCTGGGCTCTGGAATACAGATGCAGCTATCTGGTGATTATATAAGGCAAAAACCATGGAATAATTTGCCACCTACTTATTATAATCAACCATTCCATCAGTATGTCTCAGAAAGGCCTCGCGAGATGGGTTCAATTCCTCCTCGAGGGATTGTGTATACAACAACTGGTAATTATAATGAAGAGCAGTCATGGAATACTATTCCACCTCTTTCGAGTAATAGCCAAGTTGTCCATGAGACTCAATATATATGAATCATGGTGATTACGTGGCAGAGCAGCCAAGGAGACCAACTCCACCTCTGGTAGCAGAGCAGCCATGGTGACCAACTCCACCTCTTGCGGCTAATCATACAATGGTTCCAAATATGCCGAAGCCAACATATCAAATGTCGCTTCAAGAGGCAGCAATGCCAACAATACAACATGGTCTTACTCCCGCTTCTATGATGGCCGAGAGTAGTCCGATTGTCCCTCGGCCGATTGATCCCCTGATGATCCCTGAGGTTATGCGAAGTCACTTCGGCATACAAATGAGACCATTGTCTCGGTCTATGTATGGAAAGCCATATCCAGAGTGTGTGGACAAAATGATTCCATTGCCGAGAGGATATGAGGTCCCAAACTTCACATCTTTCTCAGGCGAGGATGACATGTCTACCATCAAATATATTGGCCGATTTACTGCCTAGTGTGGAGAGGCTAATCGGAACGAATACCATAAGTTACAATTATTTCCTTTGTCGTTGACAATGACATCCTTTACTTGGTATTCTTCTTTACCTCCTAATTTTGTGGTAAGCTGGGCAGACATGGAAAGGTGCTTCCATGAGAGGTTTTACAAGCCTCAACCGGAAGTTACAACAGCCGATTTGATGCCCTTGAAAGAAGAAGAGGACGAAACGGCTGCTGACTTCATAGAAAGATTCAGGAACCAGAGTAGCAGATGCGCAAAGCAACTCTTAAAAGCAGATTATGTTGCAATTATTTTGCGTAACATGCTTCCTCATATGAAAGAAGTTTTGGTTGGCCACGAACTGTCAAGCTTAAGTCAATTGGCAACCAAACCTTCCATGATTGAGCGCTTCATTCATGATAAGAAGCAAGAGGGATCTGACGGTGAAATGGTCCCTATGGGCGATTATGACGTGTTTGAAGACACGTCTGATTGCTATAGTGATTAGGCAGCCACACTGATATGGCAGTCGAGACCTCATCAACTAACAATGGTGGCTACACTTTTTGACCATGGTTTTGGCGCACGGCTTACCATTTCCCTCAACAAAGGGTAAGTGGAAGTAGCCGATTCAATGGAAACAGAATAGTGTACCAATCCAAAAAGACAAACTGTGACGACACTTAGCAGTGCCACATCGGCAACGTAAGACTACTATCTGCAAACGCGACATCTTACTTACTTTGGTGTTTCCTTAATCGGCTGGAACACACAATACTGGGGGGCACCTAGTAGTGTCACTTTGACATTGTGAGTCTATTGTCTACAATCCCAATTGTACACAACTTGGGCGCACCTAGCAGTGTCACTTTGACATTATGAGTCTACTGTCTGCAATCCCAGTCAGACATAACTAGGGAGCACCTAGCAGTGTCACTTTGAAATTATCAGTCTACTGTCTGGAATCCCAATTGTACACACTGGGGGGCACCTAGCAGTGTCATTGTGATATTGTGAGTCTACTGTCTGCAACCTCATTTATTCCAAAAGATTAAGTTTCCATATGCACTACAACCATAGTTTCAAGTGTAAGTAGTTGGCAGAGAAGAATCGGCTGACATAATACATCCTTCAGCTTCCTCTTAATGTCCTTGGCTTCCTCTTAATGTCCTCGGCTTCCTCTTAATGTCCTCAGCTAAAGGATGCAGGGGGCATTTGTTGACACCCATTTTCGTCGAGGGCTACTCGGCTGGCGTAGAATCGGCTAGTCGAGGGTCGAAGACTGATTCTCGTCGGTAAAAATAGAAATTTAGCTGTTTGGGGTCTAATTGACTATACATGACCACATGGCTAAGATAAATAGCTGAGGTGCCTACTCGGCTGACGCCTGATTGGCCGAGGTAAGACTCGGCCACGACAAATCGGCTTGACGTGTCTACTAAGTCTATATAGACTTGGAGGCTAATACTTGGTCTTAATGTGTTCATATAATTATTTAATAAATAATTATATGATTTATTAAAATAAATATAATGGAAAAAGGCCAAGCCAAGCTACGGTAACCACCTTCCTAAATTTATGGGAAGTGGGCATGAGGAGTTGGCCAAGTTAAATGAGCTTGCTTTGGGAGCAATGATTCAACGCACTTGGACACATTTAGACGTTGGAGCGGTTAAGACAATGTGGAGAAGCGCAGTAGAAGAAGAAGCAGAGATATTTTGACCCCACTACCCGTGCTAGTGGAAGAGTGGAACGTGCAACCTATTTTTAAGGCACAGGTGTAATGTAGTACGTTGATATTAGTCGATCCAACGGTGAGATAATAGCAAGGTTTTAAAAACCGGACCGGACCGGCCGGTTCAACCGGTTGAGCCGGGAACCGGACCCCTGGCCGGTTGGTTCAACCCCATTTGAACCGCAGGCCAAAGAACCGCGCAGAACCGGATTGAACCGCCAAGAACCGCTTTGAACCGGGAAAGAACCGGGAACCGAACCGGGTTGGACCGGGTTGAACCGCCCGAAATGCAATTTTTTATTTTTAAATTTACTTTTTTCTCCAAAATTTAATATTTTTTATTTTTTATTTAATAAATTACTTATCCTGTTCAACCATGGTTAAACCGGTTGAACCGATTGAACCATAAACCAGAAGTCTCGCCGGTTCGATCTCCGGTCCGGTTTTAAAAGCACTGGACAATAGCTTCAAGTCCAAAGCAAACAGATTCAATGATTTTATTTTTGAAAAGTCAAGCTCTTTTAATTCGCAACTAAACTAGCACTACACTACACGAGATTCCAGCTGTTGAGCAACTATACTACCACTTCAAATCCAACTGCTTCGGTTATGCACTAAACTGCACGAGATTCTAGCTTTATTAAATGTCTGTCTAATAACTTTAGGAAACACCATCACGTGCTGAGTTATGATACACTCAAATGTCTCGGTCAATTTTTGACGATCTCATCACAATAACAATCCATTGCAATTTATTCGTTTGCATATCCACAATTTGTTAGTACAGTACATCTTATACACACCATCTTGTTTTGTATTCTAGACCAACTAGATGTTTTTTCATGAAAACCTCATTTTTATTAGTCATCTATGATAAGATTTTATCAACAAAAAAAATCTGTGATAAGGTTTCAAGTCAACAGCGTATTTGATTGTTAAGTAGAAAGCTCCTTCCTATAAAAACTGCCACAACACAACCTTTTGCACAATTACTTAAATCAAAATCACTTCTATTACATGACATCTCCATAAAAAAATTTGGCTACAAAAATTTATCCTGCCCGACCTTCTCTCCCATGTGATCGCTACCACATCACGTGCATCGCACGGGTGACTACCCTAGTTGTTTGTAACAACTACGCAGTATGGTTCAAATTGTAGTTTGCTTGTTTGGGGCCAAACTAAATAAACCCAAATTGCACTCACTCCATAGTGCACAATCTATGACTAATACACAATGTGTTTCATGTTATTGTTTTCTACGCAGACTCTCTCTCCTATTCTATGAAACTTAGATGACTTTATTAATCATTTCATATTTTTGTTTGCTTATAGTTTTGTAAGGTTCTTTGAATAATTACGGGAATGCAAATAATTAATAATTAATAATTTAAAAAATTAGCCCACCACTAGGTGCGTTTTTTGTTCCCTTCCTTTGTTAGGTGCTTTTTTTGTACCCCACTAGACACCATACCCCACCATTTTTTATTCATATTTTACCCTTATAAAAATTGTTAAACGGATTTATTGTTTATTTAGATAAATTCGTTTAGCCAAAAATACACTACGAATTTATGTTTTTAGTAGATAAATCCATAGTTGAAAAATGCACTACAGATTTATATACTAAAAACATAAATCTACTGTTTAATTTTTTTTGAAAAATGGATATAATATAAATCCGTAGGCATAAAGGCTATGGAATATGATGAATCCGTTTATATAAAGGCTATGGATTTAATGCTAACGGATATATAATGCTAAAACATGAATCCATTTATATAAAACATACATGAATCCGTTTATATATGATGAATCCATTTATATGAAGGCTATGGATTATATGGCTAACGGATTTATCCGAAAAAAAAATAAATCAGTGTTGCAATTTTTCAAAACAGATTTATCTATTAATAGATAAATTTATCTATTAATAGATAAATCTGTTTAGAAAAATTGCAAAACAAATTTACCTTAAAAATAGATAAATTGTTTTTATATTTTTTAAGGGGTAAAATGGGGATAAATAATTTTTGTGGGGATATGGTGTCTATTGGTGGGGTACAAAAAACGTGACCCTCAATGTTAGCCTAGGGGTGCTTGAAAAGGGAAAGTTTTATGCTGTGAGTCCAAATAGGAAGAGATGAGTGGTGGAGCGCAAAGGGCTTCTATTCCTTTCAGTTTATCAGTGTTTGAAGAGATGACAAAGGGACTCCTTTTAACAAATTGAAGGTCCATCTTCTCAATCAATTTGAGATATGCCTATCGCAAATGCATCTAAATGCTAGGCCGTATACCTCGTGTTACCAAATTGTCAATAGAAAGATGATCCTGCATCGTTCTACTCCGTAATTCTTTAACCTATATGCTTGTCTAAGGAAACTAAAGGTGAGTGATGATCAACACAGTTGATTGTCCCTTCGAAGCAATTTTGAGTTCTATTACGAATCTTTGAAGATACTCAACACGTTCCTTTCTAATGTCAATCACTGAAATGGCAAAAACAGCTTTTGGTAAAAGAGGATGGAAAATAAGTTTAACAATTTGTGCAACAAAGAAAGAGGTGCATAATTGCCAACGAATGCTTTAAACTAGTTTATTTATCTTGATAACTTTGTTGTTCATCTTGCTTAGTCAAATCATAAAGTTTAACAATTTTACATAATAACTAAAGATGCTCGGGAAAGTTTAAGACACAGCACAGACAATGAATCATAATGAAAAAACTTGTACAATTTCAACATAAATTTTAGCCAAGGTGGAAAGACATAAACAGTAAAGACAATTGAATACCGACCAAAATATTCAAAATCCCTTTGATTCCATGAAGTAATCTTACCTTAATCAATGTTTACATACATAGATTATTAACTATAAGACATGCAACCAAGTAAATATAACATCTGTAAAATTGTTAGCAGCATCAAGCCCGTGAATCTTTGATCCTCCCCGTATTCTATGTTCTACAATAATATAAACATGGAACCACACTTCATTGTCTTGTGCAAAAGCTCGATTTGGAGTAACCTGCTAAAAATGTGTCGCCACTAAACCATCAGATCCACGTGAACATGGATACAAAATAAACAAGGCTGTAAAATCAACCAATTGATACGAAAACAAGAACAAAGATGGAGGAACTCTTTTTGGAAAAAAATTGTACGAACTATAACTGAACGTTTAGAAACAAGATAAATTTGAATAAAAATAAATCCCGATCTGAAAATTAATTAAATTCGGCATATAAAAAGTCAGCTTCCATAAACATAAAATGAAAATGAAACCAGGTTAGAATCTTCAACATCAACAAAAGGTTTATTAGATGACGTATGGAATGAGGGAGGGAAAATTTAACGAGGATTTCCTATCTTTCATTCCATTCGCCACTAACAAACATGACATTGAGATAAAGTCAACAAAGAAAAAGGTAGTTTCGGGTGGGTTTCGTGAGGCTCAGTTTTGGCACAAAGACGAGAACGATCGATCGTCGAAAAGAAGCACCGCCATGGATGGCTGCAACAAGATCTTCGATCAAATTGCCAAGCCACCGGCAAGACTTGTTCGACGGAGATCGATCCATCCTTTCTACACTCCATAACCATCGTCACGGCCTCTTTGCGACGAGAGAGAGAAAGAGAGAATATCAAAGAGAATTAAGAAAGAAAGAAAGCGAAAAGAAAGAGATACATATTGCGATCGAGAGAGAGAGAGAGAGAGGGAAATAAGGGCGTGGTTTTGTTCTTGTTGTTCTTGTTGTTGAGATTAGGATTATGAGTGAAGAGCATCAATGAGATTTAGAATCTCTTTCTGTAAAGGAGTGTGGCTGCACCGCATCAACCCTAATCTGCTATTCAAGGACGAGAAGTAGTGCTATATACGTTTGATTTGGGCCTTTTTTTTATTGTGGGTTAGTGTATTGCTGAAATGGCTTCATGAGTTTTTTGCATTTTCATTTTACTTTCTGCATCCCCCAATATTATTATTACCTTAGATTTGGACTATCATTAATTTAGCCAGCCATAGGGTTACCGCATGTTTGTATTTATTTTTGGTAAAGTGAAACGAAAATTGTGATGATTAAGTGTTCTTGAGGGGGTGTTGACGGTGCAGTTTGGTTTGATTTTGAATCAAAAAATCATACGAACCACACGATAAATATAAATGCTATTTGGTTTAATTCGGTTGATTTTCTTAAAAAAATCTGAATCAATGCGGGGTTTGGATTGTTTGATTGGTTCAGTTTTCGCCAAACCTAAAAATAGAATTGAATCTAGGCTTAATTATCACTTACCCCCTGCAAATATCACCATAATCCATTTACCCCCTGCAAAAAAAAAAACTCTCCAAACAAACCCTGCAAAAGGTAACTGTTTCTAGTTACCCCCCTACTGTTAAATTTTCTATTAAAATTTAACAGTGATGACGTCAGCACTGACGTCAGTGCCACGTGTCACCATATTATTGGGCCTCTGTGACACGTGGCACTGACGTGCCACGTCAGCTCCTATGTCAACAGTGCCACGTCAGCAACCAATGGATGGCTGCCACGTGGCACTGTTGTTAAATCAAAATGGATGAAGTGGGTGTTGAACTCGTGACCCCCTACTCACACCCACACCTCCTAACCACTGAGCCAAATTAGTATTTGTGATTACTAATTCACCTACTGATATATATTACATTACTGCCAATTAAATTAAAAAAAAACTGGAACCGTAAGCCACTGCAACGATGCAGTTCGTCTTCTTCATAACATCATTATCTTCATATCTTCATCATGTTCAAAATAAAAACAAAATCTGTAGATCTTTTTATTCTGGAAATTATGAATGAAGATGATGCTGATGGAGACGGACCAGGAAGTGAGACGCGCCCTTCCATATGAAACGCCACAATCAGAAGGCGAGATGCTGATGGAGTGCCATGGAGATAAAACCCAAATCGAAAACAAAATGAAATCAAAAACGAAATTGATTCTGGAATCAAAATTGAATCTGCATCATCATCATCATCATAAAAAACCCAACCCTAAAACAGATCTGGAGAATAAAGCCAAATCGAAATCAAAACCCAAAATCAAATCGAAATCAAAACGAAACTGATTCTGGAATCAAAATCAAAATCCAACCCTAAAACCCAAATCGAAATCAAAACGAAATTCAAGATACGTTTCCAGATACGTTTCAAAACGAAATCCTAAAACCCAAATCGAAATCAAAACAAAGTAGTAGATGAGAAAGAAACGAAAGAGGAAAGAAGAAGAAGATGAGAAAGAAGAATATGAAGTTTTCCAGAAAGAAGAAGATGAGAAAGAAGATTTTTTTTTAATTTTCGATTTCAATGTTGTAATATATATCAGTAGGTGAGTTAATAATTACAAATAATAATTACAAATAATAATTAATTTAATTAATTAATTCTAAATCCAGGTATTAAAAAACATGATAATGTGATTATCTAAACATTTATAAGCGGTTTGTCAAGCCTCCCGCCAAAATCATCAAGTTTTTTTTTCAAACTTTTTCTGCTTCTTTTTTTTTGTCATTTTCTTTTTTATATTTTAAATTTTGCGTTTTAAAATGTGTTTCATCTAAAGGGGCAGATTCGGCTAATACCCGGGTTCAATCTCTGATGATGGAATAAATTGGAGTCAAATTTTACTTACCTCTCGATCAAACTCCACATTATTTAGGGCCACTTTCCCATAGACACCGGAGCGGGTTCAAAGACCCCTAGACCAAAAAAAAGTGTGTTTTGAGGTATTTTAGGGTTTAGAAAATTTTTTAACTGTTCAAATACGCATAGTTCAATACTCAATAACCGTTTTGGCGAAAAAAATAATTTCATGATAAAATACGTAAAGTGCAACGCTAAATAGTGTGTGTTGGGGTACTTCAGAGTCTAGGAAAAAATTTAGATGTTCAAATATGAGAAGTCTATTAATCACAAACCAGTTAGGTGAAAAAAATTTAACTTCGTGAAAAATATGTAAAGTGAGTTGCTAAGCAGTGTGTGTGTTTTGGGATACTTTAGCGTTCAGAAAAGATTTACAAAGTTTATTCCTCAATAACCGGTTAGGTGAAAAAAAGATTTAACTTCATAACAAAATAGGTAAAGTGAGATGCTAAGTAGTATATTTTGGTGTACTTTATGGTTTAGAAAAAAATTTAATTGTTAACTGTAACACCCCGGTATTTCTAACTAGTTGGAATACCTAAGCGTATCAACTATAAAACATCAGAGATATTATTTCTTGTTTGGATATTGAACACCACTATAAATTTTTCGCTGAACTATACCAAAACGATTTTAAACATAATTAAAACCACAACGGTTCCCTGACCATCGTTCATCAGCTAGATTTAGTGTTCAATGTCATACAAGAAAGCGCTGAAATAAATACATAAATTTTACAACAATTAAAGTCATAATGTCGTGATACAAGACAACAAGGGAAACATAAGGTTAATTATAAAAGCTAAGTCTTCGGCGACTTCCCGAGCATAAACCTACTCATGCCTCTTGGATCTCCTCTTTTCCTGTTTCTCTGTAAAACAACAACATATAAACAATGAGGTACAATCTCAGTGAGTTCTACCGAGACCCCTATCTACACTCTCGGTTCAATTCAGAATCCTATTTTACTTAACACGACACCGACTGCAACTCTGCTAAATCCCGGTGAACCGTATTATAGGACTTTCTTTCATTCATGGTTTAATTTATAGCCACGTGCATTTTAGTTCAACACGACACCGACTGCAACTTTGGTATATCCCTGGTGAACGTGTTATGACTCAGTACGACACCGAGTGCAACTCTGCTATATCCCCGGTGTATCGTACAACAAACTTTTAACATAATACCGACTGCAACTCTGCTATATCCCCGGTGAACCCTTTTACCAATAGTACTTTCCCTAATGGTATACGGGCCTAGGTTTAAGGATCATGACTTCCCCGCCTAGTATGTTAACCTCGTGGGTCGTCACCCAAACTCGATATAATTTATATATCTTATATCCGCACATTGGGCCGACACTTAACCCCGATATAATTTATATATCGTAACTAACACTTGAACGTTTGGTTCTTTATGGTAAGTATTTTACGTGTTCGCTCACGTACACTAGTTTACGGTTTTTCAATTGAGACATAACTTCGCAAATCGTTAATAAAGACTCTTTTGAAACATGGTCAAAATCATGGCATTATAAACCTAATATTATTGGAGAAGGGTTAGGAAAGAATTAGAAAAGGATTGGGATCGAACGGGATCGTTTCGGGCAAGTTTGTAAAATTTTGACAGAACACTGCGCATGGTCCGTGCTCCCGTACACACGGGTCGTGCGCCCTGTAATGCGTTTTTGAAAAACAGAAACAGAACGAGACGCACGGTCCGTCTATCAGCACTTTGGTTTTGTCCCGTTTTTGCGTTTTCATCGGTCCGATCAATTCCGATACCTGTTCCAGTCCAGGCCCAACATAAAAACAGTCCAAAAACATATTCAAACAACAATGATCATCATCAAATCATCAATCAAACAATCCAAAAACCAATTGGACATAAAACGTGAATTTCGTACAAAATACTTTTTCGACCACGAATCAAAAACCGAAACACATTTTACAATTTAAGTTTATTAATTCAAAAACCTAAACGTGAGTAAAACTCACCAGTTGTGATGAAAATCACAATTAACCGAGATCCACCAAAATGGAATTCTCCACATAACCACACGAACGATCCCCGCATCAACTTCGACGCTCCGACGACACCCAAATCTGCTTCCAAAGCTTTCCACTCAACTAAGAGACATCTTTGACGCACTCGCGTGTCGTCCGGCTTGAACACATATCGCGCGGGAACCCTCGTCTTGGACTATCGAATCACCTAGGCACCAACAATTTTCTCCTAGGGCTTCAAGCTCCTTTCAAAACTCCAACTTGAATTCCAAGCTTCCCAAAAGCACTATTCATCGTCCTCAACCTCCAATTTGAGCTTCACTCATAAAACCCCAATTTTGATTCTCTTTTGAAGCTCTAATTCTTCCACTCCAAGCTAGTATTCAACCACTTATTTGAACTTCCCAACACTCCAAAACACTTGAAGGAAGAAGACAACACAAGATTGCCTCATCTTCTCCTCCAAATTCGCAAATGGTAGATTCATGGAGAGTGGATCATATGTTGTGATGTTTGTATCAAATTGAAGAGGATGAAGTGGTGATCATTTATTGTGTAGGAAGGAGGAATTTTTGATGAACCTAGATACCTCATATTTCCTCTTCTTCCAAATATATAGGAAGTTTTGATGAACCTAGATATCTCAGACTTAGCTTATCTTTCTTTTATTCTCTTTCTTTCTTTTATTTTATACACACACAGATATATATATATATATATATATATATATATATATATATATATATATATATATATATATATATATATATATATATATATATATATAATAATATAACTTAAGTGATATTATGGGTCAATGACCATAATAACCCTCACTTAATTCTAATTTCTCAACAAACCTCACTAAAATCCTTTATTTGATTTTAGTACCCAAAAACCAACTTCTTCAATTTATAAATATACACCAATCAATAATTAATTTAGTACCTAATTAATAAAATTATTAATTAACCACCAAAATAATCAATTGATTGGGTTAAACATCAAAATAATTGACTTAATTATTTTGGGGATGTTACATTCAAATACGCAAAGTTTGTTTCTCAATAACCGGTTTGATGAAAAGAAATCTAATTTCGTGACAAAATACATAAAGTGCGATGCTAAGCAGTGTGTTTTGGGGTACTTTAGCGTTCAGAAAAAATTTAAACTCTTCGAGTATGCAAAGTTTATTCCTCAATGACCGATTAGGTGAAAAAAAAATTAATTTCACTACAAAATACGTAAAGTGAAATCATAAGAAGTGTGTTTTAATGTACTTTATGGTTCAGAAAAAAATTAAACTATTCAAATATCCAAAGTTTATTTATCAATAAGCAGTGTGTTTTGGGGTACTTTAGCGTTAAGATAATTTAAACTCTTCAAATACGCAAAGTTTGTTCCTCAATAGCCGGTTTGGTGAAAAAATTAATAGTATCATGACAAAATACGCAAAGTGCGATGCTAAACAATGTGTTTTGGGGTACTTTAGCGTTCTAAAAAAAATTAAATTGTTCAATAACTCAAAGTTACATTACTAAATAACCAGTTTGATGAAAGAGAAATAATAATTTGGTGACATTAACTCATTTAGTTGGGTCACTATCAAATCACGAATCGGTAAAGTTGGGTTTACACGTGGCCAGCCAGGTTCTTCGGCTACCAAAATACTAATCTTACAATTTATCCAATTAAACAATTTTAGGATATTTATGTAATTTCACTTTTTCACTTTTTCAAACATTTTCACATTTTCAAACTTTTTCACCCTCTCTCACACATACTTTTTCAAACTTTCTCACTCTCTCACACTTTTTTCAAACTTTTTCACTTTTTCACTTTCTCACGTATATTTTTTCAATTTTTTTCACTTTTTCTCACACATTTGTTCACTCTCTCCTCCTCTTTTTCCTCTAACTCTATCCCATTTTTCTAATTTTCACAATATATCTACTTTAATTTCATCTACGTGTCTCCTTCATTTTTAATATTCCATTTTTCTCTATCAATAAGTTTTATTTAGTCTCTACAGAAAATATTACAATTTGGAAAATTTGAAACTTTAATACAATTTTGTTTTCTTATCTCTACAGGAAATCCACTATGTATCTATACCATTAATAAAAATAACACGACAATATCCGTGTGTATGCACGGGTATACTGCTAATATATATATATATATATATATATATCTATCATTTACAATATTGCCGTGCGTATGCAAGCAACAATAATTTAGTAAAGAGCAGATCTTATTGCCGTGCGTATATAAAAAGGTGCACTTGGAGTTAAAGGAGGAGGCGGCACTTTTGAGAAACAAATCCTACACAACACAAAGACGGCCGCACAAATTAGACCACGCACACGCAGAGGAGAGAGTGCTTTGGAGCGGGAAAAAAGAAATCGAAGACTCAGAATAAGAATTTTTTTAGAGACCTTTTAATGTTCTAATTCTGGTTTGAATTCTAATTTTATTTCAATTAGTATTGTCCTATTGATCAGCGACCGTACTGTAATTAGTTGGTAGACCTATAGGATAATTGAGGCTATAATTAATGCATGATCAAACTTTAATTTAGTCTTTCAGTCATTCAACATTTTTGTTCTTTATGCTTTTCCTGAATTTAAATTCTTGCACTACCAAACGAGGGTTAATTTAGGAAAAAGAATATTAATCGCGAATGACCAAATAGATTAATAGTTTTAGTAAAGGAATTGGTATTTAAATAAATTAAAGGAATTCAGGTAGAATTAGACATAGAGGAATCGAAGTTTGCAAGTGAAACCATGACCCTCTAGACCTCTCTCCATTTGATTAAACCATGCATTTTAATTTTTGCTATTTATTTAGTTTTATTTTGTCTCTATAACACTCGTATTATTTGTTCGACTAAACAATATATAATCTTGACTAGTTTGGTACCTGTTAATTAATCTCTGTGGATACGATAATCTTTTATACTACTTCTCTGAAAGAGTACATTTGTTCTAAGTGTGTTTTTAACGCAACAGTAACCAGAAAACTATCAAATCACACACACACACACACACACACACACACACATATATATATATATATATATATATATATATATATATATATATATATTAATTTTTATAGAATTTACGGTTTGTACGAATAACCTCCCTCTTCGTGTTTGGTTGCATCAATCTTTATTGAGAGTTACTTCTTTGTCTTGTAATATATAATATGCCATTAACATTTACTACCGCAGAAACTTCAACCACATTTAGGATAGAACCCCTCATCGCATTCTTTCAACTTTGTATAAGTACTCCTATTTTATTAGTGGTTTCCATCCAACCCTGCATCATACCTACATGTTTCACTTTTTAATTGTGTTCATTTCTTTCTAATTATGAGTTTAGTTTTTATATTTATATTTAAAGAATATGGATTATGTTATAAAAATTCTTTAGACTTTTTCTTCTTAATATCTATGGATGTTCAATTTTAATGTCTTTGTTAATGTTCATTTTTATTTTTATAATCTTCATATTTAATTTATAGTTAAAATTTCTTTTTTTTTCACAGGAACTTCAACGGCATTTACAATAGAACCCTAATCATATTCTTTTAACTTTGTATAGATGTTTCTATTTTATTGTTGGTTTTCATCCAACCCTACATGATACCCATGTGTTTCACTTTCTATTTGCGTTGTCTTTTTTTTTAAATTTTGGTCGGTTTGCCCCAACAAGTATTCGAAGCATATTTAAATTGGAGTTTATATTTTTATCTTTCTTTTATATTCGAAAACGACGTTACAACATTTACCCTTGCGGGAAATTCAGTCACATTTACAATAGAACCCCATCCTCTTCTTTCAACTTTGTATAGTTGCGTCTATTTTATTGGTGGTTTTCATCCAACCATGTATGATACTCATGTGTTTCACTTTCTAACTTTTTTGTCTTCTTTTCATTCTAATTATGGGTTAATTTGCGGAAACTTCAGCCATATTTACAGTGGAACCCCATCATCTTCTTTAACTTTGTATAGCTGCTTCTATTTTATTTGTTGGTTTTCATCCAACCCTGCATGATACCCACATGTTTCACTTTCTATTTGTGTTGTTTTTTTCTTTCTAATTAGGGGTTAAGTTTTTATATTTACATTTATTGAATATGGATTATGTTTTTAAGATTCTTGACACATTTTCTTCTTATTATCTATGGATGTTCAATTTTAATGTCTTTGTTAATGTTCCTTCTTAGTTTTATAATCTTCTTATTTAATTGGCTTAATTACAATTTTTGTCCCCCTATTTTCACCAACCCACGATTTTAGTCCCCCAATAATTTTTTTCACAAATTTAATCCTCCTATTTTCACTAACTCACGATTTTATTCCCCCAAGAATTTTTTTTCACAAATTTAGTCCCCTTATTTTGCCAATTTGTAAAATCAAAGTCCCCCTCTAATTTGGTCAAAATTGGCGCTGAGTTGTCAGTCACTTATCCTACGTGGCTGACACACTAGCTTGCCTTGTTGGACTAACAATAATAAAAATTATTATTATTATTATTATTATTACAAAAATTGTTTTTTAATTATTATATTTAATAAATAAAAATTCCATCTTCTTCATTCGATACTTCCTCTCCCTTCGCGAACCCTTACCCAGCAAAATCAACACCGTTCCTTCAAAAGCAAACCATATAAATATCAGTATTGGCTTTAGGAATGTTTGATTATAGTTTCTAAAAATAGTTTTGTGTTTTTATCCAAAAAAAGAATAGTTTTGTGTTTATAAAAGTTGATAACGTTCTGTCAAAAAAAGTTAATGAAGAACAATATTCTTGTGAATTTGGAGTTCAAATTTTCTTCATTAGATATATTTTACTATCGAAGTGAGTTTTGAATCTCAAGAAGACATTTTCATACACATGATAAGACCAAATCCACGACAACATGCTTAAGAAACTAATCTATCTACTCGTGATTATGCCTACTGTTCACAAATTCCAATTGGTTTGGTTTTGAAGGAACGGTGCTGGGTTTGCTGAGTTTGCTGGGTTTTTGGGATTAGGGTTCGCAAATGTAGAGAAGTATCGAATGAAGAAGAAAAATGGAATTTTTATTTATTAAATATAATAATTAAAAAACAATTTTTGTAATAACAATAATAATAATAATAATAATTTTTATGAGGGGGACTTTGATTTTACAAATTGGGAAAATAGGGGGACTTTAATTTTACAAATTGGGAAAATAGGGGGACTAAATTCGTCAAAAAAATTATTAGGGGACTAAAATCGTGAGTTGGTGAAAATAGGGGGACTAAATTCGTGAAAAAAATTCTTAGGGGTCTAAAATCGTGAGTTGGTGAAAATAGGGGGAACAAAACTGTAATTAAGCCTATTTAATTTGAAGTTATAATGTAATTTTTATTTGCGGAAAATTAAGCCACATTTTCGGTAGACCCCCTCTCATCATATTCTTTCAGCTTTTTATTCGTGCTACTATTTTATTGGTGGTTTTCATCCAACACTGAACGATACCCATGAGATTCACTTTCAAATTGTCTCCTTTATTTTGGTCATTTCGCACCAACAAGTATTAGAAATATACTTAAATTGGTATTATATTTTTATCTTTCTTGTATATAAAATAAAAGTATCGCATTGCAGCATTGACTCCCGCGGAAAATTCAGCCACATATACGATAGAACCCCGTCATCTTCTTTCAACCTTGTATAGTTGTTCCTATTTTTATTGTGAGTTTTCATCCAACCCTGCATGATACCCACTTGTTTCACTCTCTATTTGTGTTGTCTTCTTTTCTATCTAATTATGAGTCAAGTTTTTATATTTATATTTGATGAATGCAGATTATGTTATTAAAACTCTTTAGACTGTTTCTTATTATTATTTATGGATATTCAATTTCAATGCCTTTGTAAATGTTCCATTTTAATTTTTTAATCTAATTTAATTTATAGTTATAATTTAATTTTTTTCACAGTTATCAGACAATATATTTTACAAACCAACACTGCTGGTTCCGTTGCATAAGCTACCTTGGCGGTCGACCTGGTGCTATCGGATTCGATTCCCGCAGTGGACAAACTCGGTGTTGGCCAGTTAGAAATGTGCTCTTAAGCACGAGTAGATATTAGTCTGTAATTGAAAGCGTTGTGACACTCTATGGGTAGTCAGCAATGGTCCAAACTAAAAAAACTAAATTTTCCACAAACCAAATTTAGCCGACCCCCGTGCATCGCACGGGTATTAGGGCTAGTTCTTATTATTTTCACATATAACTGATAACTCTATTTTATATAGAGTTATTTATGCATCTAAATAATTGTTCAAATTCAAGTAAAATAAGTGTTAAATATAGTTCTATAAATAAAATAACAACATTCAAAGTTTTTAAGGGTTAAAAGTGTGACTTAGCATTTTGCATATATATTGGTATGTTTGATGTGTTTGTTCAGTGCAGCTGCAGTTGACGCACCTGCACTGGATGCATCTGCATTGGAAACAAACTACAATGCTCGAAGATATATTAGACCATCAAAATGCTCCAGCACTCAATGCACCAGCATTCGTGGCAGACTGATACACCAGCATTACATTTACGAGTGAGAAATTACTCCAACCTTAGGAAACCCATCCATGAAGTAACCCCACTCAAAGGAGCCACTTTTTGAGGACATGTGTCAAATCTCTATAGGACCTCTTTACTTTAATAAAGCAATTGTCCAATCTACTTTTGGAGGCACATGGATTCAAAAGAGGTCAAAGTTTTCTCCAAAGAAATCCAACCATGAAGAAAACTCACTTAGGAACACATGTTAATCCATTATTGGACCTCCCTTTATGGTTGAGTGATTGATTTGAATCGCTTTATGGGCTGGAAGGATAAAGACAACCCTAACTTCATCATCAAGCAAACCCTCACATGAAGGAAAGCTCAACTTGAAGCCTATATAAAGACCTTCATTCTTCATTTGGAAAAAAGCATCTAAGATCTTCTTAGATCATCTCATACACTTCAATTTACATTTCAAGAATTTAGTTTTAGTTAGAAGGTAAGGGAGGAATTGACAACTTCTTTCTTCACTTCTACATAGAGGTAGCTTAGTGCAGTGGAGTAGTGCACCTGCATCACTTGGCAATTCCATGCAAAGGGAACTCCAACTGTGTAACTCTTATCTTATTGTACTGTGTAACTCTTATCTTATTGTTTCCTTTTGTTATTTCAATTATATGAATACGACTTCTTCTATTTATGTAAGTCTTGTGATGACTAGCATGAACTAAACTCTTTTAGTTGGATGTTTTAATCTTTTAATAATCTTTTAAGTAAGTTATTGTGTTCATATCTGATGTATGCATTTTAGTTCTTGCATGATAACTCTTTCATGCATATTCATCTTTATAATTGGCCAACTAAAAGTGAATGCAAATCATAAATACAGACATGGTTTATGATTAGAACTCAAGAACTAATATGGATAAGTGTTTAATAAAGGAAACTTTGTTAATTCCATGCTAAGACCTAGACATAGGATAGCATAGTCCTAAGGATGATAAAGTGGGTACTTAAAATACATGAGTGAACTTATTTAGCATCATAGACAAGAATTGTAAGAAGGAGAGAAAGGATTTGACAACTTCTCTCTTTACTTCAAGACAAGGTTTTAAGAGCTTGTAATGAAACTCTAAAGACAGTGACCGAAAAGCACAATTCTAATGCAACTGCATCCAGTGCACCTACACCACATATAACACAAAACTCTTAAAAGTGACTTATTTGATAAAGAACACCCCAACTATCATTTTCCACTGATTTCATACATCTTTTACTTGCTTGTTTATTTTATGTTTGTTTACATTCTTGCACTCCTACCATATTGTTTATTGGTTACCTTTCACTAGTAAACTATTGGTCTTAAACTTGTAAATTAATCCAATCCCTGTGGGAACGATACTCTACTTTCACTTTATTACTTGTTGTCGACTGTGTATACTTGCACATTACCTTTTCGCACACCAATAACCTACTAAACTTAAAATGTACTTACATTAAAAATAGAAGTTTCATGAAAAACTTAATATGCAAAAGCCGGGAAACAACTTACAACATTATATGTAGTAAACCATATGTAGTAGTAACAATGAAAAAAAAACAAAACTGAATCGTAGTTTTAGTTCGTAATTTCAATTTCTAGTGTGTGTGACTATTTGTGTGCTCGAGTATGACTAGGTAAGCCATAAGTGCATGTGACGTTATGGTGATGCATGTGTTAGTATGACTAGATGAAATAAGTTTTTTTTAATAATACAGGGGGCTGGGTGTGCTACTTATAAAGCTAGGGTGTTAACAATTTACAAATTAAAAAAGCATCATGTGTTCTGACATTTGGTACGAAATAATTCGTACCAAATATGAGTTCTAAATAATAATATAATACTATTTATGGTGTGGTTTGGTGGTTCTGAAAAAAAAAATTCATCCAAACCAAATCGATCAGTTGTCGATAAAGTGACCCTAACACATCCACACCAAAGTGATTTTTTGCAGTTTTTTTGTTTGGTTTCGATTGGTTTGCGGTTTTATTTTGAGTTGGTTTGGATTTGAACACCATTATTCACTGATGACCTTAAGTATGGGCGGACGGGGTGGCCGTCTAGGGGGACATTTTGTGAGGGGCACCAAATTTCTTTTTAATTGGTAGTATATACATATATTTGAAAAAGAATTACTTTATTTTAATTATAATTATACACACACACCATTACATAATTTTAGATCATTCGAGATAATGACATGAAATTATATTGCAAATTTCTTGAAACTTATTTAATAGATGATAATTTTATGATTTTTGTGATGAAATTCTATTTGAAGAATTGAAAGTGATTAGAGAGAGGTTTTAACAATTTAATCAAACTCGAGGTATATAATATTAAATTCTTTAAAGACAATCAATTGTTTTCCTAATCCATGCAAACATGAAGAATAATATTAACTATTTATGTTACTGAAAAAACTTCTAAATTCAAATTGTTAAAATATTATTTGCAATCTACTACGTCGCAAAACAGAATAAATACTCTCATTTTGATTTCTATCAAAAATAATTCTTTAAAGAATATTATTTTCAATCTACTATGTCGCAAAATAGATTAAACTCTCACTTTGATTTCTATTTTTTCCCGATAAGAACTTTGATTTCTATTGAAATTAGTTCTTTAAAGAATATTATTTGCAATGTACTATGTCACTAAATAGATTAAATACTCTCACTTTTCAGCAAAAATGCAAGTTGAAAGATATTCAAATAATTGCAAGGTCACACACACACACACACACTATATACAAGGGCACTATTTTATTGGCGCGCACACACACACACACACACTATATACAAGGGCACTATTTTATTGGTTCGCACAAGGCACCAAAAATATCAGGGCCGACCATGCCCCTATTCTCAAGTAAAATTGATTTTGTTTTGAAAGTTGATTTCGTGAGTTTGTTCGGGTGGTAACTGGGCTCGGACCCATCCCAAAGTCTCATGTTCAAATCTATAGTGTGGTCAAAAACATTGTTGGCAAACCTGGATACATGTGGTCGGCCAAATTCCTTGGCATTGATTAATCACCGCAATAGATACTGAGCACCAATAACACGATAACCAAAAAAATAGTTTTTGCTTCTAAAAATAAATGTTTTCCTCTAAAGTTTATGCGAACTCATCTAAGTATAAATCATTTTACTTTCAACTCTCTTCATTCAAAATCAATGTTACATATTAACTCATTTAAAACTAAATTTTGTCATCCCATAACAAAACACACACTTAGTGAATCACACCTGACTTTGTGTCTTATTGGTTAAACTACATGACCCAATACTTAACAAATAGCATATATAAAAATAATTATCGTCTTCTTAAAAAACTTAAAACTCTAACACACATGTCAATATAAATTTATAGGCTCGCAAATATTTTTAAGACATTTTCATTGGCCCATTCTTTAAATTCAAAATTATGAGCATGAAAAAACTACATAATTCCATTCTTTAAATTCAGAATTATGAGCATGGAAAAACTACATAATTCCATCTTGGAGAGTTTTTTCAACACACTCAAATTTCTAGAGGGCCTCGAATTGTTCTTCCGTTTACTTCAGAGCTTGAAGTTTATCACATCAATGGCAGATTTACCCACGAGGTCAATGTGAGATTTTAAGATCCTCCCAATCAATGGGGCAAGGTCTCGAAATTCTTGGCTCTCTTTAGCAGGCAGGCTATTTTGGTGTTTAGAAACTTCCTCAACTAGGTCATGGATTTGTTGTTACAGCTCTGAGACATCAGTTAGTGCTTGAAAAATATGGATACCAAGTTGTTGTAAAATTCGTTTGAGTTCCTCGAAAATAGGCCCAAAAGATCAGTTAAAAAGGGGTTTTTTTTATGTACCCCCATCATCTCCCTATTTACCCCCACATAAAAGTGAAACCCGAAAATACCCCTGCCCAATTTTTAATTCGCTCGGATTTACCTCCATTTGAGGTAAATCCGCTTTGTTATTTTTAAAGTCGGATTTACCTCATATGGGGGTGCCCAATAGGTAAATCCGATTTCAAAAATAACAAAGCGGATTTACCTTAGCTGGAGGTAAATCCGCTTTGTTATTTTGGAAATCGGATTTACCTAGTGGGTACGTAAATCCGATTTCCCTAAAAAAAGAGAAAATCGGATTTGTCCCACCTAAGGTAAATCCGATTTCCCTAAAAAAAGAAAATCGGATTTATCCCACCTAAGGTAAATCCGATTTTGTTATTAAAAAAATTGTTTTTTATTTAATTTTTTAAAAAAGGTTATAAAATACTACTAAAAATCCGTTAAACAGCCAAAACTAATCCAAAAATTATGAAAACACCACTAAAAATCTAATAAAACCAAAATAAAGTTATGCAAATTTTTTCAGATTTTTTGGAGATTATGAAAAATTTAAAAAATTAATAAAAAATAGTAAACGATGGAATTTGAGTAGGTTGCCCGAAAACTGATTTTTTAGCCTAAATTATTCTCCCGACGTACAATATCGTCACGTGTTAACGAACTACACACTAAACAGAACCAAAAGACGGTCGAAATTTGTTTTTAAAATTTTAACTGATTTATTTATTTATTAATTGGGTTAACAAAGCGGATTTACCCCCACATAAGGTAAATCCGCTTTGGTTATTTTTAAAAGCGGATTTACCTTATATGATGGGGTAGATCCGCTTTTAAAAATAACAAATTGGATTTACCCCCACTTAAGGTAAATCCGATTTGTTATTTTTAAAAGCGGATCTACCCATCTTAAATAAATCCGATTTAAATTTTTAAAATTTTTAGTGGAAATCGGATTTACCTAAATCCGATTTAAATTTTTTAAAATTTTTAGTGGAAATCGGATTTACCTAAATCCGATTTCCAAAAAAAAAAATGAAATCAGGATACGTTCGGGATTTTTAAATTTTGTTAAGGGCAATTGCGTCTTTTCGCAGGGTCGGTGGAGGTAGCTGGGGAGATGATGGGGGTACAAAAAAAAAATCCCGTTAAAAAGCCCCAATGACTTAAGGATTTTATTTGATAGATTCTATTATTGGGCCTTTATTTTATTTTAGTCTAGTTTATTTTAGGCTGGTACTTCCTACAACCCCCTCTCTACTCACTAGACACCCCCTCCCCTTATGAAAATATAAAAAAACCCCTGCCAATATTTTGAAATTCCCTCTCTATCCTTCTTCCTTGTTCTTCACAACTCCCCAATACACCCCCTCCTAAACCCCCAAACCTCTCATCTCTTCACTCCACACCCTAACCTACTCTCCACATCCAATCACATTGTAGCCATCATCCCATTCGCAATCCTATTAAGGTATGATCCCTCCCAACCCTTTCCTTTTTTTTTCACGCTGAAGCTGTGCATTGTTCATTTTTATTTTCTGGAATCACGCTCAGTTTGGAAGTTTATAATCATACCTGTTAAAGAGGATGTCTGATATTAAATTGTTCGGAGGTAAACTAACGAACCGGTTCGAAAAAATAACGTACCTGTTAAAGGGGTGTCTGGATTAAAATGGTTCGAACGTTTGTTTTTGTTGCATTTGCTTATGTCAATTGGGAGAGGTTGGATAACTTTGCATGGGTTCTAGAAAAACTGAGGGGCCTATTTAGGAGATATGAAGATTTGCCACAGGTTATACTTAATGACAGGGACACTGCTATACAATGAAGGTTTAATGCTTCTGATCAAGCTGGTAGAGTTATGATCAAGGTTAAAGCACGTGAGTTGGCATTCCTTGACACTACTTCCGTGTGTCCACCTCTAGATAAAATCACTATAAAGGGAGCACCTAAAAATGCAAAGAAAATGAAAGATGAATTCTCAACAAAGCGAGAGAAGTCATACTGGGAACATGTAGATGGCATTTTTGACTCACAGGAAGATAGCACATCCGCTGTTGCTCAGTCTCGTAAACGACCTACTCCACCAGTATCAAAGACCTCAACTCTAGTCCAAAGTAGAAGTTCCACCCATTATCCATCTCAAATAAAGAAACCAACACCAGCTACAAGTGGAACTCCTACCTCGCGGCTACCAAAGAAACCAACCCAAGTTACAAGTTTCACTCCTACTCCATCACAAACAAAGAAACCAACCCAATCTAAAAGTTCCACTCCCACCCAATCTACATGTCCCACTCTAGCACTAACTCAAATTCCAAGTCCAACGCTAAACCCTACCACTGATATTATTCGTACAGCTGCATACAAAACATACATTAGAGGTATGCCTGAGATCATGCATCGTTATGTTGAAGATATAGTGAATGTGGAAGGTGATGGTAACTGCGGATTTCGCTGCATTGCTGCACTACTTGGTAGGGGTGAGGATGCTTGGAATACCGTGAGGAAGGATTTGTTGGAAGAGGTTAAGCGGGACTCAAAATCTACTGTAAGTTGTATTGTGGGATGGGAAAAGTCACCTATCTTATGAAGTCGTTGATGTGCCAACATAGGGAACCAATGGAGAATTGGATGATTATCCCAGAAGCTGCTTATTTGATTGCAAACAGATACAAGGTCGTGCTTTTTTGCTGGTCTATTAAATCATGCTTCACAATTTTCCCACTTCAAGTTGCACCTTTCAAAAATGCACCCGTGTTTAACATAAGCTTTGTAGGGAACCACTTAATTTGTACAAGTATTTTTGAAGAAAGGAAGCCCAATCCCTCCAGACGATTATTACTGGAATAGACACAGGGCATACATAGCAAAGGATTGGGTCAAGCCATTTACGATACACTTGTGTAGCGACCGAAAAATCCGGCGGAGGGATTCTTCGAAGTTCTTGAAATGAAGCTGCCACCAAAGTTTAGTTTAAGGGAAAACATTGGAAAATCCCTATTGAGTGGATAATGGGGTTTTGCGGACCAGGTTTAGGTTCGGGAGTCGTTTATGCGTAGGGAAGGTATTAGCACCCTACGACATCCTTCCTAATGAAGGTTACCTTTTAACTAAATGTGTAAACATTTATTAATTCAAAAATAATGTTTTTACCCTTATTTTTGAGGCTGGATCTGTGAATTGGGCTTCATGCAAGAAGGGGCCCATACGATTAAAAAGAAGGGTGTAAAGAACAATCTGATAAAAAACTTTAAAAAGAAAAAAAAAAGAGCCAAAACCAGAGCACTTTAAAAAACCTAAACCTAATTCCCCAGTGAAGTCGCCAGCTGTAGCGACCTAAAAATCCGGCGGAGGGATTCTTTGAAGTTCTTGAAATGAAGCCGCCACCAAAGTTTAGTTTAAGGGCAAACATTGAAAAATCCCTATTGAGTGGATAAGGGGGTTTTGCGGACCAGTTTAGGCTCGGGAGTCGTTTATGCGTAGGGAATGTATTAGCACCCTAGTACATCCTTCCTAAGGAAGGTTACCTTTTAACTAAATGCGTAAACATTTACTAATTCAAAAATAATATTTTTACCCTTATAATAATAATAATAATAATAAGACTCGATAAACAGTTAGTTATTTTTGTACTTTTTGAGAAAAAGGAGAGAAGTGAATTAAAAGAGAAAAAAAAGGGTTTTTTACTAATGCAATTGACAGAGGTCGGTCGCCTTCTGCTCCTACGTATCTCCTAGTAGAGAATCAAATCACACGTAATTCTTGGGTAGAAAATGTTTGCGTGTTTGGTGTTTTTTTATTTATTTTTGAAATTGGGGAGAGGTATCTGTATTGACCAAACAAGCGGAACTCAGAGTGGTCATCACTCCTGGCCCGTTTTGAAAATTAAAATTGTTATCAATGGTCAAACAAGCGAAGCTCAGAGTGACCATTAATAACAATCCATTTTTGTGTGAGTTTGATTGTTTGAAAGAAAGAAAATTAGTTTGAATACAATATGGTATAATAAAAACAAATTAGGCTGTAGTAAAAATACAAGGGGTGTAACTAGCAACATGGATATTGCTTTGTCAAAAAACAGGAGTGCATTTAGATACAAGTCGAGTTTCATTTTCAAAAGCTTTTTAGGCTGGAGATGTTGTAAAAGAATGGATGGTGTGAAATAAAAATTTGGTGTTTGAAAACTAGGAGGTTTCTAACAAAAATGGTTTTTGATGAGCAATGAAAGATAAATAAGGAAAAGCATTCACAAAAGCGGAGTAGGTTGTAAATCAGTAATAAGGGGGATGCAGTTAACAGTAGGGGTCGTATTATTAATGTTGGGGGTGCAGTAAACAAATTGACTTACACTGTTGGGTTTTGAGGCCGGATCTGCGAATTGGGCTTCATGCAAGAAGGGGTCCATACGATTAAAAAGAAGGCTGTAAAGAACAATCTGATAAAAAACTTTAAAAAGCAAAAAAAAAAAGCCAAAACTAGAGCACTTTAAAAAACCTAAACCTAATTCTTCACCATCCACACTCTTCACGCCGCCGCACCAGATGGGGTTTAGGAGAGAGAGAAAACGAGAGAGGGGAAGAACGAAATCTGAGGGGAAGAAAGATGGAAGGCGTGGGAGATGAGGAGTGAGGTGAGGTAGTGAGCTGAGAGGGAGAGAGAGACGGTGAGAAGGACGGTTACATTGGAGAGAAAGAGAGACGCTGTGAGGGGAGAGACGGTGGCGGGAGGGAAACAGAAGGGGCATGCGACGGTGGGAGAGGAGAGGGTGACGGTGAGAATGATGGAGAGAGGGATGGTGACAGCGAGAGAGGGGAGAGAGAGGCGCACGACCGAAGTATGAGGAACGCCGTCGTTCGGTCGTTCTATGACCGACGATGGTGATGTTGACGGTATCGGAGCAGGGCGCGAACGACATGGAGATCCTCGCAGAAGGGACCGCGTGGAACGATGACCGGTGGTGGTACACCAGTCACCGCCGTTGTGTTCGCTGGAGGGGGGACAACTGTGGGTGGTTACGGCGTCGGAGACGAGGACGATGGCTGGTACAACGGTAGTGTAACTGCGGTGGGGTTACTGTGCTTGGTTGACGGCGATATGTAGTGGTTGGGTTGCTGTGTTGGTGGTGCGAGAGTGAAAAGGGGATTTTCGTGGGTGCTGTTTGGTGCTTGTTGGGTGGTACGTAACGTGGTGGTGAGATGAGGATGTTGGGAGAATCTCACGGTGGCTCAGTGTGGTGGTTGTAGGAGAGATGGTGACTTTGCTGACGGTGGTGAGAGAGAGAGAACGAAGTGGTGGTTGTAGTGGTTCTGTCCTCTGAATTTTTGTTCCTCCTCCCTCTCTTTGTTTTCTGCGAATTTCTCTCAATTTCTGTGTCTGTATTGTGTGCGTATGTTACTGGGTTTTTTTTGCTCCATTTGCTGTTGTTGCTCAATTGTGTTTATAGGCAGGTTTTGTGAGGAATCCAAGGACAGCAATTAGAGAAAGGACCAAGGACATCAGTTGGCTGGCCAAGGACAGGGTGGAGGAATCAAAAGGACGAAGGACAACTATTTGAATGGGCAAAGGACAGCATGGAGCTGGATGGGGCGCTGGTAGTGGGACAGTCAAGGGCAAGGACGAGGAAGGAAAAAACAAGAGGACCAGCAGCTAGGGCTGCTGCTACGCCCTCTTCCTCTTTTTGTTGAATTTTATTTTAGACTTTTGTACTATTTGCTTTTCTTTGGTTTTTGTCCATATGTGTAAAAGACTTGGTTATGTAATAAAAGGGATTTTGGCTTATTCAGCTTTTGCCTAATTTTATATTACATTTTATTTATATCTGTGTTTTATGATAATAAGCAATATCAACAAGAAAACGAGTACCACAATAAACGTCATACGTTGAGCGTTAAAGACACGTGCACGATTAAAGCGACGAGAATAAAAAAAAATTTAGATTTTTTACGATTAGCCGGACAAAATTAGGGTATGACAGCTGTAGCGACCGGAAAATCCGGAGGAGGGATTCTTCGAAGTTCTTGAAATGAAGCCGCCACCAAAGTTTAGTTTAAGGGCAAACATTGAAAAATCCCTATTGAGTGGATAAGGGGGTTTTGCGGACCAGGTTTAGGCTCGGGAGTCGTTTATGCATAGGGAATGTATTAGCACCCTACGACATCCTTCCTAAGGAAGGTTACCTTTTAACTAAATGTGTAGAAAAAAATTATTAATTTTAAAATTTTTTTTTACCCTTATTTACAAATTAAAAGAAAAAGGACTTGGAAGGAGGACATTTAATTATTTTGTTTGTTTTTTAAAAAATAAGAAATAAGAAATTTACAAAAGGACTAAAAAAGGGTTTTTACTAATGCAATTGACAGAGGTCGGCCGCCCTCTGCTCCTACGTATCTCCTGGTAGAGAATCAAATCACACGTAGTTCTTGGTAGAGAATGTTTGTATGTTGGGTATTTTTAAATATTCATTTTTGAAATTGGGAGAGGTATTTGTGACGACCAAACAAGTAAAACTCAGAGTGGTCATCACTCATAGCTCGTTTGAAAAATATAGTTGATATTGACGACCAAACAAGTTTAACTCAGAGTGACCATTAATAACTAACTGCTTTTATGTTTGGGAAAACGTTTGTTTGTCATTTGACAAAAAATAGGTTTGTGAAAGAAAATGTTTATTTGTAGAAAAGAAATTTACAACAAAGGAAAAAAAGGGTGCGTATTAAAAAAGGGTGTGAAGAGGAGCAGGAGGTTGTATTTTTTAAAGCTGGGGGTGCATTTAGCAGAGCCCAACTCGTTTTTTGAATTTTTTTGAAGGCTAACCAGAAATTGGGCCTATTGGTGCGCATGGGCTTAAATGGGGCGTGTGTGTGTTAAACTTGTGAGGTGTCATTATTAATCTGACCCAAAAAAAATTTTAAAAAAGAAAAAAAAGGAAACAGGAGGATAAAAGGGGAAATTAGCGATAGAAGAAAAAAAACTGGAAAACCTAATCTTCTCTATGGCGCCGCACCAGTCATCCTTTGGAGAGAGAGAAGAAAAATTCTGGAGAGAGAAAGTGAGAGAACGAGAGAAAGAATGGAGAAAGGGAGAGGGAGATCTGTGAGCCAGGCGAGAGAGGGAGAGATGTCGTGGTGAGGAGCGACGGTTCGAAAAGGGGGTTCACGGTCGGACGCGCGGGGACGTCGCTTGGTGGTGGCGGTGAGGATGACGGTGGCTATGGCAGTTTGATGGAGAAAGACGGCGTTGGTGCGCCGTTAGAAGGCAACGGTGAGGGCGAGAGAGAAGGATGCGATGGGGGGAAGGAAGAGGAGAGAGAGTGAACGATGGAGAGGAGAGAGAAAATGAAGGTGGAGGTGGACGGAAGCCATGGAATGTGCCACGGCGGTGATGACGATGCGAAGGGATAGGTTCGTGACAGCTCCGGTGAAGAGAGAGGGACGGTTATGGTAGAGAGAGAAGGCGGTTACGGTGGAGAGAGATGATGTGTCGTGGTGGTGGTTTGGCAGTGGAAAGAGGTGGGTTGCGATGGTGGTGGTGCTCGCCGGAGGTCATGGCGGCGACGGTAACGGCTCACGGTGGTGCAAGAGGCTTAGGTGTGGTGATCCTCTCTCCCTATTGTTATTTTCGGATTTTTTTGTGAGGATAGGGTGTTGAGTTTTGGGCTGATGGGGGTTGTTGATTGTGGGTGCGAATTTGATGTGTGTATTAGGAATAATGGGTCATGATTCTTTCTATGCTTTTTCATTTGCCACTCTCAGTTTCATTCCCCCATTTCCCTCTACGTTTCTCTTATTTCCCTTTTGACTTTCCTACTGTTTTGCTTCCCCCCTCCCTTCACTGTTTCTTTTTTGGTTATAAATCTGAGTAGTTGTATGTGAGGTAAGCCAGTATTTGGTGAAGGAGATGAAATGGCCATGGGTTAACCCTTTTTTTTAGATAGGGCTTTCAGACTCTCCCTCTTGTAATTTCGTTCCCCCTTACTGTTTATTACTATTTGGTATTTATAGGTGAATTGGTGTGATGGAGGTGAGGGATCAAAGGACAACCACTGAGTCAGCAAAATGACAGCATCTTTGAGGAGGAATAAAAAAGGACAAGAGCTGGCACCAAAGACAGTCAAAGGAAGGACAAAGAATCAAAATGACAGCCAAGGAGAAACCCTAGCTAGGGCAAGCAGCCAGCTGCTGCGCCCCTTTTCTTCTTTTTCCCTTTTTTTGGAGTTTTGTATTTTTTTTTAATTTTTTTTTTGTATTATTTTTGTACTATTTTAGCCGTTTGTTTTTTGGCTCATATTTGTAAAGAAAATTGTATTTATATATATAAAAACTTTCGACTATTCAGCTTCTTCAATTATTATTATTATTATTATTATTATTATTATTTCGCATCAATAACAATAGGCTAAATAATAACAGTAACGAAATAAAATAAAACGAGCATCGAACAATCGTTGTACGAGAGTGCCAAAGACACACACGCTAAACACGATATGTGATACAATGATAATAAAAACTTTTTTTTGATTTTTTTTGATTAGCCGGACAAAATTAGGGTATGACAACTTGCAACAGTGGAAGTCTTTAAACTTAGATCTAGAACCACATTGTATTGTAGACTTACCAAAAGATTGATAATTTTTTGAATATGTTGTTGAATTTCTATTCGATTCTTCTATATTAAGACAACACAATTTGTTCATTTAATCGATCCTAAGTTCATTAAAATTAGTTAATTTCTTGTTAGTATCTATTTTTAAAAGGTAAAATTAGTTTATTTTTTGGCCTAAACTGAAACTTGTGTTACTGTCCAGTAACTGATAGATACAGAACTTTATGTCCGAACCGGTTCGGAAGTTCATAACCGTACCTATGTTTGTGACCAAACACCCCTAATGCAGTCTGGAATTTCAGTTCTGAACCCGTCTTTTTTGTTGCCGCGGAACATATGTATCGTTCCTGTTCGAAAAATCACGACTGAACCTGTCATTAGACCTGCGTGTGTGGGTTTCCATGCGTATTCCACGTGAGGGTAATTTTGAAATTTTAAAAATGGGGGTGTCCAGCGAGTAGGGGGGTTGTAGGAAGTATGGGCCTTATTTTAACAAATGTCTGTTTGTAGTGTTTGTTGTGTTTCCAAAAGGGTTTAGGCCCATGTGTCTAGATTATAGAGTACACTCGACCTATGTAAGTGTAGTGTTGTCTTCTTCTATGATATGAAAATTCTGATGCAGATTTATTTTCTTTCTTCTCTAGCAACTTTAATTTTTTGGTAGAACCCAACACAACAGGTAACTTCTCAAAAGAAAACAAGGTCGGAGAGGGTGGATTTGGCGCAGTGTACAAGGTAACATTTGGAAATTCATCTGTTTGTGAAATATTTCATTCAAAGAGAAACTTCGAACCGTAAAGAAACAGTGAAATATTTCGTGGGTGTTAGTGGTTGTTTGGTGCTTGCGGGGTGGTAACGTGGTGGTGAGATGAGGATGTTGGGAGAATCTCACGGTGGCTGAGAGTGGTGGTTGTAGGAGAGATGGTGAGTTTGTTGACGGTGGTGAGAGGGAGAGAACGAAGTGGTGGTTGTAGTGGTTGTCTTCTGAATTTTTGTTCCTCCTCCCTCTCTTTGTTTTCTGCAAATTTCTCTCAATTTCTGTGTCTGTATTGTGTGCGTATGTTACTGGGTTTTTTTCCCTCCATTTGCTGTTGTTGCTCAATTGTGTTTATAGGCAGGTTTTGTGAGGAATCCAAAGACAACAATTAGAGAAAGGACCAAGGACAACGGCTGGCTGGCCAAGGACAGTCGCTGGGTGGAGGAATCAAAAGGACGAATGACAGCTATTTGAATGGGCAAAGGACAACATGCAGCTGGATAGGGCGTTGGTAGTGGGACAGTCAAGGGAAAGGACGAGGAAGGAAAAACAAGAGGACCAGCAGCTAGGGCTACTGCTGCGCCCTCTTCCTCTTTTTGTTGAATTTTATTTTAGACTTTTGTACTATTTGCTTTTCTTTGGTTTTTGTCCATATGTGTAAAATACTTGGTTATGAAATAAAAGGGATTTTGGCTTATTCAGCTTTTGCCTAATTTTATATTACATTTTATTTATATCTGTGTTTTATGATAATAAGCAATATCAACAAGAAAACGAGTACCACAATAAATGTCACACGTTGAGCGTTAAAGACACACGCACGATTAAAGCGACGTTAATAAAAACTTTTTTTTTGAATTTTTTACGATTAGCCGGACAAAATTATGGTATGACAGCTGTAGCGACCGAAAAATCTGGAGGAGGGATTCTTCGAAGTTCTTGAAATGAAGCCGCCACCAAAGTTTAGTTTAAGGGCAAACATTGGAAAATCCATATTGAGTGGATAAGGGGGTTTTGCGGACCAGGTTTAGGCTCGGGAGTCGTTTATGCATTGGGAAGGTATTAACACCCTACGACATCATTCCTAAGGAAGGTTACCTTTTAACTAAATGTGTAGAAAAAAAAATTATTAATTTAAAAAATTATTTTTACCCTTATTTACAAATTAAAAGAAAAAGGACTCGAAAGGAGGACATTTAATTATTTTTGTTTGTTTTTGAAAAAATAAGAAATAAGAAATTTACAAAAGGACTAAAAAAGGGTTTTTATTAATGCAATTGATAGAGGTCGGCCGCCCTCTGCTCCTATGTATCTCCTGGTAGAGAATCAAATCAGACGTAGTTCTTGGTAGAAAATGTTTGTATGTTGGGTATTTTTAAATATTTATTGTTGAAATTGGGAGAGGTATTTGTGACGACCAAACAAGTAAAACTCAGAGTGGTCATCACTCATAGCTCGTTTGAAAAATATAGTTGATATTGACGACCAAAAAAGTTTAACTCAGAGTGACCATTAATAACCAACTGCTTTTATGTTTGGCAAAACGTTTGTTCGTCATTTGACAAAAATAGGTTTGTGAAAGAAAATATTTATTTGTAGAAAATAAATTTACAACAAAGGAAAAAAAGGGTGTGAAGAGGAGCAGAAGGTTGTATTTTTTAAAGCTGGGGGTGCATATTAAAAAAGTGTGTGAAGAGGAGTAGGAGATTGCATTTTCTAAAGCTGGGGGTGCATTTAGCAGAGCCCAACTCGTTTTTTGAATTTTTTTGAAGGCTAACCAGAAACTGGGCCTATTGGTGCGCTGGGCTTAAATGGGGTGTGTGTGTGTTAAACTTGTGAGCTGTCATTATTAATCTGACCCAAAAAAAAATTTAAAAAAGAAAAAAAGGAAACAGGAGGATAAAAGGGGACATTAACGAAAGAAGAAAAAAAACACTGGAAAACCTAATCTTCTCTATGGCGCCGCACCAGTCATCCTTTGGAGAGAGAGAAGAAAAATTCTGGAGAGAGAAAGTGAGAGAACGAGAGAAAGAATGGAGAAAGGGAGAGGGAGATCTGTGAGCCTGGCGAGAGAGGGAGAGACGTCGTGGTGAGGAGCGACGGTTCGAAAGGGGGGTTCACGGTCAGACGCGCGGAGACGTCGCTTGGTGGTGGCGGTGAGGATGACGGTGGCTATGGCGGTTTGATGGAGAAAGACGGTGTTGGTGCGCCGTTAGATGGCAACGGTGAGGACGAGAGAGAAGGATGCGATGGGGGGAAGGAAGAGGAGAGAGAGAGAGAGAGAGAGAGTGAACGATGGAGAGGAGAGAGAATAGGGTGTTGAGTTTTGGGCTGATGGGGGTTGTTGATTGTGGGTGCGAATTTGATGTGTGTATTAGGAATAATGGGTCATGATTCTTTCTATGCTTTTTCATTTGCCACTCTCAGTTTCATTCCCCCATTTCCCTCTACGTTTCTTTTATTTCCCTTTTGACTTTCTTACTGTCTTGCTTCCCCCCTCCCTTCACTATTTCTTTTTTGGTTATAAATCCCAGTAGTTGTATGTGAGGTAAGCCAGTATTTTAGTATTTGGTGAAGGAGATGAAATGACCATGGGTTAACCCTTTTTTTTAGACAGGGCTTTCAGACTCTCCCTCTTGTAATTTCGCCCCCCCCTTACTGTTTATTACTATTTGGTATTTATAGGTGAATTGGTGTGATGGAGGTGAGGAATCAAAGGACAACCATTGAGTCAGCAAAAGGACAGCATCTTTGAGGAGGAATAAAAAAGGACAAGAGGTGACACCAAGGACAGTCAAAGGAAGGACAAGGAATCAAAAGGACAGCCAAGGGGAAACCCTAGCTAGGGCAAGCAGCCAGCTGCTGCGCCCCTTTTCTTCTTTTTTCCCTTTTTTTTTGGAGTTTTGTATTTTTTTAATTTTTTTTGTATTATTTTTGTACTATTTTAGCTGTTTGTTTTTTGGCTCATATTTGTAAAGAAAATTGTATTTATATATATAAAAACTTTCGACTATTAAGCTTCTTCAATTATTATTATTTTTTCGCATCAATAACAATAGGCTAAATAATAACAGTAAGGAAATAAAATAAAACGAGCATCGAACAATCGTTGTACGAGAGTGCCAAAGACACACGCGCTTAAAACGATACGTGGTACAACGAGAATAAAAACTTTTTTTTGATTTTTTTTTCCGATTAGCCGGACAAAATTAGGGTATGACAACTTGCAACAGTGGAAGTCTTTAAACTTAGATTTAGAACCACATTGTATTGTAGACTTACCAAAAGATTGATAATTTTTTGAATATGTTGTTGAATTTCTATTCGATTCTGTATTAAGACAACACAATTTGTTCATTTAATCGATCCTAAGTTCATTAAAACTAGTTAATTTCTTGTTAGTATCTATTTTTAAAAGGTAAAATTAGTTTATTTTTTGGCCTAAACTGAAACTTGTGTTACTGTCCAGTAACAGATAGATACATAACTTTATGTCCGAACCGGTTCAGAAGTTCATAACCGTACCTATGTTTGTGACCAAACACCCCTAATGCAGTCCGGAAGTTTAATAAAGTACCGGTTCGGAAATTCAGTTCTGAACCCGTCTTTTTTGTTGTCGCAGAACATAAGTATCGTTCCTGTTCGAAAAATCACGACCGAACCTGTCATTAGACCAGCGTGTGTGGGTTTCCATGCGTATTCCACGTGAGGGTAATTTTGAAATTTTAAAAATGGGGGTGTCCAGCGAGTAGGGGGGTTGTAGGAAGTATGAGCCTTATTTTTACAAATGTCTATTTGTAGTGTTTGTTGTGTTTCCAAAAGGGTTTAGGCCCATGTGTCTAGATTATAGAGTACACTCGACCTATATAAGTGTAGTGTTGTCTTCTTCTATGATATGAAAATTCTGATGCAGATTTATTTTCTTTCTTCTCTAGCAACTTTAATTTTTTGGTAGAACCCAACACAACAGGTAACTTCTCAAAAGAAAACAAGATCAGAGAGGGTGGATTTGGCGCAGTGTACAAGGTAACATTTGGAAATTCATCTGTTTGTGAAATATTTCATTCAAAGAGAAACTGTGAAGCGTAAAGAAGATTAGCACTATTTTTTCTTTTGTATGATTTTGTTGTCATTAAACTGTTAAAGATATTTTAATCTCGGTATAACCAAAACTCCACTAGTTGCATCCTATCCTGCGGTGTACACTGTATCTCATCCAGAAATTGTTTTTAAAAAAAAACAAATTTGTAACGTCATGAATAAGAGCTACAGTTATTAGTTCTTCCCTGCATTCTATTGATTAGTTGATCATACTTCATAGGATACATACTACGAACTTCCTTTTCCACCGTGCAAACTAATCAAAGTTTTCTCCTCATTCAGTATTAGGTTTCTTTTTTTTTTGCTCAATTAGCACGGTTATCATTTATTTAATTTTCCATTTGTTATCCTTTTAATTGATCTCACAATTTAATTTCTCATTTGATTTCCCATTTTAAATTGACCTTCTCATTTATTTAATTTTCCATTTGTTATCCTTTTAATTGATCTCACTATTTAATTTCTCATTCAATTTCCCATTCTACGTTTAAAAAAGAGGTACATTTTGTGTTGTTCTAATGTTTTTTGTTTTTTTTAGAATAAGATGATCTAATGTTTAAAAAATAAACTATTTTATTTCATTCAATTTCCCATTTATGTTTTTTTTGACAAATTTCCCATTTTAAGTTGATTTAGTTTTATTTGTATATTAAGTTGACATCAAAATATTACTCAATTTAGAATTTAGAATATATCACGTTTAGAAATATTCAAAACCCAACGCCAATAAAATAATATCCTACTGTTATGAATTTATTTATATGAAATTATAGATTGCTAATATTTTTAATTGACAGGAACAGATAGAATATATGATATTCTAATTTTAATTGATATTATGGTGCATAAGATAACTTGTTTTTAAAAAAGTATTATTTAAGAGATATGCAAGATCTTGTCAAAAAGTATTATTTAAGAGTATTATAAAAATGAACCGTGTTTTTTGTGTTGCGTTATTGTATTTATACCTAATACCTAATGATGATATCATTTTAATTTACGTTTTCTAGTTCCTTTTAGGATTGATGTCAAAATAAAAAAGTTCCTTTTAGGATAAGTTAACCAGATTGATATGTAATCTACTCTAATTAATCACAATTATGTGTAGTCCTAATATTATGGGACGTTGCAAATTGATTCAGGAAGTTTTTTGTTGTTCAATTTGAATATAGTGATTCTGCTCTTATAATTGGTAATTATCTGTATATAGGAGTATTTGATTTTGCTGATATTGCTCGTATATATTTAATTGGGTCCGGCTGATATATTAAGAAAACCAATTTTTTTGCTATGTCCAACTTTTATGATATTGCTGTTATAGTGGACTAATATATTTTTATTTTACATTATAGATATAATATTATGATATTGTACTAAAAACTAAATTTTTGCCGATCGAAAACAAAAAAAAAATATTATGATTGTAAAAAAAGAATTATGATATTGTACTTATAATTTATGTTGTTTTTGTCAAAAACAAAAATGTTGTTGTAACATAGTTTTTGGGTTTCCGGTGAATACATAAAACAGGTTGATTATGATGAAAATGGAAATTGTAGTAATTAGTTAGCCCGTTTGAAAATATTTCTAATTTCTAATATATTTAAATACCTTTTTTGGTCATATATTCTTTTTATAACCCATTGAATATACCCCGTTTTTTAAATAGATATAGATATTTCTCATTCTCTCATCCACGCATCTACAACAAGTCTTCACTCTTAGATGGAAGATAATAGTAATACTGAATATCCGGTGAGTAAGTTTTTCTTTTTTGATTTGGCCTCACAAAATAAATTTTCGTCCTCATATTTATTCTTCATTTTGATTTTGATACCTTTCACCATGCAACCAGGTTTCTACTTTCAAAGTTGATTTCGGATGCTCAAAAGGTTGTCCAGCCGATGTAAGGAATATGTTGCAACAGCTAAAAGGTATGTTAAGTTTTCTACGTATTTTTTTTTTTGTAAATTATCTCATATTTCTAGGTAATGATTTAGTATATATTAATTATTATTTTGTTTTATTAACATGCAAAAATTATATGTAGGAGTGAAATCAATATCAATTGATCCAAATAAAGGGAAAGTAAGAGTTGTTGGGAATGTAGACCCTACAACACTAATCAAGTTTTTTGAGAAGATTGGCAAAAAGGCACGACTTTGTTCCTTTCTGACAGAACCAAAAAAAAGTCATTCTCGTTCAAAACACAAACACCATTCTCATTCTCATTCTTACTGTGAGAGTAGTGACTCAGAGGATGAATTTGAAACCGACAATAGTAGTGATCATCATATGCATAGGACAAGACATGGTCAAAGGAGCAAGAAAAGGTACGACCAAAATGAAAGGTATGGTTTTGGTAATGAACATATATCACCACCACCACCACCACCACCACCACCACCACCACCACCACCACCACCACCACCACCAATGAATAGGTATCATCACGGTCCGTCAATGTCAGGGTATCACTACCAACAACCACCACTACCGGGGTATCATCACTATCATCCTCATGCTCGTGCCCCTCCAATGCCATTGAATCAACATATGGCATATTCATATGCAAGACCACCACCAATGTATTCAAGACCAATGCCTATGTATGGTGGTTATTATGGATCGGGTCAGCCCATGAGGCCCACTTATGGATATTATGACTCAAGAATGCCCAGATATAATCCCATGGTCAATTATGCAGACAATTATAACTATCGCTATAGGATATAGATGCAATTTTTTTTAGTGTCAAAGTTGTGAATCATCATCATTGTCGTGCTACGATTTGCTTTTGATTTTTATTTTTTTTATATTCTGCAAACTTATCTTTTCCATTTATTTTAATTGGATGTTGTCTATTAGACTTATCAATTATCATCAATTCAATTTGTGAATGGTGATTGCTTACCTTTAATATATAGACTGAATTTTACACATTTATTGCCTAATCCATAATTTCCACGATGAAGATATATTGCCTCATTTGTTCTTCCTATCGTGTGACTGAATTTTGAACCTTTATACGAAACCCAAATCACTGGCGCGAAGGTTGGTTTAGTGAAGTTCAACCTCCCTCCGAGAAAATATATGCATTACAAAACGAAAACAAGAAGATTATTTTGCTATGAAACATGTAGCACAGCATAAACTGATAAGATGAACAATTTGATGTAAAGGTTGTTTTGGTTGTTCATTCTGGGAAGTTTTTATTTGTTAGTTATAGCAAACTTGAGGGGTTTTCACAGTACATTTCGATCCTTGTCATCCACCTTGATTTGATCCCTAGGATGACAAAACTGTTTAACATTAAATGCTTTGAAAATGTTGACCAAAGAAACATATCTTGCTTTTATTCAATATTATAGGTCCAATCAGTCTTATACAAAGAATTAACAGTATATCAACAAATTTGATTGTTGTATATTAGAGTCCTAAACGTACATAATGTAGAATTTGAAGCTTCAATTTGCACAAAAAAACACAAAATTAGTATAGTTCTGGATTAGACTAGGAGGTCCATTCAGCAATATCAGGAGGTGCATTTAGCAATTGGATATGGATTACCAGAAGGTGTATTTAGCAATTGGATATGGATTGACCCATGCACTTCGGCTCATATCCACAACATACAAGCCCAACTAAGGCCATCACACTTGAATGATTGAGATCGATTCTACCAATCCGACGATCCACAGACAGACACGATTTCCTATAAATACCGGCTCTCATAGCTTTCATAAGATACATACTCTGATCCTTAGCTAAATCACTCACCTATTCTCAATACTGACTTGAGTGTCGGAGTGGCTTCGCAGGTACCCCCCCCTTGGCTCACACAAACCTCTGGCAAGGTAGCAGGAGACCTACCAACTGCAGTCAACTCAATACTGCAAGGTACAGAACATTGGCGACCACAGTGGGAGATATCTATCTTTCACATCATCACTACTCCTTGAACTTTTCTCTTGCTACTCCATGGCTCCCAAAAGCAGACCCTGGATTCAAAGCGTTGCCATACCCGCACCCCGACCAGAGGGTACTCCTAAGGCATATTGAAAGACGTGTGGCTTTCCTGCCCGAGCAGCCTCCACCCAGCTGGGGAACCCCTCCTCCGACAACGGTGGCTTCAAGACGCCATCGGTCTCCCCCTTGAAGGCATCACGTCCATCGTTCCCCCAAGGCGAAGGCACGTACATCGCTCTCCCCCTCGGCAACGCAGGCATGGAGGATCAGGCTCACCTCCAAGGACCTATCCATCCCCTTCATATGATACCTACCAGCTTCACGGCTCCCACTCCAGGACCTCCTCACGTGCATCCCCTAATTCTCGTGAGAGATCAAGGAGTCGGGTCAATACCCACCAGAGGCACCACCGGGGATCGTCGTCGAGGAGATCCCCCGACCGGCGCAGGTATCAAGATTCAGACTATGATGACACCTCCCCTCGAAACTCAAGAAGGTTTTTCGATGAATGACCTTTCACTCGAAGGGTGGATGAATGCCGAATCCCAAGGGCCTTGGAAAAGCTGCCAGCTCTCAAGATGTATGATGGAACCAGAGAACCAGACCGCCATTTGGCACACTTCTTCCCGATGATGCGCTATAGAGGCGTCGGGGAGCCTGTTCACTGTAAAAGCTTCACTCTCACTCTCGAAAATTCCGCATTAGAGTGGTTTCAAGAGCTAAAGCCAAACTCCATCTCCTCATGGAGTCAGCTGGTGAGAATGTTCACAGCTCGTTTCACTGCCTCCCGGTTGAAACCCAAATCTGAAGAGGTTCTTAGGGCAATCAGGCAGGGAGAGAAAGAAACACTTAGAGAATATTTGGAAAGGTTCAACAAGGAGGCTGCCAATGTCAGGAACCTTGAAGACAAGAGGAGGCTCTTTTGGATGAAGGATGGCCTCAAGAAGGGAAGTCTGTTTCAAAGGGACGTGGGGGTTAACAAACCCCAAAGCTTGTACGAGTTCTTTCGGAAGGCACAAAAGTACATGGACTATGAAGAAGACAACATGGCGTACCAAGAGGAAGCCAAGGTTGGCAGTAAGGAGGAAGAGCTGGCTTACAAGGCCATTGAAGAACCATGGCAGAAGGTGTCAAATATAACACACGATATTGTTTACGCAGTTCGGCCAAAGACTGCCTACGTCTGCGACTACAGAGTAGCTGTAGTTCCGTTTTATTGATAATGTCTCTGTGATCCTCCATACAGATAGATACAAGAGAGTTTAAATAGTCTTCTCTAAGAAGACCTAACGGGCCTGGGCCAAAGCATAAGCATATAAATAAATCTACACAACTACTATTTACAGCTTTCTTATTTTCCTTATTAACATCCCCCCTCAAATTGATGCGGGTCATCAAGGAGCATCAATTTACTGACAAGAAACTGATGGCGTGGAGAAGGAACAACTTTGGTCAAAATGTCTGCAACTTGAAATTGAGTATTGATATGAGGGATGGATATAACATGATTATCATAGGCTTCACGAATTGCATAACAATCAACTTCGATATGCTTAGTACGCTCATGAAAAACCGGATTTGCAACAATCTGAATGACACTTGTATTGTCAGCATAGAGAGATGTCGGTTCGGTTTGAGGAAATCCAAGTTCACCCAAAAGACCACGAAGCCAAAGTATTTCGGAGCATGCCGTAGACATAGCACGATACTCAGATTCGGTTGAGGATTTAGAGACTCTCGCTTGCTTCTTACTTTTCCAAGAGATCAACGAAGAACCAAGAAACATGCACCAACCCGTGAAAGAGCGGCGAGTGTCAGGACACCCAGCCCAATCAGCATCACTGTAGGCACTCAACATAAGCGGGGTTCCATTAGGAAAGAATAAACCCCGTTGAGAGGTACCTAGTAGCGAATAATACGACGAACCGCGGCAAGGTGAAGATGACGAGGAGAATGCATGAACTGACTTACTTGCTGAACAGCAAATGAAATATCTGGTCGTGTAATGGTCAAGTAGTTAAGACTGCCCACGAGCTGTCGATACAATAACGGATCAGTCAAAAGTTCATCCTCGTCACGGTGGTATTTAACATTAACTTCAAGAGGAGTATTCACAGGATTAGCGGATTCGAGGCCAGCCATAGCAATAAGGTCGGTGGCATACTTATGCTGATGGAGAAATATGCCCTTAGAAGTAGAGTGAACCTCGAGTCCAAGAAAATAATGTAATAGACCAAGATCTTTCATTTGAAATGAGGCTTGAAGCTTTTGTTTAACTTCCTGTATGGATGCTGCATCAGAACCCGTAATGATCATATCATCAACATAAAGAAGGAGTAGAACAATGCCCGTAGAAGTGCGGTGAATGAACAAAGACGAGTCATACTGACTTTGAGTAAAAGAGAACCCAAGTAGAGTGGAACGGAATTTCGCATACCATGCTCTAGGTGCCTGTTTCAAACCATATAGAGATCGTTTGAGACGGTATACCTTTTTGCTGTAAAAACTCCTGAAACTCATGAGACATATACTCACCACCTGAATCAGACCGAAGAGTTCTAATACTGGTTTGGAATTGATTTTCAACATATATCAAAAATTTCTTAAACATAGAAAACACTTCAAATTTAGATTTAAGAAAATAAATCCAAGTAAAACGGCTATAATCATCGATAAATGTGACAAAATATTTGTAGTGAGCGTGAGAAGCAACAGGAGAAATCCCCCAAATATCACTATGAATCAACTCAAAACACGTAGAAGCACGATGTGCACCAGACGGAAAATGGAGTGTTTTACTTTTAGCTAATTTGCAAACAGAACATGAAATAGAGGTACTAGAATCTATCAGTTTAGTACCTAACACAACAGTCTTAAATAAGTGAGACAAAATAACAGAGTTTGGATGGCCCAATTTCCCATGCCAATCCTCACACGCATTCAAAACACTATTAGAAGTAAGAGATAAATGGTTTGAACTAAACTGGAGTAGAAACACTCTTCCAACGTTAGGCCCCTTCGCGATCACGTTCCCTGACACCCGATCCTGCACAAGACAACCATCCGGAGTAAGATTAACATCACAACCTTCATCAACTAATTGACCAGCAGATAATAAATTTGAGGCAAGGCCAGGTGCTACCAGCACATTTCTAAAAGTAGAATTAATGTCACCAACATTCGTTATAGGAAGGGTACTCCCATTAGCAATTTGAATTTTTTGATTACCAATATAAGAACGTAAATTGTGCAGGAGTTCAGAGGAACCCGTCATGTGATTCGATGCACCAGAGTCAAGTAACCAAGAAATGAAAGAAGACATACTAGTAATACCCAAGGCAGAAAAAGCAGATAGTACCATTTGTTGAATTAATTCCGGCCGAAGAGCACCACCATCAGATGCACCAGTGGTGGAAGGACCAGCAGCAGAGCTAGATACACCAATGGTGGAAGGACCAGCGGTAGAGGTAGTAGTGGCATGGAATGCCTGTGTCGAACGCCTAGTCGGCCGTGGAGGACGCGTAGGACATGCAGAGATGATATGACCCTGCTGCTTGCAGTAATTGCAAAATTTCTTAGGACAACTACGAACAACATGTCCAAATTGTTTACAAGAGAATCATTGAGTTTGTCGCATATCACGGCCCACGCCTCTATTGTACGCAGCATACGCGACAGTCACAGGTTCAGAATGGATGGGATCATTAAGCATGGTTCCTTGAGTATTCAGACGTTGTTCTTCCCTGAGCAGCTCACCAACACAGATATTCGAGGAAGGAACGGGGTTCCTATTCAGCAAGGCACCCCGAACAGCCTCAAATTCCGGACGAAGTTTCATGAGAAATTGATCCTGTTTACTAGTATCATACACATCACGAATGGCCGACAGTGATGGTTTGGGAACGACAGCATATATAATAGTAGAGTGTTCTGTCCATAAATTTAAAAAACCAGAATAATATTCTTGAATTGACAAATTACCTTGTTTGTAATTGGCAATCTCTAGCTCCAATTGAAAACGCTTAGCTGTATTGTCCTGATTGTAAATACGCTGCAAATAATTCCACATCTCTTGAGCAGTTGAAAATGCTCGCAAATTATTGATCATCTGAGGATCAATAGTACTGAGGATCCAAGAAATAATCTGAGCATCTTGGACTTCCCACGCATCTAAGGCGGGCCGGGTTTATCTGCTGGCGCTTTAGAGACCCCATCAAGGTGACTCCATAATCCTTTTCCTTTGACATACATCTTGAATTGAAATTCCCAAGCAGCATAATTCTTGCCAGTAAAGCGAACACAAAAATTATCTCTTCCTTCCGAAGCCATTAAAAAAAATTACTGTAGCTTGCAATAATAAGAGATAATATAATTGTAACAAAACTGAAACTCAAATAGCACACTAGTCGCAAGCAGTACACGTAAACAAGAGGTAGATCGTTTGATAGACACACTCGCTCCCACCCCAAGGAACATTCATCCAACCGGTATCGTCGTCACGATTGTAGCCCTCAGCGACGTGGTCATCGAGACCGACAACTCGAGGACCGACCACCTCGCGAGGAAAGGGGCGACACCCGGATAGGACCTTTCACTCGAGAAATAGACGAGTACCCCATTCCGCGGGCTCTGGAAAAGCCTCTGTCCGATCTCAGAATGTATAGTGGGGTAAAGGACCCCGATGCTCACTTGAGATATTTTGATCTAATGATGCAGTATAGAGGAGCATACGGGCTGGTCAAGTGCAAAATCTTTTCGTTGACCCTGGAAGGACCCGCCCTGGAGTGTTTTACCGAGTTGAAACCTAACACGATCTCATCTTGGCAGCAGCTGGCGAGGGTTTTCAGCGCCCGCTTTACCGCGTCCAGGGTAAAACCCAAATCACATGCCGTTCTGAAGGCAATCCGGCAAGGTCCAGACGAGACCCTTCGCGATTACGTGGAACAGTTTAACAAAGAAGCCGTCAATGTTCGCGGGATAGAGGACGACATGCGTCTTTGGTTCCTCCGGGACGGACTGCGCACGGGTAGTCTGTTTGAGATCGAAGTCGGAGTGAACGAGCCACCTGACCTTGAAACTTTCCTTCGACGTTCCCAGAGGTTTATGAACTATGAAGAAAGAGTGACGGCCACCCAAGCGGTCGCCGGAACGGCAAGGGAACCTCGATCTGAGCGGGATCAGAAATCCTGAAGAGAATAGGAAGGACCATTAAGGGAATACAGGCAGAAGAAGTATCCCGAACGGATGAAGTTAAACACGTCCTATGCCCAGATTTTGTCTGAATGCGCAAACGCAGAGTTTAGAGATATTAAAAGACCAGACCCCCTCGTTCTCAAGGACGGGCGGCCCCCATCTCGCAAGTATTGTCGATACCACATGAGTAACGGGCATGATACCAACAACTGCATGTCCCTCAAAGACGACATAGAGGAATTGATCAAGAAGGGTAAGCTCACCCAGTACGTAAAAAAGGGGCAAGCAGTTAGGCAGGAAGAGAATAGTGAAGGCCGTTCCCCTCGAAAGGGGAAGGCCGTCGTGAACGAAGTCAGCAAAGGGGGGGGAAGATGACGATGCAGAGGAAGATGAAGAAAACGACCAAAGGAAGTCTAGAGGGCGCCCGGTCGCCATGGTAATCACTGGAGGATGCCCCATAGAAGGAGGAGAAACAAACAAATCCATGAAGAGGCGGTGGAAAGAAATTATGAGTGTTGTGTAACACCCTAAAATTATTTAATTAATTTATTTAATTAAATAATTGGGGATTTAAATTTAATTATTGGATGTAATTCGATTAATTAGAATTTTATCTATTTTTGGTGGTATTAGGAAGGAGTGGAGGCGCCACTTGCATGACTTGGGCTTAAGTGAAAAAGCCCAAGCCCATGATCTCCAAAGTGTGCGAAGGGGGTTTTGTCGTAGGGGGCTAGGGTTTGTGGCTTTTTGCGACAAACCAAAAGAAAGAAAGAAAGAAAGAAAGAGCGTGAGATAGAGAGAGAGAGCAAGGGAAAAGCGCCGTAAGGAGAGAAGAGGAAGAGGAGAGGAGTCGCAAGCAAGGGAAGAGCGAGGAGCGTGGTTTTGTTGCTGTGATCCGTACGTGACTATCTCCGGAGCCTCCGTTCTTCAATTTCGAGGTTAGGGGAGCTCTATCACTCTATCTAATACATTCTATGATAGGCCCTAGATCTAAGGTTTCTCCTAGATTGCATGATGGTTTTGATGTTCTTGCGTTCTTGATTGTTCTTGATGCCAATTTTCGTATATATATATATATATATATGTGTTAATCACGAGTTCATGCGATTTGATTGTTGCTTGGTGTTTGATCTACGAATTGCACTATTGATGATGCTATGCGTATGTAATGAGAACTATGGTGTGGTCTATGTGTTTGAATTGTTGAAAGTGAAGTCGCATAAGGGTGTGGTTGTTGGGCGCCTAGGGCGCCATGAAGATGTTAGTGTTGATGTTTGTTTTAATTGAATTTTGATAAATTGAGTTTTGGTAAATTGGAATGGGATAAGGGTGTTTTAGTTGCTGGAAAAAAATTGGAGTTTTATGTTTTTAAATTGTGAAGAAAACGAATTTTTAGTTGTTAAAAAGTGTTGGGCAAATTCTGGATGTTGCTGCTGGTTCTGGGCGCTGGGCGCCTATGCTGGGCGCTGGGCGCCTGTTCTGTGTTGTTGTTGCGCGTGGGGGCGCGCCTGGGCGCTGGCGCCCGTGTTGTCTGTGTGTTGTGCGCGCATTGTTGCCCCTGGGCGCTAGGCGCCCGTGTCCGTGTCTTGTTTTGTGTTGCGCTGCGTTGCGCGTGTTCCCCTGGGCGCTAGGCGCCCGTGTTGCGTTGCGCTGCGCTGTGCGCGCGCGTTGTTGCTCCTGGGCGCTAGGCGCCCGTGCTGTGTTGCGTGCGTTGTTGTTGTTGCCTGGGCGCTGGGCGCCTGTGCACTTGTTGCCTGGTTGCCTGGGCGCCTAAGGCGCCTGTTCCCAGGATGTTGCATAATTTTTCCAAAATTGTTTTTATCATAACTTTTGATTTAGACGTCCGTTTTGAACGATTCGAAAAGTGCCGTGAAGCTTTTTACGTTGTCCATTCGTGGGTTCAATTTTTAAAATGAAAAATTGTTATTTTCTGACCGTTTGTGGGCGCCCAAGTGGCTGTCCCCGGCGATCGTCCCAGTGACATTGAAAAATGACGTGGAACTCTTTAAAATCCCTTTTGGTGTATAATACAACAGTTTTAACGTGGTAGTGTCAAAATGACTGTTTTGCCCCTAGTGGCCAAAGTTAATGATAATGATGTGTAAATGACGAGGATGCCCTTGGTGGCTAGTCAAATGACTGTTTTGCCCCTAGTGGCCAAAGTTAATGATAATGATGTGTAAATGACGAGGATGCCCTTGGTGGTTAGTCAAATGACGTTTTTGCCCTCAGTGGCTAATGTTTGAGTTAAATGATGTTTATGTGTGAGTGGCATTTGGGGGCCTGAGTGGCTAAGTGATGTTAAGGTCTAAGTGGCCTAGTGATGTTGTGTGAGGATTATGAATTTGACAGGTGCTGTGCTCCGTGCGAGCAAACAGGTAAGTGATGGGTCACATCGTTGACTGTGATCTGAGAAATTGTGTGATTTTTGTGAAGTGAATGGTGCATGTCATAGAGTCTCATGCCCACATGCATAAAACCAGTGATGTTTTGAGGCCTGAGTGGCCAAGTGATGATGAGGCCTGAGTGGCTAAGCGACGTTTTGTGAAAAGGTACCTTCATGCATATACCCGCGAGTGGGTTGCATTTCATAACTCTACATGACATGAGATGAGTTTGTACATGATGTGAATGATGACTGTGTTGTGGATGTTTTGTGTATTGGATGCTGATTATTCTAGTGCGTAGCCTGTGATTAGTGCTTATCATGTTTTCTATTATATAGACTGAAATGATGCTCACCCTTTCCTGTTTGAATGTTGCCCTCGTGTTGGTAACGTGCAGGTGATTCCCAGTGAAGGTATTAGCTTCACTTTTCGAGTCGAGTCGTCATGCTCTGATACGTAGCACTCAGGGGGGATAATGAACTCGGCCTTTATTAATGATTTTTGATTATTTGTCCATGTGGACCATTTGATTATGTTTTACAAATTTCCGCTGCGTAGTTGTTTGTGTTATGAGAAGTTTTATAAGTGACGTTAACCATGAGGCTTGAGTTTTTGATATTGTGATGTGCTACGTGGACGTATTAATTTGAGTTAAACTGTTTTTAAAGTTGGATAAGCGACGTTTGATTTGAGTACGTGTAACATTTCCTATGAATGAGATTTTTTTCAAACTCTGATTTTTATAAACAAAGTGACGGGTAGAAGGGGGTGTTACATTAGTGGTATCAGAGCAGTTCGGTCTGTCCGGCCGGTAGTTGAGTCGTCGTGTTGAGTAACATTGAGTTTGTTACTCGTTTCTGAATTCTGTTTTCTGTTGCAGTGCTAGAATGGCCAGACGAGACGACGCTGCTCTTGCTGCTGCATTGCAAGCTATGGCTCAGGCGATGCAGGGTCAGCAGAATGCTGGGGATAATGCTGGTTTTCGAAGTCTGACAACCTTCCAGAGGGAGAATCCGCCCACCTTTAAGGGCAAATATGATCCAGATGGTGCTATGGCTTGGCTGAAGGAGATCGAGAGGATTTTCAGGGTGATGAACTGTACTGTTGAGCAGAAAGTCCGCTTTGGTACCCATATGCTAGCCGAGGAGGCCGACGACTGGTGGTTGGCTACTAGGCAGAGGTTAGAGGCTGTACAGGAAGAGATTACTTGGGAGGTTTTCAGCAGGGAATTTCTGAGAAAGTATTTTCCGGAAGACGTCCGCGGGAAGAAAGAGATAGAGTTTTTGGAGCTGAAGCAGGGTGGTATGTCTGTGACTGCCTATGCGGCAAAATTTGTGGAGCTAGCCAAATTTTATCCACATTACAGTGAGGCTACGGCTGAGTTTTCAAAATGCATCAAATTTGAGAATGGGTTGAGGCCTGATATTAAACAGGCCATTGGTTATCAAAAGATTCGTGTGTTCGCAGATCTGGTTGATAGTTGTAGGATCTTCGAGGAGGACAGTACTGCTCGCTACAAAGCTACTTCTGAGAGAAAGGGCAAGTTTCAGAGTCGAAGCAAGCCGTATGAGGTTCCTGCGGGTAAGGGTTATCAGAGAGCTGCTGGAGGTAAGGGTTCTGGTGGGGGAGATGCCCCTGCTAGCATTGTCTGTTATAAGTGTGGCAAGCCTGGCCACAAGAGTACTACATGCAGGTCGGATGACAGGAATTGCTACCGTTGTGGTAAAAAGGGCCATATGGCAGCTGAGTGTAAGGTCAAGGATGTGGTGTGTTTCAACTGTGGTGAGTCTGGGCATATCAGTACAAAGTGTACAAAGCCTAAAAAGGAAAGGTCTACTGGGAAGGTATTTGCATTGGCAGGAGAGGAGCCTGATGATGATGATGGTCTGATTAGAGGTACGTGTTTTATTAATGGTACTTCTCTGAAATCTCTTATTGATACTGGTGCTACCCATTGTTTTATTTCTGTTGATTGCTGTAAAAGATTGGGTCTTGTTTTATCTGCTATGTGTGGGGATATGGTTGTCGATACTCCTGCGAAGGGGTCGGTGATTACGTCCCAGGTGTGTTCTCAGTGTCCCGTGTCGATCTTCGGCAGGGACTTTATTGTGAATTTTGTCTGTTTGCCGTTGAGAGGTCTGGATGTAATCTTAGGGATGGACTGGTTAGAGAATAATCACGTTCATATCAACTGTCGTAGCAAGTCGGTTAGTTTCGGTGAAGAAAGTTCGGTTTTGGTGTCTGCTGACCAGTTGAAGAAATTGAAGAAAGAAGGAGTTCAGTTATTTGCGTTGATGGCTTCGTTGTCTGCTGAGAGTCAGGCTGTTATTGAAGAGCTGAAGGTAGTACGCGAATTTCCTGAAGTATTTCCTGATGAAATCCCGGGTGTGCCACCGGAAAGAGAAGTGGAGTTTTCGATTGATCTTGTACCTGGTACGAGGCCTGTGTCTATGGCACCGTACAGAATGTCGGCGTCGGAATTGTCTGAGTTGAAGACGCAACTTGAAGAATTGCTTGAGAAAAAGTTTGTAAGACCGAGTGTATCACCGTGGGGAGCTCCGGTATTGTTAGTGAAGAAGAAAGATGGGAGCATGAGGTTATGTGTGGACTATCGTCAGTTGAATAAGGTAACTATCAAGAATAAGTATCCACTTCCGAGGATCGACGATCTGATGGATCAATTAGTAGGTGCTCGTGTTTTCAGCAAAATTGATTTGAGGTCCGGATATCATCAGATTAAAGTAAAGGATGAGGATGTTCAGAAAACGGCGTTCAGAACGAGGTATGGGCATTATGAGTATTCAGTGATGCCGTTCGGTGTGACCAATGCTCCTGGTGTATTTATGGAATATATGAACCGTATTTTCCATGATTACCTAGATCGGTTTGTGGTAATCTTCATAGATGATATTCTAGTTTATTCTAAGTCAGATGAAGAGCATGCTGAGCATCTGAAGTCAGTGTTGGAAGTTTTAAAAGAGAAAAAGTTGTACGCCAAGTTATCGAAGTGTGAGTTCTGGCTGAAAGAGGTGAGTTTCCTCGGGCACGTGATTTCTGGTAATGGTATTGCGGTTGATCCGGCAAAGGTAGAAGCAGTGTTGGAGTGGGAGTCTCCGAAGTCCGTAACAGAGATTAGAAGCTTTTTGGGTTTGGCTGGGTACTACAGGAGGTTCATCGAGGGTTTTTCCAAGTTGGCCCTCCCATTGACTCAGTTGACTTGCAAGGGTAAAGTTTTTGTTTGGGATGCTCGATGCGAGGAAAGTTTTATGGAGCTGAAAAAGAGATTGACGACGTCACCTGTTTTGACGTTGCCTAATCCAGAGGAACCGTTCGTTGTGTATTGTGACGCTTCGAAGATGGGTCTCGGTGGTGTGTTGATGCAGGATGGGAAGGTCGTTGCGTATGCGTCGAGGCAATTGCGGATTCATGAGAAAAATTACCCTACGCATGATTTGGAATTGGCTGCTGTGGTATTTGTGCTTAAAATTTGGAGGCACTACCTTTATGGTTCAAGGTTCGAAGTGTTCAGTGATCATAAGAGTCTAAAATATCTGTTCGATCAAAAAGAGTTGAATATGAGACAGCGTCGGTGGTTGGAACTCTTGAAGGATTATGACTTCGGTTTGAATTATCATCCCGGCAAGGCTAACGTCGTGGCTGATGCTTTAAGCAGGAAGTCTTTGCATATGTCGGCTATGATGGTGAGAGAATTAGAGTTAATTGAAGAATTCAGAGATTTGAGTTTGGTTTGTAAAATGACACCTCGCAGTGTCAAGCTGGGAATGTTGAAGATTGATAATGATTTCCTGGGCAGCATCAGAGAGGCTCAGAAGTCAGATGTTAAGTTAGTGGATTTAATTAATGGGGTTGGTCAATCTGAAGATGAAGATTTCAAATTAGATTCCAGTGGTGTGTTGAGGTTCCGGGGGAGGATCTGTGTTCCTGACGATGAAGAGATGAGAAAGGCAATTTTACAGGAAGGTCATCGTAGCAAGTTGAGTATCCATCCTGGAGCAACGAAGATGTATCAAGATCTGAAAAAGATGTTTTGGTGGTATGGTATGAAGAGAGATGTGGCGCAATTTGTGTATGCCTGTTTGACCTGTCAGAAATCTAAGGTAGAGCATCAGAAGCCTGCAGGGCTAATGCAACCGTTGGAAATACCAGAGTGGAAATGGGATAGCATAGCAATGGATTTTGTGACGGGGTTACCGAATACAGCTAAGGGTCATGACGCTATTTGGGTGATCATTGATAGGTTAACGAAGTCTGCTCATTTTATTCCTATTAATATCACTTATCCAGTGTCGAGGTTGGCAGAGGTATATGTCAAGGAGATTGTGAGGCTGCACGGTGTTCCGAAGAGTATTGTGTCAGATAGGGATCCGAGGTTCACTTCCGAGTTTTGGAAGAGTTTGCAGAAAGAATTGGGTTCTAAGTTGAAAATGAGTTCGGCGTATCATCCCCAGACCGATGGTCAGTCCGAGAGAACAATTCAGTCGTTGGAGGATTTGTTGAGGGCTTGTGTATTGGAACAGCGGGGTTCATGGGATTCCTATCTTGCGTTGATTGAGTTTACCTATAACAACAGTCACCATTCCAGTATTGGGATGGCACCGTTTGAAGCATTGTATGGTCGAAAGTGTAGGACGCCATTATGTTGGTATGATTCGGGAGAGAGTGTAGTTTTGGGACCGGAGATTGTCCGGGAGACTACGGAGAAGATCAAGATGATCCGTGAGAAGATGAAGGCTTCGCAGAGTCGTCAGAAGAGTTATCATGACAAGCGGAGGAAGGATTTAGAGTTTCAGGAGGGTGAGCATGTGTTCTTGAGGGTTTCTCCTATTACCGGTGTTGGCCGGGCGTTGAAATCGAAGAAGCTCACTCCTCGATTTGTTGGTCCTTATCAGATATCCGAGAGAATTGGAAATGTGGCTTATAGGGTGGCTTTACCGCCAAATCTTTCGAACTTGCACGACGTGTTTCACGTGTCGCAACTTCGGAAGTATGTTTCGGATCCATCTCATGTGATCCAAGTGGACGATGTAGAGGTGCGGGATAATCTCACTGTGGAGACGATGCCCGTAAGGATTGAGGATCGTGAAGTGAAGGCGCTTAGAGGCAAAGAGATTGCATTAGTGAAAGTGGTCTGGCTAGGAGCTGCCGGCGAGAGTATGACTTGGGAGCTAGAGAGCAAGATGCGAGAGTCCTACCCAGAGTTGTTTGACCAGGTAAATTTCGAGGACGAAATATTCTAAGTGGGGGAGAGTTGTAACACCCTAAAATTATTTAATTAATTTATTTAATTAAATAATTGGGGATTTAAATTTAATTATTGGATGTAATTCGATTAATTAGAATTTTATCTATTTTTGGTGGTATTAGGAAGGAGTGGAGGCGCCACTTGCATGACTTGGGCTTAAGTGAAAAAGCCCAAGCCCATGATCTCCAAAGTGTGCGAAGGGGGTTTTGTCGTAGGGGGCTAGGGTTTGTGGCTTTTTGCGACAAACCAAAAGAAAGAAAGAAAGAAAGAAAGAGCGTGAGATAGAGAGAGAGAGCAAGGGAAAAGCGCCGTAAGGAGAGAAGAGGAAGAGGAGAGGAGTCGCAAGCAAGGGAAGAGCGAGGAGCGTGGTTTTGTTGCTGTGATCCGTACGTGACTATCTCCGGAGCCTCCGTTCTTCAATTTCGAGGTTAGGGGAGCTCTATCACTCTATCTAATACATTCTATGATAGGCCCTAGATCTAAGGTTTCTCCTAGATTGCATGATGGTTTTGATGTTCTTGCGTTCTTGATTGTTCTTGATGCCAATTTTCGTATATATATATATATATATATATATGTGTTAATCACGAGTTCATGCGATTTGATTGTTGCTTGGTGTTTGATCTACGAATTGCACTATTGATGATGCTATGCGTATGTAATGAGAACTATGGTGTGGTCTATGTGTTTGAATTGTTGAAAGTGAAGTCGCATAAGGGTGTGGTTGTTGGGCGCCTAGGGCGCCATGAAGATGTTAGTGTTGATGTTTGTTTTAATTGAATTTTGATAAATTGAGTTTTGGTAAATTGGAATGGGATAAGGGTGTTTTAGTTGCTGGAAAAAAATTGGAGTTTTATGTTTTTAAATTGTGAAGAAAACGAATTTTTAGTTGTTAAAAAGTGTTGGGCAAATTCTGGATGTTGCTGCTGGTTCTGGGCGCTGGGCGCCTATGCTGGGCGCTGGGCGCCTGTTCTGTGTTGTTGTTGCGCGTGGGGGCGCGCCTGGGCGCTGGCGCCCGTGTTGTCTGTGTGTTGTGCGCGCATTGTTGCCCCTGGGCGCTAGGCGCCCGTGTCCGTGTCTTGTTTTGTGTTGCGCTGCGTTGCGCGTGTTCCCCTGGGCGCTAGGCGCCCGTGTTGCGTTGCGCTGCGCTGTGCGCGCGCGTTGTTGCTCCTGGGCGCTAGGCGCCCGTGCTGTGTTGCGTGCGTTGTTGTTGTTGCCTGGGCGCTGGGCGCCTGTGCACTTGTTGCCTGGTTGCCTGGGCGCCTAAGGCGCCTGTTCCCAGGATGTTGCATAATTTTTCCAAAATTGTTTTTATCATAACTTTTGATTTAGACGTCCGTTTTGAACGATTCGAAAAGTGCCGTGAAGCTTTTTACGTTGTCCATTCGTGGGTTCAATTTTTAAAATGAAAAATTGTTATTTTCTGACCGTTTGTGGGCGCCCAAGTGGCTGTCCCCGGCGATCGTCCCAGTGACATTGAAAAATGACGTGGAACTCTTTAAAATCCCTTTTGGTGTATAATACAACAGTTTTAACGTGGTAGTGTCAAAATGACTGTTTTGCCCCTAGTGGCCAAAGTTAATGATAATGATGTGTAAATGACGAGGATGCCCTTGGTGGCTAGTCAAATGACTGTTTTGCCCCTAGTGGCCAAAGTTAATGATAATGATGTGTAAATGACGAGGATGCCCTTGGTGGTTAGTCAAATGACGTTTTTGCCCTCAGTGGCTAATGTTTGAGTTAAATGATGTTTATGTGTGAGTGGCATTTGGGGGCCTGAGTGGCTAAGTGATGTTAAGGTCTAAGTGGCCTAGTGATGTTGTGTGAGGATTATGAATTTGACAGGTGCTGTGCTCCGTGCGAGCAAACAGGTAAGTGATGGGTCACATCGTTGACTGTGATCTGAGAAATTGTGTGATTTTTGTGAAGTGAATGGTGCATGTCATAGAGTCTCATGCCCACATGCATAAAACCAGTGATGTTTTGAGGCCTGAGTGGCCAAGTGATGATGAGGCCTGAGTGGCTAAGCGACGTTTTGTGAAAAGGTACCTTCATGCATATACCCGCGAGTGGGTTGCATTTCATAACTCTACATGACATGAGATGAGTTTGTACATGATGTGAATGATGACTGTGTTGTGGATGTTTTGTGTATTGGATGCTGATTATTCTAGTGCGTAGCCTGTGATTAGTGCTTATCATGTTTTCTATTATATAGACTGAAATGATGCTCACCCTTTCCTGTTTGAATGTTGCCCTCGTGTTGGTAACGTGCAGGTGATTCCCAGTGAAGGTATTAGCTTCACTTTTCGAGTCGAGTCGTCATGCTCTGATACGTAGCACTCAGGGGGGATAATGAACTCGGCCTTTATTAATGATTTTTGATTATTTGTCCATGTGGACCATTTGATTATGTTTTACAAATTTCCGCTGCGTAGTTGTTTGTGTTATGAGAAGTTTTATAAGTGACGTTAACCATGAGGCTTGAGTTTTTGATATTGTGATGTGCTACGTGGACGTATTAATTTGAGTTAAACTGTTTTTAAAGTTGGATAAGCGACGTTTGATTTGAGTACGTGTAACATTTCCTATGAATGAGATTTTTTTCAAACTCTGATTTTTATAAACAAAGTGACGGGTAGAAGGGGGTGTTACATGTTGCATCGACCTCCGCTCCCAGAACGCCCTCGAACAGACCACCATTGACCTTCGACGGCGACGACCTGCTTGATGGGAAACCGAACAAGTATGTCCCTTTGATAATAACTGTAGTAATGGAAAATGTGGAAGTTAGGAGAATATTGGTCGATCAGGGCAGCTCAGCGGACATCATTTTCGAGGACCTTCTGGACGCCCTAAGGATACCCAAGAGCGAGTTGAGGACCTACCGAGGATCCGATCTGATAGGGTTCAACGGATCGTCAACCACGCCCCTTGGAATGATTGAGCTCATGGTAACTTTCGGGGACGATAGCGGGACGAGACCAAAGTGCAGGATCGCCAAGACCGATTTCCTCGTACTACCATGCAAATCAGTATACCAGTGCATCATAGGACGACCCACGTTGGGAAAGCTTGGGGGAGTGACCTCCATTGTCCACTTGAAAATGAAGTTTCACTCGGACAGTAACGAAGTAGTCACCGTTTCGGCTGACTTACAATCCGCTCGAAGGTGTCACTACATGAGCCTCAAAGAACAAGGCGAAAATGAGACAAAAAAGACCGATACTGCGGGCAAGAACGGGAATCAAGTCAACGTCGCCGATTTAGACGCCAGGTACGACCCGGACAGTGACACAAAAAAGGAGACGATGATCTAGCCCGAGAGCTCAAAAAGAGAATTAAAAGACCAGAGCCGGACGGAGAGCTCGTCAAGATACAGCTGGGGAGCGACCCGGAGAAGACCGTGGCGGTGGGAAACGACCTTCCCCCGGAAGTACAAGATCAGTTGATCCAGTGTTTAAAAGAACACGCTGATCCAGGCATTCCGCCAGAGGTAGCTTGTCAACACCTGGCCGTTAACCCCACAGCCAAATGGGTCGCCCAAAGAAGAAGGGTGCAGAGTGAGGAGAAAGGACGAGCGGCCATTAAAGCGATCGATGACTTGCGGGAAGCCGGGTTCATTAAAGAAATCAAGTATACGACATGTCTATCCAACGTCGTCCTAGTCAAGAAGGCCAATGGGAAATGGCGCATGTGCGTTGACTATACTGATCTTAATCGGGCATGCCCTAAAGACGCGTTTCCGGTGCCTAGTGTAGACCGGTTGGTAGACAGCGCAAGCGGGTTTCGATTACTCTCATTTTTGGATGCTTACTCGGGCTACAACCAGATCGCAATGCACCCACCCGATCAAGAAAAGACGGCCTTCATGACAACAAGAGAGAACCACTGTTACCTAGTCATGCCCTTCGGGTTGAAAAATGCGGGAGCTACTTACCAAAGAATGATGAGTAGGGTTTTTTCGAGCACAAATCGGCAGAACGGTGGAAGTATACTTAGACGACATGATCATTAAAAGTAAACAAGACATTGATCATGTGGCCGATCTAAAAGAGGTATTTATGGAAGCCCGCAAGAACTCGCTGAAGCTAAACCCTGAGAAGTGCACATTCGGGGTCAGAGCGGGCAAGTTTTTAGGGTTCTATTTGACAGAGCGGGGAATTAAGGCGAATCCAAATAAATGCAGGGCGGTGACAGAGATGAAGTCGCCCACTAGTAAAAAAGAGATCCAGAAGCTGAACGGGATGATAGCCGCACTCTCAAGATTCATTTCAAAGGCAGCTAGGAAGTCCCTCCCGCTCTTCAAACTGCTTAAGAAATAGGCACAGTTCGAGTGGTCGCTCGAGTGTGACCAAGCTCTAGACCAGTTGAAAGAAGCTCTGTTGCAACCACCTATCTTGACAACTCCAGAACCCGAGGAGACATTATATCTGTATCTCTCCATCAGTGAAGAAGCTTTAGCAGCCGTGCTAGTACGGGAGGACGAGGCAAAACAAAATCCCGTATATTTTGGGAGTAAAGAACTCCAGGGACCAGAGCTCAGGTACCAAAGGATTGATAAGCTAGCCCTGGCGCTGATTGTGGCAGCCCGAAGGCTGAGATCATATTTCGTGGCCCACCAGATCGTCCTCAGAATAGACCAGCCCATTCGACAGATCTTGCATCGACCTGACCTAGCGGGAAGAATGATTAAATGGGCGGTGGAGCTCTCGGAGTTCGACATCAAGTATGAAACGAGAACAACCGCGAAAGAACAAATCCTGGCGGATTTCATAGCCGAGATGACCCCGATCCAGGAAGAAGGGCGTGAGCAGACCTGGACGCTGTATGTGGACGGCTCCTCTAATAGCAAAGGGAGCGGGACGGGGATGATCCTAGAAATCCCAGAAGGAATGACGGTGGAGGTCTCTTTGACATTCTTGTTTTCCACCTCAAACAACCAAGCAGAATATGAGGCGTGCATTGCGAGACTTATGCTCGCTCGGGAATTCAAAGTGTAACGGGTCGAACTCCACTCAGACTCTCTGTTGGTAGTATCCCAGATTAAAGAGGCGTTCGATGCAAAGGATGAAGTGTTAAGGAGATACCTGGCCAAAGTAAGAGAACTACTCGAGCAGTTCGACCATGCAGAAGTACTACACATTCCCCGATCAGAGAATACAAGGGCTGACGTGCTCTCAAAACTGGCCAGCACGAAAAACCCGGGAAATCACAGGAGTGTCATTCAGAAAATCCTCCCCCAGCCCAGCGTCAACCTGGAAACATCTCCAAACCCAGATGTTTGCACGATCACCCTTGACGAGATGTGGATTGATCCCATTCTAAAGTATATCACGGGCGGGGAAGAACCAACCGATCCAAAGAAGGCGGCTTTGACGCGTAGACGAGCATCGTCTTACACTGTCATCGAAGGAAAGTTATTTCGAAGAGGATTCTCTATGTCACTACTAAAGTGCCTAACGCCAAGTGAAGCCGATTACGTTTTGAGGGAGATCCATGAAGGAATATGTGGAAACCACATGGGAGCACGAGCTCTAGCCAAGAAAGCACTAAGGGCAGGATATTATTGGCCCACGATGGATAAGGATGCAAGCAGCCTAGTTAAAAAATGTGACAAGTGCCAGAGGCACGTTGACGTACACATCGCTCCTCCAGTTGAGTTAAACAGCATGACCGCCCCGTGGCCGTTCTCCTGGTGGGGGATGGACCTTCTGGGCCTGTTCACAGTCGCCCCGGGACAACTGAAGTACCTAATCGTTGCAGTAGATTACTTTACCAAGTGGATTGAGGCCGAACCTTTAGCAACCATCACGTTCAGGAACTGTTTGAAGTTCTTCAAGAAAAATATACTGGTCCGGTTTTGGATCCCAGAGGTATTAGTCTCAGACAATGACACTCAATTCACAGATAAAAATTTCCAAGAGTCCATGGTAGAGCTAGGGGTGAGGCAGCGTTTCACCTCCGTTGAACACCCACAGACGAACGGCCAAGCAGAGGCCGCCAATCGAGTGATATTGCGCGGGTTGAAGCGAAGGTTAGATGAAGCCAAAGGGAGATGGGCAGAAGAACTCCCCTTCGTCCTGTGGCCGTATCGGACGACCCCCCATTCAACGATGGGCGAGGCCCCATTCAAGATGGTCTACGGGGTAGATGCACTCATCCCAGTGGAAATCGGGCAGCTTACCTGGAGGACGGCCAACCCAAAGCCACCCGAGCAGAACGATCAAGAGCTCAGAGAAGAGCTCGACCTAGTTGACGAGATGCGCACCAGAGCCTCACTAAGGGAAGCAATTGTGAAACAGGGGATGGCTACTAAACACAATGCCAAGCTCGTTCCAAGAGATTTCTCAGTTGGTCAACTCGTCCTAAGAAAAGCATCAGTGGGACAAAAGAACACAGCTCAGGGAAAGCTCGCCCCAAACTGGGAAGGACCCTACCGAGTCATCTCGAAAATGGGAAGGGGTGCTTTCCAGCTCCAGACAATGAGCGGGGGAGTAGTACCAAGGACCTGGAATGCTATAAACCTTAGACATTGTTTTGTTTAAATTATATCGTTGGCAAAGCTTTTGTAACACGTTTTTCCAAGTCGACCGGGCGGGACACTCTTTTTTCCCACTGGGTTTTTATTGAGGCCCGCCCGGCCATCAATAAAGATGGAATAGTTCCTTATGACCGTTCGTTCATTTACATTCTGTTCATAGTAAGTAAAAAACTGACCAGCCGAGTTAAGTTCAAACCGAGTTTGATAAACTACTGAATAAGTCAGGATGTGCTTAGTCGATCTAAGTTACACACGACGCGACTCCAAGAGATGGTCGCACCCCCGAGGACGAGTTCAATCTAGACAGAAGTCTAGTAAATTGTCCGAGGGCGAATACTCGAAATAAAAAGAAAGAAAGAACGATCATCGATTATCAATACGACCAACTAATAGAAAATAAAATAACGAGGACGATCAGAATAAAGTGCATAAATCAAAAGGGGAGAGCCCCAATAAAGTACATATTACATCAAAAAGGGGGCGACCGACGGTCCGCCCCTAGACAAAAGTACAAAGAAGCGGACAAGGAAAAAATTACAAAGGACGCTCATAGACGACCACTTCCTCTCGCACGATGTTCCCCTGCTCGTCCTTCTCAGCGGGGTAAACAATGCGACCATCTTGATGGGAGTGGGAGGGGTTGATGATGTTTGGGTCGATCTCCAGAGTGGGATAGACACACCGCACCTGAGCCAAAGCCTCTTCAAAACGCTCCTGGCAAATAGCGAGGGTTGACTCAACCACCCGGTCACATTCCTCCTGAGCCTCATCCCGCTCTTTTTCCAGAGTGCCGACATTCTCCTTGAGCTTAGCAACCTCTTCAGCCAACCCCTCAACCTGACCAAACAACTCGTTCACCCTTGACACTTCCAGGTCAACCCTACTCTCGACCTCAGTTTTGGCATTCAGCGCATCGTCCCGCTCTTTGGTCACAGTGGAGAGGGTCTTCTTAGTTTCATCAAGGGCATCGGCGGTAGGTTTGAGAGCGGCCTCAGATTCTTGAAGCTTCTTCTTGGTGGCCTCCAGCTCCTCCCGCAACTCTGAGATAAATCCATAAGTGTCATACCCCAATTTTGTCCGGCTTAGGTCAAAACCCTAATTTTCCACAAAAATAAATAAATTGAGGAGTGAGGAGCATTATGCATTGCATTTTTGAGTCCTGAAAGTCATTCCAGAGCTTTTAAAATCATTTTTAGAGTTGAAATACACTTCCTGGATAAATTAGGGTTTTAGGGTCAAAAAGGGCATTTTGGTCATTTCACAACAAAAACGGTTTTTCATCACAAATCACTGGGTAATCATCAGGGGAATTATTTGAGGAAGAATGCGCTTAATTAGATTTTATTTTTTTTATTTTATGCGCATGGATGTTATTCATTTGCATAGAAAGCTCAAATTTAAAGGAAAGGGTAAAATGGGAATTTCCTTCAAGGGGAGGTATCAAATCAATTTTGGGAATGGTGGTATCATAGAATTTTGGGCCCAATGATTTATTTCCTAAGACATGGCCCAAAATGGTAAGATTTTCATGGAATAATCAAGAAAAGAATAATCAAAATATGGAAGGGATAATGTTGTGCACATGGGAGACAAATAGTACAATTGCCAACTTGCAAAAGTTGGAAAATTCTCACCCTCTCTCCCTTGTAAAATAGGCGCCTCACTCCCTTCCTCACTCTCTATTTTGTGTTTTCTCCCTATCCTTAATCCATGTGATAAGTGATCTCAACCCTTCATTCAAAATTCAAAGTTCAATCCTAAAGCACTTCTCAAGAACAATGACCAAAATGACCCCTTTGCTTGGTGCCCAAGTTCAATTATTCATTTCCATTTATTTTCAGCTGATTATTAATTCATTTTTATTGCTTGATTACCATTTTAACCCTAGACCTAATCCCATTTTATAAATACCTCTCATATTCACTCATTCCTAACTTTTCGTTCATTCTCTCCTACACTAAAATTAGCACACCACTCTCCTCTCCTTCCTCCTTGCTTGGCCGAAGCTACACCCTCTCCCTCTCCTCCATTTATTTTATTTTTCTTCATCCAAACACCACCAATCCATCTCCCCTTCATCCCTCTCTCACATACTACTTCCATTCTCCACTAAAACTCAAGAACTTTCATCAAGAGGGGGTGACCTTCATTTTGGGCATGGGTTCTTTGTTGGTGTCCTTGGTTGATTTGTGTTCTTGCTCTCCATTTCTTGCATAATCTAGCTAGGATCTAAGGTATACTCTAAAACCCTTGCATCATCTTCAACCTTTTTGCATTAAAACCCATTTTCCTCTTCACTTTTCATTTCGCATATCATTATCATTTTGTTTAAAATGTAGTTTGTTGTTGTTGGTGAGAGGAGCCTTAAACACTATTGACAAGCACTTAGGGAGGCTTGGGTGTTTAAGGTGCCTCTCACCCTTGAATATTTGGTTTCATGTTGTTTTGTGTTAATTTCTTGTATTTTTTGTGAAATAAAATGTGAATCCATGCTTGTTTGGTTCACCTACTATGATTAATGTGTTCTTAAGCTAATTTTGTTGTTCCTCTTTGCTCGATGATGTACAATCTTGGCATTGATATTTGATTTTGGTGTTAAATGTTATTTTCAACATATTTCACTTGCAAATATTTGTTGATGATCTAGCAAGATGATTCCTACTTGTGCTTTGTGCACTTTATGTTAAGTAGTTGAAGATTGCTAGATGTGATTCAACCTTGTTTATGTGTTCTCTTATTTAGTCTTATTTTAATGTGCTTATTGTTAATGGTGGATGATCTAGCAATATGATTCCTACTTGTGCTTTGTGCACTTTATGCTAAGTAGTTGAAGATTGCTAGATGTGATTCAACCTTGTTTATGTGTTCTCTTATTTAGTCTTATTTTAATGTGCTTATTGTTAATGGTGGATGATCTAGCAAGATGATTCCTACTTGTGCTTTGTGCACTTTATGCTAAGTAGTTGAAGATTGCTAGATGTGATTCAACCTTGTTTATGTGTTCTTTTATTTAAGTCTTGTTCTAATTTGCTTATCGTTAATTGTGGATGATAGGCAAGTTGATTCTCACTAGTGCCTAGTGCACTTTTCTCAAAGTGAGAGGATTGCTCTATATGATTCAACTTTGTTTATGTGTTCTTTTATTTAAGTCTTGTTTTAATTTGCTTATTGTTAATTGTGGATGATAGGCAAGTTGATTCTCACTAGTGCCTAGTGCACTTTTCTCAAAGTGAGAGGATTGCTCTATGTGATTCAACTTTGTTTTAATGTTTATTTATTTGTTCTTATGTTCTAGTTTGATCAATGTTCATTGTTGATGATAAATCATGTGACTCCCACTTGTGCCCAGGGCATCATATTTTAAGTGGTGAAGATGGTTTTAGATGATTCAATCTTCCTCTTGTAATTTTGTTTTTTAATGAATAAAAGATGAGATTGTAGGTTTATGGTTTAGGGTTCGTGAGGTATTACAAGGGATAGGTTACCCAAAACCTTGATGCCCCCTCGTCTTTGATCGTGTTATTAACCTTTGGGCATTTGTTCATATTATTGATTGCAAAGGATAGGCTTACCCTAGTCTTGATGCAATTCCTTTTGTTCATGTTATTGAGAAATCATTGCTCACATGTTCACTAGCTTAACTAAGACCATTCTATGCCTGTGATCAATTGTTTAATTGCTCTTGATGCAACTTAAATGTCTTGATTTAATTGTGTGCCATCCTCTCCACTTGTATGACCTCCTAATGAAGACGTAAGCCTACTTGCTTGTTGTAGCATAGAGTCATTAGGGTAAATACACTCTTTCTTACACACACACACACACACACACACACACACATTTGTCTTGAGAACCTTACTTTGCATCCTTGACATTTGAATCTTTGATTGTATTGGCATGTTTAGTCTTAGTTGACGTTCAACAAATGCGTGATTGCTCGATTAACGAATGTGCTTGAACTTTATAACCAATCTTTAATAATAACATCACGCTTTCCCAAAAAACCTCTCAAACTCTTTTCTAACCAATGCAAGTTATTAGTGACTATGACCCAAAGCCTTTGCTTGTTTGATTGTCATGAACGCTATCAAGAGTTATTAGTAATGATCACTCAAAGTCTTTGCTTGCTGGTCATTATGAAAGCTTTTCCTTTTTCCAAACCCTTTCAAAAGCATTTTCATTTTCAAATTAGAACTACGTCGCTTTGATTCCCATTTGAGATACGTAGGAGCGAGTCTCGTTCTCGTCAAGCGCAGCAAATAAAAGTCATTTTAGCAATCAAAAACTAGCATTTGCGTAACAAAGAGAATCATTTCTATAAGCTAGAATCATTTTCAAACCCATCTTTGCCAGTGGTTAATCAGAACCTTTGTTCGTCTAGCCATTGGTAGCGATGTCTTTTCCCCCCAAAGAACAATAAGCGGTGATCACCCATAGCTTTTGTTAGTTTGATCATCTGTGCTAATCAATCTCTTTCGAAAACCATTTTCAAAAGAGCAAATAAAAAACGAGTTGCTACTAATAGTCAATCAGAACCCTTGTTCGTCTGACTGGCGGCGGTGACTCTCATTTTCAAAAACACTTAGCGGTGATTACCCATAACCTTGGTTAGTTTAATCATTCACTAAATGCTCGTCCTATTTCGAAAACTCACTAAAAAGACAAAAGACAAAAACCTTTTCAAAGAATAGACAAGCCAAGAACTACGTAGCTTTGAATTCTCCATCGCACCGGAAGATACGTAGGAGCGAGAGGCTAACTCTCGTCAAGCGCCAAAAATAAAAATTTTCATTAAGTCTTCTCATTCCCTTTTCAATAAAGAGGCAATTTAAGTATTTTCCAAATCAACACTTAAAACCACACGTTTAATTAAAGGTTCCCTTTCGGTAGAAAGGAGGTGTGGGGTGTTAATACCTTCCCCATGCCTAACCGACCCCCGAACCCAAATTTTCCGGTTTCCAAAAGGTCGTTCGCTTTCCAGAAAGGTTTTTCTTCAATATTTTCCTTATAAAAAATATTGGTGGCGACTTCATTGTTTTAAAAAGTTGTAAACGAAGAAAGATCCCCTCAGGGACTTTTTCGGGCGCAACAATAAGCACGGTTTAGCTTATCAGTTTTGTCTAAGTTATCACTCTCCAACCACAAGTTTTGGGCGAGGAGTCTATTACCTGCAGTCCGATCCACCTCCCCTTGCTTCAACTTAGAGATCAGGCGAGATCCAGCCTTGGCCACATCTGCCACAAAGAGAAGAGAGTCGTGACGGAAGCGGTCGAAGTCCACCTCAGAGACGTCCTCCAAGTCAAGGCCAGAAACCGGTCTCCTTTGGGCCTCTCTTGTTGCCTTGCTCCTCTTCGATGGAGGGTCAACCCCGAAGTCGTCCCCAGTGAGATCAACAACAGGGAGAGAGCGATCCCTCTTCTTCCCGGAGCTGGGGTGGGTAGCGGCGCTGGTGCCCGCCTTATCAGCGGCATTGGCAGCATCACCAATCGAAGGGGGTGGTTCGACTGGGGTAGATGGAGCGGGTTGAGATTTTCTGCCTTTCCTGGCCTTCCTCATAAGTTCCTCATATCCCATGCCCACCATTTCACCTAAAAAGAAGGAAGAACGGTCAGTAAAAAACAAAACAAAAGGGGAGAAGGAGTAGAGGAAGTAGGAGCGGTCGCACCAAGAGCGACACGGAAACTAGAGTCGTCCCGTGCCCGTATCAGCCGATAGCACTCTATCAATTCCTCGTCCATCCAGGAAGCCATGTTCTCAAACAGCCTCAAGGTTTCCAGATCGCCCTCGCTAAGTTTGCAGCGTGTTCTGTAAGTGCCGGGGGGGACGAAGGTAGTGTGCATACGTCCATGCGATGGGAAACTTGTAGCCACTCACCCGCCCCCGAGCGTCCAGAGACCCGACCATCTTACGAGACTCCTCACAAACGGGTACAACCCACATGAAGGAAAGCTTCCAGGGCTTCAACGAAACAGAGTAAGGTTTAAAAAGTTTGAAGTCAGACTGGCCCTTGATACTCAAATGCTCCCACCAGTTTCTATTGCTCCCTGGTTCCGGCCGCCGACTCATCTCGAAAATTTTGAAGAAAAGAGACCGAGAGCAGTCACGTCCCATGACTCTCATCAACTGCTCATATACCTTGATGAAGGCCCATGAGTTGGGGTGCAGTTGAGACGGCGCAACTCCAAGATAACAAAGAAGGGAACGTTGGAAAGAGGTAAACGGGGGACGAACCCGCATGACACGAAGAACGTTCGCATACATGGTAAATTTGAGAGAAGAGAGGACGACGGCCACATGCTCGTCCAAAGAAGGACCTTCCACCGCCCATAATTGACCGGGATCGCCTACCATGTTCGCAAAATATTGAAGTACCTCATCCCCAGGGTGAAGGATCGAAGGTAAGTTGTTGAGCACGGTCGAAGAAATCCAAGAGCGGTCTTCGCCAATCACGCCGCCCCAATCGGGATCCTCTACCCCGTTAACTGGTCGTAAGTCCCTTTCAGAGCGAGCTGAGGCACTAGCAACATGAGAAGGAGTATTGGCGGCCTCTGATGGTTCAAAAGTGTCCTCTGATCCTCGAGAATGGGAATGCGCAAGGTTACCCATTGGAACGGTCCGGTCGGAAGACGTGCTCTCACCAGACAAATCGGTAGAAGAAGTGGGCGGATGAGCTCCAGATGGAGATTCGATCATGGCTCCGCACGAACCGGGGGAAGTACAAATTTCGGCCAGCCGAACAGGAGGACTGCTGGGAATGCGGGCGGTTTGCTTTGTCCGCACCAGATCCAGATCCTGCAAGAAGGGTGGCAAGAAAGTCAGACCACCTATAGACGACCTACCGAAGGGGGCGACAAGGTCGACCCAGGATCTGACGCCCCCTCCTCGCGGACGATGGAATGAAAAGGAAAATTAAAAATCAAGGCTAGAAGTTAATGAGACAACAAGTACCTGGAGTTGGAGATAGGTTGGTCGCGCTAGCAATTACCAGCAGAAGGCGGTCTGGAGTTGAATCGCCCCGGAGCAAGAAGTCACTCACCGGAGAACACCTCGCCAGAATATCACCGGAAACCTGGTCGCCCACCGAAGAATGCAAGTCGTTCTCAGAGCAGAAACATGAGGAAGCGAAATGAGAAATGAAAGAAGGGTATCCCATATATAGGGGAAGCAGGCCAGGAATTGAAGCGACAAGACCCTTCGCTTCCAGCAATAATGACGCCCCTCAAAAATTGAACCATCATCATTGCGCGCCCCCATTGGGAAACGTGAAAGGTCACGGCTGTCATCTCGAAAGGTGAAACGTCGCATCCGTCAAATTCAGAACGCCACGTCACTAAAAGACAAGAAAGAACCCGTCACTCGGGCATGAATACAAGTCGCCTCAGCGCAGGCGGCCACACAAAGGCAAAGTCTCCCATTTGGGGGCAATCGATCTCAGGCCTGAACCTGTTCCTTCTGGACGGTTTCGGCCTGGGGGGCAACTGTTCCAGACTGGGTCAGAGCCCAACATTGTCATATGGCCGACCGAAAGCGGCCCAACTAAGCAAAACAAAGGAGCTTGACATAGATCGCAGGTTCAACGGCCCTGATCAAGCGATATGCGATCCGACGGTCGCCCGTAGAACCCCTGGCACTATATATAGAGGTCTGACCTCAGCTGACAGGTAGAATTTTACACATAACGTCACTCTGCTCGAATATTACCCCACTGACTTGGGCGTCGGAGTGTCATCGCAGGTACACCCCACCGGAGCTCTAAACGCGACCAGCCATCATCCAGTTTGACCGTACTACCACCTTCGATCAAGTAGAAAGAAACCTCAACGATTCAGTGACGTCATCAAGCAAACTAAATCAGATTGACCGCCCTCATTGGGGCCCGGATCACAGAGGAAATTCCTTAAAGATCAAGAAAGAAAAAGGATCCAACTCCATAGTTAAGGTGCCTAGTAATGGAGTCAAGAGTGTCACAACCACTTTGGACGAGTTTTATCCGAGCCGAGTCTTGGTAAATTGTGCTAAGGGTAAGCTTCATTACAAATTGTCACGGTGGGCGTCGACAACTCAACTGCCTAAAGCAAGCCAAACTTAGCGACTATCAACTTGAAAAAATCCTAAGTCCAACGAAAAGGGCACGCGCGGGAAATCACTAGCAAAGCATGAGACCATGAGGTCTTGGGTATCAAGCGCCAAGAAAGGCGCGAAAGTCAAGCAGGCGTGAGACTATGAGGTCACGGACACCAGAGATACCCACCTACAAGGGCGCTGTCTAGTCTGCAGACCATAACTTTGTCCGTGTTTATCCGATTGAGGCGTGTAAGCATGTGTTGGAAAGCCAAAGAGAAGAGCTACAATTCTTTTGTTGAACTAAAAATCCAATTCTGATGTCTTGAAGGCCTAAACTGCGAAATACATGCCTGCGCGGGATACTTATGCTTGGCCTCCCACTCAAAGGTGACCGGGCCTCCCTTTGGCTAATGTTGCCGGCTCTCTCTCTCTCTCTCTCTCTCTCTCTCTCTCTCTCGCTCTCTTCTCGGTTCTCCCTCACACTCCTCGGGCCTGTCCACTCACTTCCTTTGTACAAAATAGGATATCATAAAATTACCTTGTGCGATGGTTCAAGTTGCCACATGTGATGGGATAAATGATGATTAGTTCACTATGATGGCACACGTGATGGCACTATAGCTGACCGGGCCTAATTAGTACACATGATGGTACTATAAAAGAAAAGTGGGTGTTGTTGCCACGTTATTATACAAGTGAGTAGTCACTCCACTAGGTACTCAAGCTTGCTCGTTGTAGACTTGCTCAACTAGGAGGGCCGACCACCTCCCTAAGAGCCTCCTTGGTCTCCCTCTCTCAAACTAGGAGGGCCGACCACTACATTTCTTCTCATTGGTGTCTCGACCTAGACGCGCTAAGTTTTTGATCCTGAAAAAGTCACGAGACAAAAGGATTAGCATAAAGATAGCACACTTCATTGGTACGAGAGAAGAGATAACAAACGTAGCATGTGAGGGAATCAAAATGATGCATGGAGTGATGGACTTAGCATGTGAGGGAATCAAAATGATGCAAGGAGTGATGGACTTAGCATGTGAGGGAATCAAAATGATGCATGAAGTGATGGACTTAGCATGCGAGGGAATAAAAAATGATGAGTAAAGTGATGGACTTGGCATGAGAAAGAAAAATCAACTCTCTGCTCACCCTTCATCTCTGTTCGTCCCTCAGCTCTCCTCGCCCCTCAGTTCTGCTCGCCCCTCAGTTCTGCTCGTCCCTCAGCTCTGCTCGCCCATCACTCTCTGCTCGCCCCTCAGCTCTGCTCGCCCCTCAGCTCTGCTCGTCCTTCAGCACCTGCGCGCCCTCATCTTCTGCGCGCCCCCTCAGCTCTGCGCGCCCTCATCTTCTGCGCGCCCCTCAGCTTTGCGCGCCCTCAGCATCTGCACGCCCCTCAGCATCTGCGCGTCCTCATCTTCTGCGCGCCCCTCAGCTTTGCGCCCCCCTCAGCTCTGCGTGCCCCTTAGCATCTGCGCGCCCTCAACACCTGCGCGCCCCTCAGCATCTGCGCGCCCTCATCTTCTGCACGCCCCTCAGCTTTGCGCGCCCTCAGCATCTGCGCGCCCCTTAGAATCTGCGCGCCCTCATTTTCTGCGCGCCCCTCAGCATCTGCGCGCCCTCAGCACCTGCGCGCCCCTCATCATCTGCGTGCCCTCATCTTCTGTGCGCCCCTCAGTATCTGCGCGCCCTCAGCACCTGCGCGCCCCTCAGCATCTGCGCGCCCCTCAACTTTGCGCGCCCCTCAGCTCTGCGTGCCCTTCAGCATCTGCGTGCCCCTCGTCACTCTCAATAGCATGATCAGTTCTCACGTGCCCTCCCTCACAAAAAAACTCAATCCTGACCGGCCCTCATCTTGCCCGGGGAGGACACGCCATTAACTGTGATCGGCCCACAAAAACAATGACTTTGCTCGCCCCTCCATTTGCAATGCGATCGACCGAGAGGAGAAGAAAACGTGATCTGGCGCCCTCTCTAATCACGCCCTCTCTGAGCACGCCCTCTCTGATCACGCCCTCTCTGAGCACGCCCTCTCTGATCACGCCCTCTCTAATCACGCCCTCTCTGATCATGCCCTCTCTGATCACGCCCTCTCTGATCACTCCCTCTCTGATCACGCCCTCTCTGATCACGCCCTCTCTGATCACGCCCTCTCTCATCATGCCCTCTTTGATCACGCTCTCTCTGCTCGCCCTCTCTGATAGCCTCCCCTCTCTCAAACGCGCGAAGGGGTGAGATACGTCAAGATTAAACAAGAGAGAAAGAAGGTACCTCGAAATTTCAGTTTGTGAAACGTGATCGGTCTTGGGCAGCGAAGAAGAAAACTTGATCGGGCCAAAGGGAATAGTTGGAGCTCGCCTCACCCCCTTCCTCTCCAAGAAATTTTGGTTTTGGCACTTCACAAGAGTAAATGGGAAAGGAGACCACCCCTTATTTATACATGGTAAAAAATGATTAGAAATTAATGGCCATTGATCACCTCTATCAAGGCAAATAAGAAAAAATGTCAAGAGATGAACAAGATAATTGCGGTGATCAGCCATCAAAATTAACAGGCCCGATGACGACACGAGCCGTGAGAGCAATCCAACAGGCCCGACGACGGCACGAGCCTAGAGAACAGTCCATCCTGCGAAGGCATCCTTAACGCCAACATCAGGGGGCATGGCACCAGGCGCCCAGGGGGTCACCAACATCAAGACACGACACCCCAGCTCGGTGCTTGGTACAAGGATTACACCAAGGGAGGTGTGAGTCACGGTCGCGGTGAAGAGATCTTATACGACCCGACAAGACAGATGAAGTAACGCTTCGGGTAGATCAACAAAAATCCTTCAAGCCAAGACTATCCTTCGGAATAGTCTCGATTTGGGGGCAACTGTTCTGGACTAGACCAGGAGGTCCATTCAGCAATACCAGGAGGTGAATTTAGTAATTGGATATGGATTGGCACATGCACTTCGGCCCATATCCACAACATACAAGCCCAACTAAGGCCATCACACTTGAATGGTTGAGATCGATTCTACCAATCCGATGATCCATAGACAGGCATAATTTCCTATAAATACCGGCTCTCATAGCTTTCATAAGGTACATACTCTGATTCCTAGCTAAATCACTCACCTATTCTCAATACTGACTTGAGCGTCGGAGTGGCTTCGCAGATACCCCCCTGGGCTCACACAAACCTCTGGCAAGGTAGCAGGAGACCTACCAACTGCAGTCAACTCAATACTGCAAGGTACAAAACAGTATATTAATACAATCTTGTTCTTGATCAATGAGTAAGTATATTTTGTAACACCCCATTCTACCCGGTAAAATAATACGAAAATCAGAGTTTATAAAAAAAAATTTCCAACAAACAATGGAGTGCCACACTTGCTTCGTAAAAACAGCAAACAAATTAATTCGCCTGTGAAAACAGATACATAACACTCTACTTTTTGGATGAACGAATAAACAACCTTTTAGTCTTCAAAAATAAGTCACTTCATTACTACGCAGCGGATTCGCAGCAAAACTCAATTCAAAATAATCGTGGCGTCTTTAACCAACTTAAGACAGCTCAAAAACAACAAAATAATGACTTTAAGTTCCAACAACAAAATAACATAGCAAAACAATCATAATGAAAACATGTGTTCATTCCCCCCGAGTGTTACGTATCAGAGCGACGACACCGACTCAATCAAAGGAAGGTAAGCAGCCTTCATTCGTGATTACCTGCACGTTACCAACGGAAGGGTAACATTCAAACAGAAGGGGTGAGATATCAAACCATATAATAGGACATATGAAAAACAGTATATTAGAATCAGGGGATCTAAATTCACCACTTCATAGCCAACAAACAACTTTGATCAATCACAAGTCATCAACATAATCATTTAAGGATGCAACATGAATACGACTCGATACTACGCATATGCACGTGGTACCATCGGAGCAGAACTCCCAACGTAAAAATCTGCCAATAAATAGAGGCATCAACAACATAATCTTTCAACATAATTTGCCAATCCAGGCCAACGTGTAATGCCATGCATGCGACGCGATGATGAATACTCAGGCAGTCAATAACAATAGCTATGTAACAATAAATAGAGGCAATACAACTAGGTGCAACATTATCAGCAATTCAACAACGGAGTCAACAATTTAGCAACTTAACAATTTTAACAGTGTAACAACTCAACCAACGGTTAACAGCTTCCACAATCAACGATTAATAATTTAACGACTTAACCAACAATTAGCCAACCGTGGGCCTAAATATATATTCAACATCAACAAATCGTTTCAAGAAACAACCATAGAATCCACACTTGGGCAGCCACATTTGGCGCCCTTGGCGCCCACTGCGCCCAGCAACAACACAGGGCAGCCACACTTGGCGCCCTTGGCGCCCACTGCGCCCAGAACAACAACAGGGCAGCCACACTTGGCGCCCAAGGCGCCCAACAACAGAACAGGGCAGCCAACATGGCGCCCATGGCGCCCAGTGCGCCAGAACAACGACAGGGCAGCCAGACTTGGCGCCCATGGCGCCGAGTGCGCCAGAAACATCAGCAACAGGGCTTCCAGACTTGGCGCCCAGTGCGCCCGAACAGCAACAGGGCAGCCAGACATTGGCGCCCTTGGCGCCCAGTGCGCCAGAACAGCAACAGGGCAGCCAAACATTGGCGCCCTTGGCGCCCACTGCGCCAGAACAGCAACAACATCAGAACGGCTCCCATGGCGCCCAGCGCACCAGCGCCCAGCAACCAAACGGGCGGCCACCTATGGCGCCCAGCGCACCAGCGCCTAGCAACAACCACCATCGGCGCCCATGGCGCCCAGGACCAAATTTTCGCATGATTGTTCATGGACCTTCTTTACACCCCTTATTTTACTACTCCTAACACCAACAATAGGCCCACATACGAAAATATATTTTTACTCTAATATTTTCCTACCACTTAATTTCCTAAATAATTCAATTAAATAATTAATTAAATATTCGTGGCGTTACAACTCTCCCCCACTTAGAATATTTTCGTCCTCGAAAATTTACCTGACTCGAACAACTCGGGATAAGATTCCCGCATCCTGCTTTGCAGCTCCCACGTCATGCTTTCTCCGGCAGCTCCCACCCAGACTACTTTCACCAAAGCGATCTCCTTGCCTCTTAGAGTCTTCACCTCATGATCCTCGATTCGTACAGGCATCGTCTCCACAGTGAGATTATCCCGTACTTGCACATCATCCATATGAATTACATGAGATGGATCTGAAATATACTTTCGAAGTTGCGACACATGAAACACATCATGCAAATCCGAAAGATTAGGCGGTAAGGTCACCCTATAAGAAACATTTCCAACTCTTTCCGAAATCTGATACGGGCCGATAAAATGAGGCGTGAGCTTCTTAGACTTCAAAGCGCGTCCAACACCGGTCACCGGAGTGACTCTCAAAAACACATGCTCACCTGCTTGAAATTCTAAATCCTTTCTTCGCTTATCATGATAACTCTTCTGTCTACTTTGCGAAGCTTTCATCTTCTCCCAAATCAACTTCACCTTCTCAGTAGTCTCTCGAACAATTTCGGGTCCAAGCACTACACTTTCTCCAGATTCATACCAACATAAAGGAGTCCTACACCTCCGACCATACAACGCTTCAAAAGGTGCCATTCCAATACTAGAATGGTAACTGTTATTATAAGTGAACTCTATCAACGAAAGGTAGGTATCCCACGAACCTCCTTGCTCCAGAACACAAGCTCTCAACAAATCCTCCAACGTCTGAATAGTCCTCTCTGACTGACCATCCGTCTGAGGGTGATACGCTGAACTCAATCTCAACTTAGAACCCAACTCCTTTTGCAAACTCTTCCAAAAATCAGACGTAAACCTCGGATCCCTATCCGAAACGACACATAGAGGAACACCATGCAGATTTACGATCTCTCGGATATAAATCTCTGCCAACTTCGGTACTGGATATGTGATGTTAATAGGAACAAAATGAGCCGGCTTCGTCAGCCTATCAACAATCACCCAAATCGCATCATGACCTCTTGCGGTATTAGGCAATCCCGTCACAAAGTCCATTGAAATACTATCCCATTTCCATTCTGGAACCTCTAACGGTTGCATCAACCCTGCAGGCTTCTGATGTTCAACTTTCGACTTCTGACAAGTTAAACATGCATACACAAACTGCGCTACATCACGCTTCATCCCTTGCCACCAAAACAAATTCTTCAAGTCCCGATACATCTTAGTAGCTCCCAGATGAATACTCAACTTACTCCTATGACTCTCTTCAAGAATCGCTTTCTTCATCTCTGCGTCATCAGGAATACAAATTCTATTACGGAACCTCAACACACCTTGCGCATCCAGCTTGAAATCATTATTCTCAGACTGATCGATTCCAACCATCAAATCCACCAGTTTAACATCCAACTTCTGAGCTTCTCTGATACTGTCCAAAAAGTCATTATTAATCTTTAACATTCCCAACCTGACACTCTGCGGTGTCACTTCACAGACCAAACTCATATCTCTGAATTGCTCAATTAATTCCAACTCCTTAACCATCATTGCTGACATGTGTAAGGTCTTTCGGCTTAACGCATCAGCCACGACATTAGCTTTTCCTGGATGATAATTCAATCCAAAATCATAATCCTTTAATAACTCCAACCACCGTCGTTGACTCATATTCAATTCCTTCTGATCAAATAAATACTTCAAACTCTTATGGTCACTAAATACTTCAAATCTAGAACCATAAAGATAATGCCTCCAAATTTTCAGCACAAAAACAACCGCAGCAAGCTCTAAGTCATGCGTAGGATAATTCTTTTCATGAGTCCTCAACTGCTTCGACACATAAGCAACTACCTTTCCATTCTGCATAAGCACACCTCCTAAACCCATCTTGGAAGCATCACAATACACCACAAAAGACTCTCCCGGATTGGGCAACGTCAAAATAGGAGACGTCGTCAATCTCTTCTTCAATGCGGCGAAACTCTCTTCACAACAAGTGTCCCATATAAAGGCTTTACCTTTGCAAGTCAGCTGAGTTAACAGAAGTGCTAACTTAGAAAAACCCTCGATGAACCTTCTATAATAACCAGCTAACCCCAAAAAGCTTCTAATCTCGGTAGCCGACTTCGGGGCTTCCCACTGCAACACAGCATCTACTTTAGACGGATCCACCGCAATGCCACTACCTGAAATGACGTGACCAAGGAAACTCACTTCCTTCAACCAGAATTCACATTTAGACAGTTTTGCATATAACTTCTTCTCTTTCAGGACCTCCAACACTAATCTCAAATTCTCTGCATGCTCTTCTTCTGACTTAGAGTAGACCAGAATGTCATCGATGAATACCACCACAAACTGATCCAAGTAAGTATGGAAGATACGGTTCATGTATTCCATAAATACTCCCGGCGCGTTGGTAACACCAAAAGGCATCACCGAATATTCATAATGCCCGTAACGAGTTCTAAAGGTCGTCTTCTAAATATCCTCATCTTTCACTTTAATCTGATGGTAACCCGATCGCAAATCAATCTTACTAAACACTTGAGCACCCACCAGCTGATCCATCAAATCATCTATCCTTGGGAGTGGATACTTGTTCTTAACCGTTACCTTATTCAACTGTCTATAATCAACACAAAGCCTCATACTTCCATCTTTCTTCTTTACTAGCAACACATGAGCTCCCCACGGCGACACACTTGGTCTCACAAACTTCTTTTCGAGCAAATCTTCCAGTTGCTTCTTCAATTCGGACAATTCAGATGCTGACACCCTGTACGGTGCCATAGAAACAGGTCTGGTACCAGGTACAAGATCTTTAGCGAATTCCACTTCTCTCTCTGGCGGCACACCTGGAATCTCATCAGGGAAGACTTCAGGAAATTCACACACTACCTGCAGCTCCTCAATTACGGCTCGGTTCTCGACAGACATTGATGCCATTAGCGAGAATAACTGGACTTCCTCCTGCATCAACTTCCGCAACTGTCCAGCAGACAACAAACCAGCTTCCTCCTCTTCAGGGGTAGAAAAACTCACAGACTTACTATGACAATTAATATGAACATGGTTATACTCTAACCAGTTCATACCTAAGATCACATCCAATCCGCTTAACGGCAAATAAATCAAATCAACAACAAAGTCTCTGTCGAAAATCGACAAAGGACATTGAGAACACACAAGAGAAGTAGTCACCGACCCCTTAGCTGGAGTGTCGACGACCATCTCTCCATTCATAGAAGACAACGCAAGACCCAATCTTTCAACACAATCAGCAGCAATAAAACAATGAGTGGCACCGGTATCAACAATAGAAGTTAGAGGAATATTATTAATGAAGCATGTACCTCTAATAAGTCCATCTTCTTCAGAAGTCTCTGTCCCTGCCAAAGCGAACACTTTTCCACTGGCTCGCTCTTTCTTCGGTTTCTGACACTGACTACTAATGTGTCCTCCTTCGCCACAGTTGAAGTAAATCATCTCCTTATGCTCGCACTCAAATATTTCATGCCCGGTTTTACCACAACGGAAACACCTCTTCGTCTCAGCTTTGCACGCGTTACTCTTATGACCAGCTTTGCCACATTTGAAGCACACAATACCAGTAGGAGCATCTCCCCCACTAGTTCTCTTACCATCAGCGACTTTCGGTTTACCTTTACCAGCAGGAGCATCATACGGCTTACCATGATTCGGATGCTTGCTCCTCTTCTCATTAATAATCTTATAATGAGCATTGTTATCCTCTTCATAGATCCTGCAGCTATCAATCAAATCAGAGAAGACACGTATTTTCTGGTACCCAATTGCCTTCTTGATCTCTGGCCGCAACCAGTTCTCAAACTTGATGCACTTCGAGAACTCGGCAGTTGCTTCACTATAGTGCGGATAGAACTTGGCTAACTCCACAAACTTAGCAGCATACTCAGTAACTGACAGGTTTCCCTGCTTCAGCTCAAGGAATTCAATTTCCTTCTTACCCCGGACATCCTCAGGGTAATACTTCCTCATAAATTCCCTACGGAACACGACCCAAGTGATCTCTTCACCTACAGCTACCAATCTTTGACTAGTCTCTAGCCACCAGTCATCAGCCTCTTCTGCCAACATATGAGTACCATAACGAACCTTCTGCGCTGGAGTGCAGTCCATCACACGGAAGATCCTCTCCATCTCCTTCAGCCAAGCCAACGCTCCATCAGGATTATACTTGCCTTTGAAAGTAGGCGGATTCTCCCTTTGAAAGGTCGCCAAACTACGAGACCCAGCATTTTCACCAACGTTCTGCTGACCCTCCACGGCCTGAACCATAGCCGCCAAAGCAGCAGCGATAGCAACATCATTCCTTCCAGCCATCTTAACTTATCACTACAACACAAACAATAGTTAGAACTAAATGACAATACTCGATCGTCAAACGACACAATAACTTGACAACTTGGCCGGACGGACCGAAACAGCTCTGATACCACTAATGTAACACCCCATTCTACCCGGTAAAATAATACGAAAATCAAAGTTTATAAAAAAAAAATTCCAACAAACAATGGAGTGCCACACTTGCTTCATAAAAACAGCAAACAGATTAATTCGCCTGTGAAAACAGATACATAACACTCTACTTTTTGGATGAACCAATAAACAACCTTTTAGTCTTAAAAAATAACTCACTTCATTACTACGCAGCGGATTCGCAAAAAAAACTCAATTCAAAATAATCGTGGCGTCTTTAACCAACTTAAGACAGCTCAAAAACAACAAAATAACGACTTTAAGTTCCAACAACAAAATAACATAGCAAAACAATCATAATGAAAACATGTGTTCATTCCCCCCCGAGTGTTACGTATCAGAGCGACGACACCGACTCAATCAAAGGAAGGTAAGCAGCCTTCATTCGTGATTACCTGCACGTTACCAACGGAAGGGTAACATTCAAACAGAAGGGGTGAGATATCAAACCATATAATAGGACATATGAAAAACAGTATATTAGAATCAGGGGATCTAAATTCACCACTTCACAGCCAACAAACAACTTTGATCAATCACAAGTCATCAACATAATCATTTAAAGATGCAACAAGAATACGACTCAATACTACGCATATGCACGTGGTACCATCGGAGCAGAACTCCCAACGTAAAAATCTGCCAATAAATAGAGGCATCAACAACATAATCTTTCAACATAATTTGCCAATCCAGGCCAACGTGTAATGCCATGCATGCGACGCGATGATGAATACTCAGGCAGTCAATAACAATAGCTATGTAACAACACAACAACAACAGGATCTCAACGTTGGCCATAGGCCTACAACATAACACCTGCCAATAAATAGAGGCAATACAACTAGGTGCAACATTATCAGCAATTCAACAACGGAGTCAACAATTTAGCAACTTAACAATTTTAACAGTGTAACAACTCAACCAACGGTTAACAGCTTCCACAATCAACGATTAATAATTTAACGACTTAACCAACAATTAGCCAACCGTGGGCCTAAATATATATTCAACATCAACAAATCGTTTCAAGCAACAACCATAGAATTCACACTTGGGCAGCCACATTTGGGGCCCTTGGCGCCCACTGCGCCCAGCAACAACATAGGGCAGCCACACTTGGCGCCCTTGGCGCCCACTGCGCCCAGAACAACAACAGGGCAGCCACACTTGGCGCCCAAGGCGCCCAGCAACAGAATAGGGCAGCCAACAGGGAGCCCATGGCGCCCAGTGCGCCAGAATAACGACAGGGAAGCCAGACTTGGCGCCCATGGCTCCCAGTGCGCCAGCAACATCAGCAACAGGGCAGCCAGACTTGGCGCCCATGGCCCCCAGTGCGCCAGAACAGCAACAGGACAGCCAGACATTGGCGCCCTTGGCGCCCAGTGCGCCAGAACAGCAATAGGGCAGCCAGACATTGGCGCCCTTGGCGCCCAGTGCGCCAGAACAGCAACAACATCAGAACGGCGCCCAGGGCGCCTAGCGCACCAGCGCCCAGCAACCAAACGGGCGGCCACCTACGGCGCCCTTGGCGCCCAGCGCACCAGCGCCCAGCAACAACCACCATCGGCGCCCATGGCGCCCAGGACCAAATTTTCGCATCATTGTTCAAAAACCCTAAACCGAATTCATCATCAACATAAATATTTCAAGCATCAACAAATCAATTCAAGCATCAACAATAGGTTTCAAGGATTAATCAAACACCTAGGGTTCCTTATCTTCCTACATAAAGCCCTTCATATACCCGATTATAGGGTTAGAACCCCACCCTTACCTTGGATTGAAGTTGAAACTCTCCTTGGTCCTTGCCCTAGCTCTCTTCGCCGCCCCCTCTCTATGGCTCTCTCTCTCTCAATCCTTTTTTTTTCTTCTAAATGAGCAAACCCTAAAATAACACCTATTTATAATTTATTTAGTCTTATGGGCTTTCTCATACACTTATGCGACTTTAGCTTCATGGGCCTTCTTTACACCCCTTATTTTACTACTCCTAACACCAACAATAGGCCCCCATACGAAAATATATTTTTACTCTAATATTTTCCTACCATTTAATTTCCTAAATAATTCAATTAAATAATTAATTAAATACTCGGGGCGTTACATATTTTGTCATTGTTATCGTGGTTTTCCTTGTTTTTGAAAGTTCTATGTTGTATGGTTAACTTCACAGATCTGGTGAAACCAGAAACATAAATACACAAGCATCAACTGTCAGAAGTATTCAATACCTAGGATATATATCTTGGGAATTATAATCAAGGATGTAAAAGATGTGACTTCAAGCAAATGGATCATCAATATTGCTATAAGTGACAGTCAATAATTTCACTTATATTTTGTTATGATTACACTGTACACTCATTTTCCAGGGAATAGTTGAAGTTGGCCTACTCCACCAGTATCAAAGACCTTAACTCTAGTCCAAAGAAGCTCCACCCATTATCCATCTCAAATAAAGAAACCAACACCAGCTACAAGTGGAACTCCTACCTCGCGGCTACCAAAGAAACCAACCCAAGTTACAAGTTTCACTCCTACTCCATCATAAACAAAGAAACAAACCCAATCTACAAGTTCCACTCCCACCCAATCTACATGTCCCACTCTAGTACTAACTCAAATACCAAGTTCAACCCTAAACCCTACCACTGATAATATCAGGCGTACGAATAATGCGGATTTCGGTGCATTGCTGCACTACTTGGTAGGGGTGAGGATGCTTGGAATACCGTGAGGAAGGATTTGTTGGAAGAGGTTAAGCGGGACTTCAAAATCTACTGTAAGTTGTATTGTGGGATGGGCAAAGTCACCTATCTTATGAAGTCGTTGATGTGCCAACATAGGGAACCAATGGAGAATTGGATGATTATCCCAGAAGCTGCTTATTTGATTGCAAACAGATACAAGGTCGTGCTTGTTTGCTGGTCTATTAAATCATGCTTCACAGTTTTCCCACTTCAAGTTGCACCTTTCAAAAATGCACCAGTGTTTAACATATGCTTTGTAGGGAACCACTTTGTACAGGTATTTTTGAAGAAAGGAAGCCCAATACCTCCAGCCGATTATTACTGGAATAGGCACAGGGCAGACATAGCAAAGGATTGGGTCAAGCCGTTTACGATACACTTGCAACAGTGGAAGTCTTTAAACTTAGATCTTGAACCACATTGTATTGTAGACTTACCAAAAGATTGATAATTTTTTGAATATGTTGTTGAATTTCTATTCGATTCTGTATTAAGACAACACAATTTGTTCATTTAATCGATCCTAAGTTCATTAAAATTAGTTAATTTCTTGTTAGTATCTATTTTTAAAAGGTAAAATTAGTTTATTTTTTGGCCTAAACTGAAACTTGTGTTACTGTCCAGTAACAGATAGATACAGAACTTTATGTCCGAACCGGTTCGGAAGTTCATAACCGTACCTATGTTTGTGACCAAACACCCCTAATGCAGTCTGGAATTTCAGTTCTGAACCCGTCTTTTTTGTTGCCGCGGAACATATGTATCGTTCCTGTTCGAAAAATCACGACTGAACCTGTCATTAGACCAGCGTGTGTGGGTTTCCATGCGTATTCCACGTGAGGGTAATTTTGAAATTTTAAAAATGGGGGTGTCCAGCGAGTAGGGGGGTTGTAGGAAGTATGGGCCTTATTTTAACAAATGTCTGTTTGTAGTGTTTGTTGTGTTTCCAAAAGGGTTTAGGCCCATGTGTCTAGATTATAGAGTACACTCGACCTATGTAAGTGTAGTGTTGTCTTCTTCTATGATATGAAAATTCTGATGCAGATTTATTTTCTTCCTTCTCTAGCAACTTTAATTTTTTGGTAGAACCCAACACAACAGGTAACTTCTCAAAAGAAAACAAGGTCGGAGAGGGTGGATTTGGCGCAGTGTACAAGGTAACATTTGGAAATTCATCTGTTTGTGAAATATTTCATTCAAAGAGAAACTGTGAACCGTAAAGAAACTGTGAAATATTTCGTGGGTGTTAGTGGTTGTTTGGTGCTTGCGGGGTGGTAACGTGGTGGTGAGATGAGGATGTTGGGAGAATCTCACGGTGGCTGAGAGTGGTGGTTGTAGGAGAGATGGTGAGTTTGTTGACGTGGTGAGAGGGAGAGAACGAAGTGGTGGTTGTAGTGGTTGTCCTCTGAATTTTTGTTCCTCCTCCCTCTCTTTGTTTTCTGCAAATTTCTCTCAATTTCTGTGTCTGTATTGTGTGCGTATGTTACTGGGTTTTTTTTCCCTCCATTTGCTGTTGTTGCTCAATTGTGTTTATAGGCAGGTTTTGTGAGGAATCCAAAGACAGCAATTAGAGAAAGGACCAAGGACAACAGCTGGCTGGCCAAGGACAGTCGCTGGGTGGAGGAATCAAAAGGACGAATGGCAGCTATTTGAATGGGCAAAGGACAACATGCAGCTGGATAGGGCGTTGGTAGTGGGACAGTCAAGGGAAAGGACGAGGAAGGAAAAACAAGAGGACCAGCAGCTAGGGCTACTGCCGCGCCCTCTTCCTCTTTTTGTTGAATTTTATTTTAGACTTTTGTACTATTTGCTTTTCTTTGGTTTTTGTCCATATGTGTAAAATACTTGGTTATGTAATAAAAGGGATTTTGGCTTATTCAGCTTTTGCCTAATTTTATATTACATTTTATTTATATATGTGTTTTATGATAATAAGCAATATTAACAAGAAAACGAGTACCACAATAAATGTCACACATTGAGCGTTAAAGACACACGCACGATTAAAGCGACATTAATAAAAACTTTTTTTTTGGATTTTTTACGATTAGCCGGACAAAATTATGGTATGACAGCTGTAGCGACCGAAAAATCCAGAGGAGGATTCTTCGAAGTTCTTGAAATGAAGCCGCCACCAAAGTTTAGTTTAAGGACAAACATTGGAAAATCCATATTGAGTGGATAAGGGGGTTTTGCGGACCAGGTTTAGGCTCGGGAGTCGTTTATGCATTGGGAAGGTATTAACACCCTACGACATCATTCCTAAGGAAGGATACCTTTTAACTAAATGTGTAGAAAAAAAATTTATTAATTTAAAAAATTATTTTTACCCTTATTTACAAATTAAAAGAAAAAGGACTCGAAAGGAGGACATTTAATTATTTTTGTTTGTTTTTGAAAAAATAAGAAATAAGAAATTTACAAAAGGACTAAAAAAGGGTTTTTATTAATGCAATTGATAGAGGTCGGCCGCCCTCTGCTCCTATGTATCTCCTGGTAGAGAATCAAATCACACGTAGTTCTTAGTAGAAAATGTTTGTATGTTGGGTATTTTTAAATATTTATTTTTGAAATTGGGAGAGGTATTTGTGACGACCAAACAAGTAAAACTCAGAGTGGTCATCACTCATAGCTCGTTTGAAAAATATAGTTGATATTGACGACCAAAAAAGTTTAACTCAGTGACCATTAATAACCAACTGCTTTTATGTTTGGCAAAACGTTTGTTTGCCATTTGACAAAAAATAGGTTTGTGAAAGAAAATATTTATTTGTAGAAAAGAAATTTACAACAAAGGAAAAAAAGGGTGTGAAGAGGAGCAGAAGGTTGTATTTTTTAAAGCTGGGGGTGCATATTAAAAAAGGGTGTGAAGAGGAGTAGGAGATTACATTTTCTAAAGCTGGGGGTGCATTTAGCAGAGCCCAACTGTTGACTCCCAGTCATATGATGTAAGTTAGGCATTTTTAGGACCAATTGTGCAGGGTTTTTTATTGTATAACAGTCATTATTTGGGATTTAGTTAGTTTTAGATCATTGTAGTAGGAAGTTCAATTGTAAGTTATTCCTTCACTTTTGGAGCTAAATGGGACTTGAAGACCTTTTAATTGGTTGTGGCATCTTTCGGCGAACCAGACACTTGCCCGGAAATGCAGCAATCTAGAGGAATTTTGGTAATCAGAACTTTCTGTCATTCTTCGCGTCGCGACCAGGAGGGTTCGCGACGCGATTTGGAGGAGTCTTTTCAAGCCAAAACTTTCTGTCATTTCTCGCGTCGCGACCAGGAGGGATTCGCGACGCGACCTGGAGCTGTTTTGCGAGCCCAGAAGTTTCTGTCATTTATCGCGACGCGACGGACACGGGCCGCGTCGCGATGGTTCGCGAAAATTAGGGTTTTAAAGCAGTTTCAGGAAAGTTTGGAGACACTTCGTTTTGGGGATTGGAGCTACGATTTGGAGCAGCTGGAGGTGCGAATTTGGAGCCTTCTCACCACTTGGGAACAAGGGATTGAAGGTTCTAAATGTCTTCCTTTATGTTTGTTTTCTATTCTATGTTGGTTTCCACCCTTAGGATGATTTGTAACTAATTCTTTAGATTAGGGAGAGATGAATCTCCCAAACCTATCATGTGAACCATTGATTTAGTTAATTCAGTTGTTATTCGATTTGCTTGTCTAATTACCTATGTTCTTAACGCTTTTCAATTACATATGATAATTGCGATGATCCAGGCTAGTGATTGCATAGGGATATGAATTAGTAGCTGGAAATTGGGTATTTAGATCACATGCTAGTAATCACCATAGGAATATGTGATAGCTTATGTGAATTCTTATTGATTCTTAATCTTAATGCGTTACCCTCTGGCATGACTCACCTAAGGAATTAGGGTAACTCTTAGGGTAATAGGGGTCTTGAGACAAGGAATTGCCCTTGACCTAAATTGGTGAATTGAATCTAGAAATTGAATGATTAACTTGAGTTGGCTGAGGTTCATGTGATAGGCGAGGTGAGAGGATTCGATCCCTAGTCGTTTTTCTTGCATTATTAATTCACGTTCGTATTCTGTCACTAAAATACTCGATTAATCACCTATCTACAATCTACGAATTTACAAATTTGCTATTGTTGTCAACGCGCAGTCCCTGTGGATCGACCGGTTCTTACCGATAAATTGTATTACTTGCGACAATTGGTACACTTGCCAAATTGTTAACAAGTTTTTGGCGCCGTTGCCGGGGAATTGTTGACTTTGTTGTCGACAAGGCAAACGAGTTGATTCTAGATTTTTAGTTTTTGATTGTTTTGTTTTATCTTTAGTTACTTAAATTTGTTGATTCATAGGTGCACATATATTCTTTCTAGTCTTTTATTAAATTTTTGTTTATTATTTCAGTTGTTTAATTCTTAGTATTTAATTTTATGTTTTGTTGATTACCGTTTATTTTGTTTCATTTAAAATGTTGAGTCTAATTTCTCTGTCTAGATACTTAGTTATTGTGTTGGACTTGTTGACGGTTTGTTTAAGTGTTGCAGAGAAGTTGTTTACGCGGGGGCAAAATTCGCAAGAATTGTTGTTTGACCTCGTGATTGAGAAAACAGAAAAGGCGGGCCGGAAGAAAGCTAAACTAGCAAGGCAACAAGCCAAAGGAGGGTCCCAGGTACACTCAACTGCAACCTCCATTCCGGAAGATGAACCAAGGCAAGAGGAAGTTATGGCCGAAATCCCACTCACAAGAAGCATTCTCAATGACTTTGGGAGGAGAAATCAGGGCGTTCAGGCTTACACATTCCGACCAGCATGGGCCGCTACCTTTGACATTAAGTCTTCTGTTCTCACTGCACTAAAATCAGAGCAGTTTGCAGGGTCAGATGCTGAAGACTCCATCCAACACCTCTCCCAGTTCCATGAGATTTGTGAAACCACCTATCCTGAGGGGGTTGATGAAAACTCCAAGAAAGTGCGCCTGTTTCCATTCACTCTAACAGGTCGGGCAAAAGATTGGCTGAACACTATCCCTCCAGGAACTGTCAATGCTTGGAGTGATCTTGAAAACAAGTACCTAGAACGATTCTTCCCTATCTCCAAGTTCATCAAGAAGAGAACTGAAATCTTCAACTTTTCACAAAGGGATTCCGAGTCATTGTATGATTCCTGGGAAAGATTCAAGTTGTCAGTTCTGAAATGTCCTGGGCATGGCATAGAAGATTTTCTGCAGATGCAAACCTTCTATTATGGATTGCACCCTCAAACCCGGATGATGTTAGATGCCTCGGCAGGAGGCTCTTTGGGTACTAAAACTTGGGAGGAAGCCAAACAGCTAGTGGAGGACATGAGTTCAAATGAGTACAGCATGCAAAATGGAGATGTAATTACAAAGGGTATGTTGGAGTTGGACACTAATAGTGAAATTTTGGCTCAACAAAAGCTAATGTCGCTTCAAATTGAATCTCTCACCCAACAAGTGGCTGCTGCTTTGGAAGTGAGGTCTCAAACTCCAGCAACTACTCAAGCAATGCAAGTTCATGACCAAGGAACTTATTTGGACGATGCTCTGACACAGTGCATGCAATTGATCAAGAACACCTTCCAATCTCAAGAGCAAGCTATGAAGGGTATGGAGAAAAACCATGAAAATGCTATGAAGAACTTAGAGGGTCAAGTTGGGGAGTTGTCAAAGAAACTTACAGAAGCATGTAACAAGCTCTCTTCCGCTAGTACTAGTCACAACTTTCAACACGAAATTTGTAATGCTATTTCATTGAGAAGTGGTAGAGAGCTGAACCCTGCTGAAGTGCCTACACCCAAGCCTAGAGAAGGAAGCGGTGAAACTGAGGAGTTGAGGGAGGAGTTGACAAAGAAAAATGAAGATGTTGAAAATGAGTTGAGAAGAAAAAATGAGGGAGCCGAGAAGTCTAACCAAAAAGAAAATTTGTTTAATGAAAATTTGCAGGTAGACGAGAAGCCCAAAGAAATTCCTTCATACATAAGGTTGCCATACCCTCAAAGGAGCAAGAAGGATCAGAAAGATGAGCAGTTCTCCAAGTTTATGGATATTTTCAAACGCCTTCAAATCAACATACCTTTTGCAGAGGCACTTGAGCAAATGCCGGTTTATGCCAAGTTCATGAAGGAGTTGTTGACAAAGAAAAGGAAGTTCAAGGGAGATGAGACAGTGGCCTTGACAGCTGAGTGTAGTGCCATTATTCAAAGAAAACTGCCTCCTAAGTTGAAAGATGCCGGGAGCTTCACCATGCCTTGTGCAATTGGTGGTGTAACCATAGACAAGACTCTTTGTGACTTAGGGGAAAGCATTAATCTGATGCCATTGGCTATGTGGGAAAAACTTGGCGGAGGGGAGGTGAAACCGACCAACATGACGTTGCAACTTGCGGATCGGTCTATAAGGTATCCTTGGGGGGTTGTCGAAGATGTCTTGGTAAAGGTTGACAAATTCCTCTTCCCAGTGGATTTTGTGGTTCTTGACATGGATGAAGACAATGACACCCCATTGATTTTGGGAAGACCCTTCCTAGCAACTAGTGGAGCTGGAGTTGACATGGCAGATGGAACATTGACCTTGAGAGTCCAAGATGAAGCTGTGAATTTTAATGAGCTAAAGTCCATATGCCTAGCGAAGGAAAAAGAAGGGTATTGTGGTAGTGAGGCGCCTGATCCCATTGTTGCAAACAGAATTCGCCCCCACTCATCCCTTGAGAACTCTCTTATGGTATCGAAAGATTCTAAAAAAGTTATGGGTATGTCTGTGGATCCTCTGCTACATTCCTCTCATGCATCATCTAGCGAGAGGAACGGCAACCTGAAAGGAAAGTGTACCCAAGAAGAATTTAAAGAGGCATTGGAGAGGCTGAGTTCTCCACCTGAGCCAGACTGAGTCATCCTCTGACAACCGTCAAGCTAGTGACGTTAAAGAAGCGCTTAGTGGGAGGCAACCCACTGGTGAGAGCCACTTACCATTTGTTAGTACTTTATTGTACCCCATTCTGACTATATTTTGCGCTTTGGTCTGTACTTATTATTATAACTTACTCTGTGATATTGAGGCACCACTACCCTATTCTCTTTTTGTTAAAGCAGCTTCAATGATGAGGATGTGTGGCATTTGGCTTCGCATGTTTTCATTTTTCCTTTTGACGCTCGCACTTCAAGTTTTATCATCAAGTAATAGCAGGGGTCATGACAAACGTTGCGGAAGTTCCTTATCATCTGTAAGCAGCATCTCTCAAGTTCCATCTCTATGATCCCAACTGTGAGGTTTGAGCCTAATCACGTTCTCATATATATATTGTGTGTATTCCTTGCTTGCATTAGTCTGCAGAACTTGACATTGTGCTTAATTATTTTTTGCATTTGATTTTCATACACACTGAGGCAATTCTTTTGGCACCCCTGAGCCTTTCAAGCCAACCTATTAATGTTTATCCTCTGCTAGCCCCTCTGAGCCTGTTGTTAAAAATTGTATGTTGTTTCTCTGACAATCATAGCCTAGTTAATTCTTAACTTGGAGTTAGGTAACAAAAGCTGTGAGAGTGGGGAAAGTCTTAAGTTTGGGGTTGCTCGTGGAATAGCAACGTACTAAGTTTGGGGTGGTATACAAGAGAAGGAACAAGAAAACAAAGAAAGAAAAAGAAGAAAAAAAATACACATATATATGTATATATATACATATCAAAAAAAAAAAGAAGAGAAAAATAAATAAATAATTTCCTTCTCTTGTTTTGCTCGTCCTCTGTGGGGAAAATGGGTGAATATTGCGTGAAATTTGACAAAAAGAGAGGTAGGCCTAACTCCAAGTGTAACCTACTTATCCAAATGTATCCACCCTTACCTAAGCCCCGCTATAACCCTTAAAGTCCTCAAAATGTGTGTATGCATTTCAATTGTTTAAGATGATATAGAACTCTGTCAAGCCTATGAAACGATGATGCAGGTACTGTGAATTGAGTGAATACCCAAAACACCTCAAGAGTGAAACACTGGTGAGATGTGCGTACAGAGAAAACTTGAGAATGCTGCCTGCCTATGATTCGGTATTTCCAATTCAGTTGTCATGCCACTGTATTAGATTGATGATGATAATTGATGTGCTGATGTGTCTTAAGGTTGATGTATTATATGTAACAGCTAAATAGAAAAACAGCCCCCGTCTGAATTGATTGTTTGCTTGAGGACAAGCAAAAGTTTAAGTTTGGGGTTGTGTTGACTCCCAGTCATATGATGTAAGTTAGGCATTTTTAGGACCAATTGTGCAGGGTTTTTTATTGTATAACAGTCATTATTTGGGATTTAGTTAGTTTTAGATCATTGTAGTAGGAAGTTCAATTGTAAGTTATTCCTTCACTTTTGGAGCTAAATGGGACTTGAAGACCTTTTAATTGGTTGTGGCATCTTTCGGCGAACCAGACACTTGCCCGGAAATGCAGCAATCTAGAGGAATTTTGGTAATCAGAACTTTCTGTCATTCTTCGCGTCGCGACCAGGAGGGTTCGCGACGCGATTTGGAGGAGTCTTTTCAAGCCAAAACTTTCTGTCATTTCTCGCGTCGCGACCAGGAGGGATTCGCGACGCGACCTGGAGCTGTTTTGCGAGCCCAGAAGTTTCTGTCATTTATCGCGACGCGACGGACACGGGCCGCGTCGCGATGGTTCGCGAAAATTAGGGTTTTAAAGCAGTTTCAGGAAAGTTTGGAGACACTTCGTTTTGGGGATTGGAGCTACGATTTGGAGCAGCTGGAGGTGCGAATTTGGAGCCTTCTCACCACTTGGGAACAAGGGATTGAAGGTTCTAAATGTCTTCCTTTATGTTTGTTTTCTATTCTATGTTGGTTTCCACCCTTAGGATGATTTGTAACTAATTCTTTAGATTAGGGAGAGATGAATCTCCCAAACCTATCATGTGAACCATTGATTTAGTTAATTCAGTTGTTATTCGATTTGCTTGTCTAATTACCTATGTTCTTAACGCTTTTCAATTACATATGATAATTGCGATGATCCAGGCTAGTGATTGCATAGGGATATGAATTAGTAGCTGGAAATTGGGTATTTAGATCACATGCTAGTAATCACCATAGGAATATGTGATAGCTTATGTGAATTCTTATTGATTCTTAATCTTAATGCGTTACCCTCTGGCATGACTCACCTAAGGAATTAGGGTAACTCTTAGGGTAATAGGGGTCTTGAGACAAGGAATTGCCCTTGACCTAAATTGGTGAATTGAATCTAGAAATTGAATGATTAACTTGAGTTGGCTGAGGTTCATGTGATAGGCGAGGTGAGAGGATTCGATCCCTAGTCGTTTTTCTTGCATTATTAATTCACGTTCGTATTCTGTCACTAAAATACTCGATTAATCACCTATCTACAATCTACGAATTTACAAATTTGCTATTGTTGTCAACGCGCAGTCCCTGTGGATCGACCGGTTCTTACCGATAAATTGTATTACTTGCGACAATTGGTACACTTGCCAAATTGTTAACACCAACTCGTTTTTTGAATTTTTTTGAAGGCTAACCAGAAACTGGGCCTATTGGTGCGCTGGGCTTAAATGGGGTGTGTGTGTTAAACTTGTGAGGTGTCATTATTAATCTGACCCAAAAAAAAAAATTAAAAAGAAAAAAAGGAAACAGGAGGATAAAAGGGGACATTAACGAAAGAAGAAAAAAAAAACTGGAAAACCTAATCTTCTCTATGGCGCCGCACCAGTCATCCTTTGGAGAGAGAGAAGAAAAATTCTGGAGAGAGAAAGTGAGAGAACGAGAGAAAGAATGGAGAAAGGGAGAGGGAGATCTGTGAGCCTGGCGAGAGAGGGAGAGACATCGTGGTGAGGAGCGACGGTTCGAAAGGGGGGTTCACGGTCAGACGCGCGGAGACATCGCTTGGTGGTGGCGGTGAGGATGACGGTGGCTATGGCGGTTTGATGGAGAAAGACGGTGTTGGTGCGCCGTTAGATGGCAACGGTGAGGGCGAGAGAGAAGGATGCGATGGGGGGAAGGAAGAGGAGAGAGAGAGAGAGAGAGTGAACGATGGAGAGGAGAGAGAATAGGGTGTTGAGTTTTGGGCTGATGGGGGTTGTTGATTGTGGGTGCGAATTTGATGTGTGTATTAGGAATAATGGGTCATGATTCTTTCTATGCTTTTTCATTTGCCACTCTCAGTTTCATTCCCCCATTTCCCTCTACGTTTCTTTTATTTCCCTTTTGACTTTCTTACTGTCTTGCTTCCCCCCTCCCTTCACTATTTCTTTTTTGGTTATAAATCCCAGTAGTTGTATGTGAGGTAACCCAGTATTTTAGTATTTGGTGAAGGAGATGAAATGACCATGGGTTAACCCTTTTTTTTAGACAGGGCTTTCAGACTCTCCCTCTTGTAATTTCGCCCCCCTACTGTTTATTACTATTTGGTATTTATAGGTGAATTGGTGTGATGGAGGTGAGGAATCAAAGGACAACCATTGAGTCAGCAAAAGGACAGCATCTTTGAGGAGGAATAAAAAAGGACAAGAGGTGACACCAAGGACAGTCAAAGGAAGGACAAGGAATCAAAAGGACAGCCAAGGGGAAACCCTAGCTAGGGCAAGCAGCCAGCTGCTGCGCCCCTTTTCTTCTTTTCCCCTTTTTTTTTGGAGTTTTGTATTTTTTTAATTTTTTTTGTATTATTTTTGTACTATTTTAGCTGTTTGTTTTTTGGCTCATATTTGTAAAGAAAATTGTATTTATATATATAAAAACTTTCGACTATTCAGCTTCTTCAATTATTATTATTTTTTCGCATCAATAACAATAAGCTAAATAATAACAGTAAGGAAATAAAATAAAACGAGCATCGAACAATCGTTGTACGAGAGTGCCAAAGACACACGCGCTTAAAACGATACGTGGTACAACGAGAATAAAAACTTTTTTTTGATTTTTTTTTTCGATTAGCCGGACAAAATTAGGGTATGACAACTTGCAACAGTGGAAGTCTTTAAACTTAGATTTAGAACCACATTGTATTGTAGACTTACCAAAAGATTGATAATTTTTTGAATATGTTGTTGAATTTCTATTCGATTCTGTATTAAGACAACACAATTTGTTCATTTAATCGATCCTAAGTTCATTAAAACTAGTTAATTTCTTGTTAGTATCTATTTTTAAAAGGTAAAATTAGTTTATTTTTTGGCCTAAACTGAAACTTGTGTTACTGTCCAGTAACAGATAGATACATAACTTTATGTCCGAACCGGTTCGGAAGTTCATAACCGTACCTATGTTTGTGACCAAACACCCCTAATGCAGTCCGGAAGTTTAATAAAGTACCGGTCCGGAAATTCAGTTCTGAACCCGTCTTTTTTGTTGTCGCAGAACATAAGTATCGTTCCTGTTCGAAAAATCACGACCGAACCTGTCATTAGACCAGCGTGTGTGGGTTTCCATGCGTATTCCACGTGAGGGTAATTTTGAAATTTTAAAAATGGGGGTGTCCAGCGAGTAGGGGGGTTGTAGGAAGTATGGGCCTTATTTTAACAAATGTCTATTTGTAGTGTTTGTTGTGTTTCCAAAAGGGTTTAGGCCCATGTGTCTAGATTATAGAGTACACTCGACCTATATAAGTGTAGTGTTGTCTTCTTCTCTGATATGAAAATTCTGATGCAGATTTATTTTCTTTCTTCTCTAGCAACTTTAATTTTTTGGTAGAACCCAACACAACAGGTAACTTCTCAAAAGAAAACAAGATCGGAGAGGGTGGATTTGGCGCAGTGTACAAGGTAACATTTGGAAATTCATCTGTTTGTGAAATATTTCATTCAAAGAGAAACTGTGAACCGTAAAGAAGATTAGCACTATTTTTTCTTTTGTATGATTTTGTTGTCATTAAACTGTTAAAGATATTTTAATCTCGGTATAACCAAAACTCCACTTGTTGCATCCTATCCTGCGGTGTACACTGTATCTCATCCAGAAATTGTTTTTAAAAAAAAACAAATTTGTAACGTCATGAATAAGAGCTACAATTATTAGTTCTTCCCTGCATTCTATTGATTGGTTGATCATACTTCATAGGATACATACTACGAACTTCCTTTTCCACCGTGTAAACTAATCAAAGTTTTCTCCTCATTCAGTATTAGGTTTCTTTTTTTTTTTGCTCAATTAGCACGGTTATCATTTATTTAATTTTCCATTTGTTATCCTTTTAATTGATCTCACAATTTAATTTCTCATTTGATTTCCCATTTTAAATTGACCTTCTCATTTATTTAATTTTCCCTTTGTTATCCTTTTAATTGATCTCACTATTTAATTTCTCATTCAATTTCCCATTTTAAGTTGACCTTCTACGTTTAAAAAAGAGGTACATTTTGTGTTGTTCTAATGTTTTTTGTTTTTTTTAGAATAAGATGATCTAATGTTTAAAAAATCAACTATTTTATTTCATTCAATTTCCCATTTTAAGTTGATTTAGTTTTATTTGTATATTTGTATATTAAGTTGACATCAAATATTACTCAATTTAGAATTTAGAATATATCACGTTTAGAAATATTCAAAACCCAACGCCAATAAAATAATATCCTACTGTTATGAATTTATTTATATGAAATTATAGATTGCTAATATTTTTAATTGACAGGAACAGATAGAATATATGATATTCTAATTTTAATTGATATTATGGTGCATAAGATAACTGGTTTCTAAAAAAGTATTATTTAAGAGATATGCAAGATCTTGTCAAAAAGTATTATTTAAGAGTATTATAAAAATGAACCGTGTTTTTTGTGTTGCGTTATTGTATTTATACCTAATGATGATATCATTTTAATTTACGTTTTTTAGTTCCTTTTAGGATTGATGTCAAAATAAAAAAGTTCCTTTTAGGATAAGTTAACCAGATTGATAAGTAATCTACTCTAATTAATCACAAATATGTGTAGTCCTAATATTATGGGACGTTGCAAATTGATTCAGGAAGTTTTTTGTTGTTCAATTTGAATATAGTGATTCTGCTCTTATAATTGGTAATTATCTGTATATAGGAGTATTTGATATTGCTCGTATATATTTAATTTGGTCCGGCTGATATATTAAGAAAACCCATTTTTTTGCTATGTCCAACTTTTATGATATTGCTGTTATAGTTGACTAATATATTTTTATTTTACATTATAGATATAATATTATGATATTGTACTAAAAACTAAATTTTCGCCGATCGAAAACAAAAAAAATAATATTATGATTGTAAAAAAAATAAATTATGATATTGTACTTATAATTTATGTTGTTTTTGTCAAAAACAAAAATGTTGTTGTAACATAGTTTTTTGGGTTTCCGGTGAATACATAAAACAGGTTGATTATGATGAAAATGGAAATTGTAGTAATTAATTAGCCCGTTTGAAAATATTTCTAATTTCTAATATATTTAAATACCTTTTTTGGTCATATATTCTTTTTATAACCCATTGAATATACCCCGTTTTTTAAATAGATATAGATATTTCTCATTCTCTCATCCACTCATCTACAACAAGTCTTCACTCTTCGATGGAAGATAATAGTAATACTGAATATCCGGTGAGTAAGTTTTTCTTTTTTGATTTGGCCTCACAAAATAAATTTTCGTCCTCATATTTATTCTTCATTTTGATTTTGATACCTTTCACCATGCAACCAGGTTTCTACTTTCAAAGTTGATTTCGGCTGCTCAAAAGGTTGTCCAGCCGATGTAAGGAATATGTTGCAACAGCTAAAAGGTATGTGAAGTTTTCTACGTATTTTTTTTGTAAATTATCTCATATTTCTAGGTAATGATTTAGTATATATTAATTATTATTTTGTTTTATTAACATGCAAAAATTATATGTAGGAGTGAAATCAATATCAATTGATCCAAATAAAGGGAAAGTAAGAGTTGTTGGGAATGTAGACCCCACAACACTAATCAAGTTTTTTGAGAAGATTGGCAAAAAGGCACGACTTTGTTCCTTTGTGACAGAACCAAAGAAAAGTCATTCTCGTTCGAAACACAAACATCATTCTCATTCTCATTCTTACTGCGAGAGTAGTGACTCAGAGGATGAATTTGAAACCGACAATAGTAGTAATCATCATATGCATAGGACAAGACATGGTCAAAGGAGCAAGAAAAGGTACGACCAAAATGAAAGGTATGGTTTTGGTAATGAACATATATCACCACCACCACCACCAATGAACAGGTATCATCATGGTCCGTCAATGTCAGGGTATCACTACCAACAACCACCACTACCGGGGTATCATCACTATCATCCTCATGCTCATGCCCCTCCAATGCCATTGAATCAACATATGGCATATTCATATGCAAGACCACCACCAATGTATTCAAGACCAATGCCTATGTATGGTGGTTATTATGGATCGGGTCAGCCCATGAGGCCCACTTATGGATATTATGACTCAAGAATGCCCAGATATAATCCCATGGTCAATTATGCAGACAATTATAACTATCGCTATAGGATATAGATGCAATTTTTTTTAGTGTCAAAGTTGTGAATCATCATCATTGTCGTGCTACGATTTGCTTTTGATTTTTATTTTTTTTATATTCTGCAAACTTATCTTTTCCATTTATTTTAATTGAATGTTGTCTATTAGACTTATCAATTATCATCAATTCAATTTGTGAATGGTGATTGCTTACCTTTAATATATAGACTGAATTTTACACATTTATTGCCTAATCCATAATTTCCGCGATGAAGATATATTGCCTCATTTGTTCTTCCTATCGTGTGACTGAATTTTGACCCTTTTATACGAAACCCAAATCACTGGCGCGAAGGATGGTTTAGTGAAGTTCAACCTCCCTCCGAGAAAATATATGCATTACAAAACGAAAACAAGAAGATTATTTTGCTATGAAACATGTAGCGCAGCATAAACTGATAAGATGAACAATTTGATGTAAAGGTTGTTTTGGTTGTTCATTCTGGGAAGTTTTGATTTGTTAGTTTTAGCAAACTTGAGGGGTTTTCACAGTACATTTCGATCCTTGTCATCCACCTTGATTTGATCCCTAGGATGAGAAACTGTTTAACATTAAATGCTTTGAAAATGTTGACCAAATAAACAAATCTTGCTTTTATTCAATATTATAGGTCCAATCAGTCTTATACAAAGAATTAACAGTATATCAACACTGCTGTTCAAAAAAACACAAAATCAGTATATTAATAATACAATCTTGTTCTTGATCAACCAGTAAGTATATTTTGTCATTGTTATCGTGGTTTTCCTTGTTTTTGAAAGTTCTATGTTGTATGGTTAACTTCACAGATCTTGTGAAACCAGAAACATAAATACACAAGCATAACTGTCAGAAGTATTCAATACCTAGGATATATATCTTGGGAATTATAATCAAGGATGTAAAAGATGTGACTTCAAGTAAATGGATCATCAATATTGCTATAAGTGACAGTCAATAATTTGACTTATATTTTGTTCTCATTACACTGTACACTCATTTTCCAGGGAATAGTTGAAGTTGGCAACTATAATACCTATTTAAGTAGCAGATAAGAAATACTCAAGCTAAATGGTAGGTTGAACAGCATTCTTCATCTACAAAAAGAAAGGGTAGTACTAGTTCTATGGTCATTACCAACCTACACATCAGAAACAAAGGCAATCAACCCAAATATTCCGGGTTCAACCGTTCAACCTACACATCATTCACATAAATATTCACTGTTTCTGATAGAGTTTTGACATCTATCTATAATCAGGGCCATATTTGGCTACGCCCCAGTTTGGTTTGCAAGATAAGAACAGGTTCACCAAGCCACAGAACCAATTCAGTTTGGATGATGTTGGTATGCAATCAGCTAAATTCAGTCATGATAACTCTTATTTCTGGTTCAGTTCAGTTCGGTCTGGTTTTCCTGCTTAACCTTCCATGACTATGCCTAGGCCTCTCTATTGAAGGCAGTTTTTAGTAACTGTTTTAAGCCCCAGGTGGGGCAGTTGGTTATTATTTGAAGGGGCAGTGGCAGTTACTCGGCCATAATGGTCCATTTATATAAGATGATGGAACACGGTGTATAAACAGAAGCATGCTCTGCTTTTTTATTTCCTTAAGGTGCATAAACAGAAACATGGAAGGGACCTGAACATCTCATACTAGTAAACAAGCTCAGCTTTTTATTTCCTCAACAACACAGCGCATGGGAGACAGAAAACAGAAAACTAATACACGGAGTACATTATTTCTAGTAAGCAATAACAAATATTGTAACATGACAAAAGTCTGCATTTCGAAGAAGAGGCCAACAAATAGAGGTTATTAACAAAAAGCCTTTTAAAGCAAGACAGAATAATGACAACTACATCACAGGACAAAAGCCATTTTATCATCACAAACTAAAATTGAGTACATTCAACATCAATAAAACAGTAAACATTTGTATAGTATATATATGCCACAATTAGTTTCTACCAAGAGGGAGAGATCGACAAGAATATGTTTCTTTAAAATCAGACTTCCTTGAGGAAGTGAAAATGGAGGCATACACTTCTGTAGCATTTTTCGGAGCAATATCAGTTGCCTTAAAACGCTTAGCTGCAACAGCAACACCATTAACACCCTTGTTACCAACATCACCATTAGCAACCTTCCCATTTCCATCTACTTTAGCAGAAGCCTTCTCCAAAGCCATACCATGCTTATTACCACTCAACCTTGTTGCTTCCAAACTCACACCATTCAAAGCCTCACTATTCTTCACCTTCTTACTTTTCTTCTCCCTAACCTTACCCTTCTCCTCTTCCATTTTCTCCCTCAAAACCGCAACCTCTGCTTCATTCCCATTAATCACAATCTTATCCACTTCAGCAAATTCCTGATGACAAACCAAACAACTAGAAGACTTAACTTCCTTCAAAGCCTTGGCACTCAAAACATGCCCACAATTCCTTAAAGCGAAAAACCTATACTTTCCATTAAATTCGAGCCCCGCAATAGGGCACTGAAACTTAGCCCCATCATCTGAACCGGGAATCGAAGAAAGCCGAATCGTAATCATGTCTTTTAAACCCTTAATGTATCCAAACTCCTTCGGAAGCTTCTTCCCCAACAACGACTCAACCAACGCTTGCTTATTGAAGATATTCCCAAGCTTATCGATCACGCATGGTTCCCTCAACGGCTCGTTCGATAACGCACAGTTCTGCCATTTTGACAGTCTCTGTTCGTTCGGATCTACTTTGTCCGGCTTCTTCTCCGCGTACATGTTTAAATAGCAGTCACGTGATTCGGCGCATGTTGACCCTCCGTCTCCGCCGCCGCCGAGGAGGCGGGAGCGGAGGAGGAGGGTGGAAAGAGGAGCGATTCGTGAGCTCGAGAGAGGGGTATTATCGGTAAGAGGTTTTCCATGGAGGGTGAAGTAGAAGGATGACGAGATGGTGTGCTGTGAACCTGGGAATAGAGAGCGTTTCAGATCGGAAAGGGTTTGATTGCTGGTTACGGATTCAGGGTGAATTTGAAGGTCTGGTGTTTGGACCAGGATTTGGAACGATTTCGGATGCATTTTCCTGACTAGGGTTTGTGAATTGAATGGTGAAATGAAAATTATGAAAATCGGAGATTGAAGAAGGAATTCGATTGATTTGGAATCGGAACCCTAGGTTTTGATCACTGCCGGTAACCGACTTTGTCGGCGATTTCTATTAGATGGGCCTGGAACAAAGATATGGTCCTATCTGGGTCTATAACTTAAATATCTAGTGTTGCTATTTGCATCACCACTTTTGCTAACACACCCACCAACACAACCCTTTTTATTTTTCTTTCTCAAATACTGCTATAATGTTTTTCAAAGTTGTATTACACTACTAGCTCCATAACCCGTGCGATGCACGGGGTTGACTAAATTCTTTTGTATAAATGAGTAATAAAATTTTTACGTATTTATTAGCAAACCTCTTTATATAATTTCATGTTCAGTTTCTTTTTTTAACTGTACAGAGCTTGTCCATTGCGAAAATCGAACTCGGGAGCACTAAGTCGACCTCGTGCCCCAGGGTAGCTTATGCTAGTGGACCAATGATGTTGGTTTGTAAAATATATAGTCAAATAACTGTGAATAAAAATTAAATTATAACTATAAATTAAATAAGAAGATTATAAAGTTTTAGAACAATATTAACAAAGACGTTGAAATTAAACATCCATAGATAATAGGAAAAAAATGTCTAAAATTTTTAATAACATAATCATATCAAATGTAAATATAAAAACTAATTAACCCATAATTAGAAAGAAAAGAAGACAACACAATTTAAAACTAAAACACGTGGGTATCATGCATGGTTGGATGAAAACCCATGATAAAATAGGAGCAGTTATACAAAGCTGAAAAAGATGATAGAGGTTATATTGTAAATGTGGCTAAAGTTCATGTTGGAAGAAGATGATAGAGGTTATATTGTAAAAGTGGCTGAAGTTCCCGTTGAAAGAAGATGATGGAGATTCTATTTTAGATGTGGTTGAAGTTCCCGCAGGAGTCGATACAGCAACACTACAATCAAATATTAAAGAAATATAAAAATCTAAACACCAATTAAAGTATGTTTTTAATATCTGTTGGTGTGAAATGACCAAAATAAAGAAGACAACACAAATAAAAAGTGAAACACGTGTGTATCGTGCAGGGTTGGATGAAAACCACCAATAAAATAGAATCACCTATAGAAAGTTGAGTCCCAGAAGGGTAGCTCACTTGGTTGAGTGAAAGAGACATCGTTGGTGGAAAAACCTATAGAAAGTTGAAAGAGGACGATTGGGCGATCTATTGTAAACGTGACTAAAGTTCCCTAAATAAAAATTAAATTAAAACTATAAATTAAATAAAAATATTATAAAATTAAAAAGAAACATTTACACAGATATTGAAATTGAACATCTATAGATAATAAGAAGAAAAAACATAAAGAATCTCAATAACAACAAAGACATTGAAATTGAACATCCATAGATAATTAGAAGAAAAAGTTTTAAAAACTTTAATAACGTTATCTATATTCATCAAATGTAAATATAAAAACTTAACCCATAATTAAAGAGAAAAGAAGACAACACAATTAGAAAGTGAGACACGTACGTAGGTATCATGCAGAGTTTGATTTAAAACTACCAATAAAATAGAAGCACATATACAAAGTTGAAATTATTACTAAAATACGAAGTTTGCATATTTGAATAATTAATATTTTTTCTGATGCTAAAGTACAAAAAAAAATACTGTTTAGCATCACACTTTACATATTTTGTCACAAAATTAATTTTTTTCACCAAACTGATTTTTGAAGAATGAGCTTTGCGTTGCCATACCCGCACCCCGACCAGAGGGTACTCTTGAGGACAACGTCGCCAGCCTGCCCAGCCCTCGAATGTGAGCCAACTTTTGGATCTCCTGTGCAATCGCACTCAAGTTATGCTGCAGCAGGAAGCTCGCCTAATGCAGATTGAAAGACGTGTGGCTTCCCTGCCCAAGCAGCCTCCACCCAGGACCTCCTCACGTGCATCCCCCAATTCTCGTGAGAGATCAAGGAGTCGGGTCAATACCCACCAGAGGCACCACCGGGGATCGCCATCGAGGAGATCCCCCGACCGGTGCAGGTATCGAGATTCAGACTATGAAGACACCTCCCCTCGAAACTCAAGAAGGTTTTCCGATGAAGGGCCTTTCACTCAAAGGGTGGATGAATGCCGAATCCCAAGGGCCTTGGAAAAACTGCCAGCTCTCAAGATGTATGATGGAACCGGAGATCCAGACCGCCATCTGACACACTTCTCCCTGATGATGCGCTATATAGGCGCAGGGAGCCTGTTCACTGTAAAATCTTCCCCCTCACCCTTGAAAATTTCACATTAGAGTGGTTTCAAGAGCTAAAGCCAAACTCCATCTCCTCATGGAGTCAGCTGGCGAGAATGTTCACAGCTCGTTTCACTGCCTCCCGGTTGAAACCCAAATCTGAAGAGGTTCTTAGGGCAATCAGGCAGGGAGAGAAAGAAACACTTAGAAAATATCTGGAAAGGTTCAACAAGGAGGCTGCCAACGTCAGGAACCTTGAAGACAAGAGGAGACTCTTTTGGATGAATGATGGCCTCAAAAAGGGAAGCCTGTTTCAAAGGGATGTGGGGGTTAACAAACCCCGAAGCTTGGACGAGTTCCTTCGGAAGGCACAAAAGTATATGGACTATGAAGAAGACAACATGGCGTACCAAGAGGAAGCCAAGGTTGGCAGTAAAGAGGAAGAGCTGGCTTACAAGGCCATTGAAGAACCAAGGCAAAAGGGAACCCATAATGAGAGAATTCCTCGGGTCGGGAATCCCGACCCCGACAAGGCCGCTTCTAAGAGTACACCCTGCTAAACACATCCCAGGCTGAGATCCTTGCCGAATGCGTCGACGCGGAGTTTCGGGACATCAAACAGCCTAAACCTCTCGTGCAATGGAAAGGCCAAACCTCTAAGAAGTGTTGTCGTTATCACAAAGGTTATGGGCACAGTACCAACAAATGCAACACCCTCAGGGATGACATTGAAGAGCTGATCCGCGAAGGGAAGCTCGCTCAGTACCTGAATGAAGAGGAGGATGAGACCCGTGACTCTGAGTAGGAAGCAGGGCATCAGAACCTGAACCTAGGGCTAGGCCTAGTTAATAATTCTGATGTTAAAGCACGAAGGCAGAATGTAAAAAACTCGATATGAATGATTAACAAAAATTCATTTTGCAATTACAGTTTTTGCTCTAGCTCACTAGCATTTACACTTGTTCCAAAGAAAATTACTTAAGATTAAGAAAGAAAAAGGGTCTAACTCCATAATTAGGGGTGGAACGAGGCAAGTTTGAGACCCAACATACCATGCAGGGAGGGACTGCCTAAATCGCAGAGGCAACTTCAACATTAGCTAAAAGCCAAGATCATCTCTCCAAGTATTGGAAGTCAAGGATGTCATGGCACCCTAAAACAAATAAGTGACCTTGGTGATCACAACCCCTTGGGCGAGTTCTATCTGGGCAGAGTCCTGGTAAACTGTGCCAAGAGGATACTTCAAGCTGACATTGGTGGTCACAACCCCTTGGGCGAGTTCTATCTGGGCCGAGTCCTGGTAAACTGTGCCAAGAGGATACTTCAAGTTGACCTTGGTGGTCACAATCCCTTGGGCGAGTTCTATCTGGGCCGAGTCCTGGTAAACTGTGCCAAGAGGATACTTCAAATTTGACCTTGGTGGTCACAATCCCTTGGGCGAGTTCTATCTGGGCAGAGTCCTGGTAAACTGTGCCAAGAGGATACTTCAAGCTGACATTGGTGGTCACAACCCCTTGGGCGAGTTCTATCTGGGCCGAGTCCTGGTAAACTGTGCCAAGAGGATACTTCAAGTTGACCTTGGTGGTCACAATCCCTTGGGCGAGTTCTATCTGGGCCGAGTCCTGGTAAACTGTGCCAAGAGGATACTTCAAGCTGACCTTGGTGGTCACAACCCCTAGGGCGAGTTCTATTTGGGCCGAGTCTTGGTAAAGTGTGCCAAGAGGATACTTCAAGCTGACCTTGGTGGTCACAACCCCTTGGGGGAGTTCTATCTGGGCCGAGTCCTGGTAAACTGTGCCAAGAGCATACTTCGAGCTGACTTTGGTGGTCACAACCCCTTTGAGCGAGTTCTATCCAAGCCGAGTCTTGATAAACTGTGCTAAGGGTATACTTCATTACAAATTGTCCCGACGGGCGTCGGGTCATCTTCATAAAGCAAGGCAAGCTTAGCAATTATCTACTTAAAATCCAAAATCCAAGCAAAATCACATTAGCAAAGAAGAAGCAACACAAAGCTCGCGAAAGGATTGAAAGGATAGTCACACAAAACAACCAAGGTCACGGCGCCCACCTAGCAGGGATCCAAAGTCAAGGCACCCACAAGGTGCTAGCAAGGGTGTCAATGTCATGAGACAAGACAGCCTAGCACCCGGCACCCAGGCGCCCTAGGGAGTCCCAAAACATGTTTCGCAGGATGGCAACAAGCACATCCAGGCCGGCACCCAGGCGCCCTAGAGGGCACCAAAACATGTTTCGAGGATGGCAGCAAGCACATCCAGGTCGGCACCCAGGCGCCCTAGAGGGCCCCAAAACATGTTTCAGAGGATGGCGCGAAGCACGTACAGGCTGGCACCCAGGCGCCCTGGAGCCTGGAGGGGGCCAAAACATGTTTCGCAGGATGGCACCAAGCACATTTAGGCCGGCACCCAGGCGCCCTAGAGGGCGCCAAAACATGTTTCGCAGGATGACACCTAGCACATCCAGGCTGGTACCCAGGCGCCCTAGAGGGCACCCAACCTAGTGCAAACCGGCACCCAGGAGGGCGCCACAACGCGTCGCAAGGGGGCAGCCAGTGCATTGCAAGCCAGCACCCAAGGCGTGCAGGAGGGCGCCAAAGCCTGCTTCGCAAGGAGGCATCCAGCGTAGCGCAAACCGGCACCCAACGCCCAGGAGGGCGCCAAATCCTGCTCCATGAGGCGGCACCCACACTAGCGTAGGCAGGCGCCAAATCCTGCTTCGTAGGGAGGTATCCAGTGCCTAGCAACCAAGCACCCAGGCGCCTATGAGGGCGCCATCAACAACACAAACGAGAATAATAACGAACAACAACAAAAATGCACCCAGGAGGCTGCCAACATCAGGGGGCATGGCACAAGGCGCCCATGGGGGCGCCAACTTCAGAACACAACACCTTGGCACAAGGCACCCAAGAGGGCGCCAACATCAGGACGCATGGCACAAGGAGCCCAGGAGGGCGCCAACGTCAGAACGCAGCATCTTGGCACAAGGCGCCCAGGAGGGCGCCAACATCAGGATACGACATCTTGGCACAAGGCGCCCAGGAGGGCGCCAACATCAGGACGCAGCATCTGGGCACAAGGGGTCCAGTAAGGCGCCAACATCAGGACACGACACCTCAGCTCGGTGCCTGGTACAAGGATTACACCAAGGGAGGTGTGAGTCACGGTCGCGGTGAAGAGATCTTATACGACCCGACAGGACAGATGAAATAACGCTTCGGGTAGATCGACAAAAATTCTTCAAGCCAAGACTATCCTTCGGAATAATCACGGCTTGGGGGGCAACTGTTCTGGACTGGACCAGGAGGTCCATTCAGCAATACCATGAGGTGCATTTAGCAATTGGATATGGATTGACCCAATCATTTCGGCCCATATCCACAACATACAAGCCCACACTTGAATGGTTGAGATCGATTCTACTGATCTGACGATCCACAAACCGGCACGATTTCCTATAAATACCGGCTCTCATAGCCTTCATAAGGTACACTCTCTCATTCCTAGCTAAATCACTTATCTATTCTCAATACTGACTTGAGCGTCGGAATGGCTTCGCAGGTACCCCCGGGCTCACACTAACCTCCTGCCAGGCAGCAAGAGACCTACCAACTGCAGTCAACCCAATACTGCAAGATACAGAACACACTCAATTAATAACATCTATCAATCATGCACTAAAATAAATTAATTGAGTTAAACATCAAAATAATTAAATTAATTATTTTGGGATGTTACGGGCGGCATTGTTCACACTTGAGTCCTTGGCTAGTTAGCTGTATGAGTAGTTTTCCTGACGTTGCCAATTACCTTCGGTTATAACAGGGGGTAGGTGTTACAAAGAACCTCAACTAGCGTTTAATCCAATATTTTGTTTCTGTTGGAACATGTGCAACGCGAGTGTTAAATGCTTACACAAACACACTGCTTGTGTCATGTGTGAGGTGAGCTTTGTGGTAGTCGCCTTCAATCTTGTTTGCTTGCTTGCTTTCTCCCAAGCCTGCTGGAGGATTATTGAACCAATTGAATTGAGCATCTTAATTTCACACGGAAACTATCTCACACACAAACAAACATTGCAATTTTTTTTTTGTCTAGAGGTCTTTGACCCCGCTCTGGGGTCTAGGGAAAGAGGCCCTAAATAATCCAGAGTTTGATCGAGAGGTAAGTAAAGTCTGACTTTAATTTGTTCAATCGCCAGAAATTAAACACGAGTACTAGTCGAGTTTGCCCGTAGTTTATTTTGAAACAAAGCAGTATAGAAACCATTTGTCAATGTGGTCTCCGTCTACTTTTTTTTGAGATGAATTGTAAGGTCATAATCTAAAATGGCTAAAATGTAATTAAGTGGTAGTGGTCCTAAACCACAAGGGATGGAGCATGGAGGTAGACTGGCTATCTATCGATCTATCAACCACACAGTCCACGCTTTGTGTATCCTGATCAGTTATCAACTATACCCCATTGCCCAACAACCCCTTTCTTTTCTTGTGATGATCAGCTTCTGTGTGGTCTTCAATTAAATCATAATATATTCCTTTTTAGAGCAAAAGACTACGCTTCCAATTCACTTTGCTTGAATATATGAACCAACCATACGTTTTTTTTTTGTATTTAATGAACATATAATACATGTTAGCACAAGCCATCAGATCTCGAGTTCTACAATTTTCAAAATAAATTAAGAAATCCGCTCTCATAGTTTTAAGTGTATAAATATAGACATTTATAAAATAAAAGATATATATTAGACATTTATATATTTTAATTTATACATCTAAAACTATAGTTATAAGACACTCCACTTTATGTGAGAAATGGAGACGACCTCAACTCTACATTTTTCTCCCTCTCGTCGTTTATCTTAATTAGCCCTAACGTCTATTTATGTGGTTAGTGCGAAATTACCATGTAATGGAAATAGAAATTCATGATAGTATATATGTGTGTGTGTGTGTGTGTGGCTAGTGTGAAATTAGCACAAGCATAGATTTTTCGTTGAAAACGTTGGAATAGTATGTGGATAGTCAGCAATGAACTGAATCAAAAAAAGTTTATATATGTGGAATGTGTTGAGAATTCTAGTGTGAGTGGTTAGGTTAAGAATGAGCTAAATGAATGATATATAAAAGAGGAGACTCATATACTCACTGCCTTAAGGTTTTGGGTGGAGATGTGGCATCGAACAACAAGTAGCTCATTGGCTATAAGGGGATGTGTTACGGTTAATATGATGCGTTGGTCTTACTGGAAGGGATTTGAATCTCTCAAGAATGCGATGCTATATATTAGATTTTACTCATTTTAGAATTAATGTGTATGATAGCTCCTGTCCTCACAACATTTGTGGAGATTTGTCTCATGTTACTTGAGTTGTTTACGAGGATAACACTCATATTTAACAAAGACATGTTGGATACGTCGATAATATCTATATAGTTATAATAATAATCCAGCTTTATTATTTAACTAAGCCTATCTAGTCAGTATAAATACTCTTTGAATATAACTTGATTCTTGATATGTTTCATATATATATATACGTGTAAGTACGTACGTGCGTATTAAAAAGTACCACTTTCAATCCCTTGTGTAAACACATTTAAGAAAATTTCCCTTACCTTAAATAGTCAATGTCCTAGTTTATCTCCAAGATTTTAGTTAACTAAGTTAACATCTGAATTTTCCCAGTTCTGAATCAATGAAATTGGATTAATTAACTCCAGCATTTTTTAATTTTCTATTTAACATGATTATATCTTCGTGGACGCCATCCATCAGCTACACAAGCAGGAATAATTTAGTGCCAAGAAAGAAGAGAGATAAAATTTTTAGCCGGTTAACTTTTCTTCCATCACAGGATATCAACTGCACTCAGATTTCGAATTCTACAGTAAAAGGTGTCGTTTTCTTTTGGGTTTGCATTTCCCTATTCATAGTTATGAAAATGATTAATTGTTTTCAATTATGAATAATGAATTAATGTAGTGTTTAGAACACTGTATAACTTTTAGAATTGAAGAAAATTGTTTATTTACAAACTCAATCAAAAGTAATATGGACTTACTCATTATAAACTACAACAAGCAAACGAGTTCATAATTTAGTTGATTTTTTATATGTGAATTATTTATGAATGAAATGAATTATTGTATTTATAAAAGATTCAAATATAAGGAAATGGCTGTAGATTTAGTCAAATTCTGGATCCAAGTTACTTGCTTCTCCTCTTTTGAGGGTATACTGGATTAGGCCTAACTCAATTAACAAACCAAGCTTATAAAGTAAGTAAATAACTAGGCTTAATATGGTACTTAAGCCATGAGACTCTCCCACCTAATGAATTAGTCTTTTGGTCTAATGAATTAGTCTTTTGGTCTGGGCTCTCTTCATGTGCTTAAGTCCCAACAATTAGTGCTTTCAATGACAGTTCAGTTGCAGCTTTCAATATGGTACGGTATACATTTAACAATAACAGTTGATTTTCTGTTTTTCTACCTTCTGAAATATTTGGTAGTTCACTAGAGGTGTCATACTAGACAATAAAAAATAGTAAGACAGAAATGTTGCAAGTTTACAATTCCAGATTTGAAAAATAGTTGTTGTTAGACCAACTCTAAATCAGATTCTTATGCGAGCTCTTCTTGTGTTTAAGAACCAGTTCTTACATTTGACTATTGGGGACCACTCAAGTGGATGCCACTTTAAGAACCATTTTTCTACAAATACCAGTTCTAGGGTGTGTTTGAGAGTTTGGAGGAGAGGGTTTGGGACTAATAGTATAAATTTTTTAAGGATTGGGAGAAAAACTATCCTCCTAAAATAAACCAGGAGAGGGGTTTGAGGGAATTTAAGGGGATAATTTTTCTCCCCAACACTAAATAATTTACACTATTAGTCCTATGCCCTCCTCTCGATGGCCTTTGTTACTGATATCTGTCAGCTCAGACAACCTCAACTTTCCTCCCGAGAGAGTCCCACTTACTCTTTACCTTATATATAAATATGAACTGATAGTGATTTTTCTCTATAATTTATAAGGCCAGTCTTACATTATATATTGACAAATAAGTAACTCCACCAGCTCTCCATTTAATTAACAAAAAATAGAGTCAAATTTATCAACCACACATAGTCACATATGCTTTTTTTTATACTGGAACAAAACAGAATATACCGTTTGTTCTATTTCTACTAGATAAATCTTATTAAATTATTGATCTTGCTAGAAGAGGTAAACAAATTCGTTTTGAGCACACTCTCAGTCCTCACAATCTTCTCTGCAAGTTAGTTTAGATAGACTACGTGGAGGTGGAACAATCAATTCCTTCCTATGAGTGAAATTTAAGGAAGATATAATATCTTATATAACTAAATTTGATTTTATTTTTACCATTGGTGTGACTAAATGGCACCATAAGAAGTTATTATGACAATTTTTCAAAAACATGACAGAGAGAGTGAGATAAGATAATTGGATTGGATTTGGAGCTAACCTGGCAAACTCAGAACCACCAAAACAATTCAAGATTGTCCAAAGTCACAGGACAAAAGGATTTGTGGTTCACCTTTTTCTTTTTACATAAAAAAGATGAATTAATGTTGTCACTCACCAAACAATCACCCAGAAAAATTAAACCATCCATACTACACCAGACACTCCTCCTACTCCTACCATTCAATTAATTCCTTCTTTTTCTCTCTGCATTATTAAGAGTGACTTTCACTTTGGTTTGCATCTGAGTCTTTCCTAACATGGCTGCTGGGACCGGACTATTTGCAGAGATTATAGATGGAGATGTGTACAAGTATTATGCTGATGGAGAATGGAAGAAATCTTCTTCCGGAAAAAGTGTTTCTATCATCAATCCCACTACAAGAAAGCCTCAATACAAAGTTCAAGGTAATTCACATAGTTTCCCTTTCAATTTTGTTTTTGATTACTTTTTTTTCAGTTAGCATATACAATTTTTCATGAGAATGTTACTGTAAGAGTGAGTTGCTGGACTTTTCTATGATAGTATCCAAAGAATTTCAAAAATAAAAAATCACTCATTTTGTGAGTCTGCAGACTGAGGCACATGGGTTTACAGATCCGTTTGCACGTGAGCTCCTCACCGCTGCCAAACTCATTAGTACTGACATTTCAGGTTGAAGACAAGTCTGGTGTACGACACATGTGTCACGACACTGATACTGACACTTCAATTACTTCTAGTTTTCAAATTAAAATTAGTGTCTAAGTGTCAGTGTCCTATCCGGTGTATGTGTCTGTGTATGTGCTTCATAGCTGCCAAATAGAATTTGACCATAATTCGATTCCAATTATGAGGTCATATAATGTTTATATAAAGCTAATGCACATGCACAGTAACATAAATGCACCCTAACATACCTAATATTACTCCTTAACAGAATGCATGATAGATCCTTCTAGATCAAGCTGAGTCATGCTTGTTTCTAGAACTAAGTGAGTCACCAATTGAGCGGTTCTTGTATTTTGGCAATTCTTTGGATACCTATCAATATCATTCTATGAAATACCAATTTTCTCTAGTTTTAACTAAAAGTGGGAAAGAGGGGGCTATCAAGGTATTAAATCACAGTCGCGATTCTTAATATTGATGAGAATCACAGTCAAATACGACTGATGTCACGAGATTATCAAGGTCTCGGTCGCATTGCAAGTCACAGAGACATCAAAAACCTTGAAGTCGCAACCTAGATCACAAATGCGAACCTTATATTAAAACCTTGGTGATTATATTATATATAATATAATAACATGGGATTTCTAGTTTTCTATAATCAAATATGACAAGGATTTTCATAACAGTTGAAAACAACTGTGTCTAGTAGTAAGCTCTAAAAATGATATTGATGCAGCTTGTTCACAAGAGGAGGTTAATAAGGTAATGGATTCAGCAAAATCTGCACAAAAGTCATGGGCGAAGACTCCACTATGGAAGCGAGCTGAACTTCTTCACAAGGCTGCTGCTATCTTGAAAGAGCACAAAGCTCCAATTGCTGAGTGCCTTGTGAAAGAAATAGCAAAGCCAGCCAAAGATGCTGTTACTGAGGTGCATATTCTGTACTGTTGTTTAGGACTATACTATTATTTAGAAATCATGAACATAACTGAATTTTTATTTTTTATTTTTTGCCATGAAGGTTGTAAGATCAGGAGATTTGGTTTCTTATTGTGCTGAAGAAGGAGTCAGGATTTTGGGAGAGGGGAAGTTCTTGGTATCAGATAGTTTTCCTGGAAATGAAAGAACAAAATATTGTCTCACTTCCAAGGTCTAATGCTTAATCTCTGCATTGCATTGCATTACATTACATTATTTTAGTGATTTCTAATGACTACTGAATTAAATCACCAAGGTGAATTTCCATGTGATATTTTCTTGTTTTGTTTTGCTTGGTTGATGATGTTGAGGACTAAGGAAGTGGAAATTGATTTTCAGATTCCATTGGGAGTGATTTTAGCCATTCCACCATTTAACTATCCTGTAAATCTTGCTGTCTCAAAAATTGCTCCTGCACTTATTGCTGGAAATTCCATTGTACTCAAGCCTCCAACTCAGGTAATTATATCCTTCATTAAGAAACTCTTCAATGTCACTGCACATCAGATTCAAACTCTTACCCTATCAACCACATTCTTGTCACAAAAGTTAATTTACATCAGAATCTTTTAGTCTTTTAGTTAACATGATTCATTCCCTCCAGGGAGCTGTTTCAGCTTTGCATATGGTTCATTGCTTTCACTTGGCCGGCTTTCCCAAAGGCCTAATTAGCTGTGTTACTGGCAAAGGCTCAGAAATTGGTGATTTCCTAACAATGCACCCAGGAGTGAACTGCATAAGGTGATAGTAATTAATGTCCCCAATTTCCCATGTGTGATTTTACCTTTACTGAATTGTAACTTTATGATACGTCAGCTTCACTGGTGGAGATACTGGCATTGCAATTTCAAAGAAGGCAGGCATGATCCCTCTTCAAATGGAATTGGGAGGAAAAGATGCTTGCATTGTACTTGAGGATGCTGACCTGGATTTGGTTGCTGTAAACATCATAAAAGGAGGCTTCTCATACAGGTGAATCTCATTTCTAAATTAGCAGGTCTGGGGCAAAAGGACGGGGCCGGATTTGTCTTTTTTGCATTAATCAGAGTATTACAATTCTCGATAGAACTCGTATGAGGGAAAAGTAGAGAATGGTAATGAACAAATATTATTGATAGTTGATCAATTGAATTAACCATGAATACAATGGATCCTATTTATACATATAAGTCCATATGAAAATGAAAAAAATAACAACTAAAAATGATAACTAACTAGTAACAAACTATTAACAAACTTATCTCTAATACAGAGATTTATAAAAAAGTCGGCGGCAACAATCTAAGCTGCTACATCTTCATATGCATTATACAATATATGATGAATGTTGCAAATTTAATGGGGACTTACTTGAATTTTTGTTTTGTTTTTTTTCAATAAAAGTGGTCAGAGGTGTACAGCTGTTAAGGTTGTCTTGGTAATGGAATCAGTTGCTGATGCATTGGTTGAGAAAGTGAAAGCTAGGGTAGCAAAACTAAGTGTTGGAGCTCCTGAGGATGACTCTGATATCACCCCAGTTGTGTCAGAATCATCAGCAAATTTCATTGAAGGCCTGGTCAATGATGCTAATAAAAAAGGAGCAACATTCTGTCAGGAATATAAAAGAGAAGGGAATCTCATTTGGCCTTTGCTATTAGATCATGTTAGGCCAGATATGAGAATTGCATGGGAAGAACCATTTGGACCAGTTTTGCCAGTTATTAGGATTAATTCTGTTGAAGAAGGAATCCATCATTGTAATGCTAGCAACTTTGGACTTCAGGTAAAACTTCAACTTGAACATTCAATGCTACTGCCCTCGAACGAGCACAATACCGTGTTGTAAATTGATTTTGATTAAAAGTGAGTTAAATTTACAGCGCATATTCACAATGAACTTGTGCAGGGATGTGTATTCACAAAGGATATCAACAAAGCAATATTGATCAGTGATGCAATGGAAACAGGATCAGTTCAGATAAATTCTGCCCCAGCACGTGGACCAGATCATTTTCCCTTTCAGGTAAACTCTCCATAAAACCAATCAAATTTTATTATATTACAAAGAAAATAACTTATGTCTCATATTATCAAATGCTTTTTATTGACAGGGTATAAGGGACAGTGGAATTGGATCACAAGGGATAACCAACAGCATAAACATGATGACCAAAGTCAAAACAACTGTGATCAACTTACCAAGCCCTTCTTATACAATGGGCTAGTAAGTGCAAAATTATGTGTTGGGGGAAAAATCAATTTACACTTAAGCTCCATAAATCATACAACCACATGGGAATCAGAGATAAATAACTATTGTGATAGTTCTGTTCTGTCACATAGCTACTTCATGTGTCTACCTATCGTTGTGATATTTAGCATGATATATGCATCTAAAAAATTGTATTGTGTTGTGCCTTGTCATTATTAAGTTAGGAATGTGATTCTGGTCCCAGTTGAATTGAAAGAGTCAAATCAATGAAAGAGCAAAAATAAATTCCCCTTCTATTCTCAGTGAGATTGAAAAATAAAAAAGTGATTAGACAAACATTTATAATAAAATCACTCTATTTATAATGATTCAGAATAACACCAACGTGCACAGCTTATTTGATAAAATCTGGAGTATCTTCTACCAAATACAATTGGGCCTTACTAAATACATATTTCGTACATTCTACTCTTGGTGTATATTTTTGGTCAACGAATCAAGTCCCGAAATTAATTGAATTCGTATTTGTCTAATGAGGCAAAATTCCAAGAGTTGGCCTAGTTTATTAGGATAACCTTATACGTGTGTACCTTGGAGCAAAATAAAGAGAAATATGAATTATTACTCCATCCATCTGATATTTAAGTATCTTATATGAAATACTGCCTTGTCTCAAATCATTTGTTATTTTGAAATATTAAAACACTATTAATAAACTTTTTTAGCCAACAACACTCTTATTTAATTGATTTCAACTATTTTATATTAATGAGTTTTTTGCCTTAATTTTCATTACAATAAGGGTATTTTATTCAAAAAAAGTAAAAGCTATTTTACCTTGAAATAGGTATAGTACATGATTTCCTTAAACACCGGTTAATATGAGGCGGGGGCTAATTATTAAGAAGTAAGGAAATAAGTGTCCTCTAAAAATTAAACGCAATAAATCAGTATTCTTTAGCTCGAACTGCAATAAATTTTGAAATCAATTAGAAATTTCCATGGCAATGGCATCATAATTCTAGATAGGTTAGTAATAGTAAGTGGGGGTTGAGGTGTAATGTAAAGAGGGTTAGAGAAATGGGGATGTGATTGCTACTTGACAAGGACATATACCTATACCTTGTGTCGTTATTGCCATGCTTCAACAAAACTTTATCGTTGTCTAGTCTAACCAAAATTTTCCTTTTATCGGGTGTCATGTTCTATATGTTTTCAAGCATTCTCTTGTCTAACTTAAGAATATTTAAGTTTTAGTCACTTTGAGATCATTCCATTGAAGACGAGTTCAATCATTGTCCCTCAGCGTTCAACGACAGTATATGTTAAGTATAGCAACATCTTTTATAGTTATACTACTCTTCATTTCCTAAAGAACAACTTAAGAATATCATCAACGAGGTCATAAAAATATTTTCTCTCGGTCTTTGAGGATTTCCCTCTCTTAAATTTTATACAAACTTTGTCTCTACGCTCACCAAGTTATGGTGGAAACTATATTTCTCTCAAAGAAGAATACAAGAAATCTCTCTAGATATTTAATACTTCTTCACATAGATGGGTTGTGGCGGACCTACCATGTACCCGGGGGTCAGTTGAACCCCTTGGAAAAAAAATTGCACTTACCGCCTTATATAAATAGCCTAAATCTCCTGAAATTTTTATTTTGACACCCTGACCCCGGGGTCCTGGGTCCGCCACACTTGAATCCAATTGTATGAGTCTCGTAATTTGAAAATGTAAGGCCAAGAACAAGTAAAAATGATGAATTCAAGGCCAAGAACAAGAGGTGAAAACTAGAATTTCTTATCAAAATTTGAAGATGAGAATGCAATCTTGGATAAAGATGGAGCTCAAAGAAGAATTACGATCACCACTAGCACGAAGCTTTGATGAGATTCTTGATGCCTCCATCACGAAACCTTGCTCTAACTCTCTCAAATTTACAAAATAATTCTAATTTATTGAAATTCAGCAATTGCATGAAATTTATAGGCAAAAAGTAGCATTTACGTGGCAAAGAACCTATCCATGAATTTGATCAAATTTCCACAAAAGATTAAAGAAAGAGTAAAAGTGATGAAATCAAGGCCAAGAACAAGAGGTGAAAACTAGAATTTCTTATCAAAATTTGATGATGAGAATGCAATTTTGGATAAGGATGGGGATCAAAGAAGAATTACGATCACCACTAGCACGAAGCTTTGATGAGATTCTTGATGGCTCCATCACGAAACCTTGCTCTAACTCTCTCAAATTTACAAAAGAATGCTAATTTATTGAAATTCAACAAATTTACTGATTACAACCACCGTAGAAATTTCAGGTACTACTAAAATTTAAACAAGTATTTTTAATGCTAGTTTAACATCTAATATGACTACAAATCAAGGTTTTTCTTTCTTATATGTTGGTCCATGTGACTTGGTTATGATGCTTTATCAATTAAGGGGAGAATTCCAACAAAACTCCCCCTTCCTGACTCAAACAGTACACACCTCACAATCTCTTCAACCTTTTTGGTTGGTATTTTTTTAAAAAAGTAAAAATTATTAGATTACTAATATCGAGTATCGAAGCCTCACTATATATATTTTTACTTTTTTTTTGTCAAAGTTGAATGATTCATTGATTGATAGGCAAGGCCTAAACCATTACAACCAGTAACAATAGAGTTCAAGTTCTAACCAACCATGAGCTCATGAGCTAGCTACAATCAAACAATTCAAATAGAAGAAATGGGCTCGCAGGCCCTTGATTGTTGGGCTCGCAGACCCTCCTAGAAAATTATTACATTGGACCACAAGAACGGCTAAAATATTTCAACAAGCCCAAGACACCATCGGGTCCAACCTGCATCAAACTCCGGGTCCACTCAACCACTTTCACAAAAAAAGCAAAGGAAACGGATCCTTCATCTCCCTTCAGCAAAAAAAAAAAACTTACCCTAATTCGGCAATGGAGAGTAAAGGCCATTACCCACCAACTCACCCACTTCAGAATCCAATAATTGAAGTTGAAGCATCGTCTAGATCACCACACATTCACGACACACCACTGATTCAAAAAGGGCCAAGAAATCATCCTTCTCTCACCAAGTTCCTGACGCCAAACAAGATTTTCGATCTTTGATGAGAGCGCTACGCAGCTTCGAGGGAGGGTGAAGAAGCCAATTACCTTGCAGATCGCCTTCTCCCGCGAGAGATGCTATGCCATGGGCTACACCATTTCCTTCTCTTCGAATCCAGGTAAATCCACAGTGTTGAAACTGTTTCTTGAGCGAGAGAATATCTTTCACAATCATCTGTATTTCACCTCTAACACAGTTTTCTCTGCATGCTTCAATGAGGCTCTGATTGTCCGATTCAAGGACCACACATGATAGGAACATGTTTTTCGCCATTAGCATGGTTTCTCAGAGTGCAAGGGCCTCAGCAACAAGGGGAGAGGGAGATGTGATGATTCTAGCAGATGCTGTGAGACAGGTACCAGTTGAATCCCTAAAAGCTATCCCAATAGTAGCTTTCCCACTGATTTGGCTGTAGGCTGCATCAGTATTTATTTTTGTTTAATTGGGGAGGGGAGGTCTCCAATGGGTTGGAAACCTGGTATCTCTGATGCCCCCACCCTCTTGAGGCGCTGGGTTCATGGCTCTGTAGATCTCCGTAGAGTGGTGTTGAGATTGAATCATGACTTGCATAGGGTTTGGATGTCTATCCTGGAAAACAAGTTCATTCCTAGCCTTCCACATAAACCATAACAGATAAAACATTCTGGTAACATCCATATCAAAGTTGGGGGAGTGACTTTTAATTTGGGACAGAGTGTTGAGAAGCCATTGAGTGATAGATTGTAGCCCAACTCTAGTGGGAGGGGGACAGAGATTTAGGCCAAACCAACACGGTTCAGTCCACTGACACAGGAGAAAGGAATGTTCAGCACTCTCTGGTTCCATTTTGCAAATAGGGCATAGCGGAGAAGCTGCAATTTTTCTCTTATAGAGATTTTCTTTTAGTGGCTGTGAGTTTGTACATAATTTCCAGATGAAATGCTTTACTTTCTCAGTAACTTTGGCACTCCAAATCCATTTCCATATTGTTCTGTCTACTATGGAAGAGCTTGATGCCTTCTCCTGTTGAGATTGATTCAGTTCCATGATCCTCTTATATCCTGACTTTGTAGTGTAATTCCCAGTTGGTGCATAAGGCCATATCAGGTTGTCTTGGGTTGATGTTCACGAAATTGGGGTTTTGAGTGCCTCAGTTGCACTTAAAGGAGTCAAAAATTGTCTTAGAGCATTTGTGTCCCATTGATGGTTCTCATCTATCAGCTCACTAACCCTTGAAACCCAAGCATTTCCTTGTAAAGTTGCCTTATTCCCCGAAGCAAGCCAGTTATCCTCGGTGATATTAACAAGTTGGCTTGAACCAATACTCCATCTCCCAGATTCCTTTAGAGTTTGTCTTCCAAGCAGGATACTCTTCCATACCCAAGAAGATGCTCTGCCATCTCTAGCCCCCCCCCCCCCCCCAAAATCTCCAAAAATCTCCAAAAATCCCCATCTCATACCCAAGAAGATGCTCTGCCCAGTACGAATTTGGATCCTGAATCATCCCCCAAGCCTGTTTAGCTAGGTAAGCTATATTCATCAAATTAAAATCTCTAAACCCCAGCCCTCCTGCCCTTTTGGAGAGCAGAGCGTCTTCATATATTTCCAATGAATTCCTCTTTGATTGCCTGACTTGGACCACCAGAATCTTGCCACTGCTGCAGTAAGCTTGGCACAAAAGGTTTTTGGAAGTTTAAGAATTGACATTACATATGTTGGAATAGCCTGGATAACTGCTTTGATCAGGACCTCTCTCCCTGCTTGGTTTAGAAGTGAGCCTTTCCAACCCTCCATTCTACTCATAACTCTTTCCTTTAACCAATTCAAATTTTGAGTTTTAGCTCTCCCCCATTCAGCTGGAATTTCAAGATAGTGCCCTGGATAATCCCAAATAGGAATTGAAATGATATTAGGTAGCTGCCTTTTAAAATGTTCACTTGTTTTCCTACCAAGAATAATACCAGATTTCGATATATTAATTTTCTGGCCTGATGCAGTGGTGAATTGGTTGAGAATTGATACAATTTTGTAGATATCCTCTGGCACAGCTCTTGAAAAGAGTATAGCATCATCTGCAATGAATAAATGTGTGAGAGGTGGACTAGATTCTGTCAATTTAATTCCCTGGAACTCTCCATTTGCATGAGCATTAATTATAAGTCTAGAGAGAACATCAAATACTAGGATGAAGATATAGGGGGATAGTGGATCCCCTTGTCTCAGTCCCCTCTGTGGAGTAAGGCTCCTTGAAGAAAAACCGTTGACTTGGTACGAATAAGAGACTGAAGTAACAAGAGACCTAACCATTGAAATCCAGCTAGGGTCAAAACCAAATGCATCTAGGACCTTTTCTAGAAATCTCCAACTCACTATCATATGCCTTATTCATATCCAGTTTGATTGCCACCCCCATACCCCATTTACCCTGCTTTCCCTTTAAGTAATGGAATGCTTCATGAGCCACAACTAGGTTGTCTTGAATGAGACGTCCCCCCCCCCCCCCCACAAACGCACTCTGTTGAAGACTAATTAATTCATTCAAAATAGGTTTCAATCTCCCCACTATAGAAATGACTTTTTAGATAAAATTGCAACAGTTGATGGGTCTCAAATGATTTGATAGACTCCGGGTTGGGAATCTTAGGAATTAGAGCCACTAGAGTGTGGTTAATTCCCTCCCCTATGGTCCCCTCCAAAAAGAAAGATTTGATCGAAGCAAACACATCCTGCTTTATAATGGACCAATTTTGTTGAAAAAATAAACCATTTAATCCATCAGGGCCAGGGGCCTTATGTGGACCTAGCTGAAAGACAACATTCTCAATCTCTAAATCAGAAACTGGGGTGCAGAGTTTTATATTCATTTCAGCAGTGATTTTTTTAGGAATCACTTCCAAGCAATTAGTAAAATCAGAGATAACATCAGGTGCATAAACAGTAGAGAAATAGTTTCTTATACCATTAGATATTGCTTCCTGCCCTTCCAGCCACTGGTCCTCCTCATCTTTGATTCTAATCAGTTTATTTCTATTCCTTCTTGCCACCGTAGAAGCATGAAAGAAACGAGAGTTCTTGTCACCAAACTTTAGCCATTTCACCCTAGATCGCCGCCCCCAGTATTTTTCTTCCTGCTTCCACAAAGAGTCCACCTCTTTTCTTAGCTCATTCACTTGATTCCAAACAATCTGATTAGCTGGAAGATTCTGCATGGTCTGGATTTGATGCTTCAGTCTCTGGATTTCTCTAGCTGCATTTCTAAAAGTATTTTTATGCCATCTAGTTAAGTGAGATTTACAGTTGTTGACCTTTGCATGCCACCGTCCCCATGCATCAAAGTTGTGCCCCTGCCATCCTTCTTCAATTGTTTTCCTGCACTCTTCATGATCCTTTCACATAGCTTCATACTTAAATGATTGGCCACTCTGGAGTGGAGGTTTTGGTTTGAGTACAATTGGAGCATGATCAAAATTTACTATTGGTAAAGCTATAGCTATTGCATGAGGGAACAATTGTCTTTAAGTCCAGTTAGCCAGCACTCGGTCAATTTTCTCCCTTGTTACAAATCCATTCTGGGGATTACTCATCCATATAAATTTACATCCTTGCAATTCCGTATCCATGATTTCAGAGTTGTTTAGGAATTCCCTGAACCTGTCAAGTCTCCCTTGATCAGCTGGCCTAAATCCATCCTTTTCCACATTGTGTAACATTTCATTGAAATCACCAATGCAGCACCAAGGATTGTTGTGCAAGGGCATAAGCTTGAGTAACTTTGGCCACAAAGTCCTCCTATCATTAGTTATAGGATTTCCATACACAAATGTACTTTCAAACATCAAACCAGATCTCCTTTCCTTTGCAGCCACATGAATGAAATTCATACAATGTGACAAAACTTGTATCTCATAGTAATCACTCCAGAATAAAGCCAGTCACTACAAGAAAATCCTTTTTTAGCTACCAATGTTTGCCACGGAGGATTGCCCCTCGCTAATTTGCGACGGACTTGCGACGGTTTGCGACGACGGGTGAGTTTGGGCATTGGGCGCTAAAAATCCGGCTCATAATTTGCGACAGGAAGGCACCTTTGTCACTAATTTGCGACGGAGGTGGATGCTGGTCGCTAATTTGCGACGGATGGCTCCTCGCAAACCCGTCGCAAACGTTATTTCAAAATTTTATCCACGTGATTCCTCATATCTCTTCTCTCAGACAACACAGAACAGTTATCTCTTCTTCTTTTATCCACGCGAGCCCTGTTCTTCGCCCGCCTCATTCCTCACGCCGTTGACCGCCCGCCTCACGCCGTTCTCCGCCCGCCTCACACCGTTCGCGAACTCGTCGCCACCACTCCACCCTCCGGCGCGCATCTCTTCTTCGGCCGTGGCTCACAGTTTCGTCTCTACTAGGTAAATCGCCTTCCCTTTTCCACCCTCCGTTCGCGAACTCGTCCATGTTTTATGATGCTGCACGTCTCTTCCCTTTTCCCTTTTCCCTTTTCCCTTTTCTTTGATTTCTGTTTTATGATGCGTTTTAGGGTTATTGATTTCTGCATTTTAGGGATTCAAATGATTTTTGATTTCTGTCCAAATCATTTCTCATTTTAGGGATTTTTGATTTCCGTTTTATGTTGTGTGGTGTGATACACGCTGTAGTGGAGATTATGAAGATTTTGATGCCTGTTTTTGATGCCTGGGATTGACTTTTATTCATATATTTATTGAGTTTTGGGATTGGATCAGTGTGGCGAGTCACTATGGATGCAAGTTCATAGGGTGCGTTTGAGTTAATTTCTAGCAAGTTTGTTAAGAGTTTTATGGTATGCTTGGTGTTTATGGCATGAAATTACTTTATGAGTTTGAAGTAATAGGGTGTTTCTTGAACATATTGATGTGAATTTACAATTACTAGCAGTAGGTTCTAGGTAATAGGATGAAAAATGATGATTTTCATGTAGTAGCGGCAGGGATGGATACAACTTCAATTGAATATGATTAGGAGGTGAAGTGGATCACTATGGATGGTTTAGCTTGTGTGTGGATGAGCTAGTGATTCTGAATAATATAATTGATTATGTAAAATTGATATTATCAAACATTGTCAAAGTATTGTGTTTGTTGTCATTCTTTAGATTTATTGATTTATTGACTGTGTACAATGGTATAATTAAGTCATTAGTCTAGTTTATGTATGTATGAATTGGTGAATTGAAGTCTAAATTGAATTGGCAGGTAAGTATTGCAAATAGGCATGACATTAGTGTAGTTTATATATGTATGAATTCGTGGATTGAAGTCTGAATTGAATTGCCCAGAATTAATTATTTTTTGCGTAGCGACGGAATTTGCGACGGAAATTTTTTGGTGGTTACTGAATTTGCCACGGAATTTTTGACAATTTGCGACGACAATTTTGATGGTTACTTAAAATAATTTGCCACGGATTTGTGACAAAAAGGATATCATGGTTTGCGACGGTTTTGCCACGGAATCTAGCGGCGGATTTGCGACGGCGTTGCGACTGAAGTATTTGCGACGGACAATTCCGTGGCAAACGATTTGCGACGAGCGTTTTTGCGACCGAATTCTGTCCGTCGCAAAAGCCGTCAGAAATGCTAGTTTGCGACGGAAATAGGGCAATTTGCGACGAAAATGGCCGTCGCAAACCAGCGAATTTCTTGTAGTGAGTCCTCCTGAAGTTCCCCTTGCTTCCACACAGAACCAATTTTGAAATCTAAAACGTCTCTTTACACGTTCAACTCGTTCCTTATGAGCCCTAGTCTCAGTAAGAAACACAATGGCCGTCTTAATACCCTGGATGAGGTCATTGAGTTTCCTATTTGTCATAGCTGCCGCCAAACCACGATAATTCCAACTTATGCAAGTCCTATTTGATGGACTGACTGCTGCTGCCTCTGTCTTTCTTTTCTTTTGCAGGGATAATCCAGTAGACACGTTCAGTGACAGGGCCTGCTCCTCCTCTATTCTGATTTTTGATCCTCCTGCAATTGGGCTAGCTTCTTCAGGAGGAAACTCCACTATATAAGGAGGGGGTGGCTCAGGCATGAGCTTTGGAGGCTCTCTCCATTCCTTCTCAGTAGCCTACATTTTCTGCTTCCCATTAGACTCCATAGCAGCACCTCTGGGCTTCCATTGTTTTTCTTGGATTTTTCCTCTTACTACCAGTATCTCTGTTGGTAATATTTGATCCCCCTATATTTAATCTGATCATTGTTTGGGCTTGGGTAGTCCTTTATGACAATAGGTTCTTTTAGCCCCACATCTTCCTTGACTAAGGCTAGATCTTCAACCTCCTCTGGGCCTAACCCTGGGCAAACAATGTTTGAATTCAGAGGGATAACTGTTGATAATGAGCCCTCTACCATCGGGTTCCTGGTCTCCATGGTCTCAATACTTCTTACTGGATCAACTTCCTTCCTTCTTTTGTCTGCCTCACTGTCTTCACCACTTATGCCAGCTTCCACCATTAGAGGTATCCTCTTATTACCAGCTTCTGTCTGATTGCTTTCCTGCCTCATTCTATAAAAATTCCTCTCTAGATTTTCCAGCCACTGTTGCCTGGATAAACTTGACATAGGATTTTGGTGTTGAATATTTGTAGCTAGCTTAATGTCTTTCCAGATTTGTCTGAACATATCCTGTTCCTCCGAACAATTATGTATCAGTTCCTGCCTGTTCTGCTTTTGAATTTCCTGCTCCTTCCTATAGGCAGCTTCTGCTGTTGCCACACTATGGACCTTTTGTTTTGACGATCCTCCTTTCTGCTCCTTGTTTTTGAAGATTTTTTTTGCTGTATCCATTGTATTGTTCCCATACCTCTTTATATGTTCTTTCAAATTCACTTCTAGAGGCTTGGGAGCCAATGTGCTTGTGTGCTGATCATACTTTGGGATTCAGGAGCTATATGCTGACATTACCCTTGGTATTTTATAAACTTTTTTTCTTTGCTCATGTCCTATCACTCCACAATTGAAACATAGATCTTGGAGTCTCTCATATTTGTAGTTAGCCCAAATACGTGGCAAATCCTTACTTGGGATCCAACAACCCGAAGGTAGAGGCTGAGTGATGTCTAGGGCTACCTTGGCTCTAATGTAAGTTCTCAGAATTCCCCCTTCAACAATGGACTCTTCCACCTCTAGGGCCTTCCCCACTCTAGTTAGGATTGTTGTTGCATTGCTGCTATTTAGGAACTCCTTGGGGAGGTTGTGAATCTGTTTCCAAAATGGGGTATGGTCAAAGTAGATTTCATGAGGAGAGACTTCTGGGATCCAATACTCCACACACATAAGCCGATTCAGGAAGAACTAGGGAGCTTTCCTCATAACTTCTCTAGAGTGCACCTCATTTTCGAAGGTGAAAAGAAATTTGTTTAGCCCAAGATCTGAGATCTGTACCTTGTCATAATCAGCCCAAGCCTTTGCAATGACTTCCTTTGCAGCTGGTTTATTCACTGCTTTATTTGATATGAATTTTCCAACTAGGGTTCGGCGAGCTATTGACACATTGTTTGGATTTGCAGGTATCATTACTTCCTCCATTACCTCCTTGTCATCCACCACTGGAGGCTGGTTGTCTGAGTTAGATGCAGGCTTGAATCCATATTGGCTAAGTTACTTGACACCAGCTTTAGAAGAGAGTACAGTCGCAGGTAGAGCAGTTACTCTGAAGCTGCGTGATGTGTTTGGTGCGAAATGATGTGTTTGGGGCGAAATAATGATTCACACTTTGTGCTTCTTGAACTGGGGTTTATCATTACCAAGGGAGAAACAACACCTTTTGGGCAACGCACAAGATTGTAGAGAATGGGTTTGCAATGTCTAGATGGGGGCAATCGCCTCCTGTAGAAAATATTGTGACAAACAGTAGCTATTTCTGTATCCTCTTAAGGAAACAAAACCCTAGTAGGGAACAAGGCCTTTATGAAAACCCTAGCAGAGCTTCATGATAGGAACTGTACAACTACTTAAACGTCCCTTATTCCTAACAAGGGCCCAACATACAAAAGCCCAATACAAAGATACAAAAGGCTCACTATACGAGAGCCACCCCTAGGAAGAATTTGTAAGATCTACACACGCCATTCATAGAATCTTGTTTGGTATTGTCTTACTCATCATATCATACCAATTAGATTTTGTAAGACTTTTCTCCATATTTAGTTTCTTTTTATGCAATGCTTCTCGTATCCAATGATATCCGATGCTCGTGTATTTTGAACGTGAACGAGACACGGGGTTCTTGTTTAGATTGGATGGTACGTTGATTATCATAGTTCACCATACACAATCATTCTGTTCATGTCCTAACTCTCTTAGAAAATTCTTCATCCATTAAAGTATAGAGACTAGAAGAATTACACCTGAAGTTTTAGGTGGAGTTTTCCCAATGTAAGAAAAAACCACGAGACTTAATCCATCTAAAATGTCTCTATTGTAAAACAAGTATACATACAAGTGTTAATCTGAAACTAACAATCTCACTTTCTTGTATGGTATACAAACTCTCTCTTTCCTTTCAAAAGCTATGGTGGAAAAAACTCTCTCTTTCACTTTGGGTGAAATGAATCAAACTCATTACAACTCTCTTTATTTGTAAGAGAAAATGCACTTTCTTTCGTGAATGCGACTCTTCTTGGGATAATGGTTAATAATTAACCACGACTATTATACCCCAATTTTGTCCGACCATTTATCGCAATTGTTTTAGCCCCCGTGTCATAAGTCCATATCATTACGAGAATGACATTTCGAGCGCTGTCTTGTTTTAATTTAGACCGGTTTGTCTAATTGGGCCTATGTCTAACATTTTGGACCGAATTTTGGTGATTTCTCTAATTGGGCCAGTTTTTAATAAGTGGGCCTATGTCGAATGTTTTGGGTCGTTTGTCATTTGGGTCTACGTCTAACTTTTTGGGCCAATTCTTAGGAAATGGGCCTATGTTCGGTATTTTGGACTTAATTTAGTCCTTTTGATAAAAAAGCCATAAAAATAATAATAAAATAAAATCAGAAAATAAAAAATATATATTACAATAAAGTGTCCAAATATATACAAAAAGCCCAAAAATACAAAAATATCACCAAAAATATACAAAAATAAGAATAATCCAAAAAAAAAACAGAGAAGAACGAAAATAATAAAAAGGGGGTGTCAGTAGCATTAACCTTCAGCCCAACAAGCTGCTTGCCCAGCAAGTCGACTTGCCCAGCAAGTTAACTTGTGCAGCAAGTCTCTTCACCTAACTCTTCACCTATAAAAGGAGGCCCTGTCCACGGTGAAAAACACACTGCAGTGATTCAACAAGAACACTGAACACATTCTCTCTCTCCCAGCGAAGCTCTCGCTCTCTCTCCCCCCCTCCCCTTTTTATTTCATTTTTCTTTTAATTAGTTTATTTTTAAATATTAATAATAATTATTTTTCACTAGTTGCATTTTTCATTTTTCTTCTTTGTCAACTTTTCATTCATATTCAAACACAAAAATAAAATATTTCTTTCCCTTTCATAAATAAATAAATATTTCAAAACAAAATAGGGGATTAAGTCGACCGTACGGTCGGGTTAGTCATCGTTTTAGGATGAATGAGCCGTACGGCTCAAAAGTCCTAAAACCCCTATAAAAATAAATAAATCTCTTTCAAAACTCCCATAAACCATCTCTTTTCAGAAAAAAAGTAAATAGGTGATTAAGTCGACTGTACAGTCGGGTTAGTCATCGTTCTAGGATGAATGAGATGCACAGCTCAAGAGTCCTAAAATCCCTATTTCAATGAAATCAAACCACCACACATCAAACCATTTTTTCAAACTTCAGAAATCTCCATTTTCAGAAAATAGGGGACTATGTCGACTTCATTGCTCCTACACACACTCCACTATCACACTTCTGTACACACGTGAGAATAGTCCTATACTCGGACTGGAGCATAGCCTAAGTTAGAACGAGACTGCGTAGTGATGCCCTACTGGATGTGCGTCCTGTTGGGTGGTCACGAAAGTCTCACCTAGAGTTTGGTCTCTTTTGAGAATGCTGTCACTCCTAATAGCTTGCCTATTGTTGGGATCAGTGTTCTTAACTGGGGTCGTTGGCTCTCGGAACCTTATTTAGGACCCTTTAGAGCTACCCTTTGAAAGGTTCACTCAATAGAAAAGCCTTAGACCTATTCTCTTAAGAATCCTTGTAGGACACAAAGGAGCTTCATACCCCTGCACTCAAACAACCCCAAAAAAAAAACCTATTTTATTCTTGCAAGCATGTCTCATGCATTCTTATTTTCCTTCTTTTCCGCATATCATAAAAAAAAGAAATATATAAATAAACTCATGTTGCATGCATCTCAATGACCGTCGGGGAATTATAAGACCTTTTTTAAGAGAGGTGGATGAAAGTATAAGGAAAACAAAAAAAACATGCAAGTCAGACCACCAGAATTATACTTATTTCTTCGAATAAAAAGCTTACAATTCCCCGACGCGAGGAATAAAATCATACATTCGCATTTCATGCACATTCATTCATTCATGAGCAAAAAGGCAAGCTGGTTCGTCAACATTCATGCGTCTGGTTTCCTTTCTCCAAAAAACCAAACAAAAATATTCAAAATCATGTCAAGCATCATGCATTCTTTTCTTTCCATGCATTAAAAAAATCATTGTGAGTATCATGCATTTTATTTCCTCGCATATAAAAAAACAATGTTTATGCCATATAATATAAGCATCTCATTTATCATGCACCACCGTTCATTCATAATCATTCACAAAAATCATCATCACATAGTGTGTTCATCACATCATTTGCAACGTCATTATTATGAATTACATTTCAAAAAAAAACATAACATTCATACATCATTTCACTCATATTGCCATCCTAGTTAAAATGCATCATTTCTAAATAAAAATAAAAATAAAAGAAAGTCATGTCATTATTCTTGCATCATTCATCATCCAAAAATATAAATAAGTTAGCATTCATTTTAACATCTAAATGATACTATGTATCATCTACATGTGTCATTTCCCCTAAAAAAACAAAAACAAGAACAAAAAGTCATTTAGCATAGTTAGTCTTTTCAAGTGATCATTCCTTCACGCATTTCATGCATTTTCATCATGCCTATACATTATAGTTTGTTCATTCATGCATTACATTTTTTTAAAAAAAAAACATGAGCATAACTTAAAAAAATTGTGATGAGAGATGAGACGTTCTTGCGAAACACACTCTAATTGATTATTTTTCTTTGGAAAAGTTTAGCCTTACAAAACAAGGTTGACTAATTGGTCCATTTTGCCAGCAAAGCGATGCATCTCATCCATCCCATGATAAATGATCAAATTGGTCCATTTTGTTAACTAATGTGTTATCAAAAATTTCTTCTATCATGTTTCTAACTAATTTTATCTCTCTATGAAGCATTCGTATGGTGAACTTGTATGCCATGTGCATTTACTTGTTTGAGTCAGTTAGTGTCCACATCTTTGCATATTATCATCGTCCCTTGTACATGTCCAGTCCCACCCCGACCACTCAGTACATATTCTCCACACAAGTACTTAGTTGACTATTAGGTTTGTTCTCAATGATGAAATTTCATAAACCAACACTTTGGTTCCTCCAAACTGGGGCAAGTTAGTGACCACTTAAACATCTTGTCAACATTATATTCACTCGGTGCAAGTGCGAGTCTTTTGAAAAAAAAAACATAAAAAAGGGCCCGTTAGGTTGAAAACTCGCAAGAGCAACCTAAGCAAAAATTAGGGCGTAAAAAAAAAGAAATGATGAGAAAGAGCAAATATACAAAAATAAATAAATTTTTGTCCTAAAGTTAAGTTTTGAGAAAGTAAGCAGTCATGATTTGAAATGAAGTTTGGTCATATCTCCGTATCCTAAAAAAAATAATAGTAACACCCTTTGCTACCCACTATGAGCCAAAAAAATCAAAAATCTTTCCATCATCCTAAACAAGGATCCATTCCATATCAAAAAAATCAAAAACGGTGTTTCATTTTTATCAGCTTACTCAACTCAAAAGGAAAGAAAGTGAAAATTACACAAGAGAAGTGAAACTCACGAAAAGAAAAAAAACCAAAATAATATAAAAAAAGAGAGAAAAAAATCAGAAAAATGGTAAGCTGATACATCATACCATCAAACACATAAGATATCATTGTCTGAATAAACCCTCAAACACTTCATTGGGCCAAATTATCCCTCCTTTCATAAACCCTCAAACACCCATTTACAACCTCTTTCTTTCATAAACCTCTAACCATTCGCCACATCACAAACCCTTTCTTTCATAAACCCTCAAACACCTCATTGGGCCTAATTATCCCTCCTTTCATAAACTCTCAAATACTTCATTAGGCCTAATTATCCTATCCTTCACAAACCCTAACCATCGGCCACATTACAAACCTATAAAGTCCATTCCGATCAATGATTGACTGCTTTTGTTTTCTCAAAGTTTTAATTTTAGGACAAATAAGTTTATTTATTTACAATATGTTTGCTCAAAAAATCAAAGAAAGTTAAAAAAAAATAAAAAAATAAAATCAAAAGGCTTCTACTCCAAGGTGCATTCAAGTTGCATTGATATAAAGACAATGTTTAGTGATCACCAAGTGAAGTTTTCATCATATCAAAAAAAAACTCAAGACTGTCACAGTCTTTGGAATTCACCTAAAAGAGAACCAAAAGTTTATACTAGGATCACCACCTAGATCCCAAAGTGGGGCATTCCTTTTATCATCCATACCACTTGAACTTGGATATTTAGCCATTGTCCATCCCATTCATATACCATACCAAATCCATATAGCCATATTGGACCACCTCCCTAGCCCATTACCCTAACTTTGCCACCTTTCACAACCTCACTTAAAGCAACCGTTTGAAATGTCATTCCATAGTGGGGCAATCCCGTCACCCTTCACTCCACCTAAAATTAGGGAAATTCTCCCTACACCCATCTCATTACCTTATCATATTCACATCCACAAAACCGTACCGGGGCAATTTCTCAACCCGTTACCCTAAACAAATCCTTTCACAATGCTACTTCAGTTGGGGCAACTTTGTCTTTGTCATAATTTGGGCAACACCAAACTCAATGGGTTGAGATAAAATCCTTTGCTTGCCACTTTTCATTACAAAGGCACGGCATTCCCAATTCATCATCTTCTACACCTCTAGCTGTTGTCATCACTAGAAAGGGGCAAGTGTATTCACTCACTGTCATCAAGTCTAAATTAGGGCAATCCCACATTTCTTGAGTTGGGAAGCCCACCATTCATGACTTTGAAAATAATCATGTCCTTCATCCTTTCACCTGTCATATATGTCCATACCGTAGACCTAGAGCCAAGTTAACTGACTCATTCACCTATATTTCCACTACTATACTTCTTTAGTAAACAATGCTTCAAAGAGAGAGAACACAAGCTAATAGTGTGATACCGAAAATCCACCTAGTTAACTTTGTGGACCTAAAACTTCGGTCATCATGGGGCATCATAATGGAAGAGCAAAATAAGCAAGTCTGCAAATACAGTCAACTACTTTTTCACATCAGTATCTGTAAATAACAACCTTGAGATTGCCAATGTTTGCGTTCAGATCAATCTAATTTTTCCAATAAATGATGACTCAAAAATACTCATCTCTCTACTTCTTGCATTGAAAGTCTCATTTCTCATCTCAAAATTTAAGAACACATCTGCATGCATTACTAATATACCATATCATAAATCATTGCACCATATATTGTATTTCGACATCAAGTCATGCGCCTACCACAACTCTTGCATCTAAGCATTACGTGTGCACATTCATTCATTCATTCGTTCATTTATTCATCCATTCATTAAAAAAAGGCCAAAGGAAAAAAAATCATCCACATTGCATTCATTACCCCCACCAAAAATCATTCCATCATGCAACCATGCGTTTCATCGCAATACGTGCATCTAAGCAATACAATTACATCTTATCTGCATACGCATACACAGTTTATCAACTTCATTATTCCATCAACTTCAACACCCATTATCCGCTACACCTCATTTGCTACCCCAACAAACATCCATCATTGCACGCGCATACAACACATGCACGCATACACCATTCATTGCATTATTAGACATGCCAAATATATATAGCTTTTCTCTTCTCAGGTAAATGCATTCATTAGGTATGTTCAGGTAAACACGCCAAGTGTCGATCCCTATATCTTGTTCCTCAAAAATCGACGCTCCAAGCGTTGATCCCATCTCAACAAACCAGGTTGTAATGTTAGCACCGAGTCTAGCACTGATCTTCCAAACCCCCAGAGGTCCTTCAGAGCCCCAACGCTCTTTCAAACCTCCATTGGTCCATCAATCCAGATCGCACGTCGGCATCGAGCACCGACGGATCATCCGACCCCAGGTCCTTCAGACTAGCTATGTCAGCCTAAGACATAGTGGACGTCCTTCGTGATCAGTTCTAGACCCGATCTTGTTAATGGCCGCTCGAAAAAGGCCACCCTCAGACCCCTAGTGGTCCTTCAAAGCCCGGGTGCTCTTTCAGACCCCAAGTGGTCCTTCAGGGTTTAGGCAACCCCTTGGAGCCCCGGTGCTCCCTTAGAGCCCAAGTGCTCTTTCAGAGCCCCAGTGCTCCTTCAGATCCCCAGTGATCCTTCTGATCCCCAGTGATCCTTCTTTATTATTCTCGGTTAACATGCCAAGTGTTAATCGTCCCTCATTTCCCTAACTCATCTTCCCCCTAAGCGGACAAAATTAGCGTCTATTCTATCTTTATTTTTATTTCTACTACGAAAATCTGAAAACCGTTCACCTTTTCTAGTAAAATATAAATAAAGAGGGGCAGCTGTTATACTCCAATTTTGTCCGATCATTTATCGTAATTTTTTTAGCCCTGTGTCAAAAGTCCATATCATTACGAGAACGACATTTCGAGCGCTGTCTTGTTTTAATTTAGACCGGTTTGTCTAATTGGGCCTATGTCTAACATTTTGGACCGAATTTTGGTGATTTCTCTAATTGGGCTCACGCTTAACATTTTGGGCCAATTTTTAATAAGTGGGCCTATGTCTAATGTTTTGGGTCGTTTGTCATTTGGGCCTACGCACTAGTGCAAAATCAGGAAAAGAATTAGACATTTAAAGTCAGGCGCTCAGATACCTGACTTTATATGTTGACGCGGTGGCAAACTTGTAATTAAGAGGCAAAACTCGCGAGTTTTAAAGTCAAGCAATTACACGCCTGACTTCTAAAGTGAAAAAATAGGAAAAAAATTAGACTTTTAAAGTCATGCTCTTAGACGCGTGACTACATAAGTAGACACGGTGGCAAACTTGTAATTAAGAGGTAAAGTTTTAAAGTCAAGCGATTAGGCACCTGACTTCTAAAGTACTATCAGTGTTTCACCCTTCATTCGCCCTCTCCTATCTCTTCGCGAACCCTTCACTCTCCCTTCACTCTCAGAACACATTTTCCTCACGTACGCCTCTCCTCTCCTCTCCCTCACGCTCACTCCCTCACCGTCATCCTTTCCTCACACTCACCACCACATTTTCGTTACCCTCTTTGTCATCGTCCCTCACCAACATCCTTTCCTCACGCTCACCACCACATTTTCGTCACCCTCTCTATCTCCTCATGGCACGTTCATGGACGTTTTCCGGTCAACTACGAGCACCATTTGAATATCCAAAGCCAGTCTTGTGTTTGTATCTTCTTCCTCTTCAAGAATCATGACCATTTAGTAGCTATAAGGGAACATCAGAGTAGATCCAGAAACCCTTGACCGCCACCTTCCCCCTCATTTTCCGACCACCATAGACGTCCAATCAAAAAACGAGTTTGATATTTGGTATCCCCTAAGCGTCTGCATGAAAACCCCTCAAGAAATTTGAAGTTCGGAGAACTCTCCACCGGAGCCCCGCCACGCCGGAAATCGCACCACCGATCCGGAGATGTGTTTTGTTGCCAGTTCCCCTCATGAATCGTAAGTTCTATACTATTATTGCTTTTTTAACTAAATTATGAATGTGCTTACTGACTGATTTGTTTTTACCTTTGACTTCTGCAGCTTATTGAGCCCCCATTTGATGTGTTTGAAGAAAATAGCCAGTTTAGACGCTCCCCGGCCAATGGTTAGAGTGGAGAAGATGTTTGAAGACATTCAGTCTAAACTTCCTGGGGCTCCTCAGTTCCTTCTTTGTTTTCTTCCTGATCGGAAAAACTGTGATGAAAATTTATGCGTAAGCAATAAATTTTAAATGTGCACTGGATGAAAATTATTTTTGACATCCTAGGTCCATTGAAGAAGAAAAACCTTGCTGACTTGGGAATCATTAATCAGTGCATGTGTCCTTTGAGGTATAATTTGTTTCCAAATGCATATGATGGTGTTAAGTCTAATTTTCTGGATTATAGCGCTTATTATAATTTGTTTCCAAATGCATGGAAGAAGAAAAACCTTATTTTTCTGTTTCCAAATGGATATGTTATCATGACTTTGTTTCCCTTATTATTATGTTGCCAAGAGGTAGCTTATAGTGCTTTATGTCTTAACCTTTTGCGAAATGCTTTAGCAATTTACTGTTTAGCGTGTTTGCTATAACAAGTTCTGGAAAGGAAAGTGACGAGTAGGAAATAATAATTAGGAAGAGAATGGTAAAAGAGCAATATCTGTTCCTCAAGAAATTACCATACAGTTCCCTCTATGTTTGCCTCTATATATAAATTAAGAGATTAGGAAATAATAATTAGGAAGAGAATGGTAGAACAATAGTTGTCCCTCAAGAAATCACAATCTAACTCCCTCTATCTTTGCCTCTATTTATAAATACGTAATTAATTAACCACTCTAATTGCTTGCAAGGCCTGCTCTCAGCTAGCAAGGTCTAACTAACTGGGCTGGGCCACTTGGTCTCCCCTGCCTATTTGTTTCTCTTCTATAATAAACCATCCTTATTGAGGTCAGGTGCTAGCATAACTCTTATCTTACATTACCAGTCATGATTTACGTTATACTGACTACTAGATTTTTGGTCTTAGCCCTTAGTTCTATTTTGATAAAGAAGAGTGTCAATTGTATAATTGTGTTACATGTTATTGTTCGAAACTGATTAATTAGTGTTCTCCAACAGTTGAAGTTTGGCAATGGTGAAGATTTCAATCCTAGAAATGGGAGATGGAATTTTAGCAATAAGGTATTTAATTCAATTCCCACATGAGTTATGCTTCTATATAATCCACCTAATGACAGTATTGATTCTGATTCTAATAATTTCAATGTTTCTCCAGAAATTCGTGCAACCGACAAAGATAGATAGATGGGCTGTTGCTAACTTTTCTGCACGCTGTGATGTCTGAGGACTTGTGAAGGATATAATCAGAATTGGAAATACAAAAGGAATCGTAAGTTCTATACTATTATTGCTTTTTAACTAAATTATGAATATGCTTACTGACTGATTTGTTTTTACCTTTGACTTCTGCAGCTTATTGAGCCCCCATTTGATGTGTTTGAAGAAATTAGTCAGTTTAGACGCTCCCCAGCCAATGGTTAGAGTGGAGAAGATGTTTGAAGACATTCAGTCTAAACTTCCGGGGGCTCTGCAGTTCCTTCTTTGTTTGCTTACTGATCGGAAAAACTGTGATATTTATGGCTAGTGAATTCATGTAATTGTAACTTCTGTTTATGCGTATGCAATTTTAAATGTGCACTGGATGAAAATTATTTTTGACATCCTAGGTCCATGGAAGAAGAAAAACCTTGCTGACTTGGGAATCGTTAAACAGTGCATGTGTCCTTTGAGGTATAATTTGTTTCTAAATGCATATGATGGTGTTAAGTCTAATTTTCTGGATTATAGCGCTTATTATAATTTGTTTCCAAATGCATGGAAGAAGAAAAACCTTATTTTTCTGTTTCCAAATGGATATGTTATCATGACTTTGTTTCCCTTATTATTATGTTGCCAATAGGTAGCTTATAGCGCTTTATGTCTTAACCTTTTGCGAAATGCTTTAGCAATTTACTGTTTAGCATGTTTGCTATAACAAGTTCTGGAAAGGAAAGTGACGAGTAGGAAATAATAATTAGGAAGAGAATGTTAAAAGAGCAATACCTTTTCCTCAAGAAATCACCATACAGTTCCCTCTATGTTTGCCTCTATTTATAAATTAATATAAAAGTTTCATTATTATACAACCTTCCCTTGTCTCAAACAACGTTGTTTTAAATTATACTCACATACACAGACATTTGCGTGCATTACATATATAAAAGAGTTTCTTATCTTGCTAGTTCAAGCATAGTTATTTTAATTGGTCAGATACTTGCATGAATGGAATCTACTGCTTTCTCATGCTTTTCAGTGATGCTCTTGTTTTTGATGTTTTTCTTTAATGTTCATTTGGTGTATTTGACAGGGGTATCTGAAATTATGAGGGAGGGTACTTGTTTGTGGAGGGAGTGAGACTTCTACAATGGAGACTACTTTTCCCAAAGCTTCTATGTAGCACTATCTATCTATTATCTTTACTCAGAAGCACTACAGAGCTGATATCAAGACACTTGAAACATTTGCCAGTAGGCTCTGTAATTTGTTGACATAATTTAGTGTTGAAATTTGTTTATTAATTTGTTGACATAATTTAGTGTTGAAATAATTTAGTGTTGAAATATGTTTATTTAATTGTTGATATCACATTGTTTATTTATTTGCTGACATAATTTAGTGTTGAAATTTGTTTGTTTGGGAATTATTTATGGCAGCATGAGGATACATTAAAGCTAACAAATAATTTTTTTTTTAAAAAATTGGACTTTTAAAGTCGGGCGGAACTAAAGCCTGACTTCAAAACAGACTTACGAAGTCAGGCGAAATAAATGCTTGACTTTAAAACAGAATTACGAAGTCAGACGAAATAAATGCTTGACTTTAAAACAGACTTATTAAGCCAGGCAATAAATGCGTGACTTTAAATGATACTTACGAAGTCAGGCTATCGCTTGAGTTTAAAACTCCTGACATACAAAGTCGACTTAATAGAAGTCAAGCCGGCGCCTGACTTTAAATCCCCTTTTCGCCTGACTTTAAATCCCTTTTTTGCACTAGTGACGTCTAACTTTTTGGGCCAATTCTTAGGAAATGAGCCTATGTTCGGTATTTTGGACTTAATTTAGTCCTTTTGATCAAAAAGCCATAAAAATAATAATGAAATAAAATCAGAAAATAAAAAATATATATTACAATAAAGTGTCCAAATATATACAAAAAGCCCAAAAATACAAAAATATCACCAAAAATATACAAAAATAAGAATAATCCAAAAAAAATCCAAAAAAATAGAGAAGAACGAAAATAATAAAAAGAGGGTGTCAGTAGCATTAACCTTCAGCCCAACAAGCTGCTTGCCCAGGAAGTCGACTTGCCCCAGCAGGTTAACTTGTCCAACAAGTCTCTTCACCTAACCCTTCACCTATAAAAGGAGGCCATGTCCAAGGTGAAAAACACACTGCAGTGATTCAACAAGAACACTGACCACATTCTCTCTCTCCCAGCGAAGCTCTCGCTCTCTCTCTCTCCCCCTCCCCTTTTTATTTCATTTTTCTTTTAATTAGTTTATTTTTAATTATTAATAATAATTATTTTTCACTAGTTGCACTTTTCATTTTTTCTTCTTTGTCAACTTTTCATTCATATTCAAACACAAAAATAAAATATTTCTTTCCCTTTCATAAATAAATAAATATTTTCAAAACAAAATAGGGGATTAAGTCGACTGTACAGTCAGGTTAGTCATTGTTCTAGGATGATTGAGGTGCACACCTCAAGAGTCCTAAAATCCCTATTCCAATGAAATCAAACCACCACACATCAAACCATTTTTTCAAACTTCAGAAATCTCCATTTTCAGAAAATAGGGGACTATGTCGACTGTACAGTCGGGTTAGTCATCGTTTTGGGATGAATGAACTGTACAGCTCAAGAGTCCTAAAACCCCTATATTAAAAAACACCAACCAACAAACTTTTTCTACTCAAGAACTACGTAGAATTTGATTCTCTACCCCGAGATACGTAGGAGCAGATGGGGGCCCACATCTGTCAAGTGCAATAATAAAAAATCTTTTTAGTCTTTTTTAAACGTTTTCTTTCTTAGTTCTCAATAAAAATGCAAAAACAAATATTTTGCATCAAGTCTTTTCATTCATTTTTTTTATAAAAGGGAAATAAATATTTTCAAAGTTAATATAGTTTTTCACAATTAATTAGAGGTAACCTTTTTCGAAAGGATGTTGTGGGGTGCTAATACCTTCCCCACGCATAATCGACTCCCGAACCCAAAATTTGGTTTTCCAAACCGTTTTCTTTTTCAAAGGGATTTTTCGGTGTTTTCCCTTATAATTAAACATTGATGGCGACTTCATTGAACGCGAGAGATCCTCCGGATTTTTCGGTCGCTACAACGACCCAATATGCATATCAATTAACCCTCTCAATGATAAGGCTAGTTTTCAAGATTTGCAAGTTTTGGCAAGCGAATGATCATCAATTAAGTAAAGCATTCCAAAAATATACACTACACAAAAAGGAAGTAACGGCGGCGGTTGCATTTATCAGCGGCGGCGGTTGAAACCGCCGTGATTGGCTTCTGGCGGCGGTTGAAACCGCCGTGATTGGCTTCTGGCGGCGGTTGAGGAAGCGCCGTGGATTTGAGCGTTGGCAGGGTGTTTTCGCGGCGGTTCAGGAAACCGTCACACAAACGGCCGCGAGTTTCGTGGAGGTTTGTAACTGCCGCAACGTGAAAACCAGATTTCCACGCTTAAAAAGCTAGTGGCGGTTCTAAACCGCCGCAGAAAATTAAAAATCATTTTTTTCGAAATATGGTGGCGGTTGTAAACCGCCGCGAGTCTATCAGTTTTATTTTTTTTATAATTAATTTTTCTTTTTGTATTTCAATATATATATCTTTCTTTTACAAACTTTATAAATGTGCTAATTTTTTATATTTACATGTCAAGTATTAAAAGAAACTAAATTCATACTTAAAACACATACAAAAGTTTTAAATTTTATATAACAAACTAAGTTCATATATAACATCAAACTGGAACTAGTTCATATATAACATCAAAATAAAACAATTCAGTTGATAACATCAAAAGAAAACAAACTTAGTTCATATTGTGAAGTCAAAATACAACCAACTAGCAAAATACAACCAACTTAGAATCGTCTATCAAGATGTCCTGCGTGATGTTGTTGCTTCATGATTTCCTATGTGACTTGATCCGGAAGAGCGTCTCAAACCTTCTTGTGATTCCAAATTAACCAGCTAAAAAAAAGTCATAAATATAATTAAAAACAAACTCATATATATATATATATATATATATTAGCTTTGCAAAATTTAAATACCATGCATACAGCATTGCATTATTAATTTGATATAACTACAGCAAACCCAATGCTACAATCTTTATCAGCACTGAAGAAAGAAAGTTTTTACTTCACTGAAGAAAGAAAGAACTAATCTTCACTTTGAAGCTCTTTAACATGGTTAAGACAGAAAACAAGATCTAGAAAGAACCATCAAAGCCAATGCTACAATCTTTATCAGCATCATCAAATGAGAAGAAGAAGAAATACAAGGGAGTGAGAATGAGGACTTGGGGTTCATGGGTATCTGAGATTAGAGCACCAAATCAAAAAGCAAGAATATGGTTAAGTTCTTATTCAACTGCAAGCAGCTGCTAGAGCCTATGATGCTGCACTTCTATGCCTTAAAGGCTCTTCAGCAACCAATCTCAACTTCCCTTCAAGTTCTTCTGCCCCCTTCATTCCTCAAGACACTGTTATGTCTCCTAAATCAATCCAAAAAATAGCTGCTGCTGCTGCTAATAACAGTTTTGTTGAAAATACTAGTACTAGTAGCACCCCACTTTCCCCTCCTTCTATTTCAACAACCTCATCCTCATTGTTTCAATATTGTCTAAATAACTTGAACAAAAGGTAAGGATTTCTTCCATTAGGTAACCTTCTGCTATAGACCCTTCCGGACGTGCTTTATTACGAACGTAGGATTTTAAATGTCCAAGATACCTATTTATAAACCATGCAAATGTCATTTAGAATAACCATTACATTCTCAAATTGAAACATGAAAAAGAAGTTAACACATGTGTTTTACCTCTCTATTGGATACATCCAACGATAATGGACAGGACCTCCAAGCTTAGCTTCTTCGACAAGGTGAACAACTAAGTGAACCATAACAGTGAAAAATGAAGGAGGAAATAACATTTCCATGTGGCATAAAGTGAGGACAATTTGATTATGCAATTTGTCCAAATCTTCAATTTTCAATACTTAACTGCATATTTGTCTAAAGAATGAGCATAACTCACTCAACACTGCTGAAACCTCATTGGGCAATGATGTTCGCATGGCTGTCGTGCGAAAAGTAGATGTGCAAGTATACACAATTGCAACAAGTAATATAATGATAAGTAAAGTTCGTTCCCACAGGGATTGGAATTAATCTAAGAAGTTTAAGTGATTAGCAACTTAGTAAAACAAGTATGGTGACAAATAAAAGTGTAGAGTTGTAAACATATTGATTTGAGATAAAATAGTAATGAATTGAAGATATTTAAGAGTGAGTTTGATAGCTCAGCAGTTATGTAAATTCCCAAGAGTAGTGTTCTGTAATATTAGACGATGTAGCGCTTACAGAATCAACAGACGCTGTAGCGTCATGGTGGCGTGCCTTTCAGTCACTATCGTCAGGGCTATGTTACAAGACTCCTATGTCTAGGTTCTAAATAAGTTTTAACCCTGTATATTAAGATCTTACAGCATGTACCTTATGAACTATTACTCCCCTATATCTAGGGTTAAGTAGTACTTCCTTTAAATGTCTTTAAAGGGTTTTTCATTCATATCATTCCTTGAGTTCTCTTTGTGAACCATGTCTGTACCCACAAAGCCCCCTTATTCTAGTTGATCATTCCCAGAACAAAGTTGAAAGCATTATGACACAAGGAATGAAACGCAAACACCATAATATTTTATAAAAGCTACTTAAGGTTCATTACACACTAAGAACAATACAACTACAAAGTGATTTAGCTCATGACAAGCTTCATCATCGCATTATAAACAAACAAGCTTATATTACCGTAGGTAGAGAAGAGGAGAATGGTTGCAAAAGATGCACTTCAAGAATCCCAAGTCATATACGTTAGATGAAGCTATGGCTTGAACAAAACCTTTTTTGAAATCTAAAAACTATACTACAAATAAAAGCTTCAAGATTGGAATAACAATGGAGGAAAACCAAAATGTCAAGTTAGCTCTTCCCCAAGTTAAAACTCTCTCTTCTTACTACGTATATCTTACAGCATGTCTATGATGGATTAGATATATCCCTTATAGATAATATCCTAATTAGATAATATCTTAATTATATAATATCTTAATTATCCATAAAGCTACTTTACAAAAAGTGGTAATGATTAAAATCATTACCAACTATCAAGTGGGAATCAATTGGGAGACGCCAAGTGTCTTGTTGACTCCACTTGGGCTTCAATGTCATGTTGAGGATAAGAGATAAGGGTGATGACTCAGCGTTTCAGCAAGTGGTTACACAAATATCCCAATGACCAGCCGCTTCATAACGCTGTAGCGTCTCATTGATGGCATACCGCTGCAGCACTAAGGCAAAACATCAATATATTCACAAAGGCACCTATTATGCCCAATATTTAGGGAATTGACTTATAACCTGCTTTTACATTATTAATCACATATTCACATATTTAAGTACTAAAATTACTTGAGAAGTGAGCTTGATTTAAGTATTAAGAGCATAAATAACCTATATAAAATAGAGTTATCACACCCCCAAACTTAAACCATTGCTTGTCCCCAAGTAATAACACTTGAATAAGACAACTAACCACATAACTAGCTGCAGTTTTTAAATTAAACAGAATTTCAAAAAAAATTCATGCATACGCCAATTTGATCATTTTCACACACCATTGTGGTTCACAATAGAATAAAATCATTACTGCTCAGTTGTGAGTGTGTGACATCAAAGCTTAGCTCAGTTCCTAGCCAGTTTCAGCATTTTTCTATGGCATTGGATAGAGGGGCCATCTTTTGGATTAGCCAAAGAATTTTTCAAAAGAGAGAGTGGATTAACAGATTCACCTAAGTAATGGGGGGCTTCAAAGCACAACAAAGGCCTTGAATTAGGTATTTCAGATTATTGGTTGGTCAGTGTACTAAGTTTTTAATTTGGAGATTTCTCAACGCTGTAGCGCTTTAGACGCTGTAGCGCTGGTGATATGATTGAACAAACGAGTTACTGCCTTTATTACTGACCTCCTTATTTGCATTTCTTTTGATTTTTCTTTTCTTCTTATGCACTTTTGGAACAGCTCAGCATTTTGTTTTTAGGCTTTTTGCAACTTTTTCATGACCATTTATACACTTTTGTTTCTTATTGCACTTGACCAAGCTATCATCTTTGTTCCTAGCCTTAACATAACCGATGCACCCCCCAAACTTAGGCTTAAAAACTACTCTCAATTTTTAATAAAAACTTGACTCTCCCTTGGTTAACCAAAACTAACTTTAGCCTTAGATTATCCTTAGCCAACTAGTTCTTTTCAAAGCTTAGAGTTTTGTGCAAAAGTAGCAATAAAACCATTCAATTGTTTGCACAAGGCTGCCCTTCACAAAATCATTCAATTGTCATTTTATTTGGCTACACAATTTCGGTTTTTTTTACTAAAAAATTTAAAACATGCAGGTACTCTTATTTTCTAATTTAACAACACATAATCGTACTTAACAAAACATCATTTGATGACCATAAGGTCCTCCCCCAGGCTTTAAAATTTAGCAGTGTCCTCACTGCTTGGCAAAAAGGGAGAGTCCTTAAACAAAAGCTAATACAAAACACACCACAAAATACAGCATTTAGGCTTAAACGGCCACAAACACTTGCCTTAGATTGCCCCTGCCATTAGGTGCTTGCTGGCCCTGGAAGGGCCAATTGGTACTGCCCTGGAACCTTTCTTCTTTGGTGCTGGTGGTTTTGGCTTTTCCACCGCTACAGCGGTAGACGCTGTAGCGCTTGCTACTTCTTCACCTTTCTCTTGCTCTTCTCCCAACTGAGCTCCTTCTTTCAGCTATCCTTCCTTGCTTTCTTTCATGAGCACCAACTCTTCAGCAGCTTCCTCCTCAATGGTCTTCTCACTATCTTCTTCAGTTAGAATTACCTCAGGAATAGCGTCACCAGACACTGCAGGCATAGCCGCTGCAGTGTCTACTGTCTGAACACCTTCTTCTGGGTGATCAGTCAGTTTGACTCCTGGGCTTCTCTTTGCCCTTGAGTAGGATTTCTGAATGTTGGTGGCTTTTGCAGATGGGGTTTCAGGTGTTTTTTGTTGGTGATGGGGTTGTTGTTTCTCAACTTCTTTTTGGGCTTCTTTGGGTGGAGTTTTCTTTGGTGTTTGCTTGGGTTTTTCTGGGGTGGGGGTGGGGGTGGGGATTGATGGGGGAGTGCTTTTGGTGGGTGGGTGTTGTGGTGGGGACTTCTGCTTTTTAGGGCTTGGGCTAGGGGTTTTTTCACTACTGCTTTCCTCTTCCTCAGTGCTCTCAGATTCCTCCCCAGATGTTTCTTCTTCCACACCCTTCTCCATTTCCTTCATTACTTGCTTTGTTTCTTCCTCATCTTCCTCACTAATGTCCTCCATTTCTTCTGATTCCAGACTTTCTTCCTCTTCTATTATCACCTTCTTTACCTTTTTGACAGGGCTTTTCTTTGGCCTCTTGACTGGGCTCTTTACTGGTTTCTTTTTCTCAGCCTTACTCACCTTGGGTTCCACCCTTTTTGATGGCTCTTCATCCATTAGCCATTCAGGGAATTCAGGGGGTGGAACAGAGCTTTTTCCTTTTGAGATATGGGCATACATTGCCTTCTCCCATTCAAACTTGTCCTTAACAAATTTGCAGAGAGCCTGCTGCTTCAGCGACAGCCGCTATAGCGCTACACTGTCAGTAGACGCTGTAGCGGCAGGCTTCTGCTTTGCCTTAAAAGCACAAGGGAATGCTCCCTGAGGGGATCTCATTTCTTCCTTCATTTCGACCTCAACATCAGCACTTAAGCACAAGTCAGTGATTAGGCATGGAAAGTAAAGATTACCTCCCTTTTTGATTATGCACTTTTCTATTTCCTTTGCAATTAACCTCCCCACATCAATCTTCTCACCAGCCATAATTTCATCTATGACTATCAACCTTTCTTTCTCCACAAAAGCTGTGTGAGAAGTAGGTAACAGGGAGTGCTTAATAAAGCTGCACCACAAGTTAGCTTCTAGACATAGATAAGCCCTCTTGATCTTGTACTCAGCACCAAACTTATACCATTTAGCCCCTTCAACACAGATTCGCTCTCTGACTCCCTCCATTTCAACATCTCCCCATGTTTGTACCTAATTCTCCAGGGCCTTTCCATGGTATCCAAGGTGGAAAAGATCATTTATGGCCCTGGCGTTGAAATTGACCGACTCACCCCTAACCATGGAATAGGTTTGGGGTTTTCCTTCTTTAGGTTCTTCAATCCCTGTGTAAAATTCCCTAACCAGCGCTGTCACATACTCCTTGCGATGTTTGATAAAATTTTCCCAACCCAACGCTGTTACGGCAATTACGAAGGCATCTGGGGTTTTCTCAATTTTAAACCCCCTTTCTGCTATAAAGTCCATTTTCCAGAATCTTTGAGGGTCTAAAGCGTGTTTAGAAGGTTTTGAGACTTCTGTTTCCATGTTAGCCCTTTTTCCAGATTTCTTTGTCGCAACCTGCTTTTTAACCATTGATGTGGTTGGTTTTGAAAATGGTTTAGTGATGGACGGTTAGGGTTTTTGGAAAATGCCGAGTTCTGTGTTGGAAAGAAGAGAGAAGAAAGGGTTATGGCTGCAAGTGTAACGGTGGAGACGGTTTTGGCTTGCGAGTGGGGCGTTGAAGGCGGTTTTGGAAATAGAAAAGTAAATGCGTGCGTGGGAAAGGGAAAAGGAGAAGTGACCGTTGTGAGTGAGTGATGGGAGAGAGAGAAAAAGTAGAGTGGTTGAGTTACTGTTTACTGCTGCAGGAGCAGTCAGGATAAGGTTCTGACATTGCCACGTCATTATTGAGTGAAGACAGTTTATTTTATTGTTTGACTCTGGTCATGTCCTTCAATAACAACCACTGTAGCGCCTTTGCATAGCTGAACGTTGCAGCGCTAAATCGAATACCTGAAACTTCCTGCAGACAGAAGAATATAACATAACAGTAAATTAGTTAAAATCCTTGGGGTGCCTCCCAAGAGCGCTTGCTTAAGGAGTCTGCAGCCAGACTTTCTCTTTTAATTAGAGATCTTTAAACTCAATTGTGGTTTTGTTTCTTACCACATTTCCATCAAAGTATTGCGTGACCCTCTGACCATTAACTTTAAAGGTAGTGTTAGTTGCTTGATCATAGAGGTCTACTGCACCATGGTTGATTATTTTCATCAATTTAAATGGGCCAGACCACCTAGATTTCAACTTACCAGGAAACAATTTTAATCCGGAGTTGAACAACAACACATCCCCTCCTTCAGTCAGCTCTCTTCTGAGCAATTTCTGGTCATGCCATACTTTAGTTTTTTCTTTGTAGATTGCTGCATTTTCATAGGCAAAGTGCCTAATTTCTTCTAATTCATTCAATTGCAGCAACCTAGCACCTCCTGCTTCCTTGTAGTCAAAATTGAGTTTTTTTAATGCCCAATGGGCTTTGTGTTAAAGCTCAATTGGCAAGTGACGGGATTTTCCATAAACCAGCCTATAGGGAGACATCCCTAGAGGTGTTTTAAAAGCAGTCCTATAGGCCCACAATGAATCATCTAGGTGCATTGACCATTCTTTTCTTGAAGGCCCTAACATTTTCTCCAACATCCTTTTTATTTCTCTGTTTGACAACTTAGTTTGACCACTAGTTTGTGGATGATAAGCAGTTGCTATTTTATGTTTAACTCCATATTTAGCCAAGAGGGTCTCAATTAATTTATTACAGAAATGAGATCCCTCATCACTTATGATGGCTCTAGGAGTTCCAAACCTTGTGAATATATTTTTCAACAAAAATTTGCTCACAGACTTTGCATCATTATTGGGTAGACCTACAGCTTCTACCCATTTTGAAACATAGTCTACAGCTACTAAAATGTACAGGTTTCCATGAGAAGGGGGAAAAGGTCCCATGAAATCCATTCCCCAAACATCAAAGAGTTCAACCTCTAGAATGTTTGTTAAAGGCATTTCATATTTATTTGAAATGTTCCCAGTTCTTTAGCATCTGTCACACTTTTTCACAAAGTCCTGAGCATTTTTAAAAAGTGAAGGCCAATAATAGCCAGATTGTAATACCTTAGCAGCAATTCTAATACCACCAAAATGACCACCTCATGGTGAAGCATGGCAGTGCTTTAGCACTTGGTCTTGTTCTTCTTCTGCTAGGCATCTCCTCATTAACCGGTATTGACACTTTTTGTACAGAAAAGGTTCATCTCAATAGTATTGTCTTGTTGTGTGGAAGAACCTTCTCTTTTGCTGATAAGTCATCTCAGCAGGTACCACCTTGCTAACCAGAAAATTTACTATGTCAGCATACCAAGGTGTTGCAGGTTCAGGCGCTACAGCGTCTAGTGTTTTTACACTAACCGCTACAGCGGTTGATGATTTAGCAGTTATTGCCAATAGCTGTTCTTCTGGAAAGTATTCTTTGATCTCTCCTCCTGCTGTACCTGCATTTTCCCTTTCTATTCTAGATAGATGATCAGCAACTTGGTTCTCCACTCCCTTTTTATCTCTAATTTCTAGATAGACGATCTAAACTTGTCAAATGCAAAGACAACTGCCAATAATTCCTTTTCAGTAACTGTGTAATTCAGTTGAGCCTCTACAAGTGTTCTACTAGCATAATAAATTGAATGGAAAATTTTATCATACCTTTGCCCAAGCACAACTCCAATGGCAAAGTCACTAGCATCACACATAAGCTCAAAAGGCTTACTCCAGTCAGGAGCTATAATAACTGGTGCTGTTATTAGAGCTTTTTTCAGTTTCTGGAAGGCTTGCATGCATTGTTCATCAAATATGAAAGGGACATCATGCTGTAACAGTTGACACAGAGGTTTGGAGATTTTTGAAAAATCTTTTATAAACCTCCTATAGAATCCAGCATGCCCTAAAAAGCTTCTTATGCCCTTAATGTTTGTTGGAGGAGGTAGCTTCTCAATGACCTCTATTTTTGCCTTGTCCACTTCCAGCCCCTTTTTGGATATTCTGTGACCCAAAACTATACCTTCTTGTACCATAAAATTGCATTTCTCCCAATTCAGCACAAGGTTAGTTTCTTCACACCTAATCAGGATTTCTTCCAAGTTGGACAGGCATAGATGGAATGTCTCTCCAAACACAGAGAAGTCATCCATGAAAACTTCCATGGATCTTTCTATGTAGTCAGAGAAAATTGCCATCATACACCTTTGAAAAGTGGCAGGTGCATTACACAGGCCAAATGGCATCCTTCTAAAGGCAAAGGTACCATATGGACAAGTGAATGTAGTTTTCTGCTGATCCTCAAGTATTATTGCAATCTGGTTATAACCTGAATAACCATCAAGAAAGCAATAAAATTCTTTACCTGCTAGCCTTTCGAGCATCTGGTCAATGAAAGGCAATGGGAAATGATCCTTCCTTGTGGCTTTATTCAACCTCCTGTAATCCATGCAAATCCTCCATCCTGTCACAGTTCTGGTTGGAAGCAGCTCATTCATCTCATTAGTAATTACTGTTACCCCTCCTTTCTTTGGCACACACTGCACAGGACTAACCCATGCACTGTCTGATATGGGGTACACAATACCTACATCCAACCATTTGAGGATTTCTTTCTTCACCACTTCCTTCATAATAGGGTTCAGCCTCCTCTGCCCTTCAATGCAGTTTTTAGAATCTTCCTCTAATAATATCCTGTGCATACAGGTTGTGGGGCTGATACCTTTAATATCTGACATTTGCCACCCAATAGCCTTTTTATGTCGCTGCATCGCTTGAATCAGATCATGCTCTTGATATTCAGAAAGATCAGAAGCTATTATAACTGGCAAAGTGCTATTGTCCCCCAGATATGCATATTTGAGGTGTGAAGGTAACTCCTTCAGTTCCAGAGTTGGTGGCTGTTCAGTGGAGGGCAGATTCTTCCTTATATCAGAATTCTCTTGCTCCAAAGATTCATACTTTCTGGCCCAAATTTCTTTAACTGTCAGTTCCTCCTCTTCTGCAGCTTCTGTATCAGATCCTGCATCTTCAGTGTTGTCCAGTAATTGCCTCAGATGATCTATGCTTTTTTGGAAATGATTCTGAACCACTTGGTCAAGAGCAGAAACAAAGGAGCACTCTTCAATGTTGGGATCTGGAAATTTCATAGCTTTGAGGATGTTGAACTTGACTTCTTGGTCATTGACCCTCATGATCAATTCTCCTCTCTGTACATCTATTAGAGTTCTTCCAGTAGCCAAAAATGGCCTTCCCAGTATGATAGGTACTTCTTTATCTGCATCAAAATCCAAAATTACAAAATCAACAAGAAATACAAATTTGTCTACCTTTATTAGAACATCTTCTAAGATTCCTTCTGGATAAGCAAGGGTTCTGTCAGCTAGCTGCAGTGTAAGTGAGGTAGGTCTGGCAGTCCCCACTCCTAGCTGTGTGTATATGGACTTGGGCATAAGATTTATGCTGGCTCCCAAATCACATAGAGCACGGCCAGAGTAAAAATTTCCAATTGAGCATGGTATAGTAAAACTGCCAGGATCCTTTGATTTGGTTGGGAGCTTGTTCTGCATCAACATGCTGCACTCCCCAGTCATTGCTACTGTCTCAAATTCCCCAAGTCTTCTCCTCTTGGTGAGCACATCCTTCATGAACTTTGCATAGTTGGGCATTTGTTGGAGAGCCTCCACCAAAGGGACATTAATATGTAACTGTTTAAGGACTTCTAGGAATTTGTTGAACTGCTTGTCTTCATGAGCCTTTCGAAGTCTTTGAGGGTATGGAGGGTCAGGATATGTTGGAATAATTCTGGGTGGTGGTGGTATCTTTTCAACAACAGGCGCTGTAGCGTTATGTTTAGGCGCTATAGCGTCTGTTGCAGGTTCTTTTTGTTTTTCAGAGTTTTTGTTTTTTTCATCAGCTGAAACAGCTGATGGTCCTGTAAAATCTTTCCCACTCCTTAAAGATATAGCTTTAACATGCTCCTTCCCTGTAGTATTTGAAGTTGAGGCTTCTCTAGTGGATGGTAATCATCCACTAGCTCTTTGGGTAAGGACATTAGCTATCTACCCCATCTGAACTTCCAGATTCTTAATGGAAGCTTCATGAGTTTTCATAGTTGACTTACAATCACTCATGAAGCTTTTCAATAAACCTTCCATGGAATTATCAAGAACAGGGGCATTTTGCCTTTGGTAGTTCTGAGTAGGGAATCCTGGGGGATTTGCTGGAGCACTATAATTGGGTGCTGTAGCGTTGTTGGCTCCCCATCTGAAATTGGGGTGATTCTTCCAACCAGGATTATATGTATTTGAATAAGGATTATTATTCTTGTTGAAACCCACAAAGTTCACAGAGACAGGATTACCAGGACATTCTTCATACAAATGCTCTCCTCCACAATATACACAGCTTACTGACCCTGGAGAGGCTTGCTCAATAACAGCCAAAGCTTTTTCTGTTGGCGCTGTAGCAGCAACCGCTGCAGCGTTTGAAGTGCTCATAGATTTTATCATGTTGGTCAAAGAGGCAACCTGTGCAGAAAGAGCAGAAACTTCACTGATCTCATGCAATCCAGCTACCTTTTTTGTGGAGCTAACCTTTCTGTAGGCCATTGATAACTGTTTGTTGCAATATCATCTATTAGATCACATGCATCATTATAGGAGGTCTTCAATAACACACCCCCTGAAGAAGCATCTAACATTTGTCTGGTTGTTGGGTCTAGTCCATTGTAGAAGGTCTCCATTTGGATAATCACAGGTATACCATGATGAGGGAACTTTCTTAACAGCTCTTTTCATCTCTCCCATGCTTCAAACAGTGTTTCAGCATCTTTTTGTCTGAATGCAGTAACCTCATTCCTCATTCTAGCATTTTTACTTGGGGGAAAATATTTTGCTAAGAATTTCTCAGCCATTTCATTCCAAGTATGGATCAATGGTGCAAAAAAAACCCGCACGGGGCGGGTCCCTTAACGGGTACCCACGGGCAAAATAAATGGGCATTTACAATACCCGTTAATAAACGGGGCGGGTCCGGGTAGTGAGGTGCTCGTACCCGCGGGTACCCGTACCCGTTAGTCTTATTATTTACCCTCATATATGTTGGTGTATATATGAAATTGTGGTGGTGTAGATAGAAAAAGAATAGGCCATAATGTTAAAAAACAAACTAACCCAATCTGTATATATGAAATTGTTGTTTTTGTTATTCATAAAATCTGCTATTTTCAATTTCATTGATGTTTTGCTTGTTTTCTTCTCGACAATAGTTTGTTACAAAAAATATATTTTTATTTGTAATGGTGAAGATGCAGTACAAAAAATTTATTTTTATTAATTTTGTAAAAATAAATATTTTTTATTAAATTACAAGTATCCGTGGGTACCCGTTAAGAAACAATACCCGTTTAAGACCCGCTTAGCGGGTACCCGCGCGGGTACGGGGCGGGCACGGGTCCCATTTATAGTAAACGGGGCGGGTCCGAGTAGTGAGGTACCCGTGCCCGCCCCGCCCCGTTTGCATCCCTAGTATGGATAGAGTTAGGCTCTAGAGAAGTTAACCAGGCCTTTGCTCTATCCTTCAAGGAATAAGGAAAAAGTTTTAGTCTGAATGCATCATCACTTACCCCTGGAATGATGAAGTTACTGCAGACTTCCAAAAATTGCTTCAAGTGTAAATATGGGTCCTCTTGAGGAGCACCACCAAACTGTCCCACTGTTTGCAACATTTGGAACATCATAGGTTTGAATTCAAACGGAGCTGTATGGAGAGTGGGTCTTGCTATGCTTGTCTCCATTGTTTGTGGATCAAACACAGCATAGTCCCCCATTGGTCTATCTCTGCCATTTACCATTTGAGCAGGTCCTTCATTTATGAATTGATTTCTGTACATGTCCTCTTGGTCATGTAAGGTGGGAGTGGGTGGTTGATGAGTTCTACCTCTACCCCTTCCACCCGGTTCAGTTCCTCCTCTACCAGAATTAGATCTTCCATGTGGAGTGGTAGCCCTACCAGAATTGGTTCTCTGACTATGCTCTGACATGGTGGGTCTGAGTCTTTGAAGATGTCTTAGTTTCCTGAACCTTCTCTCTGGTTCTGAGTATGGCTCAAATTCTGGTGGTTGAGACCTGGGCATACGCTATAGCAATTACTGCTGCAGCAACAAGAAACAACACACTAGTGTAAAATAGGCACTAAGCTTACTAACAACTTAAACAATAAAAATTATATGCAATCCCCGGCAACGGCGCCAAAAACTTGTTGTGCGAAAAGTAGATGTGCAAGTATACACAATCGCAACAAGTTATATAATGATAAGTAAAGTTCGTTCCCACAGGGATTGGAATTAATCTAAGAAGTTTAAGTGATTAGCAACTTAGTAAAACAAGTATGGTGACAAATAAAAGTGTAGAGTTGTAAACATATTGATTTGAGATAAAATAGTAATGAATTGAAGATATTTAAGAGTGAGTTGGATAGCTCAGCAGTTATGTAAATTCCCAAGAGTAGTGTTCTATAATATTAGACGCTGTAGCGCTAACAGAATCAACAGACGCTGTAGCGTCATGGTGGCGTGCCTTTCAGTTATAGATATCTTGTGTTGCAGGCTAAGTTTTGATGATGAAGTGGTTAAGAAGTTTTGATGATGAAGTGGTTAAGAAGTTTTGATGATGAAAAAGACAAAAGCTAAAGGTGATGAAAGTGACAAAGTATCAAAGTCACAATCCAAGACAATCAAGCTCAAGAATTGAAGTTTCAAGTTTAAGGGTAGTCCTTAAATACAAGGGTAGTCCTTAGGGTTTGGGTGTGTCTTAGGAAAAAATGTAAGCTCTTCCAAAGGTCAGCTCGTCTCTCAAAGTCTCACACACTCACACAAGTTTTCAAAATGCATGCATGCACACGTAAACACAAGAAGCATTTTTGAAAGCATAAAATCGATTTATACTATTTTACACTACATATCAAAATCGATTTTCAGGTCAATACAAAAGCATAGAATCGATTCATACTAGTTTCACTAAGTATGTAAATCGATTGTTAAATATTTCTAAAAGGAAGAATCGATTCATACTATGTTTTAACCAAGTATGCAAATCGATTCTCAAGTATCTTCAAAAAGAAAGAATCGATTCATAGCATTTTCAACAAAGTATAAAATCGATTCTCAAGCATTTCTAAAAAGGAAGAATCGATTCACACTATTTTTCACTGAGTAAGAAATCGATTCCTAGCCTACCTAAAAGCCAAAAATCGATTCTCACCTTAAGGAAGTCACACATAAGAATCGATTCCCAGATCCAATACATTTTCACACAAATCGATTCTTACATTATTTTAACGTAAACTTCTTTTTTTCATAGCCTATAAATAGAGGCTTCACACTTCACAATTCACACAACCCATTTTCACGACTCAACATATTTTAGAAAAACTCTTCACACTTTCATTTCTGCTCTTCTCGTACCGTTGGTCAGTCAGAGCTGATCTCTCGCAAAGAGTTAGTCAGGGGTTGGAATCTTCAAGTTGTATTATCTGCCTACGTTAGAGGTATTTTGGTCTTTAAATTTGTTATTGTTTATTTTTTGTATCTTGTACTAGGGAGTGGGGTATCTCTCTAGGGTTGCTGTTTGTACTAGGAACTGGGGTATCTTTCTGGGGCAGCTGGTTGTAACAGGGGTGGAGTATCTCTTGTTATTGCTGTAATAGATTTGAGGGCTCTTTATAGGTGGGGTATCCTAGTAGAAGAGTGTCTGAGTCTGTAAAGGTTTTCCAAGGCACCTGTAAGCCTTGTTGTTTTTGTGTTAGTGGAAAATATCACAAGGGTGTGAGGACTCGACGTAGGTCACTAGGAGGTGACCGAACCAGGATAAATCTGTGTTCTTTACTGCTTTATTTCTAATTCCTTCGCTTCCATTTAACCTGCGCGATAATTAATCTAAGTCATTGAAAAAGGGGAAAAAGTTTTCAAAAGATTTGAAAAGTTTTTAAATCTCAATTCACCCCCCCTCTTGAGACTGAAGCCACTTGGCAACAAGTGGTATCATAGCTAGACTCTTGTATAAAGGGCCTAGCAGCTTCAAGAGAAATGGCTTCAGGTTGGTATACGCAAGAGGGTGCATCTCTTATCCTTCCTCCGGGATTCAACGGAGAAGACTATGCATATTGGAAAGAAAGAATAAGAATATTCATAGAAGGGGTAGATATAGATATATGGGATGCTGTGGAAAATGGACCTTTTGTTCCCACGCACATGGTAAATGGCACACTCACAGTAAAAGAAAGAAACGAATGGACGGAGAATGATAAAAGGAAAGTTCAACTCAATTTCCGGGCCAAGAACATTATCACTTCCGCACTTAGTCCCGATGAAGTCTTCAGAGTATCAAATTGTAAAACTGCTCAAGAAATGTGGGACAACCTTCAAGTCACTCATGAAGGTACCAGTGAGATAAAAAGAGCAAGAACAAATACTCTCATCCGGGAATATGAATTGTTCAGAATGGATCAAGGAGAATCCATACAAGAAATGCAAAAGAGGTTCACTCATATAGTGAACAAATTGGGTTCATTAGGAATATCATTTCCTCTCGAAGACTTGATCAACAAAGTACTGAGATGCCTAAACAGAGAATGGCAACCAAAGGTAACTGCTATAACTGAATCGAGAAATTTAGCTACCATGTCACTTGCCACTCTATTTGGGAAACTACTAGAGCACGAGTTAGAGCTCACTCGTCTAGCAGAGCATGAAGGAAAAGGCAAGAAAAGGAAAATCCTAGCTTTCAAGGCTTCAAGTTCAAGTTCATCCGATGACAGTGATGATTCGCAAAATGAGAATGATGAAGAGGATGAGAATGTGGATCTAATGGTAAGACAATTCAAAAAGTTCATAAAAAGATCTCTCAAAAAGAATTCTCCAACCAAAAGAGTCTCATGCAAAGAAAACTTCTCAAGTCCACAAATCTGCCACGAATGTGGCAAATCCGGACACATGAAGATGGAATGCCCAAAATTACAAAGAAAACGATCAAAGGCATCCAAGAGAAACAGAAGTAGAAAAGCCTACACAGCATGGGAAAACAATGACATGAACTCATCAGATAAATCAGAAAGTGAAAAAGATCAAATTGCTCTCATGGCCGACCACGACAACAAAAGTGAAACTGAGGTATCTTCTAACTCTGAAACTTTGCAATATGATTATGATGAACTGTATGAAGCATTTACTGAATTGCATGATAAATCCTTAAAACTAGCTAAAGCATTAGATAAATCTAAGAAACTTATCACTCATCTTGAAAATAATGTTACTGCTTTAACTAAAGAAAAATTAGAGCTTAGAAAAGAAAATGATAGCCTTGCATGCTTTAAAGAAAATTATACTTGTGATAAATGTGCTGATTTTGAAAAGAAAATTCATGAACTGGAATGGACTGTTGGGAAATTGTCTAGTTTACAAAATGTGCATCATAGATTCCCTAGAAACAAACCCATAGAAAGGCATGTTCATTATAAACCAAAATTTTCCACTAGACCTTATATTACATGTTATTATTGTGGTAAACCTGGACATACTGCTTCCGTTTGCAGAGCAAGAGGTAATCAAACTATGAGAAAGGTATGGGTTCCCAAAAGAAACATACCAAGCACTAACCCACAAGGACCCAAAGAGATTTGGGTACCTAGAACCTTGTTTTAGATCATTGCAGGTATGCTTCAAGGTATGGGGGCAGATTGATACCTTGACAGCAAAGACTCAAAGCGCATGACCGGAGACGCAACAAAGCTCTTAATACTCACCCCCGAAAAAAAGCCGTCATGTGACTTGTGATAAATGGAGGAAGAATCACCGGTAAAGGTTAGATTGATAAAGTATTATTCACCTCTAGTAAAATTGTGCTTAAAGTATATTAAGTCAAATATGTGACTAAAAGTAATCCCTGAATCTTATGGTAAGAAGAAAGAACATTCGTGAAGGTTAGTCCTTATAATCGATCCATTCATTATGATTGGCATGTATGCGAGAAAATAAATGATTGATTTTTATTTCATGCATCATCAAAGAACAATGTTAGAATAACAAGAAAAGTATTCTGGTCAACCCTCTAGGACTAAGCATATAGAAATTACAGATCACCTTCTTAGAGGTTATGGTTAGAAAGGCGACAGTATGATTGAGTCAGTTGAGTCGTCACAATCAGCTAGTTGATGTTTTCACAAATGCATTGCAAAAGAAAATTTGGTTCCTCAAATGATTTTTTCAATTAAATGTTTCTCAAGTGATTTTATAAAATGTGAATTTAAATTGTGACTTGTGAATTTCTGTGTGCTCCAAAAGCGTTTTCTAAAGCAGTTGAAGTACTACCTTTTCTTGAAATCTATTTTCTCCTGTCACAATCAATTGCTAGCTCTGGTATTAATTTTCAGAATTCATACCCACAATCGTTGTTTACCTAAAATAATTTTTCCCAAAACTCTACTTCCCACCTTCTAGCTGCCGTCACCAACTCTCAAAAACTAAGCAGCATGAAACGTGCGAAGGCTAAACAACTGCTTCACGGATTTTTGAGACTCATAATTAGCTTTTACCTGTGTTGATGAAATATTCTCTTCATGGTTTCAAAAATGATTTTCCTTTGGTTTTGATGATCACTTATAAATCTGCAATGGTTCTTTTACCTTATCAAATAGCTGTGACATTCGATTCGCAAACTTTATCATATATTGACCCTTTTGATCATGACAAAAAGGGGGAGAGAAATATAGGGTTTCATAAAGCATATAGAATGAGCATATAGATCTATCATAGCATTGTCACTATGCATATAGTCAATAAAACAGGGGGAGCATCATGATATGGGGAGTATCATATATATGCATTGTCTGTTTGAACTAACCTCCCACCTTGAGATGAGTAAATGTTTTGTCATCATCAAAACGGGGGAGAATGTAGATATCTTGTGTTGCAGGCTAAGTTTTGATGATGAAGTGGTTAAGAAGTTTTGATGATGAAAAAGACAAAAGCTAAAGGTGATGAAAGTGACAAAGTATCAAAGTCACAATCCAAGACAATCAAGCTCAAGAATTGAAGTTTCAAGTTTAAGGGTAGTCCTTAAATACAAGGGTAGTCCTTAGGGTTTGGGTGTGTCTTAGGAAAAAATGTAAGCTCTTCCAAAGGTCAGCTCGTCTCTCAAAGTCTCACACACTCACACAAGTTTTCAAAATGCATGCATGCACACGTAAACACAAGAAGCATTTTTGAAAGCATAAAATCGATTTATACTATTTTACACTACATATCAAAATCGATTTTCAGGTCAATACAAAAGCATAGAATCGATTCATACTAGTTTCACTAAGTATGTAAATCGATTGTTAAATATTTCTAAAAAGGAAGAATCGATTCATACTATGTTTTAACCAAGTATGCAAATCGATTCTCAAGTATCTTCAAAAGAAAGAATCGATTCATAGCATTTTCAACAAAGTATAAAATCGATTCCCAAGTATTTCTAAAAAGGAAGAATCGATTCACACTATTTTTCACTGAGTAAGAAATCGATTCCTAGCCTGCCTAAAAGCCAAAAATCGATTGTCATCCATTTTCAAATAAAGCAAGAATCGATTCTCACCTTAAGGAAGTCACACATAAGAATCGATTCCCAGATCCAATACATTTTCACATAAATCGATTCTTACATTATTTTAACGTAAACTTCTTTTTTTCATAGCCTATAAATAGAGGCTTCACACTTCACAATTCACACAACCCATTTTCACGACTCAACATATTTTAGAAAAACTCTTCACACTTTCATTTCTGCTCTTCTCGCACCGTTGGTCCGTCAGAGCTGATCACTCGCAAAGAGTTAGTCAGGGGTTAGAATCTTCAAGTTGTATTATCTGCCTACGTTAGAGGTATTTTGGTCTTTAAATTTGTTATTGTTTATTTGTTGTATCTTGTACTAGGGAGTGGGGTATCTCTCTAGGGTAGCTATTTGTACTAGGAAGTGGTATCTTTCTGGGGCAGCTGGTTGTAACAGGGGTGGGGTATCTCATATTATTGTTGTAATATATTTGAGGGCTCTTTATAGGTGGGGTATCCTAGTAGAAGAGTGCCTGAGTCTATAAAGGTTTTCCAAGGCACCTGTAAGCCTTGTTGTTTTGTGTTAGTGGAAAATCTCACAAGGGTGTGAGGACTCGACGTAGGTCACTAGGAGGTGACCGAACCAGGATAAATCTGTGTTCTTTACTGCTTTATTTCTAATTCCTTTGCTTCCATTTAACCTGCGCGATAATTAATCTAAGTCATTGAAAAAGGGGAAAAAGTTTTCAAAAGATCTAAAAAGTTTTTAAATCTCAATTCACCCCCCCTCTTGAAACTGAAGCCACTTGGCACGCTGTAGCGCTAACAGAATCAACAGACGCTGTAGCGTCATGGTAGCGTGCCTTTCAGTCACTATCGTCAGGGCTATGTTACAAGACTCCTATGTCTAGGTTCTAAATAAGTTTTACCCCTGTATATTAAGATCTTACAGCATGTACCTTATGAACTATTACTCCCCTATGTCTAGGGTTAAGTAGTACTTCCTTTAAATGTCTTTAAAGGGTTTTTCATTCATATCATTCATTGAGTTCTCTTTGTGAACCATGTCTGTACCCACAAAGCCCCCTTATTCTAGTTGATCATTCCCAGAACAAAGTTGAAAGCATTATGACTCAAGGAATGAAACGCAAACACCATAATATTATATAAAAGCTACTCAAGGTTCATTACACACTAAGAACAATCTAACTACAAAGTGATTTAGCTCATGACAAGCTTCATCATCACAATATAAACAAACAAGTTTATATTACCGTAGGTAGAGAAAAGGAGAATGGTTGCAAAAGATGCACTCCAAGAATCCCAAGTCATATACGTTAGATGAAGCTATGGCTTGAACAAAACCTTTTTTGAAATCTAAAAACTATACTACAAATAAAAGCTTCAAGATTGGAATAACAATGGAGGAAAACCAAAATGTCAAGTTAGCTCTTCCCCAAGTTAAAACTCTCTCTTCTTACGTACGTATATCTTACAGCATGTCTATGATGGATTAGATATATCCCTTATAGATAATATCCTAACTAGATAATATCTTAATTATATAATATCTTAATTATCCATAAAGCTACTTTACAAAAAGTGGTAATGATTAAAATCATTACCAACTATCAAGTGGGAATCAATTGGGAGACGCCAAGTGTCTTGTTGACTCCACTTGGGCTTCAATGTCATGCTGAGGATAAGAGATAAGGGTGATGACTCAGCGTTTCAGCAAGTGGTTACACAAATATCCCAATGGCCAGCCGCCTCATAACGCTGTAGTGTCTCATTGATGGCATACCGCTGCAGCACTAGCTAAGGCAGAACATCAATATATTCACAAAGGAACCTATTATGCCCAATATTTAGGGAATTGACTTATAACCTGCTTTTACATTATTAATCACATATTCACATATTTAAGTACTAAAATTACTTGAGAAGTGAGCTTGATTTAAGTATTAAGAGCATAAATAACCTATATAAAATAGAGTTATCAATGGCTAACGGTAGCAACTGCTCCATCAATATATGACAATCATGACTTTTAACATTCCATTCAACTTGAGATTATCTAAGTCAATGCACCTAGAAATGTTGCTCAAATAACCATCGGGCACGGTCATGTTCTTTAAAGTTGCCAAAAAAGCTCTCTTGCCCATTTTAGTCATTGTAAAGACAGCTAAAGGATATTTTCCATTTTCATCTGGCCAAAGGTCGGGTCTTATGCCCATATCATTCAGATCTCTTCGAGCATTGATGTGATCTTTTGACTTTGCACTATCATTTAGCAAAGTGTGTGTGATATTATCACATACATTCTTTTCAATGTGCATCACATCAAGATTATGGCGCAAACAGTTATCTTTCCAATATGGAAGTTCAAAGAATATACTTTTCTTTTTCCATTGTTGAGTGATACCCTGTGGAAGTCGCCCACCTCTTGTTCTTTTTCTTGTCCCCTCATTCTCTGGTCTTAGTCCAAATGTTGCATCAATGTTAGAAACCTGCTCAAGAATATCAGAACCAGACAACTTTTTTGGCGGACTACGCATATCTTGCTCACCAATGAAGCGAATCCGGTTCAATCTAAATTTGTGCCTCCTGTCAAGAAAACGACGATGACCCGTGAAACACCACTTTCTGCTATGAGGAAGACGACAAGGAATAGAGTCAAAGTTACACGATGGGCAAGCAAGTCCGGTGTATGTGTTCCACCCAGAAAGTGTTCCTAGCCCGGGAAAATCACTTATTGTCCACATTAACGCTGCATGCAATTTAAACATCTCACGATTGAAAGAATCATAAGCATCCACACCTATTGTCCATAATTCATTTAACTCTTTGATAAGATGTTGCAGATAGACATCTATATTATTGCCTGGCATTTTTTTTCCAGGAATTATCATTGAAATTATAAAAGATGTCTGTTTCATGCACACCCATGGAGGAGTGTTGTATGGAAAGAGAATAACCGGCCAAATACTATAATTTGAACTCATAGCACCGAAGGGATTAAAGCCATCAGTAGCTAACCCAATACGAACATTTCGTGAATCGGATGCAAACCAAGAGTGTGTTGAGTCAAATCGTTTCCATGCTTCAGAATCTCTAGGATGCCGCATCATTCCATCATTGTTATTATTAGTAGCATGCCATCTCATGTCCTCGGCTGTCTTTGAACATAAAAATAGTCTTTGTAATCGAGGCTTTAAAGGAAAGTAACGAAGAACTTTTGCAGGCACTTTCTTCACACTATTGTCATCAGTGTTCACCTGAGTACCCCTAGGCTTTTCCCTTGATTTCCATCTAGAAGCGTGGCAAACTTTACAACTTTCCCTCACTTCATCTTCCCTATTTTCCCAATAGAGTATACAATTATTCGGACATGCATGTATCTTTTCATAGTTCAAACCAAGTTTGGTGATTGTTTTCTTTTCCTCATAAAATGAACTTGGGATCTTGGCATGTTTAAATGCGTCTTGGAGAAGTTCAAAAATCATTTTCATGGCCTTGTCACTCATTCCGCATAAGCATTTGATATGATACAACTTAACCAAAAAAGATAACCTTGAATAATTTGTACACCCTTCATACAAGGGTTGTTCTCCATCTCTTGCTAATTCATAAAATTCTTTGGCTTCATTCCCTTCTTGAGTGGTATTTTGCATCACATCCTCATCTCTCTCAAACTCTACATTGGATGCAACTGCGCTTCAATTGCACAGTGCCCATCAACACCAAAAGCATCATTAATCATATTTTGGATGGGATTTTTAATAGTTGTGCTTTGAGCTGCATGTAGAGTGCTACTGCATGAGGTGTTATGGTTTGACTTTTTCTCCCCATGATAGGACCAACAGGTATATCCTATTGGAAACGGTGTACATCTTAAGTGGTCATATACCATATCCCAAGTCCTCCTTTTTTGAAGCCACATTCTTGACAATGACATAATATTTTCCCATTTACCGCACGATGTTTAAAGGCAAAATTAATGAATTCCTTTACCCCTTTCACATACTCATCTGTGTTCCGCGGCTTTGTAATCCAGGACTTATCCATTGCTAAAACATCATAATTAATAAAGGAGCGGCAGAATCATTAACGCGGCAAAAAGTTATTAACAATACAGATAGATAAAAAACTTATTCAAAGAAGCTAGGGCTTTGGATTTTCTGGGGTCTGATGCCATACAAGCTGGTAGAAGCATAACTAGATAATGTAGTACTGATATTCTTGTTATGCAGCATATGTGGAAGCAAAGAAAACTCTTTCAACACATTTAATGTAAATGTTGCATATATAATAGAGAATCAACACATTTAAAACAAAAACTTAAATAATAGGATACAAGTTTAGAGTAGAAATCACTCCTATAGACAAAGCAATGAGACATTTAAAACAACACTTTGTATTTAATTACTATGATTGGGAGGAACAACTGTTTGGAACTTGTGCAAGTTTTGTTAGATATGTTAGAGTTTCCTCTCCAGCTTTTACTAATGACCTAAAGATTTAAATTGGGGAATCATTAATCAAAAAATAAACAGATGAAGCAAAAGAATATTGTTGTTCACAATCATATATACTGAGACAAAATCAGTGGAATAATTTGTTTCTAAAATAAAAACTAAAAATAATCCCCTACCTGTTGCTCAGATGATGATACGGTTGCTGAGATGATGAAGAAAGATGTACAATTGTTAGTATCTCTGAGATTGCCAAACCCTAACCTATTGCAACAAAGAGAACAAAACTGTTATAGAAGGAAAAATCGATTACAAAAGCAAGAGAATAGTTTTTTGAATGCATATTCTCAATCTTTAGGGCTTAAATCATCAATTAAATGACCATGTTTGCATTTCTAATAATTATGGTAAAATATGACTGAAGAACCTCATTTCAGCATTATCATATAATTATGACTGAAGAAAAAGATGCAATGGTAAAATATGAGAAGTATAAATAATCATATAATTATGACTGAAGAAAAAATGGAGCTACTTATTTCAGCATTGCATTGCATTATTCACTGAAAGAAAGAAAGAACACTGGAGCATTGCATTGAAAGAAAAAGATGCAATGGTAAAATATGAAAAGTATAAATAATCATTTCAGCATTGCATTGCATTATTCACTGGAGCTACTTATTTATAGCATTGCATTGCATTATTCACTAGAGCTACTTATTTATAGCATACAACATTGCATTATTCACTGAAAGAAAGAAAGAACACCCATCTTTGGAGCTACTTATTTATAGCATACAGCATTGCATTATTCACTGAAGAGACACCCCCTTCAAACCCTTAGTATCAAATCAAACTATTTTTCTTCAGTGAAGTATAAATAATCAAACAGTTCTTCCTTCCAGTTTTTAATAGTTTCACTTAGAGTTATTCTTAGCCTTCCTATATCTCTAATTATGACTGGACTCTTCTCTAATTATGTGGTCTTTCACCTTTTGCTATTTTGTTGCTAGAATGTAAAGTAAAGGGGGCATTCTGAAAATCTAATCACACACAAACAAGAGTAATTTCAACCTAGATCAACACTCCACGCTATAAACATAGTTGAGTAGCAATCAAACAAATAAGAAATTGAAAAATTAAAGAAAACCAAACACGAAATAAATTTTCAGTGATGTAAAAATATAACTAGAATTACAAGGAGAACCCTAACCTGTTGTTGTTGAGATGATGAGGAGAGAAGTTGAGTTGCTGAGATGATGAAGATACCAAACCCTAACCGTATTTGTACCTGTAACAAGAAAAATCGAAGATGAGGAAGAGAGGAAGTAAAAATCGTAGTTGTACCTGAACAGAGGGCAAGGGAAAAATCGAAGAACAGAGAAGAAGAGAAAAATCGAAGATGAAGAACAGAGAGGAAGAGGATGTCAGCATCGAGAGGAACAGAGAGCAAGGGAAAAACCGTAGCTGTACCTGCCTGAAGAAATCGTAGCTGTTCCTTCTTGGAGAGGAAGAGGAAGCGGGTTCTAGAAGAGGAAGAGGAAGCGGAAAACGAGCGAGGATTCAGAACCCTAAGAGAGGAAGAGGAAGCGGTTTCTGGATTTGGGATTTAGGGAAAATTCGCGGGGAATGAAGGAAGCTCTCGCGCGTTTTTTTTTTCTCTGAAAAAATTAGAACCACCGTGACACGTAGAGGAACCGCCGCCGGTTATAAGCAACCGCCGCGGGAGTTAAGTTAAGCGGCGGCGGTTGGGGGTAACTGCCGCGAACCAAGTGCCGCCAACCTCCGTTTTTTGTGTAGTGATATACACACCATGACTCACAATTTCCATAGCCACATAACTTGTTGAGGTAGTGGCAAGTAGATTTTTTGTGACATAGTGGTTGAGTGAAGACTGAGTGAGTTTAAAGAAGCTGGATGTGCATGCTTTAATAGAGACTAATCATATAAGTAGACATGAAGCCGATCAAACATCTCTCTTACACTTTTTTTTACATTTACAAAACTTAAACTTGAGACCTTGATTAATAGGTGAGTCCAAATTCACTTGTACCAACTTAGGGTTGATTATTGATTTTAACTTTTTAACATTGGATAAAAATTAATCATTTATGTATGAATTAAATAAATATCATTTTTTTAAAAAAATAGTAAAAGAAAATATACATTCAGCATATTAGATATTCAAATACTTTTTGTCTTTTTGTAACCTAATAAAAGGTATTTAAATAATTAATATCCATTCCAAAGGAGTGAATGCAAGTAGTAAACGTGCAGAGCTGATCCATTCCTAAAACGCAATGCTTTGCTGCACTCATTTTCCTCATCCACTCTCTCTCTCTCCTTAAAGTTTAAACCCCCTACGACAAATCCTCTTCTTTAACTTCCACACCCAACACCTTCACACGCACTTTCAACCCCTTATATATCCATCATCTTCGCACCTCATGCAACCTAGTAGCAGAGAAATGCAAGGGCTTAACTCTCTCTTAAACTCTTCTAATTCCCAGATCCAAATGAACGACAACAATCACTTCGACCCAACTTCCCCTCACGATGATTTTCTCAAACAAATGCTCTCTAACCTTCCTTCCTCTTCTTCTTGGACCTTAGACCCTAACTCCAATCCCAAACCCTTATGGGACTCCAATTCCGATGAAACAAACGCCGACAATGTCCCTTTCCAATTCGAAGAACAAGCCAACCTTTCCTCTAAATTCCGTAACCACCAGATCAGTGACAAAGCCGCCGCTCTCATGCTTCTCATGCCTCAAATTCCCTTTGACTCTTCCCAAAACGACGTCGTTGATGCTTCCTCCTTCAAATCTCCCAATCCCGTTAGTCACACCACAACCTAAACTATAATAAAATTAACGTCTTCTCATTCCATCTTTCATTCTCACGCTCACGGCGTTGGTGTTAATTTTAATTTCTTTATTGAATCTTTGTGGTTAGTTATTGCAGGCTGGTGACGGTTCCGTTCAAGCTCTCTATAACGGTTTCGCTGGATCTCTTCACGGTGCCGTTCAACCTTCTAACCAAACCCACCATTTTCAACTTCCTCAGGTTCTATCTTCTTTCTTTTTTAATAAATTAAATTAAACAGAATCTTGATCTTCTTTGTGTGTATTTATTTTATTTTGGAATTTTAAACGACAGGGGCAGAATTTTGGAGCTTCCGTGAGCGCAACTAACCAGGCTCCGGCCAGTGGTGCTCCGACTCAGCCGAGACAGAAGGTTAGGGCAAGAAGAGGTCAGGCCACTGACCCACACAGCATCGCCGAAAGGGTACGCTTCTTTCTCTCACTTTCCTCCGTTCATTAATTAAACCGTTCCTAAATAATTATTCTTTAATTAAATTAAAGGGATGATAATGCCATAGTATCTAAATCTAAATTTATTGAATCTATATCTAAATGTTCAATTTTTAGAAATTATTTATTATTTTCAGAGTTAGGTTTCCATCCCATATTATACGATTTTTGAGCAAAAAAAATTTATTTATAATATATGACTTTTTAAAATTCAACCTTAATATTTCTTTTCTACCATACCCTTCATTATTTAATAACATCTATTTCATAACTCTACTAATTTATTTTTTAAATATTATTAATAAAGATTAATTTGGTAAAGTCTCTTCTGTACAAAATTAATTTTTTTTAATATAAGTGGAATTAGTTTAGAATGAGAGTTTAATAACATGAAAAAATGGGGACTTTAACGTGTTTGGTTTGGCCAGAGAATTGACTCCAATACTTTCAGTTGTCATTTTCCAGTTCCTAGTAGCAGCACTAGCAAAACGCCAAAAACGTAGTACATTTTTCAGAGAAAATGCGATCCTCGGTGGCTGACACAATATCAGGCTTTAGTTAGGGGCTAGGCTATCATTCTATTTTTATTTATTTAATAACTTTTTTGTCTTCATTTTTGTAAATTAAAATAGTAGAAAAAAGGAAACGCCCTAATAAGACAATCGCTTTGTTTTCTTTATGTTTGCTTTGATGGCCAACAATCAAAATAAAAATACAGTGATTTGCTAATAATTTTTTTTTAATGTATGGCAGTTACGGAGGGAAAGAATCGCTGAGAGAATGAAGGCCTTGCAGGAATTGGTTCCCAATGCCAACAAGGTAAACAACGCTACAGTTTTACTTTCTCTTCAACAATGGTTAATGTGGTTATGGTGCTATTTTATTTCTTAAAATAAAATAATCTTTGTTGATTAATATGGCCTTGCAGTACTTGAGTTTTGTAGAAAAGTAACTAATATGATTATCATAGAGGCACTCTTGTATGTGTTTGTACACCTACTCTCTCTTCGTGGGATATACTATTATATTTTTGACTATTATTTTATATTAAAAAATTGAATTGGTATTGAAATGTAATGATAGAAAGTTATTAATGGAACCTATTTTTTTTATTGATAAGCATTAATGGAACCTATTTGCTTCATTGCTGTTGTTGACAGACAATAACTTTATGAAATGAGATTCTCTTCCATCTATTGCTTGATTATAGTTGGAGAAAGATAAACATATAGAATAAATAATACTTGTAGAATATTAAAATAATATAAATTTATTTATGCGTGTTTCTCTTTTCTACTATAGTATCCAATTAGTGGAGTGGATCTGAACCAAAAATTATATACTAACACTACTAAATAGTTGTACATTAAACATTATGTATTGGGTGAATACTTGAATATTTTGTTTGGTCTGTGGAGTGACAGACAGATAAGGCCTCCATGCTGGATGAGATCATCGATTATGTTAAGTTTCTTCAAGTCCAAGTCAAGGTAAGATTCCCCTCTTTTCATTCATTTTTTTTTCTCTATCCTGTCATACTTTAATTTTCATTTTATATATCCCGTTAACTTATTTCATGATTCTTTGTTTAAAGTACTACTTATTATAAGCAAAAGTTGGTAACAGAAGTTAATGTATTTAGTGACCAACTTTTACTTATGGTAAGAGATTAATTAGAGAGGGAGTACGTTTGATTTAAAGTATGGATTTCTGGCAGCTATCTCTACCTTTTCCTTTTAACTTTTTTGTTGCTTTGCGTAATTGGATTTGTAGGTTTTGAGCATGAGCAGATTGGGCGGAGCAGCAGCTGTTGCTCCCCTTGTTGCTGATATGTCCTCCGAGGTAACTTATTTTGGGAAAATTGTTACCCAACAATTTTCTATTTTCACTCTTTATTATCCCTTCGTTTTTTAAGTAAATAAATAATCAACTACTTTTTCCAATGAAGATTTACCATTCTCAACCCAGAGTTGGGAAGACAAGAAATCATGGGAGAGCAGTACTACTAATTAAAAAAACATTTGAGAATTTCCATAAGAAGAAAAATAAAATGAGATAAAATAAGCCCGCACCACCCATCAAATAATGTCGGAGTGATGACTGATGAGTCTGCTCTGCTCACACGGTCACACCTACTTTTTCGTTCGCTTTGGCTCATTACTCTACATAACATCAATCAATCAATTCTCAAATTCTTAATCACCACAAAACGACAATCCAAAAGTAGCACGCGTGTTTACTTTCTCAGATTCCTCTTCCTTTATCATTCTCTCTCTCTTCTAACAATACCACGTGGTGGATTTGTGTTTGCAGGGAGGCGGTGACTGCGTCCAAACAAACGGCAATGGCGGGGTCCATCCCCGGAACTCGAACGGCAACCACAAAACGGCGTCGCCGTCGAACGAGAGCCTCACCATGACGGAACAACAGGTGGCCAAGCTCATGGAGGAAGACATGGGATCTGCTATGCAATATTTGCAAGGCAAAGGTCTCTGCCTCATGCCTATATCTCTTGCTACAGCCATCTCCACTGCCACGTGTCACACTAGGAACCCCCTGATCAACGCCGCCATCAACAATGTCAACGGAAACACTAACCCGGTCATTGCATCCAACGGTGATGGGCCCTTATCTCCCGCAATGTCCGTCAACAGCATCGTTAAAGACGCATCTTCCGTTTCCATTTCCAAGTCCTAGATGCCGTTTGGTTGAATTTTTCTCTCAAAGAGACAACAACAAAAGGGCGTCAAAGAAGAGCTGAAGAACTGAAAATGACGTGGAATTTCTCGAGTCTAGGAAAATAAGACGTTACTGACACGTGGTGGGATTTGACGACGTCTTATTTGCTAGACTTTGGATGATGCTAACTTCCAAGTTAATTTCAACCTTATCAATTTTACTTTTTGTATTTTTCTTTGATTTTTGTAATGAGTTCTTGTATTTTCTTTTCTCATTTGTTGCTTAATACTTTTTTAATAGATATAGTTTATGTAAAAGGAAAAAATAGTACTTCCCACTAATTTTATTAAAAAAGTTAAAAAAAAGAAAGAGAACATATGAGAGCCCAAAAAAGGAGACTAGGCCAAATCAAATTAAATCCGCAATAAAAAGGAAAATATCAACAAATCCATATAATGTTTTGAAACAAGATATCGAATCGATGAGGTCTCTTAGTCATAATTCAATTACGATTCAATTTGGATGAAATACCGATCGAATTGTTGAAATAAACAAACCATAGATGATGTCCGTTCATGACTTAACCAACTGAACTCACGTGGATTAGCCATATATTCAATTATTTAAGTTAAGATGTGAATAAATACATTAGCTTCCACTTTGCCATCACTCCCTTTGGTTTTATATATAAGAGAAAGGTATAATTTTAGGTTAATTGAATAACCTAGGTATTTGGTCTACATCGGTTATTCAAGAGGAAAAGTTGTGCAGGATGATAATTTCGAATTGTTTGTATCCAAGACCCAAAAGAAGAAATTTGACAAAAAAGAAATTGGTCCAAAAAATTGTAGGTTATAATACCCGTTCTAGGGCAGATTCTATCTTCGTCTCTTTCTGATGTGACTAATGTAAATTAGTCATTTAATTCTCTAGAATGGATTGCTAGGGTTCTTTCGCCGTAACAAGTTAGTGGCTCTATATTATTGCTTTGTCAAAAGTTTTGGCCTAGTCCCCTTTTGGGCTCTCTTATGTTCTCTTTTTTTTTATCTTTTTCAATAAAATTAGTGGAAAGTACTATTTTTTTCTTCTCGATGTCTTTTCATCCTAAAGTTTTAACGAGGCTTCCTTCCTTCTTTGTCAAAAATAAAATTAAAAAAAAATCTAAAAAATATAACATATTTGAGATGGCACTAATCAATTGTTTGGATGAGGGTTGAAGTGTCGTGTTGTGGTTCCAAACAAAGTGTCGTGTAGGTTAAGGGGGGGAGCAACTAATGAATCTGGAAACTGAAAGAAATGCCCGCGATTAATTGATTACCATGAGGAACGCAGGGACATAAACTAGAAGATGGCAAATCAGTGTTTAACAATGTGAATCCCACCCCCACGTTAATTAGATAGCTAAAGCGCGTGGGTTCATCATCCTGATATCATCCCTCTCTCTCCCACGTTCATCATCCAAACTATTGGAACAGGAAGGAGACCAAAATTAAAATATAATTTAGTTTAATTTAATTAAAAGGAACAATAAATTCCCCGTCTCATATAAAGCACTAGTATGGTTTAAAGTTGTCCCGGAATTTTAAGAAAATGTTTGGTGAAAGTTATTTTTAAGATAAAATAATTTATGTTGACTAAAATATCCTTATTGTAGTACTAGTAGGAATTAAGTTAAAGGATGAATTGATGTTGGATTGTTGAGATATAGTAGTACATATGGTCTATATGACAGCATTTGTTTTTGGGTAAACCTGGGTATCCACCGCACGGATAGCAGTGACTAATCCCTCGCTCATGAGTGTTATAAGGCTTGAACATTCACCTCTTTTCCCTCACAACTCATAAAACCAAAAAGAGAGAGTGGAGAAAAAGAGAGAGAGGGGGAAATGGGAGAGGAAGAGGAAGGGCTTGATACCACTTCACCTCTTCATGCATGTAAGTGTAATTGGTGCCATCCTATTCCATTTTCAATTCTCTTTGCAATGGCACCATTTCCAGCAACTGATTCATCTCCATTTCTGTTCTACCATGGTCAAAGCTCAAGACTCCTTGTGACCATTAATGGAGTTTGAACTCCTATCTACCTTGCATGTGCAAATGAAGACTAGGTTGAGGTAGATTTGCGGCTACATTGTGCATTGGAGTAGTAAGAGGAAGGGTTTAGTGGCTGAGCTGAAGATTGAAGTCATGGACTGTACATAGGAGCTCAATTTCGTGGCTCATGGGGGTTGTAAGTTGAAGGTATAAGCTCACAACAACTTCTGCTCAAGAAACGGTTTTGACCTTGTATGGTAAATCCTCCGTAACTCCCTCCATAGTTATCCGCTGAATGTGATTTTTGCTTCTCTAGAAACTAGACACAAAATCCTCCAGGGTCAACTTTGTCGGAGAAAAACGATTTACAAGTTTTACTTTTGAATCAGGGTCAACTTTGGATCAGTCACAGTGGTTTAGCCTTAACTCCCTGAATACTCATCATATCAGTGTGAGGCTTGAACCATATGAAAGTAGACAAAATTATCTACACATTAGGCACTGGTTTGAATGATTTTGGTTAAGAATTGAATTAGTTATGTTTGATGCAAAACAGCTCACAGATGCTGCCAAGCCAAATGTAAAGATAGTGGCCGCGTTCTCGGAGTTGAGGTTAGATCGAAATAAGAAGGGAATTTCATTGTTGATTCGAGATGCAATTGGGGAAGCTTCAGTATATGGACACGTTTGGGGATTCATTCAGGATCGATTTGATGTTCGTGGAAGCAAGAAATTCGAGTACGGGGATTGTTCGTGCGGTTCCGTGCGATTGTTAAAGTCTCGTTGTTGTCGTTGTGTGCAATTTCATCGCCAAAGGTGAGTTCTACTCACGCTTAGGGTTTTATTTTCATTTCTGAAATGAATGCCATGTGACTAATTTGGTGAATGTCTGTTGTTTCGAAGATTTTGAGTCGAAAACCGTATTTTTACAAAAACTGGTATTTTGAACTATGGAACGAATTGATTGATTGAGGCATCGTGATTGATTGCTATTGTTTGGACTGGAATATTGTCTGGAATTGTTTGTGTTTATGTTGGATTTTGATCGGATTACAGATTGGACGCGAACGGAAAAGCGAAACGAGAGAAACGGAAGGAATTTGGTATACTGAATAGAGCACACGGACCGTGCGCCAGTTTCGTTGTTGGCTAAAATAAAATGGTGCAACACGCACTAGTCGTGCACCCCTAGGGCACGGACCGTGCGTGTGATTCGGGTTTAAGGTGAAAGAATTCTCGTTTCGTCGCTCCTTTTGATTCCAAACCTCCTCTAATCTTCTTTCCAACCATCCCTCATGTCATGGAACCATTGATACTCTATTTTTGAACATGATTGCAAGGTTTAAAATGAATTGTTTTTGGGAGTCATAATTGTTTCAAAAACCGTAAAGTAGTATACGCGAGAGGACATGGGTTATGTTTAAGGTTATGGAACTATATGTTCATTAAGTTTATGTTTATATATTAATATGAATGATATGTAAATGAAAAGGGATGAATTAATAAATTTTATCAAAGCCTGTTAAGGTTCAAATATATAAATTATATTGAATACAGAAGACGGCCCAATGCGGGTGGATATATAAATTATATCAAAAGGATGGGTGACGACCCAGTAGATTAGTATACTAGGGGAGGGAATTCATGAGCCCCGGAACCTAGACCTCAGAGGTTTGAAGCTAGTGTAAGCCAGTGGAGAGGTTCGAAGGCAAAGGCAGAGCTTTTTTCGGAGATGTACTATGGCATGAAAGGAAAAGATATATGCACGTACGCCCTTTATGGACTACGATTAAAGAAAAAGAAACAAAAGGACCGAGAGTTATTGTGAGGGGTTACGGTAGGACTCACTGAGATAATGTTTATCTCACCCTTTATATGTTGTTGTTTTACAGAGAAACAGGGAAAGAAGAAAGCGACGAGGCACGAATAGGAGCCGTGCTAGAGGAGAAGTTAGAAGACTTGGTTCTTTTACCTTTGATATTGAGTTCCCTTGTTGTCTTTGTAACTCGATAGTATGACTTGAATTTATTAAAGTTATGTAATCGTTTCCGCTTTTTCTTGTGATGGTATTGAACACTAGGTTATGAGGATATTGAAAGACATGGAACCTATATGGTTTTTAATTAAGTTATGAAGGTTAAGACTGTTGATGTTAATCATCGAGAAAAATTTTAGTTGTGTTCAATACCTAGACAGAAAATATTACTCTGATGTATGCAATTTCGTGCATCTTAGCATTTCTATTTGATAGAAATATTAGGGTGTTACATTTTGGTATCAGAGCAGTTCGGCCTTGTCGGAATTAGTGACCTTCTGGTCAAGACGTTAGATCGAGTCAGTTAGGGACTTAGACAATTAAATGTCTGAACCCTTCAGTATATTATGTGAAGTATTGAGCAGGATCCACTCAATGTTTCATGTAAATTACTGAAAATTATGACAGTGAGTAGCCTCAGCTCCGAAAATGTCTGAAACCCTAAGCCATAGAATTCCCAGCCTTCTCGTTTCATCAAAGCGCGCACCGGAAGCAGAGGGCTACAGATGACATTTGAGAACAATGATGGGCATCCACGATGGTTCGAGGAAACTGTGGACCACTGTTTAGTCAATGAATCTGATGCAACTAGCGAGTCGCAGCGTAAGACGTCGTGGGTCTTACCGAGAGTACAAGGTAAGCGAAACCATTGGGCAGTAGTATTGTCAGTGTCCTGAAATACATAAGATTAGTCGACACCCTAAACCCTGACCATTGCTTAGTCAGCCTATCAGTTACCGAAATACTGTCCCATAGTAAATCTTACCTTCTGGCATGAACTAACCCCAGTTTAGGTAGCAGTTAAGGAAGTCCTTTTGGATAACCCCAAGCATAGATCCCGATTCTTCTTCTTCTGAGTCACAATGTGACAGGTTATAAAGCCAACGGAGTAAAGATAGTCTATCGTCAGTATTGACTAGCAGAATCACAATGTGCTGATCAGGTTAAGTCCCGATCAGGAATTATAAACCAAATCCTTTTAAAGCGGGTTAGTATGTGGGATCGGTAGAAGCGAGCTTATTTCAATCCGCTGACTAGAAGCATCCCGATCACGGTCTGTAAGAAATTCTCGTTAGTCTTCTGACTCATTTTGTTCATAACTTCTGCTCCGGAACTCCGATTTTTATGTTCCGAGAACAGTTGGAAAGCTAACGAAAATGTCTACACCTCTGAGTGGGTTGTAAATCGTGTCTCCAATTGTATTATGAAGTTACCTCTATTTTAATCTGAGCAGTAAACTCTAAAGCATTCGTGGAGTGTGAACCTCCTTGTTGTGTGGGAAATTGGAAGAACGAGAAGCTTAAGGTCACCTAAGTGGCGAACATGATGTTGTCATGGAAGTAGAACTCGTTCAGAAGCTTCATTGATTAACGTGATAGTAATAATTATGTTGGAATAGTTACGAAAATTAGGAAAGAAGTTGGGCCAAGGAAATTCTAAATGATATATACTCAAAATTTACGAATCACTACGAAGACACTTATGGTGTGCTCGTTTGATTCCCTAAATAACATTTTGTTTTCTAAATACCCTTGGTGCCACTAGAGTTCCAATTTCGTAACTGATCCGAGAATAATTGCTATGCTAGAGTTGATCGATAAACCAAGGATTTCCTAAGATGACACTAAATCTTACCTTCTAAGGAAACCCTTATATCTAGTAAGATTCCTAATACCGAAATTCTTATTCACTTAGAGTCTGAGTGATCAAGACCTAAGAAAGCATAGGTATCAAAGTTCTATCCCGATTGATCTAAAAGGGTTAGTTTCTCCATTCTGATGATCGATGGGTTAGATGTCAAGAGAGCAAGTATGTGCTGAATCTGGAGTTGTTTTGATTATGGCACAACGTACAAGACTGTTTCTATGTCAATCTGACAATTTGGATATGTGTAGTAAAAGCTTTACCCACTACACTATTTTGATGGAAGAATAACTGAGGATGAACCACATGTCAGTCTGAGACTAAATGAATTGGATCGAATAAAATAGCGGTTTAAGAAAAACAACGTTTTCAACACAGGTACATAATTGGGAGCCCGAATCATGCGCCCTAAGGCTCGATCTGAGCACCTGACTCTGTCCCTATTTTAAAATAAAATACTCGCCTTCCTTTCGGCTCAATGTCCTTCCTGATTCCTTCCTCAACGAACCAAAAATTTTTTAATCGGAAAAGGAGCCCAACTCAAGCACGATAAGGGAAATTTGTGAGATTTTGACCACACGAAGGGTTGATTTCAACAAAGTAAGACTTTTATTCTCACTTTCGACATTGTAAATTTTTAAAACCCGGGAATGAGGTTAACTTTGTTGAAACGCCGTGCATTCAGTGAGGTCATTTATAAGTTGGGGTGAATTAACGTTTTGGATAATCGGATTTTTCAAAGTATCATTATTTGAAAACCCCATTGAAAAGAATTTTTATCCAAATGGAACGATAATACTTTCCAGTTTTTGGAATTAATGTAATGAAAGGACATTTCACTACGATTTTAGAGTTTTCTTGGGTCGAGTTGCAAGAAAAATCGTTTTCTACATTCATTTGGACTGAGAGTCAACCTATTTTATAAAATAACTTTGTTTACTTCAGTAAAAAAATTTAGTAAAATGGGTCAAGCGCTTATGTAAGCATAACTCGGGAAGAGAAGAAAACTGTTCTTCCGGATACTGCAAGGTTTGATTTCAAGGCAATCCTCTCATAGACATCGCTTCTTCCAATTCAAGCTACGGCTAAGCGGGAACCTTCTGACACTACAAGAATTATTGGTTTTTCCGGCCAGGAGTTTCCGGCGGATACAGATCCGCCGCAAAGTTACCGGCGGAATCTACGAATTTCCGGCGGAATTAGTCCGCCTAAAAGTTACCGGCGGAAAAATTGACATTTGCGGCGGATTAAAATTCGTCTTGGATTTTGCGGCGGATTTAACGGTTCTTGCGGCGGATTTTGGTTTACAGTTTTTTTTTTTTTACGAGCTTTTAATTAATCGCCGCAAATGCACCTCCGTCCGCCGCAAATCTCTTATGTCCGCCGCAAACCCCTAAATCCGCCGGTAACTTCCATTTCCGGCGGATCTTGCCTTTTGACCGTTTGACTTCGTTTCACCTATATAAACCCCTTCTCCCCTTCTTCTTTTTTCACACCTCTACCAATACTCTCATTCTCTTGATACGGCACTCGATCTCTTAATACGGCACTCTCTTGAGCATTGTCGGCAGCGGGGTTCTAATAGAGTGGCGTACGTCTCCATTTTTTTGTAAAAAAATTTCTACATTGTCATGAAGACCCCTTCATCTTTTTCGTTAAAAGTAACCCCTTTATCAGCATAAAGTTCATCCTCATTATTTTCACCACAAGAGACATATACGCTCATCAAACGCTCGGTATCATCCTCCAACTTAACAACCCGTCCTTGCAGTTCCTCAAACTTTCTATTTAGAGATTCAATCATGATCTTTTCAAAAGATGGTTTCTTGTGAAACTTTCTATTTTGAAAATATGGTTGAATCTCTAAATAAAAAGTTTGAGGAACTGCAAGGACGGGCTGTTAAGTTGAAGGATGATACCGAGCGTTTGATTAACGTATATGTCACTTGTGGTGAAATAATGAGGAGGAGCTTTTTGCTGATAAATGGGTTACTTTTAACGAAAAAGATGAAGGAGTGTTCACGACAATGTGGAAATTTCTTTACAAAGAAATGGAGACATACGCCACTGTAATGGAGCTGCTGCCGACAATGCTCAAGAGAGTGTCATATCAAGATAATGGCGTAGGTCTCCGTTTAGGGGTAGCAGACATTAAATATATATTTTACTGTTTTTCCCAATTTTTATCGCTTTTAATTATTTTATTTTTTTGTTTAAAATATTTTATTAATTGTATGTATATTTTTTTGGTGATAATATTTTACTGCTTTTCCCAATTTTTATTTTTTTAAATTAAAAATTAATTAGTTATTGGATTTTATTTTTTTATCAATAATTAAAAAAATTAATAAAATAATATATATTTTTAATTAAAACGATTTTTTTAAAAAAATAAAATTTATTTTTTAAAAATAATAATAATTTTTTATTTTTAAAAAAAAATATTAGTTTTTTTAAAAAAATAATAAATTTTTTTTAAAAATAATAATAATTTTTTAAAAAAAAGAATAATTTTTTTTTTAAAAAAAAAATGGTACTTTGCGGCGGATTTGTGTTTTTTGCGGCGGATATTGAGCATTTGCGGCGGATCTTTGCGGCGGATTATAGCTTTTGCGGCGGATTATTTGGTATTTTTAAAAAAAAAGGCGCGATATTTTAATTTGAATATCCGCCGCAAAGTACCACGAATCCGCCGCAAACCTCCGTAAATAAAAAACCCGCGGATTTTAAATTTCAAAATCCGCCGCAACTGTCCAGAATCCGCCGCAAAGCACCGAAAAAAAAAACCCCGCGGATATTGAATTTCAAAATCCGCCGCAACCGTCCAAATCCGCCGCAAATCCCTTTTGACCGTTGGGCTGCGTTTTCCTATATATATCCATTCCCCACTTCTCATTCTTCACACTTCTAACAATCCTCCCATTCTCTTCTTAAAATTTCTCTTTTACTCTCTCCCAAATTCTCTCATTCTCTACTAAATCTGTTTTTGAAGTGTAGCGCTTCCTCCCTACGAATTGTCTTCTGCTCTTATTGGGAAATTTCTTCAAGGTATGTTTTTGATATTAGTTAATAGTTTTAGTTTTTAATTTTTTTTTTAATATTCGTTTTTAAATTATTTTATAATAATATGAATTTGTTACTAATTGTGTTGTTTTTTTTGTTTAGGTATTGTTTGGGTTCCTCCTTTTTCCTCTCTGCTTTTTCCTCTCTGCTTGAGTTCAGGATAAGCTTCAAGCCAGAGCCTTCTCTTCACTACGGTTAGTTGTTAAAGTAATTAATAAAATATTACTTACTTCACTATTTTTAGTAAAATTTTGTTTAGTATTTTGTTTGCAATAATAATACAAATTAATTTATATTGAAAAAACTTATTTATTAAGTTCACTTATAAATTTTATTAACATATATTGTCTTATAAAAATTGAAATTTAAAATTAAATTTGGAATTATTATTTATAATGTTTAAATTATTTGTATATAACATTATTAAAAAATTCATTCTGTTGCTTGTAATTAATTGGTAGTTTAATTATTGAAATATCAAAATAAAATGAGTAATAAATATATATATATCAAAATATGAAATAATTGATAGTTTATTTTATTTATATTGTAGTGTAGTATACGTATAGTTCTTGAAAATGGATCGTAGTTGGATGTATGATCGATTGTATCCTGGAAGAACTGGTGTAAAACGACGTTTTGTAGAAGGAGTAGAAGAGTTTATTTTTTGTGCTAAGTACATTGATCATGAAGAATTTGGGCGACAAGGCGGTATTAGATGTCCGTGCTTGAAATGTTCATTTCGAGCTATAATAAATGAACATGAAGTTAGACTTCATTTATACAATAATGGGTTTAGGCCAAATTATTGGACATGGAGCCGTCACGGGGAAGGAGCGCCAGGGGTAGCTGCAGTTCCTGCGGTTAATGTTCCGGTTGAAGTAGTAGATCACACATCAAGTAGTTATCCAGTGACTACGACATCTGAAGGATGGGGAATACAACCGTTAGATGTTTATCAGGGAATGATATCTGACGCTGTTGGAGTAAATTTGGATTTTGAAGAACCAGATGCTGACGAAGTTCCAAATGAGGAAGCTCAAAGGTTTTACATGTATTTGAGTGAGACAAATAAACCCATATTTGAAGGATCTACAGACTCAAAATTATCAATGTGTGTTCGGTTGTTGGGTCTTAAGTCTCAATTTAATGTTGCTGAGTTGTGCATGGAATATATGACCAAAATGATGTTGGATGCAACCCCCATTAGAGGGAGTTTACCGCAAAGTTATTATGAAGCTAAAGGAGTGGTATCGAAGCTTGGCTTAAAATCTAAAAGGATTGATTGTTGTGTGTCTGGTTGCATGCTCTATTATAACAATGAGTTTGGCATAAATGATGGAGAGTTGTCGGAATGCAAGTTGTGTGGACAACCACGCTATCGTGTCAGTAGATCAGGGATGAGCAGAGGCAAACCGGTTCCACGAAAATCAATGTTCTATCTGCCTATTATTCCAAGGCTACAGAGGATGTTTACTTCAATGGAGACCGCAGGTAAAATGACATGGCACCATCAAAATAGAAATAATTCTGGTGAATTACGTCACCCATCTGATGGTGAAGCTTGGAAGCATTTTGATCGTGTTCATCCAGATTTTGCCAGTGATCCGCGCAATGTTCGGCTTGGTTTGTGCTCTGATGGTTTCACACCATATATTCAAGCCTCGGCAACACCGTATTCATGTTGGCCAGTTATTGTTACCCCATACAACATTCCTCCAGAAATGTGTATGTCCAAACCATACATGTTTTTAAATTCTATTATTCCAGGGCCAAGTAATCCAACAGCTGGTATTGACATCTATTTGCAACCTTTGATTGATGACCTAAAAAGGTTGTGGAATGGTGTTTTAACTTATGATGTGGCACGCAAACAAAATTTTGTGATGAGGGCGGCTTTGATGTGGACCATAAATGACTTCCCTGCCTATGGAATGTTGTCTGGATGGGGGACACATGGTAAGATGGCGTGTCCAATTTGCATGGTTGACACAAAGGCTTTTAGTCTTAAATACGGAGGAAAAGTTTCATGGTTTGACTCGCACCGTAGGTTCTTACCTATGGATCACCCATTTAGAAAGCAGAAATATGCGTTCATCAAGGGAAATGTTGAAACAGCTGGACCTCCTCGTCAGTTGACACCAGAGGAAGTTTGGAATAATGTTAGGGATATCCCTCCTGTGGAATAATGTTGGATATCCCAGAGGAAGTATTAATTAATGTTTATTATTTATATTAATAATTAGTTATTTATTTGTTGGGTTATTTTTTCAGGAGAGCTTCGAGGGTGGGATGGCTGAGTACCATCAGTCACAACAGGGCAGTGGGGCAGCTGTCGATCCAGTGGAGGAGGCTAGAGTAGCTCGTGATGTTTGGGAGAGAGCAGTTGGTCCCCAAAAGACTAATCGTCTGGTAAGATCAGGTGGTATTGGACCGGCTGCTTTTCGAACAAGCATTATTCCGAGTCTATCAGAGTCACATTCTGGATCCTCGACTGGTCGCAATTATGTTCCCAATGCTGGTGAGTTGAATGAGGTTAGGCAATTGACGCAGCAACTGAGCGAGGCTCAGCGTCAGATTGCCGAGCGGCAGCAGCAAAGCGATCGGGAAATTCAGGCGATTCGGGATCGAAGTGAGCGGGAAATTCAGGCGATTCGGGAGCAGGCTAGGGTAGCTGAGGAGCGCATGGAGGAGCGCTTTAAGTTCTTGCAGGATCAGATGGTGTCTAGCTCGAGGCCATCCTCATCAGCATCCTACCCGCCGCCGCCACAGCAGCAGTACTACCAGCAGCAGTATGCACCCCAGTATCCCCCGCCGTATGCATCCCAATATCCCCCGCAGTATACACCGCAGTATGCACCGCCATTCCAGCCATACCAGCAGCAACATCAGTCACCCCGCCAGCCATACCAGCAGCCCCAACATCAGTCACCCCTGATCCAGCCAAACCAGCAGTACCCCCAGCAGCGGTCACCCCCGCTGGACATTGATCTTAATGTCCAAATGTCATCGCTCAGTGCTTTACTTCAAGATGATACATATTATAATAATGTTGATGACATTGACCGGCAGGCACCCCAGTAGCTTTAGATTATTTTATTTATTTGTCTGGATATTTTATTAATTGTCTGGATATTTTATTAATTGTATGGATATTTTTACTGTTTTTCCCAATTTTTATTTTTTTAAATTAAAAATTAATTAGTTATTGGATTTTATTTTTTTATCAATAATTAAAAAAATTAATAAAATAATATTATTTTTAATTAAAACAATTTTTTTAAAAAAATAAAATTTATTTTTTAAAAATAATAATAAATTTTTTTAATTAAAATAATAATAATTAAAAAAAAAATTTTAATTAAAATAATAATAATTATTAAAATAAAAAAACAACATTTATTTTTTAAAAATAATAATAATTTTTTTTAATTAAAATAATATTAATTAAATTTTTTTTTTTAAAAAATGTTTTTTTAAAAAAATTATATTCATTTTTTTTTAAATAAAACGGGTGTTTTGCGGCGGATAAGGGGTACTTTGCGGCGGATAATTTGCGGCGGATATTAGGTACTTTCCGGCGGATATATTGCGTCAAAAATGTGTCCCCTTTTCCGGCGGATTATCCGCCGCAAATTTGCGTTGGATTTTGCGGCGCCACTAGATCCGCCGCAAACTTGCGGCGGATAATCCGCCGCAACGCGTTTGCTTCGAGCTGGCTACCGGCGAAAAACTTCCGCCGCAAAGTCCAATTATCCGCCGCAAATTTGGCTTTTGCGGCGGATTTCGCCCGCCGCAAAGTCCAGCTTTTTTTGTAGTGTGAGTTTTTGGCTTTGATAGTGAAGGACGTGTAAATACCCTAAACTATATATAAGGTTGTGTTCTCAACAGATTGTAGGTATACCATTGGTACATAACTGTTAGTGTCTGCAAGCGATAGATCGGAATAGTCGATTATCGGATAAAATTGCGTGTTAACAAGGTGTAGAGGATTGGAACGATTTTGAGGACAAAATCTTTCAAGCTGGGGTGATTGTAACATCCCTATTTCGTAAATTTCGTTTTACGAAATCAACTGACAATTTATTATTCAATCAAATGATAAATTGAGTCATGGATATGATAATCTCGCCAAAGCACTATTGAATTGCTCAATTATCTGAAATACACACAATTTATCCGAATGGTGTGAATCGTTGTGGGAATTAGAGCACAAGGGTAAAATCGTCATTTCGCCTTATATTGAAGATGTATCGTCCGAAGAAAACAATAAACTGGGTCCTAGTCATGGTAGGATCATGAGAAATGGTATTTAAATCCCTAAGTCATGTAAATGCATGAGTGCTTGATGGATTAGAGTGGATTTGAATGAGAATTAAGGATAAGGGCATTTTGGTCTTTTCCCACTCATTTAAATGTTCCCTTCAGCTCATCTCCCATCAGCCACACAACCCTCCCCAAAATCAAACATATTCTGAAATTGAGGAGAAATAGAAGGAGTTGAGGATACGGGAGTGTATAAGTGAGAGTTAGGAAGTGGGGGTATAGTGGTCACTTCACACCTCATTAACCCTTTCTGCTCATGAGTGTTATAAGGCTTGAACATTCACCTCTTTTCCCTCACAACTCATAAAACCAAAAAGAGAGAGTGGAGAAAAAGAGAGAGGGCGAAATGGGAGAGGAAGAAGAAGGGCTTGATACCACTTCACCTCTTCATGCATGTAAGTGTAATTGGTGCCATCCTATTCCATTTTCAATTCTCTTTGCAATGGAACCATTTCTAGCAACTGATTCATCTCCATTTCTGTTCTACCATGGTCAAAGCCCAAGACTCCTTGTGACCATTAATGGAGTTTGAACTCCTATCTACCTTGCATGTGCAAATGAAGACTAGGTTGAGGTAGATTTGGGGCTACATTGTGCATTGAAGTAGTAAGAGAAAGGGTTTAGTGGCTGAGCTGAAGATTGAAGTCATGGCCTGTGTTAGCAAATTGGAGGGTGTACCCAGCAGGCCCGAGCGTGTGGCCCAAAAGCCAGGATGGCTGAAGGGTTTTATTTAGTAATTTTTCTGGTGAAATTAGTAGTGGACCTTGTCTTTGTTTTAATTTTAACTTTGTGTCCTTAAGTGGCCTGTGGCCCAAGTGTCTGTCTGATCCATTAGTCATAGAAAACCCTAAGTATTTAAGTGTCATGCTGCCTCTTTGGAAGATATGAAAAACCTAATTGCCTCTTTATTTTTTTCAGTTTTAAATTCCTGCATTTATCTTCTGGTCTTTACTCTAATTTCTTGTTAGCTGTAGAACCCTTTATCATTTGGTGCTTTCATTATTGACTCTCAATGCCTCCAAAACCAGCAAATCCTTCATCCAAGGATCTAGAGGATGCTATCCAGGCCACCTATCAGCATGTGGAAGCACTCCTCCAAGACAACAATCAGAACCTTGAGAATCAGCTGGGGGAGAAGCTGGGTTTGTTGACTACAAGGTTGGACAACCAGCAAGAGCTCATGGATAGCAGATTTGCGACACTCACAGCACTGATTTCTGAGAAATTTGCTAGTATGGGGTCTCCTGCACAACAACCACCTCTATCAGGTATTCCCCCTTCTACAATCCCTCCTGGTTATGAATCTGTTGTCACAACCCCTATTCCTATGTCTATTTCAACAGCCCTCACACACACCCCACTCAGTCAACCCCCTTTCACCATATCTGGCTACCCACCACCACCACCATCACCACCACCTAACATAACCAACATCTCAACATTTCCCTCACCACCCTTGTTTACTCAGCACACACCCCCAGCAACCCAACCTCCAATTCCCCAATTCCTACAAACCCTACACTCAACACCATATCCCCAACCTGCCCCTCAAACACCTTACAGAACACCAAAAATAGAAATGGGGATTTTTGATGGATCTGATCCTTTGGAATGGTTGTTTCAAGCTGAACAGTTTTTTACATTTTATCACATTCCCTTTGAGAATCGTCTATCTATGGCTGCTTTTTATATGAAAGGAGATGCCCTCAGTTGGTATAAGTGGATGTACCAAAACCACCAATTAACTGATTGGAACTCGTTTTCACGGGCCCTAGAGTTACGATTCGGTCCTTCAACCTATGAAAATCACCAAGCTCAATTGTTTAAATTGCGCCAACATGGCACTGTTGCTGAATATCAAGCTAACTTTGAAAAGTTGGGGAATAGAGTTTTGGGCCTCCCACCTGATGCCATTTTGAATTGCTTCATATTTGGCCTAAGTCCTGAGATTCGAAATGAGATAGCCATCCAGCGCCCATACACTATTTCACAAGCCATTGGCCTAGCAAAACTAATTGAAGCCAAAATCAAAGATGCCAAACCTAAGTTTTCACGACTTTTTCCCAAACACCTAGTTCTTCACCCAATCCTAATCTAAATTTCACAAAACCAACACAACAACCCACTTCCACAACAACCTTTCCCAAACCAATAACCCAAACTACCCCTTCTACCAACCAAAATTCCACCAACCTACAACCTAACCCTCAAAAATATTCTATTCGGCGCATAAGCCCAGCTCAGAGGGAAGAGCGCAGGGCCAAAGGACTTTGCTATAATTGTGATGAAAAATTTGTACCTGGGCATAAATGTGCTGCTGGTCGCTACCTCTTACTCATGCTTGAGGAGGATGAAGAAGTTGACCTAATTGATTTACAAGATGCAGCTGACATTGTCATTGAGCCTGACCAGATGTTGCGTTAAAAACACACTTAGAGCAAGTGTACTCTTTCGCAGAAGTAGTATAAAAGATTATCGTATCCACAGGGATTAATTAACAAGTACCAAACTAATCGAGATTATTTATTGTTTAGACGAACCAATAGTTTGATGATTATAGAAACAAAATAGAAATAACTAAATAACTAGAATTAAAATACTAGATTTAATCGATGGAGGGAAGTCTAGGGTCACGGTTTCACTTGCAAGCTTCGATTCCCCCTATGTCTAATCCTACCTGAATTCCCTTATTTTACTTAATTACCAATCCCTTTACTAAAACTATTAATCCGTTTGGTCATTCGCGATTAACATTCTTTTTCCTAAATTAACCCTCGTTTGGTCATGCAAGAATTTAAATTCAGGAAAAGCATAAAGAGCAAAAAGGTTGAATGATTGGAAGACTAAATTATGGTTTGGTCATGCCCTAATTATAGCCCCAATTATCCTATAGGTCCACCAACTAATTGCAGTACGGTCGCTGATCAACTAATTGATTATAAACATGCAAAGGGTAGCTAACCCTAATCATGTGATAAAAACAATAGGACAATATTAATTAAAATAAAAACAGGAATTCAAACCGGAAATTAAAACATAAAAAGGTCTCTAATCATGCAAGATCCACCTAAGACCCTAGAAGAGGATCTAGCTATCCATAGTGTTCGAGAACAATAAAATAAAATTAGGAGTCATAAATTACAGAGATAAAAATAACCAGGAATAGAGAAATTTTTGATCCTGAAATTTTAGTCTCCTTTTTCTGCTCCAGAGCTCTCTCACGGTGTCAAGAACGGGTACCAAATCTTCCTCCTCCACTTTGCCGGCTCTACTGTTGTTGCGCGGCTTCCTATTCTCCTTCAATTGATTATCAAAGAGATCTTTTTGGTTTTGTTGTGTGCGGCTCCTCTCCTGGTGTGCGGCTGCCTTTTTATATTACACATTGCTCATAGGTTCTATTTTCAATCCAAATTCACTCATGCCTTTTACTTGTTGGTTGGTCACGTGAATCTTTCAATTGCCATGGGCTTCCATTAAAAATTGGGCTTATTTTTCTTTTTAAAACATGCAAACCATTTTCTTTCAAACACACACATAATATATATATATATATATATATATATATATATATTCAATTTTATCTTTTCTCCTTTTCTGCAAAAATAGAGCAAATTAAGTTAGTAATTTATATAATGGATAATAATTGCTCTAAAAAGTCCTAAAAATATCCCTAAAAAAATGTACATAATTGGAGTTTATCAACTCCCCCACACTTAACTTTTGCTTGTCATCAAGCAGATTTTCTGGCTCAATAAATTTTCAACACAAGATAGAGACGACCAAATAAGGAACCCAAAATTAGAAGTACAATGACAGACAATAGATATTATAGCACATATGAGGTGTCAAAAGCTTGCCCAATTAGAGAATTGACTCCAATACTTTAACGTGTTTGGTTTGGCCAGAGAATTGACTCCAATACTTTCAGTTGTCATTTTCCAGTTCCTAGTAGCAGCACTAGCAAAACGCCAAAAACGTAGTACATTTTTCAGAGAAAATGCGATCCTCGGTGGCTGACACAATATCAGGCTTTAGTTAGGGGCTAGGCTATCATTCTATTTTTATTTATTTAATAACTTTTTTGTCTTCATTTTTGTAAATTAAAATAGTAGAAAAAAGGAAACGCCCTAATAAGACAATCGCTTTGTTTTCTTTATGTTTGCTTTGATGGCCAACAATCAAAATAAAAATACAGTGATTTGCTAATAATTTTTTTTTAATGTATGGCAGTTACGGAGGGAAAGAATCGCTGAGAGAATGAAGGCCTTGCAGGAATTGGTTCCCAATGCCAACAAGGTAAACAACGCTACAGTTTTACTTTCTCTTCAACAATGGTTAATGTGGTTATGGTGCTATTTTATTTCTTAAAATAAAATAATCTTTGTTGATTAATATGGCCTTGCAGTACTTGAGTTTTGTAGAAAAGTAACTAATATGATTATCATAGAGGCACTCTTGTATGTGTTTGTACACCTACTCTCTCTTCGTGGGATATACTATTATATTTTTGACTATTATTTTATATTAAAAAATTGAATTGGTATTGAAATGTAATGATAGAAAGTTATTAATGGAACCTATTTTTTTTATTGATAAGCATTAATGGAACCTATTTGCTTCATTGCTGTTGTTGACAGACAATAACTTTATGAAATGAGATTCTCTTCCATCTATTGCTTGATTATAGTTGGAGAAAGATAAACATATAGAATAAATAATACTTGTAGAATATTAAAATAATATAAATTTATTTATGCGTGTTTCTCTTTTCTACTATAGTATCCAATTAGTGGAGTGGATCTGAACCAAAAATTATATACTAACACTACTAAATAGTTGTACATTAAACATTATGTATTGGGTGAATACTTGAATATTTTGTTTGGTCTGTGGAGTGACAGACAGATAAGGCCTCCATGCTGGATGAGATCATCGATTATGTTAAGTTTCTTCAAGTCCAAGTCAAGGTAAGATTCCCCTCTTTTCATTCATTTTTTTTTCTCTATCCTGTCATACTTTAATTTTCATTTTATATATCCCGTTAACTTATTTCATGATTCTTTGTTTAAAGTACTACTTATTATAAGCAAAAGTTGGTAACAGAAGTTAATGTATTTAGTGACCAACTTTTACTTATGGTAAGAGATTAATTAGAGAGGGAGTACGTTTGATTTAAAGTATGGATTTCTGGCAGCTATCTCTACCTTTTCCTTTTAACTTTTTTGTTGCTTTGCGTAATTGGATTTGTAGGTTTTGAGCATGAGCAGATTGGGCGGAGCAGCAGCTGTTGCTCCCCTTGTTGCTGATATGTCCTCCGAGGTAACTTATTTTGGGAAAATTGTTACCCAACAATTTTCTATTTTCACTCTTTATTATCCCTTCGTTTTTTAAGTAAATAAATAATCAACTACTTTTTCCAATGAAGATTTACCATTCTCAACCCAGAGTTGGGAAGACAAGAAATCATGGGAGAGCAGTACTACTAATTAAAAAAACATTTGAGAATTTCCATAAGAAGAAAAATAAAATGAGATAAAATAAGCCCGCACCACCCATCAAATAATGTCGGAGTGATGACTGATGAGTCTGCTCTGCTCACACGGTCACACCTACTTTTTCGTTCGCTTTGGCTCATTACTCTACATAACATCAATCAATCAATTCTCAAATTCTTAATCACCACAAAACGACAATCCAAAAGTAGCACGCGTGTTTACTTTCTCAGATTCCTCTTCCTTTATCATTCTCTCTCTCTTCTAACAATACCACGTGGTGGATTTGTGTTTGCAGGGAGGCGGTGACTGCGTCCAAACAAACGGCAATGGCGGGGTCCATCCCCGGAACTCGAACGGCAACCACAAAACGGCGTCGCCGTCGAACGAGAGCCTCACCATGACGGAACAACAGGTGGCCAAGCTCATGGAGGAAGACATGGGATCTGCTATGCAATATTTGCAAGGCAAAGGTCTCTGCCTCATGCCTATATCTCTTGCTACAGCCATCTCCACTGCCACGTGTCACACTAGGAACCCCCTGATCAACGCCGCCATCAACAATGTCAACGGAAACACTAACCCGGTCATTGCATCCAACGGTGATGGGCCCTTATCTCCCGCAATGTCCGTCAACAGCATCGTTAAAGACGCATCTTCCGTTTCCATTTCCAAGTCCTAGATGCCGTTTGGTTGAATTTTTCTCTCAAAGAGACAACAACAAAAGGGCGTCAAAGAAGAGCTGAAGAACTGAAAATGACGTGGAATTTCTCGAGTCTAGGAAAATAAGACGTTACTGACACGTGGTGGGATTTGACGACGTCTTATTTGCTAGACTTTGGATGATGCTAACTTCCAAGTTAATTTCAACCTTATCAATTTTACTTTTTGTATTTTTCTTTGATTTTTGTAATGAGTTCTTGTATTTTCTTTTCTCATTTGTTGCTTAATACTTTTTTAATAGATATAGTTTATGTAAAAGGAAAAAATAGTACTTCCCACTAATTTTATTAAAAAAGTTAAAAAAAAGAAAGAGAACATATGAGAGCCCAAAAAAGGAGACTAGGCCAAATCAAATTAAATCCGCAATAAAAAGGAAAATATCAACAAATCCATATAATGTTTTGAAACAAGATATCGAATCGATGAGGTCTCTTAGTCATAATTCAATTACGATTCAATTTGGATGAAATACCGATCGAATTGTTGAAATAAACAAACCATAGATGATGTCCGTTCATGACTTAACCAACTGAACTCACGTGGATTAGCCATATATTCAATTATTTAAGTTAAGATGTGAATAAATACATTAGCTTCCACTTTGCCATCACTCCCTTTGGTTTTATATATAAGAGAAAGGTATAATTTTAGGTTAATTGAATAACCTAGGTATTTGGTCTACATCGGTTATTCAAGAGGAAAAGTTGTGCAGGATGATAATTTCGAATTGTTTGTATCCAAGACCCAAAAGAAGAAATTTGACAAAAAAGAAATTGGTCCAAAAAATTGTAGGTTATAATACCCGTTCTAGGGCAGATTCTATCTTCGTCTCTTTCTGATGTGACTAATGTAAATTAGTCATTTAATTCTCTAGAATGGATTGCTAGGGTTCTTTCGCCGTAACAAGTTAGTGGCTCTATATTATTGCTTTGTCAAAAGTTTTGGCCTAGTCCCCTTTTGGGCTCTCTTATGTTCTCTTTTTTTTTATCTTTTTCAATAAAATTAGTGGAAAGTACTATTTTTTTCTTCTCGATGTCTTTTCATCCTAAAGTTTTAACGAGGCTTCCTTCCTTCTTTGTCAAAAATAAAATTAAAAAAAAATCTAAAAAATATAACATATTTGAGATGGCACTAATCAATTGTTTGGATGAGGGTTGAAGTGTCGTGTTGTGGTTCCAAACAAAGTGTCGTGTAGGTTAAGGGGGGGAGCAACTAATGAATCTGGAAACTGAAAGAAATGCCCGCGATTAATTGATTACCATGAGGAACGCAGGGACATAAACTAGAAGATGGCAAATCAGTGTTTAACAATGTGAATCCCACCCCCACGTTAATTAGATAGCTAAAGCGCGTGGGTTCATCATCCTGATATCATCCCTCTCTCTCCCACGTTCATCATCCAAACTATTGGAACAGGAAGGAGACCAAAATTAAAATATAATTTAGTTTAATTTAATTAAAAGGAACAATAAATTCCCCGTCTCATATAAAGCACTAGTATGGTTTAAAGTTGTCCCGGAATTTTAAGAAAATGTTTGGTGAAAGTTATTTTTAAGATAAAATAATTTATGTTGACTAAAATATCCTTATTGTAGTACTAGTAGGAATTAAGTTAAAGGATGAATTGATGTTGGATTGTTGAGATATAGTAGTACATATGGTCTATATGACAGCATTTGTTTTTGGGTAAACCTGGGTATCCACCGCACGGATAGCAGTGACTAATCCCTCGCTCATGAGTGTTATAAGGCTTGAACATTCACCTCTTTTCCCTCACAACTCATAAAACCAAAAAGAGAGAGTGGAGAAAAAGAGAGAGAGGGGGAAATGGGAGAGGAAGAGGAAGGGCTTGATACCACTTCACCTCTTCATGCATGTAAGTGTAATTGGTGCCATCCTATTCCATTTTCAATTCTCTTTGCAATGGCACCATTTCCAGCAACTGATTCATCTCCATTTCTGTTCTACCATGGTCAAAGCTCAAGACTCCTTGTGACCATTAATGGAGTTTGAACTCCTATCTACCTTGCATGTGCAAATGAAGACTAGGTTGAGGTAGATTTGCGGCTACATTGTGCATTGGAGTAGTAAGAGGAAGGGTTTAGTGGCTGAGCTGAAGATTGAAGTCATGGACTGTACATAGGAGCTCAATTTCGTGGCTCATGGGGGTTGTAAGTTGAAGGTATAAGCTCACAACAACTTCTGCTCAAGAAACGGTTTTGACCTTGTATGGTAAATCCTCCGTAACTCCCTCCATAGTTATCCGCTGAATGTGATTTTTGCTTCTCTAGAAACTAGACACAAAATCCTCCAGGGTCAACTTTGTCGGAGAAAAACGATTTACAAGTTTTACTTTTGAATCAGGGTCAACTTTGGATCAGTCACAGTGGTTTAGCCTTAACTCCCTGAATACTCATCATATCAGTGTGAGGCTTGAACCATATGAAAGTAGACAAAATTATCTACACATTAGGCACTGGTTTGAATGATTTTGGTTAAGAATTGAATTAGTTATGTTTGATGCAAAACAGCTCACAGATGCTGCCAAGCCAAATGTAAAGATAGTGGCCGCGTTCTCGGAGTTGAGGTTAGATCGAAATAAGAAGGGAATTTCATTGTTGATTCGAGATGCAATTGGGGAAGCTTCAGTATATGGACACGTTTGGGGATTCATTCAGGATCGATTTGATGTTCGTGGAAGCAAGAAATTCGAGTACGGGGATTGTTCGTGCGGTTCCGTGCGATTGTTAAAGTCTCGTTGTTGTCGTTGTGTGCAATTTCATCGCCAAAGGTGAGTTCTACTCACGCTTAGGGTTTTATTTTCATTTCTGAAATGAATGCCATGTGACTAATTTGGTGAATGTCTGTTGTTTCGAAGATTTTGAGTCGAAAACCGTATTTTTACAAAAACTGGTATTTTGAACTATGGAACGAATTGATTGATTGAGGCATCGTGATTGATTGCTATTGTTTGGACTGGAATATTGTCTGGAATTGTTTGTGTTTATGTTGGATTTTGATCGGATTACAGATTGGACGCGAACGGAAAAGCGAAACGAGAGAAACGGAAGGAATTTGGTATACTGAATAGAGCACACGGACCGTGCGCCAGTTTCGTTGTTGGCTAAAATAAAATGGTGCAACACGCACTAGTCGTGCACCCCTAGGGCACGGACCGTGCGTGTGATTCGGGTTTAAGGTGAAAGAATTCTCGTTTCGTCGCTCCTTTTGATTCCAAACCTCCTCTAATCTTCTTTCCAACCATCCCTCATGTCATGGAACCATTGATACTCTATTTTTGAACATGATTGCAAGGTTTAAAATGAATTGTTTTTGGGAGTCATAATTGTTTCAAAAACCGTAAAGTAGTATACGCGAGAGGACATGGGTTATGTTTAAGGTTATGGAACTATATGTTCATTAAGTTTATGTTTATATATTAATATGAATGATATGTAAATGAAAAGGGATGAATTAATAAATTTTATCAAAGCCTGTTAAGGTTCAAATATATAAATTATATTGAATACAGAAGACGGCCCAATGCGGGTGGATATATAAATTATATCAAAAGGATGGGTGACGACCCAGTAGATTAGTATACTAGGGGAGGGAATTCATGAGCCCCGGAACCTAGACCTCAGAGGTTTGAAGCTAGTGTAAGCCAGTGGAGAGGTTCGAAGGCAAAGGCAGAGCTTTTTTCGGAGATGTACTATGGCATGAAAGGAAAAGATATATGCACGTACGCCCTTTATGGACTACGATTAAAGAAAAAGAAACAAAAGGACCGAGAGTTATTGTGAGGGGTTACGGTAGGACTCACTGAGATAATGTTTATCTCACCCTTTATATGTTGTTGTTTTACAGAGAAACAGGGAAAGAAGAAAGCGACGAGGCACGAATAGGAGCCGTGCTAGAGGAGAAGTTAGAAGACTTGGTTCTTTTACCTTTGATATTGAGTTCCCTTGTTGTCTTTGTAACTCGATAGTATGACTTGAATTTATTAAAGTTATGTAATCGTTTCCGCTTTTTCTTGTGATGGTATTGAACACTAGGTTATGAGGATATTGAAAGACATGGAACCTATATGGTTTTTAATTAAGTTATGAAGGTTAAGACTGTTGATGTTAATCATCGAGAAAAATTTTAGTTGTGTTCAATACCTAGACAGAAAATATTACTCTGATGTATGCAATTTCGTGCATCTTAGCATTTCTATTTGATAGAAATATTAGGGTGTTACATTTTGGTATCAGAGCAGTTCGGCCTTGTCGGAATTAGTGACCTTCTGGTCAAGACGTTAGATCGAGTCAGTTAGGGACTTAGACAATTAAATGTCTGAACCCTTCAGTATATTATGTGAAGTATTGAGCAGGATCCACTCAATGTTTCATGTAAATTACTGAAAATTATGACAGTGAGTAGCCTCAGCTCCGAAAATGTCTGAAACCCTAAGCCATAGAATTCCCAGCCTTCTCGTTTCATCAAAGCGCGCACCGGAAGCAGAGGGCTACAGATGACATTTGAGAACAATGATGGGCATCCACGATGGTTCGAGGAAACTGTGGACCACTGTTTAGTCAATGAATCTGATGCAACTAGCGAGTCGCAGCGTAAGACGTCGTGGGTCTTACCGAGAGTACAAGGTAAGCGAAACCATTGGGCAGTAGTATTGTCAGTGTCCTGAAATACATAAGATTAGTCGACACCCTAAACCCTGACCATTGCTTAGTCAGCCTATCAGTTACCGAAATACTGTCCCATAGTAAATCTTACCTTCTGGCATGAACTAACCCCAGTTTAGGTAGCAGTTAAGGAAGTCCTTTTGGATAACCCCAAGCATAGATCCCGATTCTTCTTCTTCTGAGTCACAATGTGACAGGTTATAAAGCCAACGGAGTAAAGATAGTCTATCGTCAGTATTGACTAGCAGAATCACAATGTGCTGATCAGGTTAAGTCCCGATCAGGAATTATAAACCAAATCCTTTTAAAGCGGGTTAGTATGTGGGATCGGTAGAAGCGAGCTTATTTCAATCCGCTGACTAGAAGCATCCCGATCACGGTCTGTAAGAAATTCTCGTTAGTCTTCTGACTCATTTTGTTCATAACTTCTGCTCCGGAACTCCGATTTTTATGTTCCGAGAACAGTTGGAAAGCTAACGAAAATGTCTACACCTCTGAGTGGGTTGTAAATCGTGTCTCCAATTGTATTATGAAGTTACCTCTATTTTAATCTGAGCAGTAAACTCTAAAGCATTCGTGGAGTGTGAACCTCCTTGTTGTGTGGGAAATTGGAAGAACGAGAAGCTTAAGGTCACCTAAGTGGCGAACATGATGTTGTCATGGAAGTAGAACTCGTTCAGAAGCTTCATTGATTAACGTGATAGTAATAATTATGTTGGAATAGTTACGAAAATTAGGAAAGAAGTTGGGCCAAGGAAATTCTAAATGATATATACTCAAAATTTACGAATCACTACGAAGACACTTATGGTGTGCTCGTTTGATTCCCTAAATAACATTTTGTTTTCTAAATACCCTTGGTGCCACTAGAGTTCCAATTTCGTAACTGATCCGAGAATAATTGCTATGCTAGAGTTGATCGATAAACCAAGGATTTCCTAAGATGACACTAAATCTTACCTTCTAAGGAAACCCTTATATCTAGTAAGATTCCTAATACCGAAATTCTTATTCACTTAGAGTCTGAGTGATCAAGACCTAAGAAAGCATAGGTATCAAAGTTCTATCCCGATTGATCTAAAAGGGTTAGTTTCTCCATTCTGATGATCGATGGGTTAGATGTCAAGAGAGCAAGTATGTGCTGAATCTGGAGTTGTTTTGATTATGGCACAACGTACAAGACTGTTTCTATGTCAATCTGACAATTTGGATATGTGTAGTAAAAGCTTTACCCACTACACTATTTTGATGGAAGAATAACTGAGGATGAACCACATGTCAGTCTGAGACTAAATGAATTGGATCGAATAAAATAGCGGTTTAAGAAAAACAACGTTTTCAACACAGGTACATAATTGGGAGCCCGAATCATGCGCCCTAAGGCTCGATCTGAGCACCTGACTCTGTCCCTATTTTAAAATAAAATACTCGCCTTCCTTTCGGCTCAATGTCCTTCCTGATTCCTTCCTCAACGAACCAAAAATTTTTTAATCGGAAAAGGAGCCCAACTCAAGCACGATAAGGGAAATTTGTGAGATTTTGACCACACGAAGGGTTGATTTCAACAAAGTAAGACTTTTATTCTCACTTTCGACATTGTAAATTTTTAAAACCCGGGAATGAGGTTAACTTTGTTGAAACGCCGTGCATTCAGTGAGGTCATTTATAAGTTGGGGTGAATTAACGTTTTGGATAATCGGATTTTTCAAAGTATCATTATTTGAAAACCCCATTGAAAAGAATTTTTATCCAAATGGAACGATAATACTTTCCAGTTTTTGGAATTAATGTAATGAAAGGACATTTCACTACGATTTTAGAGTTTTCTTGGGTCGAGTTGCAAGAAAAATCGTTTTCTACATTCATTTGGACTGAGAGTCAACCTATTTTATAAAATAACTTTGTTTACTTCAGTAAAAAAATTTAGTAAAATGGGTCAAGCGCTTATGTAAGCATAACTCGGGAAGAGAAGAAAACTGTTCTTCCGGATACTGCAAGGTTTGATTTCAAGGCAATCCTCTCATAGACATCGCTTCTTCCAATTCAAGCTACGGCTAAGCGGGAACCTTCTGACACTACAAGAATTATTGGTTTTTCCGGCCAGGAGTTTCCGGCGGATACAGATCCGCCGCAAAGTTACCGGCGGAATCTACGAATTTCCGGCGGAATTAGTCCGCCTAAAAGTTACCGGCGGAAAAATTGACATTTGCGGCGGATTAAAATTCGTCTTGGATTTTGCGGCGGATTTAACGGTTCTTGCGGCGGATTTTGGTTTACAGTTTTTTTTTTTTTACGAGCTTTTAATTAATCGCCGCAAATGCACCTCCGTCCGCCGCAAATCTCTTATGTCCGCCGCAAACCCCTAAATCCGCCGGTAACTTCCATTTCCGGCGGATCTTGCCTTTTGACCGTTTGACTTCGTTTCACCTATATAAACCCCTTCTCCCCTTCTTCTTTTTTCACACCTCTACCAATACTCTCATTCTCTTGATACGGCACTCGATCTCTTAATACGGCACTCTCTTGAGCATTGTCGGCAGCGGGGTTCTAATAGAGTGGCGTACGTCTCCATTTTTTTGTAAAAAAATTTCTACATTGTCATGAAGACCCCTTCATCTTTTTCGTTAAAAGTAACCCCTTTATCAGCATAAAGTTCATCCTCATTATTTTCACCACAAGAGACATATACGCTCATCAAACGCTCGGTATCATCCTCCAACTTAACAACCCGTCCTTGCAGTTCCTCAAACTTTCTATTTAGAGATTCAATCATGATCTTTTCAAAAGATGGTTTCTTGTGAAACTTTCTATTTTGAAAATATGGTTGAATCTCTAAATAAAAAGTTTGAGGAACTGCAAGGACGGGCTGTTAAGTTGAAGGATGATACCGAGCGTTTGATTAACGTATATGTCACTTGTGGTGAAATAATGAGGAGGAGCTTTTTGCTGATAAATGGGTTACTTTTAACGAAAAAGATGAAGGAGTGTTCACGACAATGTGGAAATTTCTTTACAAAGAAATGGAGACATACGCCACTGTAATGGAGCTGCTGCCGACAATGCTCAAGAGAGTGTCATATCAAGATAATGGCGTAGGTCTCCGTTTAGGGGTAGCAGACATTAAATATATATTTTACTGTTTTTCCCAATTTTTATCGCTTTTAATTATTTTATTTTTTTGTTTAAAATATTTTATTAATTGTATGTATATTTTTTTGGTGATAATATTTTACTGCTTTTCCCAATTTTTATTTTTTTAAATTAAAAATTAATTAGTTATTGGATTTTATTTTTTTATCAATAATTAAAAAAATTAATAAAATAATATATATTTTTAATTAAAACGATTTTTTTAAAAAAATAAAATTTATTTTTTAAAAATAATAATAATTTTTTATTTTTAAAAAAAAATATTAGTTTTTTTAAAAAAATAATAAATTTTTTTTAAAAATAATAATAATTTTTTAAAAAAAAGAATAATTTTTTTTTTAAAAAAAAAATGGTACTTTGCGGCGGATTTGTGTTTTTTGCGGCGGATATTGAGCATTTGCGGCGGATCTTTGCGGCGGATTATAGCTTTTGCGGCGGATTATTTGGTATTTTTAAAAAAAAAGGCGCGATATTTTAATTTGAATATCCGCCGCAAAGTACCACGAATCCGCCGCAAACCTCCGTAAATAAAAAACCCGCGGATTTTAAATTTCAAAATCCGCCGCAACTGTCCAGAATCCGCCGCAAAGCACCGAAAAAAAAAACCCCGCGGATATTGAATTTCAAAATCCGCCGCAACCGTCCAAATCCGCCGCAAATCCCTTTTGACCGTTGGGCTGCGTTTTCCTATATATATCCATTCCCCACTTCTCATTCTTCACACTTCTAACAATCCTCCCATTCTCTTCTTAAAATTTCTCTTTTACTCTCTCCCAAATTCTCTCATTCTCTACTAAATCTGTTTTTGAAGTGTAGCGCTTCCTCCCTACGAATTGTCTTCTGCTCTTATTGGGAAATTTCTTCAAGGTATGTTTTTGATATTAGTTAATAGTTTTAGTTTTTAATTTTTTTTTTAATATTCGTTTTTAAATTATTTTATAATAATATGAATTTGTTACTAATTGTGTTGTTTTTTTTGTTTAGGTATTGTTTGGGTTCCTCCTTTTTCCTCTCTGCTTTTTCCTCTCTGCTTGAGTTCAGGATAAGCTTCAAGCCAGAGCCTTCTCTTCACTACGGTTAGTTGTTAAAGTAATTAATAAAATATTACTTACTTCACTATTTTTAGTAAAATTTTGTTTAGTATTTTGTTTGCAATAATAATACAAATTAATTTATATTGAAAAAACTTATTTATTAAGTTCACTTATAAATTTTATTAACATATATTGTCTTATAAAAATTGAAATTTAAAATTAAATTTGGAATTATTATTTATAATGTTTAAATTATTTGTATATAACATTATTAAAAAATTCATTCTGTTGCTTGTAATTAATTGGTAGTTTAATTATTGAAATATCAAAATAAAATGAGTAATAAATATATATATATCAAAATATGAAATAATTGATAGTTTATTTTATTTATATTGTAGTGTAGTATACGTATAGTTCTTGAAAATGGATCGTAGTTGGATGTATGATCGATTGTATCCTGGAAGAACTGGTGTAAAACGACGTTTTGTAGAAGGAGTAGAAGAGTTTATTTTTTGTGCTAAGTACATTGATCATGAAGAATTTGGGCGACAAGGCGGTATTAGATGTCCGTGCTTGAAATGTTCATTTCGAGCTATAATAAATGAACATGAAGTTAGACTTCATTTATACAATAATGGGTTTAGGCCAAATTATTGGACATGGAGCCGTCACGGGGAAGGAGCGCCAGGGGTAGCTGCAGTTCCTGCGGTTAATGTTCCGGTTGAAGTAGTAGATCACACATCAAGTAGTTATCCAGTGACTACGACATCTGAAGGATGGGGAATACAACCGTTAGATGTTTATCAGGGAATGATATCTGACGCTGTTGGAGTAAATTTGGATTTTGAAGAACCAGATGCTGACGAAGTTCCAAATGAGGAAGCTCAAAGGTTTTACATGTATTTGAGTGAGACAAATAAACCCATATTTGAAGGATCTACAGACTCAAAATTATCAATGTGTGTTCGGTTGTTGGGTCTTAAGTCTCAATTTAATGTTGCTGAGTTGTGCATGGAATATATGACCAAAATGATGTTGGATGCAACCCCCATTAGAGGGAGTTTACCGCAAAGTTATTATGAAGCTAAAGGAGTGGTATCGAAGCTTGGCTTAAAATCTAAAAGGATTGATTGTTGTGTGTCTGGTTGCATGCTCTATTATAACAATGAGTTTGGCATAAATGATGGAGAGTTGTCGGAATGCAAGTTGTGTGGACAACCACGCTATCGTGTCAGTAGATCAGGGATGAGCAGAGGCAAACCGGTTCCACGAAAATCAATGTTCTATCTGCCTATTATTCCAAGGCTACAGAGGATGTTTACTTCAATGGAGACCGCAGGTAAAATGACATGGCACCATCAAAATAGAAATAATTCTGGTGAATTACGTCACCCATCTGATGGTGAAGCTTGGAAGCATTTTGATCGTGTTCATCCAGATTTTGCCAGTGATCCGCGCAATGTTCGGCTTGGTTTGTGCTCTGATGGTTTCACACCATATATTCAAGCCTCGGCAACACCGTATTCATGTTGGCCAGTTATTGTTACCCCATACAACATTCCTCCAGAAATGTGTATGTCCAAACCATACATGTTTTTAAATTCTATTATTCCAGGGCCAAGTAATCCAACAGCTGGTATTGACATCTATTTGCAACCTTTGATTGATGACCTAAAAAGGTTGTGGAATGGTGTTTTAACTTATGATGTGGCACGCAAACAAAATTTTGTGATGAGGGCGGCTTTGATGTGGACCATAAATGACTTCCCTGCCTATGGAATGTTGTCTGGATGGGGGACACATGGTAAGATGGCGTGTCCAATTTGCATGGTTGACACAAAGGCTTTTAGTCTTAAATACGGAGGAAAAGTTTCATGGTTTGACTCGCACCGTAGGTTCTTACCTATGGATCACCCATTTAGAAAGCAGAAATATGCGTTCATCAAGGGAAATGTTGAAACAGCTGGACCTCCTCGTCAGTTGACACCAGAGGAAGTTTGGAATAATGTTAGGGATATCCCTCCTGTGGAATAATGTTGGATATCCCAGAGGAAGTATTAATTAATGTTTATTATTTATATTAATAATTAGTTATTTATTTGTTGGGTTATTTTTTCAGGAGAGCTTCGAGGGTGGGATGGCTGAGTACCATCAGTCACAACAGGGCAGTGGGGCAGCTGTCGATCCAGTGGAGGAGGCTAGAGTAGCTCGTGATGTTTGGGAGAGAGCAGTTGGTCCCCAAAAGACTAATCGTCTGGTAAGATCAGGTGGTATTGGACCGGCTGCTTTTCGAACAAGCATTATTCCGAGTCTATCAGAGTCACATTCTGGATCCTCGACTGGTCGCAATTATGTTCCCAATGCTGGTGAGTTGAATGAGGTTAGGCAATTGACGCAGCAACTGAGCGAGGCTCAGCGTCAGATTGCCGAGCGGCAGCAGCAAAGCGATCGGGAAATTCAGGCGATTCGGGATCGAAGTGAGCGGGAAATTCAGGCGATTCGGGAGCAGGCTAGGGTAGCTGAGGAGCGCATGGAGGAGCGCTTTAAGTTCTTGCAGGATCAGATGGTGTCTAGCTCGAGGCCATCCTCATCAGCATCCTACCCGCCGCCGCCACAGCAGCAGTACTACCAGCAGCAGTATGCACCCCAGTATCCCCCGCCGTATGCATCCCAATATCCCCCGCAGTATACACCGCAGTATGCACCGCCATTCCAGCCATACCAGCAGCAACATCAGTCACCCCGCCAGCCATACCAGCAGCCCCAACATCAGTCACCCCTGATCCAGCCAAACCAGCAGTACCCCCAGCAGCGGTCACCCCCGCTGGACATTGATCTTAATGTCCAAATGTCATCGCTCAGTGCTTTACTTCAAGATGATACATATTATAATAATGTTGATGACATTGACCGGCAGGCACCCCAGTAGCTTTAGATTATTTTATTTATTTGTCTGGATATTTTATTAATTGTCTGGATATTTTATTAATTGTATGGATATTTTTACTGTTTTTCCCAATTTTTATTTTTTTAAATTAAAAATTAATTAGTTATTGGATTTTATTTTTTTATCAATAATTAAAAAAATTAATAAAATAATATTATTTTTAATTAAAACAATTTTTTTAAAAAAATAAAATTTATTTTTTAAAAATAATAATAAATTTTTTTAATTAAAATAATAATAATTAAAAAAAAAATTTTAATTAAAATAATAATAATTATTAAAATAAAAAAACAACATTTATTTTTTAAAAATAATAATAATTTTTTTTAATTAAAATAATATTAATTAAATTTTTTTTTTTAAAAAATGTTTTTTTAAAAAAATTATATTCATTTTTTTTTAAATAAAACGGGTGTTTTGCGGCGGATAAGGGGTACTTTGCGGCGGATAATTTGCGGCGGATATTAGGTACTTTCCGGCGGATATATTGCGTCAAAAATGTGTCCCCTTTTCCGGCGGATTATCCGCCGCAAATTTGCGTTGGATTTTGCGGCGCCACTAGATCCGCCGCAAACTTGCGGCGGATAATCCGCCGCAACGCGTTTGCTTCGAGCTGGCTACCGGCGAAAAACTTCCGCCGCAAAGTCCAATTATCCGCCGCAAATTTGGCTTTTGCGGCGGATTTCGCCCGCCGCAAAGTCCAGCTTTTTTTGTAGTGTGAGTTTTTGGCTTTGATAGTGAAGGACGTGTAAATACCCTAAACTATATATAAGGTTGTGTTCTCAACAGATTGTAGGTATACCATTGGTACATAACTGTTAGTGTCTGCAAGCGATAGATCGGAATAGTCGATTATCGGATAAAATTGCGTGTTAACAAGGTGTAGAGGATTGGAACGATTTTGAGGACAAAATCTTTCAAGCTGGGGTGATTGTAACATCCCTATTTCGTAAATTTCGTTTTACGAAATCAACTGACAATTTATTATTCAATCAAATGATAAATTGAGTCATGGATATGATAATCTCGCCAAAGCACTATTGAATTGCTCAATTATCTGAAATACACACAATTTATCCGAATGGTGTGAATCGTTGTGGGAATTAGAGCACAAGGGTAAAATCGTCATTTCGCCTTATATTGAAGATGTATCGTCCGAAGAAAACAATAAACTGGGTCCTAGTCATGGTAGGATCATGAGAAATGGTATTTAAATCCCTAAGTCATGTAAATGCATGAGTGCTTGATGGATTAGAGTGGATTTGAATGAGAATTAAGGATAAGGGCATTTTGGTCTTTTCCCACTCATTTAAATGTTCCCTTCAGCTCATCTCCCATCAGCCACACAACCCTCCCCAAAATCAAACATATTCTGAAATTGAGGAGAAATAGAAGGAGTTGAGGATACGGGAGTGTATAAGTGAGAGTTAGGAAGTGGGGGTATAGTGGTCACTTCACACCTCATTAACCCTTTCTGCTCATGAGTGTTATAAGGCTTGAACATTCACCTCTTTTCCCTCACAACTCATAAAACCAAAAAGAGAGAGTGGAGAAAAAGAGAGAGGGCGAAATGGGAGAGGAAGAAGAAGGGCTTGATACCACTTCACCTCTTCATGCATGTAAGTGTAATTGGTGCCATCCTATTCCATTTTCAATTCTCTTTGCAATGGAACCATTTCTAGCAACTGATTCATCTCCATTTCTGTTCTACCATGGTCAAAGCCCAAGACTCCTTGTGACCATTAATGGAGTTTGAACTCCTATCTACCTTGCATGTGCAAATGAAGACTAGGTTGAGGTAGATTTGGGGCTACATTGTGCATTGAAGTAGTAAGAGAAAGGGTTTAGTGGCTGAGCTGAAGATTGAAGTCATGGCCTGTGTTAGCAAATTGGAGGGTGTACCCAGCAGGCCCGAGCGTGTGGCCCAAAAGCCAGGATGGCTGAAGGGTTTTATTTAGTAATTTTTCTGGTGAAATTAGTAGTGGACCTTGTCTTTGTTTTAATTTTAACTTTGTGTCCTTAAGTGGCCTGTGGCCCAAGTGTCTGTCTGATCCATTAGTCATAGAAAACCCTAAGTATTTAAGTGTCATGCTGCCTCTTTGGAAGATATGAAAAACCTAATTGCCTCTTTATTTTTTTCAGTTTTAAATTCCTGCATTTATCTTCTGGTCTTTACTCTAATTTCTTGTTAGCTGTAGAACCCTTTATCATTTGGTGCTTTCATTATTGACTCTCAATGCCTCCAAAACCAGCAAATCCTTCATCCAAGGATCTAGAGGATGCTATCCAGGCCACCTATCAGCATGTGGAAGCACTCCTCCAAGACAACAATCAGAACCTTGAGAATCAGCTGGGGGAGAAGCTGGGTTTGTTGACTACAAGGTTGGACAACCAGCAAGAGCTCATGGATAGCAGATTTGCGACACTCACAGCACTGATTTCTGAGAAATTTGCTAGTATGGGGTCTCCTGCACAACAACCACCTCTATCAGGTATTCCCCCTTCTACAATCCCTCCTGGTTATGAATCTGTTGTCACAACCCCTATTCCTATGTCTATTTCAACAGCCCTCACACACACCCCACTCAGTCAACCCCCTTTCACCATATCTGGCTACCCACCACCACCACCATCACCACCACCTAACATAACCAACATCTCAACATTTCCCTCACCACCCTTGTTTACTCAGCACACACCCCCAGCAACCCAACCTCCAATTCCCCAATTCCTACAAACCCTACACTCAACACCATATCCCCAACCTGCCCCTCAAACACCTTACAGAACACCAAAAATAGAAATGGGGATTTTTGATGGATCTGATCCTTTGGAATGGTTGTTTCAAGCTGAACAGTTTTTTACATTTTATCACATTCCCTTTGAGAATCGTCTATCTATGGCTGCTTTTTATATGAAAGGAGATGCCCTCAGTTGGTATAAGTGGATGTACCAAAACCACCAATTAACTGATTGGAACTCGTTTTCACGGGCCCTAGAGTTACGATTCGGTCCTTCAACCTATGAAAATCACCAAGCTCAATTGTTTAAATTGCGCCAACATGGCACTGTTGCTGAATATCAAGCTAACTTTGAAAAGTTGGGGAATAGAGTTTTGGGCCTCCCACCTGATGCCATTTTGAATTGCTTCATATTTGGCCTAAGTCCTGAGATTCGAAATGAGATAGCCATCCAGCGCCCATACACTATTTCACAAGCCATTGGCCTAGCAAAACTAATTGAAGCCAAAATCAAAGATGCCAAACCTAAGTTTTCACGACTTTTTCCCAAACACCTAGTTCTTCACCCAATCCTAATCTAAATTTCACAAAACCAACACAACAACCCACTTCCACAACAACCTTTCCCAAACCAATAACCCAAACTACCCCTTCTACCAACCAAAATTCCACCAACCTACAACCTAACCCTCAAAAATATTCTATTCGGCGCATAAGCCCAGCTCAGAGGGAAGAGCGCAGGGCCAAAGGACTTTGCTATAATTGTGATGAAAAATTTGTACCTGGGCATAAATGTGCTGCTGGTCGCTACCTCTTACTCATGCTTGAGGAGGATGAAGAAGTTGACCTAATTGATTTACAAGATGCAGCTGACATTGTCATTGAGCCTGACCAGATGTTGCGTTAAAAACACACTTAGAGCAAGTGTACTCTTTCGCAGAAGTAGTATAAAAGATTATCGTATCCACAGGGATTAATTAACAAGTACCAAACTAATCGAGATTATTTATTGTTTAGACGAACCAATAGTTTGATGATTATAGAAACAAAATAGAAATAACTAAATAACTAGAATTAAAATACTAGATTTAATCGATGGAGGGAAGTCTAGGGTCACGGTTTCACTTGCAAGCTTCGATTCCCCCTATGTCTAATCCTACCTGAATTCCCTTATTTTACTTAATTACCAATCCCTTTACTAAAACTATTAATCCGTTTGGTCATTCGCGATTAACATTCTTTTTCCTAAATTAACCCTCGTTTGGTCATGCAAGAATTTAAATTCAGGAAAAGCATAAAGAGCAAAAAGGTTGAATGATTGGAAGACTAAATTATGGTTTGGTCATGCCCTAATTATAGCCCCAATTATCCTATAGGTCCACCAACTAATTGCAGTACGGTCGCTGATCAACTAATTGATTATAAACATGCAAAGGGTAGCTAACCCTAATCATGTGATAAAAACAATAGGACAATATTAATTAAAATAAAAACAGGAATTCAAACCGGAAATTAAAACATAAAAAGGTCTCTAATCATGCAAGATCCACCTAAGACCCTAGAAGAGGATCTAGCTATCCATAGTGTTCGAGAACAATAAAATAAAATTAGGAGTCATAAATTACAGAGATAAAAATAACCAGGAATAGAGAAATTTTTGATCCTGAAATTTTAGTCTCCTTTTTCTGCTCCAGAGCTCTCTCACGGTGTCAAGAACGGGTACCAAATCTTCCTCCTCCACTTTGCCGGCTCTACTGTTGTTGCGCGGCTTCCTATTCTCCTTCAATTGATTATCAAAGAGATCTTTTTGGTTTTGTTGTGTGCGGCTCCTCTCCTGGTGTGCGGCTGCCTTTTTATATTACACATTGCTCATAGGTTCTATTTTCAATCCAAATTCACTCATGCCTTTTACTTGTTGGTTGGTCACGTGAATCTTTCAATTGCCATGGGCTTCCATTAAAAATTGGGCTTATTTTTCTTTTTAAAACATGCAAACCATTTTCTTTCAAACACACACATAATATATATATATATATATATATATATATATATATTCAATTTTATCTTTTCTCCTTTTCTGCAAAAATAGAGCAAATTAAGTTAGTAATTTATATAATGGATAATAATTGCTCTAAAAAGTCCTAAAAATATCCCTAAAAAAATGTACATAATTGGAGTTTATCAACTCCCCCACACTTAACTTTTGCTTGTCATCAAGCAGATTTTCTGGCTCAATAAATTTTCAACACAAGATAGAGACGACCAAATAAGGAACCCAAAATTAGAAGTACAATGACAGACAATAGATATTATAGCACATATGAGGTGTCAAAAGCTTGCCCAATTAGAGGCTCAAGTCCCTAAAGAGTACATTTCTGTGAACAAAGGCACTCGCTCACAATCTCTCTAAGTGTTTAGGGGCTAGGGAAATATACACTCAAGTTTCCACAAAATGCACATTACCATAAGCTTGTAATTTGACCAAATCTCTACTAAATAGTTCACATGCATGCAAAAGAAGGGGTTTCATGGGTTGTAATGGGGCCAGGGTGAATTCATGCAGGGTAGGAAATAAGAAGGAACGGATAATCAAAGGGCTAAAAAAAACAAGAAATAAATAGTAACCTTTGAAACCAAATATGGAGCTCCTATCTATTTTACAATTTTTGTCCAAACTCCAAATTAATTTCACTTCCATTCTTCACTCTTCTTTTTCCTATAGAGTCGACTCTTTTTTATTTGCTTTTTGCTCTTGAGTAGACTCTTTTTTTTATATGCCCTTAGGCTCTTTCAGTCTTTTGATGTGCCTTTTCCTCCTTCTTGCTTTCCTTTTTTTTTCTTTCATTTTTTTTATATTTTTCATAGGAGGAAAAGGTAAGTACATGATTCACTCTTTTTTTATCCTGACAAGATAGATAACTAAAGAATAGGACAAAGTTTCAGTCCCAACAATATAGACAACTAAAAATATAGGACGAAATTGTAATTTTCAATAGTTGCTCCACATTTAATTCCAAATGGTTACCACAAACAAAAAAAAGAAAAATTATATCTGGGTACCAAAGAAAAAATATAACAAATAGGCTCAAAGGGGGCAACTAATGGATAAATTCAACAAACAACTCTGAGGCCAGAAAGATACCTAAATTCCCCAAATCTTTTTACATGATGTAAATCAATTTTCGCCTTGAAATGGTCAAAAGACAAATTCTAGAATGTAGCAAATTGGAAAACACACTCATAGAAAGAAAAGGGGTAAAAATTTATGATTTAGTATCAATCCCCTTATGAAGGCTCAAATCTCACCTTTAGAAGCTAGTTCACAAAAAGTACTCAACAGGCACAAATGCTAATTATCAGCTTCCTAAGGACAACCCCACAGTTACAATTAAGAACAAGTCTGTCAAATGAATCAATTATGGGGTCCCAAAAAGGCATAATCTCTATTTTTTTTTTCAATTTAAGCATAATTCATGCAAAACAAGCCAGAAAAAATGCTATCAACATATTTAGTGGGTATGTGCATTAATAGAGATCAAGTGACAAAATATACTCTCCTCCCCCACACTAGCATGAAGCATGGTCCTCAATGCAAAATAATCAAATAGAAACAAAAGGAAATAAATGAAAGAGAGAGAGAGAGAGCGAGAGAGAGAGAGAGAGAGAGAGAGAGTAAGAGTGACTTCCCTGAGAGCTTGCAGTCTGAGCTTATTCCTAAAAACAAAATGAAACAAATTAAAAGTAAAAATAACTGAAAATAAAACACAGGTTGCCTCCTGCGAAGCGCTTGTTTAACGTCGTGAGCCTGACTATAGTTGATGCTCAATCTGGGGGCTCTCCAAGAGCAAATTTTACATCTAACGCAGTACACCTTCTTAGCTTTCTAACAATGTGGTTCACATTATTCTTTCTTTTTCCACGTGGTGGATGAACTTCAAAGGATGGTGAAATTTTTATTTTATCTCCATCCACCACTATGCTAGGATCCTGCAAAATAAGATTTTTTTCCAAAAGGTCCTGCATCTTTAATTCACAAAAAATGTTAGTTTCAACCACATCATCAAAATAAGGAGAAATTAAAGAAGAGAAAATTTCATTGAAATTTAAAGCTTAAATAACATCATCTTCTTTACCATTCCTTAAAGTTACCTTTCCCCGGTGAACCTCAATCACAGCATCACCAATGGTTAAAACAATTTGCCCAAAAATGGGCGCTTTCTCCTCTTTCTCCAAATCCAGAACCAATGGATCTTTCTCATTCTCCTCACAACCGCTCTCATTAATAGGATCTTTTGTTTCAATATGACTCCCTTCAGTAGGAGCTACTATTTTGATTTGACTCCCTTCAGTAGGAGTCTCCTCATCTTTCTTGAGAGCTTCTTCATCCAAATTATATTCCATGGAGACAACTTCATCTCTCGTAGGAATACTTTTTTTGTATTGCTCAGCTTCTTTATTTTGGGTCGACTTAGTTTGTGAAGGAGTTTCTTGGGCCTCTTGAGATAACAAAGCAATGAGACTTGAGATTTGACCATTCAGGCTTTCAAAATTTTCAAGTGTCTGCTGCATAAATTTGGCCAAGACCTCATTGACATCCGACTTTTCCTCCTCTTGCCTTTGCACTTGTAGTGACTCATAATTATCCCAGTGGGAGGAATAAGGAGGTGGCTCATAGTCATCCCAATAGTCTGAATAAGGTTCATAAGGAGGAGGAGAAATTTGCATCTGACATTGAGACATATACCAATATGACTTCTCTAAATTCCTTTGTGCCTCTGCATCTCTAATATAATCTCCAATTGTCTTAACCATGATTTAAACTTTTATCTGCAAAAAAGGTGAACTGCAGCGGTCTCTTGGGAAAGTATTAGCAGCCTTTTTTTTGTATTTTTTTTTCAATAAGATAAAAAAAATAAAATAAAACTAGTGCATAAAAAATGTCTAAAGCAATAAAAATCTTTTTCGTTTAATATTGCTAAATTAATCCCCGGCAACGGCGCCAAAAACTTGTTGCGTTAAAAACACACTTAGAGCAAGTGTACTCTTTCGCAGAAGTAGTATAAATGATTATCGTATCCACAGGGATTAATTAACAAGTACCAAACTAATCGAGATTATTTATTGTTTAGACGAACCAATAGTTTGATGATTATAGAAACAAAATAGAAATAACTAAATAACTAGAATTAAAATACTAGATTTAATCGATGGAGAGAGGTCTAGGGTCACGGTTTCACTTGCAAGCTTCGATTCCCCCTATGTCTAATCCTACCTGAATTCCCTTATTTTACTTAATTACCAATCTCTTTACTAAAACTATTAATCCGTTTGGTCATTCGCGATTAACATTCTTTTTCCTAAATTAACCCTCGTTTGGTCATGCAAGAATTTAAATTCAGGAAAAGCATAAAGAGAAAAAAGGTTGAATGATTGGAAGACTAAATTATGGTTTGGTCATGCCCTAATTATAGCCCCAATTATCCTATAGGTCCACCAACTAATTGCAGTACGGTCGCTGATCAACTAATTGATTATAAACATGCAAAAGGTAGCTAATCCTAATCATGTGATAAAAACAATAGGACAATATTAATTAAAATAAAAACAGGAATTCAAACCAGAAATTAGAACATAAAAAGGTCTCTAATCATGCAAGATCCACCTAAGACCCTAGAAGAGGATCTAGCTATCCATAGTGTTCGAGAACAATAAAATAAAATTAGGAGTCATAAATTACAGAGATAAAAATAACCCGGAATAGAGAAATTTTTGATCCTGAAATTTTAGTCTCCTTTTTCTGCTCCAGAGCTCTCTCACGGTGTCAAGAACGGGTACCAAATCTTCCTCCTCCACTTTGCCGGCTCTACTGTTGTTGCGCGGCTTCCTATTCTCCTTCAATTGATTATCAAAGAGATCTTTTTGGTTTTGTTGTGTGCGGCTCCTCTCCTGGTGTGCGGCTGCCTTTTTATATTACACATTGCTCATAGGTTCTATTTTCAATCCAAATTCACTCATGCCTTTTACCTGTTGGTTGGTCACGTGAATCTTTCAATTGCCATGGGCTTCCATTAAAAATTGGGCTTATTTTTCTTTTTAAAACATGCAAACCATTTTCTTTCAAACACACACATAATATATATATATATATATATATATATATATATATATTCAATTTTATCTTTTCTCCTTTTCTGCAAAAATAGAGCAAATTAAGTTAGTAATTTATATAATGGATAATAATTGCTCTAAAAAGTCCTAAAAATATCCCTAAAAAAATGTACATAATTGGAGTTTATCACCAGACCTACTTTCAACTATCAACACAGGCCCTTACAGGCATACATTCCCCAAAAACTTTAAAGTTTAAGGGCTTGCTGGATGGTATTGAGGTCACTGTCCTAGTTGACACGGGCAGCACACACAACATTCTACAACCTCGAATTGCCACACACTTAAAAATTCCTACCCAAACAATTCCCAATTTTTCAGTTATGGTTGGAAATGGCTCACACTTGCAATGTTCTGGACTATGCCCTGATGTCCCAATTACCCTCCAAAATCATCTTTTCCACATTCCATTTTACCTATTACCTATTGAAGGGACTGATGTGGTTTTAGGAATGGAGTGGTTACGTACACTTGGCCCTATTTTGGCTGATTTTTCAGTTCCTTCTATCAGTTTTACATACAATACCACTGACATCACAATTACAGGAGAACCCAAAACATCTCCCACCCCATCCACCTATAACCAAATATGCCATTTCCTACACACAGATTCCATTGCCTCCATGCACCTATTGACCTTCCAACCAACACCTACCCCTACCTCTCCCATTCCCCAGAAACTTACTCTTGACACACTTTCTAACACCCTCCCCAAAGAAATACATACTATCCTACAGTCCTTTCCCACTGTTTTCCAAAACCCACATGGCCTACCACCATCTAGACCTCATGACCATCAAATACCCATAACTCCAAACACCACACCAGTCAATGTCAAACCCTATAGATACCCACATTCACAAAAGGAGGCAATGACTACCATTATACAGGATATGTTGAAGGAGGGTATCTTTGTGCCCAGTAACAGCCCCTATTCCTCCCCAGTGTTGTTAGTAAGAAAAAAAGATGGTTCATGGCGTTTTTGTGTTGACTATCGGGCTCTTAACGCCGTTACAGTTCGAGATCGTTTTCCAATCCCAACAATTGATGAGCTCTTAGATGAACTGGGTTCTGCATCTATTTTTACGAAGATTGACCTTCGGTTAGGCTACCACAAAATTAGGGTTGTACCAGAAGATACTCACAAAACAACATTCAGAGCTTTTGATGGGCACTATGAGTTTTTGGTAATGCCTTTCGGCTTAACTAATGCTCCTAGTACTTTTCAATCAGCAATGAATGATCTTCTACGTCCCTATTTACGACGGTTTGTTTTAGTTTTCTTTGATGATATACTCATTTATAGTCGTTGTTACACTGATCATCTACTTCATTTAAAACTTATTTTAGATTTGCTTGCTACAAATCACTTTGTTGCCAAGTTATCTAAATGTGTTTTTGCACTCTCTACAGTTGATTACTTAGGTCATGTTATTTCTATTAATGGTGTTACCCCCGACCCGGAGAAAATTAAAGCTATTCTAGAGTGGCCGGTGCCTCGTTCTCTCACGAATCTCAGGGGATTCTTAGGCCTCACTGGGTTTTATCGACGATTTGTTTGCCACTATGCCACACTCGCCGCTCCTCTCACCGATTTGTTGCGTTCCACTAAATTTACATGGAGTACAAAAGCAGATACAACTTTTACAACATTAAAGAAAAAAATGACAGAAACTCCAGTGTTGGCTCTCCCTGACTTCTCCAAAGTGTTTGTTGTTAAAACTGATGCTTCCGCAGTGGCCATTGGTGCTGTGCTTTCCCAAGAGGGACATCCTCTTGCTTTCTTCAGCAAAAAGATGTGTGGTAGAATGCAAGGATCTTTAGTCTATGTCCGAGAAATGTATGCAGTAACTGAGGCAGTAAAAAAATGGCGTCAATACCTCATTGGGCGACACTTTCACATTTTTACAGATCAAAAGAGTTTGAGAAATCTACTCACTCAGGCAATCCAGACACCAGAACAATAAAAGTGGGCTTCTAAGTTACAAGGATTTAGTTTTGAGATTTTTTACAAACCTGGCAAAAACAATCAAGTTGCTGATGCTCTCAGTCGTAAATACACAGAAGCAGCTTGTCTGTTGCTGACCATTTCATCTGCTGTGCCCACAATCATATCAGGACTTCAGCAATACTACACACAAGACAAAGAGGGAAAAGAACTTATCACAAAGGTGCAAACAGATCCAAACATGCAACAGTTCTTTCGAGTAACTGATGGCCTTTTATACTACAAAGAGAAGATTTATGTACCTGAGGTAACAGAACTTCGCAATGCACTGCTAAAGGAGTATCATGAGACACCTATTACTGGTCACTCAAGTCTTCAACCTACTTTAGCAAGGATCGCCGCTTCTTTCTTATGGCCAGGCATTTACAAAGATGTCAAGCTTTTTGTCCGCAGTTGCTCAGTGTGTCAACATAATAAATACATGCCAAAGAAAAAACAAGGGTTACTACAGCCTTTACAAGTTTCAGCAAAGGTATGGGATGATCTATCTATGGATTTCATTACTCACCTTCCTAACTGTCGCACCCCGAAAAATCCTTGGAGGGATTTTTCTTCGCACAACGGGTTTTTAGAGTCGCCACCAATATTTTTTAAAGGTAAAACATCGGAAAAACCTTTTTTTTTTAAAGCAATGGTCTTTGGAACCATTAGATTTGGGTTCGGGGGTCTAATTACGTATGGGGAAGGTATTAGCACCCCATAACGTCCCTTCAAAGAAGGGTTACCTTAATTAAATATGTGATTTACAAAGTTGATTCGGAAAAATGCTTTGTTTTTACCTCTTTTGTTGATGAATGACTTAATGAAAAATCTTTAGTTTTCGCGCTTGACGGAGGGTATCCGCTCCTACGTATCTCCCGGTGCGATGGAGAATTCAAAGCGACGTAGTTCTTGTTTTTGAAAAATGTTTTATTTTGGAAAAGTGTTTGGTTTTTGAAAGGAAAAAAGTTTTGGGTTTGTTGTGCTTGACGGAGAGTATCCGCTCCTACGTATCTCCCGGTGCGATGGAGAATTCAAAGCTACGTAGTTCTAGGTTGTCTAGAAAAAGGTTTTTGTTTTTTATCTTGTTTGATTGTGAAAATTGAGCTTTCATGATGATCAATTGAGCAAAGGCTCCAAGTGACCACCATTAGCACTCCATTGTTAATAATCATGCAAGCAAAGGCTTCGCAAGACTACTAACAAAGTTTTTGATTTAGTGAAAATCTTTTGGAAAATTAGGCTTTCATGATGATCAATTGAGCAAAGGCTCCAAGTGATCGCCACTAGTACCTCATTGTTAATAATCATGCAAGCAAAGGCTTCACAAGACTACTAACAAAGTTTTTGATTTAGTGAAAATCTTTAGGAAAATTAGGCATTCATGATGATCAATTGAGCAAAGGCTCCAAGTGATCGCCACTAGTACCTCATTGTTAATAATCATGCAAGCAAAGGCTTCACAAGACAACTAACAAAGTTTGATTTTGAAGAGTTTTCGCAATTGGATTGATTCTTGTTTATGGAATGATTTTGATGCTTGAAAAGGCTTTTGATTGAAAATGGACCTAGACTACACACATTATGTCACAATACATAGTTAGGCAAAGAATGAACCCAAGTTGAACATTTTGGCGAAAATGCATGAATGGGCAAGAAAATGAACCTAAGTTGCACATCTTATTGAAGATGCTAGGCAATGGGATGGACCTAAATAGGCATTTATGACACAATATGTGAATAGGCAAAGGTATTTCAAAGCACAAGTGATATCAAACTTCTAATGAATCACTTGCAAAACCCTAAGGATTTCACATCAACATTAGACATAAGCACCCGTGTGGTATCCTTTTGATGTCATCAATGTCTAATACATTTCTTCAATCAACCACATGGAAGGAATAAATTAAAAGGGGCATTTGCCTCATGCAAGATCATAGGCAAGTCTTAAGACTAAATTGACAAGTTTAGGCAATTAGGGTGTTGAGTCCCTTTAGGTAATCTTTGACACTTGGGATATGCACAAGTGCATAGGTTTCAAATCCTCTTACCAAATCGTCAACACAAAACCAAGAATTGTTTCAAAACAATTACTTATTTGCAAGACCAAGAGCATTTCAAAATGATTTATAAGTTGTTTTTGGTAATCAAAGCAATTGGTAAAGAAAGGAAACCTAAATTTGCATTCTTGTTCACTAGGAATCACAAAAGAAATTGAATCCTCTTAGGCAATCCTCAACACTTAAAGTGTGCATCAAAGCACAAGTGAGAGTCCTCTTGCCAATCATCAACATAGGACATGATTTGCAAGCAAATTCATGAGAACAACAAGTTTTAAGCAAACAAACATCATAATCAAGGTTCAATTCCAAGTAATTGCAAGATTAGACAACCAACTCATCAAAAATCTCATAAACCCTAATTTCTTTCTAATATGCGAAATGAACATAGACCCTAAATCTCATTTTATTCATGGAAACACAAGATAATGCAAGAGAACAATATAGATTAAACTTTTGGCAAGGATTCACATGATCAAGCAAAGAGATGCATAACAATCACACCAATCCTAATTTTCCTCTAATATGCGAAATGAAGTAAGCTTCAAATCATCATTTTTTCATGAAAACAACAAGTAATGAGTGAAATAACAACAACACACAATTTATTCTAAAGGAGAGAAGCATTCCAAGCACCCAAACCTCCCAAAGTGTTTGTCAAAATACTTGAAATACATCTCTCCCTCAACAACAACAACTATGCTAACATTATGACATTAAAATGCAATGGGATGCCAAAATGAAGTGATGATTTACATCTTTGATGCTAAAATTGGAAGATGATGCTAGGTTTTAAAGTATACCTCAACTCCAAGCTAGAATAAGGAAGGAAATGAGATGAATGAATGCAAAACCCTTTTAATCTACTCTTCAATCTTCAACTTTGAACTTGATCCTTGAATTTGAAGGTGAATCTTTGAGAAGAATGCAAGAAGGATGGAAGATTTAGTGTAGGAAAGGTGTTTTGATGGATGATTGAGTGAGGAAATTGAAAAAGATGAGGTGAGGGAGAGAGGAAGTATTCGCCCAAGAGAGGAGAAATGAGAGGTTTTGTGCCAAAATGAACTCCCCTCTTGTATTTTGGGAGAGTAGGCTTATATATGGTCTTGGGTGAAATTAGGGTTAAGGGTAGAATAGGAATGGGATGTTCTATTTTAAGTAAGTTTGCAATTTCTTATGAAGGAGTGAGCGTGAGAGGATGGTGTCATTTACAAAAAAGGGTATGAGTCTTCATGAGAGTGTGTAGGAATTAGGGATGGGTAGGATTAAGGATAGTACAAGAATATTCTTAAGGAATAATTGTACAATAGAAGAGTGTGGAAGAAATTGTGGAGAGAGAGAGAGAGGGAATTCGAAATTGTGGAGAGAGAGAGAGGGAAAATTGCTTTTCCTTTTTGGTCTTTTGTCTTATTGAGGACACTTTGTACTTTTTATTTGAATTTTGAATTTTTGGGCATGCAAATGATAGTGCACCTATTGAAAATGTGTCACATATTTTTGGGCACCATAAAAATATCCCTCTAATTATTCATGACAATAAAAGTTGTCATTTAATAATCGGGGAATATTTAATGGTCTTTTTTCAGCTTTCTTCTGCAATAAAAATGGGAAAAATGCCTTTTAATTATTTTGAACTAGGATTTTCTTCCAAAAAATTATACGAAAATTATCCTTCATAGAATAAATTGTATTTTTCATCCTTGACTTGGTTTAGTTCAAAAATAATTAACTTTCTCTCATTTGAATGCCCACAGATATTGAAACATGCACTATTTTATTCCCTAAAATTCTCAAAAATTAATAAAAATGTTTTCATTTTTTTTTGGTGCCAAAAATTAATAACGATCAATAAATGGCCTTTTTGAAGATTAAAATGCATGCCAAATGGCAAGGGCAAAAGGGAAGCTCACGCAGTTACGACTGGCGCGTGCGTGTAATTCAAATAAAAATGCGAGATAGGGGACAAATACACATAAATGCGAAAGTCCATTAACCTACACAAATTATGAATTACCCTTATTGTTTCCATTTTTGTTTGAAAAAAAGGTTTTGACTTGGGCGGACAAAATTAGGGTATGACACTAACTCCTTCGGCCATACTGTCATCTGGGTAGTTTGTGATCGCTTAACGAAGTATGTGCACTTTCTGGCTCTCCCAACAAAGTTCTCTGCTCCAGATTTGGCCTCTCGATTTTCTGTTGAGATCTGCCGTCTGCATGGCGTTCCATAATCGATCATTTCTGACAGGGATCCTTTGTTCTTAAGTAATTTTTGGAAGGAACTCTTCCGTGTGCAAGGAACTACTCTGAGGTACAGCACAACATACCACCCAGAAACAGATGGGCAGACATAAGTTGTGAATAGAAGTCTGGAGGCTTATTTGAGGTGTTTCACCAGCGATCATCCCCGCAAATGGTACAAGTTCCTCCATCTTGCAGAATATTGGTACAACTCATCCTTCCATTCGGCTATACAGATGTCCCCTTTTGAAGCATTATATGGTCGTTCACCTCCAACCATTCCTGATTATATCCAAGGTGAATCCTCCATTCAATCTCTAGAGACCACTCTGCAGGAAAGGCAAGAGGTACTGGGTATTTTGAAAGCAAACTTAACAAAAACAAGAAAACAGATGGAACAACAAGCAAATAAGAAGAGAATAGATTGCACCTTTGAACCAGGCGACTTGGTTCTCCTGCGTTTGCAGCCATATCGCCAACAGACAGTTCACCGTCGCACCTCACAGAAGCTTGCAAAGAGGTATTTTGGCCCCTTTAAGGTGGTCAGTCGTGTTGGAACAGTGGCTTACAAGTTGGATCTTCCTGCTGATTCACGGATCCATCCTGTGATCCATGTTTCCCAGTTGAGGGCCTACTATGGAAACAACCCAGGTTCTCACTTTGTTCCTATTCCAAATGATATGGGTGTTCAGGATTTCGCTAGTGAACAGGAAGAAAAATCTATCTCTGAGGATTTGGAAAAATCTAAAGTGAAACAGATAGATTTGGTTGCAGGCAGTAAGGAAGAAAAGGCCAGAGAGATAAGTGGAAGTACAGAGAAAAAGACGCTAAATGCGAGTACAGAGAGAGAAAACACGGAAGAAATATTAAGAAGTGAGTCTTTAGACTTCTCAACGGTGCATAAATTTGAGCCATCGAATTTTAATCCGAAATCCGGTCCATTGATTGATATTGGATTCCAACAAAATGCTTTAACTGGCGCAGCACAACACCCAATACACGTTACACGCTCTGTACCGTGCGATCCTGTACCTGTTCCCCAGAATTCCTCCTCACCATCAGATCTGGCGCTTCGTTCCAAGGCTGTCTCAATGCGACCCCATGTGCCTGAAAAGGCGCTGACAGCGCCTGCTGCCTTTGACCGACGCGTGCCTGGAGCTCTGCCTCGGGACAGCGCGAATCACTGCCAGCCATCGGATCCCACCTCTCCTCTGCAGGATCAATCAGCACCATTAATTCAAACTGCGGATTTCAATGGAAATTTAAATCAAGTGAATTCTTCCTCTCCCAAGCTGCCTTTGACCGACGACGCCCTTGACTCTTCCACACCCACTACCGTCCTGCCACGTGGCGTCTTGAACCTTGAGGACAAGGTTCTCATTGGATTCGGGAGTAATGTTAGCAAACTGGAGGGTGTATCCAGCAGGCCCAAGCGTCTGGCCCAAAAGCCAGGATGGCTGAAGGGTTTTATTTAGTAATTTTTCTGGTGAAATTAGTAGTGGACCTTGTCTTTGTTTTAATTTTAACTTTGTGTCCTTAAGTGGCCTGTGGCCCAAGTGTCTGTCTGATCCATTAGTCATAGAAAACCCTAAGTATTTAAGTGTCATGCTGCCTCTTTGGAAGATATGAAAAACCTAATTGCCTCTTTATTTTTCTCAGTTTTAAATTCCTGCATTTATCTTCTGGTCTTTACTCTAATTTCTTGGTAGCTGTAGAACCCTTTATCAGCCTGTACATAGGAGCTCAATTTCGTGGCTCATGGTGGTTGTAAGTTGAAGGTATAAGCTCACAACAATTTCTGCTCAAGAAACGGTTTTGACCTTGTATGGTAAATCCTCCGTAACTCCCTCCATAGTTATCAGTTAAACACGGAAGAAATATTAAACTTGAGAGTCTATAAAGTAACCTTAGAGGGGGGGTGAATAAGGTTATAGGTGATTAATGGATCCTTTTTCAATTTAAAAAAACTTTTTCGATATTGGTTTGGATTAAATGCGGAATAATAATATTTGACCAATATAGAAGGAGAGGAGGAGTAGAATGAGATGATGGACAGATCAATATTGTATACAGCAATAAAATAGATAATGAGAAGAAGGATATAGAGAGATCTGGATAAGATTACAATATGATATATTTGCACAGTTATATTGAGAATATGATAATATTAGTATTATAAGCAGTTATATCAAGTATATGATAATATCAATATTATAAGCAAATAAAGTGCAAAATATAAAGAGATAGAGAAGAGAGAGAGACACAGCAATTTAGCGAGGTTCGGGATAAAGCCCCTACGTCCTCGGCCTTAGGCTTTTCAACCCTTGGACTTAGTAACCACTATATTGAAGAGAGTTTGATACAAACAGTCGACCCCAATATAAGTGAATCTCAATTCCCCTGAATTGAGAACCCAAGCACTCTTGCTAAGGATTTCTAAACCAACTCAATAACCCTATTGAGAGACCCAAGTACACAGCCCAGGATTTCAAAACACCAACTCAATCCCTTGATTGAGAGACCCAAGTACAAAGCCCGGGATTTCAAAATAACCTTGAAATAAAATAAATTACACAATAGAGTTCTATGATCCAATCACTTCAGAGAATGAGTCAATTTAGAAACTGAGAGAGATGAGTGATCTTAGGATATTATAAATGCTCTATAAGATGAGGGATGATCTTGCTTTTGCAACCACTTCAAAATTGATATAACAATAGAAGTTGAGGTTGCTTGAAAGCTTTTAAAAATATAGATATGATTTTGAAAAAACAAAGCTTTTTGAAAAACAAGATTCAAAACAGTTGGAGCACAGGATCTCAGATCTAGATCTATAAACAGCTTTTGAAAAAAGATATAACAATTTAAAATCAAAAGCTTATAAAAATAAAACAATGAAGAGCAATAGATCTATAGAGATTCGAATATGAGAGAGTAGAGAAGAAATTGTGAGCAGTGGGTGAACTGAAGGTGAAGCTCAACCCATGTATTTATAGGCTTAGGCACCGTTGAAATTTTTGAAAAGCATTTAATATAAGTGAAGAATCAATTCATTGATCAAGTTAAAATGTGAAGGAATCGATTCATTGCCTTCAAAAAATAAAAGAATCGATTGTTTGTTTAGTTGAAATAAGAGAGGAATCAATTCATTGATGTTTGGAAAAAGTGGGAATCGATTTCAATGCTTATGTAGTAAGGCATGAATCGATTTTCAGGCCATATGGAGGTCCTGAGAATCGATTCTTATCCATGTAGAAATATTGAGAATCGATTCATTAAGCTAAGGAATGACTTGAGAATCGATTCCTAGGCTAAGGAAACCAAGAAGGAATCGATTCTTAGTATATGTAATGTAGTGAAATCGATTCTTTTGCTTCAAAAATATTTCTTTAGTTTTGGTTGCCACCTTATGCATGCATGCAATTTTGTAAAATATTTTTCAAAACTATTTTTGTGCATCATGCATGTTTTGAAAAGTCATCTCTCTCAATAGCTAAATTGCCACACACTTTAGGTGATAGGACCTTTACAAAGTGTCCTAAAAAGGCTTAGACACAATTTAGGGTTTTGAACTTCATATGTTGCTTCTTCTTCAAGCTTCTCTTCTTTTGTGTCTTCTTCTCTTTAAATTAAGTCCTGCACTTTGCTCAACTTGAAACATTAGTAGATATGATGTAATTTGTTATCATACAAAATAAAGGAGTGTTTACCCTTGGTTCAACAAACTCCCCCTTTTTGATGATAACAAATTACATTATGCATAGGGTTTGATAATAATGAAAATTCATTTAAAAAAGCTCCCCCTAAGCATAAGCATATATTTTCTCCTATTTTCTCCCCACATATAATAGTAACTTGCATATTTTCTCCCCCTTTGTTTTCATCAAAAAGGAGGGGGGGGGGGGGGGAAACAAATAGAAAACATTTTATAAACTAGCATAATCAAGCATCCCTAACTCTCTACGGATTTTACAAAAAGGAGCTTCGGCTAGGGGTTTTGTGAAGATATCCGCTAGTTGGTCATCCGTGCCTACAAATTTTAATGCAATGCTCCCCCTAGACACATGATCTCTGATAAAGTGATGTCTAATGTCGATATGCTTAGTGCGAGAGTGTTGTATAGGGTTCTTAGCAATATTAATAGCACTTGTATTATCACACAAAACAGGCACACTTTCAAAAATTAGACCAAAGTCTTCCAAAGTTTGTTTCATCCACAGAACTTGTGCGACGCAGTTTCCAACAGCCACATATTCAGCTTCAGCTGTGGACAAAGCAACACTGTTCTGCTTCTTACTAGACCAGGAGGTCAAACAAGGACCAAGAAAATGACAAGTTCCACTAGTACTTTTTCTATCAAGAGTGCAACCTGCAAAATCAGCATCAGAAAAGCCAACTAAATCAAACGTACTCGATTTCGGGTACCACAACCCAAAGTCTATGGTCCCTTTAACATACCTAAGAATCCGTTTTACAGCTTTTAAATGTGATTCTTTTGGGCATGCTTGAAATCGAGCACACAGGCATACAGCAAACATAATATCGGGTCGAGATGCAGTTAAGTATAAGAGACTACCTATCATACCTCGATACATAGTTTCATTTACCGGTTTACCTTGCTCATCCTTATCTAGTTTAGTTGCTGTAGCCATAGGAGTGCTGATTTCTTTTGCGTCATTCATGTTATATTTCTTCAGCAATTCCTTTGAGAACTTTGTTTGGGATATGAAGATTCCTTCATTTGATTGTTTCACTTGAAGTCCCAAGAAAAAGTTAAGCTCTCCCATCATACTCATTTCAAATTCACTAGTCATCATCTCAGAAAATTCCTTGCACAAATCATCATTAGTAGATCCAAAGATAATATCATCAACATAGATTTGAACTACTATGATATGTTTGCCCTTGGTTTTAAGGAATAAGGTAGAATCAATCTTACCCTTTTGGAAACCATTGGCAATTAGATGTCTGCTTAATCTCTCATACCAAGCTCTAGGTGCTTGTTTCAATCCATAGAGGGCTTTGTCAAGTTTAAAGACGTGATCGGGATTTTTAAAATCTTCAAAACCAGGGGGTTGTTTTACATAAACTTCTTCTTCTAAGAAACCATTTAGGAAGGCACTTTTGACATCCATTTGATGTAGTTTGAAATCCATGTAGGAGGCAAATGCCAAAATTATCCTAATGGACTCCAATCTAGCCACAGGAGCAAAAGTTTCTTCAAAATCCACCCCTTCGATTTGATTAAAACCTTGAACTACTAGACGACTTTTGTTTAATAAAATTGTTCCATTTTCGTCAAGTTTGTTGCGAAAAACCCATTTAGTTCCTATGATGGTCCGATCGACCGGTTTTTCAACTAAGTGCCAAACTTTATTTCTTTCAAATTGTTCAAGTTCTTTTTGCATTGACAAAACCCACTCTGGATCATTTAAAGCTTCCTTGATATTATTTGGAACTATTTGAGAGACAAAAGCACTATGAAAGCATAAAAGATTAAGAGAGGAGCGAGTTGTTACCCCCTTTGATGGACTACCAATAATTTGCTCCATGGGATGATCTCGAACTGATTTCCATGTTTTGGGCAGATCATCGTGTGTTCTTCCATGGAGATGATCATCAATGTCTTGGGGCTCTTGTTCCACTATAACTTCTTCTTGAGGTTCAGCTTCCTCCTCGGCTTCTTCTACACTTTCACTGTTAGTTTCAGGTGATCTATTTTTGATCACTTCAATCACTTCATCCTCATCATTAGCAGCTTTCTTATCAAAAGGGTTAGTTTCATCAAAAGAAACATGAATAGATTCTTGCATAGTTTTATCAATTTTATTGTAAACGATATAAGCTCTACTATGATTTGAATAACCCATAAAAATACCTTCAGTTGATTTAGCATCAAACTTACCCAACTTGTCCTTTGTATTAAGAATGAAGCACTTACTTCCAAAGACTTTGAAGTATGAAATGTTTGGAGCTCTACCATTCCACAGCTCATATGGTGTTTTGTTGAGAGATGGCCTTAAGTATACACGGTTTAGCACATGACACGCTGTATCCACTGCATGACCCCAGAAATATTTGGGAAGGTTGTGCTCATTCAGCATTGTCCTGCTCATCTCTTGTATAGTTCTGTTCTTTCTTTCAACTACACCATTTTGTTGAGGAGTTCTTGGAGCTGAAAAGTTATGATGAATGCCATACTTTTCACACCACGTCTTGAATGATGAATTTTCGTACTCTCCTCCATGATCGCTTCTAATTTCTTTGATGGCTAAGTTTTTCTCATTTTGTAGCTTTCTGCACAACTTAGCAAACTCGTTAAAAGCATCACTTTTATTTGCAAGTAGGATAACCCAAGTATATCTAGAATAATCATCAACAATAACAAAGACATACTTAGACCCTCCTAGACTTACGACATCAATTTCACCAAACAAATCAAGATGTAGCAGTTCAAGCACATTTTTGGTGGAAATAACAGGTTTTGATTTAAAAGAGGTTTTGTGCATTTTACCAAGTTGACATGCATCACATAATTGGCCTTTTTCATATTTCAATTTAGGTAGACCTCTAACATGCTCATTCTTACTTAACTTAGATAGATGTTCTATACTAGCATGCCCTAAGCGTCTATGCCACAAATTCATATCATCAATCAAGGTAGGCATACATACTATATCATCACTTACATTATCAAAATCAACATAGTATACATTGTTTTCTCGAAAGCCAGTAATGTAGAGTTTAGAAGTCAGGTGGGTGATAACACATTTATCAACAGAAAAGTGCACATCAAAATCATTATCGCATAATTGACTAACACTTAGTAAGTTAAATTTAACGCCATCAACTAATAAAGCATCTTTAATTTTAATTGTGTTTTCCTTACCCACACAACCTTTACCTATTACTTGAGCAGATTCATTGTTGGCAAACTTTACAGATCCACTAGCTTTGTTGCTCAGTTTTAGAAACAGTGAAGCATCACCAGTCATATGCCTTGAGCAACCACTATCAACCATCCACACATTTTTCTTTTTAGCTGAGGGACCAACCTTTGATGTATCATTTGCCATGCTGCAGACAGCATTGTCGGTCTGCTCATCTTCTTCTGATTCACCATCAGTGCTGAGATTGTCCCATGTTGCTTCAGGTGTGTTCTTTGCCATGAGGCAGACAGCATTTGCAACTTCTTCTTCTTCGGTCTCACTTTCAGTGTCTGTATTGTCCCATGTTGCTTTCATTGCTTTCTTTTGCTTAGATTTCAGCTTGTAACAGTTTTCTTTGATGTGACCGGGTTTGTTGCATTCGAAACATCTTGGTTGATCATTCTTTTTCTCATACCTGTCTTCTTTGTTGTACCCGGACTTCTTTGAAAAGTCACCCTTTCCAAACTTTTTGAATCTCATAAATTTTTTGAAATTTTTGGCAAGCATAGCCATATCTTCATCATCGGTTTCTTCTTCAGATTCAACCTCTTTCCTTGCTACTTTAGAAGTTTTAGCAGCAAGGGCAAGAGATTTCTTCTCTTTTACAGTTTCTTTTTCTTGATTCTTTTTGGCAGCCAAAACTACTTCAAATGCTAGCAATGATCCAATAAGGTCTTCTTGAGGTAAAGTGCCAATGTCTTTGGCTTCGGTTATAGCACAAGTATTAGGGAAGAATTCACCAGTTAAGGATTCAAGGATCTTTCCATTCAAATCCTTGTTGGTGTATTTCTTTCCTAAGGCCCTCAAGTTGTTTACAATTAAATTTAATCTCTGATGCATTGCTGCGACAGACTCACCTTCTTTCATTTTAAAACTTTCATATTCAGAGGTGAGAATTCTAATTTTAGTATCTTTTACCTGCCTTGTCCCGACATGAGTGGCTTGTAGGCAGTCCCAGATTTCCTTTGCACTTTGACACCCTTTTACTCTACCATATTCTTCTTCACAGAGTGATAGATGAAGGATATTCATGGCCTTTGCATTTAGGGATATCTTGTCAAGCTCAGATTTTCTTAACTCACTCAGGTCGATGGTGTAGATGTCTTCCACCGGTACTTCTTCAGCTTTGCCGCTGGCTTGAATTTTTGAAGTGTCACCATCAGTATTACCTGGTTTTGTGATCTTGATCTTCATCGGGATTAGAGGACCATCCACTATGATTCTCCATAGAGTGAAGTCAATTGCCTGCACATGACATTTCATACGACTACTCCAGTAATCATAGTTAGTACCATCAAATAAAGGAGGCCTATTAGAGGACATTCCTTCTTTCATGAAAGAACCCATAATTACAGATATGTAAAGGATAAATTTAGAATTGCGAGATGTAAAGCTCTAATATGCAATTCCTAGCTACTGATACCACTTGTTAAACTTGAGAGTCTATAAAGTAACCTTAGAGGGGGGGTGAATAAGGTTATAGGTGATTAATGGATCCTTTTTCAATTTAAAAAAACTTTTTCGATATTGGTTTGGATTAAATGCGGAATAATAATATTTGACCAATATAGAAGGAGAGGAGGAGTAGAATGAGATGATGGACAGATCAATATTGTATACAGCAATAAAATAGATAATGAGAAGAAGGATATAGAGAGATCTGGATAAGATTACAATATGATATATTTGCACAGTTATATTGAGAATATGATAATATTAGTATTATAAGCAGTTATATCAAGTATATGATAATATCAATATTATAAGCAAATAAAGTGCAAAATATAAAGAGATAGAGAAGAGAGAGAGACACAGCAATTTAGCGAGGTTCGGGATAAAACCCCTACGTCCTCGGCCTTAGGCTTTTCAACCCTTGGACTTAGTAACCACTATATTGAAGAGAGTTTGATACAAACAGTCGACCCCAATATAATTGAATCTCAATTCCCCTGAATTGAGAACCCAAGCACTCTTGCTAAGGATTTCTAAACCAACTCAATAACCCTATTGAGAGACCCAAGTACACAGCCCAGGATTTCAAAACACCAACTCAATCCCTTGATTGAGAGACCCAAGTACAAAGCCCAGGATTTCAAAATAACCTTGAAATAAAATAAATTACACAATAGAGTTCTATGATCCAATCACTTCAGAGAATGAGTCAATTTAGAAACTGAGAGAGATGAGTGATCTTAGGATATTATAGATGCTCTATAAGATGAGGGATGATCTTGCTTTTGCAACCACTTCAAAATTGATATAACAATAGAAGTTGAGGTTGCTTGAAAGCTTTTAAAAATATAGATATGATTTTGAAAAAACAAAGCTTTTTGAAAAACAAGATTCAAAACAGTTGGAGCACAGGATCTCAGATCTAGATCTATAAACAGCTTTTGAAAAAAGATATAACAATCTAAAATCAAAAGCTTATAAAAATAAAACAATGAAGAGCAATAGATCTATAGAGATTCGAATATGAGAGAGTAGAGAAGAAATTGTGAGCAGTGGGTGAACTGAAGGTGAAGCTCAACCCATGTATTTATAGGCTTAGGCACCGTTGAAATTTTTGAAAAGCATTTAATATAAGTGAAGAATCGATTCATTGATCAAGTTAAAATGTGAAGAAATCGATTCATTGCCTTCAAAAAATAAAAGAATCGATTGTTTGTTTAGTTGAAATAAGAGAGGAATCGATTCATTGATGTTTGGAAAAAGTGGGAATCGATTTCAATGCTTATGTAGTAAGGCATGAATCGATTTTCAGGCCATATGGAGGTCCTGAGAATCGATTCTTATCCATGTAGAAATATTGAGAATCGATTCATTAAGCTAAGGAATGACTTGAGAATCGATTCCTAGGCTAAGGAAACCAAGAAGGAATCGATTCTTAGTATATGTAATGTAGTGAAATCGATTCTTTTGCTTCAAAAATATTTCTTTAGTTTTGGTTGCCACCTTATGCATGCATGCAATTTTGTAAAATATTTTTCAAAACTATTTTTGTGCATCATGCATGTTTTGAAAAGTCATCTCTCTCAATAGCTAAAGTGCCACACACTTTAGGTGATAGGACCTTTACAAAGTGTCCTAAAAAGGCTTAGACACAATTTAGGGTTTTGAACTTCATATGTTGCTTCTTCTTCAAGCTTCTCTTCTTTTGTGTCTTCTTCTCTTTAAATTAAGTCCTGCACTTTGCTCAACTTGAAACATTAGTAGATATGATGTAATTTGTTATCATACAAAATAAAGGAGTGTTTACCCTTAGTTCAACAGTTGTGTGCGATTTCATCGCCAAAGGTGAGTTCTACTCACGTTTAGGGTTTTATTTTTCATTTCTGAAATGAATTCTTTGTGACTGATTTGGTGAATGTCCGTTGTTTCGAAGATTTTGAGTCGAAAACCGTATTTTTATAAAAAAACCGGTATTTTGAACTATGGAACGAATTGATCGATTGATGCATCGTGATTTATTGCTATTGTTTGGACTGGAATATTGTCTGGAATTGTTTGTGTTTATGTTGGATTTTGATCGGATTACGGATTGGACGCGAAAGGACCGAGAGTTATTGTGAGGGGTTACGGTAGGGCTCACTGAGATAATATTTATCTCACTCTTTATATGTTGTTGTTTTACAGAGAAACAGGGAAAGAAGAAAGCGACGAGGCACGAATAGGAGCCGTGCTAGAGGAGAAGTTAGAAGACTTGGTTCTTTTACCTTTGATATTGAGTTCCCTTGTTGTCTTTGTAACTCGATAGTATGACTTGAATTTATTAAAGTTATGTAATCGTTTCCGCTTTTTCTGGTGATGGTATTGAACACTAGGTTATGAGGATATTGAAAGACATAGAACCTATATGGTTTTTAGTTAAGTTATGAAGGTTAAGACTGTTGATGTTAATCATCGAGAAAAATTTTAGTTGTGTTCAATACCTAGACAGGAAATATTACTCTGATGTATGCAATTTCGTGCATCTTAGCATTTTAATTTGATAGAAATATTAGGGTGTTACATTTTGGTATCAGAGTAGTTCGGCCTTGTCGGAATTAGTGACCTTCTTGTCAAGACGTTAGATCGAGTCAGTTAGGGACTTAGACAATTAAATGGCAGAACCCTTCAGTATATTATGTGAAGTATTGAGTCAGGATCCACTCAATGTTTCATGTAAATTACTGAAAATTATGACAGTTAGTAGCCTCCGCCCCGAAAATGTCTGAAACCCTAAGCCATAGAATTCCCAGCCTTCTCGTTTCATCAAAGCGCGCAGCGAAAGCAGAGGGCTACAGATGACATTTGAGAACAATTATGGGCATCCACGATGGTTCGAGGAAACTGTGGACGACTGTTCAGTCAATGAATCTGATGCAACTAGCGAGTCGCAGCATTAGACGTCGTGGGTCTTACCGAGAGTACACGCTAATCGAAACCATTGGGCAGTAGTATTGTTAGTGTCCTGAAATACATAAGATTAGTCGACACCCTAAACCCTGACCATTGCTTAGTCAGCCTATTAGTTACCGAAATACTGTCCCATAGTAAATCTTACCTTCTGGCATGAACTAACCCCAGTTTAGGTAGCAGTTAAGGAAGTCCTTTTGGATAACCCAAAGCATAGATCCCGATTCTTCTTCTTCTGAGTCACAATGTGACAGGTGATAAAGCCAACGGAGTAAAGATAGTCCATCGTCAATATTGACTAGCAGAGTCACAATGTGCTGATCAGGTTAAGTCCCAATCAGGAATTATAAACCAAATCCTTTTAAAGCGGGTTAGTATGTGGGATCGGTAGAAGCGACCTTATTTCAATCTGCTGACTAGAAGTATCCCGATCACAGTCTGTAAGAAATTCTCGTTAGTCTTCTGACTCATTTTGTTCATAACTTCTGCTCCGGAACTCCGATTTTTATGTTCCGAGAAGCGTTGGAAAGCTAACGAAAATGTATTATGAGTGGGTTGTAAACCGTGTCTCCAATTGTATTATGAAGTGTACCTCTGTTTTAATCTGAACAGTAAACTCTAAAGCATTCCTGGAGTGTGAACCTCTTTGTTGTGTGGGAAATTGGAAGAACGTGAAGCTTAAGGTCACCTAAGTGGAAAACATGATGTTGTCATGGAAGTAGAACTCGTTCAGAAGCTTGATTGATTAACGTGATAGTAATAATTATGTTTGAATAGTTCTGGAAATTAGGAAAGAAATTGGGCCAAGGAAATTCTAAATGATATATACTCAAAATTTACGAATCACTACGAAGACACTTATGGTGTGCTCGTTTGATTCTCTAAATAACATTTTGTTTTCTAAATCCCCTTGGTGCCACCACAGTTCCAATTTCGTAACTGATCCGAGAATAATTGCTACGCTAGAGTTGATCGATAAACCAAGGATTTCCTAAGATGACACTAAATCTTACCTTCTAAGGAAAACCTTATATCTTTCTAGTAAGATGGAAGTTCTTGTGTTTGGGTCACTTTGGTCCTTTATGTTTTTTTAGTTTCAATTTGGTCTCACGTTAGCCACATCACTTAATGAATTCCAAGTCAGCCTAACATTTAAGACGCCACGTCAGCAGTTAACTGCCAGCGTGGCGTCTGTTAAGTTATTTGACGGAAAATACCAAAAAGAACCAAAATGACACATAAATGGAAAATGAGGGACCAAAACGAGAAAAAAATGATAAAGGACCAAAGTGAAACCAGAGTCAAAGATAAAGGACAAAAAGTGCAATTTAGCCTAAATTATATAAAGCTAAGTCATATACAATCACTACAAAAAGAAAGGTTATTAGCGAGGGATTTTTCCCTCGCAAAACATCCAATTTCCGTCGCTAATGACCATTTGCGAGGCAATTAGCGAAGGACTGATTCCCTCGCTAATTTAATTAGCGAGGGATTCAATTTCCCTCGCCAATTTTGACTGTCACACGTTCCAATTTTGACTGCCACGTGTCTCAATTTGAATGGTTTGTTTTATGTGTTGTTTTAATTTTTTTAAACCTGTTTTTTTATATATTAGTATTATATTATTAATGAATATTATGTTATTAATTTTGTGGTGGTGGTGGTGTTGTGGTGGTGGTGGAAGGTGTAACACCCCATTTTCATTTAAATGCTTATTTAATTATTTGGGTGATTTATTTGATTAGATTTATTTGGTTAGATTTATTTGGTAGATTTAATTAAATAGAATTAATTATTACTACGTGATTAGTATGGGTTGGTCCATAGAGGGGTTAGAAAATAATTAAGTGAGGTGGATAAGCCCACCATGGTATTCAAATTAGTTAGTAAGAAGAAAAAGCCCAAAGGAGTGGTAAGTCATGAGAAGGGTTTAGTGATTAGGGTTTCATTAAAGATTAGCGCATTTTAGAAAAAAGAAAAGAAGAGAAACGACTTGGAGAGTGAGGGAGCGGCTGAACTAGTGGAAAAGAAGGAGAAAAGGGGCGTGAATCAAGACTAGAGTGGAGAGGGCTTGCGACTAGGAGGAAGAGAGGGACAAGGAATTCGTGGTCTTCTATAGCAAAGGTAAGGGTGGGATTTAATTCAATATAAGGGTTTATGAGGGATATACATGTGGGGTTTTAGGGTGTCTTGATCACCATATTGTTGTCTTGAAAAATCGCATGCCCTATGATTGTGTGCCTTGTTGAGTAAATTGATGTATGCTTGATTTCCTCACATCCCTATGCCTAATTGACATGTTGTTATGCTCATAATAATTGTTGCCATATGATGATTTGTTGTTGAGAATTTATGATTTTGTATGTCAAGTGTTTGAGCAAATGCATAAGTATGTGGTGTTGAAATTGTTGTTTGGGAATTGATCATGATGAGTTCTACTTGTTTATGGTTTTTGTGCATTTTCTGGACACTGTTTCGGTTTCTCTGAAACTGGTACTGTTTGGTCGATCAAAAAATTATGTGGCTGTTTATTTTTGAAAATAGACTTAAATCCGGTCGTTTTGGCACTGGGTTCGTTCAATTTGGAGTTGTGTAGCTCAAGTTATGAGCCTACAAAGTTGGGTCAAATTTCTGGAATCAAACTGTGAGTAGGTTCGGTTTTTGTAGGCTTTGTGTTATCAATTGAACTCCGTTTTGAACGATTCTTGTTTCATTGGAAGGTAGACTTAATTCTCTACGAAATAGGCACTGGTTTCACGAAATTTCATTAAGAAATGAGAAAGAAAATTTGGTTGCAAGCTGGGTAGAGGGTTCTGTCCGATTTTGGTACCTCAGTGTAGTGTTTTGAAAAATTGTACCAACTGGATACTTATTTTGAAAAATAAAAATCATAGGAAGAAACTACACTCAGAGGGATTTCCAATGAGTAGTCTTTCGTTGAAATCCGATGTCGTTTGCTATTTTAATTAATTCGCCGGAGTAGGTGCACTGCTGTAGGAATTCAGCACTTGTGCTGTGTTGCCATTATGTGTTGTGTTGCTGTCTTCGGATCCCTACCCATGGGCGCCAAGCCCTATTCTGTTTCTCTTGGTGTTTTGGTCCGTGCCTTTGCTGGATGCCTTGCCTAATCATATTGAGTCATTCTATTCTTGCTCCTGTGCGAATTGTTCACTTTTGCGAAAATTTGGTTGGATCCCTGTTGCTGGGCGCCATTTTCAGGATGTCTTAGTTTTCTCCTAAACTGTTTTCGAAATAACTTTTGACTCGGGAGTCCGATTGAGGCGTTTCAAAATGTTTTGGAAAGCTTATCCAGGTTCCTAACTGGATACTCTAATTTTAAGGCATTCTGAACTATTTTTCTAACATTGTTCCCTAGAGCTGTTTTGGTGTCCCGGGATGCCCTTGAGGCGTCTCCGGTGCCTTTTTCAAAAAGTGGTCGTCAACCCTAAATGTTTTGGACAAGTGTTGTGGTTGAAAACTGTTAATTTCTGAAGATGTTGTGTTGTTTGTGTTGTCGTGGGTACCGCCGAATGGCCCACACCTTTGAGCTGTTTTGTTGTGACGGCTGTTGGCCAGCGTTGTTCGATGTGACTTAGGCCTATGGCCAGTGACGTTGATGTGTGATTGTTTGACTGTTGTGCACACAACATTGAGTCGCATGCATACCATGAACATTAGGCCTTGTGCCAGCGACGAGAAAATTAGGCCTTTGGCCAGCGACGATATTTTAGGCCCTTGTGCCAGTGACGAAAATTAGGCCTTTGGCCAGTGACGTAGGTTGGTACCACATGCATGTGCATTGTTTGAGTCTCATATCGCATTCATATTGCACGACTGATTGAATGAAGTTGTTTGGCCATTGTGATGTGTTGTTAAAGTGATGTGTTGTTGTGAAAGTGACGTGTTAATGTATACTTAGCTGTTATTAACTGTTAAGAGTGATGTTGCTTGCTGTGATTAATTGATGCCTTGAGCTTTGTATGTGGTCTTTCATACACTTCTTATATTGTATGGAATCTCACCCCTTTTTGTGGTTGTTACTTTATAGGTGAGCCCGAGTGAAGATTGTAGTCTTCCTTTTGCCTGGTGTCGTATGCTCTGATAGGTAGCACTTGGGGAAGGGTCGATTACTGTTTTTAATTATATTTCGGTTGATGTTGAATCTTTTAGTAATTGGTGCACTTTGCACTTTGTCGGTTGTTGATGTTTTTAACGATGTTGAATAGTTCCGCTGCATGTTTTGAGAAAACTACGAGGTTTTGTTTTACGTTGAAAAATGCGACACTCTTTTGGCGCGAAAAACTCTAATAAATTATGAATAAATGATGGGTGAAAAAAGGGTGTTACATTAGTGGTATCAGAGCAATGGTTGGTCCGTCCAGCCAAGTCGTCGAGTCGTTGTGTCGGTGTACGACCAACTGTTGTATTTTTATTCTGACTATTGTTTGCTTCTGTAGCATTAAGTTGTGATGGCGGGGAGGAACGACGGTGCGATCGCTGCTGCTTTGGAAGCTATGGCACAGGCGGTGCAGAGTCAGCAAAGTGGTGGTGAGAATGCTGGGTCCCCTAGCTTAGCTACGTTTCAGAGAGAGAACCCGCCGGTGTTCAAGGGGAGATATGATCCCGATGGAGCTTTGGCGTGCCTGAAGGAGATGGAGCGCATCTTTCAGGTGATGGACTGCACCGTGGCGCAGAAGGTCCGGTATGGCACCCACATGTTGGCTGAGGAAGCCGATGATTGGTGGATGGAGGCCAATCAAAGGTTGGAGGCCGCAAGTGAGGAGGTCACCTGGGCCGTGTTTCGTAGAGAGTTCTTGAGGAAGTACTATCCGGAGGACGTCCGCGGAAAGAAGGAAATTGAGTTCTTAGAGCTGAAGCAGGGGGATAAGTCTGTAACGGAGTATGCGGCGAAGTTCGTGGAGCTGGCGAAGTTCTACCCGCACTATAGTGAGGCGACGGCAGAATTTTCTAAGTGCATAAAGTTCGAAAATGGGTTGAAACCGGAGATCAAGAAGGCGATCGGCTACCAGAAGATCCGTACCTTCGCTGACTTGATCGACAGTTGCAGGATATATGAGGAGGATCACAACGCTCATCGCAAGATCCTTAATGAGAAGAACAAGCGTCAGAACCGGAGCAAGCCGTATGCTGTTCCTGCTGAGAGAGGTGGACCGAGAGTTGCTGAGGGCCAGAAGTCAAGTGGGGGAGACGCTCCTGCGGGCGTAGTGTGTTTCAAGTGCGGGAAGATTGGTCATAAGAGTGCTGCATGCGTGCATAAGGAGAGTGTCTGCTTCAACTGCAACGAGGAGGGGCACATCAGCAGTCAGTGCCAGAAGCCGAAGAAAGAGAGAGTTAGCGGGAAGGTGTTCGTGTTGGCAGGTAATTTCGAGGGCGAAATTCTTTTAAGTGGGGGAGAGTTGTAACACCCCATTTTCATTTAAATGTTTATTTAATTATTTGGGTGATTTATTTGATTATATTTATTTGGTAGATTTAATTAAATAGAGATTAAGTGGTAAAAATAATAATAGAATTAATTATTACTACATGATTAGTATGGGTTGGTCCATAGAGGGGTTAGAAAATAATTAAGTGAGGTGGATAAGCCCACCATGGTATTCAAATTAGTTAGTAAGAAGAAAAAGCTCAAAGGAGTGGTAAGTCATGAGAAGGGTTTAGTGATTAGGGTTTCATTAAAGTTTAGCGCATTTTAGAAAAAAGAAAAGAAGAGAAACGACTTGGAGAGTGAGGGAGCGGCTGAACTAGTGGAAAAGAAGGAGAAAAGGGGCGTGAATCAAGACTAGAGTGGAGAGGGCTTGCGACTAGGAGGAAGAGAGGGACAAGGAATTCGTGGTCTTCTATAGCAAATGTAAGGGTGGGATTTAATTCAATATAAGGGTTTATGAGGGATCTACATGTGGGGTTTTAGGGTGTCTTGATCACCATATTGTTGTCTTGAAAAATCGCATGCCCTATGATTGTGTGCCTTGTTGAGTAAATTGATGTATGCTTGATTTCCTCACATCCATGTGCCTAATTGACATGTTGTTATGCTCATAATAATAATTGTTGCCATATGATGATTTGTTGTTGAGAATTTATGATTTTGCATGTCAAGTGTTTGAGCAAATGCATAAGTATGTGGTGTTGAAATTGTTGTTTGGGAATTGATCATGATGAGTTCTACTTGTTTATGGTTTTTGTGCATTTTCTGGACACTGTTTCGGTTTCTCTGAAACTGGTACTGTTTGGTCAATCCAAAAATTATGTGGCTGTTTGTTTTTGAAAATAGACTTAAAGCCGGTCGTTTTGACACTGGGTTCGTTCAATTTGGAGTTGTGTAGCTCAAGTTATGAGCCTCCAAAGTTGGGTCAAATTTCTGGAATCAAACTGTGAGTAGGTTCGGTTTTTGTAGGCTTTGTGTTATCAATTGAACTCCGTTTTGAACGATTATTGTTTCATTGGAAAGTAGACTTAATTCTATACGAAATAGGCACTGGTTTCACGAAATTTCATTAAGAAATGAGAAAGAAAATTTGGTTGCAAGCTGGGTAGAGGGTTCTGTCCGATTTTGGTACCTCAGTGTAGTGTTTTGAAAAACTGTACCAACTGGATACTTATTTTGAAAAATAAAAATCATAGGCAGAAACTACACTCAGAGGGCTTTCCAATGAGTAGTCTTTCGTTGAAATCCGATGTTGTTTGCTATTTTAATTAATTCGCCGGAGTAGGTGCACTGCTGTAGGAATTCGGCACTTGGGCTGTGTTGCCATTCTGTGTTGTGTTGGTGTCTTCGGATCCCTACCCATGGGCGCCAAGCCCTATTCTGTTTCTCTTGGTGTTTTGGTCCGTGCCTTTGCTGGATGCCTTCCCTAATCATATTGAGTCATTCCATTCTTGCTCCTGTGCGAATTGTTCACTTTTGCGAAAATTTGGTTGGATCCCTGTTGCTGGGCGCCATTTTCAGGATGTCTTAGTTTTCTCCTAAACTGTTTTCGAAATAACTTTTGACTCGGGAGTCCGATTGAGGCGTTTCAAAATGTTTTGGAAAGCTTATCCAGGTGCCTAACTGGATACTCTAATTTTAAGGCATTCTGAACTATTTTTCTAACATTGTTCCCTGGAGCTGTTTTGGTGTCCCGGGATGCCCTTGAGGCGTCTCCGGTGCCTTTTTCAAAAAGTGGTCGTCAACCCTAAATGTTTTGGACAAGTGTTGTGGTTGAAAGCTTTTAATTGCTGAAGATGTTGTGTTGTTTGTGTTGTCGTGGGTACCGCCGAATGGCCCACACCTTTGAGTTGTTTTGTTGTGACGGCCGTTGGCCAGCGTTGTTCGATGTGATTTAGGCCCATGGCCAGTGACGTTGATGTGAGATTGTTTGACTGTTGTGCACACATCATTGAGTCGCATGCATACCATGAACATTAGGCCTTGTGCCAGCGACGAGAAAATTAGGCCTTTGGCCAGCAACGATATTTTAGGCCCTTGTGCCAGTGACGAAAATTAGTCCTTTGGCCAGTGACGTAGGTTGGTACCACATGCATGTGAATTGTTTGAGTCTCATATCGCATTCATATTGCACGACTGATTGAATGAAGTTGTTTGGCCATTGTGATATGTTGTTAAAGTGATGTGTTGTTGTGAAAGTGACGTGTTAATGTATACTTAGCTGTTATTAACTGTTAAGAGTGATGTTGCTTGCTGTGATTAATTGATGCCTTGAGCTTTGTATGTGGTCTTTCATAAACTTCTTATATTGTATGGAATCTCACCCCTTTTTGTGGTTGTTACTTTATAGGTGAGCCCGAGTGAAGATTGTAGTCTTCCTTTTGCCTGGTGTCGTCTGCTCTGATAGGTAGCACTTGGGGAAGGGTCGATTACTGTTTTTAATTATATTTCGGTTGATGTTGAATCTTTTAGTAATTGGTGCACTTTGCACTTTGTCGGTTGTTGATGTTTTTAACGATGTTGAATAGTTCCGCTGCATGTTTTGAGAAAACTACGAGGTTTTGTTTTACGTTGAAAAATGCGACACTCTTTTGGCGCGAAAAACTCTGATAAATTATGAATAAACGATGGGTGAAAAAAGGGTGTTACAGAAGGTGGAGAGAATAAGAGAGAAAGAGAAAAGAAATTCGTAGGTGAGAGAAGAGGAATTCATAGGAGAGAGTGGAGAGGAAGAGGAGTTCATGTTGGTGGTGGTGGAAGGTGGAGAGAATAAGAGAAAAAAGAGGAAAGAAATTCGAAGGTTAGAGAAGAGCAATTCGTAGGAGAGAGAGATAAGAGAGGAAGATGAGAGGATCCCACATGGTGGTGGTGGTGGTGGTGTGGTGGTGGTGGTGGAAGTTATGAGAAGGTGGGAGAGAAGAAGAGAGAAGAGTGAAGAGTGTGAGGAGAGTACGAGATAAGAGTGTGTTTTGGTAGAGAGAAGTGTGAGGGGATAAATAAGCTGAAAACTCAAAAATTCATTAAACGTTAGCGAGAGACTAAAAATTTCGTCGCTAATCACATGCACGGAGCCCTATGACCTGAAAACTGTCAGAAATTAGCGATGGACTAAAAATTCCGCCGCTAATCACATGCACAGAGCCCTATGATCTGAAAACTGTCAGAAATTAGCGAGGGAATTAGCGAGTGACTAAAATTTCCGTCGCTAATTAGCAATGGACTAAAAATTCTGTTGCTAATGACAACATTAGCGAAGGAAATGTCTTCCCTCACTAATGTCCCTCGCTAATAAGCTTTTTTTGTGGTGAGTAGAGAGATATAATCTACTATTCCTTAATATTTCACAAGTTATCGACTTAGCCACACAAGAATCGACCAAACAAAGCTATAGCGATAATTAAACCTCATTTTCAATGTAAGATCATAAGAACGCGACATGGGACACCAAGTTGAACTCCTAAACTCACTTTTCTAAGGTAACTATGACAACATTTAGTTTATTGCATCCCAATAGAACAACCCAAAAAGATACTTTAATTCAACGGGGGATCTTGAGAGAATTTCCCTCGCTAACTTTGGGTGCCACGTGTTGCATTTAGTGACGGAATTCCGTCGTTAATTTCCACTGATTTAGTTTTTTTTTATAAACCTACTTATTTTATTAATAAATAATAAATTTTAAAATATCTAAAACAATTTAAATAAAAGAAAATACGAATCAACAAGTCTGAATCATCATCAAGTCCTAGTAAAATCCGAATCAAGAAGTCGGAATCATCCGAATAAAACAACATAACTTAGTCTGAAATGTTAGAACAAAATACTAAAATGTCAAAGTAATAATACAACAAGTCCTAATAGGTGCTATCGGAATCATCAGACTCCTCAGGCTCCTGAGCTTGCTGTTGCTGCATCGTCTTAAAATACTTATACATCAAGTCCTGCTTACGGGTCACCCTCCCCAAGTCATCCTACATCAAGTCCTGTGTTATCAAGTTAGTGGCATCGATATGATTTCAGTGGAGATGATTTCGACCCGAATATGGGAGTCAAGGACAGCACAAGACCCCTTTTCATCCAAGTAGTGAAGGAAGTTATTTCTAACTCCCAACCTTACCGTTGTTAGTATCGTCTCGCAATTATCTCAATAGAGATGATTTCGAGCAAAATATGGGGTGAGCGACAACACCTCACCCTTTTCCACCAACAACACACAATAACAACTACATCCAATATAGTCATCTAACCTAGGGTTCATCAAACATTTTAACAACAATTAGACACTTTTCAATTAACAACTCTAAAATCATACACTTTTCAATAACACATTTCAATTAACATCTCTAACTCTCTAACAACATACAATTTTCAATTTCAATTCAATTTCAATAATTTAACACAATTTCAATTAATATCTCAACAATTTTCAATCTAACTCTTCTCAACAATTTCAATTTAACAATTTCAAATTCACATTTCAATTACTAACAACAATCATCTCTAACATAGTTTCCCAAACAACATTCACTTCTAACAACAACAAATTTATTCTAACTCACATTTCACACTCAATGCTTAACAACAACAACAACAATCCTAAACATTTAAAACTCACATTTCACATTTCAATAATAAACTATAAAAACAACATTTCACATTTGTTCTCCTACACAATTTGTAAATATCCTGATCAATTTGTTCACATTTGTTCCACATTTGTTCTCCTACACAATTCCTACACATTTAAAACTCAGACTTGTTCTTCTAAATATCCTAATCCTACACAATTTCTACAAATCCTAAATATCTAAAAATTTGTTCTCCTACACAATTTCTAAATATATAAATTTTCATTGCTTCTTGTAACGCCTCAAAATAATTCAAGTATTTATTTAATTAATTTAATTAGGTGTTACAGTGGTTAGTTATATTAAAATAATAAGAGGGTATTTAATTTAGCTAAGAGGTGGTGGTTAGTAAATAGGGGAGTGGTATTTTATTATGTAGGGAGTAGTGGAAGTAAATGAAAGGGGTGTAAAAAGGGCCCAAGGCCCATGAGCCCACATTGCATAAGTCTAGGTTAGTGTTTTATTGACTTAGAGAGAAAAAGAAAGGCATCAGCGCCGTGAGGAGGAAAAGAAGAGAAGAAAAGAGGAAAAAGAAAGAAAGGAGAGAAGAAGGGATCGCGCAAGGGAGAAAGGGAAGGGAAGAACTGTTACTGCGTTTTTGGTGATTTCTTGGAAGGATTTCATCTCCATCAAATTGTTAAGGTAAGGGGGGTTAAATGGTATAAGAGAATGTATGATGGGTTGTATGCAAGGGATTAGTAATTATAATGCTAGCTAGGTGTTTGATAATATGTGTGAACGGAAATATAATGTATAATTGTCAATGAAATGTGTTTTGTGGATTGGATGCACGTTAGGTGCTTGTTGCATGCCTAAGACGTGTTTTGATGAAACGTTGCAAAGAAATTATGTGGTTTGTTGTTCTGGAAAGTAGACTTAAAGCTTGTTAATTTGGCGCTGATTTGGTTGCATTTGGAGTTGTAAAACTTAAGTTATAGGTGAAACAAGTTAGGTTAAAATTCTGGAAACGATTTGGGTAGAGGTTCAGTATTTCGGTAACTGGAAACGTTGTGTTGACTGAAAAATTATGTGGTTTACTGTTCTACAAAATAGACTTAATGCTTGTTAATTTGGCACTGGTTTGGTTGCGTTTAGAGTTGTGTAGCTCGAGATATGAATTTCACAAATTAGGGTAAGATTCTGGAAACAATCTGGACATAGGGTCAGTGTTTTGGTCACTGCGTTTTCAAAAGAACTCATTTTCGAACGAATCCAATTTCTTTGAAAACTAGACAGAATTCTCCCCAGTTTATGCACAAGTTTCATGCAATTTGATTGAGTTTTGGTCATTTTAGAACTGCTTGAATTTGAAGGACAGAAACTGCCCTCCTTTGAAACTAGTATGTGTGTTTTTGAAAACTGTACCTGTTAGACTCTCTTTTTCAAAAACTGAACTTAGGAATAAGGAGTAGACCCATAGGGCTTTCCAACAAGTATTTATTTGTCGAAATCCGGTGTGGGTTGCTATTTTAATCAATTCGCCAAAGTAAGCGCATGGTTACGGAAGTTCTGCACCTTGTTTGTTTTAGCGATATCTTTTGATTCGGGAACCCGATTGAGGCGTTCTAAGATGCGTTGAAGAGCTCATTCAGAGGCCTAACCGATTATTCTATTTTTAAGGCAAAATGAACAGTTTTGTATTGCTGTTGCTATTTTATGTTGTTGTTTTACGTTGCTGTTTTTATGTTGCTGTTGCTGGTTTATATTGCCATTTTATGTTGCTGTTGCTGTTTTATGTTGCTGTTTTACGTTGCTGTTTTTATGTTGCTGTTGCTGGTTTATATTGCCATTTTATGTTGCTGTTGCTGTTTTATGTTGTTGTTTTACGTTGCTATTTTTATGTTGCTGTTGCTGGTTTATATTGCCGTTTTATGTTGCTGTTGCTGTGTTATGTTGCTGTTTGGCGCCAGCTTTACTGCTGTTTGGCGCCAGAATATGTTTATGTTGCTGTTTGGCGCCAGCTTTGCTGCTGTCTGGCGCCTGAATGTGTTAGTGTTGCTGATTTTGTTGCTGTAGGGCGCCACATCGTGCTGCCCGGTGTTGTGATGTCTGGCAGTGTCAATGATGATTAACAATAATAATAGTGATGATGTGTCAAATATGACGAACTAATAACGGTGATGCAAATGTACTAATGATGACTAAATGATGTTGTTGATGTTGTTGGGCTAAAAATTTAACGTTGTTGTCGTTGTTGTTGGGTCAATATGACCAAACCACGTTGTTGTTGTTGTTGTTGGGTCAGAGGTGACCAAAAGATGTTGTTGATGATGTTGTTGTGCATGTTGTTTGAAGCGTTGTTGAGGGTCTGATGAGTCGTACATGGTGTCCCATGCATTGCATATGCATACCACGTTGTTGTAGGCTGCGGTCTTGGAGCTCTGCTCAATACGTTGTTGTTGAAGCCACAAAGGCTGTTTACGTTGATTGGTACCACATGCATATACCCGTGTTGTGGGTTGCACTTCATACGCATTCTCATGTCACGTTGTCGTTGCCTGACGTTGTAGTTTAATGTTGTTGCCTGTTGGTGCTGTTGCTGGTAGCTGTTTATGTATGATGTTGTGACTAGTATTTATAGTTGCTGAGATCTTAGTATACCTCTTATCATACTCTCTTTTATGCTGTTGGACTCACCCTTTCTGTTTGAATGTTACCTCTACGTGGGTAACGTGCAGGTAGTCGCAAATGAAGACCAGGTCTTCTTTATTAATGAGTCAGCGTCGTCTCTGATACGTAGCACCCGGGGAGGGGATGAGCACTGTCATTATGATTTATTTTGTTGCACTAGTTGTGACTGAAACCAACGTTGTGACTTTTTGAGATACCGTTTATTATTCTGTGAAGTAAACTAAGATGAGTTACTTCTCCACGTTGTTTAATTAATACGTTGTTGCATTTTTTGAAAATGTCGTATGTGACGCTCCAATTTCTGTTTTGAATTTAATTCTCCGCACTCTGATAATTAATAAAATGAACGGGTAGAATTGGGGTGTTACATAGTTGGGAATGAGAGCTCCGGTGAGAGAGAGAGAGAGAGGTTGTGGTGAGAGCTCCGGTGATTGCATATTCTTCTAACAATAAACTTCTCTTGCAAAAAAAAATGAAAAAAATAGCACATACTTGAGAATGAGAGCTCCGGTGAGAGAGAGAGAGGTTGTGGTTGTGTGGTTGAGGAAAGAGAGGGCGACAGTTCGTAGGAGAGAGAAAGAGAGAGGGCGACGATTTGTGGTGGTGTGGTGGTGGTGGAAGTTATGGGAAGGTGGGAGAGAAGAAGAGAGAAGAGCAGAGGTTCGTAGGTGAGAGAAGATGGAAGAGGAAATGAGAGAGTGTGGTGTGAGATTCGGAGTAGGAAAAAAATTCATTTGCAAAGGACCATAGTGAGGGAATTCCGTCGCTACCTACATACACAAGTCCCAATGCGCTTTAAACGGTTAGAAATCAATTTGCGAGGGAAAGAATTCCATCGCTACTTACCTTGATTTGCGTGTTTTCATTTAAATTCCCGCTCCCCATTACTTAAAATACCGCTCTCAATTAGCGAGGGATTATCCCTTGCTAATTCCCTCGCTAATACTGTGTTTAGCGACTGAATGTTTGTCCCTCAATAATAAAATTAACTGTTGGCTATTTATTTCGTAACCGACACTGATTTAAGACAAGTCAGTTACGAAATTAAGCCTATAAAAACGCTAGTCGAGTAACACTTTAGAGATCCGAAAAATCACTTTCTCTCTTCGAAATAACAATTCCTGGGTTCATCTCCTGTTACTTAAACACTTTTATTCTTGCCAGTTCGGATACCTCGGTCACTACTGTGATTCGAGACGAGACCGGTTGTACCCTCGGGGGATTTGCGCTGTAGAGGCGGATAAATCCTTAAGGGCGCGTCGTCAGACCCCTCCGGTTGATTTTCTCTAACGTTTATTGCTTTGCAGGTTCTTCTCGATGTTGCGGTTTCGGGATTAGTTACAACAATCTTAAGGATTTATCACTGCTAAATTTTAATTCACGAAGTGCCAAGTCATGTTCGATTGGAACCGAGTTTAGGAAAATGCGATATAGAAAAATGGAAGATAAGTCTCCTTAACTATGCTTGTTGTTCTTGCTAGAATATTAAAATAGTATTATAAGAGACATTGAGTATTTTTGTGATGTATAGCTCAAAATTGATAACTCTAGTTAGAGTGAGTGCTTTGAGATTGCATATTCTTGATGAGCATATATAAGTCATATTAAATAATTGATAGAGAAAAATTTAATGCACTATCTGAGTATGTGCACCAATTTTATTGGAAAGATTTTGCATTATAATTTATTGAGTTTAATGTAAGCATGTTGTGTGTGTTACGAAATGTGAAATTGAGATTGATTCTATCGGAGGAATTATATGTGCACAAATATGCTAATGATTTATAGCTAATATAAAACAAATTGTTTTATTTAGAGTTTCAATTTGCAAGTAGTATTTTCATTAATATGTGATGCATGTAATATTACTATTGATTTTGGAATTCTATGTCGTGTGAGGCATTGTGGGGGTTGTTCTTGGACTCATGCTTTCTATAAAAACCCGATTCTTCAAACAAAAGGTACGATTCCAAGAAATTTGCTAATCAAAAGAACCGCAAAAGGAATAATGATCATAACCCTATTGTTCATAGCTCTGAATTCAAGAAAAGGGGCTTTTGTTTTGTTTGTGGAAAGCCAGGGCACTATGCACCTAAATGCAGGCATAGGGCGAGAAACGAGAATCCTCCTAAGGCAAACGCCAACTTGACTGATGCTGGCGGAGATGATAATGAGGATGACATTGTCATCGTTGCTGTCGTTTCTCTGGTCAATATGGCAACTGTTGTGAACAAGTGGGTGATAGATTCTTGAGCCACCAAGAACATCTGTGCTAACAGAGAGGCTTTTACCTCCTACACTGCTGTAGGAGAAGGATAAGAACACATCTACCTTGGTGGTGGTTCGGTAACTTGGAGGTCAGCCAAACAATCCATTATTGCTAGATCGACTATGGAGTCGAAATTTGTAGCTCTAGAGTTGGCTGGTACTGAAGCTGAATGGTTGAAGAACCTGTTAGATGGAATTCCTTTGGGAATAAAACCGACACCATCAGTGTCAATACATTGTGGTAGTCAATCGGCAATAGCCGTTGCAAAGAATAAGACCTATGATGGCAAAAATAGACATGTGCAATTGAGACATAATGTTGTCAAACAATTGCAAAAATATGGAGCAATATCGATCGATTATGTGAAGTCAGAAGTGAATTTGGCCGATCCTCTGACAAAACCCCTAGGGAAGAAACTGGTATGTGAGACATCGAGGGGAATGGAACTAAAGCCAATTGAAATTAAGAAGTGATGGTAACCCAACCTTTGTGATTGGAGATCCCATGAATAAGGTTCAATGTGGTAAAAACAAATCACTTCTTGATATTGCTAGCACTGAAAAATTAATTCAAGTAATTAATTTTATTATTGTTCCTTCCTATGGTGTTATTGTGATAGTGCTAGACTGCAGGGATAAAAGGTTAAGCTTAAAGCTTTTAATGATCTTCATAGCCCTTATGGGTGGTGAATGACTTGCAGCATGCACTTGATGAAATCACCTATATGAGTGTCAAGTGGGGCCGCTTGCATGAGATCCCGGCGAGGTCTCTAGAGCACTCATGAATACCGAGCACGCGCACGGCCTAATATCGCAAAACGGCGAAAACAGCAAGAATTGTGGGGGTGTAATGTGATGGTAAAACCTCTAACATATAATATGTGTCTTTGGGTTCTAAACCAATTCACTGTATGTTAAGTTTTATCTGTCTAGGACTGGTTCCATAGCTTGCTATACAGCTCTGATGCATTACATCTACGATGTTAACCCAGAAAACCTCTTTTTCTTTATTCACTTCTAAACTTTTGAAATATGTGGGGGATTGTTGTAAATTTTGTGATATTTCAAAGTTTCTAAGTGAATTTTGTGAAACAATAATATATTTAAAATAAATTTTATTTATTGATATATTATTTTAATTATTTTGAAATAGTTACTTATTTATTTCGTAACCGTTATTTATTTTATAACCGTTACTTATTTATTTGGTAACCGTTGGTTATTTATTTTGTAACCGTTACTTATTTATTTCGTAACTATTACTTATTTATTTCGTAACCGTTAATTATTTATTTTGTAACAGTTAATTATTAATTTTGTAACTGTTGGCTATTTATTTCGTAACCGACACTGATTTATGACAAGTCAGTTACGAAATTAAGCCTATAAAAACGCTAGTCGAGTAGCACTTTAGAGACTCGAAAAATCACTTTCTCTCTTCGAAATAAAAATTCCTGGGTTCATCTCCTGTTACTTAAACACTTTTATTCTTGCCAGTTCGGATACCTCGGTCACTACTGTGGTTCGAGACGAGACCGGTTGTACCCTTGGGAGATTTGCGCTGTAGAGGCGGATAAATCCTTAAGGGCGCGTCGTTATACCCCTGGTTGATTTTCTCTAACGTTTATTGCTTTGCAGGTTCTTCTCGATGTTGCGGTTTCGGGATTAGTTATAATGCAACACTGTTAAATCTCTTGAGGGAGAGCTTTGTCACCCATTGTGGTCCTACCCGACTCGAATGATTAGTCTTTCAGGTTGCGTGTAGAGGATGCCCGATTTATACCAACAAAAAAACTAAAATGAGTACACCAAATCCCAAAGAAAAAAGAGTACAACTTCTTGTAACTTCAAAATTAGTTTAAAAATCAAGAGAGTAAATAGGCTCCACCGTCTTCATTTAACATCTTCTAATCAAGAGTCGATCAAACAAACTAAATTCCAAGTAGCTGTAGTGAGAACTAAACCCTCATTTCCATGTAAGATCATTAAGAACGCAACATGTGACACCATGTTGAACCCCTAAACTCCCTTTTTTTGGGATAACTACGACCATATTTAGTTTATAGCTAGCATCCCAAAAGAAAACACCCAAAAAGTGTTAGAGTTAGCCCCAGAGACCAACAGTTTTTCATGGTTATTATTTGTGTCAGGAAATTTTATTATTATAATAATATTAGGCATTTTATTTATTATGTGGATTTATTTAGAACATAATAAAGTCCTTAGAATAGTTGATCTGTTTAATGGATTATTAAGTGCGACTTAATCGTGAGACCCCAATAAACATAAGACTGTTTTTTTTGTACCCCCCCTCTTATACCATATACCCCCTTAAATGACCAAACGGACGAAACTACCCCTTAAATCCACAAAATTTCCGGAAATACCTCAAATCTAGATAAATCCGGAAGCATATTTTTTTGATTTTCCGGAAATATCGCATTTTACGGTATTTCCGGAACACATTTTACATTTCGGAAATACCGTAAAATGCGATATTTCCGGAAAATCAAAAAAACATACTTCCGTATTTATCTAGATTTGAGGTATTTCCGGAATTCCCTCAATATTTCCTTCCGAATTTATCCCAATTTGATGTATTTCCGGAAATCCCTTAAAATTGCCTTCCGAAATTATCATATAATATGGTGTTTCCGGAGTGCAAAAATAAAAAATGAAACATTTATTTGATTAATTAAAAACGCCTTCTACATTGATTTAAAATAACAGATTGCAACAACAAACAAAACGAAAACATAATAGAAACTACTGAGATGGTGGAGTGAAACGACGAAGGATCTCAGCGACGGTCCTTCTGGTTTCGACGTATAAATGCAGATAACCCTTCCATTTAAAGATAACATGAATGGCCATCATGGCTTGGACGTCATCGTCGTTGTTGACATCTATTGCAGACCAGTGCACACGTCCATTAACCCAAGCTGGTTTCTGATAAATTATACTAATTATTTCATGCTCGTCGCCCTCCGGTTGCACCTTACGCAGTAGTCTCTCTTTCAGTGCAGCGAATGTTATGCTATGTTTTAACCTACACCGGAACTATCTCGCCCCTCGAAACAGACATCATCATCTTTGTTGATGATGATTCCCTGATGATCAATGAGGCCCTGATTAGTAAAAATGATGGTGATGGAAGACTCTTCGTTGGCCATAGCCATCATCATTTTGTGTTGATACTGTATTGATACTGTATTATTATTGTTTATTAGTTTAGCGAGTTCCGTTACATTTAATTATTTCACGTAATTTTTTTTAATTTAAAAAAATATTGTTTTAAAATTTCCGGAAATACACACATTTCCGGAAGGCAGAAATATGTGTATTTCCGGAAATTTTATAAGAATATTTTTTTAAAACGAAAAATTATGGGTATTTTGGGGATTTATGGTAAAATAGGGGTATGGGGTCTAATGAGGGGGTACAAAAAAAACTGCCTAAACATAAAGACACTATTCTTAAAGTATCCGTAGTCAAGTATTACTGTTAATTAGGACAACAGTAATGCATTGAGACTATTATGTGAGTGGACTGTTGACCGTATCTCATGGGTCATGGATATGGGATATCAAGTCTTCACATAGGTATAAGTATTAGGAGTAATATTTGCACTGGATTGACCCCTATGAGAATGCTACATAATAGTTATGCAAGTGTCATTAGTTATTCTCATGCGACCATTGTGAGTAGTCCTTCGACTTGAAGTCACTACGATCCCTACATGAAGAGTTGTAGACTTTAAGACCATCAAACATTGTCTGTAACAGGACAATCATAACGGTGGTTATTAGGCCTGCAATAACTCATGTGGAGGGGTGTGAGTGATGTAGATAGAATTCATCCCTTCTGCATAACAGGAGTTATGTCTCAGGCCTCTCGATAAAGTGATACGTGATATATGTGTGGCCACGCCGTAATGGGCCAATATGAGATATTGGGCTCATTAGTGATTGGATGTATACTCGGGAATCAAGAAACAATTAGTTGAACATAACAAGGATGACACTAATTATGCCTTGTGTTCAATTGAGACATTACTCTTAAGGCATCTGTTTTCGTAACATGATATATTATTTTGAATATGATTCAAGAGTAACAGCGTGTTATAATTTTGGAGAATACATTTTTTTTTCTGTTTGGTATACATGTTATGCTTTTAGTGGTTGTTGAATTTGATTCAACAATTCGTGAGATTGAATAGAACAACCTCGTCTGAATATAAACATGGTTTTCTTAGATTTGGAAGTTGATTCGGTAATGAGAAATGGCATGTTCCAACAATTGATTCATTAGCGATAGTTGTTTTCGAAAACTCATATCTCAATGTTCTCAAATATCATGCATTACGGGATTTGTTTTTGTTTTTTGTGAAGCATGTGATGCCATTCTTTTGATTCAAATCTCATATGCAGATATGGAACATATTAATGTCTTTTAATGTCTATTAAAAGAATTTCCAGTTTGGTTTTTATAATCACGGTTACAATCAATTTATATTTCACTGCAAATGGAAATATAATATGCATGTGATTTTCCCTTTTGGATTATGAAAAAAAAACTGGTTCAGTATTTTCAATTATAGTTAATGCCAATTGAATTCAAATTTTGAATCCTGTACACGTGATTTCCTTTTGGATTTAGGTATTAATTGAAATTATTCCATGTTTATAATGATAATAAGTGTTGTTATTATTATATTAATAAGTAATTTTTATATAAGAGGTGTATGGTTATGGCCTTATCTTTTTGGTATTTATTTATTTAATTTAAATAGGGCTTGCGTGTCGTGATGTCCTCCTTCATGTGGGACCTCCCACTAATTTTGGCGCCAATTCTCCTCCCTCCCTTCTTTTTTTTCTTTCATATTTTCATTTTTAAGATTACATTAAAATTTAGGAAAAAAATTAGATTTATAAATATGTGATGCTTTAGTGTTCGCAATAGTGTGTTTTTTGATGTTTTAGAGTTCGCAAAAAAATTCAACTCTTCAAATATTCAAAATTTGTGCCTCAATAACCAGTTTGGTGAAAAAAAATATAATTTCTTAACAAAATACGTAAAGTGTGATGCTAAGCAATGTATTTAGAGATACTTTAGTGCTCGAAAAAATTAACCATTCAAATATTCAAAGTTCATTCCTCAATATTGAATTTTTTTTACTGTTCAAATGCGCAAAGTTTGTTCCTTAATGATCAGTTTGGTGAAGAAAAAATTTCAAAACAAAATATGTAAAGTGTGATGCTAAGTAGTGTGTTTTTTGATACTTTAGTGTTCGTAAAAAAATTCAACTATTCAAATATGTAAAATTTGTGCGTCAATAACCGATTTGGTATAAAAAATATATAATTTCGTGATAAAATATGTAAAGTGTGATGTTAAGCAGCGTGTTTTGTGCTACTTTAGTGTTCGAAAAAAAATTAACCATTCAATTACTCAGAGTTCTTTCCTGAATAACTGTGTTGGTGAAAAAAATAATAATTTCGTGACAAATATACACACTCCCTTTTAGTTTTTAAGTTTGCGATCGCCTTTTTTATTACAATTTTTTTTTAATTCATACTTACCTTCGATTTAAACAATATTTTCTCATGTTACAATTTAAGAAACAAATTTTGTCCAACAACAATTTTGTATTAACTATGTTTCTAGATTTTTATTTGTGATATTTTAACATGTATCTCAACTATGTTTTCTGCCTTTAATTTTGTGATGGTTTCTAATTCCCTTTAATTTGTGCGATAATTTTCATTCTATCCAACAAATTTTAATATTACAAGAATTATGTATTCGCTAAAGCTTTGACCCCGTGCAACGCACGTGTCACGACGCTTGTTTATTTTAAATACGACCTGTGTGTCGTGACAATTTATATTTATCTATTTAAATAATTTGTAATTGCGTGCGATGGCAGTAGACAACACCACGTGTAGACGCCGGTGGGAGAAGAATGAGAAGATAGTACGAGGGTCAAAGAATTGTAATAAAATAGTTTATTTAATTCTTAAGTGTTAGGAGGCCATAACCGTACCACCTTATCTTATATGTTTTTATGCATGTGATGCATGATGTGTAAGAATTATTTGTTTAACATGTTTGAGAGACGCCTTGCATGTTAACATAAAAGCCGGTGAGATCGCCTAATCAAAATCCCTCAAATTAAATTTTAAGTTTATTGCCTTCCGATGCGTGGCACTCGTCAAGGCAAGTATCGTCTAGTGTGGGTCATGCCGAAGCTGAGTACACTATTCTATATCGGTGAGGCGCGATAGGATAAGATCTATCTGCCAACCATTGGGTCTAACTTAACTCGTTCGAATTCAATAGGATTGAAATGGGCCTAGAGGCAAAGGAGTTGGCCTTAAATTCATAAGATGGATTTGAGTAAGTGTTGCACACCCAAATGATCCAAGAGTTACATGATATGTAATTGGAAAGGAGTTTCCTACCTAAATAGTCGAGTTCTGGGTGAATCAGCTCAGCTGTCTCAGAATATGGTGAAATATGGATCTTGGTCTCACTAGAAAGTCTTCCAACGGGATTTTCCGAATCAATGATGAGGGTTATTGGTTTGAGTAATAGTGGTAGCGTATTTAATAAAGACCTATTAAATATGTTTATTACATGATACTTATATCGGCTTTTTGTTTTAGATCATCATGTCTGCAAACACAACCAACCCAATATCACTGCGAACTATCTTTGAGAAGGAGAAGCTATCGGGAACTAACTTTCTCCATTGACACTGAAATATCAGGATTGTCCTGAAACAAGAGAGGAAGTTGTATGTGCTCGAAGGGGCTATGCCCGAGCAACCCGCGGCTAACGCTCCTAGGGTTGAACGAGATGCTTATCAGAAGCATCAAGGTGATGTCTTGGATGTTGCTTGCCTTATGCTAGCTACAATGAACTCGGACCTGCAAAAGCAGTATGAGAACATGGAGGCGTACGATATGATCGAACACCTCAAGATGCTCTTTCAGGAGCAGGCTAGGCAAGAAAGGTTTGGAGCTTCACAAGCCCTTTTCCAATGCAGGCTAGCAGAAGGAAGTCCAGTTGGACCTCATGTACTCTAGATGATTGGGTACGTTGAGAACCTAGAAAGGCTGGGATTTCCTTTAGGCCTAGAGCTGGCGACAGATTTAATCCTGCAATCGTTTCCGGATAGCTTTAACCAATTTGTCATGCATTACCATATGAATGACGTGGCTAAAACGTTGCCAGAACTTGTTGGAATGTTGAGAACTGTTGAGCAGAACATCAACAAAGGAAAGGGTAAGGCCATATTGATGGTCCAATCTGGTAAGGGTAAGGGAAAGTCCCATAAGCCCATGTTCAGGCAACAAAAGGGTAAAGGCAAGGCTGCTGCCAAGTCTAGTACCTCTAGCCTGAAACCAGTAGGTGGGATTGCAAAGGAAGGCACTTGCTTCCATTGTGGACAAAATGGACATTGGAAGAGGAACTACCCAAAATACCTAGAAGAGGTCATGAAGAAGAAGAAAGGAAGTGAGACTTCCACCTCATGTATTTACCTTATAGAAGTCAATTTATCTACTTCTGCATCATGGGTATTTGATATTAGATGTGGTTCTCACATTTATTGTAATGTGTAGGAACTAAAAATGAGTAGGACATTGGCTAAAGGCGAAGTCAACCTACAAGTTAGAAATGGAGCAAAGGTTGCAGCATTAGTTGTAGGAACTTATTTATGACTTTACCTTTCAGGCTTATTTTAGAACTTGATAATTTTTATTTTGTTCCAGTCATTTGCAGAAACATCATTTCTATTTTCTTGTTTGGACAATAAAGCTTTTAATATTATCATTAAGAACAAATGTTGTTCAATTTATTTGGATGATGTGTTTTATGCGAGTGTGCATATGTGCAATGGACTTTATGTTCTTGATTGAAATATGCCTGTTTATAACATAAATACGAAAGGGGTTAAAAAGTAATTATTTGAAAACCCACTTACCTTGGGCACTATCAATTCAGCCATATAGGTGAGAAACGCATCTCCAAGTTCCATAAAGAAGGATACTTGGATTCATTTGATTATGAATCATTTGAAGTATGTGAATCTTGCTTACGTGGAAAGATGACCAAAGCCCCATTTACTGGTCACAGTGAAAGGGCAAGTAATCTTTCGGTCTTAGTACATAGTGATGTATGTGGGCCACTAAACAAACGAGCTAGAGGTGGTTTTCCTTACTTCGTCACATATACTAACGACTTCAGTAGATATGGTTTTGTGTATCAAATGAGACACAAATCAGAAACTTTTGAAAATTTCAAAGAGTTCAAGAATGAAGTGGAGAACCCAACCGGGCAAGAGTATTAAAGGCTTACGATCAGATCGTGGTGGTGAGTACTTAAGCCAACAATTTGATGACTATCTAAAGGAGTGTGGGATTGTATCCCAACTCGCTCCTCCCAAAACACCTCAATGGAATGGTGTTTCAGAAAGGAGAAATCGTACCCTGTTAGACATGGTCCGATCAATGATGAGTCAGTCAAATTTACATGACTCAAGGAGGTGATGTGCTACTCATGGTACATATGTGTTAAGGATCATAATCTATAGAGATAGATCATGGAAATTACTTGGATTATGTCAAATTACATATGTTGACAAAGTGCTTAGGTGCTTTAATATGCATGACTCCAAGAAAGGACTTCTACTTATGTCACACAGCGTATTTCTGTCTAAAGGACAGTGCCCTACTACATCAGATAAGAGGGAATATATAGAGATACGCTATGCCCCGGCTATAGGATCTTTCATGTACGCTATGATATGTACTAGACCAGATGTCTCGTATGCATTGAGCATAACAAGTAGGTACTAATCAAATCCCGGTGAGAGTCACGGGACCGCAGTCAAGAACATTCTGAAGTACCTGAGAATGACTAAGGACTCATTCTTGATTTATGGTAGTGAGAAAGAGCTTGATGTAAAGTGTTACACCAATGCAGGCTTCCAAACTGAAAAGATGACTTAATATCGGAGTCTAGTTTTGTGTTTTGCTTGAATGGTGGCACCGTGAGCTGGAAGCTATGAAGCCTGGGTACGGGATACGATACGGGATACGACACGATACGGATACGGGAAAATTTTGAAAATTAAGATACGACACGGCTAGGATACTTTAATAAAAAATTAAATTAAAATTTAAATATATAAAAACATAACAGAAAAATAAAATAGAATAGAAACACAAATAGAAAAAAAAACAAATATGAAAAACTGCAATATTGCATTTTATAGATATGAAAAAAAAACCTGCCAAATAGAAAAATATATGGATGAAAGGAAGAGGACAACTGACACACCTATGTATGAGTGACTAGTCATAAAAAGTAAGGGTGAACAATCAGACCACTCGAAATCGTATAATCCGAATAGTCGGTGGCAGAAATAGATGACTTTTTATAGACTAAGATATTTATATTAGTACGTAGTTGCTCAATAAAACATAAGCATATCATTAGTCAATATATGATCATCACATTGTAGAAATAAATACTTGTGATCATATCAAGTAGAGATAGTTACGTATATTTATCTCACCCATATCACAATGTATTATTTCTTCTATTATTGTACTACGAAAAAACATATAATTTTGTCTTTTAGTTATTGAGGTATTAAAGTGTATCATATATGAGTGACAATCATGTGCTTAGTTGGTACGAGATATCGAAAAAGTATCTGAGAAGTATCCTTAGTGAGTAAAAAGTATCAAAGATGTATCTGAAAAGTATCGAGTCAAATATGTTTTAAAAAGAATTAAAAAATTATTGGATACTATTTTGGTACGTATCGGGAAGTATCGGGTGCGTGTCGGTATCGGGAACGTATCCGACACGGGTACGTCTCCATTTTTAAGTATCGGGGATTCATAGGCTGGAAGAGTTCCAATCAGAAGACAATCGCATATTCTACTATAGGAAACCGAGTATATTGTTGCCTCCAATGAAGTAAAGGAGGCAGTTTGGATCAGAAACTCTGTTCTTGAACTAGAGCTCCTAGAACTGCTGACCCGATTGACCTTTATTTTGATAATAATGGTGCAATCGCGCAAGCTAGGGAACCCAGATCTCACCAGAGATCCAAGCATATACTTCGGAACTTCCTACGTTGGATAATATAGCAAACCCACTGGATAAACCACTTGCTTAGCAGAAGCTTGATGGCCACACTAGATCGATGGGTGCAAGGAGTACGCCTGATTGGCTCTAGTGCTAGTGGGAGATTGTTAGAGTTAGCCCTAGAGGCCAACAGTTTTTCATGGTTATTATTTGTATTAGGAAATTTTATTATTATAATAATATTAGGCATTTTATTTATTATGTGGATTTATTTAGAACATAATAAAATCCTTAGAATAGTTGATCTGTTTAATAGATTATTAAGTGCAATTTAATCGTGAGACCCCATTAAACATAAAGACACTATTCTTAAAGTATCCGTAGTCAAGTATTACTGTTAATTAGGACAACAGTAATGCATTGAGACTATTATGTGAGTGGACTGATGACCGTATCTCACGGGTCATGGATATGGGATATCAAGTGTTCACATAGGTATAAGTATTAGGAGTAATATTTGTACTGGATTGACCTTCTATGAGAATGCTACATAATAGTTATGCAAGTGTCATTAGTTATTCTCATGCGACCATTGTGAGTAGTCATTCGACTTGAAGTCACTACGATCCCTACATGAAGAGTTGTAGACTTTAAGGCCATCAAACATTGTCTGTAACAGGACAATCTTAACGGTGGTTATTAGGCCTGCAATAACTCTTGTGGAGGGGTGTGAGTTATGTAGATAGAATTCATCCCTCCCGCATAACAGGAGTTATGTCTTAGGCATCTCGATAAAGTGATACGTGATATATGCGTGGCCACGCCGTAATGGGCCCAATAGCTCATGGGCCAATATGAGCTATTGGGCCCATTAGTGATTAGACGTATACTCGGGAATCAAGAAAGAAATAGTTGAACATAACAAGGATGACACTAATTATGCCTTGTGTTCAATTAAGGCATTTGGATGAAGGGACAATTACGACACGGTAATTTGTGGTCACAGGAAGGTATTAATCGGACCATCGATTTTTCCATAAATTGGGTAGCAGTGACGCATTGCTAGATACCACTCACTGTTTATAATATGTAAATATTAATTTAATATTATTGCCAATTTAGTGGAAGCCTATAGGGTCACACGCATAAAGTGATTAATCAGAGATTTGTACGAAGCCCAATAGGTCCACAAGACATAGTGGAAGAGTACATAAGTGATGTACTTCATCAAACCCTAATACAAGAGTTGGTGCCTCCTTCCTCTTAGAGCTGCTAGCACAGAACTCCGAAGGTGATCACTTGTGTGGACTGAGTAGAGGTGCTGCGATTTCGTGGTGCTGGTGGTCATTCTCGTTGTCTCCTCTTCGCTTCAAGAGGTAAACACATGAACCTAATGTGAAAATTTTGTGCTTAAGGGGTTATTCCGCTCTAAGGTTATGTCATTTTGATGGCTATTTCGAAAACTCATATCTCAATGTTCTCAAATATCATGCATTACGGGATTTGTTTTTATTTTATGTGAAGCATGTGATGCCATTCTTTTGATTCAAATCTCATATGCAGATATGGAACATATTAATGTCTTTTAATGTCTATTAAAAGAATTTCCATTTTGGTTTTTATAATCACGGTTACAATCAATTTATATTTCACTGCAAATGGAAATATAATATGCATGTGATTTTTCCTTTTGGATTATGAAAAAAAAAAACTGGTTCACTATTTTCAATTATAGTTAATGCCAATTGAATTCAAATTTTGAATCATGTACACGTGATTTCCTTTTGGATTTAGGCATTAATTGAAATTATTCCATGTTTATAATGATAATAAGTGTTATTATTATTATTATATTAGTAAGTAATTTTTAAATAAGAGGTGTATGGTTATGGCCTTATCTTTTTGGTATTTATTTATTTATTTTAAATACGGTCTGCGTGTCGTGACAATTTATATTTATTAGATTCAATCTTACTATTAGATTCGATCTTACTTCCGCCTTTTGCAAAAATTACCGAATAATTGCACCGCTTTAAACAATTAGAATAAGGAATAGGGTTGGAACATTTGGACACGCTCAAGAAGGTAAATGATCAAGCTAGAATTTGACTCTTACCCTATATTTGGATGAAGTATAGTTTAGAGGTAGTGTAATTTTTGGTGGGAATTGAAATATTTTACCAAAAAAATTCAATCTAAAATATTTCAATTCCTCTCAAAAATTACATCACCCCAAAAAATACTCTCCAAACACACACATACGGATATTCAATAAGTGTCCCTATGTATGCTAGGAACACAATAGTGAAAAATGTTGGGCTTGCTTAGGTTTCTTCTTTAGGAATTTTCACCTTACACCCCCACTTTCCTGCCCCATACACCCAAAACTCATTAAACCACTCAAAATACTCAAACTACCCTTTAACCCACACACCCCCCAACCCCACTTCATCATCTACAACTCACCACCCCCAAAAACCCAAGTCACCTCAACCCCACCTCCACTGAACCTCCACAACGACTGCGAGCACCACTGGAGCAGAAACCGCTGTTGCAAACGTCGCCAGAAATTAAGTTTCTGCAACGGCTTTGATTTGCTTTTCTTTTTTGTTATACTGAACATCCAGAAACTAAGTTTCCAAACTGTTTTTTGAATTGCTTTATTGTTTACCATATCCAATGTCAAAAGTAGTAAGATTCTGGAAGTATAAATCAATTACCTATGAAGCCTGCATACCGGATACGATACGGGATACGACACGATACGGATACGGGGATACGGGAAAATTTTAAAAATCAAGATATGACACGGCTGGGATACTTTAATAAAAAATAAATTAAAATTTAAACATATAAAAACATAACAGAAAAAATAAAATAGAATAGAAACACAAATAGAAAAAAAAACAAAGATGAAAAACTGAAATATTGCATTTTATAGATATGAAAAAAAATTGCCCAAATAGATAAAAAAATCACACAGAAAATATATGGATGAAAGGAAGAGGACAACCGACACACCTATGTATAAGTGACTAGTCATAAAAAGTAATGGTGGACAAGTAACTGAGACCACCCGAAATCGTATAATACGAATAGTCAGTGGCAGAAATAGATGACTTTTTATAGACTAAGATATTCATATTAGTACGTAACTGGTCAATAAAACATAAGCATATCATTAGTCAATATATATTCATCACATTTTAGAAATAAATACTTGTGATCTTATCAAGTAGAGATAGTTACATATATTTATCCCACTCATATCACAGTGTATTATTTCTTCTATTATTGTGTTACGAAAAAATATATAATTTTGTCTTTTAGTTATTGAGGTATTAAAGTGTATCATATATGAGTGACAATCATGTGCTTAGTTGGTAAGAGGTATCGAAAAAGTATCTGAGAAGTATCCTTAGTTGGTAAGAAGTATCAAATATGTATCTCAAAAGTATCGAGTCAAATATTTTTTAAAAAGAATTAAAAAATTATTAGATACTCTTTGGGTACGTATCGGGAAGTATCGGGTGCGTATCGGTATCGGATACGTATCCGACACGGGTACGTCTCCATTTTTGAAGTATCGGGACTTCATAGTCAATTACACATCCAAAAATTTATGGTATTTAAATTGTTTTAATGTTTACCAGATTGAAGGTCCAAAAATTAAGATTATGAAAGTCTAAATCAATTACACATTAAAAAATTTATTGTGTTTGAATTGCTTTATTGTTTATACTTCTATTACACGAGTTTCCAGATATTTAACTCACCTACTCTTCCAAAAACTTGATTTCCGAAAATGTATATGCTAAAGGACCAAACTCATCCTGGATTTAATCAATGCAGCCAACAGGTGTTCCGAGAACTGTGTTTACAGAAACCATGATACCTGTTATTTTGAAGCTCCAGTGGGTAGTGCTGCACACAGAATGATTTTGGAGGGGAGAGATGGTGGCACGTTCGTGTTGCCGACGGTGCGGCAGTAGACGGTGGTTAGGCTTTGAGAGGGGTGAGGTTACTTACATATGGGGGTAGGGTGGCATTGTGAGGGAAGTGGTGGTAGTGTCACGATGGCGATCGCAAAAGAGGAGGCCCGGTTGTGGGGACGGTGGAGTTGGGGGTGACTTGGATTTTTGGGGTGATGAGTTGTAGATGATGAAGTGGGGTTAGGGGTGTGTGTGTGTTTGGGTAGTTTAATGATTTTTGGGTGTGTGGGATAGGAAAGTGGAGTGTAAGGTGGAAGATCCTCATTATTAAATTTTGTTTAAATTAGTCGTCGCGGACACCTTTTTTGGACCAAATTGAGCTACCCAAAAGGACAAATATGGCCAGTAATTTTTATTTTTTGAGGCAATTTTAATTTTTCAATAGTTTAGACTTTAGAGGCCAAAAAATGGCCACATTCACAATTTCAGAAACGAAATTTGATATCCACCGTTTTTTGTTCGAAAGTTATCCACATGAGTTTTGAAGATTCGACGATCTCTCGAAATATAAAATCTGAACACCAGATCTCAATCACCGTTAGTGGAAGAGTTGAGATAACCCAATGCATGTAAAGTGGTTTTGAAAATGAAAATGTTAAGGGACTTCCAAATAAGTAAAGTTGTGTTAAGGACTTCCTCCGATGAAAGAAAAAGTGTGCAAGAAAGGTAAAAAAATAGGGCTAATACTTCGTACAATCTACTCGCTGGACACCCCTAACCCTTAAATATTTCAAAAAATACCTTTGTGTGAAACGCGCCCCAAAGTACCGGTTCGGTAGTTTAGCACCAAACACCCCCTCCCACCCCCCCCCCCCCCCCCCACCCAACGCTTGATTTGTTAAAGGAGGCACATCTCTTAGGTGAGAATGGACCTGTTAATATCTCTTACCAGAGTTTTGATCGGTCAATAAACTCTTGAGCAGGGGTACACTGAAATTTGATTCAACTAGTTGAATGAATATACGCTACGTTTTAGTCTAAATTAAAAGTATCAAAAAAATAGTTTGAATTAAGATAAATGTTTTCAGAAAAATTGGGGGATGGATAAATATAAATTATTAGGTAGGAAAAGAAGGATTCTGTAGAGGATTGGCTATGATGATGCTGTAGCCTTTACTATATACCCTTTAATATTAGCAGCTTTTTGTGTTGAACTGACATGGTAAAACCTCAGCACCTCAGCACATCGTATTGTCACACAAGTTCAGTTTGGTTCCGAACCGGTTCGGTTCCAAACTTCCGAACCTTTAAAAATTCAGAAATTAAGGGTGTCTGTAAATATATAAGACTCGGTACTTTAGTTCTGGACGGGTTCGAAACCAAACTTCCAAACCGTCGTAAACCCAGAAAAAAAAAAAGGAAAGCGCGCATTTTATTAAAGGCATTTTCATCTTTTCACTAGTTTTAGGGGTGTCCAGTCAGTAGAGGATGGGTTGTTTGAAGTGTGGCCCAAAAATAGAATACCACATTACACAAATGTTACCTCCATAGGCCATGGCCCAGTTTCAATTTGAGTTCAAAGCCCATAAAATCATGCCTGGAATTCTCAAATAAAACTTCATTCTAAAAAAAACTGCAGGAATTTCTTACATACCTCTCATTTCCCTACCATAAAAAGACCCCTAACATAAAACATTCCTCAATGAAAAAGAAGTTACCGAGTTCTATAAAAAAAATACGAAAACAAAGGCCGTGTTAACTAAAATGAGTAAAAACTTCTTGTAACTGCAAAATTAGCTTAAAAATCAAGAGACAACTGGCTCTACGGTCTTCATTTAACATTTTCTAATTTCTTGAAAGCCCTCGTTAAACCACAGAAGGCATATATTTGGAATACCATGCAACTATTTAGCTCCTAGTTTTTCTAAGAATTTGATTCTGTTTCAAGATTAGCGCCTTTGGGTTTCTTATTCAAATTTATGGATTTTGATTTTACTTTAGCTGATAAATCTAGAATTGTTGGTTTTGGTGAAATACGCGAAGGTCTTTATTCAATTAATTTACAAAACGGCGCTACTTACGATTCTATGTGTGTCACTGCTGGTTTGAAACAATGTGTTGTGGATAAAAATCTTCAATGTTGTGGTACCGAAGATTGGGACACATCTAAATCGAAAGAATTAAGAGATTAGTAAATGAAGGAGTACTTAGTACTTTGGATTTTGCTGATTTCGAGACTTGTATAAATTGCATTAAGGGTAAGCAAACTAATGATAACTCTATTTTATATAGAGTTATTCATACATTTAAACTTAGATAATTACTTGATTTCAAGTATAATATGCAGTGTTTTAAAACTCGGACCGGTGACCGACTCGGTGAAGGTACTGGGTCACTGGGTCAAGGGTCGGACCGAGGGGTCGACAGTTGAACCGCATGACCAAAACCGGGACCGCATGACTCGGAACCGGTCTTTATTTCGCGAATTTTCAAGACCTATATAGTATATAATATAAATTTTGTACCTGTAAAATTAATAACTATGTTTATTTTATATTTACTAAAATATAAAAATTAATATCTTAATTTATTAATATTTTTAAATTTATTCATACATAATCTATTTATTAATATTAATCTATTTTAGATCATACAAATTAATATGTACTCAACAAATATGATGCTTATTTTTGCTAATAATGCAATAATGGAAAAGAAAAAGATGAAAAAGAGCAACAAAAAAACAGATTAAACAACGTCGTTTTGATAAAAAAAAAAATTAATTCACAACTCGGGCCGGGTCAAACCGGTTTTCACTGGTTTGCTGCATATCTGGTCCATACGGTTGACCGGCTCGGTTACCCCCCCGGTTCCCGGTTCGACCGGTCCGACCGGCCGGGCCGAGCTGGTTTTTAAAACTATGATAATATGTGTTAAACATAGTAGTATGAATAAAATAACAACATTTATGGTTTTAAGATGAATGACATTCACAACTTAGCATTTTGTATATACATTGTTATGTTTGATGTGTTTGTTCAGTGCATCTGCAGTTGATGCTTCTGCACCGGGAAAAACACAGTGCATCTGCACTAGAAGCATTTCCACAGTGCATCTGCACCTTAGTGCTTCTGCACCAAGACGGATAACCCCACATTCGAAGCACATCAATTCATACCAATGCATAAACACCTCTATGATATCATGCTTAGTCACAAGTCACATGGAGGCACATGCCCACTTGCGAAAGGAGGCGCCTACAATAGATGACCATCATGAAGAGTCATTCATAAAGGACACATCGCCCTCCACGATTGGACCTCTCTTTGAGATGGAGTGTTGGACTCAATTCCTAGCAAACATGTTCTAAAAAGTAACCATGGTTAACCCCTCTAGGTTAAACCTGATCTCCAAGGAAACCCTCACTTAAAGGAAAGCTCTAAGGCTATATAAAGGCTTCACTTCTCATCATTTAAAAATAAGAATTTCTATAGGATCCGTACATCTACTTTTCTTGCTTTTCATTTTATAGTTCTTAGTAGTAATTAGAAGTAAGAAGGTAAGGAAGGAATTGACAACTCCCTCCTTCACTTCTTCATCAAGTTAGTTACGTAAAAGGAATCATTGCATCTGCACTGCTAGGCAAACTTATGCAAGAGTACTTCAATCAGTATAATCTCTATCCTATTGATATCTCTTGTACTTTCCATTATATCAACATGTTTTATTTCATCTATTTTTGCCTTGCAATGCATATTATGAGCTAAACCTCTTTGGTTGAGATGTTCTAACTTTATAATGAGCTTTTGAGTAAGTTATTGTGTTTTCAAAGTGGTGTATGCATTTTTTGTTCTTGTGTTATACTACATCCATCTTATTTTAAAGTTGATCACTTAAAATGAGTAGAGTTATATTCACAGACATGGTTTATAACTAGAAATCAAGAACTAATAAGGGTGAGTATTTTAATGAAGGCTTTGTTAACTTGTTTAATAAAGAAAACTTTGTTAAAACCATGTTAAGTCCTAGACATAGGATAACATAGTCCTTAGGGTAATGCAGTGAATACTTAAAAGGCATGAGTGTACTTATTTAGCAACTTAGACAAGAATTGTAAGAAGGCAAGAAAGGAATTGACAACTTCTCTCTTTAATTCAAGACAAGGTTTTAAGAGCTTGTAACGAAACTCTAAAGAAATTAGCTGAAAGGCACATACTGGTGCAACTGCACTCAAGTGCATCTGCACCACAGAAAACACAATACTCTTGAAAATGATTTATTTAGTGAAGACATCTCAACTATCATTCCCAACTGATTTCCTTCATATTTTCTTACATATTTACATTCTGTTTTCGTAAACATCAATACCCAAAATTGTGAGTAGTATAGTTGCACTAATTTATATGCTTTCTAAACATACAAAAGTTTAACCAATCATGTGGGTTCGACCTTTCTCATCACGATATTACTTGTTTGTGACTGTGTATACTTGCACATATTTTCACACACCAACTAACAAGTCTAAAAAGGGTGCACAGAGGAGCTCAAACCTATTAGAAATTATACATACAGATATTTGTTGTCCAGACATGGACGCAAGTGGTCTGAAATACTCCATCACCTTTATCGATGATTATTCACGATATATGTATCTCTACTTACTTTGTTCAAAGTTTTTAAGGCTTAAGTAGAGAAACAATGTGGAAAACAAATTAAGATCGTGAGATTGGATAGAGGTGGAGAGTACTATGGTAGGTAGACAGAGAATGGGCAAACTGCCGTTGCGAAGTTTCTTCAAGAGAATGGGAATGTTGCCCAATGCATTATGCCTGGTTCTCTGGATCAGAATGGTGTATCAGAAAGAAGAAACCGAACTTTAATGGACAAGGTAAGAAGTATAAGGAGCAACACAAAACTTCCTCAATTATTGTGGACTGAAGCACTAAAGACGTCTATGTATATATTGAACCGAGTGCCAACCAAGATTGTCTCAAAGACGCCTTTTGAGTTATTCAAAGGTTGGAAACCAAGTTTGCAACATATACGTGTTTGGGGATGTCCGTCTGAAGTGAGAATTTATAACCCACAAGAAAAGAAGCTAGACCCGAGGACTATTAGTGGGTATATCATTGGATATGCTGAAAAGTCCAAAGAGTATAGATTCTATTGTCCATCACATAGCACTAGGATTGTGGAATCAAGAAATGCCAATTTTCTTGAAAGTGACTTGATCAGTGGGAGTGATCAGTTTCAAGACATCGTTTATGAAAAGGATCACTATGAGGCTCAACACTCTGAATCAAGTGATAGGTTGATTGTCATTCACACCCCTCAAGTACAAACGAGTGTTAGACCACCAACTACTAAAGTTCCACAAGTTGTTGAAAATGATCATGTAGCTCAAGTTGTTAATGAAGAACAACAAGATAATGTTGAACAACACGTTGATGAACCAGTTGGACAACAAGTTCCTCAAGAAGGTACCGAAGCAACATTAAGAAGATCTACAAGAGTCAGAAGGTCAGCAATTACTTGTGATTTTGTAGTGTATCTACAAGAATCAGATTATAACATAGGAACTGCAAATGACCCTGAAACATTTTCACAAGCCACGAATTCTAAAGAATCAAATTTATGGCAAAATGCTATGAAAGAATAAATGGATTCTATGGCTTCAAACCAAATCTGAGATCTTGTCAAGTTACCTAATGGTGTAAAAGCCACTAGATGTAAATGGGCCTTCAAAACAAAGAGAGACTCAGAAGGCAACATTGAGAGACATAAGGCAAGACTTGTTGCCAAAGGATTCACTCAAAGAGAAGGAATCGACTACACCGAGATATTTTCTCCTGTATCTAAGAAAGATTCTCTTCGTGTAATTATGGCATTAGTAGCTCATTTGACTTTGAGTTACATCAAATGGATGTGAAAACGATTTTCCTCAATGACAATCTAAAGGAAGAGGTTTACATGAAACAACCTGAAGAATTTTCCTCTAGTGATGGTGAAAACTTAGTCTGCAAGCTTAACAAATCCATCTATGGATTGAAACAAGCCTCCCGTCAATGGTATTTGAAGTTTCCTGAGGTTCACTTCATTTGGTTTTGAAGATAACGTCATGGATCATTATATATACCAAAAGGTCAGTGGAAGCCATATTTGTTTTTGTGCTATACGTGGATGATATTTTGCTTGCGACAATTGATAAGGATATGCTATATGAGGTGAAACAATTTCTCTTAAAGTCTTTGATATGAAGGATATGGGACATGCATCTTATGTCATTGGCATTAAGATCCATAGAGATAGAAATAGAGGCATTTTGGGTTTGTCTCAAGAAGCCTATATCAACAAAGTTCTAGAGATATTTAACATAAAAGAGTGTTCACCAAGTGTAGCTCCCATTGTGAAGGGTGATAGACTCGATTTGAGTCAATGGCTGGAAAAAAAATGATTTTGAAAGGGAACACATGAAGAATATTCATTATGCTTCAGCTGTCGGAAGTCTAACGTATGCTCAGGTTTGCACCAGACCTAACATTGCATATGTTGTTGGAGTTTTAGGAAGATATTAGAGTAATCCAGGTATCGACCACTGGAAAGCTGCAAAGAAACCAATAAGATACCTTCAAGGTACAAAGAAATTCATGCTCATGTACAAACAAACTTACAACTTGGAAGTAATTGGCTACACCAATTCAGACTGTGCTGGTTGCATTGACACCCGAAAATCAACATCGAGTTATGTCTTTATGCTAGTCGGTGGAGCTGTTTCTTGGAGGAGTGTAAAGCAATCATTGACTGCTACTTCCACTATGGAGGCTGAGTCTGTTTATTGTTTTGAGGCTACCTTTCTAGGCCACTAAAGATGTACGGCGATAACTCTGTTGCGGTGTTTATGGCTAAGAATAACAAAAGTGGCAGTCAAAGCAAGCATATCGACATTAAATACTTAGCCATAAGGGAATGTGTTAAGGAAAATAAAGTGATTTTGAACACATTGGCACAGAGTTGATGATTGTCGATCCTTGGACTTGGGACTTGGTTCCATCATGTGAACGTCATTTTATGTACATTTATTGCTTTTGGCAAAACTCTTATTCAGTTTGATATTTTCTCATATTTTTGTGTACACATTTATTTAATTGGAGAAAAATCATTTAAGTTTGACCTTGAATAAACATATGGTTTATTCATTAAGTTAGGGACCGATTTTGAGATGTTTGACATATTGTAATACATGGAAGATAATACTCCGTTTTAGAGGACCTATCGCCATGATTCGTATGTTAAGTTTCTCGTTATGATTGTGATGGGTTAAATGGACCAAGTGGGAGAATGTTAGTTTTTACTGTGCACGTTTCCTAGTTTTTGGGAGTAAAACCGTGCTATGTTTTGGGGAAAGAAACTAACTCTGATTTAGGTCCATTTTCTTCTCCCACTCAACCCATGATCCAATAACCGCTCCCTATTCTGTAGTTGGAAGTTACTCTGTGATGGATAGAGCTCTATAAATACCACTTCTACTCTCTGCTTTGGTCACTGAACCTACTTCTCTATTCAGAAAATTACACCATCAAGTTTAGAGTGAGCGAGGGTTTGGAAATACGAACAGAGTTCTTCCGTTGGTGTGAAGTGCAAATCTGAGTTCTCCATTGGGTGTGAAGTACGAATCCGACATTGCAATGGCTGGAGGTTAGTATTGTTCTTAATGCTTCCCCTATAGTGATTTAAATGTGTTGTTGATGTATACATGTTTAAATCGAATTCTGCAAAATATCTTACATGTGGTTTCTAATTTAAATTTGCATTAAAAGGGTGTAAACTAAATTACCCTAAACTGAAAATTTTGAAACCTATATGCAAGGCAGAGGTAACAATAGCTCTGATACCAAATGTAAGATATTTTACAGAATTCGATTAAACATGCATACATCAACAACACATTTAAATCGCTATAGCGGAAGCATTAAGAACAACACTAACCCCCGGCCATTGCAATGTTAGATTCGTACTTCACACCCAACGGGGAACTCGAATTCACAGGTCAGGAAGAACTCTGTTCGTATTTCCAAACCCTCACTCACTCAAAACTCGATGGTGTAATTTTCTGAATAGAGAAGTAGGTTCGGTGACCAAAACAGAGAGTAGAAGTGGTATTTATAAAGCTCTGTCCATCATAGAGTTCAGTAACTTCCAACTACAAAATAGGGAGCAGTTATAGTGGGATCATGGTTGGGTGGGAGAATAAAATTGACCTAATTCGGAGTTAGTTTCTTTCCCCAAAAATAGGAGCAAAACATAGCACGTTTTTACTCCCAAAAATAAGAAACGTGAACAGTAAAAACTACCATTCACTACATCCAGGAATGAATTTTTGAACTGGAGTCTGAAGGTCTGGAATGAAGAAAAGGGAACGAAGAAAAGGGCACAGAAAAACACCATATATATATATATATATATATATATATATATATATATATATAATCAAAAAAACAAGGAACTACCTTACAAAGTTGAGCTACAAATCAAACAAAAGTACAAAACCCTCATATAATACTAACTATGAGAGGTATGATGTGTTATTCAAGAATATGTCTCAGGGAAGTTATAAAAAGTCAGCCTTTGGAAGCATTCCAAAAAAACAAAACAACTCAAGGATTCAAACTTGGCATGAAGAAGATTCAGATTTTAAGGAGAGACAAAAGAAGTGAATGAAGTTGGTGATATTTCCTAAGATTTCATATGAGAGAATCTCTTTATGATTATGATTATCTTTCTTTCCTTCCTCAAACAATGTGGTTTAATCATTTCGCCATACATAACCATTTAAGACAAGGAGAGCTAGCTTACTTAAAGCAAGAAGTGAGCCTGGACTATGTTTCCAGAAAAATTAAACCCAATTTCACTTATTTCTGTCGACAAGTCTTCATAACAGCACAATCCAAATCCAAGTGTGTACATTTCGAATAGACAAATTCACGAGGGGATAAATATATGTTATCAAATCCAAACTAATCATTCTTCTAATGCTAAAAACAGTGGCAAATAAAGCAGTGCACAAGATTCAAATATGCTTTTAAAGCATGAAAACCATTCAAAAACTTCAGTTGCAACATTCATTCAAGTAGTCCACATCCACCCATAGAAAGATCACGGTGTGATGTCCCATCTTCGACAGGGGCCAGGACGTTCTTTAAAATTTACGCCCCTGCCAACATGAATAAACTCAACCTTATGAGGGTAGTCTTTGTTGGCACTATGAATTGAATCTCCTAGACATAGATACTTTTTTCACTGTTTTGTTTTGTTTTTTGAGGGGAAAAAACAACATATATCATTAAACCCAAAACCAACAACAAAAGCTGATAGTAGAGAAAAGAAACTGACTAGTAACTAATACTAAGTATATACTTTTATTAAAAACACTTAACCACATACTATACTAGTGCAAATAATAAATAATGCTAAATACAAAATAGCAATGATCCACTACTACACTAATGCTAAAGAAATGGTTCATGAAAATGAAGAAGGGGGTTTGAAAGTGTAAGGTTGTGGGAGTAACAACGGACCTCTCCTAGACCCTTTGTCATCCAATTGTCTCTGATTCCTCTTGTTCTGGCAGTATTGCCTATCAAAATGTTTCACCTGCCACATAATCAACAAACAAACAAACATACCCAATTAAGAAAAGCATCAATTTTTACTAATACAAGATCAAGAAGATTCAATAACAATGTTGAAGAGAAAAAGAGGGGAGAGAGTTATGTTATGTTACCCAAGAAGATCGACATTGTTTGACGAATTCATTCCGGCATTGTTTGCATTCTATTGGGTATAACAAGCCAACCGATGCAATCTCTGTGGGCTTTTTGTCACATTCCTTTTCCAGACACGCGTAGAAAGCATCGCGAGCCTTGCAAAAACAAACCCTAACAATATCAATATAACACAAGTAAAGGAGAAGAGAAAAAAGAAATCACAGAGACGGGTTTATTTATTGGAAAGGAGAGATGAGGAATATACCTTGTAGCAAGATTCTCTGGCTTTGGTGAGAACATCGGCGTGGATTTTGTCTTGGTTTCCTGATGCGTAAGCTTCCAGCGCCATTGCAGTAGAAACATGTAAACAAACTAGGATCTTCGAATTCCAATATAAACTTAGATGGGCTGGGCTTTAATATTTTTAAGCCCAAATTAAGGTGGAAGCCACGTTAATGGGCTGGTTTATTAAATTGGGTGAGGATTTTGATACCCCCACACTTTGACATTATAGCCCCACAAAAATCATCTATCCCCATTTTATCCCTTAAAAAAAGCAAAACGGATTTATAGATAAATCCGTAGTATTAAAAAAATTAGGGTAAAAATTGTTTTTGGTCCCTACAAAATTGGGTCCTACTAAGTTTAGTCCCTACATTAAGGAAATAGGTGTTTTAGTCCCCAACTTATTTTGCCGTTTTCATTATTAGTCTCTGACGTTAAATTGTGCTGAATGGGGAAACAGAATGCTGACGTGGCATCGTCTAGGTGGCTTTTTAAATGATGTGGCACCAATGTGGCTTTCCATGTGGCCTTTTTGTTTTATTATTATTATTTTTAGCTCATAAGCTTGGTTGTTCAACTGGTTGGGATTTCGGACCAAAAAAAACTGGTTGGGATTCTGTAATTGGTTGTTAGCGTTTTGAGTCCGAGAGTTCCATTGGTTTTGGTTGTTCGGTTGATTGGGGATATTGGGTTGCTAAACATTAGGATTTTGAGGAAAGGGTGGTCGGAAGTTGGGATTTTGAGGAGGTGGTGGTCAGAAGTTGGGGTTTGAGGAGGGGGTGTTTGGAAGTTGGGGTTTTGAGGAGGAGGTGGTGGTCGATGTTGAAGGTTCGACCCTGGCTGAGGAAATCGACCTGGGAATTGTGGTTGTTGTGAGGGAAGTAGTTGCGATGGATACAGCTTGTGCGTAGCTTGAAAGATGAAGACATATGAAGTGTGAAATTGATCCGAAAGGGGTCAACTAACAAACAGCACGATCCAGAGCAAAATACATGTCAAAAGAGCCATTTGTTGTATTATAATATGCAAAGAATTATGGGTTGTTTGAGCATTTGAATATGTAAAACATCTTACAATAATATCCAATTTTGTTCGTGCACGCTGAATCAATGGAAAAATCATCATTTCTGTGGGAGGAGGGAGGAACTAGGGCGCAGTTTATCAGCAAGGAGGAATGTTGTTTTATGATCTGAAACGGAAATGGGGGATTTTGATGGAGGTGTGTGGGGAAGGTGATTTGGGGAAGAAGACCTAAATCCTAAAAAAGTAATAATAAAACAAAAAGGCCACATGGAAAGCCACATCGGTGCCACATCATTTAAAATAGGCTAAAGTGCTCCCGGGGTCCCTTATTTTTATTTAAAGTAACGAATTAGTCCTTTATGTTTTTTTTGTCCCAAATAAATCCTTTATCTTTCAAATTTTTGACACATAAATCCTTTTTTGTTAACAGTGTTGATTTATGTGTCAAAAAAAAGGATTTATGTGTTAAAAATTTGAAACATAAAGGACTGATTTGGGACAGAAAAGGATTTATATGTCAAAAATTTAAAACATAAAGGACTGATTTGGGACAAAAAAAAGATAAAGGACCAAATCGTTAATTTAAATAAAGATAAGGGACCCCGGGAGCACTTTAACCTTTAAAATACCACCTAGACGATGCCACGTCAGAATTCTGTTTGCCATTCAGCACTACCATTTAACGTCGGGGACTAATAATGAAAACGGCAAAATAAGATGGGGACCAAAACACCTATTTCCTTAATGTAGAGACCAAACTTAGAAGGACCCAATTTTGTAGGGACCAAAAACATATTTTACCCAAAAAATTAAAAAATGGATTTATAGATGAATCCGGTTTTAAAAATTGCAAACAAATAAATCCGGTTTGTAATTTTCAAAACCAGATTTATCTATTAAATAGATAAATCCGGTTTCCAATTTTCAAAATCGGATTTATCTATTAATAAATCCGTTTTTCAAAATAAAATAGATAAATCTGTTAAAAGTTATAATTAATTTTTTTAAAAAAAATAGATATGGATATCAGCGATCTTTTGGTTCTGTTGAGTGTGTAGATATACGTTACACGTGACGATGTTGTACACCGGCTTGATAATCTAAGCAAAAAAATCGGTTTTCGGGCAACCTACTACGATTGTCCCGAAACCACATCCAGAAAATCCAGAAAACAATCAGGCTCATTACTCTAGTAGAAGGGACTTCTTACAGAACTTCGGGGCTCAAAATCCCAAACTTCATTGTGTACTATTTTTTATTAATTTTTGAATTTTTCATAATCTCCAAAAAATCTAAAAAAATTGCATAACCTTCTTTTTGATTTTATTATATTTTTAGTGGTATTTTTATAACCTTTTTTTTAAAATTTTGACCGTTAAAAATCTAATTAAAATAAATTTTATATTTTAATACAAAATGGATTTATCATTTTAATAGATAAATCTGATTTTAAAAATGCAAACCAGATTTATCTATTAAATTGATAAATCCATTTTGTATTAAAATATTGAGAAACAGATTTATCATTTTAACAGATAAATACGGTTTGCATTTTTTAAAATCGGATTTATCTATTAAAGTGATAATTTCATTTTGCATTTTTGCTAAAGGGTAAAATGGGAAGTGTGGGGTATGGAGGCAAAGTGCGGGGCTATAAAAATCCTCACCCTTACAAATCCTCACCCATAAAACCCTAGCATCTCTGTACCCCTTTATTTATTCCATTTTATAATTTTCTGTACGCTAAGATATAGATAAAGATATATTTTTTTACTGTTTTTTAATTGTCAAAACAGTATTTATATATCTATGTTCCGGACTAGGTCGAGGGCCCAATCCCTGTCTTGGGCCGGGAGGCGGCCCACCTAGCAGGAAACTCCCCTGCTGCAGAAGAGCGCTTTCACTTAGGGAAGTGGCGATCCACGTCTGATCGCTATCAACGACTGACATTGTCTCGCCAGATCCAACGGTGGAGGCAGAACAAGGCAGCTACTCATAGGTACACATTCTATCACTCTCATACCTCGCTTTGACTTCTTCCTTTGACTTGAGAGTTGGAGTGTCTTTGCAGGTACCACCCCAACTTGAGATCCAACTTCAGCTCTGCACCACAACTTCGACTAGACTATACTACCGACTATCCATACCGATCACCCCAGCACGGATAAGGTACATATCAATCTATATCTATATTTATGTACAATTAAGACATCATATTAGTTTTGAAACATTATATATACATTTGGATTTTCTATCTCTCAAAATAAAGTTTCTAGACCATATATTTGTGCTTTTAACATCCACAAACTTGGTTTCCACAAAGTTCAAATTTTTGTCGAGTTTTTGATGGGCAGAAACACTAGAGTTGCATATCTATTAATCATAAGCCCGCAATTTCACTCTCAAAAAAAAGCCCACATTACTTCCACAATAACAATGTGATGTTGTTATACGTGACTCTGGGAAATTGTACGAACATAGTCGCGTTGGCCACAAATACATGTGGTGTTGCATCTTGTCGCCGTGTCCCATTTGCCTAAGCAATAATACATGTACCTAGAATTTCAAAGAAGATGCACACTCAAACGCAAAGAGAGCTTGTTTCCTTCCAAAGAGGAGGGATGTATACCATAATGCTGCCATAGATCATAGTTAAACTCAAATGTATGAGCACTCGTTTTCCTTCTTGATATTTTTTCTCTAAAGAGGGTTTTGCATCAAAAGGTTTTAATGAGGCTCTATAACAACTAGGGATGGCTATGGGGAGGAGCGGAGGCGGGGAGTACTCCCCCGCTCCCCGTCCCCGCATCCCAAGTTGTCCCCCGTCCTCATCCCCGATCCCCGCTTCGGGGAGTTTTCCTCCTCCATCCCCATCCCCACGGATCCCCACGGTCCCCGCTGGGAATCCGAAAATTTATTAAAAGTTTGAAAAAAATATAAATTAAAATATAATAAAATTGAATAAATATATAAAAGTAAGACTAAAAAACAAAACTTTAACATTTTAATACAAAAAATATAAAAGTTAGTCTTACTTTTATATTTTAATATTTAAAAAGTATAAAAGTTAGAACAATTAAATATTTTAAATTAAATATTTTAAATTAGAAACACGTATAAAAAGACTAAAAAATTAATACTTATAGTATAATATACATCTATAATAAAAATATTTATGTAATATATTTCGGGGCGGGGGATATGATCCCCGTCCCCATCCCCACTTTGACTGCGGGGAGATTTTCTCCCCCGTCCCCGTCCCCACGGGGAAAATTCCCCGCCCACGGGGCCCCGAACGGGGCAATCCCTGCGGGGATCCCCACTTACGGGTAGAAATTGCCATCCCTAATAACAACCCTTTCTTTTGTTAAAAAAAAATAAGTCAGCGACTTAACGCTTGGATCCCGACTAAATTTCCAAGTCAAGTGGTGGACCATATATAGGTGAATGAAGGAGTTTGTAATGGTTTTTGTTCTGTACCGTACTTCCGACCTTAATGAGTAGTCCGAAGTAGTTGGTAGATGTCGTCCTTGATCAGCGGTGTTCGATCTTGAGATGGCGATGTTCGATCTTGAGATGCCGATGTTCGATCTTGAGATGACGGTGTTGTACCTGCAAGAATACTCCGACACTCAAGTCAGTATTTGAGTGAATCAATGTTTAGTGTGTTGTTAGTTACCCCTTTTATGAGCATTGAAGGTGGTATTTATAGAGTTTGTGTGATGTCTGTTATGACGATCTTGGATCGTTAGATCTTGCAGAGGTATCTGAACCGTTGGTTGATTGGGCTAGATTTTCTAGATGTGGGCTGGTTGATCATTGGGCCTTGCAGGGGGTGTAAATATTGCTGAGGCATTTTGCTTATTACCGTAACAGTGGCCCCCCAAGCCTGGTCGCCTGAGGGGCGATCTTGGCTTCATAAGCTGATGTCACTTTTGTCGATCATAGGACGCACCGAGATTTCTTTTTTGAGGGACTCAAAAAGGGGGTGACTTATGTTGGTCACGGGTTTTGTCGAGCTTGATTTACTTAATCGATCTCGAGATGTACCGAGCTTTCTATGCCGAGCTTTCTTTTGAGCAGTGGGATCAGTGCCTTGGATTTAGTGTCAGGCATTAAATGTTTCTGACACGGCGTGCATTACGATGGCGGCTAATGCTGGTGACGTTTTGTTTTTAGTGCCTGGCCTTTGGGTTTTGATTGGACGCGTTGATTCGACTTCCAGGCCCAATCCATGATATTCGGCCCACTATAAATAGGGGGTCACTTGCTCTTGTTTTGTTGTTGCACTTCTTCTGCTCTGACTACAGGTCTTGATTAACTCCTTCTACTCTGACTTCCAGTCTTGAGGTGTCGAGCTATTCTTCGAGCAAAGCGATCAGGGTGATAGTAGCTTGTCTTCAGGTCGATAAAAAGAGTTCTTCCAGATCTGATCTACTCATCTGCTTTATTTCGAGGTTAGTTTTTTAATGTTTTCCTTTTGTATATGCGTTTTGGACACCTCCTAGTTTTTTATTTGTTCGCTCAGAGTGGGGGTCGTCAGGTCGGGTTCCGACTTGTTCGCGGACCCATTTGCGATTTTTTGTCCTGACACTTTGTCCCCCATTTCTGCAGCTTTTTAGATCTGCCGAGGACCAAACAAACCCGTAGGGACATAACTGAATATCGAAACGAGTTTGTAAAGATCATGGCCTCCGGTGGTGACGTCCCTGAAAGTCGAGAGAATCAGTCAATGGTTGGTATTCCAGACGAGCAAGATCATCCGCCCTCTGTTCCTACCAGCGAGCAAGCAGAGGAAAATATCGATGTTGAAAATTTTTCTCCGGTAAACGATGTTAATGAGTCTGTTCCAGATGTTGTGGGAGCTATGGAGGAAGACCGAAGGATCGATGTGGTGACTCTCTCTTCAGATTCTGATGAGGAGGTTCGATCGGGGGAAAGACAGGGGAGCTCGGATACTATTGAATTGGAGAGCTCTGATGCTGACTTTGGGACGAGCTCAGCGCTTGAAGACGATTCTGATCAGGACGATGCCGATGGCACGGACCAGCCAAGTACGAGTCGTGCTTCCGATGTTTCAGTCGATGGTTATTCCAGTACCGGTCCTGGGGCTCATGACGTGTCGGTGCAGGAGGTTCGCCCTTATGATTGGGTTTCCACCAAGGTTTTGGAGATCGAATCGTTGTATCATTCGGGCCATAACATAGAGTCGGTAGGTCGAAAAATTGTTGGGCGTTCTGAGAGGAATATTTGGAGGGTCGAAAGTATGAAGGATGGAAAGCACATGACTTCCTGGGCAGGAGAACTTAAATTTACAATGTACCACGTGACGATAAATGATATGAACATCCGGCCTCCTTTTACTTCTCTTGAACAGACAGTTCTGGCGGAGCTGGACGTAGCACCCTCCCAGCTACATCCAAATACATGGGCTTTCCTCCGAGCCTTTGAGTTGATGTGTATTCACCTGGAGAGACCGGCGTCGTCCCTACTTTTCTTCCATTTGTTCGAGCTTAATCGGAATGTGGGGAGGACAAGTCCGGTCGCGAACATGGCAGTTTTCGCTCGAGGCGAGGAGTGGAGATCTTTAAAGCTTATGCGGACTCACAGAGGGGAAGTTGGAAGCAGCTCTTTTATTGGGTCGAACCGGTTAATGATAAGGCCATTGACTGTGTAGGGAAGTTCGGAGCTGATGGTCGGACCTTGGTGTCCACCAAGTTCCCTATTGGTTGGAGTCATGGTCATTTTAATCGGTCTTCACATTCCTACTCCGTCGGTGAGGATCGGTTGAGCGCTGAAGATCGTCTCACGAAGGCGATTCTGATTTTTATTTCCCAAAAAAAGGGTTCCGTTCTCAAAGCATAAATACCGGGGTATCCCTACGGATCGTTTAGTCCAGGCTAGGAAGCGGGCGCGGGTGCAAAGGGTTTTAGGTAGATCGTCTTTCTGTAGTGGATTTTTGTGTATTTGAATTTTCTGTAAGTTACATAACTCTTCTTTTTCTTGTTTTTTAGACACGATGGTGCCTAAGAAGCTCGCATTATTGAAGAAGCTGGCGATGCAATCGGCTGGTGTTGAGCAAGCAGGGGTACCGTTGCAAATATCTTCTCAACCTAGACCTGCTGTTGAGGCTGAAGAGGTCGCAATCGTTGCCGAACCGGTTACAACCGTTACTCAGAGAGATCTGGCACGCACCGAGGCTAAGAAGGGGAAAAGGATCGATGTTGGGACCTCTGTCAAAAGGGGGCGAGCTGGGGTCGATGATGATTCTGGATCGGCCAAAAATGCAAAGACTGGGAAGAGGTCCAAGTATAAATACAAGGCTGTTCCCCTGGATGAGAAGTTTTTAGAACAAAATTTCGAGCAGTGGCGGGAGGATCCCATTGCAGCGTCGGCCCAGATCTTCCTGAATTTAGCCGAGGTTCATAAAATCACAAAAACAAAGTACGAGAAGCGAGCTGAAGGTGGGTTTTTTATTGATTTTGCCGGTTTTGTTGATTTGTTTATGATTTTCCTCTTTGTTTTGATATCTTTCTTGATACGTGTGTAGACTTGCTGGAGACCGAGAAGACAAAACGTTTTAAACTTTTGGAGGAGTTGTCTGCAAGGACCAATGAGCTGGGTCAAGCCAAGTCTGAGCTTCGGGCTTTGAAGGAAGACGCAGAGATCCTTACAGCGTTGAAGGTAACTGCCCTGAATCGTGCAGAGACTGCCGAAGCTCGTGTGAAGCAGCTCGAAGATCAGCTCAAGGTCCTAGAGGAGTCTGAGGCCGAGGCAAAGAGAAAGGCAAGGGTCTCGGAGGAAATAATCATCGAGCTGGAGGATAGCTTGAAGAAAAGCTCGGAGGTGAGGGCGGAATCTAGTCCCGACCCAGAAGCTCGTATTGCCGATCTTCAGGCTGCCCTCCAACAGAGTAAGAGGGACGCAAATGAGGCCGCTGAGGCGGCACTTGAGATGTACAAAGAAGGTTTTCAAGGTGCCCTTCTGTAAGGTCGACCCGAAGGTTATTGATGCCGATCACGAGGTCGATGGGAGGCGTATTGTCAAGGTCGACCCAGTGACGGATGAGAAGATCGTCATCTTTCCGACCTCAGACGCTTAATGGTTTCCAGCATTTTTTGCAGAAGTTCTGGGTGTATGCTTTTCCGATCGAGTTTTGTATAGACTTAGAACTTCTTTATGTAATTTGGAATTTTGAGGGTTCGGCCCATCCGTGGTGCTTTGTAATCGAAAATATTTTTAATCGATCTTGACTTTGGATCTCATTTCGAGCTTTATGAATTCTTTTTTAATTCTGCAAGTCATATACGTCGTTTTTTAGAGATCATTTCGCACCTGGGGGGCCCGAGGTGGTTTTATAAACATTGGCCTATAGAGCAGTTTACCAGGACTTGCCTTTTTAGAGATCGTTTCACACCTGGGGGGGCCCGAGGTGGTTTATAAACGTTGGCCTATAGAGCAGTTTACCAGGACTCGGCCCAGACTTAACTCGCCCTATAGGGGTATTGGCAGCTGTGGCCAATGGTCGTTTTGAGGATATTTCGATCCTAGAAGACCTGGTCCCTTTAAAATAGTTTACCAAGACTCGGCTCGGGTTTAACTGGTAACAAAGGGTTGCGACCATGGTTGGTTTCTTAGGGAGACCCCAAGATCGGACCTGAGGGGCTCGAGGTCCGAGTCTTTTCCGAAGCTGTAAATTTGATCCTTGCGTTATTGATTTGACAAAAACAAAAAGTGTGGAATGTCGGACAGTTTATTGATTTATCATTTAAATGAGGAACTCGATTTACAATGATAGGAACAGTCCTAAGTGGTGTCCTTTTTGGAGAGATTGATGTAATTTCCGTTATTAAATGTAATAACTTTTCAGTTTCGTTGCATTCCAAGTTCTTTGAATCTTTTTCCCTTGGAGGGTCTCTAGGTTGAAAGCTCCTTTACCAGTTTTAGATATAATACGGTAAGGTCCTTCCCAATTTGGTGCGAGCTTTCCTTGGGAAGCATTTTTAAGACCAACATCATCCCTTCGAAGAACCAGATCGCCTAGCTCGAAATCTCTGGGAATGACTTTGGCATTGTACCTGGTGGTTACCCCTTGTTTGACAATTGCTTCTCGGAGTGAGGCTCGACCCCGAATTTCATCAATGAGGTCGAGCTCCTCTCTCAAGGCTTGGTTATTTTCGTTTTGAGATTTGGGGTTTGCCGTTCTCCAGCTGAGTTCGCCAATCTCGACGGGAATGACCGCCTCGCTGCAGTAAGAGAGCCGGAACGACGTCTCTCCTTTGGAGCTTTGTTGGGTGGTCCTATATCCCCAGAGGACATAAGGTAGCTCTTCCACCCAGTTTCCTTTTGCGTCGTCTAGACGTCGTCTTAGGCCGTTTAGTATTATTTTGTTCGCCGCTTCTACTTGTCTGTTGGTTTGAGGGTGTTCAACTGATGTGAAGCGGTGCTTGATTTTTAGGTCGGACATTAGCTTTCTGAAACCCTTGTCGGTAAATTGAGTTCCATTGTCCGTTATTACTACCTCGGAGATGCCGAACCTGCTCATGATATTTTTCCTAAAAAATTTGATGCAGTTTCTTGCAGTGATGGTTGCCAGAGGTTCTGCTTCTATCCATTTGCTGAAGTAATCGACTGCGACGATTAAGTATTTGATCTACCCTGGAGCTGTCGAGAATGGCCCCAGGAGGTCTATCCCCCACCATGCAAATGGCCATGTGGAGGATAGGGTTGTAAGATCGGTTGGAGGAGCAATGTGGATGTTGGTGTGAATTTGACATTTTTTGCATTTTTTTTACATGAGCACTAGCATCAACCGCCATGGTCGACCAGTAATATCCGGCGCGAAGAGCCTTTCGAGCCAGAGAGCAGGCTCTGAGGTGTTGACCGCAGATTCCCTCATGAATTTCTGCTAGGACATAAGCTGATTCTTCTCCCTCGATGCATTTCAACAACGGGGAGGAGAGGCTTCTTTTGTACAACGCTCCATCAATGACTGAAAAGGCAGAAGCCTTCCTCCTGACGAGTTTAGCGTCGTTTGTGTCTGGGGGTTCCACTCCTGCAATGATGTATTCTAAGATCGGGACAATCCAACTATGAGCTTCTTCAATTATGCAAATGGTCGAGGCAAATTCAAGGTCGGAGGATACACTGGGTTTGTGGAAGATTTCCTGGATAAACGTTCTGTGATTTCCAGGAGCTTTCGTGCTTGCGAGCTTGGCGAGGATATCAGCTTTTTGGTTCTCTGCCCTTGGCACGTGTTTTACTTCTGATGTTTCAATTTGAGCTAGTAATGCCCGTACTCGAAGTAGGTATTTCTGTAAGATCGACTCTTTAGTCTCATATTGGTTGCCGATTTGGGAGACTACCAACAGAGAATCAGTGTACAGTTTTACCCGGGGGACTCAGAGGTCGACTGCCAAGCGTAGACCAGCGATGCAAGCCTCGTATTCTGCTTGGTTGTTCGAGGTTGAAAAACTGAAAGTTAGAGAAACTTCGATGATGATGTCGTTCGGGCTTTCTAACATGATGTCATTTCGGCCACGAAATCCGCCAGAACTTGCGGTTTTATAGCAGTTCGGGCTTCGTACTTGATCCCGAACTCTGATAGTTCTACCGCCCACTTGATCATTCTACCCGCGAGATCGGGCCTGTGCAGGATTTGCCGGATGGGGTAATTAGTCCGCACGACTACCTGGTGAGCGACGAAGTAATGTCGAAAACGTCGAGCTGCGATGATGAGAGCTAGAGCGATCTTTTCGACCTTCTGATAGCGACTCTCTGATCCATGTAGGGCTTTGCTTGCAAAGTAAACTGGGCTCTGTCCGATTTTTAACTCCCGCACAAGAACGGGCCTTAAGGCTTCCTCCGAGATAGCTAGATATAAGTATAAAGTTTCACCTTTGCTTGGTCTAGTTAAGATCGGAGGTTCGAAGAGGACCATTTTGAGCTGGTTTAAGGCCTCATCTTGCTCGGTGGTCCAGTTGAAATCCCCTTCCTTTTTTTTAAGTAGTTTGAACAGGGGAAGGGATTTGAACGTCGCATTTAATATGAAACGAGATAAGGCGGCAATCATGCCGTTAAGTTTCTGGACTTCCTTTTTGGTTGTCGGAGTTCGCATTTCTGTTACGGATCGACATTAGTCGGGATTTGCTTCGATTCCCCTTTCTGTTAAGTAGAAACCTAAAAATTTACCAGTTCGGACTCCAAAAGTGCATTTCTCTGGATTCAGTTTCATATTATTTTCCCGGACTTCTGAGAAGATCACTCTAAGGTCGTTGACGTGCTTGTCATCGTCTTCACTCTTGGCGATCATGTCGTCGAGGTAGACTTCAACACTCTTGCTGATTTGTTTTTGGGAGACTTTGTTTATCATTCTTTGGTACGTAGCTCCGGCGTTTTTCAAACCAAAAGGCATGACACGGTAGGTGAAGTTACCTTGGTCGGTCATGAAAGCAGTTTTTTCTTGGTCAGGAGGGAACATGGCAATCTGGTTATACCCGGAGTATGCATCCATGAATGATAACAAACGAAAACCTGAAGCGTTGTCTACGAGTCGGTCTATGCTGGGGACAGGGAAAGCGTCTTTTGGGCAGGCTTTATTAAGATCGGTGTAGTCAACGCACATGCGCCATTTTCCGTTGTTATTTTTAACCAGCACCGGATTTGATAACCAGGTCGTGTATTTGACTTCAGAAATGAAGTTTGCTTTTAAGAGATCGTCTACGGCTTTTGTGGCGGCTGTAGCTTTCTCGCTACTCTGTGCTCGCTTTCTTTGGGCGACCCACTTGTCTCCTGGATTAACTGCGAGTTGGTGGCAAGCAACTTCAGAAGGAATTCCGGGCATGTCTTCTACCGACCAGGTGAAGATGTCTGCATGATCTTTGAGACATTGGGTTAAATCAATTTTCACCTCTTCTGATAGATCGGCTCCGATCTTGATTCTTCTGGAGGGATCTTCGTCGAGCTGTACCTCGATGAACTCCCCATTAGGTTGGGGCCTTTTCATTTTTCGTTTGAGCTCTTTGGCCAACCCGTCATCATCTTCATCATCCATACTCTCAGGATCGTATCTTGCATCTAAGTCCGTTGCGTTCACCTCGGTAGGTCGGGCTTTACTCTTGGGAGTAGTGTTTTCGGGAAGGGGAACCCCTTCCTGCTCCAAAGTTTTTTTCTCGGTCTTGGTCCATAAGAAGAAGCATCTGGAAGCAGACTCCAGATCGGAGTTTAAAGTGATAACTTTATTGCAGAGAGAGTGGAATTTCATTTTTAAGTGCGTGGTGGACGTTACTGCTCCGAGCCTGCCTAAAGTCGGTTTTCCTATGATAACGTTGTAAATGGATTCACAAGGTAGGATAAGGAACTTGGTTTTGATGGTTCTCACCATTGGTTCAGCTCCGTAGGAAACCATCAATTCCAAATGGCCTAGTGGTTTTGTCCGGGACCCGTTAAATCCGGATAGGGCCGTTCCTCTGTATGGAGTGAGCTCCTCTCTGTCGATCCCCATTCTGTCAAGGAGATCGACAAAGATGATGTCAGATGAGCTCCCTTGGTCCACCAAAATTCTTCTCACTTCTTTGTTGGCAATGACTACCGAGATTATGAGGGGTACGTGTTTGTTGGGTTTCCCATCAATAAGATCTTCATCACTAAAAGAAAGTGGAGGTCGGTTTGTCGTGGTTGGCGTAGCTGAGGTTGAGGCCACGCTTAACAATTCTTTCCACTTTCGCTTCATTGTTTTTCCAGACTCCTCATGCTCGAAACCTCATGCGATCATCATCATCACTGAGTGACCTTTCGATGTTCTAGTATCATGATTTTCTTCGTCGGAATAGACCTTTGGCTTACCCCTTCTATTGGGCTCCTCGTTCCTCTCGTTTTTAACTTCGCCGGTATTTGCTCCAAATTTTTTCACATAACCGGACAATTTTCCCCGTTTGATCAAGTCTTTAATGTCGTCTTTCAAAGCATTGCAGTGGTTCGTGTCATGACCATTACTTCTATGATACCTGCAGTATTTGCTGGATCGTTGTCCAGATCGGGGAGGTAGAGGTTTGGGGGTCTTAACGTCTCTAAACTCGACATTCCAACATTCCCCATATAATTGGGCGTTGGAGACGTTGAGTTCAGTGTATACTTGGTGATGGTTCCGAGGTCGTGGATCCTTGTTACCTCGGTTTTCATTTCCTTGGTTATCTCTTTCGTAGCGGGGTTTTGATGGTCCGACCTGTGTTGACGGATTTCCGATCTTGGCGTTTTCCTCTTCATTGATGAAACATTGGGATAACTGGAGGAAATATTGCAAAGTATTAGGCTCCCAAGTGTTGACATGTTTTTTGAAAGGGCTTCCGGGGAGTAGGCCCTGCGCCATGAAGAAAATGCGAAAAGTGTCGTCTAGTTCTCGAACTTGAAAAGCTTCATTGTTGAATCTCTCTATGTATTCTCTGAGAGGCTCGTCCTCCTTTTGGATCACGGACATTAACACCGCTTTGTTCTTGGGTTTACTTTTGGAATGGGCAAATTGAACTGAAAAGAGTTTTGCCAATTGGTCCCAAGAGGATATGGAGTTTGTCTTCAAAGCCCGAAACCATTCCGATGCTACTTTGTCAAGAGTTAATGGGAAAATTCGACATTTCATCTCCATGGGGGGGTGAATAAGGTTATATGCTAAGAATGAAATCGTTTCAATTTTCAGACAATGCTAGTTTAAATTAAATGCGGAAAATAGAATTTAAACTATATGCACTATCCTAAGCACGCTATAGGTATGACAGATCTAGATACGGTGATATATTATGCTAACTATGCTATGATTGGTTTTAACACTAAGAAGATATTTGCATGCAGCATAATATAACAATAGACGTATATAAACGACAAATAAAGTAAAAGAGTAGGGAAAGAGGTACACCGTAATTTTTACAAGGTTCGGGATAAAAGCCCTGCGTCCTCGGCCTCTGGCTTTGCAACCTTTGGACTTGATAACAACCACTATATGAGAAGAACCCCTTCAATGTTTACAAGCAAGCAACTTCCCTATAGCTAATCTCAATTATCCCAAATTGAGAACCCGAGCTCCCCGCTAAGGATTTCGCAACCACTTCAATCTCCCCGATTGAACGACCCAAGAATACTTCCCAGGATTTCGCAACCACTTCAATCTCCCCAATTGAACGACCCAAGAACACTTCCCAAGATTTCACAATAACCACTTCAATCTCCCCGTTTAACGACCCAAGAATACTTCCCAGGCTTTCACAGCCACCACGAATAGAGATGAATACAATATTGAAATCTATGAACCAATCACTTCAGCAGAATAACAATATAGTAGAGAGAGATGATTGATTTTGAAAATGAAGAACTTTGAAATAAAGATTTGACAATGAAAGTTCTTTTTCTCTTTTCTTGTGATTTGAAATTGTACGCAGAAGAGATGTGTAGTGGTATATTGGATTGTGAAGCCAAGGTTTCTATTTATAGAGATCGTAAAAAAAATGACCGTTGGCCTACAATAATTGAAGATCAGAATTGATTATGTGTGAAGGCAAACCATGGGATAATCGATTCTTTGCCTTTAGAAATCAAGGGAATCGATTTCATGCTTAGTTGAATGAAGTGAGTAATCGATTCTTGGCCTTTAGAAAATAATGGAAATCGATTTCATGCTTAGTTGAATGAAGCACATAATCGATTCTTTGCTTAGGCTTAAGTATAAGAGCAAATCGATTATGTGCTTCTCAATAGATTATGAAATCGATTTCATGCTTATATAACAATGGATTAGGAAATCGATTCTTTGCTTCAACAATAGATTAGGAAATCGATTTCAAGCTTTATAATAGATTAGGAAATCGATTTCATGCTTTAGAAAATGATAGGAATCGATTTCAAGCTTTCCACAAAATTGTTTCTAGGTTTAGGTGCCACCTTATGCATGCATGCAATTTTATAAAATATTTTTCAAAGCTTGTTTTGATGCAACATGCATGTTTTGAAAAATCATCTCTCAGCTACTAAATGTCATAGACCTTAAGTGATAGGACCTTACACTGTGTCCTAATGAAAGTGGATAAACAAATAGGTCTTGACTTCTAAGGTGGCTTCTTCTCCAAGCTGCCCCGCTTTAATATTTCCTGCTCTTTGATTCATGTCACTTTGTCCTAATGAAAACGGATAAACAATTAGGTCTTGGACTTCATAGTTGCTTCTTCTCCAAGCCACTGCACTTTAGGATATTCTGCTATTTGAATTATGTCCTGTACTTTTATACATTGTAACCATTAGTAGACAAGATGTAATTTGTTATCATACAAAACAATGAGTGTTTCTCCTTGGTTCAACAACTTTGTCAAGAGTTAATGGGAAGATTCGACATTTCATCTCCATGGGGACGTTCCGGTATTGCATAGTGGTGTCGAATTGATCGAGGTGCCTGTCTGGATCGCCCGTTCCATCATACGTTTTCAGACCTCCGGGCGGTTTTTCGAGGTACCTAGAAACTCGGTAGCTGTCAATAGTCGCGGTGAATGGGCCCTTTCGCTCGGTTAACAGCGCCTGAGGTCGTGGCTGACGCTGGGGGGATGGGGATCAGGATAAACCTGGTGTCGAGGTTGTGCCTTTTCAGGGTTATCCCCTCGACTTCTGGAACGTCGTCTTGGAGATGAAGAGGCTAAAAATGAGCGAGGTTGGGGGGAGTTATCCAGTTCTTTAAGACCATCGAATTGTCGAGCCGGAGGATAACGGGAACCATCCCCTCGTTGTCGGTGAGGAGGAGAACGATGATATTCATCAAGATCGTCATATTGTCAAGCCGGAGGAGAATGGGAACCATTCCCTCGTTGTCAGTGAGGAGGAGAACGATGATCGTCATCAAGATCGTCATATTGTCGAGCCGGAGGAGAACGGGAACCATTCCCTCGTCGTCGACGAGGAGGAGAACGATGATAGTCATCAAGATCTTCATATTGTCGAGCCAGAGGAGAACGGAAACCACTCCCTTGTTGATGGCGAGGAGGAGAACGATGATAGTGTCTTCTCCCACCAATTAGCAAAAGAAAAGCTAGTTTGACTACTCACCCAATATATAAACCAACTTCATGACAGACGTTTGATATTGTGTAGTAACAGATGCAATTCTAGATTCCTCATTCCTAAAAATGCGTTCCGAGACAACCAGATACTCCAACAAGTAGTCAACCATATGATAAATTTTACCTTCCTAAACTTCTTACCTATACAAATATTCCCAGCCCACTTGAAATGATCAAAAATGTGATTGAAATCACAAAATAATTGATGCATCCAGGCCAAGATATGAGTCGAGACTTCAGTAGCGAACTTGCACTTGAGAAACAGATGATCCGTCTCTTCCTTATGTTCCCGACACAAAGGGCAAAAAGCTTCTTCCTCATTGGATATAACATGCCGATGTAGAAGAAGAGACCAGGTAGGGAGAGAACCGCTCAACAATCTCCATCCCAAAATTAAGCCTTTGGAAGGAAGAGCAGTTTTCCAAAGATCTGTAAATGCTCCATCAACCTTGTTACCAAGTGACTGTAACAAGATCTCACTGAAAAGATTTTAGAAGCTTCTAGATTCCAAGTCCACCTATCCTCCCTTCCTTTGTCCGACTTCACTTCCCGCAGTATAACGCTCAATAAATCAACTTGCTCAGCACATGTTGGATTTGAAAAATTTGGCCAAGGTAATTGCCAATGCCAAACATTCTGATTCCATTCGCCCACTTCTGAAATCTTCACTTGTTGGGCTTCACAACCTGCAAATAAATTAGAAAACACCATATCTTCATGTGACACCTTCTTAAACTCAAGACCACCAGGAGTGGGTCTATTTGACACTGGCTCACCAAAACACTTCTCAAAGTGCTTCTTCACCAACATCCTCAATCAAACCTCCATTGTCATTCAACAACACAAAGTTACCCCTTCTTCTATACTACATAAGAGAGTGGAAATACTTGGAATTCACGACACCTTCTTTGATCCAACGAGCCCTAGACTTTTGGCCCAAAAATTATTCTTTCAAACAAATATCTTTCCAGAAACAATCAAAAACTTCATTTCTATGTTGCATCGTCGCATTGTCCCAGTTATCATAGAGAGCCACATCCAGAGAATTAATATCGTTAACCAAAAATTCTATATTCAAATCTAAGCGCCCAAACACTTCCATATTCCATATTCCACATTCTCAGCTTCTCCATGAGTGACTTGAATTTCTCCTTTTGATTATATTTATTTGTGACACTATTACAATGTAGCGTAAAGCACAAACTAGAATTAAATTAAATTTCTTATAAATCATTACAACCTCACACATATATAATAATCTGGAATTGAATAAATGCGTGAATATGCCTTTTCCAGATTGAGATGCCGCTTGATTTAATGCCACGCGTAGTTCAGTTAGTGAACTAAGATTAACACAACAGTTCGGTTCTATAACTGAACTAAACTTAGCAGTTCAGTTAGTGAACTATTTTAACAACATCAGTTCAATTTACGAATTGTGTTGAAAAATTCAGTTCTTTATGATTTGGTTCAGTTTGGTTCTGCAGTTTAGTTTGGTTTTTTAGTTCTTTTTGTTGGAGTTTTCTTGCTTTCTTGGTGAGATTCTGGATACACAGTGAGTGGAAGGGAGAATAGAGAGAATAGAGCAAAAACAGAAAATAACAGTGAACAACTATAGAATTGAGGAGAGTAAAAAATCCTGTTATTCACACACTACACTTTAATTGATTTTTACACCTCTGTTTATATACAGTATTACTACTAGGCCCACTACTATGGCCCAATAGCTTATTTTTACTTATACAGCCAAAACTATTAGCTATTTGAATTACAATTACATCACACCCCCTTAATTCAAATCACTTAAACTACACATCCCAATCATATTCTTCATCTCTTCAAGCTTCCTTGGCTTCAATGGCTTTGTAAGCATATCTGCAGCTTGTTCTTCGGATCTGCAGTGTTCTATTTTCAGCTTGTTCTTGTTGATTTGATCACGAAGGAAGTGATACTTGATCTCTATATGTTTGCTTCGTCCATGAGCTATGGGGTGTTTTGCTAGATCAATTGCAGATTTGTTGTCCACTTTCAATACCATAGGATTGTCATTCTTCATCTTTAGTTCACTTAACAGCATCTCAAGCCACATAGCTTGACTTGCACCAAAAGCTGCTGATATGTACTCAGCTTCACAACTTGATAGAGCCACTACATTTTGCTTTTTAGAGCACCACGATATAGGGGCTCCACCAAGCATGAATATGTAACCTGAAGTGCTCTTTCTATCCTCAGTGTCACCACTCCAATCAGCATCAGTATAACCAGTTACTTCAATGTCAGCAGTCTCAGTTGCAGCAGGAAACAGAATTCCACAGTCTATGGTACCTCTGATGTATCTCAGAATTCTCTTTGCAGCTGTTAGGTGAGTCCTGTTCGGTTTCTCCATATATCTACTCACCAAGCCTACACTATAGGCTATATCAGGTCTTGAGTTACACAAGTATCTCAGAGAACCGATTACTTGCCTGTACAGTGTGCTGTCCACCAGTTTTTCAGAATCATCAATTGTCAATCTTCCACCTTGTTCTGCTGGTGTTGTAGCAGGGTTGCATTCCATCATTTTGAATTTCTTTAGCACATCAGTTGCATACTTCTTTTGGTGAAGAAATATGCCACTTTTGGATGTCACAAACTCCATCCCTAGAAAGTATGCAAGCCTGCCCATATCAGACATTTCAAATTCACTCATCAATTTTCCTTTGAAGATTTTGATCTCTTGCTCACTATCACCAGTGACTAGGAGATCATCTACATACAAACATATAATGATAACACCAGCTGAATTATCCTTCTTTAGATACACACCATGCTCTGTTATGCATTTCTCAAATCTGAGTTGTTGAAGAAAGCTGTCAACTCTTTTGTTCCAAGCACGAGGTGCTTGCTTTAAACCATATAAGGCCTTGTTCAACTTCAGCACTCTATCTTCTTTTCCCTTTAATTCAAAGCCTGGTGGTTGCTTGACATACACTTCCTCCTCCAGTGGACCATTGAGGAATGCGGATTTAACATCTAGTTGACTCATTGTCCACTTCTTCATGCTAGCAATTGCAACTATCAGTCTAATAGTCTCTATTCTGGCTACTGGAGCATAGATTTCATTGTAGTCTAGGCCTTGCTTCTGCAGAAAACCCTTTGCCACTAGCCTTGCCTTATATTTTGCCACCTCTCCATTTGGCTTCATCTTAGTCTTGTAAACCCATTTCACTTCAATAGCCTTCTTGTTACTTGGTAGTTTCATCATCTCCCAAGTGTTATTCTTCTGAATTGCCTGAAGTTCTTCCTCCATTGCCTTCTTCCAATAAGGATTAGCTAATGCTTCATTCAGTGAAATTGGTTCTGCTTCTGCAAGAAGCACCAACTGCAGTAGTTCACCATTTGTGTCTATAGCAGTGTCAGGAAATATCTCAAAGTCCTGGAGTCTGCTAGGTATGTTCCTCTGCCTCTGTGATCTTCTAGGTGGCTCATCAGCACTGTCATCAATTATTTCTGCAGATCCAGTATCAGTTGAAGCATCATTCTCTGCATTTAACTCAACTGTCACAGTATCAGTTTCTTTCTCCTTTGCATTACTCCAGTCCCATTCCTTTGTCTCATCTATTACAACATCATTGCTGATCACTACTTTCTTGTTCAAAGGATCATAAAGCTTGTAGGCACCTGTGCTGTGATAGCCAACTAGTATCATAGTCTGTGACCTAGGATCAAGCTTTCTTCTATTCTGTTCAGGTACATGTCTGTAAGCTAGTGATCCAAACACCTTGAAGTGCTTCACACTTGGCTTGGACTCACTCCATGCTTCTTCTGGTGTAGTGTCTTGCAGTCTCTTTGTGGGACTTCTGTTCAGGATATGAGCTGCTGTTGCCACTGCCTCTGCCCAGAATTCATTTGGTAAGTGCTTCTCTTTCAGCATGCATCTCACCATGTTCAGCAGTGTCCTGTTTCTTCTTTCTGCAGTTCCATTGTGTTGAGGTGTGTATGGAGCCACCACCTCATGAACAATTCCTTCATCTTTGCAAAACTTGTCAAATTCAAGTGAAGTATATTCACCTCCTCCATCTGTTCTTAGCTGTTTAATAGACTGGCCAGATTGTTTTTCTACTAGCAGTTTGAATTCTTTAAATGTTGCAAATACATCACTTTTTCTTTGCAACAAGTAAATCCACATTCTTTTAGTAAAATCATCAATAAAGGAAACAAAGTACAAGTTACCTCCATGAGACTTGACTTCAAAAGGTCCACATACATCTGAGTGGATTACTTCAAGTTTTGCTTTGGCTCTTGTTGAAACTTCTGATTTGTAGGACTTTCTGGGCTGCTTCCCTTCACAGCACTTGCTACATACTTGGCTTGGCATTTCAATTTGAGGCAGTCCTGCAACCATCTTCTTCCTCTGCAAAGTATTCAAGCTATTAAAGTTCAAGTGCCCCATCCTTCTATGCCATTTCCAGGCCTCCTCACTGATCTGTGCTGACAGACATTTCTGCTCAAAAGTGTTAGCACCTACCTTGAAGGTCCTGTTCTTTGATGCAGGAGCCTTCAGGACAGTGTTCCCTTCTTTGTCTGCTACTACCATGAATCCATCACTCATGTTCATTGAGTAGCCTTTTTCAAGTAATTGCCCCAAACTAAGCAAGTTACTCTTCATCTGAGGTACATACAGTACATCACTCACCAACACCTTCTTACCATCTTCTCTCCTTATAGCTACCTTGCCAATTCCTTCTGCCATGACAGCTCTACCATCACCAAACCTTATCTTTCTTTTTACAGTTTCATCAAGCTCACAAAACCAGTCTTTGTGACCAGTCATGTGATTGGAACAGCCTGTATCAAGATACCACCATTCCTCTTCACCTATTTCTTTATTTTTAACTGCCATTAACATCACTTCATCACCTGTTATACTGTCAATAATGGCCATAAGCATCACTGTTTCTTCATCATCAGAGTCATGAGCCAGCTGTGCCTCTTCATTCCTCTTCCTAGGCACCTTAGGATTTTCACACTCATCAGCATAATGACCCCATCTTTGACAGTTATAACACTGTATTTCATCCTTTGATTTCTTCTTGCTCTTTCCAGAACTGTCACCCCCTTTCTTCTGAGCTCCATTCTTTGAGCCTCCTCCTTCATTCTTGTTGTTCTTCCATTTCCCTTTACCCTTCTTATTCTTCCAAGAGTCACTTCCACTATTTCCTTTCTTCTGTGACTGAGCATACAATGCTCTATCACCTTCTTTCTCTTCTTTCTTGGCAATCTCCCTACTCTTCAGTTTTATTTCATGTGCCTCTAAGGATCCAATCAATTGTTCCAATTTCAAACTATCTAGATCCTTAGATTGTTCTATTGCCGAGACCACATTATCAAAATTAGGAGTAACCCCAGTGAGAATCTTTTCTACTTTCATTGAATCACTTACCACCTCACCACAGCTACGCATCTGATTTGTTAAAGATACTAACCTGCTTACGAATTGTGCTACGATTTCGCTTGGCTCCATCTTCAACAGCCCCAATTGACAACGCAGTGACATCAATTTCATCTTCTTCGCTTGTCTATCACCGGAGTAAGTAGTTGCTAGTACGTCCCACGCTTCTTTTGCAGTTTCGTACTCAATTATCTTCTCCAAAACGTTCGCATCAACGCATTGATGGATCAAGAAAATTGCTTTGTCATCTTTCTTTGATTGTTCACGAAAAGTTGCTCTCTGAGCCTCCGTAGGAGCCGCTTCCAGTGGTGTCACGCCATTTCTGATCACTTCAAGCACACCTTGATATCGGAAGACTACCTTCATTTGAGCCGTCCATCGCTCGTAGTTGCTTCCATCAAACACCGGTAGCTTCGCCGGAATTTGCCCATTGTTCGTGTTCCCTTGCGTGGCCGCCATCACCTCCGCCCTGAACCGCTTGCTCTGAGGCCAATTGTTGGAGTTTTCTTGCTTTCTTGGTGAGATTCTGGATACACAGTGAGTGGAAGGGAGAATAGAGAGAATAGAGCAAAAACAGAAAATAACAGTGAACAACTATAGAATTGAGGAGAGTAAAAAATCCTGTTATTCACACACTACACTTTAATTGATTTTTACACCTCTGTTTATATACAGTATTACTACTAGGCCCACTACTATGGCCCAATAGCTTATTTTTACTTATACAGCCAAAACTATTAGCTATTTGAATTACAATTACATCACTTTTGAACAGCCCTACATATTCACGTAATACTATTGAGCTGGTGAGAGGTGTGAACATGCATGAAGCGGTGGATGTTGAGGTTGCTCTACTATTTGTTATGGATAAAACTCAGAACTCAAAATTTGTGATGAATTTGGATTTGCGGATTAAGAGAACAAGATTTTGAGGAACGAGTCATCACCGGAAAGGAGATTCAAATAGTGACTCTTTTGAGACATTGAAGAAATATTTGAATTCGAAGGTCTGCCATGGATAATTCGAAGATGGACTATCGAAGTGTGTGGCTTCTCCAAAAAGTTAACAAACAATTTTTGGGAGTTTCCACATAAGCTTGTGGGTAGATGGAATGATCGAAGGCCAAAGGGTGAGTTGGAAACCAAACAGTGTAGTAATCATTGATGAATCATAGCGTAGTTTAGTAACTAATTGGACATGTGTCCAACCTGCTAGTTATATTTGTAAAACTCTATAACTACCGGTTGTTGGAAACATTGGATTAAAAATAAATATTGTTAGGAATGAAAGGAGACGAATGAGAAGTTGTGAGCCGGCAAAAACTACTGTCTTGAAAGCAAATTTTGGGGGACCTCCGGTACAACCCAATATTCGGTTTGCTCTCCAAGATTTTCACAGCACCGAGTCTGGACCTGTACACTTGAGGCCAGAATCACGTTGGAGTTTCACGAACAATACCCAAAAAAAATATGAAAAAAACAAGTAGATGAAAATCATTTTATTTTTCCAATAAGTTCTCTCTCGTCAAATGATTTTTTGACCAACCCATTTCTTTCTCACTTCCCTCCTTCATTTGTTCCACTTCTTATATTCTTATATTGCCAAACTATACCGTTGGATAAAACCCAATGATGTCATTTTTTTTGGTTTTACCGATACGATATCCACCACTGACCGCAGTGACTAATCGTCTCGCTGAATTGTAGGTGTCTCGAGGGGCAGGACAACTGGCCCAAAGTTTTAACGCTGCTCCGTACCCAATGTAGGGATCGAACCCCTGACCCTTGTTAAGGGAGAATCAGCCCCAACCGCTAAACCCACGCTCTGGGTTAATGAATGATGTCATTGTCACCAAGTAAATGTCATTCAATGGTACGTATTACCATAAAACTTAAATGTCAATAATAAAAATTAATTATCTTGAAAATAATAAGACATATATATATATATATATCACTACAAGAAATTCGCGTATTTCCGGCGGAAAAAATCCGCCGGAAAAGCGGCTTTACCGGCGGATTTTTTCCGCCGGAAAATCGTTCGCAGGTAACGGTTATGGCGGAATTTCCACCGATAATTTCCGGCGGATTTTTCCGCTGGTAATTTCGGCGGATTTTTTCAGCCGGTAATGAACATTTCCGGCGGATTTTTTTTAAATACAAAATATTTTTTTTGAAAAATCCGCCGGAAACGCGCATTACCGGCGGATTTTTCCGCCAGTAATTTCTGGCGGGTTTTTTCCACCGGTAATGGGCGTTTCCGATGGATTTTTTAAAAAAATAAAAAATAATTTTTTTTGAAAAATCCGACGGAAATGCACACTACCGGCGGTTTTTTTTAAAAATTTTTTTTTCGGATTTTAAAATTTAATATGTAATTTAACAAGAAGTAAGAAAAATGAAAATGAAGTAGAATATGAGAAAAATTATATAGAACAGAATGAGAAGAAATAAAGGAATGAGAATGAAGAAGTAGGAATGAATAAGAAGGAAAGAGAGTATGAGAAAAAATAATATTGGAGAGAATAAAAATAAACAAGTTAGAAGGAATAAGAATGAAGAAGAGTATGAGAAGTAATAATATAGGAGAGAATAAGAATGAAGAAGTAAGAAGGAATAAGAATGAATGAGAAGGAAGAAGAAATAGGAAATATAGAAGAGAGGTGTAGAGAAATTTATGGAGATTGGAGAGTATGAGAAAGAAGAAGAAAGATACGATAGGGAAAGTGTAGAAAAGAATGAGAAGGAAATAAAGAGTGAAATGAGATAAGGAGAAGAGTGTAGGAGAAAGTTTTATTTATAGGCATTTTCGAACGGTTCCGGCGGATTTACTAGCGGTTTTTTCCGTCGGAAATGTGCATTACCTGCGGATTTTTTTAAAATAAAAAATAAAAGTAATTTTAAAAATCCGCCAGAAACGCGCATTACCGGCAGAAAAATCCGCCGGTAATGCACATTTGAATGTCATTATTCCAACAACCCCCCACTAATGGTAAGCAAGTGGAAAAACACATTTAAATTTTGTAGAAAATAGAATTTTTGGGCAAGGAAATGCTTTTTCATGCTTAAGTGTTAATATCACGAAGATTGAATTAACACGTAGTGAAATGAGGCAACACCTTTTGTCCAAGAAGTGAATTTCTCTTGAACTAAGTGGACTTAAGATGAGACCCCCACAACACACACTTTTGCCTTTAAAATTGTGAGAGCTCCGTGATATATTATTCACACAAAAATTGAGGCCCTTATATACCTTGGGTTACTCATGAGTGCTCTAGAAAGATTGCCTAAGTCTTTCACAGAAGGAGGCCTTCCCCTTCACACTCACGTAGGTAGATACATCAAGTGCGTCTCTATAGCACTAACCATGTCAAAGTGCATCTCTATAACTAGCCATGTCAAAGGCTATGTATCTATTAAGAGCTCATGGCTCAACCTCACATCAAGCACTACCGCACGCCATAGGGATGAAAAATGTAGTGCTTATAGGAGTATTCATATGGCTTCGTTTGACCACAAATGGGTATCCACCGTATTTTCTTTCACTCAAGGCTAAAAGCTCATCCGCCTTGACGTTTCCAATACAACTTTCTTGGGTAATCTTTTCACATAAAGATCACAAAAATCCATCCTTCACTTTTCACATACTCAAGTGAAGCAACCTCATTTCAAGATAACTTTCTTGGGTAATCTTTTCACAAAAAGATCATTTTTCTTTCACTTTTCACATACTCAAGTGAAAGAACATCAATTTAATTAGGTGTCTCAAAACACTGTCTCATTTTAAGTGTCTCACACCACTATCTCGCACACATCGATTGATACTTATGAATCACCATGGAGTGATGTAGGTCTCTTCACAAAGGTTTCTCAACTGTTAAACCTCTCAACCACTATGCTTCTCGACTAGCAAGTTCAGGAACTACAAAACAAATTCCATTAGAAATCACTGACTATATATACATGACTACTTTGATAGTTTTCAAGATATTTCTAACATATAAGCAGAAATAATTTCCTCAATAATTTAATCATCTTGTTCTGTTTCTACTCATAAATATAGTGTTAAAAAAAATTAAACCAAACTTTCTTTCTTGTCCGTTTCCCTTTTTTTTTCTTGTTCACCACTATAAATTTTTTGACCTCACCGGAAAAATTTTCAACTACACCTCCCACATCTTGTCAAATAAAGTAATTCCCCATGAAAGATATTATTTAGTGTATATAAAAATGCAATCAATATTGCTCTCCATATATATATATATATATATATATATATATATATATATATATATATATATATATATATATATATATATATATATATGAAAGTTAACCATCATGAATTATATGGTTCATTAAAACACCAATTTGGACCATATTAATTCACCAACAAAATATAGTTTTTTTTTTGTTTTTTCCCCATGTATAATCCAACAAAATTTAGTCATTTTGTATTTTATTTGAAGATGCGACTTGACTTCAAAAATCACAAAACATTTATGGAAACTCAATAACGTATCCAAAACATGCCTCTAAATTATTATTTTTTTCATTTTTAGTCATCACCAAATAGACCAAAAAATTCAGAACAATATAAAGGTTCTTAAAATCACACTACTTGTTCAGATAATCATGTATAAACATGAAAATGTTCATAAAAATATTTTGAAATGTCAACAAAGTATTACTAACACATTAAGAACCAAAGTCATGCATATAGCTTTCATGTAAGCCACTTTTAAGTTGTTCTTCAATTTTCAAATAAAACCATAACAACATGAAGTTTCCGATATATACTCACAATTTGGAACCACTTTTTAGCATACCAAAGCTTTACAATAAATTTTGAAAATTTTTACTAATATTTTATCACCATTTCATGATAATCATATGAATACTTTTCCTAATTTTTCACTAGTACGAAAAATTTCATATAATTTTATGCAATCAACAACACACAATCACATTGCTTTAAAATCTATACGTGTAGATTTTTGAGTTCATCACTTGCTTGGACTCCAAGCTTGTCTCTTGATTGCAACTCAAATAAGCCTCATTTGCACTATCCTCCGATAGGTGCTTGACCATTCCTTTCATGAAGGATCCAATGAACGATCCTTTGTAGATTCTCCACACAACTACAAGGGAGAGAAATCACAAACAAATATCAATATTTCCAAAAGATAAAATATAATAATAATTTTGCTTTCAAATTGTTGGAAACATTGGATTAAAAATAAATATTGTTAGGAATCAAAGGAGAAGAATGAGAAGTTGTGACGCGGCAAAAACCACTACCTTTAAAGCAAATTTCGGTGGACCTCTGGTACGACCCAATATCCGGTTTGCTCCTCAAGATTTTCACAGCACCGTATCTAAACCCGTGCACTCGAGGCCAGAATCACGTTGGAGCTTCACAAACAATGCCAAAAAAAATATAAAAAAACAAATGATGAAAATCATTTTATTTTTCCTGTAAGTTCTCTCTCGTCAAATGATTTTTTGACCAAGCATTTCTTTCTCACTTCCCTCCTTCTTTTGTTCCACTTCTTATATTATTATATTGCCAAACTATACCGTTGGATAAAACCCAAATGAATGATGTCATTGTCACCAACACCAAGTAAATGTCATTCAATGGTACATATTACCATAAAACTTAAATGTCAATAATACAAATTAATTATCTTGAAAATAATAAAACTATCGGTTACTATATATATATATATATATATATATATATATATATATATATATATATATATATATATATATATATGTCTGTGTATTTACTAAAATCAATAAAATATTATAAAAGAAATTAATTATATAATGTAACTTACACTTGAATGTCATTATTCCAACACTAGTTAGCGCATAAGCATGAGGGCGAAACTCATATCATATTGTAACCTCGACGCGCCTAACACATTCGATTAAACAAGATCCTTGGCTATTTTGGTGAAATATGCATGCAGCTCTTTCATCAGTACTATTTGTGTGTCCTTGGCCGACGATTGTGCTACTTGGTCTCCCCTTCCATCCTCGACAAGGGTCTTCCTTGGGGGAATGGGAGTCCACTACAAAAAAAGCAGTATAGGCGACAGATTTTTCTGTCGCTAATGACCAAAAATTCGTCGCTAATGTGCCTTAGTGAGGGAATTAACTACGTGTTGCGCCCGAAAAAGTCCCCGAAGGAGAACCTTCCTCGTTCACAACTTTTCCTAAGACAATGAAGCCGCCACCAATATTTATTAAGGAAAATATTAGGAAAACCTTTTTTGGAAAGCGATTGGTCTTGCGAAACTAGAGAATAGGGTTCGGGTGTCGGTTACGCGCAGGGAAGGTGTTAGCACCCCACACGTCCTCTCTACTGATAGGGAACCTTTAATTAAATGTGTGGTTTTAGTGTGTTGACTTGAAAATACTTAATTTTGCCTCTCTACTTCTTATTGAAGAATTCTTAATGAAAACCTTTATTTATTATGAAAAAGGGGGGAAAATGGTTTTTTAGAAAAAAAAACGCTTGACGGGACATGGCCCGCTCCTACGTATCTCCCGGTGCGATGGAGAACTCAAAGCTACGTAGTTCTTCTTTATCCTGAAAAAGGTTTTTGTCTTTTATCTTTTTAGTGAGTTTTCGAAATAGGACGAGCATTTAGTGAATGATTAAACTAACCAAGGTTATGGGTAATCACCGCTAAGTACTCTTGAAAATGAGAGTCACTACCGCCAGTCAGACGAACAAAGGTTCTGATTGACTATTAGTAGTGACTCGTTTTTATTTGTTCTTTTGAAAGGAGTTTTCGAAAGAGATTGATTGGCACGAATGATCAAACTAACAAAGGTTATGAGTGATCATCGCTTGTTCTTTTGGGAAAAAGACATCGCCACCAATGGCTAGACGAACAAAGGTTCTGATTAGCCACTAGCGACGACGGGTTGAAAATGTTTTTAGAAAGGAAAAGGTTTTCGTTCTGAAAATGATATTGGTTTGCAAAAGTGATTATTTTTTGTTATGAAAATAACTCTTTTCTTTTGTTATGCAAATGCTAATCTTTTTATGATTGCGCTTGACGAGAATGTGACTCGCTCCTACGTATCCCAAATGGGAATCAAAGCGACGTAGTTCTAACGAGCCTTGAAAGTGAAAGTCTTTTTGCTTTGGTTTTGAAAAGTGAGGGGCGCTCATGATGATCAAACTAACAAAGGTTATGGGTGATCATTACTGGCACTTGCCATGATTTTTGATGTTTGGGAAAATATCTTTTGAAATTGAAAGCATTCATGATAATCAAACTAACAAAGGTTATGGGTGATTATCACAAGTAGCTTATGCATATGAAAACATCCTTTTTTTGAAATTTAGGCTCTTAGGACAACCAAACTAACAAAGGTTATGGGTGATTGTCACTAGTCACCATTTTCATGCTAGGCCATTTAGAAAAGAAAGCAATGAATGCAAATCGAATCCTTAGGCAAATAACAATCTCATTTGAATTCTTGAGCAAATATTAGCCTAGACTACACATGTTAGACCACAACACATAAATAGGCAAAGAAGGAACTTGAATTGGGCATTAAGCAAAAATACAAGAGTGGGCAAGATTGAACCTAAATGCACATCTAGTGGAAGATGCTAGGCGAGAACCATACTCAAATATTTCTACAAAACGCAAGGGAATCTAAATGCACATCTAGTGGAAGATGCAATGTGAGGAATGGGCCTATCTAAGTATTAATGATTCCACATGGGAGTAGACAAGGAAGTCGTAGGCACAAATGAATTCAAAAGAGTAGCCTCAAGCATGATCATTGGCAAACCCTAAACAAGCAAGTCATCTTAACAATCAAAACACCAAAGCATGTTGAATCACTTTGGTCAATCCTCAACACTTAAATTAGTGTGCGCAAGTGCACAAGTGTGAATCTTCTTGCCAATCATCAACTTAAACAACATATAGACTGTTGCGCCCGAAAAAGTCCTCAAGGGAGAACCTTCCTCGTTCACAACTTTTCCTAAGACAATGAAGCCGCCACCAATATTTATTAAGGAAAATATTAGGAAAACCTTTTTTGGAAAGCGATTGGTCTTGCGAAACTAGAGAATAGGGTTCGGGGGTCGGTTACGCGCGGGGAAGGTGTTAGCACCCCACACGTCCTCTCTACTGAGAGGGAACCTTTAATTAAATGTGTGGTTTTAGTGTGTTGACTTGAAAATACTTAATTTTGCCTCTCTACTTCTTATTGAAAAAGTCTTAATAAAAATCTTTATTTATTAGGAAAAAAAAGGGGGAAAAAAGGGTTTTTAGAAAAAAAAACGCTTGACGGGACATGGCCCGCTCCTACGTATCTCCCGGTGCGATGGAGAACTCAAAGCTACGTAGTTCTTCTTTGTCTTTTTGAAAAGCTTTTGTTTTTTATCTTTTTTAGTGAGTTTTTGAAATAGGACGAGCATTAGCGAATGATTAAACTAGCAGAGGCTATGATGAATCACCACTAAATACTCAAAAAGAGAGTTGTACCGCTAGTCAAACGAACAAAGGTTCTGATGGACTATCAATAACTCTTTTCTTGACGAGCATTACGAAAATAACTCTTTTCTTTTTGTTATGCAAATGCTAAACTTTTTATGATTGCGCTTGACGAGAATGTGACTCGCTCCTACGTATCCCAAATAGGAATCAAAGCGACGTAGTTCTAACGAGCCTTGAAAGTGAAAATCTCTTTGATGAGGTTTTAGAAAATGAAGAGCGTTCATAATGATCAAGCTAACAAAGGTTATGATGGATCATCACTAGTAACTCTCTTTGAAAATGCCTTTTGTAAATGCAAGCTTTCATGGTGATCAAACTAACAAAGGTTATGATGGATCACCGCTAATAACTTGTTTTGATTCTTTGGTACTTAGAAAAATGCTTTTTGAAATTGGACGCGTTCATGATAATCAATCCAACAAAGGTTGTGATGGATTATCACTAGTAGCTTGCTTTATGCTTGCGAAAATTCTTTTGAAATTGAGGCTTTCATGACAATCAAACCAACAAAGGTTGTGATGGATTGCCACTAGTAACCATTTTTATGCCAGGTTGGTTTAGAAATGAAGACAATGAATGCAAGAAAGAATTGGTGGATTCAAGCATAACACAATCAGTGGAATCAAATCATTAAGCAACAATATTTAAATTCGCAAAGAAAAATCAAGTCTAAACTACACATAGTAGATCACAACGCATAGGTAGGCAAGGGAGGAACTTGAATTAGGCATTAAGCAAAAATACAAGAGTAGGCAAGATTGAACCTAAATGCACATCTAGTGGAAAATGCTAGGCGAGAACCATACTCAAACATTTCTACAAAACGCAAGGGAATCTAAATGCACATCTAGTGGAAGATGTAAGGAAGGAAATGGAGTCGTCTAAGCATTGATGATATTCTATATGAGAGTAGACAATGAAACTGTAAGCTCAAGCAAAAGAGTTGTCTCAATCATGATCATTAGCAAGCATAAGCAAGCAAATTATTTAGCAACCAAAGTATCAAAGAATGTTGAATCACTGTAACTCTAAATGTAATGAAATGCTTAGTATGCAAGAACAAATTGACGATCTATATTTTTGATGCTAAAACTTTGATGATGTTGCTAATATTCAAGGATATACCTTAGCTCCAAGCTAAATAAGCAAGAAATAATATGAATGAGTGCTAAACCATTTGAATTTACTCTTTAACCTTCAACCTTGAGCTTGATTCTAGAGATTTGGAGATGAATCTTTGAGAAGAATACAAGAATGATGAGGGGGATGTTGAAGTAAAACAAAGGGTGTAAATAGCACTATGGGCTTTTAAGAAAATAAAATAAAAAAAAGCCAAATGGGGTTGTATGTGAGTAAAACAGGGGTCTAAAATAACAAAAAGGGGGGGTATTGAAGAAAGAGGTGCGAACAGTAGCCCCATAATCATCTTTTGATGGGCTGGTCCGTAGGTTCTCTTGCGAAAAAATAAAAAATAAAAGGAAACGGGCCTAGGGGGTGCAAGACAGAAAATAAAGGGGTGTGAACAACAGTTTTGCTAAAAAGCGTAAGTGGGTTGTATTTGGAAAAGGGTGGGGTGGAAAGCTGAAATGTTTTCATTTTTGGTTGTTGGTCTGCTGGCCCACGAAACACACAAAAAAGGCCTATCGAGGGGGGTCCTCGCAGTAAAACAGGGGGTGTAAAAGGTAATCTGAAAGAGAAAAGAAAAAAAAAAAAAAAACCAATGGACTACCTAAGGCCCATGATAATTAACCTAAACTAAAATCATTTCATCATCACTTTCCAGCCGCAGCAATGCAATGCCAGAGGAGAGAAAAAAAATTTGAGAAAGGAGAGAGAGAGGAAGAGAAACGAAGAGAGAGAGAGGGGGAGGAGGATTTTGCAAAAATGAGAGAGGGACGGTGAGAGAGATACGACGATGGTGGTGTACGGTGGCGGCGTTTTTGGTGGACGGTAATGGAGGGAGTGGTGCTCACGGTGGTGATGGTGGAGAGAGAGAACCGAAGGGAGAGAGAGGAGAGGGGGGGTGCGACGGTGGTGGCGATGGTTCGCGGTGGTGGATGGTGTGGTTCTCTCCACTTCTACATTTTTCCTCCCTCAATTTTTTCCCCTCCATGTTGTTATTCATCAAATCTCATGGTCCTGGAAGTATTGTTGTGTATGGTGTTGTTATTATTTTCTTTTGTTTCTCAATGTCCCTACGGTTCTTCCCCCCCTGTGTGTTGGTAAAATTATTCTCTCCTTTTTTGTTACAATCCCCCCCTTGCTGTTTCCTGTTTTCAGTCCCCCCTTTTTCTTTGTCTTTCTATTCACAATTTTTCTAATTCATCCCCTCCCCCCTTCAGTCTTGATGTTCGCCCATTTATAGAGGGAGTTGTTGTTTGTGAACTGCTGTATACAATTGTGAAAGGGAACCGTAATAAAACTTATGAACCAAAGGAACCGGCGCGTTTTGGCTGTCCCTGTGAGCAGAGGGGTGGTCCGTAGAGGAGAGCAGAGAAACTATTATGTACTGAGTGTTTTTTTGTGTAGAGAGGTGGGCTGTCTGCAGGGGATGATGGCGTGGAGCAGGACTGTTACTTGTAAAGATGGTATTTACTTTAGCTTAAAAATGGGAAAAGGTAAAAACAACTAAAAAGGAAATTGAATTTAATTCTGAAAATTAAAAAAACAAAGATGGTATCCAATGTTGCTTTATTGTATTTAATTCAATTCTGATTTACAATTTAAATTGTAATGTATATTTGTAACTTTGATTTTTAATTCTATATAAAAACATATTTTAATTCTTTTTTTTATTTGCAATAAAAAGTAAATAAGTTTTACTAATTACAATAAAAAAAACACGCAAAACTGTTAACGAGCACCAAACGGCTCGTCCCAACGATAAAAATCTTAAAAAGCAGACAAGTAATATTTTTTATTTTTTGATAAACTTTGAATTAGCCGGACAAAATTGGGGTATGACAGCTGCCCCTCTTTATTTAAATTTTACCAAGAAATATGAATTGCGCGAGACATATTTCGAAGGTAAAATAGAAATAAAGAATTCAGAAATTATACCAATTTTGTCCATTTGGAGAAACCCGAATTTTCCTTTTTTTTTTTTTTTGGAAAGATAGACACTCTCGTGTCGATGCGAAAATAGTAAATGAACACTAACGTGTAGACAGAAAAGGTAAAATGGGCACTTGCGTGCAGACAGACAAGGTAAAATAGGCACTTGCGTGCAGACAGAAAAGTAAAATGGACACTTGCGTGCAGAAAGCGTTAAATTGCCCAGGCTGCCTAAAACCTGTAATCCTTAAACGAACTCTTGACGAATCCGAGTTTGCGCGTGGCTTTGAGGAGCACGTTCTTCCTGTTGGCCTTTTCGAGTGACCGGGGGGATCGTTATCAGCTCCGGAACTGATATACAGATCAATGCACGGCGTCCACTGTATCTTAGGCTGATACAACTATTCCGTTGAACCTCACATGGGGCTGCGGTCCATCGCGTTGCTCGTACACGATGTGAGACCTGGGCAGAAGAGAGCGATGATCTCTGTGCTCCAATCCGCAATGCGCGCTTGAGGGCTCTCTTTTCTTTTCCCTCTTTCTTTTCTATTTCTCTCTTTTCTTTTTTCTTTCTGAACTCCCAACTTGGGGGAACATTTTCTGGAATCTGGGGGCGAGGGCTAACACCGAAGTGCTCATCCTCTCTTTGTACCTGTAGCTGAAAATGGACAAATGCATGCAATGCAAATGCCATGATTGCTGTTTTCTTTTTTTCTTATGATGAATGATGAGTTTCTTATTTCCTTTGTCTATGTCGGATGAATGCATGATCTTCTACTGTTCTTATATGCTTGATGAATGCAATGATTTTCCTTTTCTTCTTTTGTCTGTACGCAATGCATGATTTTCTTTTTCTTTTTCTTTTACTTATGTCTGATGAATGCATGATTTTCTCCTGTTCTTATATGTCTTTTTCTCTTTCTCTAGCTTCTCTTCTTTCTTTTTCTTTCTTTTCTTTTCTTTTTGTTGCTCTCTTGGCTCTTCTCTTTTCTCTCCTTTGGCTTCTCTTTTTTGCTCTTTTAAGAATCATGGGTATGCGAATGCAAAGCTTTGGTGTTTGATGACATGGAATGCTCATGTATTTTAATGGAATGACATGCAAAGGAAAACTTTCTCTTCTTTGTTTTTTTTTTTTATGAAATGGGAATATTGCTATAAAATGATGAATAACATGAAATGATGAATGACATGGGATGTTCTAGCTTTCTTTTCTTCTATGAGATGCAAGTATTGGTGTGATGCAACTGTATTGCTTGGATGTTTCATGGGATGATGAATTTTTGGTTCTTTTTGTTTTATGGAATGCAAACATTACTATGATGTAGACGACACTGAATGTTTTTGTTTGTTTTCTTTTATGGCGTAGGGACCTTAGGATTCTTGAGTGATCAATTCAAGTGTCCTATCGTGGTGACTATTTCGAATGTACACTCGACTTAGTCTCCTATTTATTGAAAATGATTTTGTATGATGAGACTTGATTTGATGTCTGATGCAATGATGATGAATGCTTGGTTCGCTAGAACGAAAGCAGTAGATGAACACTTGGCATGCTGATGAGAAAGCAGTAAATGAACACTTGGCGTGCTGATGAGAAAGCAGTAAATGAACACTTGGCGTGCTGATGAGAAAACAGTAAATGAGGATGAACACTTAGCGTGCTTTTAATGAACCTCTTGGGACCCGAGGGCATTTGAACTCCGAACTGAAGGAGTGACTGGGAATGAGATTTTGAGACTGACAAGTCCAGGATGACTGACTTGAGAATTAGATTGAAGATTAACACTTGAAGTGCTGATTCTTAGAACTAGGTATGAGGATTAACATCTTGTGTTCATCCGCATTTTGCTTAGCAATGCCATGAACGGGACATGTAATGCAAACATATGCCATGATTGATGTCTTGAATATTATGGAATGCTTTTGTTCTTTTGTATTTGCTTCTTCTATGAAATTCAAACATTAATATGATGTGGTGCCCTGATGTTTGAATGCAAGTGTATGCGGTGATTGATGCTTTGATGAATGGAATGCTCCTGTTCTAACTTCTATTTGTTTCTTTTTTGCTTCTTCTATGAAATGCAAACATTAATATGATGCGATGCTCGGATGTTTGATGCAATGATTTTTGTTCTTTTTTTTTTATGGAAATGCTAACGTTAATATGATGCAAATGCACCGCTTTAATGTTTGAGGCTTGAATGACAAAGGAATGCTTATGAAATGATGAATGATATGGAATGCTGAATGACAGGGAATGTTTCTGTTCTTTTTGTTGTTTGTTTGGAGTTTGCGAGTGAGAGTCAACACTGGATGTGCTAATGAAAAAGCAATGAATGAGAAGACATGAAATGAGGATCGCTTGGGATCAAGGGGGTAGCTTTGAATTATGGACACAAAGGTCTGGTTTATGGGTCAACATATGCCTGTATTGATCTAATGGTCTGAAGGATTTTGATGATGCAATGGCGCGTGCAATGATTAGTATCTTGTGGAATGGTGAATGACATGGAATGCTTTTGTGTTGCTTTTGTGGTTTCTTTTCTTTGTTTTCTTTTTGCTTTCTTTGCTTTTTCTATGAAATATCTGATGCAAAATGTAATGCTCTAATGATGCATATGCTATAATGAATGGATTGAAATGCCTAGGTGCAAGAGATAAACATTTTGTGATGATGAGATGCGAGACTTTGAATGCAAGGAATTGAGATGACTATTGCCCATTCTGTTGAAAAATTGAATTTGATTCAAACTCCGGTGTTCTCAAGGTTTTTATTTACAAACAACCTCACTTGTTTTCTCTTTCTTTCCATGATGACTGAATTTTAGATATCACGTAAACAACTTGTGCTCTCTCTTTTTGAAGCATTGTCTAGTAAGCATGCATAGGAGTGCAAATGTGAATGAATGAGTCGGTTAACTTGGAATTGGTTTGGGGCATGGACATCTATGGCAAGTGAAGGAATGACAGACATGGTTATTGCCGAAGCTTATGAGGGACCAAGAGATACAAGATTGCCCCAATTCAGGTCTTTGACGAGTGAATAACTTGCCCCTGTCTAGTGGTGACAACAACTGGGGCGTAGAAGATGATGAATTGGGAATGCTTCGGCTTTTGAAAGGGAAGGTGGATCAAAAGAGATTTTGTCTCAACCCATAAAGTTTGATGTTGCCCCAGTCATAACAAAGACAAAGCTGCCCCAATTAGAATGACAAGGCATTGTTTAGGATAGTGGGTTGAGAGATTGCCCCGGTGAGGTTTTGTAGGAATGAATGAGGTGAAGGAATGGGAACGCACTTGCCCCACTTTCGAATGACATTTCAAATGGTTTCTTTGAGTGAGGTTGTGAAAGGCGACAGAGCTATGGTGATGGTTATGAACTGAGGGTAATATATGAATGGGGTGGGCAATGAACAAACCCCCCCAAAGTTGAGAGGTGAAGGGAATGCCCCCTAGTACACACTTTTGGTTTTCTTTAAGAACAACTCAAATGCAATGAAAGTTTTGACTTTTTAGTATGATGGGAGGCTCCACTTGGTGACCACTAGACCTTGTTTTAATGCAACACGAATGCATCTTGGAGTGCAAGTCCTTCTTCTTTTTTACCAACTTTCGTTTTTTGATTGTTTGTTTTTTCTTTTTGAGCAGCTTTCTTTTTTCTGCTTGTTTTTTTTTTTTGGGCAAACACGTCGCAAATAGATAAACTTATTTGTCCTAAAATTAAAACTTGAGAAAACGAAAGCAATTAGTCATTGATCGGAATGGACTTTTTAGGGTTGCGATGTGGAGAAGGGGGTGATTGAGCTTAATGAAGTGTTTGGAGCTTTTATGAAAGGAGAGACGGTTAAATTTAATGAATTGAGGGTTTTTTTTTGTTTTTTTTTGTTTTTTTTTTGTTGGTAGGGGAAATGATTGAACTCATTGAATTTGAGGGCCTTTTTGAAGGGGAGCTCTTATGCTTCATGGCAGAATGTATTGACTCTTAATTTATACTCCCTTTGTCTTCCTTTCTTTGTTTTGGGATTCTCCTTTTTGAAACTTTGTTATTCCCCTCCTTTTGTGGATTTCCTTTCCTTTTGACTTGGGTGAGAATGATATACCATCTTTGATGTGGAATTAACCCTCGTCCGGAGTGATGGGGATATGTTGGGCTTTTCTTGGCTTAAGATGGGTAACAAAGGGTGTTTTTGTGATTTTGATTCTTTGACTTATGAGGGGTAGGAAATGGACCTTCTGGGATTTTAGGTTCTTGAGGGTATGGAGAGATGGCCAAATTTCATTTCAAATCCTGATTGCTTATTTCTGTAAGACTTAACTTTAGGACAATAATTTATCTATCTTCATGTGTTTGCTCTTTTATTTTTCCCCTTTTTGTGCCCTAATTTTTGCCTGGACCGCTCTTTGCGAGTTTCCAATCCACCGGGCGCTCTTTTTTTGCCTAGGCCGCCCCTTGCGGGTTTTCAACCTAGCGAGCTTATTTTATCTTTTTTATTTATCGTATATTTTTTAGAAAGACTTGCACTAAAGGAATATGATACTGACAAGGAAAATTAGTGATCACAGAATTGCCCCAGCAAGGAGGACTTAAAGTGTTAGTGAGCATGAACCAAAAAGTCAAGTATGCACTGATAGGAGAGAATATGCGCTTTATGGGTGGACGGGGTGGGGTTAGACTTGGATGGGGAATGATGATAAATGAAGGAAATTGACTGACTCAAACAAGAGAAACTGCACCTGGCATGCATGCTTACTAGAAGAATGCTTCACAGAGAGTTAACATTGGTTAAAACATGATATAAAAACTTTTTTGATGAACTGTTTCGGTCTTTTATCATGGAATGGATGAGATGTAATGTCCTTTTTTTTGAAGGAAATACAAATGAGCTATTGATGTGAAAAACTGAGTGCCTTGGAACACCTTGAGTTCGCAAATGAGTGAGGGTAAACTTTTCCAAAAAGGAAAGATTACTTTGCAAGAACATCTCGTCTCTCATCACGACATTTTTGTTGTATGCAATGCATGGATGAAAACATTGTGATGTATACATGATGAAAATGAAATGTATGAAAGCATATTCACTTGAAAAGTGTGATTATTCGAAAAGTTTTTCTTTTTGATGCTTTCTTTTTATGCAAGACGAAATATGAAATGCCATTGCATCTTTGGATGACGAATGATGCAAGAATGATGCTTCTTCTCAAAATGATTTTTTATAGAGGCAAGACAAGATATGAAATGTCGATGCCCCCTTTTTCTTTTGAATGATGAAAGATGCAGGAATGATGCTTTTTTTTAAATGATGATTTTTTTTTAGAGGCAAGGCAAAGTATGAAATGCCAATGCCCATTTTTTCTTTTGAATGATGAAAGATGTAGGAATGATGCCTTTTTCTAAAGGATATTTTTTTTTTTTTTTAGAGGCAAGGCAAAGTATGAAATGCCAATGCCCCTTTCTTTTTGAAAGATGCATGTATGGAGGAATGATGTATTTGAACCAAAGTGATGAGGTTAATGAAATGGTGCATGAATGCTACATTTGAATAAATTTGATGATGATTTTTATTCATGATTATGAATGAGATGCTTTCTTGTTTTCATTTTTTGTGCAATGGAATGCATGATGCTCACAATGATTTTTTTTTTTTTTTAAAAAAATGCGTGGGAAGACATGGTTTTATTGAATGGAAATGCATGCAAAATGAGAGGTTAATGTATTATTTTTTTCACGATGTGTGAAAAGGATAACAATAATGCATGAAACGCGCTCCTAATAAGACACGATTTTTGGATCTTTCGAGAAAATTAGGGGGAAAAGCCTTAGTGAATGGAAATGCACACGTGCGGAGAATGCACTCTTGACAAACCTAAATGAGATAGAGAAAAATGCATGTATGCACACATGATGAAAATGCAAGGAAAATGACCACTTGGAATTGTTCTAAAAGATTTTCGAGTGTTTTTTATGCAAGATGAAAAATAAAATTCCTAGGCATGCAAGAATGATATTTTCAAAATGGTTTTTATTCTTTAGAGGCAAGACGAGATATGAAATGTCGATGCCTCCTCCCCCTTTTTTTTGTAGAAATGATGTCGTGAGGCAACCAATTGTTGTTACTCTGAGTAACTTGCATGAAACATTGAGTGGATCCTGACTCAATACTTCACGCAATATACTGAAATGCTTCGACATTTGGTTAACTCAAACTTATTCTCTTATTTTAAAACAAACCTCACTTGATAGGGTCAAAGTGCCCCGATATCGTAGAGTAACATCTCAAATTTGTAGTGCACAAACAAATTTGAGATATTACCCTTCGTCATCCGAAGGCGCACTTTTACTCATTGAGCTTTTACATAAAGAGCTTTTCTATTTTTCTTTGTTTAGAGAAGATGCATGCATTAGAAACTTTTGATTTTTAGTTTTGGAACATGATTTTGAAAATTATTTGGAGATGCAAATGATTTATTGGAAAAAAGGTTTTAGAAAAATGTGCTTGACGGGGTATGACCCGCTCCTACGTATCCCCATTGTAATGAGGAATCAAAGCTTACGTAGTTCTACTGGGTCTTTTTTTTTTTAAATAATGCTTATGCATGAATGCCATGTTTTGGATGAACTTGGCGAGGAGCTTTTTCCTCTTTTTTGATTATAAACGAAGTGTTTAAGCTATGAAGATGATAATTATTTTTCATTATTATGCAATGAAATGAAATGCAAGATGAATAATTTTTTCAAAACTGGAACTTTATTTAATGTAAATGACGCAATGACGTAATGATGCAATGATGCAATGATGCAGGATGCAAGATACTTCTTTTCTTTTTAAGGTTTTTGCATGAAGAGGGTATTCACAGGCGGAATTTAGAAGACTTTCACACTATATGCCACCTCATATAGGTGTTTAAGGGAAAATCATATTTTTTTTTTATTTTTGAAAATCTTTGAGGGAAAAATTAACTGGACGAAATGCAACAATGCAGCACACAATTTGGGAAGCCCTTGTGACCTTAAAGGGGGTAGAACCTATGATCTAAGGCACTTTAGGGATAATCTTCTCATGTAGCTCTATTCACACCCTCACAAAGGCCATCAGAGCCACAGTCCCTCTCATGAAAATCCCCGTAAATGCAGCAAACTGCTAGATACGAAGCATCATAAAAGAGCACAACTCTGATTGAAACTTTCGCGAGTAGCCAAACGGACAAAGGTCCTGATGGGCTCCCACTACTCGAATCCACTCATCCTATGGTATCCTAATAGACCTGGGTTATGGTCTCTTTCTCTAATCATATAACCTCAAGGTACAAGTGTGTGTGTGCGAAGGGCATTTCCTTAAAAAATTACCCCACCTGCAAATGAAAATCCAGAACAGTCCAGACAATAGAAAGCAATAACATGTCGTCTACCCTAGGGTTCAATACCAATCAAATACAACTCATCTAGGGTGCCGACAACAATAGAAGCAACTATCTATTATATTAAACAAGTGCAAACATAGAAGAAGAATGCATATGGATGCAACATGCTTATGAAAAAGAGGAGGAATAGAGGCAAAGCGAGATGTTCAAATCAACCCCACAAACCAACACACTTAATTAATTAGGCTTGACCCACTTTTGAAAAAAATGTTTTTCTTTTTACTCCCCAGTGAAGTCGCCAGCTGTTGCGCCCGAAAAAGTCCTCAAGGGAGAACCTTCCTCGTTCACAACTTTTCCTAAGACAATGAAGCCGCCACCAATATTTATTAAGGAAAATATTAGGAAAACCTTTTTTGGAAAGCGATTGGTCTTGCGAAACTAGAGAATAGGGTTCGGGGGTCGGTTACGCGCGGGGAAGGTGTTAGCACCCCACACGTCCTCTCTACTGAGAGGGAACCTTTAATTAAATGTGTGGTTTTAGTGTGTTGACTTGAAAATACTTAATTTTGCCTCTCTACTTCTTATTGAAAAAGTCTTAATAAAAATCTTTATTTATTAGGAAAAAAAAGGGGGAAAAAAGGGTTTTTAGAAAAAAAAACGCTTGACGGGACATGGCCCGCTCCTACGTATCTCCCGGTGCGATGGAGAACTCAAAGCTACGTAGTTCTTCTTTGTCTTTTTGAAAAGCTTTTGTTTTTTATCTTTTTTAGTGAGTTTTTGAAATAGGACGAGCATTAGCGAATGATTAAACTAGCAGAGGCTATGATGAATCACCACTAAATACTCAAAAAGAGAGTTGTACCGCTAGTCAAACGAACAAAGGTTCTGATGGACTATCAATAACTCTTTTCTTGACGAGCATTACGAAAATAACTCTTTTCTTTTTGTTATGCAAATGCTAAACTTTTTATGATTGCGCTTGACGAGAATGTGACTCGCTCCTACGTATCCCAAATAGGAATCAAAGCGACGTAGTTCTAACGAGCCTTGAAAGTGAAAATCTCTTTGATGAGGTTTTAGAAAATGAAGAGCGTTCATAATGATCAAGCTAACAAAGGTTATGATGGATCATCACTAGTAACTCTCTTTGAAAATGCCTTTTGTAAATGCAAGCTTTCATGGTGATCAAACTAACAAAGGTTATGATGGATCACCGCTAATAACTTGTTTTGATTCTTTGGTACTTAGAAAAATGCTTTTTGAAATTGGACGCGTTCATGATAATCAATCCAACAAAGGTTGTGATGGATTATCACTAGTAGCTTGCTTTATGCTTGCGAAAATTCTTTTGAAATTGAGGCTTTCATGACAATCAAACCAACAAAGGTTGTGATGGATTGCCACTAGTAACCATTTTTATGCCAGGTTGGTTTAGAAATGAAGACAATGAATGCAAGAAAGAATTGGTGGATTCAAGCATAACACAATCAGTGGAATCAAATCATTAAGCAACAATATTTAAATTCGCAAAGAAAAATCAAGTCTAAACTACACATAGTAGATCACAACGCATAGGTAGGCAAGGGAGGAACTTGAATTAGGCATTAAGAAAAAATACAAGAGTAGGCAAGATTGAACCTAAATGCACATCTAGTGGAAAATGCTAGGCGAGAACCATACTCAAACATTTCTACAAAACGCAAGGGAATCTAAATGCACATCTAGTGGAAGATGTAAGGAAGGAAATGGAGTCGTCTAAGCATTGATGATATTCTATATGAGAGTAGACAATGAAACTGTAAGCTCAAGCAAAAGAGTTGTCTCAATCATGATCATTAGCAAGCATAAGCAAGCAAATTATTTAGCAACCAAAGTATCAAAGAATGTTGAATCACTGTAACTCTAAATGTAATGAAATGCTTAGTATGCAAGAACAAATTGACGATCTATATTTTTGATGCTAAAACTTTGATGATGTTGCTAATATTCAAGGATATACCTTAGCTCCAAGCTAAATAAGCAAGAAATAATATGAATGAGTGCTAAACCATTTGAATTTACTCTTTAACCTTCAACCTTGAGCTTGATTCTAGAGATTTGGAGATGAATCTTTGAGAAGAATACAAGAATGATGAGGGGGATGTTGAAGTAAAACAAAGGGTGTAAATAGCACTATGGGCTTTTAAGAAAATAAAATAAAAAAAAGCCAAATGGGGTTGTATGTGAGTAAAACAGGGGTCTAAAATAACAAAAAGGGGGGGTATTGAAGAAAGAGGTGCGAACAGTAGCCCCATAATCATCTTTTGATGGGCTGGTCCGTAGGTTCTCTTGCGAAAAAATAAAAAATAAAAGGAAACGGGCCTAGGGGGTGCAAGACAGAAAATAAAGGGGTGTGAACAACAGTTTTGCTAAAAAGCGTAAGTGGGTTGTATTTGGAAAAGGGTGGGGTGGAAAGCTGAAATGTTTTCATTTTTGGTTGTTGGTCTGCTGGCCCACGAAACACACAAAAAAGGCCTATCGAGGGGGGTCCTCGCAGTAAAACAGGGGGTGTAAAAGGTAATCTGAAAGAGAAAAGAAAAAAAAAAAAAAAACCAATGGACTACCTAAGGCCCATGATAATTAACCTAAACTAAAATCATTTCATCATCACTTTCCAGCCGCAGCAATGCAATGCCAGAGGAGAGAAAAAAAATTTGAGAAAGGAGAGAGAGAGGAAGAGAAACGAAGAGAGAGAGAGGGGGAGGAGGATTTTGCAAAAATGAGAGAGGGACGGTGAGAGAGATACGACGATGGTGGTGTACGGTGGCGGCGTTTTTGGTGGACGGTAATGGAGGGAGTGGTGCTCACGGTGGTGATGGTGGAGAGAGAGAACCGAAGGGAGAGAGAGGAGAGGGGGGTGCGACGGTGGTGGCGATGGTTCGCGGTGGTGGATGGTGTGGTTCTCTCCACTTCTACATTTTTCCTCCCTCAATTTTTTCCCCTCCATGTTGTTATTCATCAAATCTCATGGTCCTGGAAGTATTGTTGTGTATGGTGTTGTTATTATTTTCTTTTGTTTCTCAATGTCCCTACGGTTCTTCCCCCCTGTGTGTTGGTAAAATTATTCTCTCCTTTTTTGTTACAATCCCCCCCTTGCTGTTTCCTGTTTTCAGTCCCCCCTTTTTCTTTGTCTTTCTATTCACAATTTTTCTAATTCATCCCCTCCCCCCTTCAGTCTTGATGTTCGCCCATTTATAGAGGGAGTTGTTGTTTGTGAACTGCTGTATACAATTGTGAAAGGGAACCGTAATAAAACTTATGAACCAAAGGAACCGGCGCGTTTTGGCTGTCCCTGTGAGCAGAGGGGTGGTCCGTAGAGGAGAGCAGAGAAACTATTATGTACTGAGTGTTTTTTTGTGTAGAGAGGTGGGCTGTCTGCAGGGGATGATGGCGTGGAGCAGGACTGTTACTTGTAAAGATGGTATTTACTTTAGCTTAAAAATGGGAAAAGGTAAAAACAACTAAAAAGGAAATTGAATTTAATTCTGAAAATTAAAAAAACAAAGATGGTATCCAATGTTGCTTTATTGTATTTAATTCAATTCTGATTTACAATTTAAATTGTAATGTATATTTGTAACTTTGATTTTTAATTCTATATAAAAACATATTTTAATTCTTTTTTTTATTTGCAATAAAAAGTAAATAAGTTTTACTAATTACAATAAAAAAAACACGCAAAACTGTTAACGAGCACCAAACGGCTCGTCCCAACGATAAAAATCTTAAAAAGCAGACAAGTAATATTTTTTATTTTTTGATAAACTTTGAATTAGCCGGACAAAATTGGGGTATGACATAGACTAAAAGGGTTGGATCATATAGAACAATCCTCATCACTTTAGGCAAGGGGCACTAGGCACAAGTGAGAATCATATTGCCTATCATCAACTTGAGACAATAAGCAAACATATAAAAACTCTATTTATTCTTCATGACTTGCGAAACCAATACATAGTCAAACCATCAATTTATTCATCAAACTCCCAAAATCAAGCAAGCAAAAGATACTAACAAGATTTAGGAACAATTAATCACATAACTTAAACACTAAGACCTCAAATCAACATTTATTCTCAAACTCTTTACTTTGTGCGAAATCTATGTGAGAAAAGAAATTTGCAAACCTAAACAAAGTATCTAAGCATGAAAACACTAAAATCAAATATCTACAACATGATTAAGCCCCATCAAGCAAAGAGAAACAACAAAATCAAATTAAAGCTAACTTTACTAGGATATGCGAACCAAACAACACATGAAACAACAATTTTACTTCACAACAAATGCAAAAAATCAACACAAAACAACATGACTCCATTTATTCAAGAGTGAGAGGCACCTTAAACACCCAAGCCTCCCTAAGTGCTTGTCAATAGTGTTTAAGGCTCCTCTCACCAACAACAACAAGCTACATTTTAAACAAAATGATGATGATATGTGAAATGCAAAATGAAGAGGAAAATGGGTTTTCATGCAAAAAGGTTGAAGATGATGCAAGAGTTTGAAAGTTTTTACCTCAAATCCAAGCTAGAAAATGCAATGAGATGAAGAAAATAGAAACCAAATCAACAAGAACCTCCAAGGAACTTCAACTCCAACCCCAAAAAAAAAGCTTGATGAAAACCTTCCTTGATGATGATGTTTGATCTTGAATGGAAAATGGAGAAGATATATGAAAGAGGGACGAGAATGAAGTGAGATGGTGGTGTTTGGGTGAAGAGGAAATCAAAAATAGATGAAGGAAGGGAGTGGGGAGGCCACGGTTTTGGGAGAGAAAAGGGGAGGTTTTTGGTGTGCTAGGGTTTTTTGGTGTAGGAGAAATGGGAAGGTTCCTTTGAGATGAAAGAAAAACAAGAGGAAGTGAGGGAGAGGAGAGGGGCTACGAATTTCTTGGGTTTTTTTGGGAGGAGAGGAGTGAGTTATCCTTATTCAAATCCTTGGGAGGCCAAAGATCTAATGGGTTTTAGGTTGTGAGAGGGAAATAAAGAAATTAGTGTGTATTTAGTGGTGTAGAGAGAAAGAAGGTAAAAATATGTTGTGTATTGAATGTTATTGGATTCAAAGGTGTGCTTGTCATGATGAAAGGCTTTTTTGTGATGTGTACTTGATGGGGGCTGAAGTGAGGGGAGGCGTGGAGCATGAGGATGGAGTGAGGGAGGTGAAGAAATTAGTGTGTATTTGGTGGTGTAGAGAGAAGGAAGGTAAAAATATGTTGTGTATTGAATGTTATTGGACTCAAAGGTGTGCTTGTCATGATGAAAGGCTTTTTTGTGATGTGCACTTGATGGGGGCTGAAGTGAGGGGAGGCATGGAGCATGAGGGTGGAGTGAGGGAGGTTGCTTGCTTGTAGAATTAGTGCTTACTTTGGCCAAAAATGGATAAAAGCAAAAAGCACCTAAAAGGAATTAGCCCTAATTCTAAAAATACAATAAGCATCCAATACTATTTTGTTATTCATTTTTTTATTTTGATTTCAGATTTCTATTTTTAATTATACATATTTTTGAGCCTTTTTGAAAGTGAGAGAAAAAAAACCGTTATAATTGACCAAAATACTCTTTTTGGCTCTAAAACCCTAATTTGCCCGAAAAATGCGTTCCAACCCTAAAAATGATTTCAAGAACCTTGGAATGCCTTCTAGGATCCGAAATGCAGTGCATAAGGCTCTTCGCTCTTCAATTTATTTATTTTTTTGTGGAAATTAGGGTTTTGACCTAAGCCGGACAAAATTGGGGTATGACACTACGGAACAAATCCCTCGCTAAAAATGGCCTCGCTAATGGTTAGCAACGAAAGTTAGCGATGGAATTTAGCGAGGGAAATTCTGTCACCAATCACCTCGTAATCAGTGTTTTTTTGTTAAAAAAAATACGCATTCGTCATTAAAGTATATTATAAAATTATTGTTGTAATAACTATTATAATATTATTAATATTCGGTATATTATAAAATTATTGTTATAATATTATTAAATTATAATATTGTTATAATATTGTTATAAAATTATTGTGAAATATGGTGGTGGTGAAATATGGGAAGGAGTTTTTGTAGAGAGAGACGGTTACAGAGGGAGGGAGAGAGAGAGAGGAGTGAGGGTGGAAGTTAATTTTGTGGTGGTGGTGGTGGTGAAATATGGGAAGGAGTTTGTGTATATATATAGAGAGAGAGAGAGGGTATGGTTAGAGAGAGGACTAGAGAAGTGTGAGGATGAGAGGAGCTATGATGTGGTGGTGGTGGTGATGGTGTGGTGGTGTAGGGTGGGTTTGGGTAGAGAGAGAGGAGAGTAAGGGAGAAAGAGAGTGAAGTGTGAGAAAAGAAAAGAAAAAGAGAAGAGAGAAGAAGAGGAGGATTCAGTTTAATAAAAAAATTAGAATTAGCGACGGAAATTTAGCGACGGATTTTAAATTTAGCGACGGATTTGAAAATGCGCAATTTCCAAGGAATTAGCGACGAAAATTTAGCGACGGATTTTAAATTTAGCGACGGATTTGAAAATGCGCAATTTCCAAGGAATTAGCGACGGAAATTTAGCGACGGATTTTAAATTTAGCGACGGATTTGAAAATGCGCAATTTCCAAGGAATTAGCGACGGATTTTTTGCGACGGATTTTAGATTTAGCGACGGAATTTAAAATGGTGCAATTTCCAAGGTCTGCACAACGGTCACGTCAGCATTAGCGATGGATTTTTTGCGACGGATTTTAAATTTAGCGACGAAATTTAAATTTTTTGTTAAAAAAAGCGTGCCATCGTCATTATTAGCGACGGATTTTGGTTCCCTCGCTAAAATCCCTCGCTACTTAAACATTGGCGACTGATTTTGGTTTCGTCGCTAATAAGGCGTTTTTTTTGTAGTGGTCCTTCTCGGTCTTATGGAGTCCTTCTCGGTCTCTTGGGACTTAGGTCGGCAGTTTTCGGACACCCCCGGTACAATTATTAACATTTTTTATACTGATTTTAATGAGTAGCCGATGCTAAAAGTTTGCTTCTTACATCGTTTTAAATACACGGGGAGCGCTAGTAACTACTCAAACACATGAGTTTAAGATATTCGAAATATAGGATGCTATATAGATAAAAGTTAGTAGAGATACAAAATGAAACATAAGTCTTAGACAACAAAATAGTTGACAGACAACAAACAACAATAGGAAGGTCTTCAATTGTCCTAATAAGTCTTACACAATGAAACATAAAACTTGGAAAATCATCTAGCCAAGAACAATAGGATTGTCTTCAATAACTCCAGCAACATCGGGAGAAAACCTGTTGTAAATTAAAAATTGGAGCAAATAAGTAATGTAGCTGATGGCTGATTGATCCTTAGGGCTCGGATCTGCAAAAGAAACGGGAGCAAAATCTCATTTCAAATAAGTAATGTAGTTGATGGCTGATTGATCCTTATAGATTCAGATTATAGAAACTAAATCATATCATATTCTATATATCTTTTAGTAACTCTATTTTTTAAAGGGAAAATTACACTCACATGCCCTGAGGTGTGCTTAAAAGACATATACCACCCCTCTATTTTGAAAAAAGACAATAACTTAGCAATAACTTCCCTTCAATTACACACATTCAGTAAAAATAGAAGGGAGTGGGCATCATATTTTCTAAAATTTTGTTCAATATATAGTAAATAGTAGAACGCAACATGAATTAATTACTTACCCCTTTCATCATATCATACTGTCAAATCAGAACTCTGAACAATGACCCCAGCACTATCCACAATTGCTTGTGCTAAAGTTATATCAGCCTCAGCAGCAGCTCTAAGAGCATCCCAAATCTCTAGCATGCGGAAAATCCGATATTTATTTCACTTGACTTCAAATAATTAAGGCAAATGAATCAAAAAAGAATGAGAGACTACACAAAAATACTGTGAGCACTATAGGGAAATATTCCTTCCATTCCTCCTTGAAAACATGCTGAGGGAAGCCAACTTTCACTTTTGTGGTGAAAAGATCTTAACCCAAGTTATACTGAAGAAAAACAGCAAGCTTGGGATGATTAACTTAAATCAGTCAGAAAAATAATCTAGATAAAAAATATCAGAGCAATGCACTAAATTATTGGAAGTGAATTGATTTGTAGAGAGCAACAATTTTTACTTAAACTCATTGTATTCTAAGCCGATTTAATCTGTTGTAATGGGACTTCAAAGGTTCCAATTAAAGTCATTTATTAAATCGTGATAATACCTTTGCGGCCACCATAGTGAGGAGCTGTGTCCCAAAACTCATCACGCAATTGTATTAGCTGAGTCTTCGTTATGGGCTGAGGATGCTTCCAAGGCTTAGGCTTTCGGATCTTTTTTACAGTCCATGTTAAAATTGTTTAAATTTCATGAAAATATAAGGAATGAAAAATTAAACCACATGCATTTGAAATAAAAAAAGAATATAATAAACCAGACTGACAACTCCAACTAATGATGATACCAATACATGGATGTAACATTTAGCAGCACCTTATTTTACATATCAACAGATATTATATCAACAGAAATCAATACAGAATGAATTGGACGTAAGATTAACAAAATCATCTGTGCGTCTATGCGATGCATGGATCAAATGGACGAAGACTTGTTGATAATTGATGTGCTTTAGAAAGGAAACAGCATACTCATATAGATGTTCTTCTTATCTTATTTCCAAGATATACAAAAATGAAGGAAAATTTCATTGCCATGCTTATTATCATTATCTTCACACAGCGCACATGATAACCTGGTATACATTCAGATTACATAATTATGGAAAATGAAAGATTAGGCTTTAGTAACAGTCAGGATATTCAGAATTGAGGCGGCAACGAATTTTACATCAGAAGTTTAAAGTCATACGCAAAGCTGTTTACATCAGGTTTTATTCATTGCATAAATTTACTTTAGTTTGTAATAAAGTCAGTTAGGTTAGGCTGTTTACAGGCTTGTTTCATAACCGTGCTTTCAAAATGTTTACACCAGAGTTTTAAAAAACTGGCAGCAACCAAATTGTGGCTGTGGCATTGGCACCGATATTTTTTATGTTTTCTCAATTATAACTCATCATCAGCCGTATTTGACTGCAATTCTCCTTATCAAGTTTTGCTACCGCGACCGTCACACCGCTATTTAAAACTTTGGTTTACACCAAACTACTACAATTTACCAAAATTGGTAGAAGTAGGGTCTAATACTTTTCAGTCTCAAAAGGTATTAAACTATTTAATGTTTGTTACCCTTTCCAGCTGCCTACATCTAAATTTTGGTGTCCACTTCACACAAGAATAAAGAGGAACCTATTTCCACCCCCAAATTCAATCAATCACTAAAAACTAAAAGCAATCCCATCATCATAAAAAACAATTCATAACCCCAAATAAAAGATATAGACATAGAAAATCAATTAATTTCAGCACCATGAAGAATAAGCACAGATTTTTCAAAATTTGAGTGTCATGTTAGATTTCTAGACAGCATATTAACGTAATTTCTGCTCTCGATGAAGAGTTGAACTCAACTAACTATAAGCCCATGTAAATAGCCACATGACATGATCATTGTAAAAGAAAAAAGAAATTACAACATTTTCAGGGTACACATTGTAATTTGTTAGAAAGGATCTCAACCATGAACATCTAAAATAGAGGGATTGAGAGTGAAAGAGAAAAAAGGTACCTTTTCGCATCCAGGGTGGATAGACAATTCCGGCAAGCTTGCTGTGACATCTTCCTCTCGCAAGCCATTGCTGCGCATGCACCACCGTCACCCGTCATCTCCTTCTCTGCGTGCAGGTCGCCAGATCTTCTCTCTCGAATATGGCTCTCAAGTTCGCGACTCTTCTCTTCTCTCTAGCGTGTGTCTAGCTCCTCCATCTTCTCCCGCCATGGCATTCCATTAGAATCTTGAAATTCTGCATTCCATTAGTTCCAAAACAGTTCATATAATTTATTTGAAGTGGCAAAGCATAATTGAAGGAATTCTGTAATGATTTGAGCCTTTGCATAAGTTGAAAAATAAGAGAGCCTTTCTCTTCCTCCTTTAAACTGATGCATCTGGAAATTATTGTATATTTAATAATCCATTCATGCCAAATTACCTGAGACCGAAGTTATTTGGCAAGAGCCACGATTTCGTCCAAGTTTGCATTGGTTTCCCAAGAAAATGCCAACAAATGCAACTCAATAGCTTAGAAAGCATATTTAAACCTTAATTAAAATACCAGCAGAGCATTAGTCAAGAAAGCATATTCCACCAACTATGACCAATGATCATAGTTGAATATTCCAGATATACAATAAAAGTATGCATATGCCACTGCCTCTTATACTTTGATCCTCTCTAAGAATTGTAATTAAAGTTGAGAAACTTTAAAGATTTACTCACCTTGAACCAAGTCATTGAACCACGTCATTGAAACAACTTCAAGCTTCTTAGTCTTTGCATGCTTCTTTGCCTTCAACACCTTCATAACCTCTAAAACCACAAACAAAAGAAGTCAAAATTTTGAGAAAATGAAACCACGCAAACACAAACCATTATTCCAAACCATCAAGTTTTTAATAGACAAATGTAATTATTAATGAATTAGAAGAAATATAGTGACCTGGGTGTGTTCTCATAACCTCACTTGCAGTAATTGGTCAACATATCCTCTCCATCTTCCCACATGGATGTTGAATCACCAGGACTCCAGCATTCACACCTTGAAAATTCCCTATTAACAAAAACAAAGATAAAAGAATGAATGAAAAGATGGTAGGGGTGTATTACTATTAAGTAAAAATGTATCTATCTATACAGCTCCTCTTAAAACCCAACGGCTTGGACCACATCAATCAAACTCCAAAACTGTAAAAATTAAACCCTAAATCATATAACCAACAAACAATCACAACAACAAAAATCCCAAAATGAGAGAGAGGGGAAGAAGGGGACAAACAATCAATGAAACTTAGTTATGTAACTTGCAAACAATCCATAGGAACACAACTCTATTATTTTCTACAAAATTGATTACCATTTCCTAATTTTTATATCCACCACCACCACCTGCATTGTTCCCTCCAGCCCTCTGAGCCACTTTCTTTGTTGCTTTTTCCTGTAATACTTTTGCATCTCTGAACATAACATGTAGAGGAAAGAAGAGATAACACAAAATTTAGATAAAATGAAGAGAATAGAGATATCAAAAAGAGGGGAAGCTTCACTCCAGCCCTTGAGGTTGAACATTCCTAGAACTCCCCCGTTTTGAAATTGATCCACCCATTAATTAATTCTTTAATATCCTAAAGAGAAATTCAGCAGCAGCCCCATAAAGGCATCCAAATCAAATTTATCAGAACTGAATTTCATTACATCCAAGTCACATTCTTGTTGGGAAACAAAACCTCGTTGACAATAATTATTTAGTTTCCTTTCATGAAATTTACTGCATTTTAATCCACTCTCTAAAACTTGACCAGTTGTTATTTCTTTGTTACATTTTTCTCTAACTCAGATTAGTATTTAAGAAACAAATTAAAAACACAAACTTTTCAATGTTATGAGCATTCTACATCAGAATTTGAAAAGAAAAACGATACCTTGAAAGGGCTGAGAAAGAGTGAAGTAGTTGAAATGGAAGAGCATTATGGTGGAAACTGGAAAGGAGGCGTGTGTGAGTAACAGTGGCAGCGCGCTGATTGCTAAATCTTTAACAATGGATATCTTCTTAGATTGTCATTTCAACACCTCTTCATTGCCACCATGACAAAACATGCAAAGATGGAAGAGAAGGAGATCAAAGATAAAAAAAAAGAGGGATTGGGAGTGAAAAAAACAACAAATCTTACCTTCTCATCTCCGCAAGGCAGCCATGGAACTGTGAGAGAGAGAGAGAGAGAGAGATTGAGCGAAAAACTGTGTGAGAGAGAGAGAGACTGTCAGGATCCAACACCAACATCAAGATCCAACACCAGAAACTGGGTCTCGCTCCCAGAAACCGGGTCACAACCTGACCCGGAAAATCAAATGCCTCATCCGCTTCTCCTTCTGCCTTCTCCGTCGGACCTCCCCCCACCATCATCGAGACTCCCTCTCTCAACCTACTCCTTCGATCTGTCCCCCATCTCTCCCTCTCTGCGCGCCACCAAACTTTCTCTCTCCCTTCGTCTCCTTCTATCTACGCAGATCTCTTTCTTGCTCTTCCTCTCTGCAGATCTCCACGATTTAGACTTTTCCTCTAGCCTTGGCCACCAACGTTTCCCTCTCGTACCTCTCTCAGTTTCTCTCGGATCACCTCTTTCTCTCCCTCGCAACTCTCCGTATCTCTGGCAACAAAACGTGACTATGTTGCCTCAGCAAATTAAAAGAAGGTGTTTGACATGCAGAGGAAGAAGGAACACGTGGAGGGAAAGAAAAAAATGAGAAGCGAAGTCAAGTGGCGGGAAAGCATTTTAGCGCCAATCTTGATGCAATTTTGCCTCCAAAACAGGCTGAAACACTGCCCTCGCTTATAATGTTTGATATTGCCAAACTATACCGTTGGATAAAACCCAAATGAATGATGTCATTGTCACCAACACCAAGTAAATGTCATTCAATGGTACATATTACCATAAAACTTAAATGTCAATAATACAAATTAATTATCTTGAAAATAATAAAACTATCGGTTACTATATATATATATATATATATATATATATATATATATATGTGTGTGTGTGTGTGTATTTACTAAAATCAATAAAATATTATAAAAGAAATTAATTATATAATGTAACTTACACTTGAATGTCATTATTCCAACACTAGTTAGCGCATAAGCATGAGGGCGAAACTCATATCATATTGTAACCTCGACGCGCCTAACACATTGGATTAAACAAGATCCTTGGCTATTTTGGTGAAATATGCATGCAGCTCTTTCATCAGTACTATTTGTGTGTCCTTGGCCGACGATTGTGCTACTTGGTCTCCCCTTCCATCCTCGACAAGGGTCTTCCTTGGGGGGAATGGGAGTCCACTACAAAAAAAGCAGTACAGGCGACGGATTTTTCCGTCGCTAATGACCAAAAATCCGTCGCTAATGTGCCTTAGTGAGGGAATTAGCTACGGAACAAATCCCTCACTAAAAATGGCCTCGCTAATGGTTAGCGACGAAAGTTAGCGATGGAATTTAGCGAGGAAAATTCTGTCACTAATCACCTCGTAATCCGTGTTTTTTTGTTAAAAAAAGTACGCATTCGTCATTAAAGTATATTATAAAATTATTGTTATAATAACTATTATAATATTATAATATTATTAATATTCGGTATATTATAAAATTATTGTTATAATATTATTAAATTATAATATTGTTATAATATTGTTATAAAATTATTGTGAAATATGGTGGTGGTGGTGAAATATGGGAAGGAGTTTTTGTAGAGAGAGAGACGGTTACAGAGAGAGGGAGAGAGAGAGAGAGGAGTGATGGTGGAAGTTAATTTTGTGGTGGTAGTGGTGGTGGTGGTGGTGGTGGTGGTGGTGGTGAAATATGGGAAGGAGTTTGTGTATATATATATAGAGAGAGGGTATGGTTAGAGAGAGGACTAGAGAAGTGTGAGGATGAGAGGAGCTATGATGTGGTGGTGGTGGTGATGGTGTGGTGGTGTAGGGTGGGTTTGGGTAGAGAGAGAGGAGAGTAAGGGAGAAAGAGAGTGAAGTGTGAGAAAAGAAAAGAAGAAGAGAAGAGAGAAGAGGAGGATTCGGTTTAATAAAAAAATTAGAATTAGCGACGGAAATTTAGCGACGGATTTGAAAATGCGCAATTTCCAAGGAATTAGCGACGAAAATTTAGCGACGGATTTTAAATTTAGCGACGGATTTGAAAATGCGCAATTTCCAAGGAATTAGCGACGGAAATTTAGCGACGGATTTTAAATTTGGCGACGGATTTGAAAATGCGCAATTTCCAAGGAATTAGCAACGGATTTTTTTGCGACGGATTTTAAATTTAGCGATGGAATTTAAATTGGTGCAATTTCCAAGGTCTGCACAACGGTCACGTCAGCATTAGCGATGGATTTTTTGCGACGGATTTTAAATTTAGCGACGAAATTTAAATTTTTTGTTAAAAAAAGCGTGCCATCGTCATTATTAGCGACGGATTTTGGTTCCCTCGCTAAAATCCCTCGCTACTTAAACATTGGCGACTGATTTTGGTTCCGTCGCTAATAAGGCGTTTTTTTTGTAGTGGTCCTTCTCGGTCTTATGGAGTCCTTCTCGGTCTCTTGGGACTTAGGTCGGCAGTTTTCGGACACCCCCGGTACAATTATTAACATTTTTTATACTGATTTTAATGAGTAGCCGATGCTAAAAGTTTGCTTCTTACATCATTTTAAATACACGGGGAGCGCTAGTAACTACTCAAATACATGAGTTTAAGATATTCGAAATATATGATGCCCCCCTGCAAATATCCTCATTATCCAGTTGCCCCCCTGCAAAAAAAAGGTTTAAAAAACACCTTGTAAAATGTAACGTTATCCAGTTACCCCCCTGCTGTTAACTTTTCTGTTAAAAAAATGTAAAATGTAATTTTATCCAGTTACCCCCTGGCGTCAGTGCCACGTCAGCAACCAATGGATGGCTGCCACGTGACACTGACTTGGCTAAGTGGAATATTGTGTGTTACTAAAAAAATCAAAGTTTTGGCATTGGATGGGTATTGAACTCGTGACCTGGTGGTTGTTGGGAGGTCCAATTACCACTAGGCCACAACATGATTTGTGTTTCTAAACACAACTACAAATATATATTACATTATTATTTTCTTCTTCTTCTTTCTGCCAAATTCATCATCATCATTCCTCATCATCAACAACAACGTTTTCTGATCATCAACATATTTTCGTTTTCCTCAACATCAACATGATTTTCGTTTTCAATTTTTCCTCATCATCATGATTTTCGTTTTCAATTTTCGGAATGACTTAGCAAACGATTCATCATCTTCAATTCGTTTTGATTCAAACGATTCCAGCAAACGATTTCTGCGTTTTCATCATCATCCTCAAACGATTCATCATCTTCAATTCGTTTTGATTTCTGCGTTTTCCAACAAACGATTCCAGATCTGTGTTTAGATTCCAGAAACAATTCCATTGTTGCGTTTTCCAGATCTTCTCTGCGTTTTCCAGATTCTGTTTTCGTTTTCTAGATTTGCATTCTCTGCGTTTTTAACCGATTCTGTTTTAGTTTTCTAGATTTGTTTTCGGTTTGATTTTCGATTTGATTTTCGATTTTCGATTTGATTCTTGTCTATATTGATGATTGTTGAAGATGAACAAAGATGATGAATGATGAATCTCTTCCATATTTCGTTTTTGAAGATTGAAGGTTGTTGTTTGTTTGATTGGTTGAAGATGGAAGATGCATGAACAAATATGATGAATGATGAATCTCTTCCAGATTTTTTTTAAAAATTAAGTGGCAATTATGTATTATATATTTGTAGGTGAGTTAATAATCTCAAATACTAATGTGGCTCAGTGGTTAAGAGGTGTTGGCCACCATATCTTTATTTTTAAAGTAAGATTTTACCTCCACTTAGCCAAGTCAGTGCCACGTGGCAACCATCCATTGGGTGCTGTCAGTGCCATGTGGTCTAGGTGACATAGATGCTGACGTGGCATGTCAGTGTCACGTGTCCCAGAGGCCCAATAAAATGGTGACACGTGGCACCGACGTCAGGGGGGTAACTGGATAAAGTTATATTTTACATTTTTTTAACAGAAAAGTTAACAGCAGGGGTAACTGGATAACGTTACATTTTACAAGGTGTTTTTTAAACTTTTTTTTTTTGCAGGAGGTAACAAATGAAGATATTTGCAGGGGGTAATAACTATTTAAGCCTAGAATTTAAAACAAATATGCGTAACTAATTTTATCCGTAGTATACCTTAAAGAAAAAATTATCGGTAGTATTATTCAACCATAAAGACTCAAGTTTAATGATTGATTTGCAAGAATCTGTTAATAAATTTTACCCTCAAGCAAGATTTTTGTCATTCATCTAAAGCATAGTAGTTGATTTCTATATTTGGTAATCTGATTTCTATATTTGGTAATCATCCTTTCCACCTGAAACTAGATAGAGATCATAATGTAAAGTTGCCAGTTGCCACCATCTGTTACTTGGGCATTCGAAAAACATGTGCACATCCACTAATGGGAAGGGATGCACTTCATGGTTTGAGACAAAACCTACCCTACAGGCTACAGCCAACTACAATTCTGTTTTGTTTTTCTTCCGGTGATAGTTAAGCAAAAGGTATAAATGCATGCATTGAAGCACATAGTGGCTGATGGTTAATCAAAACAACAATAATGCGCAGACCAAATTATTGTACTTCATAATCAAAGGACAATTAATTTTCACTCTTTCCTCTTTTTTCGGTCAAAGAGAAAAAAATAAGTGGGTAGAGGGAGTTGTGCCAGTGAAATGATTTTTGCAGGAGTATAATCTATATTAGCCACAATTAATCAAAATTGATAAATTTAATTAAAAAAAGTATATGATTTTTAAGATTAAATTATAATTATTTCGGTAAACTTTGAATTTTTTAATTACTACTATTAATTTCCTGTTTAATAGGGACACAGTCCCATCCTGAGCACCCAAAGGACATAGGGTCCCTCCATAATTACCGTCATACGGCCAATATGCCTTTTCCAATGTCTAGGTCTCGAACCATAATCACCAAGGACAACTTTGCCACACACGAACCCATATGTGTATGCCATCTACCTTTTGGAGCACTTCATTATGTTGAAATGATAGAGCTTAGTACTAGTATTGGTAGTAAATAGTAGTAATATCTCCAATGATTTAGTAAAAGGTGCTGGGGGGAGATAAAAGTTAGTTCCTAATATAAACCACATACCACACTCACGTCTAACACTTTCAGTGCCGATTAGACTCAAACATTGTAAAGTCTAACTCGACCCAGTCTACTACCACCCCTATTAGCATATAGTGGTTGAAAAAAATTAGACTTGTTTGACAAGCAATAGCAATTAACATTTTTAGGGTAGCTTATAGCATTTTTTAAAACGTTATTTCAAATACCGTTATAGCCTATAGCATCTCATTTTTTAGTCATTTTTATTCTCGTTATTTTTATAATATTCATTCTCCATCCTCATTAAAGTAAAATAGATTTTTTAATGTCTTTAATTTTAAATTACATCTCGTTTCTTTTTTTGGTCTATCTTTCTTTTTTATTATTTGATCAAACTTTTTGTAACCAACCTTGTGTAAGGTTTTCAATATTTTTTATCAAAATTTTTAATGCTTTCAAATAACATGATCTTAATTTATTTTAACCATATTTTAATTTAGACTTTTTCTAATATATATACAAACTAGACGACTCAAATATTAATTTAAAAAATTTATTTTCTAAATATTAGTTTAATTATCGTGAATTTATAGCAAAATAATTCATACATATTTTATATTGATTAAATAAATTTAACCATTAAGTACTAAACATGTTCTTTTATGTAATTTTACCTTTATGAGCTAGTTCAACCGCTAATTTTACCAAAGACTTCATTCGTTATCATCTATCTTATCCACTATCAGCTACCCGGTCCGTTAGAAGCTATCCGCTATCAGCTAACTTATCGGCTATTCGCTATAAGCTCATCCGCTATCCGCTAGCTTCTATTTTTTGCCAAACCTCTTTCTTTGAATTCAATTTAACGGTTGTACATTATTAACCACATTTGTAATGGGTTAAACGTAATTAACAAATACAACTTGTATAAAGAACTAGAGTAAACTACCATTTTTAATATATTAAACAATATTACTCGAGAGCACTTGGATGAGATAGTTTGGATCTCTTTCAGCTTAACCAATGTTCTGGGTTCCAATTCAGACTTGGGAATGCAGCAACGTTAAATATTTTGAGGGAGAGATTTGCCACCTATTGTGGTTCTATCCAGCTTGAGGGATTAGTCTCTGCAGTTGCGCATATAGGATCCCCGATTAAAAAAAAAGATTGAACAGATGTACAAATATTCATAATGATTTAGTAATTGTCTAGATTGAATTTGAAAGTACTCCATTTCACTAATAATCCAAATGTTTAAGACGAACATGCTTTCTGATACATTATTTTGGTAGGATGGTGATTGGTGAAGCTGGCATACACATAGTCAACAGCCTCATCGAACTATATCTACTGCCACATGACCTAAGGACTAAAGGTACCTGCATCTGGACCAATGGGTACTCGTCACCTCCTATTGCTTTCATTTCCCTCTTTGTCCTTCTTCTCCAGCATTGGATGGAGTGGACATTTTGATTTTATTTTATTTTTATCTTAAAACGACAATATCCTATGAAATTGCAGTGGGCAGGCGTGTGGTTTGTATTGTCTTGGCGTATGTCCTGTTTACCGTGCCTCTTCCACAACAAACAAGAACCTCACAAACACAACACAAAGTCGTTGGAATTGGAAAGCAGTAGTACACTCTGCAACATATGAAAATACCTCATCGCTCATAACCACCACTTGCGCAGAATCAACTAAACTAGTAACTCAACATTGTTGGACATTGTTGGAGACTTCACTAGATAATTAGTTTGTTGAAATTTTTATTCAGAAAATTAAAAAAAAATTATTAACATTGCCCAATGAATTAGGGCACAAAATTCTCTAGTGGGTTTTTGGATTCAACTCCATATCGGATTTAGATTCAGTGACTTGAGTATTAGATGCCTTTAATGACTTTAAGCTTATTTTGGAGGGAAATAGTTGAGATAGGAAATTAAATAATATGAGAAAAAAATATTTAATGAGAGATATAGATACGAAAGATTAAAAGTATGAGTGTCTTTCCTACCCAAAAGACACTAAATCCCTCCCCATCAAGGTCAACGAATATTAGACACCACATACTATTTTATTTTAGCGAGCTGAGAAAGAGTTCATATTTTATTTTATAGAGTTGAAAAAAAGTTCATGTCGAATCCGAGTCGAATGTCTAGTTGAATCAATTCCCATCGAGTTGAGGTGAACTAATTTGGACTTAACTTAACATCATGACCCTAAGAGTCACTTATTACCAGGCTAACAATCATCTATCTATCTACCTAAGGAGAAGAAAAAATGTAACCAAAATGGAGATGAAGACAGCTGTAGTCTGTAGAGTTGGACGGGAAGTCAAAAAGTTATTTGTTTCTTTTTTGCAAAATATTGAGGGAAAACAAAAAGGAAAGAAAAATCCAAAAGGGGCTATAAAGGTGAAGCAACATTGGTTGTTGGTTGTTGGAGAAAAGGAAAGGAAAGGGGGAGAGAGAGAGAGAAAAGAACCCTAATGGAAGCATTTCGGTGGGGCGGTTAAGTGAGTGCTAGATATATAGTTGGAGTTAATATACTACAGTGCTGCATAATAATATATATATATATACATATGCAGCTATAGCACTTGGCCAAAAATAGCTACAAGATATATATACGAGTTTGCAGACTCATCACTCATTCATATATAAAACTTCAAGTTGTATATATGCAAAAGAGAAGAGAAGAGAGGAGGGAGAGACAGTAACAGTAGGGAAGGGAGGGTGACAGAAGAGAGTGAGCACATGCTGCTGTTTATTGTATCAGGGCATACAATTTCGAGTGCGTGCTCACTTCTCTTTCTGTCATCTTTCTAATTTCTCTCTTTGTTTTCTGACTCTACCTTGTAGTTCTCTTTCACTTCCTTCTTTTCCAATTCTATGATAATATGATATGCATGCTTTTTGTTTCAATGGTCAACTCTTTCTGTCTGTTATCCATTAATTAATTTGCTGTTTCATTTCAAGTGCCGTAAGTAAGTAATGTGTATGTGATCTATATCTATTTTGTGATTTAGTATTTTATTTGTTTCCCTGCTAATACTATAGTCACATAATAATAATAATAATAATAATAATAATAATAATAATATTTTATTTAAATATTTTGGCAATTGTGATTCAAAAGCGTGTCTTTTTATGGTACTTTCTCATTCATTCATTCATTCATGGTGGTGTTGAACACGAAACCCAAATGAAGTTCCAGAAGGTACCCCTTGTTTAATTTCTTACTGTTCATCCTCTAACGGAAAACACTATTTTTATTTATCTTCTTCCCCTTTCTCTCGTTATCGATCGTCTCGACGCTCCCCAATTTTTGCTAGCTTCCTTCTTATTTCTTGATCTTCTATTAGTGGGTGTATTTTTTAGGTTTTAAATTTGAAAGGTGATAATCAAATCAAATGATGAATATTTAACTATATCTTATGTCTCTTATTGGTAAAGTGCATCGGGGAGTTAAATATGGCTAGATTTGTTTTTTCCCTTTCTGGGTGGATTTCCTGCCATCGTTGAAGGAATTGAAGCTGCAAACTTCCTTATACAGGTTAGATCATATTTCCCCAATTCAGCACATTCTCACACATTTTGTACTTTATGTCCTTCAATTTTTAGCTGAGAATGTATATATATATTATATCCCTTTTCAGCTTCGCTTTTTGGATCCATAATTTATGCAACTAGCTAGCGTGCGTGTAAAACGGAAATCTCAGGATTCACGCCTGCAAATGCAACCACTATAATCACTCAGGTAACTATTTTTCTTATATATATGGTTTCAGTTTTTGTTTAATTGACGGAGAGAGAGAGAGGGGGAACTAGGGAGGGAGGAGAGAAACATGTAATTAAACTTGAAATTAAAAATACTGGGTAAGCACCCACTAGCTATACTTTGCTTGTGATTTAATGGATGAACTGAATGGATAGAATAGAAAGAATTAATGTTTGCTTAGGATTTTATGGATGGACTGAATTATTTTCAAAGTTCCAAGTTTCATTTTGGAATTCTATATTTAATTTGTTGTTCTTTCAAGTTTTTCTAGTCCACTAAGCAAGTGTTTGCTTCCCCGTTAAAAAATTAGTGGACACCGTTAAACATAAAGCTATGAGTTGTCGCCTCTACCGTGATTTCTGACAGTTTCCTTAAGAACTGTCACTGGCCATATTGAAGGATTTTGTTCCTTCATTGTATCAGTATTTACACTTACCTTGGAAGTGGAAATGCCAGTGATTTTTTCTTTTGAAGGTGGGAGAAAAGATAAAACTACTAAAATTGATTGAACTCTTCACTAATCAAAATTAAATTTTGACTAATCTCTTTTCTTTTGGATAACACAAGAAAGAAAAAAAGTAAAACTGTTGAGCATCTATAGGCTGGTGGGAGTTAGAGGTTAACAAAATGCTAGTCAGCATAATGGTAGTGTTAAGGTACTCTTGAATTGATGATGGTGACATCATTAAGCAAAATGTGATGATGAATGATGATAACAGTGGTGGATATGCCTGTAGATGGGCTTATTTTTAAATTATAATAGTTTATTAAAATTAAGTATTTGTTAGAGGTTTTGGCTTTGAGTGGCTTTTGACAAGGGTTAAGAGCGGTTCTTGTCTATTTTATGAGTGGTTTGTGGATCCTTTGGCTTGTTTTTGTAGGTGGTAGTCTTCTCAAGTTGACATTCTAATATAAATATTGAAACACGTTATTGTTTCTGCTCAGCATATAAATATTTGAAATATGGTATGTTACAAAAATAGATCGGTGTTTATAAGGAAAAATATTGCACTTATTGTGGCACTAGATTTACTTATAGATATAATTTCTTCTAGCAATTGTTTAATGTCAATCCCCCCTCTCTCATAAGCATCTTTTGTATTACCCGAAAATAATAAATATAAATTTTTTTGAAACAGCCAAAAGTTTCATTTTCCAAATCTCTACTTTTAACCTCCTTTCCAATTGTAGTCACTGGACCTCTTTTCCTTATATACTCTTCAGTCTTCACTTAAGTTTTCATTGACTCCTTTTAACTCCTTAAATGCTGCTTTATGTACAACTTGCCTGCATTACTTGCTATCCTAAACTTTTCTATCTTAAGCCACAGGGTTAGTAGCTAGAGGGTGTGGACAATTGCATTGTCATTATGAAAAATGGGAAAGGAAGACTTTATTACATTAATTTAAAATTATTGTGTGTCTAGGGCTGGAATGAGTAATTTCATGTTTTAGATTATGCAAATGTCCAAAATTTGATGCAAGTATAGAATAACAGATAATTCATACTTCTTAAATTAGAATGAAGTTATCCACATATTTGGTCCTCTCCTCTCCCAGACTCCCTTGTTACATGGTGATATAGATATTGCTTCACTTGATTAATGACTTAATGGGTTTTTACTTTTTCTCCCCTCTTTGAACTCAAATGTTTAATATTCCTTGTGATTTATGACTGTGATCCATAAAAACCTCTTTGAATCTTGATGTACAATCCATCGACCTTTCCCTAACTATGTTTTATTAAAGAAGGGAAAACAATAATGTAGAGAATCCATATAAGTTTTTGAAAAAAAAAGGTAGTGAAAAAATTGATAATAAGAACAATGTAAAGTGAGAGCAAATGTATGAATTACAATGAGAGAAGTGACAAAATAAACATGAGTTGTTGCATTAAAAATGTGGTTCCTTTATCGTATAAGGTGATGAGATCGTAGCCATTTTTTTAACAATAAAAGAGATTGTGTATTAACAAAGGAGGATTCGTATTCACTGCAGTCGTTGGCTCCTTACATTCACGCAGTCACCATCTATGCACTATCTAATCAAGATCGGTTGGTTCAGATTTTGAGATAATTTTCAATATTTTTATACCCAATTTATGTGCTTGAAATCGGATTTGTTAAGTCAAAATCAAACAAAGAAGATGACCACGTGAATGTAGGGATCCCACAACTGGAAAAAAAATGCTTTAAAGGGGTACAAAAGGTATTCCAACCCAGTGGGTTTGCATTGTCTCTAGTGGAGACTTCATTGGAGGGAGTGCAGTGAGAAATTTTCACCATTAAAATACTTTCTCATCTTTTTTTTTGAACAGCAAAAATGATATATAATAATCTGTGTATTAAGGAACACAAAAAACATGTATACAGAGATACTCTTCTCAATTAAAGAGGGTCACTAAGCAAAAAACACAACTTGTGAACAATATACCAAGGGGACCAAAAACAGAAACAAAGATAAACGAGGAACAACAAAACTACCACTCAGGCAAACAACTGGCTCACCCCATCCAGGGCAAAGATTAACCCCACAAGAATGCTCCTACCCCCTGGAAATACATTCCAACGGGTCACACACCATTCATAGAAAAGGTAGTGGCTCGGCTTAGTCTTAGCCAGAATGCAATTCCATGAGTATGTCTTAACCGAATACAAGGTCTCAGCGAAGTCGAAAGTCTTATAGAAGAAAACTACCCCATTCTACTTTCCCAAATCGCCCAGACAACATGACAAATCATCATAAGACCCCTTCTACCTTTCCTAAGGCTAACCCCAGAGTAAAATATAGAGAATAGGGTAGGGAGATCATTCAGAAGAACAACCACCACACCTAGCCACTTAAAAATAAGATACCACAACCTCTTTGCAAAGTCACACAACAGGAACAAGTGAGCTCTGATTCCAATTTTCCTCCACAGAAAACACATCCTATGGCACTCATATCAGTTACAACTTGTCTACGAAATAAGTTATCTCGGGTTGGGAGCCTATAGAATAGGAGGCGTCGGGCAAAAGCTTTAAGTTTAGTAGGCACAAGACTCTTCCACTGCTTGTCTAAAGCAAAAGCCGCCAAGGGCGCCCTTGGGGCCACAATAGAGGAACAATGTAGAAGCAACTCATATACCGAATGCACTGAATAGACCCCATCATTCTCGGCCTCCCATATCCACCGATCCTCATAAGGATCTTTTCTTATGTTTTAAGTCATTTTCTCGTTTTTATTCCAATGGCTAAGATTTCACTACAGTAACTTTACACGGTAGAGGAATCCATGCATTCCCCCAACCCAATACATCTATTAGAGGGAAAGAATGTAAAGGTGAAACCCTATCCAAGCTAAATAGATACAAGCGCCACAATCCTATAGCGACAAGTTACCTCTTGGGAATACAATCAAACAAGTCTACACCATTCTTAGAAGAGACAATGTCATTGACCTTTCTTTCCCAGACACCATTTCCAGAACATTGCAATAATGTCGTCCTCTACCTCTTACACATTAAGCTCCATACTTGAAAAAACACAAATTTTGAAACTCCAAACCCCCTTCCACTAAACTACATGCTAGATGAAGGCCAATCCCTTCTTCCCACAATTCGATGCACTAACAAATAACTACAAAAAAAATGGAGAAAATTTTGAGGAATGACCAGAACTTGCGCTAACCACCTGAACACCACATACCACGCATAAATGGAGAAATCCAAGCCGGAAACAAATGAATTTATGGTTCATAAGGATCCCCACATGACAGATGAAACACAATGCAATATAAGAGTTCCCCGGCACACCCCTACGGAAGAGATTCACCCTAGTCAGGATCCTATACCACAAGAGTTGTCAAGGACAACTACCTTAAAAGTATAATAGCTCCTCTATTTCCTTTCAATAACTAAGATCTTCAAATTAGAGACGTCATCCTACAAAAGACATTTAGCTGGCAACATAATAAACGAATTTCACGGAGAAGACCCCACCATTATTAGCCTCCTATCCCCACCTATCCTTTTTATGAGAAAGGGAGACCGGAGACAACATCCATTGAAGATCAGAACCAAGTTCTCTTCCCATGCAAATAGACACCTCCTCCAACTAAACTCCCATTCCCAAACCATGTCCACCCAACACCTCTAGTCTACCACCAAAGACTCCTTTTTTTTTATTGAAAAATGTTAATGCGTTAGTATTTGTTATTTAGTGGGGTGGCGAGGATTTGAACATTGTATCTTGTACCTCCCACTCCTAACTTCCAACATCCCATCCAATTTTGTGACTCCCCCAAGACCCCTTCTGAATGGAGAGATCGTGAATAACCTCGGAAACACTTGACTGCTGTGATTGATGTACCTTACCACTTAATAGACACTAGTTCATAATATCGTGTGCAAAATTAAACACAATTAAAGAGATCTGTTTGTATGCATTACAACATTCATAACATGAGAAGACCACTGTTTGCAAAGAATTTTGAAGAGTTGTGTATAAATTTTGTAACATGAACAGTGGTGCACAATTAAAGAGTCTTAACCTATCATTTTTAGCAAAGTTTTTCTGCAATGGACATAAGAAGATTAATATTATCACTTACGAACATATTCTTTTGAATATTATCTTTGTGATTGATCCATTTTTTAAAGAGTGAACACAATTTTTAAAAGGAAATCACTTTATGAGGCAACTAAATCGACTTTTTAAAAATAGCTCAAATCACAAAAAGTATACTCAAGAGTGTGTCCAAAAAATATGTTACCAGTATTCCTCATGAACATTAGGTAAGTCAATTGGATTTTATACAGTTATTATATTAGTATAATAGAAATTTAATTTTGGTTTGCTAATTACTGCAGAATTATAGCTTAACTATTCATAAATCATATCCTATTCTTAATTGGATTTTAGGTTCTTGTGTGATTTTGCATTGGTATTTTTGAAGTCTTGAGCTTTCTCCGGAACACTTGTACAAGTAATTTTTTTGCGGTTCACTGTAATTATAAGCACAGTCTCTGGATTAGAGGTATTAATCCAGTGGCTGTGATATACCTGTGTACAGTACATCACCACATAAGACATTTTGTGAGGAGACAACTTGTTCTACAAATTTTCATCATAGAAGTGTTGAGAATTAACACATAAAAGGTAAAAAGGACATATATGATTTGAAAAAATTGGTGCAATTTAGTTTACCATGCCACAGCTACTGCCACTGGTTTTTGTATATGGTGTTTGCAAAGTAACAGTTAATATGCATGTATGCACTATAATGTGACATGAGGAGACATATTGTATAACTAAGATATTAGTCACGATTTGGATAGAATCGAATGTGGCTGTTAAGTGCTTGTCAAGCTGTTGCTAAATCAAAATAGTCAGTATGCATGCAAGCATATTTTGGCAAATTATTTCAGGAGTAACATTTTCCATTGTCAAAACCTGATTTAGGTCTTTGAGCTGGAGCATATGATGTTTAGCTTGGACAGAATTTGAGGGTACCATTCATCTCAAAAGCTTCAAATAGTAGGTGTTTACTTACCAATGGGTTTATATATCTAACTTTTTCTAAACGTGTTGAGATAAGCCTTTTTAGACAAAATTGAGCAATTAGTCCCAATGGAAACATATCTAAAAATGTCCACTGGAACAAGTTAATTGATTTTGTTCCTTATGCAACAAAATTGAGCAATTAGTCCCAATGGAAAGTCATAATACGGTGGATTATGATTAATAGCTTGTGAATCTAATAATATATATACCCTTTTGTGGTTGCTTATAATAGGGAAAGCAATTTTATCAAGTTTTACAATTTCCTGTTTTCTTCTTAATTTAAGGAATAAAAACCACTTGAATTTCATTTTGAAGTATATGATTGAATGCCACTATATTGATATGACATAGTATGTTGATAAACGGCTATGCTATTTGTTACGAACCATTTCTTGCACGATTTGTAAGAATGGTGATGTGGTTACATTTTGAGCGTCTATCTTTGGTTTTGCGGAATAAGGAGGAGGTTAATGGGCGAGTTAATTGAGTAGCAGCTTTTTTATTCGGTTGTCGTGCATTTCGTTTTGTAAGAAAAAGCATTTCTCGTTGATAAAAGTTGTAGTTTTCTAGGGTTCAAAGTATTGCATATTACAATATCATAGGAGAAAGGTTACCCATCTCTATCCATTACTAGATATTGAGAGAATTCTTTGATGCCCTTCTTCCTCAAGAGATGGGAAGAAACCGATTTCTATCCCTTAGGTTTTCCCTTTCTATTCCTTCTGTTTATGATGGTGAGATGAAGAGACTACTATTTCTTCAAGAACAGGATCTTCTGTTTCACATTAATTGAAAAATTAGATTCCTTATTTTCCTTTATTTGGAAATAAATTAAGATTCCTTGTTTTCCTTTTCAACTGCCAACCTCATTAGATAGCAGTTATTTTCTAAAATTGCTCCTCTTTTTCCTATTTGACTTAGTCATTTATATTTAGTTATTTAGTTATTAAACCCATGTCACAGTATCTCTCACATGAACACTCAAGTCTTACAATTGAGGCATATATGACAGATTTAATATATCTCACATTTCTTACATTAATTGGTGATCTGCCTAAAAAATGGAGTTTTGAATTCTAGTTGAATTTTCAGTACATTTTGAGTTCTGTTGTTTTGAATAGTACTGCCAGTACTATTGTTATTGTTGATAAGATGGTTATTCAGCTTCTTGTAACTTGTATGTACTTTGCTAATAGAATTAGAATTCAGAGATTTGCATGTCATAGATTTTGGCACAGCCGCATAGGAGAATTATTTTTAATTTTATTGACATAAGAAAAATTAGTGCTTTTTATTCATGATAATAGTCTCAATACAGGTTGGAATATTCAGAATTATTGGAATGATCAGAATATAACATTCTATTTTGTAGTTGAGTTCTTGCATGTGTATTTGCCATTTTAATGTGTTTGGTGTATAGCCTGTTGCATGTTATAAGATAAATATGTATCCCTATATTCTAATCCCAATTACAAGAGTTCAACATATTGGTTGAAAGTTATAGGACTGCGTTGTACATATCTGAATTCAGGTAGATTAATTTCGTAGTTAGCACTTGTATTCCCATAGTAGACATGCTTAGGTTATATTTTAGTATATTTTGACTGGCAATAATGCACACAAAAAAGGGCACCTTTAAAAGGAAGAAATTTGACCTAATTTATTATTTGCTGCAGAGTCATATAATGGAAGACTAGATGATGTTAAGCATGATGCCAAGTAGTGGGTGAAAAAACAGAAAATGCATATTCAGAACAGATGCATTGAATCCCTTTAAATTTCAACGGGAACTGGGTTGCACAAATATATCATAGTGTTCAATTTTGACTACTTCAAGTTTGGTGACTAGCAAGACTTTCATAGTCAATAATTATATATGCTAAAATTTGATGATGTATACGTCGTACCAACTCAGGTTTGTGGAGTTTCTTTCGATGAGTGAAGACAATATCCTCCCAAATGCTTTAGTAGTAGATAGATAATGCACAAGCTGTGTATAGTGGGTGGCATACACTTTGTTTTGATGACAGCCTGGCTGGATAACAGGGTTATGGAACACCTCTCATCTCACAGTTTTTTGTTTGTCTATAAAGGATTGTAAGCGTTTGTTTGGCGGAAAAAGGGAATCGTTAAACAACACATTCTTTAGTTCATTATTTTTCAATAAATAAAATTCTACATTTGTTTTTTTCCTAAATTATTTAAAATCGTTTTTAGTTACTTTTCAAGCTATCCTAGAGATGGTTGGGTACTGGATTTGGTCTTGTATTAGAGTTTGGTGCATTTGTTAATGCAAGAACAATGTTCAAAATCGCGTGTAGTGTTAATACGGTAGTTGAAGAAGCCTTGGCTTAGTTTGGGTATTTGACAAATCAAAAACCAAGAGAATGGAGGATGGGGATTTGACAACATGAGGAAACATATGAGAGAAACAAAATTGTGACATTTAATTGCTAATGAAATTAAATAAGGTTATTCTTGTAAAAAAAACCGACCATGACCTAATTGTTTGTTGAGCAATAATTGAATAATTAATAGATCAAATGCAAATAGAGGGAGGGAGAGGGGATGCTTTATCCTTTGGCAATTTGGCATTAATTTCTCTACTCTGACCTAAAAGGTTGGGTGATGAGATTACCAGACAAAAGTTTAAAAAAAACTATCTATTTTAAAGTTATCAAGAAAATACTGCAAATTCATTCAAGAGTATGTTTGAATTTGCTTTTTTTTTTTAGTCTTTTGTGAGAGATAATAGTAATTCTAGAGACATATTTTTTTGATAGACAATGTTAGTAGGGTCGGGAGAAATATTAGTTTCCGGAGTTTAAATTCGAGACCTCCTTTTTATACTTATTTAGTGCACTTCTTAGGTATCTCTTCTAGAGACATATAATTGATTTTATAGTGTTTGGAAATATAATTTGATTTTACCTCTAGAGTAATTCTAGCTTGAAGTCAAGATTTACGATTTTTGCCCCATACATGATTCTTAACTTCAAATTAATTCAACTCATTTTTTTCAAAATCAACGGTGTAGTAGTGTACCAAAGGACCACGCAATTCACACCTGTTAATGTTATTACCCCCATTTACCTTGATGTGATGTGAGTGACCCCATGGTTGCAAAGGACCACACACTTCACACCTGTTATTAGCCCCAGTCACCTAGATGTGATGTGAGTGAGCCATTGGTTGCAGTTAAGCTAAAGTCAGAGCCCTTGAATGAATTTGGGGGAGGGTACGAACCAAATAATCAATTTGTCACTGTATACGTAAAGAAGTGTGTTTTTGGTTGCGGTGATGAGAATTGAGTTTGACAGTATTGAGTTTGTAGAATTGAGTTTAGTTAAAAATGAGCTAAATGTAATGTGATTTTTGTTTGTATACATTTTATGAAAAGTGAGTTTCACCAATCATTATTATTTGCATATATTAGATCAAAAGTGCTTTTAGGTGTATAATTACTAAAATAGGTATCAACTTAAATTTAATATTAACTTTGAATGGATGATTAGAATCATCATCATAATAGAAACAATGAGTAATTGAAACAAACACAGAGAGAAAATCAGTTTATTTCATTGAAGAAGAAGAACTTGGATTACAGAGAGTGTGTCAAATAGATCCCCTTTTGCTTACATATATACTGTTTCAATTGAGCAAAAGGGGAAACTGAAAACAACTAACTAAACCCCAAACTGAATCCGTTACAAAAACAGTTTCATTATCTAACCAATTGAGTTGTTTTATTTACCACAGTAAAAAGATTAACTACTCATGGAAGTCAACACTCCCCCTCAAGTTGGCAAGTATAAATTTTTCATCCCCAACTTGCAAATCAAATCTTGAAACTATGCCTGTGGTAATGCCTTTGTTAACAAGTCTGCTACCTGTTCTTTAGATTTAACATGGACTAAATTCAGAAAACCAGAACTGACATGCTCCCGGATAAAATGACAGTCAATGTCTATATGTTTTGTCCGTTCATGAGTGGTTGGATTTTCTGCCAGTTGTATGGCAGCCTTGCTATCACACAGCACCATTGTAGTCTTAACATTAATTAAAAATGACCTCAACAATTGTTTCAACCAGAGCAGCTCTCCTGTCATGACTGCTAATGCTCGGTATTCTGCTTCAGCTGAGGATCTGGCCACTGTTACTTGTTTCTTTGATTTCCAGGCTATCAAAGACTCTCCCAAGTATATTGCAAAGCCACTTGTGGACCTTCTGGAGACCTGGCAGCTTCCCCAATCTGCATCCACATATGCTGTCAGTTTCAAGCTGTTCTCTGCACTAAACAACAATCCTTGTCCTGCAGTTCCTTTCAGATATTGAAGAAGAAAAAGAACTGCTTGTAGATGCACAGTTCTAGGTTTACTCATAAATTGACTCAACCTATTTATTGTGTAAGTAATGTCAGGCCTGGAGATGGTTAGATAGATCAATCTTCCTATTAATCTTCTATATTGAGAGGCATCTTGAAGTGGCTCACCATCCACTTCATTTAGCTGTGCTCCTGGTTCCATAGGAACTCTGACAGGTTTGCTGGAGGTCATTCCAGTGTCTATTAATAGCTGAAGAACATATTTTCTTTGACACAAATGAATCCCTTTGCTAGACCTAGCAATTTCCAGTCCTAAGAAGTATTTCAAATCCCCTATTACTTTGAGTTTAAAGTGCTTCTGCAGTAGACCCCTTAACTCATTTATTTTTGACTTATTAGGCCCTGCTACTATTATGTCATCTACATAGACCAATAATGCTATAAAATCACTCCCAGAGCCTTTGGTAAAGAGTGAATGATCAGCTGAACTCTTTTGGAAACCCAAGGCAACAATTGTGGAACTAAACTTTTCAAACCATTGCCTGGAAGCCTGTTTCAGTCCATACAAGGATTTATTTAGCTTGCAAACAGTTGACTCCCCCTTACTTGGATAGCCAAGTGGAAGATGCATATAAACTTCCTCATGGAGATCTCCATTGAGGAAGGCATTATTGATGTCTAATTGGAGCAAATTCCAATTAAACTTGGCTGCCAAGGAGAGTAAGACTCTGACAGAAGCAAGCTTTGCTACTGGGGAGAAAGTATTGAGAAAATCAATGCCTGCCTGTTGTGTGAAGCCTTGTGCCACCAAGCGAGCTTTGCACTTGCCTAAAGTTCCATCAGCATTATACTTGACTCTGTACACCCATTTACACCCCACTGCTCTTTTTCCTGTAGGTAGAGGCATCACAGTCCATGTTCCATTCTCTTCAAGTGCTGCTAGCTCGGTTGCCATTGCTTGTTGCCACTCAGGATACTTCACTGCTTGATGGTAATATTGGGGTTCAAAAACAGATGAGACATTATTAATGAAGGTTCTGTAAGGCAAAGACAAGTGGTCATACGTGAGATATGATTGAAGAGGATGGGTCACATTTCCACATTCATAACTATCCAAGTGTGCAGGAGGTTTGGAGATCCTGGTGGACCTTCTAGGAGGTGATACAGGAGCCACTGGTGCTGCTTGTTCACTGTCATCATCAGATATAGGATTATTGTCCTGTGAAGCAGTGTCCTGTACACTGACAGGAGTAATGTCTAAGTGGTCTTCTGGTTCTGTAACTTCATCAATTTGTGGAGGAAGGCTTACATCTTGGTCTTGGATAGGATTGGGAACAGGTGTGGGAGAATCATTGGTGTTTAAGTGTGAGGATTGAGGTTTAAGTGGTATGATGGAGTCAGGAAAGGGATGTGAAACTGATGTATTGTTTGTGAGTTGGTGATAAGGAAATACAGTTTCACAGAATCTTACATCTCTAGAAATGATATATTTGGAGGATTGAGGATCATATAACTTGTATCCCTTTACTCCCAATGGATAGCCCATGAATATGCAGGGGGTGGCACGAGGTGAAAACTTATGTCTCTGTGATGGAATTGTAGAAGCAAAAGCAAGGCATCCAAATACTCTAAGTGTTGAGTAATCTGGTGCCTTATTATACAGCAACTCAAAGGGGGATTTACCTTCCAAGGATTGTGAGGGAAGCTTGTTGATCAGATGCACTGCAGTTGCTACACATTCTCCCCAGAAATGCAGTGGAATTTTGGATTGAAAATACAATGCACGAGCAACGTTCAAGAGATGTTGGTGCTTCCTTTCTACTACAGAGTTCTGCTCTGGCCTGTGTGGGCATGACAGCTGATGCAATGTTCCTTCTTGTTGCAGAAAAGAATTGAGGGCAAGTTCCCTTGCATTATCTGTTCTGATTGATTTGATAGGCTTGTTGAACTGAGTCTTTACAAATTTGAAGAAACTCTGAATAAGAAGGGTGGCTTCTGACTTGCTCCTCATGAGATGCAACCAAGTGAAACGTGTGGCATCATCCACAATTGTCAAAAAATATTGCTTTCCCTCAACAGTAGGTTTGTGAAATGGCCCCCAAACATCACAATGGATAAGATCAAAAGCATGAGCACAATGATTGTTATTACAACTAAAGGATAAACGATGCATTTTGGCAACAGAACAAATATTGCAAGAACTATTATTGCATTCAATTGATTCATTAATGGATAATTCTTTGCACAAATTTTTCAAAACAAAATTGGAGGGGTGCCCTAGTCTAGAATGCCATAATGGCAAGGAAGAAATTTGATTACATTGTTCAATAATAGGTTCAAAAACAGAAGCAGTAGCAGAATCAGAAACAGAAACAGTAGCAGAATTACAATTTGTGACACAGTTTAAGGCAACAGAACTACAAATGGAAGATGCTGGTGAGTAGAAATATAACCCATGAAGATGCTCACTCCTTCCAATCTCCTTCCTTTGGAGTTTGTCCTGTATCAAGAACACATTATCAGTCAATGATATGTGATAATGAGGATCTTGATAGAGGCAACTCAAAGAAATTATATTGACATGGAAATTGGGAATACAAAGCACATTCTTCAAGATTAAAGATGAATTCAAAACTACTTCCCCACAAGCAACAACAGGAACTCTTACACTGTTAGGCAAGGTGACAAATGTATTGTGAAGTCTAGTATGTGACTTAAAGAGGGATAAATTTGTGCATATATGTGCTGTAGCACCTGAATCTATTATCCATTTATGTAAATCAAAAAGAAAGTTGCAAAAATAAGCAAAATTTGCAAAATGCAAGGTACCTAATTCAATAGGAGCACTTGGTGTGATGGATGCCTTTGCCATCTGACTTTGCATAAACTCAATCAACTGCTGGTATTGTTGGGCATTCATGGTGTTCTCATTGGTGCTCCCCGCAGTCACTATCATAATCATTACAGGTCTATGTTTTCAACCTAATAATAACTAAAATCAATATATTTTTTATTAATATATATTTTTTTAAATCTCTCGAATTTGGTATAAAAAACACGAGAAATTGAAATAAATTAACGCTGTCTTGTTTTTTGTCAATTAAACAAGCCTTTTCTTTTTTTTTGTCCAAACAATCCTTTCTTTCTTTTTGTCACTTACGGCTGGATTCTAAATGGGCCTCTTTTAAGCCCAAATCACTTCATCCCTAACCTAGAAGGCCATCCCTTTTTCCACACCCCTCCCTACTCACCCCACACCCCCTAACTCCAAATATTCTAAAACTACACTTAATGAGAGGACGTGTTTACGTGCGATTCGGTTGAGGCCAACCGAATATATTTGGCTTGGCCCAACCGAACGTGTATTTTTTTGAGACACCCTTTTTTTACCTCTTTTACACTATTCGGTTGACCTCAACCGAAATATTTCGGTTGACATCAGCCGAACGTGTATTTTGGTGGAATATGTATAAATGGGGGTTGAGGTTTAATCTGCACCACACAAGTGTGTTTCGTGAAACTTCATCTAATCCAAAGTTGAAAAGTATGGGTCAATGGATATGCTTTGACACATGCCACATAGGACGACCAACACATAGTGCTCCCCGGAACTTTACTTGTGAGTTGTGGATATTGAATGGATCATGACCTTTTTAGATGAAGTGTCAAGTTCTATGCCACTTGCTTACTTCCAATATTGAAAAAGTGTCATCTTTGTCGATATTTTACATTATATGGAAAGGACACGCGGCATTGAATTTTGTTTTATTTTAGTAAAAAAATAAGAGTATTAGGAGCATTAAACCATTGTAGAGATGCTTGTACAGTTGGCATAAGTTCCGAAGTTCAGTCATTGCCCGTGAATACAAATTTTGTGTTGCTAAACCAGTGCTCTATACATTTTGTGTATATTTCAATGAAGAAATACACGTTCGGTTGAGGTCAACCAAATAATATAAGAGGCAAAAAAATGGGTGTGTCTCAAAAAAATACACGCTCGGTTGGGCCTAACCGAAAGTTTTCGGTTGACCCGAACCGAATCGGTGAAAACAGCGTGTCTCATTAATGGTCTTTTAGTCATTTCCCAGGTTTTGGAGGTGTAGGGTGAGTCGGGAGGGATGTGGGAAAAGCATGGGCCACCTAGGAAATTCCCGAGGGAAGACCACCTAAAAATACAAGAAGAATCAATGGCATAAAATAGGGGTAGTTAAGGAATAAAGGAAAAATCTACTATAGATTTATACAAATTCATCACATGTGATTTTACCAATACCCCCATTCTATCTAAAAGACACCTCAAATTTTTGAGGGTAAAAATGTCATTACACTCTATTTCTTCTTTTTTTTCTCTTTATTCTTACACTCTCTTTCTTACTTTTCACTTTTCTCTTACACTCTCTTTCTTCTTTTTTTTCTTTTTCTTCGTACACTCTCTTTCCCCCTTTTCACTTTTCTTTTACAATCTCTTTCTTCCTTTTTTTTTTTTCTTTTTACTTTACTTTTCCAATAAATAATTATTCTCTTTCTCTTATCACTTCACTTTAATTCTTTTAACTAAATTTCTAAATTTATACAAACACTACTTTAATTAAAATTTTTGAAGACTACTACTATAAACCTACTATCTAAAAAACAAGAAGAATTAATGACTATTTAAATTAGTAATTAATATTTAAAAAAAATATCTCTTATTGATAATCTAATATCTAACTTTTATTATCTACTATAATCTACTAATCAACTAAAATAATCAATTGAAACTACGAGATAACTGCACTGTTAAATATAAAACACGGGATAACTGCAGTGATATATAAAAAATCACGGGATTAATATTTACCATTGATATTTATAATTTTTTTTGACAATTTATAATTTTGGAAAACTACTATAAAACTACTATCTACAAAAACACGTGATAACTGCAATAATCTACTATAATGTACTAATCAGCTCAAATAATCTTATATAAAAATACGGGATAACTGCAATAATCTACTAATCAACTCAAATAATCAATTGAAACTATGAGATAACTGCAATGATATATAAAAACACACGGGATAGCTACACAAATATATAAAAAGACACAAGATTAATATTTGTCATTGATAATTAAATTATTTGAAGACTACTATAAACCTACTATCTAAAAAACAATAGTATTTAATGACTATTTAAACTACCGATTAATATTTAAAATAAATATTTCTTATTGATAATCTACTATCTCTCTTTTACTATCTACTATAATCTATTAATCAACTAAAATAATTAATTGAAACTACGAGATAACTGCACTGATATATAAAAAAACACGAGATTAATATTTGTCATTGATAATTAAATTTTTTGAAACCTACTACTACAAACCTACTATCTAAAAAATAAGCAGACTTAATGACTATTTAAATTACTAATTAATATTTAAAACAATTATTTCTTATTGATAATCTACTATCTAACAAATTTACTATCTACTATAATCTACTATCAACTAAAATAATCAATTGAAACTACCAGATAACTGCACGGATATATAAAAAACACGGGGATAACTGCAGTGATATATAAAAAAAAACACGGGATTAATATTTTCCATTGATAATTATAGTTTTTGAAAACTACTATCTAAAAAAACAAGAAGGCTTAATGACTATTTAAACTGATTAATATTTAAAACACACGCGACAAATATTTGTCACTAATACCTAAAAATGACAAATAATTGTTACTGATATATAAAAAAACACGGGATAAATATTTGTTTAAATAGTCATTAAATATTATTGTTTAAATAGTCATTAAATATTATTGTTTAAATAGTCATCGAAACTATGAGATAACTGCACTGATACATAAAAAAACACTGGACAACTGCACTGATATATAAAAAAATACGGGGATAATTGCAATGATATATATAGAAACACGGGATAGTTGCACTGATATATATAAAAAACATGGGATAACAACACTGATATATAAGAAAAACACTACACTGATATATAAAAACACAAGGAATAAATGCACATGTTTTTAAATGATACTTTTACATTTTAGTTTTAATATCTATCAATTTTTTATTTGAAACTCATTTTTTATCTACTTTAAATTTTTCTTTATTTTCACAGAGTAATGTTCAGATTATTTAAATACTGTCTAAATTCATTCCTAAAAAGAACACGACAGCACCTGTCCGTATGCAAGTCATCATCTATATTTTACAATTGATTTTAGATTAATGAGATTTCAAACTAACGTTTCTATTTGAGGTATTGTATGGAACATTGAAAAGAAAGAAAGTAGCGCTGTTTTGTGAGAAAGAAAGTAGCGCCGCCGCCGCTGGGAGGGGGGGGGGCTCCCTCCCCGGTTTCTTCCTCTCTCCTCTCAGTGCTCCTTCGCCCTGCTGTCGCTATTGGCTTCGGTCTGGTTGAGTCTGTTCCCCTGATCTGCGCTCCTTCTCTATGGATCTGTGTTCGCGATCCACTGTTCCGCGACGCCTCTGCACTGCTGTGGCTGCGCTGCTGTGGCTTCGGTCTGGATGTTCCTGGCTGTTCTCTGTGTTTCTCTTTTGGATCTGTTGGATATGTTGTTAAGCGATTTGGATCTCTTTGCGATTTGGATCTGGATAAGTTCTTGCGCCGTCGCCGTTTCGTGGTTGGATCTTCGACTTCGGTTGTTCCGGTGGCTGTAAATTAATAAAAATGGGTTGGGCGCTGCTTGGGTTGGAACCGCCGTTGGCCCCTTTCCTCGGATCTGATCTCCTCTGTGACGTCCACGGCCTCTCCCCCGAGGCGTTGATGGTCGGATCTCCCTATTGGTGGATCTGCGCGCTTTTGGAGGTACTATGGAGTGCTTCTGTTCGCGGTGGTTTGTGGCTCTGTTCGCGCAGTGGTTGGTTCTGATGCGGTGTTTTGCGGTGGTTCACGGTGGTTTGTCTGATGTTCGCAATGGTGGCTGTTGTTTCGGACTTTGGACCCGCAGTCACGCCTCCTCTCCTTTTGTCGTGGGCACTTCTCCCTGTCGCTCGCGGTTTTGCTTGATTGTGCCACGGTGTTGGCCGGGGGCGCAAGGCCGCGGTGGTGGTTGGTGGCTCGGCTACCTCGATCAAGCTAGGTGTTGTCGCGGTGTTGGCCGGTAGCACGACTTCGCGATGGTGGCTGGAGTCACGGCGCCGGATGTCTGGGGGTGGGCTGTCGATGGGTGCTGATTCGATAGTTTGTACCTTGTCGGACGCCAGATTGCAGTTTGCAGATCGCCGGGCTCCTCCCCCTTTGCCTTCTGCTTCTTTGCCCCCTCCCAATCGTCTCCGGGCCTCCACCTCTAACCTCGATGCTTTGTGATGTGCTTAATTTGAGGATAGCGAGGTGATGTAGGCTGTTGTGGTTTGGAGTGTGAGTTCAGGAGGTGGTGGGCGGAGGTTGTGTGGGGACTCTCAGGTGTTGCCCTGCCTCCTTTCGGGTTTTCTGTTCGTCTTAGAATTTCTTCCATTAGAGTTCTATGGTTGTTTATTTTAGAGGCCTTGTTGGGCATTCTATTATTGTCCTTATTACCAAGGGTTTTGGTCTAGTCTCCCATTGTGCTTTTTATATCTCTCTTTATTTTATTAATAAATTCGGGCTGACTGCCTGTTTGATTAAAAAACAAAAAAAGAGGTATTGTATGACGTAACGCGATCGGCCCGTGCGGATGCACGGGTATAGTACTAGTTTACAATTAACACAATAAAAAACTGTAGAATCGAGTTGATGTTACCGCAGATGCATCAAATCCTAGCTTCTATGTAAACTCGGTTTTGGGGTCAAAATCGATTCTTCCCCATTGCATCCAAACAAAAAATCTTAGGCTTGAATCACGTTGAACACTTGAAAGTGCTGAACATAATTAATTTTCACAAGAATTCCAATTCATATTTAACACAAACATTATCACACAAACCCAATCAAGCCAAGCCACAGTCACCAAAGCCTCAACAACAACTTGGTTGTTGATTTCAATTTTGTAACTTGGGCTCTGGCAATTAAAACAATGAACGACATAGATATAGATACAATAGAAAAGCACAAGATTAAACTACCCAAACTGAGAACTAAAACAAGATTACAAATCTCATTCATGTCTTGCAACATAAAAGTTCCTAAACAAGAACAACAACGGAAAGGAGAAACAACACGAAAGGAACAATAATGATAATCAAGCAGCCGGTGTTGGGTTCTCAGTTGAAGTCCAGAAAATATCTTTGAGAGCAGGACGAAGCTCTTTGCTGCAGAATTGATTATACTCCAAAGTATCACCTCTATCCTTCTTCACCTCAACTACTAGAAACGACGGCGTAACAGCATAAATATCCGCCGCAATAGCTAATTTCCCTTTCCTTCCACGTTCCTGTCCCTGAAGCCTCACCTTAGTATCACTACTCTTCACATCAAACTTCACCGCCTTAGCTACTTGTTCCAACTTCGATATCACCCTGCTCGGCGTCCCAGCGGTGGCGAATCTCATCTCCTCCCTCTCCTCTCTTTTCTTCTCCTCAAACAACGGCGACAAATCAAACCCTTGAGACAGAGAAATTATGTGAAAAGCGTTCATCGTCGTTGGCTGCACCGATTTCTCACTCTCAAAATCAAATTCCACTTCCTCCTCTTTTTCCTTCTTCTTAGACATGCTCTTTGGCACCGGTTTCTTGAACCAAGAAGATTCCATTATCTTCGATATGCTGATCCGGGTATTTGGATTCGGATCTAGAAGCTTCGCAATAAGCCTACGAGCTTCTAAAGAAATCCACGGTGGACATTTAAAATCACCCCTGTAAATCTTCTTATACATAGCCACCAAATTATCATCCTGAAAGGGTAAAAATCCAGCGAGAAGCACGTAGAGAATAACACCACATGACCATATATCTGCTTTAGGACCGTCGTAACCTTTCTTTGCAATCACCTCCGGCGACACGTACGCCGGAGTACCACACGTGGTGTGCAACAAGCCGTCTTGCCGGAGATGCTCTGAGAATGTGCTGAGACCAAAGTCGGAGACCTTGAGATTACCGTCTTCGTCGAGGAGGAGATTCTCCGGCTTAAGATCACGGTGGTAAACACCGCGACTGTGACAGAAATCAACGGCGGAGATTAACTGTTGAAAGTAAACTCTGGCGGTGTCCTCCTTAAGACGACCTTTGGCTACCTTGTTGAAAAGCTCGCCGCCGCGAACAAGCTCCATGGCGATGTAGATCTTGGATTTACTTGCCATAACTTCGTGGAGTTCAACGATGTTTGGATGTTTCACCATCTTCATCACCGAGATCTCTCTTTTTATCTGCTCCATCATCCCAACTTTGATGACCTTTTCTTTTCCAACCACCTTCATCGCCACGTTCTTCCCTGTTTGCAAGTTCCTCGCGTGATAGACCTTCGCGAAGGTTCCATGACCAAGAACACGGCCGAGTTCGTATTTCCCGTCGAGCAGAAGCGAGTGCGAGTGACCCTCGCCGCCGCTGCACTTTTCCTTGTCACACATGATGAGTAGTAGGCTAATTTATTTATATACTGTGCAAATTGCAATAGTATAGTATATACGATACAAATTAAATTGATGAGATAGGGGAGTGTTTGGGAAAGAGAGAATTACGATACGGTTGATGGATCACCCGTCTTCGACGTGTTTGCGATGGCAATTTCTGCCGCCGATTCTGCGTTTGGCAAGGCGACCAACTTCAATTGTAGTGAACCAATGGCCTCTCATCTCTCTGCATTCCTTCCCCTTCAGAGAGAGAAGAAGACGACAACAATTCTTTCTAACTAACTCAATTTAATTCCGCCCTATTTTCCGTTTCGAATTGCCACTAGGTTTTCCTCTCTTCTCTGCCAATTTATAGCGCTACCTGCCTTCTCATTCATTCATCCAACGGTTCTCAATACAGGTGTTGATCGTCGACACGTGTATGGACCATCTTGAACTTGTCGTTTCCTCCTAACCGACTCGCCGCCTACTACTTAACCCTAATTAAAACGGTTAAATTGTAACATTTGGTTTTTTTCATTTCTTTTATTTATTTTTTGACATAATTAATTTCTTAATCTTAACTAAGAAGTAAAATAAAAATAAGGTAACTATTTATAATTATTAAAAAAATATATTAATCAAGAATTAAGAATAAGGAATAAAATAGGGGCTTGATTTGTAAAAGGAACTAGTGGAAGACTTTCTAAGTACAAATTTGTTAGAGGTATTGTAAATGTATAATCATAAAATTTAGTGATTAATTTTCGTTATTAAGGTTAATTTGTTTATTTTAATAACATATTGTAGTTAATTTAATAATATATTGGATGTATTGAGAATGAAAAGAGCATATAAGTATTAACATTTCTTTTTTAAGGATATTGATGACGTTTGTTAAAATTGAACTTAAAGTAGGAATTAAAAAATATGACATTACCGTGAGGACGAAGAGGAAATGGTTTTGGTGAGTTAACATATGTTGGACATGATAGTGTAAAATTTATTTAGAATAAACTTGAGCCACATCCAATATACAAATGTCACGTGTATGTCTCTAGATATTATATTTGACAATTTGACAAAGTTAAATGCTAGAGGTTTTGGAAAACCTCTTTGTAGACAACATTAATAGTGGTGTTTGTTGCCTTCTTTTGACTATCATGTAGCAGGATTTTCAAACCTTGTTTGCTCTGAACCCTTGATAGTGCTACATATAATTGACCATGACTAAAAACGGGTCTAGGTAGGAATAGTCCCACACTTGCTAGTGATTGACCTTGAGACTTGTTGATTGTCATGGCATATGAGACAATCAGCGGAAATTGCCTTCTATGGAGTTTAAATGGCCATGGTGATTCAGATGGAGACATAGACATCCGAGGGATACCGAAAACATTACCAATGTTTTTCCCTGTCACTACTTTAGCTTCTATCACATGAGTTGCTAGCTTTGTCACAATCATTCTAGTCCCATTGCATAGTCCTTCAGATTGGTCTATATTCCTCATTAGCATGATTGGTGTACCAATCTTTAATTTGATCTTATGGTTTGGCAAACCTGAAGTTCTGAGGGTATTTAGAAACTCAGGTGCTAGAAGTTGGAGTTCTGGATTTTCAAGCTGTTCAGATTTGTCGATGGAATCAGAGCTTAAATACTCGCTTTCATCACCTATAAATAAGCAGATTTAATTAAGAATGATCTTGTAATATAGACTTTCATAAAGATAGATGCGTGTGTGGAATATGTTAAACTTATCAAGATTAGGAAATACCTGGAATCAATGAAAGAACATAGTCATTAATTTCATCAACTGTTTCAATTGTTGAGGCCAAGATAGCTCTATTTTGTAAAAACTCCTCATTCAAGTATTGATCCACCAAATTGGGATAAGTACTGCGAACTATAGCATCTATAGGATCTACAAAATCAGTAATTAGAAAAGAAGAAGGAATTTCAATTTCTGCATACCCATCATTAGGCTGTGACAATTTCCCATCGCCGACATTTAATATCCATTGAGAAAATTGTTGGAGTTCTGATGCATTGGTGTTGTTTGATCCTTGTTGTAGACGCATGTTCTTTGTTAGGGTTAATACTTGACAAAAATCCCATAGATAGGAAGAATTAATTGTTGCATTAACAATGTCTGATCGAGTTCCGTTAGGAATGACTGGGAGTATTTGTCTGAAGTCTCCCCCAAAAATAATGACTTTCCCTCCAAATGGAGAGTCTCCATAAGGTGAGTCACTCATTATGTCTCGAAGAGTTCTATCTAATGCTTCAAAACAGAACTTACTTGTCATTGGAGCTTCATCCCATATTATTAACTTTGTTTCTTTTAATAGCTCTGCAAGTTCACTTCCCTTCTTAATATTGCAAGTTGAGTTATCTACTGAAGGAACAGGTATTGCAAATTTTGAATGGGCTGTTCTACCTCCGGGTAATAATAAAGATGCTATGCCACTGGATGCAACAGTCAAAACAATAAATCCTTCTGAACGCAAAGCTGCAGCTAACGTTTTCCACATGAATGTTTTACCTGTACCGCCATAACCGTAGAGGAAGAACATGCCACCATGACAATTATATACTGCTTGCATCACCTTATGAAATATATCTCTTTGTTCATCTATAGATAAATGTAATATTTAGTGGGTTGGTAATATAATATAATATAATACTAAGCATAATGGTTACATTTGTAATGAAGGTAAGAAAAGTCTAATCTACCTGTTAAAGAGTTGAAGCAACTTTGAAATTCAGCTTTCAATTCTTCAACATTGTAATTGCGTTCAGCATATATGAGTCTATTCCCTAAGTGAGAAGTGACATTTCCCTTTGGATATGGCATTGATGGGAAATCTCTAAGACTTTTTCTGTTATTTTGCATTAACTTTTCAATCTCTATAAGGGTTAAATTTTGCAATTGATCAGCAGTAAGTTGGAGATCTGGACATTGAAAGTATATATTCATGAGTATCATAAGCGCATTTATAATGAATAAATGTTTTATATGTGTGAGGAAAAAAAGAGATGTAAAGTGAGTACCTTGAATGCGTAACAATTGTCTTTGTTGATAAATAATTCCATCTGATAACCATTCCCATGTATTTTCCCATACATGTTTTGGTCTGTTAATGCTATTGGAGGTTAACATGGTGACAAATAGCTTTCTCAAGTAAAGACCTGAGCCCCAATCTTTTGCTTCTTTTATAGCTTCAATATACTCCTGGTCATCTTCAAGAAATCCCATGGCATAACATGCTTGTCTAAAACTATCTTCGATTTTTCCATTTACTTTTAAGATATCTTTATAACAACATGGACCTTTTACAACTGATAGCATCATTCGTAAGTAAAAAAGTTCCCCTGTACTTGGAGGAACCCAAATGAGTCTTCCAATAGTATTCCCTTTTGTTCTAGGTTTCCAAATTCTCTTATTTTTGACATAGACAAATTTTTGAACAAACTTTGTATAAGTCAATTCTTTACCTTCACTATATATTTTGTTTGCTTTCATCCAGGATATAAACATTGAGTCTTTAATTGTTGCTTTGGACAAAACATCACTAATGGTTGCCATATCATCAAAGAGAACAGAGTGTTCATTTGGCAAGTGGAAAGACAATCTTTCAACAGCTGGTTGCCTTCCATGTATTGAGAATGAAAATAATCTCCAGCATGCCTCACATGGTGACACATACCTACAATCTATGTAGTGTTTGATCTCGTCGACAATCTGAATGTTTTCACCTACTTCATCCTGGTCGGGAACAACAGCAGCTGTTATTCGATCATAACCCTTGTGTATGTACTTGAATAAATACTTGATAGAAGTACTTTTATTACACCATTCCATGTTGATATGAGCTTGGTATTTTAGCAAAAGATGTGGATTGTAGGGAACAACTGAACGATTGTCAAATGTTACACCACTTTTGTCAATGATATGGCCATCATCTCTCCTCCTATAAACAGGGAAACCATTTTGATCGACAACAGTTGAACTTTGAAATTGCTTTGGATAAAACTTAGAACATTTGCCATTTTCCTTTGTACATGGTGAGTTCATATTTAGGAGTCCACATGGACCATGGATCATATGACTTTTGACCAAATCATATAATTGTCTATTTACCAATTTGTCCGGAATTTCTGCAGAGATAATTTTGTCTATGTCTTCTGCAGTAGGATACTTGTATGAGGGATGTAAGAAAATAAGTATGTGTGCATGCGGCAATCCTCTTTTTTGAAATTCAATTGTGTAGATATCTGAATGGAAAAAAGTAAATATCAAAACAATATGTTGAGTTGTTTTGAAAGAAGAATGAGATAGATGAACTTAGTGAGGAAGGTATAGAGTACATACATGCAAGTACTTTACCGAGAATTTGTTTTTTCTTCAAATCTGCCAACAAATGATCAAACTTCATCTTAAAGACCCTTGCAACTATATCAGGACGATCTTGAGCTCTCAATTGCAATGGTTGAAGTAACCTTTGAATCTCTGGCCAATTTGGATTACATGTAAAGGTTATAAATAAATCTGGGAACCCGACATGACTACAAATAGCCATTCCGTCAAAGTACAATTGATCCATGAACCGTCGACTTCCCACAAACGAAGATGGTAATATGATTCTTTTTCCTTTTTCTGCACCTTGTGTTAGGGTTTGGTCAACATCGTCATTCAAGTTGTTGTATTTATCAACCCTCAATTGCTTTTGATTATTCCTAATAAACCTTAGTCTCTGTGACTCCATCATACAATAGCCATCAACTACAAATTGTTGAAATAGCCTTCTTGAGGCCAATAATGTGCGTGCCTCATTTACTCTTGATTGAAGACGGAAACACATCCATTCTCTGATTGTGACTTTATTATTTTTTCTTTTTTGAGACATGATTCGAGCTCTATGACAAACTCCTTGTCTATATCCGTCTTCGCCATAAGGAAACAACAATGGGTATTGCAAACCTAGATAACTTGTATGCAGCTCAGATATCCTTTTCAATCGACCACTTTGCTTTTCTAGAATGATATCTCTTTTTGAGCCATTATCAACATCACCTACAATAAGAGCAGCCACTTCTGAAACAGAGGGTAAGTTATAAATTCTTCCATCAGTAACTCTATCAGAAATGAGCTTTAATTTAAGATCTTGTAGGGATGAATCATCAAATTTTTCCTTTGCCATCCTAAAAGACTTGGCATGTGTGTTGTGTTGATATAGCATGTTAGACAAACTTTGCACAATTTGGGGGTCTAGATTGGAATTGTTCCTGGTTCAAAAAAAGTTCAAATTATTGAAAGAACATATATATATATATATATATATATATATATATATGTATAAATGGATTAATGATTTAAAAGTTTGAATTATGAAATATTTACCTTAAGCCGCTGAGTCTATGTTGGATCTCATTTTCTGTGTCATATATGTAAAGTTGGGCAAACTTTGGTGTATGACCAGGCATAGGTAATAAGCTTCCAATACGGTGACATGGTTGACCTTGTATCCTATAAGTTGGCGGTCCCCTACCGTCATTAAATGATGTGTCAACCTTTGTTCCAGGTGATGTGAAGGAAAACATCATGTTGTATACTCGAATGTATTTCTGATAGTTTTTGCTATTTGGTGAATCATGTTCAAATAAAAGATGTTGGAGAATTGGAGGCGGTGTCTGCAATAGTGGAAGTTCAATATTTCCAACACCACAACATAACTGGTATTTAGGAGTAGATGGATTTCTATATTTCTGATTCCTCTCTTCATACCACATGCATGCCCCACAAAATTGACATTCATAGGTAGGGTCACCAGCATCAAAATACCCTGCATATATATATATATGTATATATTAGAAAAATATCCTCGTAGGAACCTATAATTGAATGAACTTTATTATACCTTGACCAAAAGTGTTTCCATCAAATGAAGTTTCACTGTCAGACGTGTCTTCATTATTTGAATGGCACACTAAAATCACATTAAAATGGTCGTTCAATATGCCATATCAAAACAACATTATTAAATACTGATTTATTTGAACTCAAAAATTATATGAAACCTTAGCTGTGAGGTTTATAATGTATATGTTACCTTCATCTCTAGCAATAGATTCAGCTTCAGATATATCTTCTTCGTCTGAGTATGAACTGCTGCCTGATTAATTCAATATAAAAGTTATGTAAACTTTGTAACACCAATGTGTGATTGATGAATAAATTAAGTGTATAATAAAGGATTATTACCTGTAACATAATCATTGTTTGTTCCATGATCATTTGTTGTATCTTCGGGTGATATATATTTGCTGTGAGTGAATTTGTGTGTATTTGGCGTAAAAAGAGGAACTAATGATGGTGTTTCAACGTCGTGCTTTGTATTGGAACACTCACCTATTTCAGGATAATGACCATTATTTCTTCTATATTGTCGGGTAGTTGTACTCGAGATATTTTCCTTGATATGAGCCAAACTTCTTTTTCTCTGAGTTACATGAGGGTTTGCACTTGGTTGACTTTGTATGGTATCAATTGAAGAGACAATTACGTTAATATGAGTATCACATCTTCCTTTCTTATTCCGCATGGTGGAAGAGATATCTGACAAAGGTGTACGGTGTATTGGAAACCTTGAAACTGACGGACTACCAATACACAAACCCTGGACATATTTTGAATACTTATTTGATGGTTCTGAAAAGTGGTAAAACATGTTTGTTAGAAATATAATTGTCATACAAACTAAGTAGAGTCCTGTGAGGTGTTACCTAAAGTAGGTGTATTGATTGATTTGCAAACACGCTTTCCCTTTAGAATCATTTTCCTTTTCAAATGTAACGCACGCTTATTCTTTAGAATCAATTTTCTTCTCAAACGCGCCTTTGCTGAAGCCTCTTGTAAGTTTTGTTGTCTGTCCATGATTTATGTTACCTATAGGTTACAGACAAAAAACAATAAATGTAATGCATAAAGATGAAATGGCATGTGGGAATTGTAATTTTCAATTTTCATACGAATATTTTTGTCCTAAAATTGTGTGTTTACTTTGGTAACAAAATTATAAATTGACATAGAATACAACGGTGCTTGAAATTTAGTAGAGGCAAATAAGCAAACAGTTGGAGTGCCACAACGACAAAGTAAAATTGAACAATGTGCCATAAGAGTTAAGAGGCGATAATGGAAATCAATTGGGAGAGATGTTGAAAACCATGTTATTTGTAATTTCTGGGTATTGTGAATAACATTACTGAAAATTCAAAATAATTAAATGGATTGCCAAAAAAAGAAAAGAGGTAAAGAGATAAAAAGATTGAACTGAATTGAGAAGAATGAAATGAGTAATATAGGATATTTGGTAGAGAGATTATTGTGTATAGAACCTTTTTGTAACAGATGGTGAAGGTTGGCATTTGGTACGCTGCTTCTTCACTACGACTTCTCAAATTGGGTTTGGCACCATTGTAACATCGTATTCTCCTTTCCGTTGATGCAGGGAGTTATTTTGATGACTGTGTAAGAGTTTGTTTTTTTGTTTAACTAATGAATATGTATGTGCTTGTGTATGTTAACGGTTATCGAGAGGGACCATTTTTGTTATCAATTTATGATTTAAACTGCAGTTTGATAACCGTGAGACAAAGAAGTATTTTTATTTGGGCGTGGGTGAGAGACACAAAATTTAGTTGCCATTTTCAAGTGGATCTGATAAGCAATTAAATCTCTCTCTCTCTCTCTCTCTCTCTCTCTCTCTCTCTCTCTCTCTCTATATATATATATATATATGTGGTTCAGACCGGAGTTTGTACCGCTGAAGGCAGTGACTAATCTCCTGGATTGAAGGCACCTTTAAGGATGAGACAACTGGCCCAGGGATTTAAACATGGTCCATACCCAAGGCGAGGATCGAACCCTTGATATTTAGTTAAGGGAGGTTGAGCCATTACAGCTATATATATATATATATATATATATATATATATATATATATATATATATATATATATATATCATTTTGACTATTGAATGTATTGGATATTGATATCGGTTTACCATCTTATAATAAAGATTACTTATTATTATTAATACTATTATCTCAATTGTAATGTGTCTGCTATCAACTATTGAATGAAGATATATACCTTTAAAAAAAAGAATAAAATATATGTTAACATCTAAAATAATAGTTCAGTCCTAAGGGAAATATAATAGCATAGAAAGAGTAAGACCTTTTTGTCCATAAAGATTCGCTCAATGTGCGATGCTTTGGATTGGTACTGAACGGTCCATAAATCGGTAACTCTCACTGCCAACTTCCACGTTTCTTTGTCAGCATTGTTGTCGTTTATCATGTCAAAATCACGCGGCATTGATCCCTATGAAGTGAGAAACACTATTAGATAGATTAACAAATAAGGTATATTATATTAATTAAAGGAATCAAAAGTCTATTTAAAGCCAAAGAGATAGGGTAAACAGAACGTATAAAAAAATTAGAGCACATATTCCTACTTCAAATTGTAAAAGAGGTGCTTCAAGTGGCAAATGGAATTAATGGTAGAAAGAGCATGAAGGAAGTAGCAAGTCGTAAGTACTTATTGACATTAGGAAACTGATCCTTATGGGCAAAAAGCATGCAAATTTGATGTGAAATGAAATCGCTAAATGCAAATTAAAGATTAATTATTCTATTGAAAACGTTGAGTATATTTTGGAGATGATGCAAGATAAAATTATCAGACAACAAAAAAAGCAATGATGAAAGCTATGGATGTATCCACAGTACCCTTGTAATTATGGGTCAAGTGTATATATAAAGAGTGCAACAATCAAAGAAATACAACAACATAAGAATAAATCATACATCAATTCAATAAACATCATATGAAGATGAAAGGAAGGCTTCTTCACCTTCTGGATATCATCTCACTAAATAGGTTGTAGAATTTGAAGTGGTGGGGTTTTTTTTGACAACCAAAGAATTAAAGGAAGGAAAGAAAAAATTATACAGAATTCAATAAAGGAAGTTACATATAGGAGTGCATGAGTTTGTTTTTAAATTATATTATACAGAATTCAATGAAGGAAGTTACAAAACTGATGTCACTGATGACATCTGATATTGGCCGATTATTTTAAGCAACCCCAAATTGCTAAACAGAATTTTGGGGGAAATTTTCCAATGTAAAACCCTAAGAATCATGTGCTGCAATCAAATAAAAGAATTTCTAACAAAAGGGGAAAATGGCCACCGTAAAATGCAACAATGTTGAATCAAATGCATCAAAACAGAAGAAAAAATAATTACTTGAATATTGGAAATGGAGATGAAGTTGAAGAGATTTGCAAGATGAGTAGTGGTGCTTGTTAGAGTGCAGATTGGCCGATGGAAACAGGGAGAAGAATAAATTTAGGCAGAGTTACATTTTTGTAAGAAGTTAGCGCAAGTGGAAGAGAGAACAGTGAGACCGAGAGAGAAATAAGGAAAAGAGAAGGGAAAACTGAAAAGATAAAAGGAAGTTATGTGTATACACGTGGCAGCAACCAAAAGGGAGTTAGATTTGACTATGGTTATATTTGAAAAGGCCATGTTTTTGGGATGTTATCATAGAATGGTTAAGATCATGTTAAATTAAAGTACTAATAAGAGGGAGTTGAGGACTAAGAAAATCCTGGGCCGTAACAATATCAAAGGAGTACCAAATTTAAATTTTAAGAGGCATAAAGTCATTCGACATGACTTATGTCTAAAGTACCTTCAATCAGATAGTCTAACAATACATTGTAAATGTGTAAACTTAATTTAAAAACAACTACAGAACATAGTCCAAAAAACCAATTTTGTAAATTAGTTTGACTCCTTTTTTATACGCTTTCTGATCTTTGTGGACGACAATTGTGCTGGCACAAAATCATTGGTAGACACATCATCAGGTTGTTTCTTAGCTGCCATTCGCTTTGCAGGTGTAAAGGTTTTGAGCACGTCAGGATCATGATCGGCAGTTGCAGAGAGTGATTGCTATAAAACCAAAAACATTGGTTGTGTTAACTACAATGGTAAGCATTCTGCCCAAAAAAATTGAAGACCAAATACACATGCCTTAATTTCTTACACTGTCAATGTCAACTTGAATGATATCTTCACTGGGTACAACACACTTTCCTTCATTAACTACAACTTTATTTCCCTACGAAATAGATCAAATAAGCTACTAAATTAAAGATGAGATATAAAGAATGTATTAATTATATAAACATCCAGATATGGAAAAAGACTTGTATAATACGTATCTAATGTTGTTGGTATACCTCATTAAGCTCAATGATTTTCTCAAGTGATTCTATAAAATCTTTATCCCCATCCAACATTGTCACAGATAGAGAATTAAATTTCATCTGTGCTTTGAAGCGTAGGGCAAAAGACTGGCCTAAAATTTGATCGAGAGTTTCTGGAAAAATCTTTGGATCATCTTCACCCTCCTATAGACATATTAGAAAGGAAAAAGTATATTTATAATACCATACATCTATAATATTGATATAGACATGTAGTAGTAAAAGAAGTACGAAACCTCAATCAGTTGCTGCCTTAGGTCAATAGCCTCCCTCCCAATAAGTTTAGCAGCTTCAGTGTCCCATATAACGAATTTACTGCTATGATCCTTATAGTGAACCTCAACTTGCAATTTATACCTAATACATCACAAAAAAATAAAAGTAAGGTATTTATAAATGTATAATTTAGTATATATTATATTATGTAACCAAAATGAAAACAACCTTAAAGAAGGTTTGTTATGTTGAATCCCACAGCTGCATGTCCATGGCTTATATGACTGCTCACTTGATTCACTTGGTGGATGTCTACCTTTATAGCACTTGAAGCACCCTTCATAGAACCATCCACTCCCCGTAATAAACTTTTTTATTGTTCCAATAGTTATGAATGGCTTGTCCTATTCAGAAGTTCAAACTATATGTGAGTAGAGTACATCGAAGAATTTGGTTATTCATTTTATGGGCAAATCTAATGATATAAACATAATAATATATGCAAGTCACATAAGCTGCACTCTAAAAATTAGTAAATTAACATTTGATACAAAACTTTAACTAATAACATATGGTGAGTCAGCCTTAAATTTTAGTATCAACAATGATGTGTGAAAAATTAAATTAGTATTTTATGTGCTTGCATACCTGTGGAAGCCCATGTGCATCAGCAATACTTATCACCTTTGCATTGTACATAAATTTGTCTTGTTCTGAAAGGCCTACTTGAGAATAGGATGAAAATTGGCTACCACCTTGGCTTTGTGATTCAGAGTGATGGCATGAAGCCAAACTACAATTTTCATCTCACATATTAAAATTTAACTATATTTAAGAATAAGCTTATGTAACTCATATTAGATACCTGAAATAAGATTCTATACCTTGCAGTGAAATCTTGTATTGCGGCAATATTCTCATTTATGTGCAACTTGGAACCAAATAGAGAATTTGAAATTGACACAGGGTATTTGCCTATTCATAAATGACAAATGTGCGTGTTATAATATTACCATTGATAAACAATCTAATTTCATACTGTGATTTTAAATATAAGTTGAAGTGTAGTATTGCAACCTTCTGAGTCTCTAATTCTTGCTTGAGTCAATATAATAATAATAGGACCAGAAGATTTGCTTTCCGTAAAACTAAGGCATTTAGTGGCGTGTTCTCCCCATAATGTACAACTAAGCATAATGCCACTAAAATAGTAAAGTGTTAGAATAGGTGGAAATTTAGTGTAACATTTGAAAATGCATTAAATTAGATTATTACCTAAGATTTATTATTGAAATCACAACCTTGTTTTTTGGTGGGTTAGGTTGTGTGTGGATGGTTTTATGAAACTCTCCAATTACATCTGTTGGATAGTTAAAAAAGAATTAGATAACTGATAATATATATAATTTTTGACATAAAAAATAAAGTTAACATTAACGGTAAGTCTGTACCTACTAACTGAGACACATCGACCTTTCCAGATAGAATTTCCTCAAAGTCTTTGAAGTTGTATGCATTATGGGGTATTTCTGGAAGTTCTTGTTGCTTAACACTTGTTCCTTTTGTTAAATCAAGTCTAAAAGGATGCTCACATGCCTTGTAGTCCAGGTCATTAGGCTTTACACCCACATTTTCAATAATATATGTCGTATCTTCCTTAAGCACCTCACTCCAATAATCAATATCAGTAATAAATGTCTTTATTTGTATTTTGTCTCCCTAATACATTAATGATATATTAATGAACAAATAGAAAACATATATTGGGAAAAAATATTTGTGTGTTTATTTAAATTTAAATATAGGATAATGAAAGAATAACCTTTGAATCCATAAAAATTCCCTCAATGTGTGATGCCTTTGACTGGTATTTGATGGTCCATAGATCCGTAATTCTAATTGCCAACCTCCAAGTCTCTTTCTCAGCATTGATATCCTTAATCATGTCCAATTTACGCGGCATAGTGTGAATTGCTCGGTACCAAGTTAGTTATGTAAATTGAACCTACGTACAATGAGTAGAATGTTGATTAAAATGAGGAAATATGGAAATATATGAAAGAATGTAATGGTTGTATGGTTTTTATTATTGCTTGCCAGAGAACTAAAATACAAATGTAGAACACCATTTTATCCTAATGACAAATCAAGTTGGTGATACGAAATTGGCATAAATTGCCAAACAGTACAATAAGTTTCGCATTCAATCAAATTTGAGAGACTGGCCTATATTGAAATATGTTCATATTATAAAGACTTGCTCATGTAATCATTTAGATAAACAAAAGAATGAGATACACTGACATCTTATAAAGACTTGCTCATGTAATCAATTTAAATAAAGAAAAGAATGAGATACACTGACATTTAAAATTTATAGCAATATTAAGGAGGGCTTATAAACTCAATAGAGGCAAATAAGCAAACAGTTGGCGTGCAACAATGGCAAAATTAAAATGACGACTTTACAATAAGACAAAAGAGGCAGTAGTGAAAGATGAATGTGGTAGAGGTCTGAAAATATTTGGTTACTTTTCATTTGCCAAAAAAAACAATCAGAATGATAAGTGTTTGCATGTTAATGGCATAAGAGTTATGTGAAATTGAAAGAACAGAGAAAAACCTGTTTGTTGTTATCAAAATCGTGTTTGCTGGAATGGAATCTGAGTGGAATCTGAGTATCCTTCCTTTTAAGTAGAAAACGTGGAGATAACTGATTAGCAAAGGTTACAAAATGCAGAGATTTAGGAAGTAGAAAACGTGGAGATTTAGGAAGATAAATGAAAGATTGTGCAGAGGAGGAAATTTAGGAAGATAAATGAAAGATTGTGCAGAGGAGGAAATAACTGGTATTAGTGTGAGTCTCTGAAACGTGGAGTTGTGGAAGAGATGCGGTTATAAGCAGTTTGTTTATTTTGAAAGAGGTAGTGGGTGGAAGTTGAACAAAGAGTGGAGACAGAGTGGACACGTGTAAAAATTTTAAATGGTGTAGTTGATTTTCTTATATTGTAAATTGAAGTGCAAGGAAGTAGAAAACAAGGGCGACAAAACCTGGAATATATCATTGTATGGTGTGACGCTCACAAAACAGAAGACAAAGCTTGATTTGTGAAGTGTCTTAGAAATGTGGTTGCGTATGATAATCGCTTCGCTGGAGTTATGTTATCGTGTTCACGGGAGGAGACTGGAGTGGGACACATGACATGCAGTAGAGCGTGGGTATGGGGGCTACGACTAACCAATTAAAACTTGGATCAATCACGATCTTGACGCCATGGCCCATTGGCCTGCGACCACAAGCAGTATAATACAAGCCGTGACTCCGTCTCTGAGTGACGACAAATGTTTGTGTTATTATTGTAGTAGTATATACAAAACCAATTAAATAATCTAAATGATTAATAACACAATTATTATCATATGATACTAAGGTAATCATTTCATATGAATAATCATAATATGTTTACTATCAATTCATTCTGTTTCTAGTATTTGTTTATCCGTTAACACAAATTCCTAAGTTCTAAACAGTAAACATCTCTTTTTATTAAGCTCCGGGAGTTATCGAGCTATTTTGGCTCCAAAATACTACAACATTGGTTAAAATTAATATGTATTATACGTACGTGTACAATACACTCAAATAAAGACAAAAAATGGTGGCAGTTTTGTAATTATAATTAGAGCATGAGGGCAGATCTCGCCCAAATAAACACAAAAAACTTGATGGTAGTTTTGCAATTATAGTGAAAGCATAAGAGTAGATTTCACCCAAATAAAGACAAAAAAGTTGGTGGCAATTTTGCAATTTTGATATAAGTATAAGGGTAGATCTTGCCCAAATAAAGATAAAAGAGTTGGTGACAGACTTGCAACTTTGATAAAAGCATGAGGGCAGATCTCGCCCAAATAATGACAAAAAAGTTGGTGGCAGTTTTGCAATTTTGATAAAAGCCTGAGAGGGGATATTTCACGTACACCACACGACCACAACTTGCGCATTTTTTTCCCTTTTCATATTTTAAGTAGTGTGATTTGGAGAAGAGATGGCAAAACAGGCTTAGCCCGCCAGCCCGGCCCGCTAGCCCGCCAAAGAATGGCTGGTTGGGTTGGTGATTTCACCTCGCCAACCCGTTGTGGCCCGCCCCGCCTATCCCGCCAATTCGACGGGCCACAAGCGGGGCGGGCGAGCCGACCCGCCAACTTTATTTTTCCTTATTTTTATCTATTTCAAGCCCAAAAAATAAGCTTTAAATATATTTTTATTTGTTAATTTTGATGGCGGGCTAGCCCAATTGATGAGAAGCCCAATCATATTGAGAGAGTCCAATCTTCAATGGCCAAGATCAGCTCACAAGATCGGACGGCCCAAAAACGCCCACAACAAACACCACTCAAGTACTATAAATACACCATTCAATGCTCATTAATGGTAGCACTTTTTCTAACAGAACACTCATTCACTCAAATACTGACTTGAGCGTCGGAGTATCATTGCAGGTACAACCTCGCCCCTCAAGATCGGACATCTCAAGATCGGACATCTCAAGATCGAACATCTCAACTTCGCCTCTCAAGATCGAACCTCTCCAAGTCGAACAAAATCTTCTTCTCAAGCCTGAAGACAGAGACAGAATCATGGACAAAATATCTACTAACTGTGTAATACCAATCTCTAAGATCGGAAGCACAATACAGAACATTGGCGACCACAGTGGGAGGAATCAATACCCTATTTTGATATTTTGGGGAGGGTCTGAACCGAGCTGTATTTCGGCGAACTTTCCATCAGGCTCTGGTCTTTTGATTTTTCGTTTGAGCTCTTTGGTTAGCTCGTCGATGTCTTGCTGATTTTTGACTTTCGGATCGCAGCCGGTTTCTATGTTAGTGGCAGCGTTAACTTCAGTCGATCTACCTTTTGGCAGTTTGGGAGTCGACAGTTCTTCCGAAGGGGGAACCCCTTCATGCTCCGAAGCTTTTTGTTCGTTCTTCGTCCATAGGAAAAAACACCTGGAGGCCGACTCTAAGTCAGAGTTTAGAGTGATAACTCTGTTGCAGAGAGAGTGAAACTTCATCTTTAAGTGTGTCGTGGATGTAACCGCCCCGAGCCTGCCGAGGGTCGTTCTTCCTATAATACCGTTGTATATGGATTCACAAGGTAAGACGAGGAATTTGGTCTTAACGGTTCGAACCATTGGTTCGGTTCCGTAGGTAACCATTAGCTCCAGATGCCCAAGGGGTTTCGTTCGAGATCTGTTAAAGCCGGACAGAGTCGTTCCTCTATAAGGGGTGAGTTCCTCTTTGTCGATCCCCATTTTGTTCAGAAGATCGATAAAGAGGATGTCTGATGAGCTCCCCTGATCTACCAAGATCCTACGTACCTCCTTATTCGCTATGGCGACCACAGTGGGAGTTTGTTTTGTCCTCGACAGAGCGAATCTACAGGAATGGGGGACGAAATGTCAGGGTTAAAGATCGAAAATGGGTTCGCGAGCAAGTCGGAACCCGACCTGACGACCCCCATTCTGAGATCAAAGGGGACTGGGGGAGGTCCAGGCACAAACGAAAAGAAAAGTAAAGAAAAATAAAAAATAGACTAACCTCGGAACTGAGTCGCAAGTTGATTATATCTGGAAAAATACGGTTGTCGATCCACAGAAACCGACCTTAAAAGTACTTCGAAACTCTTCAAACTCGTTCACTTTAAAGAAAGCTCGGGAGCTCTCGAAGATCGACAAATCCAAAACAAATGAACAACAAGCAACAAATGAGAAGGTGAGACCTTTTATTTATAGCAAGGCGGATCTAATGGGCCTGGGCCGGGAAGTCGAAACGTCACGTCCAAACCATAGTCCATTAAACTTCGCACGCTGAAGAAAAAACGTCACCATCATGCGCCGCCACTGCGAAGACACACCTTGTCAGAAACAGTAAAGATGGCACTGATTCCAAGATTACACTGATTCCAAAGCAACACTGAATTCAAAAACTATCTACCCCGCTCGAAAGCTCGACGGACAGTTAACATCGCCCAAGAACCCCAACCTCGACATAAGCTCGAGACCGAAGAAATCTCCACTCAACAAGAACAAGAATATGAGGCTACGTCGCCCATCAAAGTCAAGATCGCTCCTCATAGCGACCAGACTTGGGGGGCCACTGTTATGGTGATTATACTGTTTGCTATTTACACCCCCCCTCTCCAAAAGCCCAATTGATGAGAAGCCCAATCATATTGAGAGAGTCCAATCTTCAATGGCCAAGATCAGCTCACAAGATCGGACGGCCCAAAAACGCCCACAACAAACACCACTCAAGACCTATAAATACACCATTCAATGCTCATTAATGGTAAGCACTTTTTCTAACAGAACACTCATTCACTCAAATACTGACTTGAGCGTCGGAGTATCATTGCAGGTACAACCTCGCCCCTCAAGATCGGACATCTCAAGATCGAACATCTCAACATCGCCTCTCAAGATCGAACCTCTCCAGGTCGAACAAAATCTTCTTCTCAAAAGACAGAATCAAGGACAAAATATCTACTAACCAGTGTTATCAGACCCGGACCGGCCATCGACCCGGTCAAGGCACCGGGTCACTAGACCCGGGGTCGGACCGCGGGTCTCTAGTCGGACCGGCATGACCCGGTCTATATTAAATAAATTCAAAAAATTATAATATATACTAAGAAAGTATACATTTATTAATATAGAAATTTTATTATAATTTTATTTATTATTATACATTTACTAACATGTTTATTAGTGTTGAACTTGAATCAATTTGTCAAAAAAATGTGTGTTTAATCAAAACTATTAATGAAAGAATGTGCAAAAAAAATTAACATATCCGGAATTGATTATATTTAATGAATGCGGGATAGTATCAACAAATAATAGATAGCTTAGTGGTTAAAAAGTTGAAATGTTAAATACTAGGGAGGGGGTTCGAACCCCACCCAAGCCTTTTTTGTGAAAACATGCAAAATTTATAAATGGTTCATCTTTAAAAAAAAAAAAACAGATCAACCGGTCCGACCACCGGTCCGACCCGGTTTTCACTGGATTTTCACCGGTCCGATGACGTCATCACCGGGCCAACTGCAGATCCGGTCCTGCACGCTGCCCGGCCCGGGAAGACCACCGGGTCCCGGTCCGACCGGTCCGACTGGCCGGTCCGGTCCGGTTCTGATAACTATGCTACTAACTGCGTAATACCAATCTCTAAGATCGGAAGCACAGTACAGAACACTATACAACAACAATTTTAAAAATAATTAAATGAAAGTTTATGATGGCAAATATTATCTTATATAAATATATAGTATATTCTTAGGGTTAAACTTTTAAATATAAATTCTGAAATATATTATTAAATAGTAACTATTAACTAAAAAATATATCTAAAGATTTTTTTTTCTTGATATTTTAAAAAAAACTTGAAGTTTTGTATTAAAAATAAATTTAATTTAAACGAGACAAACATTGTTAAGGAAAAAGCTAATATTGTGAAGAAAAAAAAAAGGAAAAAGCTAAAAAGGTAGAAAAACAAGGCCCTGGGAAGTGTTTCAAATTAAGGTTCTCTAGCGATCTCTATTACCAGCTTTGATGTAAAATTAGGACACACGGGTGACGGGTTATCTTTTCATAGCGTATACCAGATTTGGACAGTGTATTACAGCATTATTTTATGTAAAATTTGGGCAATATATATATTAAAAACATTATTTTATGTAAATGTAATATAAAAAGTAAAATAATGAAAGAAAGTTTTAGAGAAAGAAGAATAATGCACTGATATATTTATATTAATAAATAAACAGTGAAATGGTGATTTAAAATTTAAATGGTCACGTGAGATATCGTTTCTGCAACTTCAATTATTAATTTTCTATAGTAAAAATCAACGTTACTCTATCAGACTCTGAGACTCTGATCGATCGGTTCCATGCATTAAGCAACTTTGGTTTTTTATTTTTCAGTTCAGAAAATAAGCAAGTTGCAAAACTCAATCATCACTCCACACCCGGTTTTACTTTTACAAGCAACATTGAGTGACGACGGTTGATCTCAAAATCATTTGCCGAAATTTGGCTTCGACAGCTTCAAGTGGCTTAATCACTCAAGTGCCGAAATTGGGTAATATATTAAAAAGTTATTATATGAATATTCCTTTTTTTTCCTGACCATATAAATTGTTAGTACGAATAGCATAACCTAGGGGTGTGGTTGAGCAGTTGAGCCACATCCTCTCTTAACCAAGTGTTGATGGTTTGATCCTCGCATTGGGTATGGAACAGTTTTAAATTCCTGGGTCAGCTGTCTCACCCTTCGAGGTGCCTCCAATCCAGCGAGGGGATTAGTCACTGCGTTCGGCGGTGGATACCCTGGTATATACCAAAAAAAAGAAAGAATAGCGCTCTTCCGTGCTTTTTCTGTTCTCAGACAACCCTTCCGTGTTGTGTTATTCGGTAATTCGTACAAATCGTCTCGTACTACGTATTACTTCTCATTTTATATATATGGCATACTATTGGGTATTTTCAATTATATTGTGAAAATTAAAAATCATACTTAAGAGTTTGAGATTTCCTAAGAAAATAATACTGGAACAAGGTGAAAACTCTTCATATGAGAGAAATCTCAAAGAAAACGGAGTAAAATCTAGAATGAGAATAAAACTTATAGAAATAGAGATGCAAACGGTAATTGAACACGAAATCAAAAAATAGAAGAATTTGTCAACAAAATAATATCGAAGGACACAAAAAGAAAGAACAGGGATTGGCGATTGGGATTCCTCAAGTATTAATTAGTATCGTCCCTTCAAGGCTTGATACCTTGTTGAGAAGCATGGCAGTGCCCAACAAAAAGAATAAACTAAGTGTAAGAGTAATATTGGAATTGATAATCTCTTCATCAGTAAATGTATGACCATTTAGGGTCATGGCATTGGTAATTTTCTTTACACGACCACAGTAGGTCACAACATCCTCATCACTTTTCATCCTTAAGGTTTCAAACTGAGCCCTAAGAGCTTCCAGCTTTTCCTTCTTAGCCTCAGTTGAACCATTGTAGTAGGAATCAAGAGTATCCCAAGCTTGCTTGGCACTCTCAATTCCCCTAACTCTATCAAAATTACTATCATCTAATCCTATGTGAATTAGATGTAATGCTTTCCAGTCTTTCTGGGTTTCTTCTTCAAATTTTGCATCATCCTCTGCAGTAGCAGGTGCTGTCACTGGTGTCACACCATCTCTGACAACCTTTAGGACTCCCTGGCAGCCAAAAACTGCCTTCATTTGGTGGCACCATCTGTCCCAATTCTTTCCATTTAGAATGGGAATTTGAGCCCCAAAACTAGGATGTGTTTGCATATCTTTAGACATATTAAAACTGGAACACTTCACACACAGTTAGTTTTTTTCAAACAATATAGAAAGAAAACTTTAAAGAAAACACAAGAATTGAGTAGAGATTAGAGTATATGCCCTGGATCGTTTATAGTAGCTCTGTGTATACCATGTTGAATTTTTTGCTCACTCTTGTGTTGTATTTGCAGGGGGATGTATAACAAAAGCTGAGGGAGGTGCCACTTGTAAAGCCCAGCTTTACAAACAGCCCAACCCAATGATGCAGAACAGAGCAAACAATTCTTTTTGTTGCTGCCTGCGCACCCGAACCCGATTGAAATAGAACACGCGGATCTTGATACTGACCCGGAGTATTTAAGGTGAATTTTTACTCTCTGCTCAGAGTTTCAAGAAACCCTAGCTCTCTTTCTTGTTTCTCCGTTCTCTTCTTCTCTCTTCTCTCACTCGAACCTTGCTGCACCGTAGCTCTCACCACCGGTGATTGAAGCTGCGGTTCAGCTTGATTTCTGGTCGATGATGATCTCTGGTGATGATGAAACAAAACCCTCGTTGGTTTTGCTCTGAATCAAAACGCTGAGACCACAATCTCCTCTTCTCACTTCGCGATGAACAGCAAACCCTAGTTTGCTCAGAAACGCTTGATCTCTTCGATCAAGCTCACGATCCACCTTCCTTCAGGTAGACCTCCTTCTTCTTGTGAGTTTTTCTTTGATTTCTCTTTGATTTACACACTGTTCACGAAATCCTAACTTTGAATCTTCTTGATTTCTGCAGGTGTGGGTGTGATACGGTTTTGAGACAAGATCAAACAAAGGTAAAATCACACTCTCTTGTGATTTCTCACCCTCTGTTCTCTTTCTTTGAATAAAACCTAATCACTATGTTTCTGTTGCATGAACTTGTTGAGTTTCAACTTGAACCTCAACCCAGAATACCTTCTTTACGCGTTAGCCTTCAAGAACACTCTTCTAAAGGTAACCAGAAACCTTTCTTCAGCTTGTTCCTTTCTCTTATTTGTTTCTGTCACAGAAACCCTTTATCTAACTATTGTTTTTCTTATTTCTTGCAAGGTATGATCACACTTTGATTACACACCTAGAAACTCTCAAACAATTTGGTAGATGATTGGAAATGAGGATGGAGCAACGTTCACAGAAAAGTTGTAAAGAAGAAAGTAGTCTTTTTTAAAAGTAAACTATTTCATTCATTGTAAATTGTATGTACATATGTGTGCTTTATATAGCTTTCACTGGAAATAGCTGTTAGAGTTTGGTTGTTACTAGTTTAACAACCAAAGTTTGTTACATAACAAACTTGAATAGACTTTTAGGTTAGTTATAACCAATTTGTATATTCTGTTATGTTAGTTAACAAGGCAGCCAAACAGCTTTATTTTAAATAGCCAACGGCTATATGTTTAAATTAAAGTAGGTTTTGATTATAAACTCAATACTCTTATTGTCAAATCCGAATGATCAGTTTCTTCTAATTTCTTGTACAGAAAGAACAGAAATAATTAGTGATCAAAAATTTGTGCAATCTGCTCTTCCTCATTAATTACATTACATTATAGAAAAATGGACTAGCTACCTTGCGTAATGGTGTTGGCAATTGGCTTTGGTTTGTTACACTGTCAATTTATCTTTCTACTCCTATATAAACCATGTATGCAAATCTAATCATTGTAATTATTAATGTGTTAAGATCAAGTTTGAGTTCAAATTTGAGGCTGAAATTATAGTAGTATTCTCAAATCTTGCCTAACTATTTATGGGAAAAATCTAACATCAAACCATTTTAAATAGGTTTTTTACTTTTTACCATCAAAATCTGGGCACGGGTATTTGAGTTTTTTTCCTTTAGCTTAATTAAATGTTCTTCGGTACTATTACCATTAATTGTGGTTGTGGCAGATGCTATTAGATTCTGTCTCTGTTTTTTTAAAATCAATGTATCCTTAATGGTTAAGTGACTCAAATATTTACCACTTTTGTTACATCATGTTTGGTAGAGTCTCTTTTACCTCTTTTTCTATTTTAACAAATAGAGAATTTCGTTACTATAAACTTTCATGTATGAATGCACACATTCTTAATATAGAAGAAATATACTAAATATTTATATATTTTATACACCAAAAATTAAAGTAATAAAGTCTTCCGTTTCTTTTGAGAAATACAGAAAATCTCCACTCCTCTGGTAAACACATTTAGTCATTTTTTTCCTAATTTCCTTTCGGTTTATGTATTCCAAAAAAAGTGCTACTAATTGTGCAGTTTTTTTTGACAAATACTAACTGTGCAGTTAAATGCAACTTTAGAGTATCTTTTCATAGTCTACAAAGCTTGATTAAGTAAAAAAGAAAGAGGATTTCAGTTGACTTTCTTATTCTATTTTAGTTTACCTTTTTATCATCTCTTTTCCTTATTTTCAAATTCTTATAATAGTTGAAGTATCAAAACCGTCTAAACTTTTAGGGGAAATTAGAGTCACCTTTCCTGAGGTATGATTAAATGATATAGACATTCTCTATTTTTTAAATGAACACGGATCACTCTTATTTGTTGAAAATATTCTACTCACATACCTAAAGTTTTATTAAAAACACAAGCATATCTCCTCTGCATCCTCTATTTTTACTTAATAGAACGTCTTTTGCAAAATATAAATTTGAGTGGAGGTGAGTGTAATTTCTCAAATTTTTATCTATATACATGTGTTGTTTACAAACCCCACAATATCTAACATTAATATACTCCAAAAATAACTAAAATGGCAACGATTTCTAGACATACCCAACCCAACAAAATGTTAGGCCTAGAAACAAAGAGATAATTATCTACTTGCTTGATCTAATTATATGAATAGTGAGACCTAAGTGAAAAAGAGATCTAGCTCTGTTTCAAAAGGAAAATAAAGACGAGATCGGATCCTCTACATGCTGTAGAGGGTGCAGCGAGTTGCTGCACCGTCCGATCTAGAGAGAGAACAATTGTTGCGCCGTTCTCTCTCTAGATCGGACGGTGCATCAACTTGCTGCACCCTCTACAGCATGTAGAGGATCCGAACTCAATAAAGACTATATATGAAACTTAATTTGCTTCAATCATTTCTTATTTCCAGAATGACAAATGATAGTATTAATTAAATTTTTTAGCACAGCAGTCAACTTGATATTCCTGTTGTTTTAATCTTCTCTAATATAAAAAACTATTTCTAGAAAATGTAGATATGAAGGGATTTTACTTGATAGCTAGCTAACCAATAACAGTTAATAACAACAATTTTTTCGAATAATTGTTTCTGAATATGATGGGATCTGAATTAAGTTGCAAACAAGGGGATGATGGGCACTGATAGAGATGCCACCATGTGAAATGATACTTTAAGTGACCTGTTTGCTTGTCTTTCATAGTAGCTATTTTCTGTCAGAATAGTGCTTATATATATGTTTTTATTAGTATTATGTTATATTTTTTATTAGTAATCTGTTACTACTATGATGAGGGTGTCCTTTCTAGGCATTTGATATCCTCACATGGAATGCCTTGGGAAGTCATTATCTGGTGCAGTTCTCTATTGCTTTTGGTCATATGCACCTACTCAAAATTTAAGTTTGAAAGATACCTTCCAATTCCATAATTGACAAAGATAAATAGTGGACCCAATTATCTTATTCTTTTTTCTCAATGTTTGGATCGGTGCATGGTGATAACAATTTATTTTTAATTAAGAGTAAGAATCATCCGTTAAGTGGCGGACCCGCCTTATAGCGAGGAACCCCCTAAAAAAAATTGTACTTACCACATTATATAAATAGTTTAAATTTTCTGAAATTTTAATTTTGAACCATTTGAAAATTTTGCACCTATTTGACACTGACCTTAAAAAATTTGACACCCCTATTTCCGAGGTCCTGAGTCCGCCACTCGGCATTAACTGTTTTTGTGGCACGAGCTTGGATGCATAACAAATGTTAATAGGTTTCAATTATTTCGAAAATTGTGATTAAAAAGTCTAACTTTGTAATACATACATACACTACTGCTATTGTTACTATCTTATTTGTTACGATCTTAACTAAATGCCAAGATGATTGGAGTTTTCTCATAAATTTTGAAAGACATTGTGAATTTTATAAGTTACTTTTTTAATAGGCTAAATTATAGTTTTTGTTCCCCTATTTTTAAAAATTCAGACATTTGGTTCTCCTATTTTAAAACTCAGACATTTGGTCCCCCAATTTTAAAAAATCAAATACATTTAGTCCAAAGAGGGACCAAATGTCTTTGATTTTTTAAAATTGGGGGACCAAATGTCTTTGATTTTTTAAAATTGAGGGACCAAATGTCTTTGATTATTAGCCATAAAAAACTGAAAATTCCTCTTGGGACTAAATGTCTTTGATTTTTTAAAATTGGGGGACCAAATGTCTGAGTTTTAAAATAGGGAGACCAAATATCTGAATTTTTGAAAATAGGGGGACCAAAACTATAATTTAGCCTTTTTAATAATATGTCGAACATATTTTTTACAATTTTTTAGAGAGATTAATACAGGTTGTTGTTGTTGATTGTGACTATTAAATGACTAGTGTGTGCACTGAACGCACGGGGCGACAACTTTAGTTAATATAAAATTTTTGTCTTGTTAAAATTTATTTTTAGAATTGTAATACGAAAAGTCTTATTTGTTGGTCATTTGAATGCTAAAGTATCCTGAAACACGCTGCTTAAAATCACTCTTTATATATTTGTCACATTTTTTTACCAAACCGGTTAATGAGGAATGAACTTTGAGTATTTTGATAGTTAAGTTTTTTTCCGAGCATTAAAAGACTCCAAAACACGCTGGTTATTGAGGCACAAAATTCACATATTTGAATAGTTGATATTTTTTGCAAACACAAAAGCATCTGAATCCACAACTTAACATCGTATTTTACATATTTTGTTATTAAATTATTTTTATTCACCGAACCGGTTACTAAGAAACAAAACTTGCGTATTTGAACAGTTAAGCATTTCTCTTTACGTACTTTATTGCGAAATTGCTATTTTATTTCAACAAACTGGTTATTGAGAAACACACTTTGCGTATGTGAACAATAATTTTTTTCTGAACTCTAAAATATCTCAAAACACGCTACCTAAAAAAAAGAAGGGATGAGAAATTAAAAAGGAAGGAGGGATTAAAAAAATGGGGAGGGGGGTAGGAGGGGGGTGGGGTGGGGGTAGGGTTGTTCATGGTTCAGTTCTAAAGGTGAACTGCACCGAACTGTTAAGACAGTTCGACTGAACCGAACCGAACTGTCTTAGCAGTTCGACGAATCGAGCTGAACTGTCTTAATAGTTCAGTTCGGCAGTTCGAGCTCGAACCGAACTGTTTAAATTTTGAACTTTTTTTTCGAACATTTTTTTTCGGGCTCAACAATTTGAAAAAAAAAAAATTAAAACTGTTTGATTCGAACTCGAACTGCAGAACCGAACTATTAAGACAATTCAGTTCAGTTCGGTTGGGTCGAACTGACTGAACAGTTCAGTTCTAAACTATTAGCAAAAGTTCAGTTAATTTTGGTTCACTTCGATTCAGTTTGACAGTTCAATTCAGTTTTTTAGTTCTGATATACCGCCTTAGTGGGGGTACGGGTTTTGGGCCAAAATTGGGAGGTGCCACTCGAAGACTGTACGAGGTTTATATTTTTAAGATAAGATGAGGTGGGGCAATGCTAAAATACAATAAAGAATAAAGGTGACTGAGAGCCACAAATTCCAGATTCAATTGATTAGAGATTAGAGATTCAAAGGGCTCCATAGCAGCCAATAAGATGATTTTCCTCTCACCACCCGTTTCGTCATCCATCATCTTTGTAATATAAATTCAGTGTCTCAAATTTATGTGTATGAATTATGATAGTAAACATATAAGTTAAGACATATATAAAGAATAAAAAATATTTAGATTAATATTCAAACAATAATATCTTTTTTGTTTTTTTTTTTAATATAATATCTTTTTTGTTTTTACTTAGCTAGCTTATATAGGACGGGCCTAGCTATCAGAATTCAGAAGTAACTACTGACTAAAAGCATTTTTTTTTGTGATTACAATTAATTACAATGAAAAGGGAAACAAAACAAAAAACAGAACACATGCTAGATGCATGAAGCATCGGCAATCAGAAACCCACTAAGGCCACTAGGAGGAGATGACCAAAGAATTAAAAATATATTAACTATATAATTAGAAAGAATTGAAACAAAATAAATTTTCTAATGCATTAATTATATTTGAATAATACTTATTTATTTACTTGCTACTTTTATTTATAATCATAACACTTTGTTTTGATTGTATTTTTGATTTTATATTTTCAATGAAAATAATACAATTTATTATTTTTAATATCTTGTAAATAAAATAATATATCAAACTATTAACAGTTATATTTTGGTTTGGTCGTGTTTGAATATATCATACTAGTGCGTATACAATATATTAATAAATTTTTTAATTGTTAGGTATCATATGATACGTATAAATTATGAAAATATAACCGAGCTTCACGTATAAATATATTCGATTGACAATATGTGTTTATTGAATTCGATAAATATTTAAATATTTTGGTATCCTAACATGCACAATTGCCTACATAATGTCAAGATATCACATTTTTGATGTTTCTAACAACTTTGGATCCAACAAATGTGTTATGTCATAACGAGTGTTGCGGTAAAATTAGCAGCTAATTGCAAAAATTTATTGAAATGATGGGATGACTTGTGTTATAAATAAAAAACAAAATATAATCGTGTGTACTATTTGTTAATTATATAAATACACTGGTTAACTTTATAAAGTCGTATATTATCTAATTCTACCATTCAAGTATTATATTGAAGGTCAGAAATAGATAAAAAAAGATCTCAACTTAAAAATATAGGTTGTTACAAATACTAAATATTAAATTTATTCTATATTTTTTATTTAAAATGTTAAACTAAAAAGATAATTTGATGTCATTTTACAGATTCTGAAAGATATATATTGGATACATGTTTTTTTGACACATATATCAAATACATATTATTTGTTGTCCTACGTTAATATCTATACCTATGTTGACATGCTTATTTAAGTAGTAAAATTAAAGGTATGAATTAAATATAATTTATTAACTCTCACTATGTAGCTACTTTTATTGCATCGGTCCAAAGAATATATTTTTTTGTAATCAGTATTAGATTTAGGGATGACAATGAGACTGGGTGAGGACGGGAGGTACTCCCCCACTCCCTGTCTTGGCCCCCCAAAATTTTCCCGTCCTTGTGGGGACGTCAGAAAATCATTAAAATTTATCAAAAATATAAATTAAAATCTAATAAAATTGAAAAAATATAAAATTTTAAGTCATAGATTAATATTTTAATATAAAAATATAAAAATTTGTCTGTTTTTTATATTTTGACATAAAAAAATTAAAATGAAGAATAAAAACAAAAAAGTGAGCACAATTTAATACCCTTAAATTATAATTAGATTTATCACTTTTAAGTACTTTCATATTTGCTTTAGTTATCAAATTTAATTTAAAAGAGCTAAAAAGTGTACTGATTATATTCATATTTATTTATTTATAAAATCATTACATAGTTTTCTATTTAAAACTCTGATTTAAAGAGAAATACGTTTAAGTACGAAACGAAAAGTTATCGAATTATTCATTTCATGCAATCAATCCTAGTGTGTAGTTAGTCAAAACCGAGGTTAACAATTTCCTATGTACGTATGTTTCTTGCATTTCGTTAAAAAATTGTTAGTACCAAATAACATATCTCTAATTTAAAATGGCTACATAATTTACTAATTTAATTGGAATTTTGTATATAGGAAAAAATTGTCAAAAAATAATAATTAAAAAAGTTAGATACTTTTTATATTTAAATGTCTTTATTTAATATTGTTACCTATAACAGTCTCATACTTTTTTTTGGTATTATATCTATATAGTTATTTTTGTATCTAAAATTCAAAAAACTCTTGTCAGAAAGAAAAATTAAAAAATCTCTTCAATATTAAAATATCTACTAACCAATTTAACACTGTCTGCTCTCCGTCAAAAACCATGGGAGCAAACAAAACACCCATTTACCCAAACCCTAGAATCAAATAATGGCCAAAGAAAATAAATTCAAAATCTGGAGAATAAAGAAGTGATAACAACATAATAGAATAATTTGTCGACAAAAAAATAAATGAAAACTCGTGCTTATTAAAAAATACATGTGCACAAAGATGATTCTATGGTTACAAACCAAGTAGTGCTATGAGTAGGGTATGGAATGGTACCATTTGCATATTTGGCGTAAAGAGAAATTAGAGAACATAGAGACAATCACCTCCACCAAAGTTTCAATAGGTTGACTTCTAAATGTGAGCTTCAATGTGTCATCCTGCAATAAAAGAATCCAATTCAAATAAAATAAAATAAAATAATTTCACCCATTAACAACTAAGAAGACAATATTAGTTACGATGGCTTCAATTAAAATCATATGAATCAAACTAAAATTGATAGAATCCATACCCTCTGTAGCTTAGAAGCTTCGATGCTAAGAGTACTTGAAACTGATAAAAAAAATTGTGACGCCCTAAAACTGGTAAAGGAAATACTCCATTGCAAATGTCATAAAAAAATTAGGCTAAATATATATTTTGGCCCTTTATCTTTGGAGTTGTGGTCACTTTGGCCCTTTATCTTTTTTTTCTTCTCATTTTAGACCCTCATGTTTTTTGTGTGTGTCATTTTGGCCCCTGCCGTTATGTTTATGTTTTTTTAGGCAAATTTTTAAGGACGAAAATGAAATCAATTAAAAACATAAGGGCCCAAAATGAAATCAATTAAAAACATAAGGGACTAAAATGAAATCAATTAAAACATAAGGGACCAAAATGATAACGGCAGGGGCCAAAATGACACACACAAAAAACATGAGGGTCTAAAATGAGAAAAAAAAAAGATAAAGGGCCAAAGTGACCACAACCCCAAAGATAAAGGGCCAAAATATATATTTAGCCAAAAAATTAAGAGAGGTAGAAGAGACGGGCATGCAAAAGGTACCAATTTTGATACTAATAGGTCAATTGATCATTATATATTTCCTATTTTATTTTTTGGTAATTTCCTTTGAAATGGCTTGAGTAATTTTAATTATTGGCAATTAGTAAGGGCGTAATTGTTGGCAATTAGTTAGGTGTATTTTGAATTTTAAGTTTGGCTATTTAGTCTCAATTAATTTTAGGTTTCCTTATTGATGCAAGCAATTTGTGCAATTTTAAATTCCTATTTAGCGGTTTAATTTGATTATTTTAATGACTACATTTTTTTCTGATCAATTTTTAATGACTACATTTTAATTTGTAACTGATATTTTTTTTGTAACTAATATGAAAAAGGTTTTTTTTGGTAAGCCTAATATGAAAAAGTTGAATTTGAATTTGTTATTAGTAACTTATACTTGATTGTTAAAAAAACTAATATAGAAAAAGTGCAATTTTGAATTTGTTATTTGTAACTAATATAGAAATAGAGTGATTATCGAAATTGATGTTTAAAATGGGAAACATATTTTGTTATTTATTTAATTCAATTCCCTTGGTTGTCATTAATTAGGAGATGCTAAATGAAATATTTTTTATTTTTTAGAGTTATGAGGGCGCAAATTAAGGCTCATTTAGAATGATCAATTTGAATAACCGGATTTCAATTGCCTTTTATAAATGACATTAAATTTATTTGTGTGGTAACATTTTTGCATTAATCATTTGATGAGATTTGGGTTTAAAAATATTGTACACATGTCAATGACGTGTTATGTTACATGTTAAGGTGGACCAATACTTTTTTGCCATTTGTTAGTTTCCTCTTTGAGATTATTCATACTTGTATAATTAATAGATGACAACTAATTGATTTTCATTGTGTAATTAGCTAGTCTTATATGTATCAGCTAATTACCATAAATTTTTTAATTAGATGATATCATTGCTCCCCCCGTAAAGAGGAAATAAAAATGTCACCAGATATTCATGCAACACAATAAACACTAACTAATGATTGAATCATTAATAAAAATAACACTATAATAATAATAATCCAAATGATAGTACACATAGAAATATCTTTTCTCATTACAACAAATTATGATATGAACATCCCTGTTATATTTTCAAAAACTGTAAATTATTAATTTACAAACTTATTATTTTTTATTTACGTTTGGGGCTAATATGAGTTATGTAGAACATGTGTGACCTCTTTGTCCTGCTGCTGTCTCGCCTCTCCTTATCGCAGATGCTATGGGGATCGAGCATGTTAGGCCGTAGTTTTGTTTTTGTTTTGTTGTTGCTTTCCTTTTGATCAAATTTTTTTTACCATACCTTAAAATAAATCAATTCTAAATTCTTTTTTTGACCAAATTTGAATTCTAAATTCTAAAATACGCTACAATAACCGAATTCTTATATTTCAAAAAATAGTTTTGTATATTATTGTAATACAGTTGCATTTCACGATATATTATATTGTAATGATTCAATGTATCAAAAATATTATAATGATTCAATGAATTATATACAAATTCCGCTAACATGAAATACGAGATACTATTTTTTTTATCATTTCATATTATGAAGGATTATATATTTAAAAAGGGTAGATTTTATTGATAGATCAAAAAAAATTTTGACAATCGATAGATCAAAATTTAGAATGTATGGTTATTGATTATTTCATATAATATTTTATTTTATTTCAAAAAATTAAATCCATATAGTTGTATTGCCTAATGATTCAATATTATTATTATGACATTAAAAATAATCGATATAAACTATGTGTTTTTTAGATCTATGTTAATTATAATTTAGTAACAACTATAAAATATATAGACAAAATATATGAACTAATGTATATAAATAATTTTAGCTTATTGATGTATACAAGTTTTGAATAGATCGTCAAATTAATAATATACGCTAGTTGTTTGTATTAAAAAAAGTACTATTAACACCTTATTTATCAATCACCTATGACCTGTGCACTCTTATATACCATGAATTTATATCTTTTTTGGTTACAAATGCTAAAAAAGAAGGCAAAAGAAAAAAACAAAAAGAAAACCTAAAGCCTTACGAACTGCGTCCTGAAGCATCGTCAGCGACCAAAAAGGTAGAGAAGTAAAAACCGAGAAAGTAGAGTTTCCATGAGGTCCAAGCTTTGCTAAGTAATCGGCACAAGCATTACCCTCCCTTAATGTATTCAGCAACTGCCAATCCCAATCTTTCTTTAGAAGTTCTCTGATAATAGATATCTCATTACCAAACTTGTGAAATAAATGATTACCCTCTTGAACCAAGCCTAACACATGAAGAGAATCTCTAAAACAAACCACCTTCCGCAGATTCATGCTCCAACACTTGATAAACATTTGTTCTATCATGATGTAGTACATTCATGTTGACATTTCTATGAAGGAATAAAAAATCGACAGCCATTTCAGCACTGAAACCTATTATATGCGAACAAAATACAAGAAAAAATGGGATGTGTAAAAGATAATAGTACTGACTGTATAATGGTTTGTTGACATAGTAAGGGAGTCTATTTATACTATTTGTGTATATGATAGTTGTAGGGAAATTTTTTGAGAATGAAATTTGAAATTTGCGCCAAAACAAACCAATTTAAAATATAAAATTAGAACATTTCGCCAAAATATTTCAAATTCGAAAATTTAAAGGTTATGAAATTTCATTTAAGTTGAAGTTTTTTTTTATAAGACATTTAAGTTGAAGTTCATTATTATTGGTTTTTTGATATCCATTTCAAATATGTTATTGTAAAATGATTTATCCCCCTTTTGAAAATTAGCTTGATTATTGCTTCCAAATATAGCATTGAGTGATAGTAATATGGAAATGAATCATTCTTTTTTTTTCTGAAAATAAATCTGAAATATTTTTATTTTAGTTGTGGGACTCTCTTATGTTAATTAATACGAATTTGTTAATATGATGACATTTGGCAATGCATTAATTGAAATGCATTGTCAAATATTATAGATATAGATTGTTTTTGATTGTTTTTCTAAGGCCTAATTTTTTTATGTTTAAATTTTTTTAGGGACCTATTTATTAATTGTTAACTAGTCCACAGACGTACTTATTTATATAACACCATCAACGTTGAATAAGTGTGAATTAACTATAATGTAACATAAGAACCTAATTAAAAAACGATATTAGTTATAGGATCTGATTTCAACTTTTAGGTTATGCACCTATTTCAAAATCCTCAAAATTCATCAAACTACAAAGTAATTAACCAAATAATTAATTTAACAAATTATGAACATAAACCATATATATATATATATATATATATATATATATATATACACGACTACCTACTTATAATCATAATAAAATTCATACTAAGCATTAGTCATTTTTTTGTATTGAGACAGAATGACAAGTATCACTTGTAAACTCTCACACGCAAAGTGGAAATCACGAGTTCAAAGTAAATGGAAGTGCTAGGCCTTACAAATAATTATCACAAAAAAAATTACTCAGTTGTATGGCGTAATTTGCTCATAGTCAGATGCCTCTCTTATTGCCACTTTGCTGGAGAAAACGCGTTTAATTAAGATCCATGACTCAAACTTTGACTACCCAGTTCAAAATGTTCAACTTTTGCATTCTATTCATGTTTGATTTATTACCTACTAGTCCACCTTCGTACGTATGCTTCTCTATTGTATTTAGGTATTTTCCATTTTATTTATGATACAACTATTTTCCTATTTGTCCTTGTATTAATAATGTATTGAGTGGCAACGGATGGTCGACTATTGTGGTTCACTCAAAAAATATCTTGAATTCTTGAGGCATGTTTTCCCTTTCATTGAATAAAATCGATTATAATCATTTAACATTTTATATATGAGACTATTTCGAATTCCTATATTTTGGATGTGATTTCCAAAAATCATTTTAAAATTTTGGAGCATCTACGATTAGGGGTGAAAATAGTGTGGGTTGAGTTGTGCTTTACAAATCGCAAACCTATTATTTATCATAGGCCCATTTTTTAGGTGTGGTCGTCTTTATAAAATCTGACAAGATCTGAAAACTTATTAAAAAGTTTATTTCAATATTATTTTTTACAAATATTATAAGCTTTTGTAAATAGACTAACAAGTTAATAGCTAGGTTAATGAGATTAAGTATTAATTCGAGCTCTAATATATGTCATTTTAGAAAAAATGAATTTTATATTTTAGAAATAGAAAAACAAAGTAACCTGTGTAAATGCACGTGTATCTCGCTAGTTTAAAAAAAATGTTGATGGTCTCTGATGTTGGCAAGGCCATAGACCCTTACCGATCGGTTTGACCCATTCTCCCATATCCACAACAGACCTCCCTACATTGGTACATAAGTGGGACTCACGTGTACACATCACATATTTATAATGTATTAATGTTGGTATGATAAGAGAGTATTCAATCCCTCCAACCTAACACCCCCAACAAATTTATTAAGTAGGTCTCACCGATAACAACATATATATATTTTTATTAATAAATACGAACGCATGGACCACCAATTACAAGTCAGAGAAGATGTGTATAGAAATATTCATTCTCAATAAGTATTCAAATTATTTTCCCATAACAAGGATACCGTTCTAGACTAGATCATGAGATCCACTCCAGCAATCGGACATAAATAGACCCATTGAACCTTGGCCCATATCCATGATAAATCAACTCATTTATGGCTATTATACCTCAATGGCTCAGATTCACCCGACTAATCCGATGGCCCAAAGCTGACACAGATCCCTATAAATACTGACGTGCTCTGCCATTAATAGGGAGATTCTCATTCCTAGCTACCCTACTCTATTATCTTCAATACTGACCTGAGCATCAGAGTGGTTTCGCAGGTACCCTACAATCAATTAGGTAAAGATACATGGGCGAGACATTTAATTAATGGATGGATAGTTACATTTGCCAGATGTCTCATTCTACATGCAACACTTGTAATCTTTCCCACATCACCTTAATGTTAGCCAACGTTAATCTTGATTAAATTCTAGAATATTTTTCATGATTGCAATTAATAATGTTGAGTAAGAAATTTGATAAAAGACTTCAAGTAACACTATCTTTCATTATCACACACATTCATTCAGCCATTCAATTAGGCATCTTGAGAAATTTTCTAGGTTTTTATTCCTTAATCGCTTCAACTAAGACTTCAAGTATTAATTGTATTCCCTTGAAGAAGACACGTGAGTTATGACTGATAGTTGAATTATGTTAACATATTAGCAATAAACACGTGAACATAAAAATGAGTTTTTTTTAGAAATAAAAAAGGCGGAGAGTTGATTTTTATAGATGAAATAATTGCAATTAAGTAACTGATGGGGAGATTTTATTTTTTATATATATATATAATACTGTTTGTTTCACACACTCGCTCTATTATATACAATTCTAAATAATTCTAAATTTAAGTGTAAGTGGTTAATGCACTTCATCTAAAGATATAAGCTCGGTTATTGTTATGGTAATTATAGTCTTTGCTCTTTACACCCCCTCCAAAGGCCCAATTACTAAGAAAGCCCATTAAATATCATTAGAGTCCAATCTTCAATGGCCAAGATCAGCTCACAAGATCGGACGGCCCAAAAACGGCCACAACAAACACCATTCAAGATCTATAAATACAGCATTCAATGCTCATTAATGGTAAGCACTTTTTTCTAACAGAACACTCATTACTCAAATACTGACTTGAGCGTCGGAGTATCATTGCAGGTACAACATCGCCCCTCAAGATCGAACATCTCAAGATCGAACATCTCAAGATCGAACATCTCAAGGTCGAACCTCTCCAGATCGAACAAAATCTTCTTCTCAATGCCTGAAGATAGAGACAGAATCAAGGATAAAATATCTACTAACTGCGTAATACCGATCTCTAAGATCGGAAGCACAGTACTGAACATTGGCGACCACAGTGGGAGAAATCAATACCCTATTTTTCTCACCATCTCCTTGAACTTATTAAATGGCACCAACGCGCCGTTCAATACCGACTAGTCTCTTGGCCGAACCTGAGCTCGGCCCTCAGCAAACCCCTGAAGGCCACGTCCAGGAACTCACGAATTCGTCGCAAACGCGAAACCGATATCCCAACACGGGACCATTCCGAGCACATTCGGGCGCAGATGAAACGAGGCTACCATCTCCTCCTCAATTACTTCCGGCCTTGACAGACGCGGTTCAACAGCTCGTCCAGCTATTGGCTCGGCAAGAAGCCGTAAATGAAGAAAGAAGCAACCGTTTCGCTAACCTTGAATCCGAAGTGGTGAGACTACAAGGTCGAAACGTTCTGGACCAGCAATCATCCGGGCAGGGCTCCCTGGAGGATCGACGCCCAACTCGAAGAAGACTTTTTCATCGATCACCCCCTCGGAGAAAGCTCAATCATCGTTCCCCCGCACGCCGTCAACGAGGAAATGGTTCCCGTTCTCCTCCGGCTTGACAACATAATGGTCTCGACGATCTTCACCCTTCCCCATGCCATCACCAAGGGAATGATTCTCGTTCTCCATCAGCTCGACAATATGACGATCTTGATGATCCACATTCTCCTCCACGCCGCCACCGAGGGAATGGTTCCCGTTCTCCTCTGGCTCGCCATTTCGACGATCTTGAAGGCTCGACCTCGTCAAGGAGACGATCAAGAAGCCGTGAGAACATTCAAAACAATCAAACACGACGATACGGACATCCTGAACCTCATCGCAGACACCAACCACTGTCACGGGAGAATCAACCTGGGCGAAAAGGTCCTTTCACAAAATCGATCGACAACTTCCGGGTCCCGCGGTATCTCGAAAAACCACCTGGAGGACTGAAGACTTACGACGGGACGAGCGACCCCGACAGGCATCTAGACCAATTTGACACAACCATGCAGTATCGAAACGTACCCATGGAAATGAAATGCCGAATATTCCCTTTAACCCTGGACAAAATGGCTTTCGAATGGTTTCGGACGTTAAGATCGAATACCATTTCCTCATGGGACCAGTTAGCGAAACACTTCTCGGTGCACTTTGCCCATTCCAAGAGAAAACCCAAAAACAAAAATGTTTTAGCATCTATTGTCCAGAAGGTAAATGAGCCCCTGAGAGAATATATAGAGCGATTCAACATCGAAGCTCTTCAGGTTCGGCAGTTAGACGACGCTTTTCGAATTTTCTTCATGGCCCAAGGTCTGCTCCCTAGAAGCTCGTTCCGAAAGCACATCAACACCTGGGAACCTAACACCCTTCAAGAATTCCTCGAACTATCCCAGTGCTTTATTAACGAAGAAGAAAATTCCAAAGTCGACAAAACATCGTTACATACAGAACCGTCGAAACGCCACATCGAGATCGACCCTCGTAAAAATTCGTGGAACATCGGTAAGAAAAATCGCCACCAGGTATATACCAAACTCAACGTCTCCAACGCCCAGTTACTAGGGGAATGTTGGAACGTCGAATTCAGGGACGTCAAGCCTCCCAGGTCCTTACCTATCCGGCCTGGGCAGAAGGCCAACAAATACTGCCGATACCACAGAAGCAATGGCCATGACACAAACCATTGCAACGCCCTAAAGGATGACATTGAAGATTTAATAAAACGGGGAAAACTATCTTCTAATGTCGAAAGGGAGGGAGAACGATCTGACAACATCGGAAGAGAAAGAAATGAAAATCCTAAGGCAAAAGGAAAAGAAGTGATCGACCCAGACCACGAAGAACTGGATAATAAACGTTCGATTATCATGATGATAACTGGAGGATTCGATCATGAAGGATCAGGAAAATCAATGAAAAGAAAATGGAAGGAATTGTTATGTGTGGCTTCAACGTCAACAACCCCGACCAAGACCAATCGACCTCCATTATCTTTTAGCGACAACGACCTTATTGACAGAAAGGCTAACAAACACGTACCTCTCTTAATATCGGCAATCATAGCCAATAAGGAGGTACGTAGGATCTTGGTCGATCAGGGGAGCTCATCCGACATCCTCTTTATCGATCTTCTGAACAAAATGGGGATCGACAAAGAGGAACTCACCCCTGTCATACCCCAATTTTGTCCAGCTTAGATCAAAACCCTAATTTTCCACAAAAATAAATAAGTTGAGGAGTGAGAAGCATCATGCATTGCATTTTGAGTCCTAAAAGTCATTCCAAAGTTTCTAAAATCATTTTTGGAGTTGAAATGCACTTTTTGGGTAAATCAGGTTTTTTTTTTGAGTCCAAAAGGGTATTTTGGTCATTTCACAATAAAAATGATAATTCCTCATGAAGGTCATTGAGCATGAATTCTAAGATTCTAGAGGTCATTTTCTAGGGTTATAGATTCATTTTTGAAATGGAAACGCATTTTTCGGGCAAATTAGGGTTTTAGAGTCAAAAGGGTATTTTGGTCAATTGTAACGGTTGTTTTTCAAAAAGGCTCAAAAAATATGTATAATTAAAATAAGAAATCTGAAATCAAAATAAAAAATGAATAATAAAATAATATTGGATGTTTATTGTATTTTTAGAATTAGGGTTAATTCCTTTTAGGTGCTTTTTGCTTTTATCCATTTTTGGCCTAAGTAAGCACCAATTTTACAAGCAAACCATCTCCCTCACTCCACCCTCAAGCTCCACGCCTCCCCTCACTTCAGCCCACATCAAGTCCACATCAAGCCTTTCATCAAGCACACCTTTGAATACACAACATGTTTTTACCTTCCTTCTCTCTACACCACTAAATACACACTAATTTCTTTACTTCCCTCTCACAACCTTTAACCCATTAGATCTTTGGCCTCCCAAGGAAATCCAATAAGAAGAACTCACCCCTCTTCACCCCAAGGAGGAGACAAGGCCGTAGCCCCTTCCTCTCCCTCACTTCATCTTGTTTTCTTTCATCTCAAAGGAACCTTCCCATTTTCTCCTACACCAAAAACCCTAACAAACCACTCACCTCATTTTGCATCCCTCTTTCACATACTCCCTCCATTTCTCATTCAAAGTTCAAGCATCATCATCAAGTAGGTACTTCTTTGAAGGATATTGGAGTTTTGTTGATTGGTGACTAGCTTCATCTTCCCATCTTACTTTCTAGCTCAAAGCTAAGGTAATCTTTAAAACTTTGCATCATCTTTGAGTATTTCCTCAAAATATAAAAAGCATTCATCCTATCATCTTCATATTCCCATATTGTTGATTGTCGTTGGTGAGGGGTGTCATAAGCACTTTGACAAGCACTTAGGGAGGCTTGGGTGCTTATGGTGCTTCTCACCCTTTAATAAATGTTGATTTGTGTTGATCTTAATCCTTGCCTTTCGTGAAATAAAATGTTGTTTTATGGCATGTTGTATTTCGCATACTCTCATAAAAGTGTGATTTGCTAGTTGTTGTTGTGTTTTCTCACATTTCCTTGCATATTCACTCATGTTTGCATAACTTTCACAAAAATAAGAAACCCATTTCAAGTATGATGACATTCGGCCATGGGCCTAGGTTTAGGGTTCTTGAATGCTTTTGTTTATTTCATGATTTGGGAATGAATAATAGTTGATTTAGGGTATGTATGCTCCTAGGTTTTAACATAAAAATTAGGGTTTGGGTTTGCTTTAATAAACTTGTTTTTGTTGATGATTGCCAAGGTGATTCACACTTGTGCACTTGTGCACTTAATCTTAAGTGTGAGGATTGACCAAAGTGATTCAACATTCTTTGATACTTTGGTTGCTAAATAATTTTCTTGCTTATGCTTGCCTATGATCATGATGGAGGCGACTCTTTTCCTTAAGCTAACAATTTCATTGTCCACTCTCATATAAAAATATCATCAACACTTAGGTAGGTCAACTCCATACATTGCATCTTCCACTAGATATGCATTTAGGTTCAATCTTGCCTATTCTTGTATTTTTGCTCAATGCCCAATTCAAGTTCCTTCTTTGCCTATTTATGTGTTGTGGTCTAATATGTGTAGTCTAGGCTAATATTTGCTCAAGAATTCAAACGAGATTGTTGTTTGCCTAAGGATTCGATTTGCATTCATTACTTTCTTTTCTAAAGGGCCTAGCATGAAAATGGTGACTAGCGACAATCACCCATAACCTTTGTTAGTTTGATTGTCCTAAGAGCCTAAGTTTCAAAAAGATGTTTTCATATGCATGAGCTACTAGTGATAATCACCCATAACCTTTGTTAGTTTGATTATCATGAATGCTTTCAATTTCCAAAAATATTTTCTTAAGCATCAAAAGTCATAGCAAGTGTTAATGATGACCACCCATAACCTTTGTTAGTTTGGTCATCATGAAGGCTTTCATTTTTCAAAAGAGATTTTTACATGCACTTAAAGGGGTTTTAGTAATGATCACCCATAACCTTTGTTAGTTTGATCATTATGAACCCCCTTCACTTTTCAAAATCAAAACAAAAAGACTTTCATTTTCAAGGCTCTAGAACTACGTCGCTTTGATTCCCATTTGGGATACGTAGGAGCGAGCCACGTCCTCGTCAAGCACAACAAACCAAAATTAATTCGATTGCGAAAGCCCTTTTTGATCATCTAAAATAAAAACCGATTATCATTAATGATCACTCGCGCCGTTGCCGTTTGGTTGTTAATGATAATTTCATTTTCAAAAGAGTTAGTAGCGCGGCCACTCTAAACCGTTGTTGTTTGGTCGTCGCGAACACTCGAATCAAAAGCAAAATCGATTATCGTTAATGATCACTTGCGCCGTTGCCGTTTGGTTGTTAATGATAATTTCATTTTCAAAAGAGTTAGTAGCGCGGCCACTCTAAACCGTTGTTGTTTGGTCATCGCGAATCCTCACTCCTACTGCGAAAACTCATCTAAACAGACTAAAAAACAAAAACCTTTTTAGGACAACCAAGAACTACGTAGCTTTGAATTCTCCATCGCACCAGGAGATACGTAGGAGCGAGAGGCTGATAGCCCCGCAAGTGCACGGGTCGTATCGCGTAATAAAAGAGTATCGGTCCACAGGGAGAGCCTAAGTGAATACCAATTTAATTTTTCAAAGTTTGATTAACTGAAAAGAAAGTGTTTTTGGAAAGGAGGAAAATAAAAGAAGAAGACATAAAGTTAAATAGCGAGAAATAAAAGAAAGCGGTAAAGTGCAAAAATCATAAATAGCGGAATTGTAAATGACAAGAAAGTAAATTGCCAGTAATTTACTTGACTTGCCAGTAATTTACTTGACTTGCCAGTAGTTTACTTGACTTGGAAATTTAAAGGGCAAAAAAGTAAATAACAAGGAAAATAAAGGTGCAAGAAATTAAATTGCAAGAAAAGTAAATGACTTGGAAAATAAAGGTGCAAGAATTTAAAGGAGCAAGAAAGTAAATGACTTGGAAAGTAAAAGGGCAAGAAAATAAATAGCAAGAATTTAAAGGGCAAGAAAGTAAATGACTTGGAAAATAAAGGTGCAAGAAATTAAATAGCAAGAAAAGTAAATGACTTGGAAAATAAAGGTGCAAGAATTTAAAGGAGCAAGAAAGTAAATAAACAAGAATCATAAAAAGCATGAAGAGTAAATTGAAGTCATGAATCATTAGAGAGCCTTTGTCATTGATTTTCTAACAAAATTCAAGCTTCGGTACAAGTGAGGATCAAGCCTCTATTTATAGGAAAATATGAGGGGCAAAATGGTCCAAAAGAGGAAAAAGTGGCAAATCAAGTTGGCCAAGGTAGTCATCAAAAACCCATCCTCAAGTGGGCAAAAATATCCAATTTTGACTGCACAGTCGAAATCTGGATAGCAGATGCAGTCGAAGTCGAAATCTGGAAGACAGATGCAGTCGAAGTCGAAATCTGGAAGACAGATGCAGTCGAAGTCGAAATCTGGAAGACAGATGCAGTCGAAGTCGAAATCTGAAAGACAGATGCAGTCGAAGTCGAAATCTGGAAGACAGATGCAGTCGAAGTCGAAATCTGGAAGACAGATGCAGTCGAAGTCGAAATCTGGAAGACAGTAGTCGAATTCTGACAGATGCAGTCGAAATCTGGAAGACAGATGCTGTCGAATTCTGGCCTGCTGAGACAGATGCTGTCGAATTCTGGCCTGCTGAGACAGATGCTGTCGAATTCTGAGAGATCTAGTCGAATTCTGGGAGATCCAGTCGAATTCTGACCTGCAGAGACTTATGCAGCCTAAATTGCTTCAAAATAAAACCTGAAGATAAAAAGTAAACATTTGCAGTAAAATAGAACAAAAATATAATTAAAATACTAAAAAGACTTAATAAAATAACTATTTAAAAAGACTCTAAAAATAGACTTATCAAACTCCCCTATGCTTGAACTTTTGCTTGTCCTCAAGCAAAAACAGTGTAAATCTTTAGGCCCATTCTGAAGGAAAATTATTTTCATATCGAAACCTTAAGTGAACTGTGGGGCAATTCTAACACTTTGGTTTGAGAGCTACTATTTTGGGCTTCTTGTGGAATTGGGAGACAAATTTAAAGTATCAATACATTAGAGAGGATATCCATGTCATCATAGAACCGGTTCCCCAGCATTCTTAAGTTTGGGTCCTTCATTCACTAAGACCGGGTCTCAAAGGAGGGTCTTTATACGTTGGGTATTCAAGCATTTTTCTTTTTCTTTTTGATTTTATATGCCAACCAATTATTTTGACACTTAAAATGCACTAATCTTCTGCATTTTTGAATTGGTTTTGCATATATAACTTTTTTTTTTTGAATACCCCAACTCAGACGCTTTTCTCCAGTAACCGCGCATCTAGTAAATGTCACCAAGAGAACCAGGTTACTAGCTTCTTTTCAGTCCTTCTAATTGTATTAACAACTGAAAACAGTCTCAGTAGTGTGTGTGTGAAAAAGCCCTAGAAGTAGAAATCGAACCATGATACAATTTTGTTGTTCCCAACCAGTCCACCTAGATGATTGTTTAATGAAAAATTGAAAAATTATTTTTGTCCAGAAAAGGCTTATCTAAAACATGCTTTAGGGTTCACAAAGTTTCGTGATGGAGGGAGCAGATACAACTCAAAGTACAAAAAAGATAAAAACTTGACAAAGTAATAAAGACATTTCCTAATAAAAGTAATAAAATACCCCCCCATGCTTGGACTAGGCATTGTCCTCAATGATTTTTCAAATAAAACAAAAGGGGTTAGGAGAGCTCACCTGGCTGTCTGGTTCAGGATACTCGGTCCTGGGGTATTTTATTTTTCAACAAATCGAAATACACATTAAGCCGTGGGTTGCCTCCCACGCAGCGCTTGTTTATGGTCATTAGCTTGACCTTTTCCCTTTATAAAGCTATTCCTGGGTCCCATCGCTGGAAGCATAGAGACCAAGTGACATATGAAGAATGAAAGCATACTCCTGGATCGCATGGCTTGTAAAATGGAAGTTGTGTAAGCAATAAGATCTTTTTTACAATTCCCCCCAGATCAAATGTTATTTTTTTCACAAAGGAAGGTGAAAAGTAAGATAAAGGAGATGGTTTGTATGGTGGTGGGGGGATGTATGGTTCTTCTCTTTCTTTTTCTGGTTCCTTCTCTTTTTCTTTTTCTGGTTCCTTCTCTTTTTCTTTCTCTTCTTGCTCACACGGTGAATTATGTTTTTCACCCACAATTTTTTCTTGGTTTGCTCTTGGTTCCTCTAATTGTTTTTCGCTTCTAAGGGTGACAGCATATATTTGGCCATTTAGATTTTGTTCAGGCTGTCCGGGAAATACCCCCGAAGATTTAGAGGATGAAGCCACCTGTGTTGCCACTTGAGTTATTTGATTTTCAAGCATCTCACTATGAGTGGCAATAGAGTCGATTTTTGATTTTAATTTGATAAGTGTGTCATTCAAATAGCCAGTTTGATTTTTGAATTCTTCATTTTGTTTTGTTTGAGATGACATAAATTTTTCCATCAAAAATTCTAAGTTCGACTTTTGCGGGCTGTTTTGTGGGTTGTTAAAAACGCTTTGATTTTGAAAGACAGGAGGTGGTCTAGGTGCTGGATTGGGTGGAGGATTTTTATAAGAAAAATTTGGATGATTTCTCCACCCAGAATTATAAGTATTTGAAAACGGATCTTCTTTTTGAGCATAGTTTATATGCTCATTTCCAGTACTAGATGCCTCAAGCTGGCATTTAGCTCCAATATGGCCAACAACCCCACATAATTCACATGGTGGAGTAGTAGGAGAAAAAGTTTGTGAAACGGCACTTACATTTAATTTTTCAAATTTTTGAAAAAGTGCGTCCACCTTTGAGGCAAGATGATCAACAGCGGATATTTCATACTTACCTGGCTCTTTTGATGATGCTGGTTTATCTGCTATGGCTCGCTCACTTGCCCATTGACAATGGTTTTGAGCCATATCTTCAATGAGTGCATAAGCTTCAGTAAAATTTTTGTTCATCAAAGCTCCACCTGCAGCTGCATCAACAGTCATTCTAGTTGCATATTGTAATCCATTATAAAATGTGTGAATAACGAGCCATTTCTCTAGTCCATGATGGGGGCATAGCCTTAACATTTCTTTGAAACGTTCCCAAGCATCATAAAGAGATTCCCCGTCGTTTTGAGAAAATCGAGTAATTCGACTTCTCATTTGAGCTGTTTTACTTGGGGGAAAGAACCTAGTAAGAAAGGCTTGTTTTAATTGGCCCCAGCTGGTAATGGATTCCGAAGGCAAAGAATGTAGCAATGCTCTTGCTCTATCCCTTAATGAAAAAGGGAAGAGCTTTAGTCTTATGGCATCTTGAGGTACCCCGTTTAATTTGAGAGTCCCACAGTATTCCAGAAAAATTGAAATATGAAGATTTGGGTCCTCTGTGGGAGAACCAGAAAATTGGTTTTGTTGAACCATTGAAAGCAGAGATGATTTGAGTTCAAAATTATTTGCTTCCACATTTGGATGTACAATGGCAGCCGATGGTTCTGCTGAAGGTGTTGCGTACTCTTTGAGAGCACGATTTTCATTAGCCGCCATTTGGTTATCGGGAATTTCTCTCCTCCTTCTATGTAAGAACCTTTCGATTTCGGGAATTTGTTGAACAAGTTCTCCGAAACTTCTAGTTCTTCGCATTCGAGGGACAAGAGAAGAAAAAACAAAGAAAATAAAATTCCAGTCTAACCGGTTTCGAAAAACTTAATTAATATCACTGCCTCCCCGGCAACGGCGCCAAAAACTTGATAGCCCCGCAAGTGCACGGGTCGTATCGCGTAATAAAAGAGTATCGGTCCACAGGGAGAGCCTAAGTGAATACCAATTTAATTTTTCAAAGTTTGATTAACTGAAAAGAAAGTGTTTTTGGAAAGGAGGAAAATAAAAGAAGAAGACATAAAGTTAAATAGCGAGAAATAAAAGAAAGCGGTAAAGTGCAAAAATCATAAATAGCGGAATTGTAAATGACAAGAAAGTAAATTGTTTGAAAAGTAAATTGCCAGTAATTTACTTGACTTGCCAGTAATTTACTTGACTTGCCAGTAGTTTACTTGACTTGGAAATTTAAAGGGCAAAAAAGTAAATAACAAGGAAAATAAAGGTGCAAGAAATTAAATAGCAAGAAAAGTAAATGACTTGGAAAATAAAGGTGCAAGAATTTAAAGGAGCAAGAAAGTAAATGACTTGGAAAGTAAAAGGGCAAGAAAATAAATAGCAAGAATTTAAAGGGCAAGAAAGTAAATGACTTGGAAAATAAAGGTGCAAGAAATTAAATAGCAAGAAAAGTAAATGACTTGGAAAATAAAGGTGCAAGAATTTAAAGGAGCAAGAAAGTAAATAAACAAGAATCATAAAAAGCATGAAGAGTAAATTGAAGTCATGAATCATTAGAGAGCCTTTGTCATTGATTTTCTAACAAAATTCAAGCTTCGGTACAAGTGAGGATCAAGCCTCTATTTATAGGAAAATATGAGGGGCAAAATGGTCCAAAAGAGGAAAAAGTGGCAAATCAAGTTGGCCAAGGTAGTCATCAAAAACCCATCCTCAAGTGGGCAAAAATATCCAATTTTGACTGCACAGTCGAAATCTGGATAGCAGATGCAGTCGAAGTCGAAATCTGGAAGACAGATGCAGTCGAAGTCGAAATCTGGAAGACAGATGCAGTCGAAGTCGAAATCTGGAAGACAGATGCAGTCGAAGTCGAAATCTGAAAGACAGATGCAGTCGAAGTTGAAATCTGGAAGACAGATGCAGTCGAAGTCGAAATCTGGAAGACAGATGCAGTCGAAGTCGAAATCTGGAAGACAGTAGTCGAATTCTGACAGATGCAGTCGAAATCTGGAAGACAGGTGCTGTCGAATTCTGGCCTGCTGAGACAGATGCTGTCGAATTCTGGCCTGCTGAGACAGATGCTGTCGAATTCTGAGAGATCTAGTCGAATTCTGGGAGATCCAGTCGAATTCTGACCTGCAGAGACTTATGCAGCCTAAATTGCTTCAAAATAAAACCTGAAGATAAAAAGTAAACATTTGCAGTAAAATAGAACAAAAATATAATTAAAATACTAAAAAGACTTAATAAAATAACTATTTAAAAAGACTCTAAAAATAGACTTATCAGAGGCCAACTCTCGTCAAGCGCCAAAAATAAAAATTTTCATTAAGTCTTCTCACTCCCTTTTCAATAAAGAGGCAAAATAAAAGCATTTTCAAATCAACACTTCAAACCACACATTTAATTAAAGGTTCCCTTTCGGTAGAAAGGAGGTACGGGATGCTAATACCTTCCCCATGCCTAACCGACCCCCGAACCCATATCTCTAGTTTTCGAAAGACCATCCACCTTGTCTAAAAGACCTTTTTTCAATGTTTTGGTCTTAAAATTAAAATATTGGTGGCGGCTCCATACCTTTTCCACGTTGTACAATGAGAAGTCCGAACCGGATTTTTTGGGGTGCAACAGCTGGCGACTCCACTGGGGACTTTTCTTTTTTAAGTGGGTCAAGCCTAACTAATTAAGATGTGTGGTTTAATGTATTGTTGATTTGACTGATACCTTGTTTGCCTTCATTCTTTTTCCTTTCTTTCTTATCATTAATTGTAGGCATACGCATTTGTCTTCTTCTATGTTTGTTCCCTATCTCCTTTTCTTTTATTGCTTATGCTCATGCATTTCTCCCCAATTCTATCCGGATCCCCCCTTCTTGGCTCCCTTTCTTGAGGTAAGCAATGTACCTGATTGTTGTTGAAACCCCAGGCTAGCTTATTTGATATTGAACCCTAGTGTAGACGACATGTTGTTACCTTGCTTTTTCTGGACTGTTCTGGCGTCTCACTTGCAGGTGGGGTAATATGTGTCGGGTAGTTTTAAGTGGTACGCCTTTACCACACACACTCACACCCTTATGATTATGTGCTTTGAGAGAGGCCTAAAACCCAAGGTCTGACAAGACTTAGGGGAGTGGAAACGAGTAGTGACTGGCAATTGGACTGTTGTCCTTCCGACTCTCACGAAAGTTTCAGCCAGAGTATGCTCTTTCATGATGCCTCACACCAGATGGCGTTCCATCGTTGTGGGTGCTACTGTGAAAGAGAATTAGCTTTGGTAACCTGGTGAGGAAGTGACTAGAACCCACATGGGAGGAACATTTGAGTTGTCCTAGAACCTAGGTCCCCACCTTCGTAGGACACAAGGGGCATACCAAATTGTGTGTTGCATTGTAATATAGACATGTTTTCAAAAAAGAGCAGGAGGTTTTTCAAATAAAAAAGTAGAGAAAGAGCTGCCGTTGTAGCCTTTCTTCTGCCGGTCCGTACGAAGTGACATATGGCCCACTCTTTTCAAAAAAAGAGAGAACGAGCTGCCGTTGTAGCCTTTCTCTTACTAGGGCCGTATGAAACCACGTATAGCCCGCATTTTTCAAAAAAAAAAACAAAAAGAAGTATCTTGCATCCTGCATCATTGCATCATTACATCATTGCGTCATTTGCATTAAATAAAGTTCCCATTTTGAAAAGAATCATTCATCTTGCATTCCCTTTCATTACATAAAGATAAAACAAAAAACAATTATCATCTGCATAGCATAAGCATTTCATTTATAATCATGCAAAAAATCTTCGTCAAGTTCATCCAAGACGAGGCATTCATACATAAGCATTATTTCAAAAAAGACACGGTAGAACTACGTACGCTTTGATTCCTCATCACAGTGAGGATACGTAGGAGCGGGTCCGCCCCGTCAAGCATAACAAATGAAAAAAGCCATTTTGAAAAAGCATCATTCTTGCATTCAAAAATGCATTGAAATTTTGTATTTCATCTTGCACCAAAAAAAAAAACAATTTTTTTTATTTTTTTTATTTTTTAGAATAAGTACACTTCTCAAGTGGTCATTTTTCCATGCATTTGCATATCATGATCTGTACAATAAAGGTTTTGATGAGAGACGAGACGATTTTGCAAAATAGTCATTCCCAAAAAAAAAAAAAAAAAAAAAAAACTCAAGGTGTTCCAAAGTACCCAGTTCTCGAGTCAGCAGCTCATTCACATAACTTCAAAATTTTTGCATCTCATCCATCCCATGATAAAAGATTAAAATTGTTCATACATTTTTTTCTATCATGTGAAGCATTCTTCTAGGCATGCATGCCATGTGCAGTCGCCCCTGTCCGTGTCCGTCAGTTTCCCTGCTTTATCATCATTCTCCGTCCTAGTCTAGCCCCGCCCGTAAAGCCTAAAGTGTCGCATGCATTTGTTCAGTCATTCGTTCTTGCGCTTATGTTGTGTGCCCTGTTATCTCTAGAAAGAGGCCAACTGGTTTGCCGATATCCGCTTCAGACTCAAGATTCATGGCGACCAATCAAGGAAACCTAGTGATTGAGAATCCCGGCAATTCAGGTCTAGATAATCCGATTATGGAAGTCCTCAAGCAGCTAGTCCAAGGGAATCAGGCACTAGTCCAAGAGAATCAGGCGTTAAATAATAAAGTCGGGGTGATAGAAATGCAGATGGATGCGATAAGAATGCAGATGACTGAAATGATGGGCACCCTGCAAGCTTTGAAAAAACGGGACCACTACCGAAGATACTGCTGTTGTAAACCCAGGTGGGGCCGCAACCATCCTTCCTACCTCGGGACCCGCTGAAGCTGTGACTGCTATTCCCCATCCGGGATCTGGGGTTAATTATCCTGCTCACGCCCTGGGAGGTGCTGATCCACATGAGGTTTCTCTTTTCAATATGGATAGTGATCCTCAAGGTCACCTATTTGAGAACTCTCAACCCAGAGATCAGTTGCATGAGTTGGAAAGGCGTTTAAAAGCCATAAAGGATTCAAAGACCAAAGCTAAAGACGCCCGTGATCTATGTCTTGTTCCAGACTTGGTTATTCCCCCAAAGATGAAGGTGCCAGTCTTTGACCAACATTGTGGTACCAGCTGCCCAAATAGACACGCAACCATGTACGCCCGAAGGATGACCGCATACAATCACGACGACAAACTGCTCATCCACTACTTCCAGTACAGCCTAACTGGGGCATCTCTGGATTGGTACATGCAGTTGCAGCCTTCCGACATCCACAGTTGGAAGGACCTTTCTGAAGCTTTCTTAAAGGAGTACGAATACAACAAAGACATGGCTCCAGAGCGGATTCAGCTGCAGTATATGAGCAAGAAAGATCATGAGTCCTTTAAGGAATATGCTCAAAGATGGAGGAGCATAGCTGCTCAGGTGAAGCCACCATTGACTGAAAAGGAGATGGTGTACATGTTTATGGAGACTCTCCCAGCTGTTTTCTATGAACGTCTGGTTGGAAGTGGGTCCTCAAGCTTCTCAGATGTGATCAAAATAGGGGCAAGACTTGAAGTCGGGATGAAGAGAGGAAGAATCCCCTGCAATCCTACTGGCGCCGACAATGCTAGTGATTTGCCTGCAAGGAAAATGGAGAAATCAATGCTATAGTGGGACAAGGAAAGTCACGTCAGTACGACCCCATTCCTGTGTCGTACACTGATTTGTGCAGCTATCTAATCAACCATAGGTTGATCTCTCCTCGTGGGATGAAGCCAGTCCAACCTCCATTCCCAAGAAGGTATAATGCAAAGGCTACCTGTGAATTCCATTCTGGGGCAATTGGTCACTCTATTGAGAACTGTCATCCTTTGAAGCAGTCGGTTCAGGATCTTACTGATACAAAACAGTTGACCTTTGATGAGGGAGGTGAAGGACTAAACCCTTTGAGATCAGGGCTGTCAGGCCGGGATGGCAGTAGTTGAAGAGGATCGAGGTGTTGATCGTCAAGCATTTGTGTCTTCGTCATGCATTTTCACGTAGTTTTCAGTTCAAAGCAAATTTTATGTAATGCAATCCTCTGGCTCTGCCCAAGGCCTTAGGATATTTCAATAAGGGCACATGTTTCCTTGTCAGCATCGCCATCTATAAAAGTTACCCTTTTCAGTCACTTTTGTTCAAGATCGTCATTGCCCTGTTTTATCATAAGTCCATCAGTGCATATTTGACTTTTAGTTCAGTCTAACGCTTTAAGTCCTCCATGCTGGGGCAAGACTGTGATCACTAATTTTCCTTGTTAATATCATATTCCTTCAGTGAAAGTCTTTCAAAAGATAATAATAAACAAGAAAATAAGCTCGCTAGGTGGAAAACCCGCAAAGGGCGGCCTAGGCAAAAAAAAGCGCCCGATGGATCGAAAACCCGCAAAGGGCGGTCCAGGCAAAAGTTAGGGCATAAAAAAAAAGAGAAAAAATGCAAAGAAAGGAGCAAACACATATAGATAGATGAACCGTTATCTTGTTTTACAAAAATAAATAAGCCATCGGGATTTGAGATGAAGTGTGGCCACCTCCCTATACCCTCAAGAACCCAAAATCCCAGAAAGTCCCTTTCCTACCTACCTTAAGCCAAGAAAAACCAAACTCAAAAATATACCCTCTAATCACCCTAGACAAGGATCACTTCAAATATCAAAAACAAAAATAGTGCATCAGCTCACTCGACTCAAAAGCAAAGAAAGAAGAAAAGTCCGAAAAATGAAACAAAAGAGTCAAAAAAAAAATCAAAAAGACAAAAAATAATAAGTTGTGAGCTGATACATGTTGCCACAAAGCACAAGAGACCCTTGTCTCGATAAATCTTCCAACACCTGGTTCCATAAACCTTCAAACACTTCCTTTGGCCCCAACACCAAACCCCTCAGCCATTCTACCATGAGACACAAATTTGCCTTAACAAAGCCCAAATAAGCCCAATAACCATCTCCCTCATAGACCGTTAACCGTCAACTAACGCCGAGCAAAACTCATCCTCCCATTAGCCTCAAACACTTCATTAAGCATAACTATCCTTCCTCCACAAAACACCACAATCCTGAAAAGTCCATTCCGATCAATGACCGATTGCTTTTGTTCTCTCAGATTCTAATCTTAGGACGAACAAGCTTATCTATGTACAATGTGTTTGCTCAAAAGAAAAAACAAACGATCAGAAAAAAGAAAGCTGATCAAGAAAGAATAAACCCTCAGAAAAAAGAGAACTGAGGAAACAAAAACGAACAGTCAGAAAAAAGAAAGCTGACAAAATAAAAAAAAGAGGGACTTGCACTCCAAAACACACTCAAGTTGCATTAAAACAAGGTTTAGTGATCACCAAGTAAGGTTTCTTTCATGCCAAAAGTTGAGACATTCACAGAGAACCAAAGATTTGCACTGAGAACACCACTCAGATCTAAAAGTTGGGGTATTCTCTTCACAACCTGCCCACCCTAGTCCGGGGAGAGTCTGTTTAATGTCCATCCATGGCCATTCATCCTTTCACCCGGTGTCAGCCATGGCACTAGTTCCTGCGTATTTGCTCTTTCACTCCGCTTCCTTTCACACTCCGGACAGGGGCAAGTCATTCATTCACAGTCGCCGAAGGTTCGAATTGCGGGAAGTCTGGCATTCATCCTAAACACTCACCTGGCGTCTGCATGTTCATGTGTGTTCACTTGGCAATGTTTCATAGAGAAAGCACAAGATTGTTATTGAAGGTTCAGTTATCATGGAATGGAGGAAAACATAAATGGGTTTGCTTGTAAATAATAACCTTGAGAACACCGCGGTTTAAATCAAAACTAGTTTTTCCAAAGAAAAAGGATGATCAAATTCACCCCCATTTTTGCATCCAAAGTCTCGCGTCTCATCATTATGAAAGTATTCACAAAAAAAAGTATTTGAATACCCCAAAAAAAATTTTGTCATATCATGCATCAAAATACTGCATTTGCATCCTCACATAGCAAAAAGACAAATAGGAAAAATTCTTTAACCAGCTATCTCAGCACATGAGGGGGTCGCCTAAAGTTGGCCGCTTGTAGGGCTTTAGTGCTCGCCTTAACCCTTAGGGATTAGGTTGTTATCTTGTAGGGCTTTAGTGCTCGCCTTAACCCTTAGGGATTAGGTTGTTATCTTGTAGGGCTTCGGTGCTCGCCCGGATCCTTAGGGATTAGGTTGTTGTCTTGTCGGGCTTCAGTGCTCGCCTGGATCCTTAGGGATTAGGTTGTTATCTTGTAGGGCTTCAGTGCTCGCCTGGATCCTTAGGGATTAGGTTGTTATCTTGTAGGGCTTCAGTGCTCGCCTGGATCCTTAGGGATTAGGTTGTTATCTTGTAGGGTTTTAGTGCTCGCCTGGATCCTCAGGGATTAGGTTGTTATCTTGTAGGGCTTTGGTGCTCACCTTAATCCTTGGGGATTAGGATGTTTACCTTGTAGGCACTTGAATTGTTGATCCTTAACCAAAATAAAAAGGAAGAAAATCAAAAATAGCATCTCATAGCATCCATCATTCCATTGAAATCATCACATCACATACACTTTGCATAACATACATTCACACTCCATTTACATAGATATCTGCATTCCATAGAAAAAAAGAGCAAATAAGAAAGGAGAGAAGAAAATCACAGAAGACGGAACATAAAAGAACACAACATTTTCACATCATTCATCATTCTCATATCATCCATACCAGTCATCACTCCATGGCATCAAACAGTACATTACGCCTTCAAATTCGCATCTCAGAAGAGCGAAAGAATAACAAAAGGAAAAGAAGAGAAAAATCAAACAGAAAAGGCATCCCACCAAAGTCAATCATTGCATTCATGTGCACCCCAAACATCCAAGTGCACGCATTTCATGCACCATCCAAGAGAAAAGTTACTTCGGACCAGAGAATCCCAAAAATATCATTTTTAGAAAATCATCAACCCCGAGTTAGTAAACTCCCTCAACACAGAGTTAGTGAACTCCCACAGAGTTAGTGAACTCCCACCGAGTTAGTGAACTCCTTCCACAGATCACAACATTGTGTACGAGCACGCAATGGATCCATCAGACTTCGTCAAGTCCTTCGGATTAGTTGTGTCAGCCTAAGGCATAGCGTAAATCCATTGATCAAATCAGTTCCGGACCTGATGTTGATCGGTCGCTCGAAAAGGCCACCCCCCAGAGCTCGGACTCGACAAGAGTCCGTTAAAAGGTTTTAGGCAGCCTCCAAATTCCCAATTTACCGCTTTCTGCACGCCAAGTGCCCGTTTTACTTTTCGGTCTGCACGCCAAGTGCCCGTTTTACTTTTCTGTATGCACGCAAGTGCCCATTTTACCTTTTCTGTCAGCACGTTAGTGTTCATTTACTGTTTTCGCATCGACACGAAAGTGTCTATCTTTCCAAAAAAAGAGGGAGAAAATTCGGGTTTCTCCAAATAGACAAAATTGGTATAATTTCTGAATTCTTTATTTCTATTTTACCTTCGAAATATGTCTCGCGCAATTCATATTTCTTGGTAAAATCCAAATAAAGAGGGGCAGCTGTCATACCCCAATTTTGTCCAGCTTAGATCAAAACCCTAATTTTCCACAAAAATAAATAAGTTGAGGAGTGAGAAGCATCATGCATTGCATTTTGAGTCCTAAAAGTCATTCCAAAGTTTCTAAAATCATTTTTGGAGTTGAAATGCACTTTTTGGGTAAATCAGGTTTTTTTTTTAGTCCAAAAGGGTATTTTGGTCATTTCACAATAAAAATGATAATTCCTCATGAAGGTCATTGAGCATGCATTCTAAGATTCTAGAGGTCATTTCTAGAGTTATAGATTCATTTTTGAAATGGAAACGCATTTTTTGGGTAAATTAGGGTTTTAGAGTCAAAAGGGTATTTTGGTCAATTGTAACGGTTGTTTTTCAAAAAGGCTCAAAAAATATGTATAATTAAAATAAGAAATCTGAAATCAAAATAAAAAATGAATAATAAAATAATATTGGATGTTTATTGTATTTTTAGAATTAGGGTTAATTCCTTTTAGGTGCTTTTTGCTTTTATCCATTTTTGGCCTAAGTAAGCACCAATTTTACAAGCAAACCATCTCCCTCACTCCACCCTCAAGCTCCACGCCTCCCCTCACTTCAGCCCACATCAAGTCCACATCAAGCCTTTCATCAAGCACACCTTTGAATACACAACATGTTTTTACCTTCCTTCTCTCTACACCACTAAATACACACTAATTTCTTTACTTCCATCTCAAAGGAACCTTCCCATTTTCTCCTACACCAAAAACCCTAACAAACCACTCACCTCATTTTGCATCCCTCTTTCACATACTCCCTCCATTTCTCATTCAAAGTTCAAGCATCATCATCAAGTAGGTACTTCTTTGAAGGATATTGGAGTTTTGTTGATTGGTGACTAGCTTCATCTTCCCATCTTACTTTCTAGCTCAAAGCTAAGGTAATCTTTAAAACTTTGCATCATCTTTGAGTATTTCCTCAAAATATAAAAAGCATTCATCCTATCATCTTCATATTCCCATATTGTTGATTGTCGTTGGTGAGGGGTGTCATAAGCACTTTGACAAGCACTTAGGGAGGCTTGGGTGCTTATGGTGCTTCTCACCCTTTAATAAATGTTGATTTGTGTTGATCTTAATCCTTGCCTTTCGTGAAATAAAATGTTGTTTTATGGCATGTTGTATTTCGCATACTCTCATAAAAGTGTGATTTGCTAGTTGTTGTTGTGTTTTCTCACATTTCCTTACATATTCACTCATGTTTGCATAACTTTCACAAAAATAAGAAACCCATTTCAAGTATGATGACATTCGGCCATGGGCCTAGGTTTAGGGTTCTTGAATGCTTTTGTTTATTTCATGATTTGGGAATGAATAATAGTTGATTTAGGGTATGTATGCTCCTAGGTTTTAACATAAAAATTAGGGTTTGGGTTTGCTTTAATAAACTTGTTTTTGTTGATGATTGGCAAGGTGATTCACACTTGTGCACTTGTGCACTTAATCTTAAGTGTGAGGATTGACCAAAGTGATTCAACATTCTTTGATACTTTGGTTGCTAAATAATTTTCTTGCTTATGCTTGCCTATGATCTTGATGGAGGCGACTCTTTTCCTTAAGCTAACAATTTCATTGTCCACTCTCATATAAAATATCATCAACACTTAGGTAGGTCAACTCCATACATTGCATCTTCCACTAGATATGCATTTAGGTTCAATCTTGCCTATTCTTGTATTTTTGCTCAATGCCCAATTCAAGTTCCTTCTTTGCCTATTTATGTGTTGTGGTCTAATATGTGTAGTCTAGGCTAATATTTGCTCAAGAATTCAAACGAGATTGTTGTTTGCCTAAGGATTCGATTTGCATTCATTACTTTCTTTTCTAAAGGGCCTAGCATGAAAATGGTGACTAGCGACAATCACCCATAACCTTTGTTAGTTTGATTGTCCTAAGAGCCTAAGTTTCAAAAAGATGTTTTCATATGCATGAGCTACTAGTGATAATCACCCATAACCTTTGTTAGTTTGATTATCATGAATGCTTTCAATTTCCAAAAATATTTTCTTAAGCATCAAAAGTCATAGCAAGTGTTAATGATGACCACCCATAACCTTTGTTAGTTTGGTCATCATGAAGGCTTTCATTTTTCAAAAGAGATTTTTACATGCACTTAAAGGGGTTTTAGTAATGATCACCCATAACCTTTGTTAGTTTGATCATTATGAACCCCTTTCACTTTTCAAAATCAAAACAAAAAGACTTTCATTTTCAAGGCTCTAGAACTACGTCGCTTTGATTCCCATTTGGGATACGTAGGAGCGAGCCACGTCCTCGTCAAGCACAACAAACCAAAATTAATTCGATTGCGAAAGCCCTTTTTGATCATCTAAAATAAAAACCGATTATCATTAATGATCACTCGCGCCGTTGCCGTTTGGTTGTTAATGATAATTTCATTTTCAAAAGAGTTAGTAGCGCGGCCACTCTAAACCGTTGTTGTTTGGTCGTCGCGAACACTCGAATCAAAAGCAAAACCGATTATCGTTAATGATCACTTGCGCCGTTGCCGTTTGGTTGTTAATGATAATTTCATTTTCAAAAGAGTTAGTAGCGCGGCCACTCTAAACCGTTGTTGTTTGGTCATCGCGAATCCTCACTCCTACTGCGAAAACTCATCTAAACAGACTAAAAAACAAAAACCTTTTTAGGACAACCAAGAACTACGTAGCTTTGAATTCTCCATCGCACCAGGAGATACGTAGGAGCGAGAGGCCAACTCTCGTCAAGCGCCAAAAATAAAAATTTTCATTAAGTCTTCTCACTCCCTTTTCAATAAAGAGGCAAAATAAAAGCATTTTCAAATCAACACTTCAAACCACACATTTAATTAAAGGTTCCCTTTCGGTAGAAAGGAGGTACGGGGTGCTAATACCTTCCCCATGCCTAACCGACCCCCGAACCCATATCTCTAGTTTTCGAAAGACCATCCACCTTGTCTAAAAGACCTTTTTTCAATGTTTTGGTCTTAAAATTAAAATATTGGTGGCGGCTCCATACCTTTTCCACGTTGTACAATGAGAAGTCCGAACCGGATTTTTTGGGGTGCAACAACCCCTTATAGAGGAACGGCTCTGTCCGGCTTCAACGGACCTCGAACGAAACCCCTTGGGCATCTGGAGCTAATGGTTACTTACAAAACCGAACCAATGGTTCGAACCGTCAAGACCAAATTCCTCGTCTTACCTTGTGAATCCATATACAACGGTATTATAGGAAGACCGACCCTCGGCAGGCTCGGGGCGGTTACATCCACCACACACTTAAAGATGAAGTTCCACTCTCTCTGCAACAGAGTTATCACTCTGAACTCTGACTTAGAGTCGGCCTCCAGGTGTTTTTTCCTATGGACGAAGAACGAACGAAAGGCTTCGGAGCATGAAGGGGTCCCCCCTTCGGAAGAACTGTCGACTCCCAAACTGCCAAAAGGTAGATCGACTGAAGTTACCACCGCCACTAACATAGAAATCGGCTGCGATCCGAAAGTCGAAAATCGGAAAGACGTCGACGAGCTAACCAAAGAGCTCAAACGAAAAATCAAAAGACCAGAGCCTGATGGAAAGTTCGTCGAAATACAGCTCGGTTCAGACCCCTCCCAAAATATCAAAATAGGGATCGACCTTCCAGAAAAAATCAAAATCGATTTAACCCAATGTCTTAAAGATTTCAAAGACATCTTCGCTTGGTCGGCTGAAGACATGCCTGGGATCCCACCAGAGGTTGCTTGCCATCGACTCGCGATAAACCCAGAAGCAAAATGGATCGCCCAAAGAAAGCGGGCTCAAAGCAAAGAGAAAGCCTTTGCTGCTGCCTTAGCAGTAGACGACCTCATCAGAGCCAACTTTATCTCCGAGGTTAAATACACAACTTGGTTATCAAACCCAGTCATGGTGAAGAAATCTAACGGAAAATGGCGTATGTGTGTGGACTACACCGATCTCAATAAAGCTTGCCCAAAAGATGCTTTTTCGGTCCCCAGCATCGATCGTTTGGTCGACAACGCTTCCGGTTTCCGGTTATTATCCTTCATGGACGCATACTCCGGATACAACCAGATCGCCATGTTTCCCCCAGATCAAGCAAAAACCGCCTTCATCACTGACCGAGGAAACTTCGCGTACCGTGTCATGCCATTTGGGTTAAAAAACGCTGGAGCAACTTATCAAAGAATGATGAACAAAGTGTTCCAAAACCAGATCGGTAAAAGCGTAGAAGTCTACCTCGACGATATGATCGCCAAGAGCAGAAGTGATGACGACCATATAAGCGATCTAAGAGCGAGTTTTTATGAGGTACGAAAGAATAGAATGAGGTTGAACCCAGAGAAATGCACATTCGGAGTTCGAGCAGGGAAATTCTTGGGTTTCTTCTTAACAGAAAGAGGAATCGAGGCGAACCCGGATAAATGTCGATCCGTCACAGAAATGCGAACTCCGACGTCCAAGAGGGAAGTGCAAAAACTTAATGGAATGATAGCTGCTCTATCTCGTTTTATATCAAATGCAGCATTCAAATCTCTTCCACTTTTTAAAATCCTCAAAAAAGAAGAAAGAGATTTCGAATGGACGCCTGAGCAAGATGAAGCTTTGAAACAACTAAGAAAATCTCTCTCCGAGCCTCCAATTTTAACTCGACCAAATGAAGGGGAAACCATATACCTATATCTGGCGGTCTCGGAAGAAGCTTTAGCTGTCGTTCTGGTGCGCGAGCTCGAAACCGGGCAAAGCCTGATTTACTTCGCAAGCAAGGCTCTGCACGGAGCTGAGAGTCGTTATCAGAAAATCGAGAAAATCGCCCTAGCTCTCATTGTCGCAGCTCTACGCTTTCGAGCCTATTTTGTCGCCCACCAGGTAGTCGTCCGAACTAACTACCCCATCAGGCAGATACTCCATAGACGCGATCTGGCTGGAAGAATGATCAAATGGGCTGTGGAACTCTCAGAGTTCGGGATTAAATATGAAGCTCGAACAGCACTTAAAGCACAAGTTTTGGTGGACTTCATCGCTGAGATGACGCCTGCTAACATCGAATCTGACATATGGATCCTATATGTCGATGGGTCCTCTAAGCCAAAAGGGAGTGGCGCTGGGATCATGCTAGAAAGCCCGATGGGGGTCATCATCGAAGTTTCCCTTACATTCGGTTTTCCCACCTCGAACAACCAAGCAGAGTACGAGGCTTGCATCGCCGGACTTCGCCTGGCAATTGACCTCCAAATCCAACAAATAAAACTTCATACCGACTCTCTCTTGGTGGTCTCCCAGATCGGAAGTAAATACGAGACCAAAGAACCGATCCTGCAAAAATACCTACTTCAGGTACGGTCGCTAATGGCTAAATTTGAAGCAAGCGAGATAGTTCATGTCCCAAGAGTGGAAAATCAACGAGCTGATATCCTCGCCAAACTCGCAAGCACAAAAACCCCTGGGAACCAGAGGACAACCATCCAAGAAACACTACACAAACCCAGTGTGTCTCTCGAGCCTCTGTTTAACCCGACCATCTGTATGCTCGAAGAAACGGACAGCTGGATCACCCCAATTGTAGAATACATCGTCGCAGGAACAGAACCCCTAGACAGTAACGACGCCAAATACATCAGGAGAATAGCCTCGGCTTTTTCAGTCATCAACGGAACGCTTTACAAAAGAAGCCTCTCTTCCCCGCTAATAAAATGCATCGAGGGAGAGGAAGCAGCCTATGTATTGACAGAAATTCATGAGGGAATCTGCGGCCAGCACATGGGAGCTCGATCTTTAGCACGTAAAACTCTTCGAGCTGGTTACTACTGGCCGAGCATGATTGGCGATGCTAGTGATCATGTGAAGAAGTGCAAGAAATGCCAAATCCACGCCAATGTCCACATAGCTCCCCCCACAGACCTCACAAGTTTATCCTCCACGTGGCCCTTCGCATGGTGGGGAATGGACTTACTCGGACCTTTCGCAAAGGCGCCAGGACAAGTCAAATTCTTGATCGTCGTCGTAGACTACTTCAGCAAATGGATAGAAGCGGAACCCTTGGCGACCATCACTGCAAAAAACTGCATAAAATTCTTCAAAAAAAGCATTATGAGCAGGTTCGGGATCCCCGAGGTAGTAGTGACGGACAACAGAACTCAATTCACAGACACGGGATTTCGAAAACTAATGCTCGAACTGAAAATTAAACACCATTTCACTTCAGTAGAGCACCCTCAAACCAACGGTCAAGCAGAGGCTGCAAAGAAAGTAATACTGAACGGGCTGAAACGACGTTTGGACAATGCTAAAGGAAATTGGGTAGAAGAATTGCCTTACGTCCTCTGGGGATACCGGACGACCCCCCAAAGCTCCACTGGAGAAACACCTTTTAGGCTCTCCTACGGCAGCGAGACGGTCATCCCCGTCGAGATTGGCGAACTTAGTTGGAGAACGGCAAATCCCAAAACACAAAGCAATAACGATCAAGCCTTAAGAGAAGAACTCGACCTCATCGATGAAATCCGAGGTCGGGCCTCGCTCCGAGAAACAATCATCAAACAAAGGGTTGCAACCAGATACAACACCAAAGTCGTTCACAGAGATTTCGATCCAGGCGATCTGGTACTCAGAAGAGCTGACGTAGGTCAGAAAAAAGCCTCCCAAGGAAAGCTCGCCTCAAACTGGGAAGGCCCCTACCGAATTTTATCTAAAACCGGTACGGGAGCCTTTAAATTGGAGACCCTCCAAGGAAGAAAGATTGAGAGGACTTGGAACGCAACAAAACTGAAAAGTTATTATCCTTAGAAAGAAATCATGTACTCCGATCTTATGTAAACTCGAAACAAATTATTAATTAAAAAAGAACTTGACCTTTCTTTCAAACGCTTTCAAAGCTTCTCAAGGTTCTCACCAAGTCTCCACACATTCTTGATTTTCATCAAACAGAATGTAGGGACCAAATTCCCTCCACCGGGAATCAACTGGGACCGATCTTAGATGATCTCCCCAAGCGACCACCCCAGGTCGCAAACTCTTTGAGAAACAGTTAAATCCGAGCCGAGTCTTGGCAAACTATCTCAAAGAGACCGGGTCTTCAAGGATTGAAACGTCCTAAGAACGACCATCGGCCACAGTTGCCGATACCCCTATAGGGCGAGTTAAATCTGGGCCGAGTCCTAGTAAACTGTCCTTTAGGCTCGAACCCGGTAAATCGAGTTCCTCATTTACCGACGTTCTTACATCATACGCGACGTGCAGAATTGAAAAAGCACTCGTTAAAGCTCGAAAACGACATACATGACATGCGGAATTCAAAAGCATTCATTAAAGCTCGTAAAAAGAGCTTCGAAAAATAAAGGTCTGATAGACATATTCCAAAAAGGATTAGAAATATCCCTGGTCTAAACCGAAAAAAGTTCCGGATCTATACAAAACCTACACAGATAAAAGCATACACAAGGAACTTCTGCAAAAAGAAACGCCATTAAACATCAAGCAGTGGAGGTCGGAAAAATCACAGTTTTCTTTTCCGTCTGAGCATCGATCTTAACGATCCTACCCCCTTCAACCTCATGATCGGCATCGATAATCGAGCGATCCAAATTGATGGAAGGATTGACCAACGCAGTTTGCTCCTGGGCACACTCAAAACCCTCCCTATACAGCTCAATTGCAGAATTTGCGGCTTCACAAGCCTCCTTCCTAGCTTCATTCGCAATCTTCGTAGCCTCCTTAGCATTTTTTCTGCTCTGCTGAAGGGCGGCTTGAAGCTCCGCAATTCGAGCCTCAGCATCGCTGCTTGTTCCGACCCCTGCCTCGGACGCTTTTTCAGATCGTCTTCCAAGACGACGACTCGAAGCTCCAAATTTTTTATCTTCTGATTAGCCTCGGCCACTTGCCCCTCCAAACCTCTTTCCTTTTCTTCCAGCTCCTTTACACGAGTTTCCGCGAACTCCGCCCGGCGTATAACCTCCCCCTGGCTTTCCTTCAAAGTTTCAAGTTCTTGTTTAGTTCGAGCGAGCTCTTTCGACTTCGAAGACACATCCTCCACAAGCTTCACTCTTTTAGACTTCTCAAGCTCCAACAAATCCGCAAACACGATAATAAGAAAAATCAGGTTGGGGGAAAAGATCATGAAAACGAAAATCAAACAGGAAAACACCTACCCTTGGCCCGTTTTTCATATTTCTCTTTCTCGATCTTATGAACCTCGGCCAAGTTCGCCAATATTTTAACAGACGCCCCGACAGGATCCTCCCGCCATTGGGCATAGTTTTGTTCCAAGAAGCCCTCCTCTAAAGGTACGGCCTTGTTTTTATGCTTCGGTCTCCTTGAGGTGTTACTCCTTTTATCCGGCCTTTGCTCGCCACTTGCGTCGGTACGCACCCTCTTCGCCGAGGCCCCTGCACCAATATCGGGAGCAGCTGGGGGAGGAGAACTGGAAACAAGATCGACCCGAGCCTCATAGGCAAGGTCCTCTTGGGTAACAGTGTTGATCGGGGAAGCAGCAGTAACCGTCCCAACGACAGTCTCAATCTGGGGAGACGTCGGAAGCGGAGCACCCACTTCCTCAACATCGTCAGATATATCGACGCTCCTCATCGCCAGCGCCTTCATTGCGGCAAGCTTCTTTGGGGCCATGGTATCTGGAAAAGAAACAAAAACTGGGTCATACAAACTACAGTCAAAAATATGCAAAATTCGAAACAAGAAAAATGAACTACCTAAGACAAATTGCACCCGTCTTCGCTTCCCAGCCTGAACTATCTTAGCCGCAGGGATACCCCGATACTTATGTTTTGAAAACGGAATGTTCTCAGAAATAAACATCAAGATCCTCTTGGTAAGAAGATCGGCAGCGTTCAGTCGATCCTCACCAACAGAAAAAGAATTGGTGGATCGTTCAAAATGGGCCTGACTCCAACCGATGGGAAACTTGGTGGACACCAAAGTCCGACCATCCTCGAAAAACTTTCCCACTCTCTCGATCGCTTCATCGGTCACCGGCTCGACCCAGTAATATAACTCCTTCCAATTCCCCTTCAATGAGTCCGCATAAGCTTTGAAAATCTTGGCCCCTCGCCTCGAGCGAAGACTGACATGCTCGCGACCGGACTTATTTTCACTGCTGTTCCGGTTAATCTCAAACAAATGGAAGAAGAGCAACGGCGAGACCGGTCTGTCCAGGTGAAGGCACATTAGTTTGTAGGCTCGAACAAAAGCCCACGCATTTGGATGCAACTGAGAAGGCGCAACATCCAAAGTCGCCAAAACCGTCTGCTCGAACCAGGTGAAAGGAGGCCGGATATTCATCTCATTTATCAGCATATGGTACAAAGTGAACTTGAGCTCTCCAGGCCACAAAGCCACGTGCTCTCCTTTCTTCATTCCCTCAACTTTCCAAATTCGCTTCGAACGACCGGAAGCTTTCCTCCCGACCATCTCCAAATTAAAACCGTGCTGGTACATCGATTCGATCTCCAAGATATTCCTGGAAACCCAATCATATTGAGAGACCTCTCGCACCGGTACATCAAGGTCCCCACAACCAGTACTCGAGTAGCCATCCAGAGAAGCAGCAGAAGCTTGGCTGGAACCTGGTTGACTCGAAGGGCGAGATTCAACTTGTTTTCCAACATTTCCTCCGTCGGACTCATCGGCAGGCTCGGAACTCAACACAAGATCAACCTCGGAGCCTGTCCCAAGATCGACCTCGGAATCCTCTTCAGGAGTATCATCGTTTGGCTCATTAGCATCGGTCGCAGGAGAGGAACTTTCACTCTCAAAATTATCTTCCGCCTTATCACTCATAGGGGCGGAAGCAGAATGCTCTTGCACGTCCGGGGCGGCGACTTCAAAAGGGTCGGTACGAACTTCAGGGACTTCACCACCAGAAGCCATCACGTTCGTAAACTCTTTTCGGTACTGAGGAACGTCTCTCCGAGTTTGTTTCGTCCTCGCCATTCTGAGATCGAAAATGGGGACTGGGGGAGCAAGTCGGAACCCGACCTGACGACCCCCATTCTGAGATCAAAGGGGACTGGGGGAGGTCCAGGCACAAATGAAAAGAAAAGTAAAGACAAATCAAAAATAGACTAACCTCGGAACTGAGTCGCAAGTTGATTATATCTGGAAAAATTACGGTTGTCGATCCACAGAAACCGACCTTAAAAGTACTTCGAAACTCTTCAAAACTCGTTCACTTTAAAGAAGCTCGGGAGCTCTCGAAGATCGACAAATCCAAAACAAATGAACAGCAAGCAACAAATGAGAAGGTGAGACCCTTTATTTATAGCAAGACGGATTTAATGGGCCTGGGCCGGGAAGTCGAAACGTCACGTCCAAACCATAGCCCATTAAACTTCGCACGCTGAAGAATAAAACATCACCATCATGCGCCGCCACTGCAAAATCACACCTTGTCAGAAACAGTAAAGATGGCACTGATTCCAAGATTACACTGATTCCAAAGCAGCACTGAATTCAAAAAACTATCTACCTCGCTCGGAAGCTTGACGACCATTTAACATCGACCAAAAATCCCAGGCTCGACATAAACTCGAGACTGAAGAAATTTCTACTCAACAAAGACAAAAATACGAGGCTACGTCGCCCATCAAAGTCAAGGTCGCTCCTCAAAGCGACCAGACTTGGGGGGCCACTGTTATGGTAATTATAGTCTTTGCTCTTTACACCCCCTCCAAAGGCCCAATTACTAAGAAAGCCCATTAAATATCATTAGAGTCCCATCTTCAATGGCCAAGATCAGCTCACAAGATCGGACGGCCCAAAAACGGCCACAACAAACACCACAAGATCTATAAATACAGCATTCAATGCTCATTAATGGTAAGCACTTTTTTCTAACAGAACACTCATTCACTCAAATACTGACTTGAGCGTCGGAGTATCATTGCAGGTACAACATCGCCCCTCAAGATCGAACATCTCAAGGTCGAACCTCTCCAGATCGAACAAAATCTTCTTCTCAAGGCCTGAAGACAGAGACAGAATCAATGATAAAATATCTACTAACTGCGTAATACCGATCTCTAAGATCGGAAGCACAGTACTGAACAGTTATTATTTAAGTTAATTCGTTCTCCGATGGAACAAATTTGAGTCGAGTTTTAATTAGGATTTCTTTCTCCTAGACACCGTAGTGGAGTTAAATACCTTTATACCAAAAAATAATCTCTAAAGTATGTTAAGAGTCTCACATCGGATGTGGTATGGCCTGAAAAAGAGTTTATAAGTGGAAAGCCTCACCTTACAAGCCGGTTTTGTAAGGTTGAGTTAGACTTTAACCACATTCTAATATGGTATCAGAGCCTATCCAAGATTCGTTGGGCCACCTATTGTTGGGTCATGCTCCAGATGTCTATTCCTAGGCCACTCGGGTCACGCTCCAGATGTCTATTCCTGGGCGTGAGGGGGGTGTGTTAAGAGTCCCACATCAGATGTGATATGGCCTGAAAAAGATTCTATAAGTGGAAAGAACCACTCACCCTACAAGCCGGTTTTGTGGGGTTGAGTTAGGCCTTAACCACGTTTTAAGAAAGTAAGAAGGCAAAAAAAAGAAAGAGAATATAAAATAAAATAAAGGTTTGGCTAGAGAAAAAAGCGACAGATGTAAGAATGGCGCGAAAAAATACTATTAGAGTATATATATATATATATATATATATATACTCTAATAGTATTTTTAGAGTATATATATAAAATCATTTTTTAGTATTATTACTGCACCATGCATGTATTAGTAATAGTATTATATAGTCTTCCAATTAATTATTTGTTGTGTGGACCAATTAAACTTACATATTTGGACCCTTGCTAATATCGTATTCAGCAACTGCCAATCCCAATCTTTCTTTAGAAGTTCTCTGATAATAGATATCTCATTATCAAACTTGTGAAATAAATGATTACCCTCTTGAACCAAGCCTAACACATGAAGAGAATCTCTAAAACAAACCACCTTCCGCAGATTCATGCTCCAACACTTGATAAACATTTGTTCTATCATGATGTAGTACATTCATGTTGACATTTCTATGAAGGAATAAAAAATCAACAGCCATTTCAGCACCGAAACCTATTATATGCGAACAAATTACAAGAAAAAATGGGATGTGTAAAAGATAATAGTACTGACTGTATAATGGTTTGTTGACACCGTAAGGGAGTCTATTTATACTATTTGTGTATATGATAGTTGTAGGGAAATTTTTTGAAAATGAAATTTGTAATTTGCGCCAAAACAAACCAATTTAAAATATAAAATTAGAACATTTCGCCAAAATATTTCAAATTCGAAAATTTAAAGGTTATGAAATTTCATTTTAGTTGAAGTTTTTTTTTATAAGACATTTAAGTTGAAGTTCATTATTATTGGTTTTTTGATATCCATTTCAAATATGTTATTGTAAAATGATTTATCCCCCTTTTGAAAATTAGCTTGATTATTGCTTCCAAATATAGCATTGAGTGATAGTAATATGGAAATGAATCATTCTTTTTTTTCTGAAAATAAATCTGAAATATTTTTATTTTAGTTGTGGGACCCTCTTATGTTAATTAATACGAATTTGTTAATATGATGACATTTGGCAATGCATTAATTGAAATGCATTGTCAAATATTATAGATATAGATTGTTTTTGATTGTTTTTCTAAGGCCTAATTTTTTTATGTTTAAATTTTTTTAGGGACCTATTTATTAATTGTTAACTAGTCCACAGACGTACTTATTTATATAACACCATCAACGTTGAATAAGTGTGAATTAACTATAATGTAACATAAGAACCTAATTAAAAAACGATATTAGTTATAGGATCTGATTTCAACTTTTAGGTTATGCACCTATTTCAAAATCCTCAAAATTCATCAAACTACAAAGTAATTAACCAAATAATTAATTTAACAAATTATGAACATAAACCATATATATATATATATATATATATGACTACCTACTTATAATCATAATAAAATTCATACTAAGCATTAGTCATTTTTTTGTATTGAGACAGAATGACAAGTATCACTTGTAAACTCTCACACGCAAAGTGGAAATCACGAGTTCAAAGTAAATGGAAGTGCTAGGCCTTACAAATAATTATCACAAAAAAAAATTACTCAGTTGTATGGCGTAATTTGCTCATAGTCAGATGCCTCTCTTATTGCCACTTTGCTGGAGAAAACGCGTTTAATTAAGATCCATGACTCAAACTTTGACTACCCAGTTCAAAATGTTCAACTTTTGCATTCTATTCATGTTTGATTTATTACCTACTAGTCCACCTTCGTACGTATGCTTCTCTATTGTATTTAGGTATTTTCCATTTTATTTATGATACAACTATTTTCCTATTTGTCCTTGTATTAATAATGTATTGAGTGGCAACGGATGGTCGACTATTGTGGTTCACTCAAAAAATATCTTGAATTCTTGAGGCATGTTTTCCCTTTCATTGAATAAAATCGATTATAATCATTTAACATTTTATATATGAGACTATTTCGAATTCCTATATTTTGGATGTGATTTCCAAAAATCATTTTAAAATTTTGGAGCATCTACGATTAGGGGTGAAAATAGTGTGGGTTGAGTTGTGCTTTACAAATCGCAAACCTATTATTTATCATAGGCCCATTTTTTAGGTGTGGTCGTCTTTATAAAATTTGACAAGATCTGAAAACTTATTTAAAAGTTTATTTCAATATTATTTTTTTACAAATATTATAAGCTTTTGTAAATAGACTAACAAGTTAATAGCTAGGTTAATGAGATTAAGTATTAATTCGAGCTCTAATATATGTCATTTTAGAAAAAATGAATTTTATATTTTAGAAATAGAAAAACAAAGTAACCTGTGTAAATGCACGTGTATCTCGCTAGTTTAAAAAAAATGTTGATGGTCTCTGATGTTGGCAAGGCCATAGACCCTTACCGATCGGTTTGACCCATTCTCCCATATCCACAACAGACCTCCCTACATTGGTACATAAGTGGGACTCACGTGTACACATCACATATTTATAATGTATTAATGTTGGTATGATAAGAGAGTATTCAATCCCTCCAACCTAACACCCCCAACAAATTTATTAAGTAGGTCTCACCGATAACAACATATATATATTTTTATTAATAAATACGAACGCATGGACCACCAATTACAAGTCAGAGAAGATGTGTATAGAAATATTCATTCTCAATAAGTATTCAAATTATTTTCCCATAACAAGGATACCGTTCTAGACTAGATCATGAGATCCACTCCAGTAATTGGACATAAATAGACCCATTGAACCTTGGCCCATATCCATGATAAATCAACTCATTTATGGCTATTATATTTATATCTCAATGGCTCAGATTCACCCGACTAATCCGATGGCCCAAAGCTGACACAGATCCCTATAAATACTGACGTGCTCTGCCATTAATAGGGAGATTATCATTCCTAGCTACCCTACTCTATTATCTTCAATACTGACTTGAGCATCAGAGTGGTTTCGCAGGTACCCTACAATCAATTAGGTAAAGATACATGGGCCAGACATTTAATTAATGGATGGATAGTTACATTTGCCAGATGTCTCATTCTACATGCAACACTTGTAATCTTTCCCACATCACCTTAATGTTAGCCAACGTTAATCTTGATTAAATTCTAGAATATTTTTCATGATTGCAATTAATAATGTTGAGTAAGAAATTTGATAAAAGACTTCAAGTAACACTATCTTTCATTATCACACACATTCATTCAGCCATTCAATTAGGCATCTTGAGAAATTTTCTAGGTTTTTATTCCTTAATCGCTTCAACTAAGACTTCAAGTATTAATTGTATTCCCTTGAAGAAGACACATGAGTTATGACTGATAGTTGAATTATGTTAACATATTAGCAATAAACACGTGAACATAAAAATGAGTTTTTTTTTAGAAATAAAAAAGGCGGAGAGTTGATTTTTATAGATGAAATAATTGCAATTAAGTAACTGATGGGGAGATTTTATTTTATATATATATATATATATATATATATATATATATATATATATATATATAATACTGTTTGTTTCACACACTCGCTCTATTATATACAATTCTAAATAATTCTAAATTTAAGTGCAAGTGGTTAATGCACTTCATCTAAAGATATAAGCTCGGTTATTATTTAAGTTAATTCGTTCTCCGATGGAACAAATTTGAGTCGAGTTTTAATTAGGATTTCTTTCTCCTAGACACCGTAGTGGAGTAAAATACCTTTATACCAAAAAATAATCTTAAAGTATGTTAAGAGTCCCACATCGGATGTGGTATGGCCTGAAAAAGATTTATAAGTGGAAAACACCCCTCACCTTACAAGCCGGTTTTGTAGGGTTGAGTTAGACCTTAACCACATTCTAATATGGTATCAGAGCCTATCCAAGATTCGTTGGGCCACCTATTGTTGGGTCATGCTCCAGATGTCTATTCCTAGGCCACTCGGGTCACGCTCCAGATGTCTACTGTTTTTCATTATTGCAATTAATAATGTTTAGTAAGAATTTTGATAAGAGTAACTTGATAAGCTACAACACATGCATAAAAAAAAAAGCTACCACACATGCATCACTATATTAATAATGTTTAGTAAGAATTTTGATAAGAGTGACTTGATAAGCTACAAGTACAACACATCACTATTTTTCAATGTGGCATACCACGTAGAAAACAAAAAATTGAGAAATCTTCTAGGCTTTTATTCCTTAGTTGGTTCAAGTAAGACTTCAGGCATTAATTGCATGCCATTGAAGAAAAGACAAGAGTTTGTGATGACTCTTAAGTTGAATTATGATTATATATAGCAATGAGACGTGAATATAAATAATTCACATGATGATGGGCCATTCGTGACCGCATTTCGTGCTGAATTCCTCGTGTCATTAAGCAATACTCTCTTCAAATCTCTATATGCAAAGTAAACATGTACTGATCGATGCAGAAAAGTCTAGGCATAGAACTTCCTTAGTGAAACTTTGTTAGTTTGGTGTCTTTGGACCCATGCTAACAGTAAAGTAAATTAAACAACATTATCGTAATGATCATCTACCATGTGCATGTTTAGATTTGTCCAAACACACTGCACTGAGCGCACATGTTAAGGTAAATGTTTATCATCTTTGCTTCTTCTTATCTCTTTGATACACGTTTTATACCTCAGTAAGGAAAAATATCTCTGCTAAGTATTGCCTTTAAAGGTCGCTCCTTCGAACCGTCACTTTTTGAGCATTCTTTTAATTGCCAGTCTTGTCTCGAGACATTTTTGTTTATTTATTTTATAGTATTTGATGGAACTTGTCAAATTAAGTTTATCTACATTACACAATTTGTCGAAAAAAAATCTACATTACACAATATTTACTAGAAAGAACAAAGATTCCCATATAAAACTTGTAGCAGGAAAAAACCAACAAAATTAAACCAAACTATTCGTTACAATTTCCAAACCGGACTGAAATTTTCCGGTTTACTAACTGAACCAATAAACTCAGTTCAGTTAACGAACTGAATTGAAGTTTCTAAACGGTTCGCTAGCTTTGAACTGTGAACAACAAATTATTCTCATGTAACTGATACGAACCGTGTACAGTAGTACCAAGGTGTGTAAGAGGCATATAAATGATAACGCATAAAGATTTAGCCTAGCCAATCAATTAGCATGCTATAAAACACTCGCTTTGGCAGAATTCCGGACTAATATTTGTTTTGTGATCAATCAACTATACATTTAATCAAAACAACCACTACCCAAAAAACCAAACTACTATTTTCTAAAACCCACTTTTTGAGGACAAATACGCCATTCCCAGCTATTTTATCTCAACTTTATATTTTGTGGGTAAAGAAAGCGGGACAAAATTTAAAGAAAGCAGCCTCTGTGGATTCAATTTACTGTAAGCATGAATAAAAAGAAGAAAATAGTTCAATACCAAACAAGTTACGTACGCTGCATTTTCTACTCAAATTAATGGTGAAGTGGCTGTTAACAATTTGAGAAGAAGGTTGTTAATTGATTAGAAATTTAGAATTTTGTAGCCACTATAATTTTTAAACAAAACTATGAAGAGACCAATGTTATGCTACGAGTCTACATGTGGCTGTGATTGATGCATTTTTTTGACAGCAAAGTATCCTCAGGCTGCTTTTCCCAAAATAAACTTGAAGATCTTACTCAGCGAGATGTGAGGCAGGTAGTTATGTTGGTATTTGTTTCAGATATGCTAAAATTATTTGGTCGGGAATCTCTTGTAGAAACTTGAAGATCTTACTCAGCGAGATGTGAGGCAGGTAGTTAGAGGACAAACAAATACCAACATAACTACCTGCCTCACATCTCGCTGAGTAAGATCTTCAAGTTTCTACAAGAGATTCCCGACCAAATAATTTTAGCATATCTGAAACAACCAACTTAATTAATATTAAGATATGAGGTAATGAGAAGCAACATACATCAAAGTATATGTTGTGGATTCGCTTGAGTATCTTCGCAAGTGCTTCATTGGTTTCATTTTCATCACTCTTCAATTCAGCAAGAGATTTGCAACTTGAGTCTAACTGCCCACAACTACTTGATGAGACAAACCGACACACTAAAACCCTTGTGAGAAAAAAAAAATAACCAAGCTGGTAGTAGTGTAATAGAAGCATTATCGATAGATTGATCATGCCTGCCCAAAATAGAATAGAAAATCTATTAACACGATCACAATATGCATGCATCAAACTATAAGTGGAAACAAAAGTGTTTTATTTCGAAAAATGAATGCATAATTCAATAGAAACATCTGTCATATTTATTGAACATGCTAAGGCCACCTATTTTCAATACAAACTAGGACTCCTACCCATTCTAGCACTCTTTAGCTCCTTCAAACATCAAATACAAATCCATGAAAAACTAATCTCTTACATCTTATGCTCTGTCTCGGACGGCGTATTTCAGAGAGTGATAATTACGTTTGATTCATTGATTCATATTCATTTGATTCATATTTAAAAGTCACATTTCACTTTTTCATACATTTTGGGCTAATAACTCATAAAATAAATTTTCTTTCCGAAAACTATAAGTCATCAGAAGCATGTGACGGACAGCATACTTCAGAGAATGATAACTACATTTCACTTTTTCAAAAATAACTCGTAAAACAAACATTCCAATCACGTAATTCCGCAATACAACTAGCAATGTACTCACGTGTTCTGTGTCATCAATAATTCGTACACCACTTCCTTGTCCCAACACAACATCAATATTGAATTTTCTTCCACAATTTGATGTTTGTTTCTCTTTGCAGGTGAATTCAATAAAGAAGGGGGGGTGTTTAGTCAAGCCCAGCTTGTCTAAACCCAATCCAACCAGATGAACACTTGCCAAACAAAAAATACTTCACCGGGTTTGTGCGGAACCCAAAACCCGATCCAACTATGGGACACGCGGATCCTAACTTGACCCGGTGTATATGCTCTCACTTCACTCAGAAAATCAAGAAGCTTCTCTCTCAATCTTGATTTTCCGTTCTTTTTCTCACTGAAACCCTAGATCAATTTGAGCTCTCACACTGTGATTGAAGCTTGGATTGATCTCGGTAATGGCTTGTGATGATTGTTGACGATGATTCAACAAAAACCCCTCTGGTTTTATGTTGAATCACTCAACCCTGAAGCCGCGATGACAACTTCTCACTTCGTTCGACAAATCACTTGCTTCGAACACTCTTACTGCTTTCTTGCTGTTGAATCACAATGAATCACCCTGGAATTCAAATTTTCAGGTAGAGATCTATCTATTACAGTTTATTTGATTAAGGTTTACAAATATTCCCAGTTTTGCAAACCCTAATTTTCTAATCCTTTATTTTCAGGGACAGTTACGATTGAGGCTTAATACAAGATCAAATTTAAGGTAATACTACTCTCTCTAGTAGTATCTCAACCTTAAATCCTCTTTCTTGATTAACAAACCCTAATCTTTCCTGTTTTGTATGTGACGTGTGAGCTTCACCTTGAAGCTCAACCAGAACTTGCACTCTTCACCTTCAGCACCCAAGAATCACTTTCTCAGGTATACAAAACTTCTCACTTTCTGTTCCTTTCTTTATCTGTTTATTGTTCAGTCACTGAACCACAGCTTAACTCCTTTTTTTCTCTGTTTCTGCGAGGTACAACCCCTGTTGTTGATTCACAAGAACCAGAAACTCTTCAAGGTTAATGATAAAGATTGGAGCTAACGTTTTAGGAGGATTGTATGTGTAGAGTAGTATAGAATGTAAGGAATTCTGAAACTGATTAAAACTGTAAACTGAGATTCTATTGATTGTATGAATTTTTTTTGTACATTGGACTGAGATTACAACTATATATATATATATATATATATATATATATATATATATATATATATACACACTAATTACACACTTGTACTAGGCACAAACGGACATGACCGTTAGGGAGGAGTTAGTTAGAGTTCTAACAAACTCCCTAACGGTATAAACTGTATAGGCTAACCACTTTAGCAAACACTTAGGTCACGTTTTTTAAAATATTTTTATTTGCTGTGACTGTTCTGTGTGTTTAAGTAGTAGACTGGGATATTCTGGGCTGTTAGTTTAGGTATTGAGTGTTACCAAAAAACCAATAATCAAGACCCTTTTGATGTGGTAAAGTCCCATCCTCTCCAGAGATCACCTTGTATTCATTTTGAGGATCAAGCAGCTTGGCCATCTCTAATGCATAAGGCCGCTCACCCATGGTGTATATGTCCACTCAAACATTTCCCTTGCTTCTTTAAAAATGTGCGGACAAAGGGCCTCAGTTTGGTCATCATACGTATACACTCCAATTTGAAGAGACTGTCTTTGGAGATATCTATTGTTTCAAGTTCAATAAGGAAGCACATTGCTAAAAAACGAGTCGAGAGGGAGTACCAAAGAATAATAGTCAACCTTGTAAAAATTAACCGAAAGATAACTAAGAAAAAATCTAGTTTGATTATGAGAATAGGTTGGTCATGCATTCAGAATTTATGGTTGATCTCCACACCAATCACTGTCTATGTACTCCTTCTATCTATGTGATCTCCACACCAATCACTGTCAGAGTACCCCAGTAGCTCAAACTTTCCTAGATCAGTGCCTTTAGGAAAGAACAAGCCATAATTCAAAGTGCCCTTAATGTACCTAAGGACCCTTTTAGCAGCATTAAGGTGTATCTCCATTGGTTCATTCATGAATCTGCTAATCATCCCAGTATCAAACAAGATATCAGGCCTGCTGTGGCACAGATATCTTAGTGAACCTACAATCTGCCTGAAAAATGTATGGTCCATTTTAGAGCCTTTTTCACCCTCCTTTTTGCACAGAAACTCTTCTGCTGGATAGAGGGCAGAATTACATTCTGCCATTTCAAATCTGGTGAGTAATTCCTTAGCATATTTTATTTGATGTAGGATTAGACCTTCTGGCACCCTTAAGAATTCTAATTCTAGGAAGTAGGATAGTCTTCCCAAGTTTGTCATCTCAAATTCACTCTTCATAGAAGCTTTGAACTTGTTAATCTCCATAGGACAGCAACCTGTTACCAAAATATCATCAACATATAAGCAAATTAGTAACAAATCAGTATCCATAGTGCCTTTCACATATACACCAAACTCATTGGTGCATTTTGTGAAACCACTTTCCACAAAAAAAAATGTGTCTATTCTCTTGTTCCAGGCTCTTGGAGCCTGTTTCAGTCCATACAGAGCCTTGTGTAAATGGCATACAAGACTCTCTTTTCCTTTTATCTCAAAGCCAGGTGGCTGTGAGATAAAAACAGTCTCTTCCAATGGTCCATTCAAAAAGGCATACTTAACATCTAAATGATGTAAGTCCCATTTCTTACTGCAGGCCAAGGCAGTGACCAACCTAATGGTCTCATGCCTGGCCACAGGTGAGAACACTTCCTCATAGTATATCCCTTGCTTTTATTGGAACCCTCTGGCAATAAGTCTTGCTTTGTGCTTGACTATTTTGCCATTGGGATCCAATTTGAGCTTAAAGACCCATTTAACACTTATTGTCTTCTTTCCTTTAGGCAAAACTGTCAAAGACCATGTCTTATTTTTCTCAATAGAGGCCAGCTCCTCTATCATAGCATTTTTCCAGTTTTTGTCCTTTAAGGCCTCCTTAAAGTCCACTGGTTCAGTATCAGCCATCATAGCATAGTGGATGAGGTCACCATGCTCACTCACTTCACTATCTATGGCAATATCATAATCTGCAAGCCTCCTAGGAGGCTGTCTCAACCTTTGTGTTCTAGGCAGGGCCTGAACAGTAGGTTCGGGTTCTGTTTCAGCATTGTCCTCTTCCTCTTCTTGAGGATTTTGATCCGCATTAGGTAGAATAGGATCCTCTTTATCAGAACTATCACTAATAGGATTAGGTTCAGTGTCTAAGACCTCTTCTAGGATTGTAGAGTCCACTGAACTTACTAGTTCAGCTTTGTCCCAGTCCCATTGCTTGTCTTCAAGCACAACCACATCCCTAGATATCTCAATCTTGTCAGTTTTAGGATCTAGCATCCTATACGCACCTGTAGGATGATATCCAACAAGGATTAAGGGCCTGCTCTTATCCTCTAACTTCTTTCTCTTACCATCAGGTATATGGCTATATGCAAGTGAGCCAAATACCCTTAGGAGAGAAACCTTAGGCTTGTCACCACACCAGACATGTTCTGGTACCTTGTCTTCCAAACCTTTAGTAGAGCACCTATTTAGGATATAGACAGTTGTATGGACAGCTTCTGCCCATAGCCTTTTAGGTAGCCCTTTTGACTTGATCATGCTCCTAGCCATATCAAGTATTGTCCTATTCCTCCTTTCAGCAATACCATTATGCTGAGGAGTATAGGGTGAGGTTACTTCATGTATTATACCTTGAGTGGTACAGTATTCCTCAAACTCTTTTGAGGTGTACTCACCACCACCATCAGTCCTTAAGACCTTAACTTTCTTACCACTTTGAGTTTCTGCCATTGTCTTAAACTCCTTAAAAACACCATAGGCTTCTCATTTAGTCTTAAGTAGATATAGCCAGATTTTCCTTGAAAATTCATCTACAAAAGTCATAAAGTATTTATTTCCTCTAATAGAGGGTATATCAAGTGGTCCACATAGGTCAGAATATACAACAGTCAAAATATCCTTAGAAAAATGTTTCATTTCCTTATTAAACTTCTTTCTAGGTTGCTTACCCACTAGGCAAGTAGTACATGTCTCTTTAGTAACTTCAATTTTAGGTAATCCCTCTACTAACCCTTTAGTACTTAGATTACTTAGGCCTTTGAAGTTTAAATGCCCAAACCTTTTATGCCATAGCATACCTTCAAAACTAGTTGTGGCACTTAGACAATCTGTCTCTATGATACTAATGCTGGTTTTGAAGGTTCTATTGGTGGCTAAAGGTGTTGTTAAAACTAGTTTGTCTTTAACATCATACAACTTTAGTTTTAGATCCTTCATTACTACTGAAAAACCCTTTTCTATAAGCTGTCCTAGGCTGATAAGGTTACGGCTGATCCCAGGAACATAGAAAACATCTTTTATCAAAATTACTTATCCATTTTCTTTTGTAAATCTTATGTTTCCTATTCCTTCAGCTGTTATAGCCTTATTGCTAGCACACTTTATAGTGGTTTTTCTACTAGAATCAAAGTCAACTAACCACTCTTTGTTACCAGTCATGTGATTAGAACACCCTGAATCTAGATACCAAATTTCAGTGATGGTTTTGCCATCACTTGTAGTAACTGACAGAACTACACAGTCACTGTTTTTCTTTAAATCTAGGTTAGTTACAACAAAATCCTCCCTAGGTTCTGTTTCTCCTAACTCATCAGTTATCATACTAAAGCCTACATGTTCAAATTGTGAATCAGAATTTTCTTTAGCCATATTTGCTTCAGTTTCAGCTTCCTTAGGCTTAGAATCCTTTCCAGTAGGACATTCAGTGGCATAATGCCCATATTTATCACATCTATAGCATTGTACCTTAGATTTGTCCTTCTTTTTACTAGAATCGGAATTTTTCTTAGTGGAGTCACTCTTACTACTAGACTTACCTGACTTACCCTTAGACCAATTACCTTTGCCTGATTGGTTGTTGTTGTTGCCCTTAGTGTTAGACTATCTGATAACCTTAGAGGGGGGGTGAATAAGGTTATGTGCAAAACTTGAATTCTTTTTCGGTTTTCAAAAACTTTTGCAATGCTTGTTTAAATCAAATGCGGAATCTGAGATTTAAACTTATATGATGTATGTAAGCAGGAAGATCAGGCACAGTGAGATGTTACTATTTTCAATATACACTGTAATCAGATATTTATAACTAAACAGGTAGAACATGCAAAGTGTACTATTACGCTATTATCAGAGTTCAGGATAGACAGATATTATTAGTAGCGTAACATTAAATAGATCGGCGCTGTGATAGTATAATTGTAACCAGTAAATGAAGTAAAGAGAGAGGGAGAGAGATACACCGGGAATTTAGCGAGGTTCGGGATAAAAGCCCTATGTCCTCGGCCTCCAGCTTTGCAACCTTTGGACTTTGCTGACAACCACTATATGAAGAATGTTTTACAAACAGGCAACTTCAAATAGCAAATCTCAATTCCCCCGAACTGAGAACCCGAGCACACAGCTAAGGATTTCAACACCGCTTCAATCTCCTGATTGAACGACCCAAGAGCACCTCCCAGGATTTCACTACCACTTCAATCTTCCCCGATTGAAAGACCCAAGATCACCTCCCAGGATTTCAAAACCAACTCAATCTCTTGATTGAGAGACCCAAGAACAATTCCCAGGATTTCAAAAACCGCTTCAATCTCCTGATTGAACGACCCAAGAATACTTCAGATAATATGACAATATAATAGCTGAGAGAGATGAGTGACTAGATTTATAGAAAATGATGTGACTATGATAGCTCTATTTTCTCTCTTTCTCAGATCTAGAAATTTGAAGGTGAGAAGTAGAGAGATGTTGTTGTATTGAGGTGTGGATGAGTGAATTGAAAAGTGTTTCACACCTCCCTATTTATAGGTTTAGGAAAACGTAAGATTTTGAAAAAAACAATTAATGTAAATGAAGAATCGATTATGTATGATGTGTAATAATGTGATAATCGATTCCTTGCCTTTGAAAAATCACATGAATCGATTCCAAGCTTAGTTAAATGAGTGAGGAATCGATTCTTGGCTCTTTAAAACATCAAAGAATCGATTTCATGCTTTAGTTAAAATGGGATATAATCGATTACATAGTTAGGCTAAAATATAGGAGAAATCGATTATGTGCTTCCTAATCTATTAGATAATCGATTTCATTACTTCATAATATGGTAGGAAATCGATTTCTTGCTTCCTAATAGATTAGGAAATCGATTTTGCACTTTAGAAAAAAGATAGGAATCGATTATGCACTTTAGGAAAAAAGATAGGAATCGATTCTAGGTTTTCACAAAGTTGTTTTTAGGTTTAGGGCTTTGCCATGCATGCATAAAATATTTTCCAAAGCTTGCCATGCATGCATAACATATTTTCCAAAGCTTGTTTTGATGCATGATGCATGTTTTCAAAAATCATCTCTCAGCTATTAAAATGTCATAGACCTTAAGTGATAGGACCTTACATTGTGTCCTAAAGAAAGCGGATAAACAATTAGGTCTTCGGCTTCATTGTTGCTTCTTCTACAAGCCGCTCCACTTTAATATATCTTGCTCCTTGATTCATTGTTCTGTACTTAATTCAAGTGGAACCATTAGTAGACAAAATGTAATTTGTTATCATACAAAACAAAGAGTGTTTGTCCTTGGTTCAACACTTAGTCCATTTCTTTCCCTTTGGTTTGGCAGCAAACATAGCTTGATCTTCTTCACCTTCACCATTCAAGAGATTCATCCTAATATCTTTGGCTTCAAGCCTACTTTGGAGATCTTCAACTTTAAGATCTTCAGGCTTGATGGTGTCTTCAATGCTGTTCACAATAAAACCAAATTTTCTTGTTAAGGACCTAAGAATTTTCTTACAAACTGTTTGTTCAGTTAATGTTTCTCCATCGAGACTCATTGCATTAGTGATTTTCTTTAGTCTCCCAAAGAAATCAGTAATACTTTTACCCTCCTGCATGTTTAGATTTTCATACTGCTTTATCCATGATTGCAGCTTCTCCTCCTTGACTGGTGCAGCACCATTATAGTATTTGTCAAGGAGGTCCCAGGCAGTTTTAGAGACTTTGATGCCTCTAATTCTGTCAAAATTACTCTCATCACACCCCTGGTGTATGAGATAGATGACTTTCCAATCCTTCTTAGTGTTTTCCTTATGTTCAGCCCTTTGTTCAGGGGTTGGGTTCTGAGCTAGTGCTGGAACCCCTTCTTGAACAATTTCTAAAACATCATGGAAGCCAAAAATTGCTTCCATTTGCAAATTCCACATGTCCCCGTTTTTCCCATTTAGTTTGGGAATTTGGGTGGATAAACTTGCACTTGACATACTGTTTTGAAACCTTGATTAGCACCTTCTAACACCTGTTTCAAAAACACTTAAACTGTCAAAGAACTCACACAGCCTGCTTGCCGTGTGCTAATAAAATCTGTAAAGAAACTTTAAAGAGTTGTGAAAGAAAGATAAAGAACTAGAGTTTAGAGTTTAGAAATGTCCCTGGATTGTTACCATGCTCAATGATACCACATTAAATTTTGCTAACCATTTAATTGAATTTATCTTGCAGGCTGTATTCAGTAATACTAGGGGTTCACGCAGTAGATTCAATAGGCAGGCCCAACAAAAACAGCTCATCTTTAGCTGGGTCCAAAATTACCCATGCGGAACCCAACAGGTCTTCACTGTAGCAACGCGCGGATTTTTTGACCCGCTCCACTACCCGTCGTATATAAGGTATAACCCTAATTTCTCGCCAGAAATTCAAGACTTCTCTCTCTTTCTTTCTACTCCTCTGTTTCTCTCCTCTTCTCTCTAACCTAGCTCTGCTAGGGCTACACAAATTCTTCACGAAACTCAGTGATTGAAGCTTCCAAATGCTTCAACCACACCTCTAATGGTGTTTGCAAGTGAATGGTAACAAAACCCCTTTGGTTTCGTTACTGATTTCACAAGGTTTGGTGTTCTCACTTATGAACGCTGGTTCTCTGTTGATTTATTGATGAAATCAACCCATAAATCAACAACGAAGCTTCACTCAACCACGAAGAACAAGGTAGATCACTTTTTTCCCTTTTAATTTCTTCTTCTCTTTTCTTATTTTGAAACCCTCGTTTCAAAATACTAAGTTTGTTTTATTTCACTTTTTCATGTGATGATTCTGAGCAACGAACACCACGATTGTTACAAACGAATGTATACTTCTTACCTTCGCTTCTGATTCCACTGAAATGATGCACAAACCCAGAAATACCTAACTTGCTTTTCTGGGTTTTTGTTTATGTATGTACTGACCATATGGATTCTTGAGAACACAGCAAAATCTCAAGAGTCATACCTTCACTTACACAACTTGTCTCAAAGGTAAACACTTAATCTGACTTTCTATCTTGATTATTTTCAATTTCACTCACTGAAACTGTATTCTAATCCTTTCTATTCTTATTGCAAGGTTCAACAACCACTTGTTGAAGATCCTCGCCTCTCACGAACTCAAGGAAGAAGAAGAAGAAACGAAGACATAAAGTATATTGTGAGAAAACAGTGTAAAACAACTTGTAAACTTTTATTTACTTGTAAACTGATTTTCTGTGTAAAAATTACAATATGTACATGTCTATTTATATAGCTTTCTCTGGATCTTTAGCCGTTAGATGGGTTTGTGTTGGTTACAAACCCAGTTTGTTGAAATAACAAACTAGTTAACAAACTGTTAACTGAAAAACAGATTTTGTAACTACCTTATAACAACTTTATAATGGATAAATATAGCTGTTATATTTATTCCCAGGGTGTTTTAGGAATTTGCATTAAATTCTAGCAAGAAGAACCTGGTGTGTGCGGAGCTCAAGGAGATGATGCAGATGCTCGAATCCAAGACGACGTCGGATGATGCAGATGCAGCCATTGAGTTCGAGGTCGTCTGATCAAGATCGACAGATCCAGATTTCAAAGTCGATTTTTTATTAAACAAAAATTAAAAACTGTTTTTTAAATCTGAATCGTTTAATCTCAATCAAACGACTCTCAACTAATTGGCCGTTGACTGCACGACAATTCGACTACATTTAATCCAATTTCTAAGTTTATTTGTATCACCCAATATTTACTGGAAAGAACAGAGTGATAGCAGGCTAGCAATTAAGAGGGTCTACTGTAGGAGAAATAAGAGCCTTGACAGGTCTTAGGAGGGTTATACATGGATATTATTGTAATAGAAATATAACAGAGTGCATATAAATAGACTGCTAGGCAGTTAGTTAGAGTCAGATGATAGTTAAAACAAAAAATAGGAGATTGAGCTTCTCGAATGGCTCTTGTATAGTTCTCCAGAACTCTAAACCAGGGAGTGCATTTGTACCACCTGATTTTGATTGTTAAATAAAAATTCCCCTTTCAGATCTGTTGATTCTTTCAACTGGTATCAAAGCAAGTATGATCCAGAGGAATTCATGGTGCGCAAGAAGAACGATCTAACCACAATGGATTCACGCTTCGACGAATTGGAACGAAGAATGCGAGAATTGGAGGTTCGCAATCAGCGTCGCTTCGACGAATCAATCGCGTGCATGGAGCAACTCATGACGGCGATGAAACAGAAGCAAGTGGAGTCATTGGATCAGAGCAATTCGAAGCAAAAGGAGAAGTCCAGTAGTAGCGGCGGCAATGACGAAGGTGATAAGAGGTTGTGCAAGGTTGACCTCCCGCTCTTTAATGGTGAAGACGCCTCGGGGTGGTTAAGCAAAATCAAACGCTACTTCAAGGTTCGAAAGATTAAAGACGACGAGAAACTAGACGTTGCGTTAATGGTGATGGAGGGAGAAGCCCTATCGTGGATTGCAATGGTGGGAGGTGAGCAGCGAAGGCCTCATGTGGAGTGATCATCAAAGACGCAATGCTCCGTCGGTTCCAACCTACGGTGAAGTCTTGATGAGTATGAAGCAGGATGGAACGGTGAGGGTGTTACCAAGTGGCTTCAGTCTCAAGAGGGGGGGTGAATTGAGATTTAAAACTTTTCAGATCTTTCGAAAACGTTTTTCCCCTTTTCAATGACTTAGATCAATTTTCGCGCAGGTTAAGTGGAAGCGAAGGAATTAGAATATAAAGCAGTAAAGTAGAATAACAGTAAAGTAGGAAAGCAGTAAAGCACGCAGAGATTTATCCTGGTTCGGTCACCTCCTAGTGACCTACGTCCAGTCCTCACACCCTTGTGAGATTTTCCACTAACCAAAACAACAAGGCTTACAGGTGCCTTGGAAAACCTTTACAGACTCAGGCACTCTTCTACTAGGATACCCCACCTATAAAGAGCCCTAAAATCTAACAGCACAACAACAAGAGATACCCCACCCTTGTTACAACAACTGCCCTAGAAAGATACCCCACTTCCTAGTACATGCAGCTACCCCTAGAGAGATACCCCACTCTCTAGTACAAATTATAACAACAATATAACAGTAATGTAAATACAGAAATACCTCTTAGTGTAGGCAGATATTACAACTTGAAGGACACAACCCCAACTAACTCTTAACGTAGGATCGGCTCTTGACGGACCAGCGGTGCGAGAAGAACACAAATAAAATATAAGAGTTTTTCAGAAGTGATAGATCGTGAGAATGGGTTGGTTGTCAAATGGAGGTGGTGAAGCCTCTATTTATAGATTTTGAAAATCCAGATCTCACGTTAAAAATGTTTAAAGGAATCGATTCTTTGTTAATTGGAATGGGTCTAGGAATCGATTCATTTGCTTGATCTGATTTAGGAATCGATTCTGATTTGTTTGTAAAATGGATGTAATCGATTCTTAGGATCTCCGGGAGGCTAGGAATCGATTCTTCACTAAGTTAAAACTTGTGTGAATCGATTCTCAGCTTTCCTGAGACATGTGGGAATCGATTCTCAGTTATGTGCAAAAGGTTGGGAATCGATTCTTCCCTTAAAATTTATTTGGCTCAGAAATCGATTTGTGTATTGAAAATACATGGCCTGACAATCGATTCTATCTTTTCTATTTTACCTGAAAATCGATTTTGATATTTGTTTATGCATGAGGAAATCGATTTTGTTATTTTAAAAAGATGATAAAAATGTTTACGTAAGTATGCATGCATCTTTAGAAAAACGTGTGAGTGTGTGAGACTTGAGATACGAGCTGACCTTCGAAAAGAGCTTACACAATTCCTAAGACTCACCCAAACCCTAAGGACCACCCTTATATTTAAGGACTACCCTTAAACTTGAATCTTCAATTCTTGGGCTTGATTGTCTTGGATTGACTTTTGAATATATGATACTTTTTATCAGCTTTGCTTTGACACTCTCATTCCTTTGGCCATCAACTTGGCTTTGTCTTTTTCATCATCAAAACTAATCCTGCAATATTAGATAACCTGCAACACAGGTATCCACATTCTCCCCCTTTTTGATGATGACAAAACATCAACTCATCTCAAGGTGGGAGGTTAGTTCAAACAGATAATATATATATGATGCTCCCCCTATCATGATGCTCCCCCTGACTAGATGCATAGTATGCAAGTTCTATATGCTCATATGCAACCCTATATTTCTCTCCCCCTTTTTGTCATGATCAAAGAGGGTCAACGTAAGATAGAGTTTGCGAACCGAATGTCACGGCTATTTGACAAGGTAAAAGAACCATTGCTGATTTGTAAGTGATCATCAAAACTTGAAGAAAAACATATTTGAGACCATGAAGAGAATATTTTATCAAACACAGGTAAAAGCTAGTTATGAGTCTCAAAAATCTGTGAAGTAGTTGTTTTAAACTTTATACATTTCATGCTGCTTAGTTTGAAAGTTGGTGATGGCAGCCTGAATATGGGAGAAAAATTATTTTAGGTAAACAACGATTGTGAGCATGTATTTTTCGAAAAATACCAGTGCTAGCAGTTGATTGTAAAATAGATTTTAGGAAAAAATAGCACTTTAACTGCAGAGATTCACAAGTCACAATTTCACTTAAATTCACATTTCTTTAAAAAATCACTTTGAAAAACATTTAATTGAAACCTCATTTGAATAAGTGGAGAACCAGGTTTTCTTTTGCAATGGATTTGTGAAAATATCAACTAGCTGATTTTGACGATTCAACTAACTCAATCACACTATTGCCTTTCTAACCATAACCTCTAAGAAGGTGATGTATAATTTCTATATGATCAGTCCTAGAGGGTTGACCAGAATACTTTTGTTGATTCCTGTTATTCTAATCATGCCTTATAGATATTGTTCTTAATGATGCATGAAATTAGTCTCTGTTTCACTAGTCACATATTTGACTTAATAAACTATTTTTAAGCATATTTTCAAAATAGAGGTGAATAAAAATTTTAACCAATCTGACCTTTACCGGTGATTCTTCCTCTATTTATCACAAGTCACATGACGGATTTTTCCGGGGGTGAGTGTTATGAACTTTATTGCGTCTCCGGTCATGCGCTTCGAGTCTTTGCTGTCAAGGTATCAATCTGCCCCCATACCTTGAAGCATACCTGCAAAGATCTAAAACAAGGTTCTCGGTACCCAAATCTCTTTGGGTCCTTGTGGGTTAGTGTTTGGTATGGTTCCTTTGGGAACCCACACCTTTTTCATATTTTGTTTACCTCTTGCCCTGCAAACAGAAGCTGTATGTCCAGGTTTACCACAATAATAACATCTAATATAAGGTCTAGTGGAAAATTTTGGTTTATAATGAACATGCCTTTCTATGGGTTTGTTTCTAGGGAATCTATGATGCACATTTTGTAAACTAGACAATTTCCCAACAGTCCATTCCAGTTCATGAATTTTCTTTTCAGATTCAACACATTTATCACAAGTATAATTTTCTTTAAAGCATGCAAGGCTATCATTTTCTTTTCTAAGCTCTGACTTTTCTTTAGTTAAAGCAGTAACAGCATTTTCAAGATGAGTGATAACTTTCTTAGATTTATCTAATGCTTTAGCTAGTTTTAAGGATTTATCATGCAATTCAGTAAATGCTTCATATAATTCATCATAGGCATCTTGTAAAGATTCGGAGTTAGAATATACCTCAGTTTCACTTTCGCTGTCGTGGTCGGCCATGAGAGCAACTTGAGCTTTTTCATTTTCTGAATTATCTGATGAGTTCATGTCATTGTCTTCCCAAGCTATGTAGGCTTTTCTACCATTGTTTCCTTTAGACCCCTTTTTCTTGAACTTTGACAATTTTCTTTCTAAGTTCGGGCACTTCATCGTCAGGTGTCCGGATTTACCACATTCGTAGCAAGTTGGAGGACTTGAGAAGTTTTCTTTGCTTGAGCCTCTTTTGGTTGGAGAATTCTTTTTGAGAGATCTTTCCCTTCTCATGAACTTTTTGAATTTACTAACCATTAGTTCCATTTTCTCCTCGTCTTCATCTTCATCTTCCGAATCATCACTATCGTCGGATGAGCTTGAACTGGAAGCTTTGAGAGCTAAGTTTTTGTTCTTCTTGTCTTTTCCTTCATGCTCTGCTAGACGAGTGAGCTCTAACTCGTGCTCTAGTAATTTCCCAAACAGGGTGGCGAGAGTCATGGTAGTCAAGTTTCTTGACTCAGTTATTGCAGTCACCTTTGGTTGCCATTCTCTGTTTAGGCATCTTAGCACTTTGTTGATCAAGTCTTCGGGAGGAAATGATTTTCCTAATGAACCCAATTTGTTCACTATATGAGTGAACCTTTTCTGCATCTCTGATATTGTTTCACCTGTATTCATTCTGAACAATTCGTATTCTCTGGTAAGAGTATTTGTTCTTGCCCTTTTCACTTCACTTGTACCCTCATGAGTAACTTGAAGATTATCCCACATTTCTTGGGCAGTTTTACAGTTTGAAACTCGAAAAAAATTCATCAGCACTCAAAGCAGAAGTAATAATATTTTTAGCACGAAAATTAAGTTGCACTTTTCTTTTCTCATCATCAGACCATTCATTTCTACTTTTAATTGTAAGAATACCATCTACTATGTGTGTGGGAACGAAAGGTCCTTTTTCCACAGCATCCCAAACATCTAAGTCTACCCCTTCAATAAAAATTCTCATTCTTTCTTTCCAATATGCATAGTCTTCTCCGTTGAATCCCGGAGGACGGAAAAGAGATGCACCCTCTTGCGTAGACCAACCTGAAGCCATTTCTCTTGAAGCTGCTAGGCCCTTTATACAAGAGTCTAGCTCTGTTACCACTTGTTACCAAGTGGCTTCAGTCTCAAGAGGGGGGGTGAATTGAGATTTAAAACTTTTCAGATCTTTCGAAAACGTTTTTTCCCCCTTTTCAATGACGTAGATCAATTTTCGCGCAGGTTAAGTGGAAGCGAAGGAATTAGAATATAAAGCAGTAAAGTAGAATAACAGTAAAGTAGGAAAGCAGTAAAGCACGCAGAGATTTATCCTGGTTCGGTCACCTCCTAGTGACCTACGTCCAGTCCTCACACCCTTGTGAGATTTTCCACTAACCAAAACAACAAGGCTTACAGGTGCCTTGGAAAACCTTTACAGACTCAGGCACTCTTCTACTAGGATACCCCACCTATAAAGAGCCCTAAAATCTAACAGCACAACAACAAGAGATACCCCACCCTTGTTACAACAACTTCCCTAGAAAGATACCCCACTTCCTAGTACATGCAGCTACCCCTAGAGAGATACCCCACTCTCTAGTACAAATTATAACAACAATATAACAGTAATGTAAATACAGAAATACCTCTTAGTGTAGGCAGATATTACAACTTGAAGGACACAACCCCAACTAACTCTTAACGTAGGATCAGCTCTTGACGGACCAGCGGTGCGAGAAGAACACAAATAAAATATAAGAGTTTTTCAGAAGTGATAGATCGTGAGAATGGGTTGGTTGTCAAATGGAGGTGGTGAAGCCTCTATTTATAGATTTTGAAAATCCAGATCTCACGTTAAAAATGTTTAAAGGAATCGATTCTTTGTTAATTGGAATGGGTCTAGGAATCGATTCATTTGCTTGATCTGATCTAGGAATCGATTCTGATTTGTTTGTAAAATGGATGTAATCGATTCTTAGGATCTCCGGGAGGCTAGGAATCGATTCTTCACTAAGTTAAAACTTGTGTGAATCGATTCTCAGCTTTCCTGAGACATGTGGGAATCGATTCTCAGTTATGTGCAAAAGGTTGGGAATCGATTCTTCCCTTAAAATTTATTTGGCTCAGAAATCGATTTGTGTATTGAAAATACATGGCCTGACAATCGATTCTATCTTTTCTATTTTACCTGAAAATCGATTTTGATATTTGTTTATGCATGAGGAAATCGATTTTTTTATTTTAAAAAGATGATAAAAATGTTTACGTAAGTATGCATGCATCTTTAGAAAAACGTGTGAGTGTGTGAGACTTGAGATACGAGCTGACCTTCGAAAAGAGCTTACACAATTCCTAAGACTCACCCAAACCCTAAGGACTACCCTTATATTTAAGGACTACCCTTAAACTTGAATCTTCAATTCTTGGGCTTGATTGTTTTGGATTGACTTTTGAATATATGATACTTTTTATCAGCTTTGCTTTGACACTCTCATTCCTTTGGCCATCAACTTGGCTTTGTCTTTTTCATCATCAAAACTAATCCTGCAATATTAGATAACCTGCAACACAGGTATCCACAGAGGGAGTATCATAGGAAGTTTGAAACCATACCTGGTCACGTCAAAATCTAAACCAATAATTGTTCTTGGGAATGTTCTCCAACGGCCTGAGGGAGGACATTAGTGTTGAAGCAAAATCTCTTGGATAAGTATTGATGGAAACAAACTTTTTGACAAGTGTTTAAGTTCTCTGATTCATTAGTGATCTAATGGATCTTCTTGAATGATCTAAGTGCAAAAACCATTCAATCAAATCTCAAGAAGACAGTGTGCTAAGAAAGCACCACATGAGAAGACATAATTAATGTCTTAAAAGAAAAGTATGAAGGCATTGAGGACATAAGGACATAGAAGAATGAAGACGGCTATAATGGATTCTCACATGTGAAAACAATCTTCAGAATGTCTCTCAAGAACAGTAGGGTATAGTAAGAATCTTCCAAGGTGAGAAGACATAAGTTATAGTAACTTCACAAGTTAAGAAGACTATCCTCAAGAAGCCTCATATCATAAGAAGACATGTTGATGCCTTAAAAGATGTGAATGAAGCTCAAGAGCCCATGAGAAGATGGATAAAAGAAGATAGCTATGGTGACTTCTTAAGATGAGAATTTGTTTCTTCAAGAAGCCCCTCAAGAAGAATTGGTAGTAGTAGTAAGAAGCTTTTCAGATAAAGAAGACACAAGCTATATTGCTTCTCAAAGTGGGAAGATGATTCTTCAAGAGGCATAGCAACAATGAGATGGCAAGAATAAGAAGTTTCTCAAGATGAGAAGACCCAATCCATATAGCCTCTCATGATAAGAACATTCGAATCAAGATGCTTCAGCAACTTTAAGAAGACACGTGCTATAATGTATCACAAGCAGAAAATACAGCAGAAGACGGTTTCAGAAGGTTCAATGATACATCAGAAGATTGCTTCAGAAGGTTCAGGGAGGCATCAGAAGACTGCCTCAGAAGCTTCAGGAGGCACAGTATCAGAAACTTCTCAGAAGATAAATCAGAAGCTTCTCAAGCATAAAAGTCACATAGTCATATCTTCTCAACGCTTAGAAAAAATTATGAAGGTTAACATTAGCCTAAGAAGATATGAGATTAGTTTAAGAAGATTTCAAAATGGTGAAAATCAAGCTCAAAAGGTCTAAGCGAGTTGATGTCAAATATGCTACAGAAAGTACAAGACAACTGTAAAGTGCTGTAGAATTCTCCCAACGGCTAGAAACGACTACATTATCTTTGGAGACCATTTCCAACGACTCTTTTGGGCTAAAACCTCTATAAATACCTTATGGAAGACCTCATTCAAGGTGTGAGAGTTGGTAAGAAGTTTGGGTCGAGTCTGACTTAGAGTACTAAGGAATTCCTTAGTAATTGTTACTAAATGGGGATAATAGTCATTTTCCCATCAATGAAAAAATTCAGTAACCACACAAACACTAAATTGTGGTTAGTATGTACTAACCAATGGATTGTTGTATAATGGTTAGTAGCATATACTAACCACACAAACACTAAATTGTGGTTAGTATGTACTAACCATTGGAGTGTTGTATAATGGTTACCGAAAAATTTAGTAATTGTTACTAAGGAATTCCTTAGTATCATAAGTCTTTGCCGCTTGGGTCAATATTTCCTATCATATGGCTTCTAAAGTAGCTTCTCAAGCTTCTAAAGAAGCTTATGAAGTACTTTTCTTCTCTCAACCATACTCAGTGCGCTTCAAAGTATATATGGGAAAATTTATGAGTATGTTCATAGTCTTGGAGATTATATTTAGTTAGAAATCATCTTTCAATCCAAGCTATTGTATTTTCCAAACACAACCCAAACCTTACCTTATTGTTGTACCTTCCTAACATGGCATTGGTTGCTTGATTGTTAGTGAAGATGCCTAAGAAGTTTCTTAGGGGTATCACAGTAGCTAGAGCAGTGGGTGAAAACTAGTGGAACAATTGATAGGGCTGTGGAAGAAATTATCATGTGCTTTAGGCCTTGGTGGCTTCTAAAGTGTAAGCTATTTGAAAATAGTGGAAATACTCACTTGGGGTGAACCATTATACTTCCCGTGTGTCCTTTACTGTTTTTCTTATAGCTTATATATCATAGCACTTTGCTCTTAAAAGAAAACCTCTTCTACACTATTGTAAGAAGACCACTTTGAAAGGATTCTCACAATTCCAAGTTGAATATACTTGACCTATCTCTCATAAACACCACATCATCCTATATCTTCCTAACCAAGCATTTACCTCACAAAATATCATCACTAGTGTGAGAAGTATGAAACACATTTACACACCACTTATCAAAGTACTTTCTCACACTTTCATGTTTCTAGGAAGATACACGAGTCAAAGTCTTCTATATAGTTATATCTTCTTAGAATAGTGACTTACATCTTATCAATCAATGTCTCTATCTATTTAGATGACTGTCATCTTATAAGAAAGCAAGTAGCTTCAAAGCCTCAAAGTTCTATTCTCTTGGAAGTCTATTTGATATTCTTCTAAGTGATTCGGTTGGTCAAGCAAAGAAATTTTAAAAGGGTCACAATTCAACCCCCCCCCCCCCCCCTCCTTGTGACTCCAGTTGACTTCAGTTAGGACGGAGGTGAGGCTACAACAGCCTATGGACTTGGCAGAAATGATGGACATAGTGCTCCTCGTGGAAAAAAAGATAGGAGCGGTGGGAAGATACGGTGGTGGTGGGCAAAGAAAGCAAGCCACTGCGAGTCGTGGCTACGTGGGTTTCAAAAATTGGCAAGCAGAGAATCAAAACAAGTCTGGCACGGAGGATGCTCCCTAGCTCTTCCAAGGGACCGAAATTGGGGGGGGGGGGATGAGGAAAACCCGTTGGTGCGAAATCCCTTAATAGCGAAGAAATCAACGAGAGACAGAGGAAGGACCCGTGCTTTACTTGCGAAGAGAAATTTGTGCCTCACCACGAATGCAAAAACAAGCTATTAAAGTTGTTGTTTGTGGAGGAAGCGACAGAGAGAGAAGGGGAAAATGAGAAACAATAAGAAGATGGGATTGTGTGGACCAAATTATTAAAATTTATACTCTTTTTTAATAAAAAAAAAAGTTTGTATTCATGGGGACCAAATTGATACTAAGTTATATAAGTCAGGAACCTAATTGATATTTCGTAATAAAAATTATGGACCAAAGTGCGACTACTTTTTTAGTCATATATAGTATTGTTACAAAGACCGATAACTATTGTTGGAATAATGGCATTCAAGTGTGTAAGTTACATAATATTTTATTTTATTAAAAACATATAAATATAGTAAGGTAGTTTTACCTTTTTTTTATGATAATTGATTTCTATAACTGACAATTAAGTTTTGTGGTAATGTATCCATTGGATCCTTTATTCCTTGATTTAATTTTGTGTTAACTACATTTATTTGGATACATCATTATCCAACGGCTTTATTTCATAAGTTGACAAAGGAGTATATAAAAAAGGGGGTTTTAGTGAAATGATTTAGAGATAGAGAACTCATGGAAAAATAAAATCATTTTTCTTCTACTTATTTTTTTTAATGTTATTTTGGGCATTGTTTTGTGAAGCTCCAACGTGATTTTGGCCTTGAGTGCACGGGTCCGGACACGGTGCTGTGAAAATTTTGGGGAGCATAATGGATATTGGGTTGCACCGGAGGTCCACCAAATTTTGTTTTCAAGGCAGTGCCTTTTGCCACGTTACAGTTTCTAGTCCTTCTCTTATTTCTAAAACTATTTATCTTATCCAATACTTCCTACAATTGAAAGCAAAATTCATTTATAGATTTTCTGTTTATATATTATGATTGGAAATATTGATTTTAGTTTGTGATTTTTCTCCACCAGAGTAGCTTGGAGAATCTACAAAAGGATCATTCATCGGATCCTTCATGAAAGGAATTGTCAAGCGCCTATCAGAGGATAGTGCAAATGAGGCTTATTTGAGTTGCGATCAAGAGATGAGCTTGGAGTCCAGATAAGTGTCATGAACCCAAAATCTACATGTATAGATTTTTAAGTGATGTGATCATGTGTTTTTGATGGCATACAATTCTATGAAATTTTCTTACTAGTGAAAAATTAGGAAAAGTATTCCTATGGTTCTCATGAAGTGGTGATAAAATATTAGTAAAAATTTCAGAATTTTTTGAAGCTTTGGTATGCTAAAAAGCGGTTCCAAATTGTGAGTATATTGAAAACTACAAGTTGTTTTGGTTTTATTTGAAAATTGTAGAACAACTTAAGAAATGATTATATGAAAACTATATGCATGACTTTAGTCCTTTATGTGTTAGAAATATTTTGTTAATATTTCAAAATAGTCTGTGAACAATTTCATGTTTATACATGTTATTTGAACTATTTGTTTGTTGATAAGAACCTTCATGTGGTTCTGAATTTTTTTGACTTTTTTGGTGATGACTCAAAATTAAAATGAAATTAGAGGCATGTTTTGGATATGTAATTGATTTTCTATAAAATTTTCGGGATTTTTGGAGTCGAGTTTCATCTTCAAACAAATGTGTAAAATGATATTAAATTTTGTGGTATTATTACATATCCGAAAAATAAAATTCTAGAATGGTAATTTGTTGGTGAATTTATTTGGTCCAAATTAGTGCTTGTATGAACCATAAAATTGATGGTTAAGTTTCATATACATGTGAGGAGAGCAATATTGATTGCATTCTATAAACTAAATAATTTTATCAAGAGGAATTACTTTATTACTTATATGTGGGGTGTGTAGCTGAAAACTTTCGCTTCTATGAATTCTATTCTTGAGTGTGTTCAAAATATTTGTGGTGGTGAACCGGAGAAAAAAAAGAGTAAGAGAATTATACAAGAGATAAAGTTTGGTCTAGTTTGCATAACACTCAGTTTCTTAGTAGAAATAGAAGTTGATTAAATTTTTGAGGAAACTGTTTATGCTTATATGTTAGGAGAGTACCCCGATATTTATGAGAAAGTAATAAAAATAAATTGACTCTAATTTAGTAAAAGAGCAATGAGACGGGTACTATGATGAAAATTTGACACATAAAATGATTAGTACAAGTGAGTACATGTTTATTTTAGAAGGTGACACAATATCTTGGAAATTATAAAAGGATACATGTGGTCTATAATGGAATTGAAATTCATAGCTCTTGAACTTGTTGGTCAAGAACCATAATAGTTGTGAAGTCTAATGACTAATGCACCATTGTGAAGAGACCCGGAGCATTCCAAGATGATTCATAATCATCAATCAATGTGTACGAGATAGTAGTGTGAGATAGTGTTTTGAGACGCCTAACTAAATTATTGGTATTTCACTTGAGTATGATAAAAGTGAAAAATAAAGTTTTTTGATCTTTCTGTGAAAAGATTGCCCAAGAAAGTTGTCTTGGAAACGATATTGCTTCACTTGAGTATGTGAAAAGTGAAGAATGATTTTGTGTGATCTTTATGTGAAAAGATTATCCAAGAAAGTGGTCTTGGAAACATCCGAGGGGGATGAGCTCTAAGCCTTGAGTGGAGGAAAATATGGTGGATACCCATTTGTGGTCAAACGAAGCCATATGAATACTCCTATAAGCACTACATTTTTCATCCCTATGGCGTGCGGTAGTGCTTGATGTGAGATTGAGCCATGAGCTCTTAATAGATACATAGCCTTTGACATGACTAGTGCTATAGAGACGCACTTTGACATGGTTAGTGCTATAGAGACGCACTTTGGAATGGCTAGTGCTATAGAGACGCACTTGATGTATCTACCTACGTGAGTGTGAAGGGGAAGGCCTCCTTCCATGAAAGACTTAGGCGATCTTTCTAGAGCACTCATGAGCAACCCAAGATATATGAGGGCCTCAATTTTTGTGTGAATAATTTATCGCAGAGCTCTCACAAATTTAAAGGCAAAAGTGTGTGTTGTGGGGGTCTCATCTTAATTCACTTCTTGGACATAAGGTGTTGCCTCATTTCACTACGTGTTAATTCAATCTTCTTGATATTAACACTTAAGCACGAAAAAGTCTTTCTTTGCCCAAAATCTGACTTCTTACAAAGTTAAATTATGTTTTTTCCACTTGCTTGCCATTAGTGGGGATTGTTGGAATAATGGCATTCAAGTGTGTAAGTTACATAATATTTTATTTTATTAAAAACATAAATATAGTAACGGTAGTTTTACCTTTTTTATGATAATTGATTTCTATAACCGACAATTAAGTTTTGTGGTAATGTATCCATTGGATCCTTTATTCCTTGATTTAATTTTGTGTTAACTACATTTATTTGGATACATCATTATCCAACGGTTTTATTTCATAAGTTGACAAAGGAGTATATAAAAAAGCAGCTTTAGTGAAATGATTTAGAGATAGAGAACTCATGGAAAAATAAAATCATTTTTCTTCTACTTATTTTTTTTAATGTTATTTTGGGCATTGCTTTGTGAGGCTCCAACGTGATTCATGCCTCGAGTGCACGGGTCCAGACACGGTGCTGTGAAAACCTTGGGGAGCAAAATGGATATTGGGTTGCACCAAAGGTCCACCAAATTTTGCTTTCAAGACAGTGGCTTTTGCCACGTCACAGTTTCTAATCATTCTCTTATTTCTAAAACTATTTATCTTATCCAATATTTCCTACCAATATGTCCAACCCTTATATGGACTATGTCCTTCACAGATTGATCACAGTTGAAAATAAGGCTTTATTTTAATGTCACTGTCCAAGGAAAACGATACCCACATTCGCATGTATCCACCTATCTAGCTTGTAGTTACTACTACGAGATTGCAATATAATTGTCAAACAATTAAGAGGACCAAAACTATAACAAAAAATTGCAGAATATTTACTACATCTAATTAGTCAAGAAGTTGATCAAACACAAGTTAAATTCATCCCACACCCCACAAAATTACAAATTAACAAGAACTACCATAAGTTTCAAACATAAAATTCCTTTTTTTAATTGGAGAAGGGGGAAATTTTATTAATCAAGTGGCATTAATGGCCATTTTACAAATGTCTCCAAATGGACTTGAACTCAGCACTTTGAGGATACAAGGCTAAGCTCTTACCACTGAGCTAACACCTCAAGTGTTTCAAACATAAAATTCGATGAGATAATATTGAAACTAAAATTCCACAAAATCCAACGAAAGTAAAGTAAACTCCATTTGTTTTTCTACATAACATTCAAAGGCTTTCAAAGCATGCAGTCGGTTCTTGCAGGGAGCCTCCCGAAGAAATTGAAAGGCACTGAAGGAAGCTTGTGACAAAACCTCGGATGTCTCAACACATAAATTCCAGTGAGAAGTGCCAAAACTTGAAATGGAGTAACAAAGAGTAAAATAGCAGCAAACAAACAGAATATCACAAAAAGGGAAGTAGCTCTTAGATCTCTCTAGCTCAGCAAAGACGGGAAGTCTTTCCCCTGCAATATTTTTTATGTGATGAAGATATCTTGAAATTCTACTGTTGAAAGGGAACCATATGAAGGAATTTTTTTTTCACATGTAATTGATACAAAACCTAGGATTTTTCCTTAAGGGGTGGAAGTAAAAATCTTTATCCATGGCCGGAAGAGAAGTTCTTATTAAAGAGGTAGCGCAATCTATCCCTTCCTATGTTATGGATTGTTTTCTACTCCCAATTAATGTGTAAAATGTGAGGGATTTCCAAAATAATAGGAATCCAATAACACTAAAGTGAAAGAGAAACACAATGTTTCTGGTTCTAAAGGTGTGTCCTTTGGTGGCTTTCACTAGTGGTTGTGTTCTTTCATGAACATTTGTAGTGAAGAGACACTTATCTTCACCAAATGGTATGAGTTGGTCTATATATAGAACAACTTTACAAGTAGAAAAACACACACATATACATTGTTCATATGTCTAAGACAAAACTCTACCAAATTCAATATTTCAAATCATTCTCTTTCTTCTCTTATGCGCAAATTGAAGTTAGGGAACTGTTGTTCTGTAAATACTATTGACGATACGCTTGGTGTGGGTGTGCAGACCATGTCAAGGAACTCCATTGTATCCTGAAGGGGATTCGCCGGTCATCCTATTGCATCCAATCTAGAGTGATTGGTGGGGGCGAATCGAACCTAAAGCTTAGTGTTATACACGCCTTGGAGTCTTGCGCAATGATGAATTCACTTTCTCCTTTGTTCTCTATTGTACATGTTGTTTACAATTATTTGGACTTATGATTTTCTATGTTTGGTTGTTCCTTTTGGTTGCAGCATTATTTCCACCAACAAATTATTCTCACAATCTTTAGGTTCGATTTTGCATTTTGCCTTGGTGAGGGCTGCAACGTTGGAATGCATTTCTTCTTACAACTTGAGAGAGATGAATATTCAAACTTCACCAAAAACTAATTTATTTACTATCACGGTGAAAGGTGCATAAATTCTTATTCTATTCATAAAATTATGTGGTGATGCATTTAAATTATTTTAATGCATGAATACATAAACCTCTCACAGTTGAAACTTTTTAAAGAAATATTAATTTTGAATATAAATGCCAAACGGCTAATAAGTAAGTAACAGCACTAGTTCTACGAGTTTTAATCCGTCAATTGCAAAGTTTTAGAAAAAAAAAAATTCCATTTGGTATTCAGTTGAAAGTTTGAAACAATGTCAAGTTTCATGAAAAGTTGCTTTGGTTCATGGCAAAGTTACAATTTTCGTTTTCAAATTTTAAGCATTATTATTTGTCATGTCTTTGGGTTTTTGATAAGAAAAATGTTCCATTTGAATTTAAAATTATGAAAAGAGTAGTACCCATTCAGTTTTCCAGTGAAATGATGGAAGTTTTGGCAAAGAAAGGCAATATTTCGTGAAGGGTCACAACACACCCGTTTTTATAACAGTTTCGTTCTTCATATTTGGGTACATATTTGAACTTGATTTTGAGGCTTTTATGGTCTAAAAGTTATACCATTGTAATCCTTGTTTTCTGTCCTATCAAATTGGTTCAAGAATCACTTAAAACGGTGCTAAAACGAGGAAGAAAATATATCCAAAAGATGCTTGATTGGAAAACCGTTTTCTGCATATCTGGGTCGAATTTGACCCACTGAATGTAGAAGATGATGAACAGTGCGCTGGACGATACCCACTCTCGGACAAAAGAGAGTGCAGGAGAATGCGGACTCTACAAACCTCTGTTTAATATGCCGGTTTTTGCATTGTATTTATAATAACTTGTTGTTATTGGGTAACTAGTTTCATATTTAATGAAGATATAAAATTGTTTTTTAATAACTTTATATTCTTTAATACCTTTTAAATCATTTTAAAGAGTGAAAATTATGATTACCGTTTATATTTTCAGAGTGGAAAATATTGTGCCATTATTTTGTACCTATTTATGATAGTCACTCTCCATGAATACTATGTTATGTTGTTACACATTCTTGATGCATTTAAATGTTATTTATTTATTTTGACAAGTACATTTAAATGTTATGATGAGTTTGTATTTAATATTTAACTAGTAGAATATATGGTACATATATTACTTGTATATTAAGTTCTATGGAAATGATTCTAGTGGAGTTTCATGAATTTTAAGGTGAAGAAAATAGAATTTTTTGTTATTATGTCTGTATGAAATTTATTTGATATTGACCCACCTTAGATATGTGTAAAGATATTTTAGTATCTAAATAAATAATTGCATTGGTTGTTGTTATGTAATTTTAATGTATTCAATAAATATCTTAAATAATTTAAGATGGGTGAAATAGAGGTAGAACTCTAACATGAAATGGGTATTGAATGCTTATAACAATTTTGTCTAAACCAACGGCACAAGTGATTGTCAACATATCAAAGGCCTCCAAGTGGACAATAAAAGGCAATGGGACTGGTGGTCCATTTTTGTGATAGTTATTCAATACTATCAAAAAGTACATTAACCGAAATGTCAAAGGACATTGTATTAAAACATAGCTATGTGAAGAAGTGGTCTTCAAAATTTTATAAGAAAAGGAAATAATCTTGCAATCCTTTGACGAACGGGTTGACAAGGGATATGATGTTTTTATAACATCGTTGGGGATGAGTTTCAAGCCCATATCTAAATAATTACCAATGGTGGAATCCCAACTCACACTTGAGTATCATTAAGTCTTGAGTTCAATGGTGAAAGTACACTATTAGAGTAATTGCAAGTACTTGATAATAGATACATCCCAAGGTTTATAAGTACTTGGACCATAAGTATAAAGTTCGAAGGTTGAGCTTTTTCTCTTAATAGACCTATAACATATATGTGTAGAAGTGCTTATTATGGGAGTGCTTTTCGGATAGAGTCTACCTATATGAGAGTGAAGTGGGGCCGCTTCTTGGAGATTAAGGGTTTGACTCTTAAAGCTCTCATGAAAATGATACACGACACAAGGCCTTATCAAATGTGTCACTTTACAATTCGTTCAATGGTATCGAGATCGCATGTGTAAGTTAATTGACGTTTGTTCTAATGAATAATTGGTTCAAAGCTTGTCTACCAATCTATTCGGGGATGAGTGAAACATTGACTTACTAAGTAAAGGTTCAAATCGTAAGATACCTTAGCCGAAAGCATGTGATTTTCGGAATAATGGGATTTGGATTTATTTTGAAAATGGTGGGGGATTGTGAGGAATTTCCAAAATAATAGGAATCCAATAACACTAAAGTGAAAGAGAAACACAATGTTTCTGGTTCTAAAGGTGTGTCTTTTGGTGGCTTTCACTAGTGGTTGTGTTCTTTCATGAACATTTGTAGTGAAGAGACACTTATCTTCACCAAATGGTATGAGTTGGTCTATATATAGAACAACTTTACAAATAGAAAAACACACACATATACATTGTTCATATGTCTAAGACAAAACTCTACCAAATTCAATATTTCAAATCATTCTCTTTCTTCTCTTATGCGCAAATTGAAGTTAGGGAACTGTTGTTCTGTAAATACTATTGACGATACGCTTGGTGTGGGTGTGCAGACCATGTCAAGGAACTCCATTGTATCCTGAAGGGGATTCGCCGGTCATCCTATTGCATCCAATCTAGAGTGATTGGTGGGGGCGAATCGAACCTAAAGCTTAGTGTTATACACGCCTTGGAGTCTTGCGCAATGATGAATTCACTTTCTCCTTTGTTCTCTATTGTACATGTTGTTTACAATTATTTGGACTTATGATTTTCTATGTTTGGTTGTTCCTTGTGGTTGCAGCATTATTTCCACCAACAAATTATTCTCACATAAACACCGTGAAAGGTTGTTGAAAGAAAAAGGCTGGTGGTATGGGATTTAGGTCTTTCCATGAATTTAAAAAATCCTTGCTTGCTAAACAGTGTGGAGAATCATTTCTAACCCTATCTCCCTTCCTGTTCAAGTTATCAAGACTTGATATTTCCCTAGATCCAATATTCTTGATGCTAAGGTTGGCCATCGCCCTAGTTATATATGGAGGAGTATTCATCATGCATTATGGATCCTAAAAAAGGGGGGTTTATGGAGAATTGGCAATGGTGAGCCGATTAAGATTTGGTCAGAGAATTAGCTTCCTATGCAGGTCAGTTTCAAGTGTTGGAGTCCCAAACCTTTGAATTGCAATTTATCTATTGTAAATCATCTTTGGACCTCCAAGTCCTGTAGGTGGAATGTTCCTTTATTGAATTCTCTCTTCTTGCCCTTTGAAGCTGAGCAAATTCGTCAATTCGTCAATGGCCTATTTCTTATACTAGTGAAGCTGGTGTGTTTATTTGGGGATGCTCTAAGGATGGGATTTACTCAGTAAAGTATGGACACCACTTGGTTGAAAGCAGCTCTTGTGAAAACAGGGTCTCCTCAAGCATAGAGCGTAACCTTAAAATGTGGAATTCTCTATGGAAAATCAATTCTCAGCTTAAGCATCTTAACATGTTGTGGTGTATTCTTAAGGGATCCATACTTGTTAAAGCTAAGCTAATAGGAAGAGAGGTCAAGTGTGAAACTGTGTGCCCTAGATGTGAACAATTTGAGGAAACTATGGACCGTGTTTTTAGGGATTGCATCTGGGCTTCCCAAATCTAGTTCGGGTCCCCCTTATGGTTTCATTTTGACAACCAGAAGGAGATGGTAGCTTCGATCCTCTACAGTATTCGGTGGGCTAGGAATGTTAAACTTCATGAAAATAAGCGGAGATAGTAGCTTCGATCCTCTATAGTATTTGGTGGGCTAGGAATGTTAACCTTCATTAAAATAAGCAAGTACCTGTCTTCCTCTCTATGGAGCGAGCTATGAGCATCCTCTTCGAGTTTTAGTCTGGTCTCAAGGTGAGTTCCACGATGGCTCCTTCGTACAATGTTGCGCTGATCTGGTTCCCTCCTCTACGCGGGTTGGTCAAGCTCAATGTCGATGCCGCTTGCTCGATTGACGGTATCTGGGGCTTCGGGGCGGTGATTCTTAATGGCTTTGGTGTTGTCTTGGCAGCAGCGTATTTGTCGTCCAGAGGCTTAGCTGATCCTATTCTAGCCGAAGATGTTGCTATGGAGATTGGTTTCTGTTTCGCGCTCGAATATTGTTTCAGCTAGTGTTATTAAACCTGAACTAGTTGTCGACCTAGTCACCACACTGGTTCAATGGTCGGACTGAATGGTCAGTTATTGAAGCGCATGGCCAGGTCTCTATTAAAAAAAATTACTACTAATAAAAGTTAGCCTTACTAATAAATTTAAAAATTACTATACATGTATTTTTTTATATTGTAATATATTGTATATTTTATATCAGTATATTTAAAAGTCAAATAAATAAACCTATTATCAATATATACATATATATATATATATATATATATATATATATATATATATATATATATATATATATATATATATATAAATATAAAAAGGAACAATATGTATATATTACATTACAAGCAAAACAGCACTAAGTCAAGAATCAAAATAAAAAAGTGCTAAGCAAGATACATATAATATACTTTTTTTGTGAGAAATATATATAATATACTTGCAAGCAGCATATATGTATCAAAACAGCGCAAGGTAATCTAAAAAAAACAGCGCAAGGACTAGCGGTAAGGCAACGCCAAGCTTGACTTCAAATCCTATATCAACACCACATTCTGCTCCAACCAAAACTAGTGCCACGTCGACATTCTTTGCTTTCGTTCAAAATAATTTTGTAAAATTAAATGTGCAGCGATCCGATTCAGTGCAAAGTGGGTCGTCGGATTAACCTGAAAATATGTCTAGTCGACCCGGTTTTGGCAAGTTCAATTGCAACTCCGATCCGACGTGTGACTCAGCCTGTTTGTAGCTCTGGTTCCTAGTCGGACTGGCCAGTCCCGGTTACAGCGACATGGTGATAGAAAGCGAGTGCCTCAGTGTTGTGTCTTCCATCCATAACCCTAATCGCAATTTTACTTACTTGGTCCGGGTCATAATAGAGATATTGGGCTTGCTTCTCAATTTAGTTTGGCCCAATTCTTTCATGAAGGTAGAAATGGTAATCAAGCGGTCCATAGATTAGCAAAATGGGCCATATGTAATCCTGATGAAGTGTGACTTTATTACTCACCCCCTATTATTGAGGATTGTGTTGTATCTAATTTTCCTCCCTAGTTTGAGTTTTTTAGTATAAGGTATTTTTTCAAAACAAAAAAAAATCTAATCTACTAAACTCAAATGACAAATTCACGTGTAAAGTTGATTGGCTGCACTCTACCTCTGTGCAATACAGGGATGTGTGAGAGGCATAGAGGTAGAGTGCAGCCAATCAACTTTACATGCTTATGGACAAATCTTGGCAAATTTCCGACCAAATATTTGTTATCAGATCTCTCTTTAAGTTATATTTGGTCCATGTGAAATAGAATTCACGTTAAAGAAAAATTAGATAAAATAAAATAAAGTTAGAGACAGTCCAATTCTGATAAGATAAATAAAAAAATTCCAAAACCAAACATCTAATTCTTGCTTTAAAACTTGTTGAAGGGAAAGAAGGCATGATAAGATTTAAAGAAAAGTTGAATTCAATTTACTGTTAACAATCAGAGAAGAAGGTTGTTAATTGTTAATTGATAAGAACCTTGAACAGCAAAGTTATGCTACAAGTCAACAGGTGACTTGTGCATTCTTCTGACAGCAAAGTTCTCCTCTGGTTGCTTTTCCCAAAAGTAACTTGCAGCCTCTATCCACCGAGGATGAACCAAAAACTTATTTTCTGTCGCTGCCCAACGAGACTTCTCAGTACCAGCATCAGTAGCAACTACATGTGTCACAGTGGGGTCAATTTCTGTCATACAAATGGCTCCCATCTGCTCAGCCATCTTCTTGAGATTAGGTAATGCACCGATAGAAATACGGCTGAAAATGATCACACATCCACTTAAGACTCCACTTCGAACAGATGACAATACCTGGAGAAAAAATGAATTGATTGCAAGAAACACAAACACATTAACAGAATCTCACAGAAAAAATTAGCCAAATTTTTCTACTGACCAAATGCTAGAGCCAGAGGAAAAACAAATATCAACAATATTACCTGCCTCACATCTCGGTTGGCAAGATCTTCAAGTTTCTACAAGAGATTCCAGACCAAATAATTTTAGCATATCAAAAATAACTAACTTAATGTTAAGATATGATATAATGAGAAGCAACATACATCAAAGAATATGCTGTGGATTTGCTTGAGCACTTTGAGTATCTTTGCAAGTGCTCCATCGATTTCATTTTCATCACTTTTCGATTCAGCAAGAGATTTGCAACTGAAGCCAAACTGCCGACAACTTGATGCGAAAAAATGGTACCTTTCCATCAATATTAGATTATCTTTGTGCTTCATCCATGCCTACAAAATTTGGAAGCAACCTTTTCATACATCTCATTAAAATGACAGAATGTTATCAGAAACATTAAATGGATAAATTTTAGCCTACTTCAAACTCTGACCTCACTAGATAATAGATGGAGAATAAATAAATAAATAAAAATGATCTGATCCAATTCAAAATTTATTAAAAGAAAAATACCCAAATTAACCAATAATCAGACAAACAACCGCACTAAAACCCTTGCGAGAAAACAAACAAATAGCCAAGCTGTAGCAGTGTAATCCAAACATTATAAATAGATTGATCATGCCTAGCCAAAATGGAATAGAAAATCTATTAACACGATTTGAATATGCATGCATCAAAGTATAAGTGGAAACAAAGGTGGTTTATTTTGAAAAATGAATATATAATTCAATAGACGCTAGTCACGGAAAATAAGTTGAGCTATATTTTTTAACATCTGTTATATTTATTGAAAACAACATTGCACGATAAGAGTAATTTGATCATAACTAAACTTAAAATAAATTTTCTTTCCGAAAACTATAAGTCATCAGAAGCATGTGACGGACAGCATACTTCAGAGAATGATAACTACATTTCACTTTTTCAAAAATAACTCATAAAACAAACATTCCAAACACGTAATTCCGCAATACAATTAGCAATGTACTCACGTGTTCTGTATCATCAAGAATTAGGACTGCACTTTCTTGCCCCAACACAACATCAAGACCCTTTTGATGCCTTTGAGTCCCATCATCTCTAGAGATCACCTTAGCATTGAAATATTCTTTTTTAGGATCAAGCAGCTTGGCCATCTCTAATGCATAAGGCCGATCACCCATAGTGTATATGTACATCTCAAACATTGCACTTGCTTCTTTCAGAAATGTGCGGACAAAGGGCCTCAATTTTGTCATCATATGCATATACTCCAATTTGAAGAGGCTGCCTTTAGAGATATCTATTGTTTCATCATATGTAATTAAACATAAAGGTGAAATCAAGAAAGGTTGGCGGCAAATATACATGATGAAGTTACGAGTTTGAGAAACCCAAATTTCACCAAAATGCAAGAATTTGAGTTAACATGCCAATCTATTTAACGAATTCTAACTAATATATGAGACGCCATTTTAAGGACCATGTGATATTTCTTCACCGGTACTTGCAATTGCATAAGAACACACGATCTTTGTCTTTTAGACACCAGAGAAAACATAAAAAAATCATATCTTTATTCAGAATTTTTTTCGAACACTATCATTGACAAAGTGCGTGAAGTTAGTTGTTAGCTTCTAAAAATTATTCACCAAAAGATAATATATTGACAACAAAGTAGAGCTAGCACACATCTAACATTTATCATGAATACGGGTATGTTGTCCTCCTACAATAATCAAAAATGTCAAAACAGATGAATTTGTATGTGATAAAAAAAGAAAAGAAAGGATATGCATTAAGCAAAACTTACGATATAAAACGCCGGTTAAAAAAGTAAAAGCACATTGGTTTACATATACCTTCTAGAGAATCTGTCTGGTTAAGTAAGTGCAACTCTTCTGAGCTCAATTGACCAAGGATAGTGGAATTTAGGAGTGTATGATCCAAGTCAAGAATCAAGTAAAGTTTTTTGCGACATAACAAAGTCTTCATGTCTGTATTGCGCAATCTAGAAATTTCCTCATCCTGAAGTCTCAGTCCCTACAAATACAAAATTTTCTATCATATTTAACAAACGATTGTTTGACAAAATGATTCAATACAAAGATTAACTGGATTGTGAGTGCCATGTTACCAGCCCAACCATCACGCTAACCAAGTAACGAATACAAATGTATGATTTTGATAGAGCAGAGAAAGGATAATGCAGAAAATGAAATGGAAATGTGAGTATATTTTGATACAAAATTCAGAATTGATAGGTAAATTCTCCATACAAGACTGACCCAGAACCTAAGACTCCTCAGAGATTAATTTATTTGTCCACGCTCCAACAAAATGCTAACCAGAATATCCCCATTATTCCCTTACTCACTTCTTATAACCAACTCAAAGTGTAACAAACTGCCAGCTAGGCAGACCCCTTAACCTCGCCCTTCTCTACATTTCCCCACATCACTCTTTGGGCCCACGTTTCTCAACTAGCATCCTATCAGATTTCTATATTAAAAGAATAAAGTATTTTATAATGTGTATAAAACCAAGACATTCCTCACTCTGGCAGAGCATATGAACTGTTCAAAAATATACTGAGTGCCCAAGCACAGAAAGTAGAAATATATTCCAAGTGAGTGGTGCTGCAGGCTTTCCACTAAACTTGTTGATCATGATTGATAAGAACCATTAAACCAGGAAATAATTTTTAAACAAGCTGTCACTTACTATTTGAATGATTGATAACAACCATTAAACCAGGAAATAATTTTTAAACAAGCTGTCACTTATTATTTGAAGACAATGACATTCAGCAGCAACAATCCGAAGCAAAATTAGTAATTCCACAAGAGAATCATCAGAAACAATGTCTACCTTGTGTATATACCCAAATGTCACGCCGGATTCCCCATCCAACTTGTGTCCACAACGTATACACATGTTTCCAAACGAGCCGGGATGTGTACATACATCTACTTCCACAGATGACTCTGCAACTGAGAGAGAACGAGTTACAACGTTTTCAAAACAAAATGATAAAGTTGTATAAGATTTGTAACCATATTTTCATAAACATGTGGAAATATTGTGAACAATGCAAGCCTTTACAAATAAATTAAATTTAAGTAGGGTTAGTTTGTTGTCCAATGGCCCATACTGTACGGCATCTAGCTGTGTATGTGTCACTAGTTCATTAATCTATAAGAACTGACAGCATAAGTGAATAAACAGTCAATCATGTTTCTTGGCCGGGGGAGGGGGATGGTTCAAGTAAGCAAAATTACATATAGCAATGAAGCTTAACTAACTTAGGTTGTACCAGTAAAATAGTTCAAGAAAGTATTAGAGGTAGATAAACTAAAAGACATTGTAGCAAAGTTTCTTTTAATTTGGTTTGGTTTTCTTGCTCTAGAAGAGTTGTATGCACAACTTTTTGAAAATTTACAAGTACGGTGGATGGATTCTGGTTCCCATAAAGAAACAACTAAACAATCAAAATTACCTAATTTCTGTTCCACGATTCCTTCTGAAGTAGACCACTCGTTTTCCTCTGTGCTTAACTTGCGTCTTTTGATTCTGTTTTGTTTCATAAATTAAAGTGTTAATAGTGCGAACTTTGATTGAATACATGAAACAAGAAACAACAGCCTCTGACGTAGGTCTCTATTAATTGGTTCACAATTTCAATAACAACAATGGCCAAAGCCTTTTCGCAACAAATGGAATCAGAATGTCAGATACATGGATCAAATGATACAAAAGTGTTCAATCATGAAATATGTGTAAAATAGGCCATTTAAATCTGGATCTCTTTCAACAAGCAATCACTCCCAAGGTAGTCAAATTCGAGTTTTTACTTGAACTCGGGAGGGGATCGAAGAATCGTAACTCGTAGAGTCGTAACACGATTCATAAGAGTCTACATATTTTACAAACTCATGTATGTGCATATATATATATATATATATATATATATATATATGAAACACCACAAATTTATGTATGTGCATATTTTACAAACTTATGTATGTGCATATAAATTCAAGATCTTAATTCAAAGTTTCACAACTCAACAAGTAACAACGCCAAATAGCAAAACACAATTTTTAAACAAATAAGTGTCAAAAGGCCAAACCATGTGAAATAAGACATAGCATAAAAGAGATAGAAATGAAAGAAGAAAGCAATGTCACTGTTTTATTTTGTATAGCAAAAAACAAATAGAAGAGACGAAGCAGCAGCGTGAATGGAAGACGAAGACAAAGCAGCAGCGTTATTGGAAGACGAAGCAGTTTGCAAAAGGAGAAAGGCAGCAGCAGCAGCGAGAATGGAAGACACAGCGCAAATGGGGAAGAAGAGCGTGAATGGAAGACAGCGTAAATGGGGAAGAAGAACGAAGTTTCTGTCGTCTAGGTTAAAATAATCCAACATCTATTGATCAAAAAAATAATAATATAATATCCTAAAAAAGGTTAAAACAATTTAACCCACAGTAAAAAAATTAAAAAGCATTTAAAAACATGTGATAGTTACATTGCAGAGTAACTAAAGTAAAACAAAACAAGTAAAAAGTAAGTTAACTATTAGGGTTTTTTAACGTATGGGCCTGATAAATAAAAATGACCCGCGAAGCCCATATGTCTGCAAAACGGGTCAGAACGCAAAACACAGGTTGAAGCACAGTTTCAGCCGTTTTTACGATTCAGCACGGCGTGTTCTTCGTTTTCGCTCAAAAACGAGTTCCACCATTGTTGAGCTCGCAAAGCTCTGCGAAACTCGTTGATTCGTGCGCTTTTACGAGTTAGCACGCGAATTTAACTACCTTGATCATTCCTACTATCATAAGAAACTGACAATTCTTGATAATGATCCATGATACAAGAAAATCAGTTTAAACCAGTTTGGAAGTAGCTAGCAAGGAACTTGCTGAACTATAATTGAGTTCTAAACCACCGCAGTGCCGTACAACAACAATAGTAGTGTTGTCTCTACTAAATGTGGTCAGCTACATTGATCAATCAAATGATATTGCACTCAATAAAATCCAAATTTCCAGATTAATCCATTTATATAAACACCACAGTACTCTGTATCTAAATTGACAACATTTAATCCTAACAAATATTAACCCCGTTTGTGAAAATATCATACCTAATAAATTTCAAAAAAATGGTAAAATCACGCTTGGCAACAGTTTAACTAATATCATGACGAATATAATATGAAACAGGAAATGGAGAGCACCTGACACTCTCCAGCCCATCTTGGTTTTCGGCTTCTTTGTCTGGTGATGAGTTGGGTGAAATTTCATCCAGTGTATCATCAAGATATGCGGCGAAGTCATCGCTGCTGGATGAATGTACAGGAGAATCAGTCACAATACTCATCTGTATCGCTGTGTCAACCAACAAAATTAAATCAACAAGCAATATCCAGAAATGAAGAGACATCCAAAACCACAAGCAACTAAAAAAGGTTGTTAAAATCGAGAATTTACACAGAATCAGAAATAGAATAAAACCATAAAGCATGGAATCGTAACACAAATTGAAATATTCTACAAAATTGATGTAACTCATATATATACATATATAAGTTCATATATACACATAAAAAAACATAAATAAGAGAAAGTAAACCTTTAAATCACATTTCATGTACTTGATTAAACTAACTAATATGAGCATAGCACAAGGAAGACAATAGATAAAGTCATACACAACTCATAAGAAATGAAATATTAATTATAAAAAGAAGGATTTGCTTTAGCACAAGAAATGAAATGCCAAGCTAATCCAAGCATAGGAATACACAAGGACAAAACTAATATTGTCAAATAGCAGCAAAAGCGGCGCTATAGCATAGAGGAATTTGAACAAATCGCTATTGTCTGATATCCACAATATGCCTATATGGTCTATCAAATAGCTGCTATAGGTGCGCTATAGCATTACAACATAGCTGAATTTGAGCAAACAGCTAATTTCCGCAATCCGGAAATGGCTGTAAAATTTCAAAACCATACCTAGCTAACTCAAACTTTGAGAAAATATCCTAAATAACTGATGCCATTAGGAGGAGGGGTCACTAGGGCAGGCTAAGATGGGTTAAAAAATTCAGAACACCCCGTTTCAAGAGCGAAACAGCGAAATACACTTTCGGGAGTTGATTTTGTAAATAAGAGCGAAACAGCGGTGACGGAGGACGAAAAGTTTCTTGTAACTTGTATTTGTGTTGAGGATCAAACCAAAGTTGAACCTATTGGAGGACGAAGAGGCGCTGCGATCATTCTAAGTACTGTTTTACTAGAGAGATTAGTAGGGGTGTGCATGGTACACAATCCATACCACACCACACCATACCTCTTTCAAATCCAGTTTTGGTTTACCATTTTTCATAAAACTGGTTTGCATTTCTAAACCGGTTCGGAACCGGTACAGAACCGGTTCGGCCTTTAAAATCAGTTTACCATTTTAATACCGATTTTCCCTTCCAAGAACCGGTTTACCAGTTTTTAAAACCGATTTTTGCTCCCCAAAAATGGTTTACCGTTTCCTAAAACCGGTATTTATTGCCAAAAACCAATTTTTGGTGCCAAAAGCGGTTTACCACTTCCCAAAACTGGTAACATGCCAGTAACATAAAAAATTCCAGTAACATAAAAGCACATAGAAATGACTTTTTTGTTGACTACCAAAAGCACATAGAAATTAAAATTCCAGTAACATAAAAACTAATACAACAATCTAACAGATAACATGATGAATCATAGAAAAGCTAAATATAGTATCACACTCGATCATAATTAGTAAAAAATAACCAAAGAGAAGAAGGGGAAAAAGATATTAGGAAAAGTAATTGATTGTTGGGAATATTATAAAAGCTGCATCCATGAGTTTCGTATGTCCCTGTGTCATCCGACAAAGAAAAACACAAGCTGACATTAAAGTACCAAAAATTATGATGCATTCAATTGCAATTTCTCATAATGGTGAAGAAAAATACACCCTTTAGATATGCATAACATCATGCTTAAAAAAAACAAACACTAGAAAAGACATATTGTCAGCTGCTTAATTCTTCTTCCTGTTCCACTAAGCCAATATTGTGTCACTCTACTGAATGCAACCCTACAGACAAAAAACGAAGCAAGAATGAAGAACTTGAGTGGTCTATCTACCCTTCTGTTTTCTTTTCACTTTATCAAGACAATTTCAATCCATAAAACAAAGGACAATATTTGTAGGATAATCACAACAATATCAAAATACAATCAGTAAAATAAATGGGGCATTACATGAGTCATTCCTTGAAGGCTAATGTTCTTGATGAGTGGTTGCATATTCCACAATGAGAAGGATCAAACCATATCTAAATGGGGCATTCTATTTGTGAAATTTGAAAGCAGAGTAATTTTTTTTGAAAGTTCAAAAATTAATTAAAATGAGGCACAATTAATATCAAAATTATTACAAACTAAAATCTAAATGAAAGACCAGCTAAAATAGTAGGAATAATACCCGTGCACAACCCCAACAATACCCGTGCACAACCCCAACGCACACAGTAAGATAAAAATGCCTAACCCACTACAAACAAAATGATCAACTTCCCTGTTCACACATATAATGAATTCAGCTTGCATGTTACCATATTCCAAAACACTAACATGAAAATACCAGTCACTTCATTGAAACTCAAAAGTAAACACTAACCCAAGTATCAAAAATGGTGACAGAGAAACCAAAGGCTGCCATAAAGAACCCAAAGCACTATCCCTAAACCAGAAACGTGCAAACATAGCAAACACAACTTATCCCTAAACCAGAAACGTGCAAACATAGCAAACAGAGGAAAAAAAAACCAACAAGAAGAAACAAAACAAGATTTGTCTTAATCACAAAGCATTAAAAAAACAGAACTAAAATTAATATTACAAATATGAAATGAATAATGATATGAAATGTGAAAGAAAACGATACAATAAATTTAAAATTAAGAGAAAAGTATAGTGAATACCCTTCTACGAAGGTGTTCTTGAGGGATTCCGGAAACCAATCCAATCTCGCCTGGTTAAGACAAATGAGAAGCAAAAACTAGGTTGAAGAACAACCCTGCTGCTGCGAATGTTAAGAGAGGGCGAGGGTTAGGGTTCCGATTGGAGATTTGCAGTTTCGATTTGGGGATTTGGCGGTTAGGGCTCCGATTTGGTGAAGGAAAACAATCGCGTCTAAGGTGGAAGAAGGAAACGAAGAAAGGAAACGAAGTGAGGTTTGCGTCTATGGTGGAAGGACGTTGACGACGGTGGTGAATGACGTTGACGACGTTGACGGTGGTGAAGGAAGTTGACGACGGTGATGGTGGTGAAGGACGTTGACGACGGTGACGGTGGTGAAGGACGTTGATGACGGTGACGAAGAAACTGCGACGGTGGTGAAGGACGTTGCTGACGGTGACGAAGAAACTGCGACGGTGGTGAAGAGACTCTGGCGGTGGCGAAGAGACTGCGACCGTAGTGAAGAGACAGCGTTGGTGGAGGAGAAACACTGGAGAAACAGCGCTGGTCAGTTCACGCTTGGAGAAACAGCGTTTGGCATTTCTTTAGTGTGGTGTACTGTTTTTTTTTTTGGTCAACAGGAATTTGATTTGCATTTCATTGAAATTGATGGGCCAGGCCCAAACCAAATACCTAAACGGTACAACTCCAAAACACTAGAACTAGAGTGGGCTTGTTTTGGGGTCTGACCCAACTTGAAAAAAAAGCAAGGCTGAAGTACAAAGACTACAAATAGATAAAAAACAATGATTGGGTATAACAAGAGCACCCAAATTGAGTAAAAAAACCCTAGCCTCCGATACTTCACCAAAACTCAACAAGAATTTCAGATCGCACTCAACAAGAACCAAAGGAATCTCCAGCTTTTCCTTTTCATCCTCGACGATAAACAGGAAACCACAACAGATCAAGCTCTATTTCCACAAAGCTTGCGCATCCGTTACTAAAGCTCTTCGAAGAAACGGCGGAGGGCGGAGCAACCACGATCCATGGAGAAGGTTGTCTCGAGCAAGCGAAGCAATAACATGTGCACAGTTGTTCCCTTCACGCTTGGTCCAGGTAAAACTTGAATTGTGAAAAGATGTTCTAAGAGAGTATATATCTTCTATAATTCCTTCAATCTCCTTACGAACTGCTTGTCTGTTGCAGATCTCTATTAGGGTTTGATTATCTGATTCGAAGATGACTTGTTGAAGATTCAAGTTGACCGCTAGAGAAACAGCTTCTCTAAGGGATATGGCTTCGGCAATCAGAGGGGAAGTTGCAAAGAATCGGCTTGAAGAAGCTGCATCACAGTTTACTTTGACAAAGAGATCTTGAGGAGGTCTCCATTGAATTGTAGTAGTCTGTTTATGGATAGGTAGAGGTAGGTTGGATTGTTGAGCCACATTAGTCTTCAACATTGAAGATGCCAGAAACTCAAGACATTGAGTTTTGATCCAATGAAGAGTACTAATTGGGTTAGGAGCTTGATTGTTGAAAACCATCTCATTTCTAGCCTTCCATATAGCCCATAGAGTATAAAACATCCAAGATGATAGGTGATGGGTATTAGAGATAGGAGAGGTTAGTTCTTCTAGGATCCAGTTGTTGATTGATGAGAGGCCAACTGGAGAAGGAGGTTTGACAAATTGTAGCCCAAACCAAAGAGGTTTTGTCCAAGGACAAAGGAGAAAAATATGTTCTGCTGTTTCCATTTCCGTTGTACACACAGGGCAAATCTGAGGAATTGGAATTCTTTTCTTGCATAAATTCTCCCTAGTAGGTAGAATATTCTGACAGGTTTTCCAAATAAGGTGTTTGATTTTGTTAGGCACTATAGCCTTCCATATAATCTCCCATAAGCTACTAGGGACTCTGTGAGAAGTTGATGGTCTCGTGCAGGTAGTAATAGGAGAGGAATCTATAGTAGCCCTATAACCCGTTTTAGTTGAGTAAACACCATCCTTACTATGCGGCCACATAAGATAGTCAGATTGAGAGGACCAAGAAATAGGAGTTTTAACTGCTTCAATAGCACTAGCAGCAGTCAAATTTAATCTGAGAAGATTAAAATCCCACCTTCTATTAGAGTCAATCAAATCTGACACTGTTGTTGCAGTAGCACCTTGTTTTAAAATTGCTTTCCCTCCTGAACTTAGCCAATTATCTCTGGCTATGTTAATTTGATTTCCAGAACCAACATTCCACCTACCATTGTTCCTTAAGAAGTCCCTGCCTTGATACAGACTATTCCAAACCCAAGAAGCACCCCTAGCCTTAGATGCCTCCCAAAACGAGCAGTTGGGAAAATAGATAGCTTTTAATGTTAAAGCCCAATAAGAAGAAGAATCCTGGGCTAGTCTCCAGACCTGCTTTGATAAAAGAGCAGTGTTCAGTTTATTAAACTCTTTGAATCCCAAGCCTCCTTGATCTTTTGGGAGACATAGAGCTTCAAATCTCTTCCAATGAATACCATTATACTTCCCATTGGACTTCCACCAGAATTTAGCAACAGTTGATGTAAGAGAGTCACAAAAGGTTTTTGGTAGAGATAGAATAAACATGATGTAGCTAGGAATAGCTTGTATGACTGCTTTTATTAACACCTCTTTGCCTGCTTGATTGAGAAGATTTCCTTTCCAACCCTCCAGCTTGCTAATCACCTTGTCTTTAAGCCAGTTTAAGCTCTGAACCTTTGATCCACCCCACTCTGCTGGAATACCAAGATAATAACCAGGATTTGACCAAATGGGAATGTTTGAAATGGTTGAGACTCTTTCCTTAATATGATTAGACACTTTACTACCACAGATAATCCCAGACTTAGAAAGATTAATTTTCTGACCTGATGCACTTGTAAATAGATTCAGGATTTTGATGAGTTGGAAAACATTCTCTGTACTATCTGGTGAGAACAAGATAGCATCATCCGCAAAGAAGAGATGAGTTAGGTCTGGAGCATTGGGTGCTAGTTTAATGCCATGGAATTCCGCCCTCTCCGAAGCTTTTGTTATCATCCTTGATAGAACATCAAAGACTAAAATGAAGAGATATGGAGAGAGAGGATCACCTTGTCTGCCACCTCTCTTGGGGTAGACCTTTTTTGAAGAGAATCCATTGATTTGATAAGAATATGAGACTGAATTAACCAGTTGCATAATTAAGTTTACCCAGTTTTCATCAAAACCAAAAGCTATTAGAACTGATTGGAGAAATTCCCAATTCACCCTATCATATGCCTTGTTCATATCCAGCTTTATAGCAATACCACTACCACAATTACCTTGTTTCTTCTTAAGGAAATGGAAAGCCTCATGTGCCACTATCAAGTTGTCTTGAATTAATCTCCCTCCAACAAAAGCGCTTTGTTGAGGAGAGATGATTTTACCCATAATAGGTTTAAGTCTGGCAACTATCACTTTAGCAATTACCTTATACAAAAATGAGCAGCAACTAATTGGTCTTAGCTGAGTAATAGAGTCAGGAATAGGTACCTTAGGGATTAGAGCCACATTAGTAAAGTTAATACCATCCCCTAATCTGCCTTTGGTAAAAAATTCAGAAACTGCTTGAAATACATCTTCTTTAATAGTAGGCCAGTTCTTTTGGAAAAACAGACCATTTAATCCATCTGGGCCAGGAGCCTTATACGCCCCTAGATCAAAAACAGCAGCTTCTACCTCCTTGAAGACAGTAGGTCTTGTTAATATTGAGTTCATATCAGCAGTAACCAGCTTTGGAACTACATTCAAGCATAGTTGAATGTTGGAAGGAGTTTCATAGGAGTATAAATCATTATAGAAACTCCAAACCCCATCCATAACTTCAGATTGACCCTCCACCCACTGGCCTGAAGCATTTTTGATTCTGAGGAGTTTATTTTTGTCTCTTCTTTGCACTGTTGAAGCATGAAAAAATCTGGTGTTATTGTCACCCCAATTTAGCCACTTGACTCTAGATCTCTGACCCCAATAAATTTCTTCTTGCTTCCATAATCTATCCACTTCTTTTCTTGCAAAATGGACCCAATCCCAGTCAGTAGAAGCATGAGGTTTATTTAATTCACATTCAAGCTTTGAAGACAGAATTTTGATTTCCTTAGCACTATTTCTGAAGTTTTTCTGATGCCATTGCTTGAGGTGAGACGTGCACTTCTTGACTCTCTTATCCCAATTCTGCCAGGGATCCTCAACTGCACTAGTATCCCATCCTTTTGTGACTTCCAATCTACAATCCTCATTTTCTTCCCAAAAAGCTTCATACTTGAATGATCTACCACTAAGAATAGGTGGCTTGAGTTTAAACACTATAGGGGAGTGATCAGAACTCAGAATTGGAAGAGCTGTAGCTAGAGCATGTTGATATATGTTTCTCCAAGGCCAGTTTGCTAGAACTCTGTCTATCTTTTGTCTTGTAACAAATCCATCTCTTGGATTACTAAACCATGTATACTTGCACCCCTGAAGCCTAAGGTCCATAAGCCCAGTATCTTCAAGAAACTCATTAAAAAGTCTCATTCTAATTGGCTCAACTCCATTCAGACCATCTTTTTCAGCAGAGTTTGTCATTTCATTAAAGTTCAGCAGAGTTTGTCATTTCATTAAAGTCTCCAACACAACACCATGGATCATTGTTTAGAGGTCTGAGTCTAGCAATTTTTGCCCACAAATTCCTTCTATTCGCAAAAGTTGGATTACCATAAATGAATGACATCTGGAAACAATGACCTGATCTCCTTTCTTTAATAGCTGTATGAATATAGTTGGAACAGATTCTAAGATTTGTATCTCAAAATAATCATTCCAGAGAAGACAAAGTCCTCCTGAGATACCTTGAGATTCTACATAGAAAATTTGCTGGTATCTAAATCTTCTTTTCACTTTCTCTACTCGATCCTTATGTGCTCTGGTTTCCATAAGGAATATAATGGCCGGCTTGTGTTGTACCCCGAAAAATCCCGTTTAGGGTTCTTCAATGTACAACGTAGAAAATTGTGAAGCCGCCACCAATATTTTAGTTTTTAGACCAAAACATTGAAAAAAGGTCTTTTTTACAAGGCGGGTGGTCTTTTGAAAACTAGAGATATGGGTTCGGGGGTCGGTTAGGAATGGGGAAGGTATTAGCACCCCATTCCTCCTTTCTACTGAAAGGGAACCTCTAATTAAATTGTGTGGTTTTAATGTTTGATTTGAAGAACACCTAGATTTGCCTATTTTATTCTTATTTGAAGATGGATGGGAAATTAATGGAAAACTTATGTAAAGAGGGGGAAAAAGAGAGTTTTTTAGAAAAGAGCTCGACGGGGGTAACGACCCGCTCCTACGTATCTCCCGATACAATGGAGAACTCAGAGCTACGTAGTTCTGCCTTGGTTTTTGTTTTTTAACTTTTTAGGTGAGTTTTCGAAATAGGATGAGTACTAGCGAGTGATTAAACTAGCTAAGGCTATGGGTAATCACCGCTAAGTACTCAAAAGGAGTCGCTACCGCTAGTCAAACGAACTAAGGTTCTGGGTGACCGTTAGTAACAACTTGTTTTTATTTTCTTTTTGAAAGCCTTTTTTGAAAAGGATTGATTTGTTTGATGACCAAACTAGCAAAGGCTATGGGTGGTCATCGCTTATCGTTCTTTTCGGAGAAAGGACATCGATGTCAATAGCTAGACGAACTACGGTTCTGATTAGCTACTAACAACAATGGGTTTGAAAACATTTTTTGTTTGTTTTGAAAATGGAGGTTTTTTATTGTTGTGAAAGTGAAGATTTTTTTGATGCGCTTGACGAGAACATGTCTCGCTCCTACGTATCCCAAGTGGGAATCAAAGCAACGTAGTTCTTGTAAAAATGTTTTTTTGAAAAGGTTTTAGAAGTAGGGCGAGCGTTAGCGAATGATTAAACTAACAAAGGTTATGGGTAATCATTGCTAAGTACTCATGTGAAATTGAAGAGCGTTCATAGAGATCAAACTAACAAAGGTTATGGGTGACCTCCACTACTTGCTTATTTTTGTTTATTGAAAATGCTTTGAAAATTAATTGGTTTGGAAAAGAGTTTTTTAAAAAAATAAATAAATCATTTTCAATCGAATTCTATGTCCAAAACCAAAGGCAAAATGAATGAATGAAATTCAAACATATTCAACTAATCAAGCAATCATAAACATGTTGATCATCAATTAAGATTAAGCATGCCAATATAATCAAGAGATTTAATTGTCCAAGATGCAAGACAAAGTTCTCAAAACAATTGTATTTATGTGTGAAGGAGAATTGCTACACACGTTGGAAGCAATCTCAAGAGGGGCACATATGCCTCTATGCTACACATGTTGGTAGTCTTATAAGGGCACATGATTGTGTAAAAGGGTTTGTGCACAATTAAGTCAAGACATTCAAATGGCCTCAAGAACAAAGGAATACAATTGATCATAGGCATAGAGTATTCTCGGTTAGGTGAATGAACATGTGAGCGATGATGCATGATTAGGCAAGGAATGAATGAGCGTTATTGAATGCAATTTTGTTTGATTTTGAAGTAATTGACATGGCATGAATGCATGATCATTTGGTTATTGAATGCAAGACATGATATTAATGAATGCATGAACATTTAAGAATGAATGCAAGAATGAGTATATACAAAGATGCATGAGCGTACAAGAATGCATGAGCATTTGATTAATGAATGCATGGACAGGTGAGGATGCAAGAAGTATAAACAAGTAAGGATGCATGAGGTACTAACAAGTGAGAGTGCAAATGAATATGCAAGAGATATGAATATATGAAAAGGCATGGAGATTAAAACAAGAGAGTATGCAAGAGATACAAGCAAATGAGAATGCAAGAGAGTGAATAAGGTTTTATTTAAGTGCAAGTGTGTGAGAGTATGTCATAAAAAGTGGTAAAAATTTAGTTACCTTATTCTTAGGAAATGGTGAAATGTTTTGGTGTTTTTAGAGTCTTAGGAAAAAATGGTAAAAGTATTTTTGGGTTGATTTTATAAAGTTGAAAAGTTATAAATGTAAACTAGAAAATGTTTTGGGTCTTTTTGCAAGTTGATAAGTTGTAAAACTTTAAGTAAGAAGTTAGTGAAAAGTAAAGTAAAAATGCATGAGGTAAATGGTAATTATTTAATGAGATGGTAAAGTAAAAATGCATGAAGTGAATGGTAATTATTTAATGAGATGGTAAAGTAAAAATGCATGAAGTGAATGGGAAGTGGTAAAATCTTTTTATGTTTTAGTAAAAGGTTAATGAATGGTAAAGTAAAAAGTAAGTGAGTGGTTAAAACCAAAGTAGTAAAATATTTTTATGTTTTGGTAAAAAGTTAATGAATGGTAAAGTAAAAAGTAAGTGAGTGGTTAAAACCAAAGTAGTAAAATATTTTTATGTTTTGGTAAAAAGTTAATGAATGGTAAAGTAAAAAGTAAGTGAGTGGTTAAAACCAAAGTAGTAAAATATTTTTATGTTTTGGTAAAAAGTTAATGAATGGTAAAGTAAAAAGTAAGTGAGTGGTTAAAACCAAAGTAGTAAAATATTTTTATGTCTTGGTAAAAAGTTAATGAATGGTAAAGTAAAAAGGTAAAAAGTAAATAAACACTAAAACCAAGTTGAATCATATAGAGCAATCCTCTAACTTTGAGAAAAGTGCACTAGGCACTAGTGAGAATCAACTTGCCTATCATCAACAATGAGCAACAAGCAAACTAAAATGCAAAGATTAACTAAACACACCAAATAAGTTGAATCAACTAGAGCAATCCTCTCACTTTGAGAAAAGTGCACTAGGCACTAGTGGGAATCAATTTGCCTATCATCAACAATTTACAACAAGCAAACTAAGACACAAAAATGAATGGACACATAAACTAAATTGAGTCATTTCTAGCAATCTTCACCACTTAGGTTAAGGTGCACTAGGCACTAGTGGGAATCATATTGCTAAATCATCAAACAACAAAGGTAACATTTAACACTAAGATGAAATACTAGTAACAAGATTAAACATCACCAAACAAAGAACAACAACAAAATGAACTTGAAAATATTTTTAGATCTATAAGCATGTGAACCAAGGGAAACATAGATCCACATTTTATTTAATAAAGAAAACACCAAAATTAACACAAAGAAATATAGATCTATTTTTTGCAAGGATTTATATGATTAAGCAAAGAAGTGCAACAAAATCACATCAACCCTAATTTTTCATGATATGCGAAATGCTTAAACAACAAATTTGTGTATGAAATCTAGTGCAAAAATATGTAAAGATGCAAGGGAAATTATTCAAGTAGAAGAACAACTCCTTCAAGGCCAAGGACCCATCTCAAACACCCAAAGCTCCCTAAGTCTTTGTCAAAATGTTTGAAATGGATTCTCAAAGCAAACAACAATCAAGAAGGAGTTTGGAGTAGAGGAGGAATTATGCAAGAAAATTAAATATGAGGTGCAAAGCTTCAAGGATTACCTCAAAACTACAATGAAATGAAGAAGGAGATGATAAGCTCAAAAATCACTAGCTCTTAGCAATTTGATGATGCAACCTTGAAGAGAATGGGAGGAAAGATGGTGATCTAACAAGAAATGGAGGATTTGGTGGTTGATTTTTGAAGGGAATATGTGGAAGAGGGGAGGAAGGGGCTACGGCCTTGATGAGGGAAGGAGAGGGAGAGGAGGTGTGCTAGGGTTTTTGTGTAGGAGAGAATGAGCAAAAAGAGAAGACCTTAGGTGTGGGGATGAGGGAGTATTTATAGGATGAAATTAGGTCTAAGGGTAGTTTAGTCTTTGGCTTTGAGAGGTGCACTAGGATTAGACTTTAAATTTGAATGGAGGGTGGAGATGCATCATCACATGGATTGAGGGTGTTGAAGAAACACAAAAATGAGAGAGTGAGAGAGTGGGGGCGAAATTTAGAAGGAAAAAAAAAAGGGAAAAGAAAAAAAGAATTTCTTATTTTGGAAGAGATATTTTATGTGAGGTAGGGTTAAGGGTATTTTAGAGAAGAATTGTTACCAAAGAGGGAATTTTGGGTTTTCTTATGGATAGGTTAGTGTGAGTGAGTGGAGTAATTTACCAAAGAGGGTATAATGGAAGAGTGTGGAAGAAATTGGAGAGAGAGAGAGAGAATTCGTAGGTGGGGGGATAAGGAGAAAAAAAAACTTGTTTTTTTGGTATTTTGTCTTATTGAAGACACTTCCCTTTTTTGTTTTTGAAATTGAAAATTTTTTTTGGCATGGGAAATAATGGGAATGCAACTATTGAAAATGTGTCACATGCTTTTGGGCACCATAAAATATTCCCTCTAGTCACCTATGACAATAAAAATTGTCACTTAAAAATTGAGGAATATTTAATGGTCCCTTTTTATTTTTCTGTGCACTAAAAATGAAAAAATACATTTTTAATTATTTTGACTAGGGTTTTCTTCCTAAAAAATTGTACAAAAATTATCCTTGATAGAATAAAAATGTACTTTTTGAGGATGTGCATTTTTGGCGAGAAAATCATCTTTTGCGAAAAATGACCAAAATGCCCTTTTGATCATTAGAACCCTAATCCTTGTTCAAAATGCATTTTCTTTTCAAGAATTACTTCAAAACTCTAAAATGGCCCTAAAATCTAAAATGTATGCAAGAAATGATTTTTTTGCTGAGAAATGTCTCATTTTTCGAAAATGACCAAAATGCCCTTGGTCTTGAAAAACTCTGAAAATGCTATAAAAGGCAATGCAATGCATCCCTAATCCTAAGATGACTTTCAAAACTTTGAAATGCATGAATGATGGTCTTCATGACATTATGAATGAATGCTAAACCTTAACTTACTTATTTTTTGTTTGAAAATTAGGGTTTCGACCTAGGCGGACAAAATTAGGGTATGACAGCTGCCCCTCTTTATTTGGATTTTGACAAGGAATATGAATTGGCCGAAACATATTCCGAGGCAAAATAGAAATAAAGAATTCAGAAATTATACTGATTTTGTCTGCTTGGGAAAACCCGAATTTTCTCTCCTTTTTTTTACTTAAATGAAATGCCCGCCCTCAAAAAAGCAGGAAATAAAGCTATAAAGAAAGCAGTAAAGAAAGTAACCTGGATGGACACTTGGGTCCTGAAGGGATGCTTGGATCCTGAATGAACACTGGGGTTCTGAAGGGACGCTGGGGTCCTGAATTCGGAGGTTGCCTAAAAACCTTCTAACGGACTCTTGTTGAGTCCGAGCTTAGGGGTGGCCTTCTCGAGCGGCCGATCAACATCAGGTCCGGAACTGATTTGATCAAGGATGTCCATTATGCCTTAGGTTGACATAACTAATCCGAAGGACTTGACGAAGTCGGATGGATCCATCGCGTGCTCGTACACGATGTTGTGATCTGGATTGATGGAGTTCACTAACTCTGGGTTGATGGAGTTTACTAACTCTGGGTTGAGACTATCTAGTCTGAGGTAACTACTTCTATCTTGACTGGTACATGAAACGTATGCACTTGAATGCATATGAATGCAATGATTGACTTTGGTGGAATGCTTTTTCTGTTATTTCTTCGCTCTTCTGAGATACAAATTGAAAGTGTAATGCACTACTGTTTGATGCCATGAAGCGATGAATGGTATGAATGGTATGAGAATGATGAATGATATGAAGATGGTGTGTTCTTTTTATGTTCCGTTTTCTGCAATTTTTCTGTCTTTGTTTATGCTGTTTGTTTTCTTTAAGCAGCTTTCTTTTTTCTGCTTGTTTGCTTTTCTTGGTTTTTTTTTCTTTGACCAGCTTTCTTTTTTCTGATGATTTTGCCTGATCAGCTTTCTTTTTCTGATCATCTGCTTTTCTTTGTTTTCTTTTACTCTTTATGAAATGGGAATATGCAAATGTAGTGCTTTGATGTTTGATGCAAAGATTGATACTTGTAATGCAAGTGTCCGATGCAATGACAGTGATTCATGTTTTGATGAATGGAATGCTCTTTGTTTTTTTTTTCTGCTCATTTCTTTCTCTTTTCATGAAATGCGGGCATGCGAATGCAATGTTTCGATGAGTGGCATGAAGAAATGAACGATAATAGAATGACGAATGACATGGGGAGCCTTTGTGTTGCCTTGCATGTAATGCTTTGATGCAAGGACTTTGGTTCTTTCCCTTTTATGAAATGCAAACATTAATATGATGCAAATGCAATGAGATGGGATGACGTGTTTTTGCTTTTTTTTTTTGGCATAGGGACTTTCGGATTCTTGAGTGATCAATTCAAACGTCCTGATGACTATCTCGAATCTGTATTCGACTTAGCCCCCCATTTACTGAAAAGGAGATGATGTTTGATACAATGATGTTGAAATATTATGGAGTGCTTGTGTTTTTGCTTTTTCTTTCTTTATGATGCAATGCTTTGATGCTTGATGGAATGATTTTTTTCATCCGTTGTTTCTTTTTTGTTGCCTTCCATAAAATGATAATGTTGGCACGATGCAAATGAGACACTATGATGAACAAAATGGAACGCCCAAATGCATGAGGCGAAAAATACGATATGCATGATTAAACATTTTTGAGATGATGAGACGCGAGACTTTGGATGCAAAACAAAAGTGAAGGTGAATCTGGATCATTCTTTTTGAAAAAAACTAGTTTTGCTTAAAACTCTGGTGTTCTCAAGGTGTTTATTTATAAACAAGCTCACTTGTTTTCTCTTCCTTCCAATGACGACTGAATCTGAGATATCGCATGACTAACTTGTGTTCTCTCTCTTTGAAGCATTGTCTAGTAAGCATGCATAGGAGTGCAAATGTGAATGAATGAGTCAGTTAACTTGGAATTGGTTTAGGGTATGGATATTTATGGCAAGTGAAGAAATGACAGACATGGTTATTGCCGAAGTTTATGAGGGGTCAAGAGATACAAGATTGCCCCAATTCACGTCTTTGACGAATGAATAACTTGCCCCTGTCTAGTGGTGACAACAACTAGGGGTGTAGAAGATGATGAATTGGGAATGCTTCGGCTTTTGAAATGAAAGGTTCAAAAGAGATTTTGTCTCACCCCACAAAGTTCGATGTTGCCCCAGTCATAACAAGGACAAAGCTGCCCCAGTTAGAATGACAAGGCCTTGTTTAGGATAGTGAGTTGAGAGATTGCCCCGGTGAGGTTTTTTATGGGAATGAATAAGGTGAAGGAGTGGGAATGCACTTGCCCCGCTTTGGAAGTATCGACAATTGGAATGACATGGGATGGGCATTTGAACAGACTTTCCCAAGACCAGGGTGGGTGGGTGGTGAAGAGAATGCCCCAACTTTTGAATCTGAGTGACGTTCTCAGTGCAAATATTTGGTTCTCTACTGATGTCTTGACTTTTGGTGTGAAAGAAACCTCACTTGGTGATCACTAAACCTTGTTTTAATGCAGTTTGAAGCTGTTTTGGAGTGCAAGTCCCTCTTTTATTTTGTCAGCTTTCTTTTTTCTGACTGTTTTTTTTTTTGATCAGCTTTCTTTTTTCTGATTGTTTTTTTTTTTTTTTTTTGAGCCGACACATTGTAGACAGATAAACTTAGTTGTCCTAAGATTAAAACTTGAGAGAACGAAAGCAAACGGTCATTGATCGGACTGGACATTTCAGGATTGTGGTGTTTCGTGGAGGAGGGATAATTGGGCTTATCGAAGTGTTTGAGGTTGATGGGAGGATGATTTTTTATCGGCATTGATTTGACGGTTAATGGTCTATGAGGGTTAAATGGCTTGATAGGGTGTTTGGAAATTTTATTCCTGGCTAAGGGTTTGTGAGGGACGGGATGTCGAGGTCAAATGAAAGTGTTTGCGGTTTATGGAAGGGGGTGTATGGGAATGATGAAGTGTTTGAAGGTTTATTGAGACAAGGATCTCTTGTGTTTTGTGGTAACATGTATCAACTCACTACTTACATTTCTGTTGTATTTTTCTTTTGATTTTGGGATTTTCCCTTTTTGAATTTTTTTTTTTGAGCTTGGGTGAACTGATAAAGAACGATGCACTGTTTTTTTTGGTGATCCTTGTCTAAGGTGACTTTTGGATTTTTGGTTTTTTTTTTTTTTTGGCTTACGGTGGGTAGGAAAGGGATTTTCAGGGATTTTGGGTTTTTGAGGGTATGGCCAAACATCATTTCAAATCCCGATTGCTTATTTCTGTAAGACTTAACTTTGGAACAATAATTTATCTACCTTCATGTGCTTGCACTTTTCTTTGCATTTTTCTTTCTTTTTTTTTTGTGCCCTAACTTTTGCCTGGACCGCTCTTTGCGAGTTTTCAATCCACCGGGTGCTTTTTTTGCCTAGGGCGCCCTTTGCGGGTTTTCAACCTAGCGAGCTTATTTTCTTGTTTATTATATTATTTTTGGAAGACTTGCACTCAAGGTATATGATATTGACAAGGAAACTTAGTGATCACAGACTTGCCCCAGCATGGAGGACTTAAAGTGTTAAAATGAACCAAAAAGTCAAGTATGCACTGATAGGGGAGAATATGCGCTTTATGGGTGGACGGGGCGGGATTAGACTTGGATGGTGATGATGACAAGGAAGGAAACTGACTGACTCAAACAAGAGAAATTGCACGCGTCATGCACGTTCACTATAGGAATGCTTCACAGAGAGTCAACATTAGTTAGAGCAATGAATTGATGAGCTGCGTCAGTTTTTTTTGTCATGGAATGGATGGGGTGTAGTGCTTTTGAAAGACATGCAAATGAGCTATTGATTTGAAAAACTGAGTGCCTTGGAACACCTTGAGTTTGCAACCAAGTAAGGATAAACTTTTTCAAAAAGGATGATTGTTTTGCAAGAACGTCTCGCTTCTCATCACAACTTTTATTTTATGCAATGAATGAATGAACAAATTATGATATGCAAGTATGATGCAAATGCGTGGAGAACGACTACTCGAAAAGTGTGGCCTATTCTAAATTATTTTGTTGTTTTTAATGCAAGACAAAATATGGAATACCAATGCGAATGATGCAAGAATGATGCCCCCCTTTTTTTCATAATGATTTTTGATTTTTTTTTATTTTTTAGAGGCGAGACAAGATGCGAAATGCCAATGCCCCTTTTTTGAATGATGAGAGATGCAAGAATGGTGATATGAGGCAACTGATTGTCGTTACCCTGAGTAACTTGCCTGAAACATTGAGTGGATCCTGACTCAATACTTCACACAATGTACTGAAACGTTTCGACAATTAGTTGACTCAATTTAATTTCCTACTTGAAATTAAAACACGTGAGACTGGGTCAAAGTGCTCTGACATCGTAGAGTAACATCTCAAATTTGTAGTCGACAAACAAATTTGAGACATTACCCTTCGTCGTTCAAAGGTGTACTTCTATCCATTAAGCCATCACATGAGAAATTTTTCTTTGTTTCGAAAGGATGCATGCAGGGAGAAATGATGTATTCGAGCAAAGTGATGAGGTTAATGAAATGATGCATGAGTGCCACATTGACACGATGTCCGTATTATTTGATGATGATTTTTTTATACATGCACCCGGATGAATGTGATGCTTATGCAATGTGGATGATAATTGCTTCCTGTTTTATTTTGTTTTTATGCAATGAATGAAATGCATGATACTCACAATTATTTTTAACGCGTGGAAATGCATGCAAAATGAAACGTTCAAATGTTTATTTTTTATGCCATGAAAAAGGGAAAAGGGGTACATGCGATGCATTTTTCTAAATTCTAGTAGAAAACATACATTTTTGGATTTTTGTTTATTTGTTATGATATGAAAGAGAAAAAAAATAATGCATACAGAAAATGGTTCATTTGAGCTAAGGCTGCATGCAATATTGATGTGATGCCCACCTTTATTTGATGACAGCTTTTGCATAATCAAGGATGAATGAAATGCGATATGGATGATAGCTGCTTCTGGTTTTCATTTTTCTTATGCAATGAAATGAAATGCGTGATGCTAGCAATTACTTTCCTAATGCATGAGAGATATTGAAGGAAGGTGCATGTGAGATGAGACGTTAATGCTTATTTTTGATTTGCGACACAGAGAAGTATTAATGCGATGATGTGATATGGATGGACGACGGAATGAGTGGTTGAATGAATGAACGAATGTGCATTTTGAATGAGGATACCGTAAATTGCATCACTTGATGATTTTTCATGATTATGAATGAATGAAATACCATAGGGATGGTAATTGTTTTTTTTCCAAAATTTTGTTTTATGTAATACATGATGCCATGATGCAAAGTGCGGATGATGAGGATGCTTTTTCATGTTATTTAAAGAAAGATATTTACAGGTGGGGATTTGAAAATTTAGGGCAGTATACCATATATGCCACCTCACATAGGTATTTATGAAAGAGAAGGAAAAATATATTCTTTTTGATTTTGTTGTTTTTTTCGAAAATCGTTGAAAGAAAAGAACTTAGCTAAATGTGATAATGCAACACACAATTTGGAAAAGCCCTTGTGACCTAAAAAGAGGTGAGACCTACGATCTAGGGCAATCTATGGGGTAATCCTTCCACATGGCTCTATTCACTCCCCCACAAGGCCACCAGAGCCACAGTCTCTTTCACAAAATTCCCCACAAATGCAGCAAACTGCTAGGTGTGAGGCATCATGAAAGAGCACAACTCTGGTTGAAACTTTCGCAAGTAGCCAAACGGACAAAGGTCCTGATGGGCTCCCACTACTCGAATCCACTCTCCTAAGTTTTTGCAGACCTGGGTTATGGTCCCACTCAAAATATGTAATCACAAGGTGCATGTGTAGTGTGTGTCAAGGGCATTTTCCCTAGCGCTACCCCACCTGCAAATGAAAACCAGACCAGTCCAGAAAACAGCAATCAATATCAAGTCATCTACCCTAGGGTTTCATTCCTAAGATATCTATAAACAAGAATATTGCTTACCTTTAGAAGAGGAGCCACGAAGAGGGGACATGAGAGAATATGGGGAAATGCATGAACATAAGCAAATAAAAGAAGAGGAGTAGAAGAAGACAAATACCTATGCTTACAATTAATTATAAGAAAGAAAGGCAAACAAGATATTAATCAAATCACAACACATTGAACCACACGTTTTAGTTAGTTAGGCTTGACCCTCGTCTTTTTGAAAAAGGGTCCCCAGTGAAGTCGCCAGCTGTTGTACCCCGAAAAATCCCGTTTAGGGTTCTTCAATGTACAACGTAGAAAATTGTGAAGCCGCCACCAATATTTTAGTTTTTAGACCAAAACATTGAAAAAAGGTCTTTTTTACAAGGCGGGTGGTCTTTTGAAAACTAGAGATATGGGTTCGGGGGTCGGTTAGGAATGGGGAAGGTATTAGCACCCCATTCCTCCTTTCTACTGAAAGGGAACCTCTAATTAAATTGTGTGGTTTTAATGTTTGATTTGAAGAACACCTAGATTTGCCTATTTTATTCTTATTTGAAGATGGATGGGAAATTAATGGAAAACTTATGTAAAGAGGGGGAAAAAGAGAGTTTTTTAGAAAAGAGCTCGACGGGGGTAACGACCCGCTCCTACGTATCTCCCGATACAATGGAGAACTCAGAGCTACGTAGTTCTGCCTTGGTTTTTGTTTTTTAACTTTTTAGGTGAGTTTTCGAAATAGGATGAGTACTAGCGAGTGATTAAACTAGCTAAGGCTATGGGTAATCACCGCTAAGTACTCAAAAGGAGTCGCTACCGCTAGTCAAACGAACTAAGGTTCTGGGTGACCGTTAGTAACAACTTGTTTTTATTTTCTTTTTGAAAGCCTTTTTTGAAAAGGATTGATTTGTTTGATGACCAAACTAGCAAAGGCTATGGGTGGTCATCGCTTATCGTTCTTTTCGGAGAAAGGACATCGATGTCAATAGCTAGACGAACTACGGTTCTGATTAGCTACTAACAACAATGGGTTTGAAAACATTTTTTGTTTGTTTTGAAAATGGAGGTTTTTTATTGTTGTGAAAGTGAAGATTTTTTTGATGCGCTTGACGAGAACATGTCTCGCTCCTACGTATCCCAAGTGGGAATCAAAGCAACGTAGTTCTTGTAAAAATGTTTTTTTGAAAAGGTTTTAGAAGTAGGGCGAGCGTTAGCGAATGATTAAACTAACAAAGGTTATGGGTAATCATTGCTAAGTACTCATGTGAAATTGAAGAGCGTTCATAGAGATCAAACTAACAAAGGTTATGGGTGACCTCCACTACTTGCTTATTTTTGTTTATTGAAAATGCTTTGAAAATTAATTGGTTTGGAAAAGAGTTTTTTAAAAAAATAAATAAATCATTTTCAATCGAATTCTATGTCCAAAACCAAAGGCAAAATGAATGAATGAAATTCAAACATATTCAACTAATCAAGCAATCATAAACATGTTGATCATCAATTAAGATTAAGCATGCCAATATAATCAAGAGATTTAATTGTCCAAGATGCAAGACAAAGTTCTCAAAACAATTGTATTTATGTGTGAAGGAGAATTGCTACACACGTTGGAAGCAATCTCAAGAGGGGCACATATGCCTCTATGCTACACATGTTGGTAGTCTTATAAGGGCACATGATTGTGTAAAAGGGTTTGTGCACAATTAAGTCAAGACATTCAAATGGCCTCAAGAACAAAGGAATACAATTGATCATAGGCATAGAGTATTCTCGGTTAGGTGAATGAACATGTGAGCGATGATGCATGATTAGGCAAGGAATGAATGAGCGTTATTGAATGCAATTTTGTTTGATTTTGAAGTAATTGACATGGCATGAATGCATGATCATTTGGTTATTGAATGCAAGACATGATATTAATGAATGCATGAACATTTAAGAATGAATGCAAGAATGAGTATATACAAAGATGCATGAGCGTACAAGAATGCATGAGCATTTGATTAATGAATGCATGGACAGGTGAGGATGCAAGAAGTATAAACAAGTAAGGATGCATGAGGTACTAACAAGTGAGAGTGCAAATGAATATGCAAGAGATATGAATATATGAAAAGGCATGGAGATTAAAACAAGAGAGTATGCAAGAGATACAAGCAAATGAGAATGCAAGAGAGTGAATAAGGTTTTATTTAAGTGCAAGTGTGTGAGAGTATGTCATAAAAAGTGGTAAAAATTTAGTTACCTTATTCTTAGGAAATGGTGAAATGTTTTGGTGTTTTTAGAGTCTTAGGAAAAAATGGTAAAAGTATTTTTGGGTTGATTTTATAAAGTTGAAAAGTTATAAATGTAAACTAGAAAATGTTTTGGGTCTTTTTGCAAGTTGATAAGTTGTAAAACTTTAAGTAAGAAGTTAGTGAAAAGTAAAGTAAAAATGCATGAGGTAAATGGTAATTATTTAATGAGATGGTAAAGTAAAAATGCATGAAGTGAATGGTAATTATTTAATGAGATGGTAAAGTAAAAATGCATGAAGTGAATGGGAAGTGGTAAAATCTTTTTATGTTTTAGTAAAAGGTTAATGAATGGTAAAGTAAAAAGTAAGTGAGTGGTTAAAACCAAAGTAGTAAAATATTTTTATGTTTTGGTAAAAAGTTAATGAATGGTAAAGTAAAAAGTAAGTGAGTGGTTAAAACCAAAGTAGTAAAATATTTTTATGTTTTGGTAAAAAGTTAATGAATGGTAAAGTAAAAAGTAAGTGAGTGGTTAAAACCAAAGTAGTAAAATATTTTTATGTTTTAGTAAAAAGTTAATGAATGGTAAAGTAAAAAGTAAGTGAGTGGTTAAAACCAAAGTAGTAAAATATTTTTATGTCTTGGTAAAAAGTTAATGAATGGTAAAGTAAAAAGGTAAAAAGTAAATAAACACTAAAACCAAGTTGAATCATATAGAGCAATCCTCTAACTTTGAGAAAAGTGCACTAGGCACTAGTGAGAATCAACTTGCCTATCATCAACAATGAGCAACAAGCAAACTAAAATGCAAAGATTAACTAAACACACCAAATAAGTTGAATCAACTAGAGCAATCCTCTCACTTTGAGAAAAGTGCACTAGGCACTAGTGGGAATCAATTTGCCTATCATCAACAATTTACAACAAGCAAACTAAGACACAAAAATGAATGGACACATAAACTAAATTGAGTCATTTCTAGCAATCTTCACCACTTAGGTTAAGGTGCACTAGGCACTAGTGGGAATCATATTGCTAAATCATCAAACAACAAAGGTAACATTTAACACTAAGATGAAATACTAGTAACAAGATTAAACATCACCAAACAAAGAACAACAACAAAATGAACTTGAAAATATTTTTAGATCTATAAGCATGTGAACCAAGGGAAACATAGATCCACATTTTATTTAATAAAGAAAACACCAAAATTAACACAAAGAAATATAGATCTATTTTTTGCAAGGATTTATATGATTAAGCAAAGAAGTGCAACAAAATCACATCAACCCTAATTTTTCATGATATGCGAAATGCTTAAACAACAAATTTGTGTATGAAATCTAGTGCAAAAATATGTAAAGATGCAAGGGAAATTATTCAAGTAGAAGAACAACTCCTTCAAGGCCAAGGACCCATCTCAAACACCCAAAGCTCCCTAAGTCTTTGTCAAAATGTTTGAAATGGATTCTCAAAGCAAACAACAATCAAGAAGGAGTTTGGAGTAGAGGAGGAATTATGCAAGAAAATTAAATATGAGGTGCAAAGCTTCAAGGATTACCTCAAAACTACAATGAAATGAAGAAGGAGATGATAAGCTCAAAAATCACTAGCTCTTAGCAATTTGATGATGCAACCTTGAAGAGAATGGGAGGAAAGATGGTGATCTAACAAGAAATGGAGGATTTGGTGGTTGATTTTTGAAGGGAATATGTGGAAGAGGGGAGGAAGGGGCTACGGCCTTGATGAGGGAAGGAGAGGGAGAGGAGGTGTGCTAGGGTTTTTGTGTAGGAGAGAATGAGCAAAAAGAGAAGACCTTAGGTGTGGGGATGAGGGAGTATTTATAGGATGAAATTAGGTCTAAGGGTAGTTTAGTCTTTGGCTTTGAGAGGTGCACTAGGATTAGACTTTAAATTTGAATGGAGGGTGGAGATGCATCATCACATGGATTGAGGGTGTTGAAGAAACACAAAAATGAGAGAGTGAGAGAGTGGGGGCGAAATTTAGAAGGAAAAAAAAAAGGGAAAAGAAAAAAAGAATTTCTTATTTTGGAAGAGATATTTTATGTGAGGTAGGGTTAAGGGTATTTTAGAGAAGAATTGTTACCAAAGAGGGAATTTTGGGTTTTCTTATGGATAGGTTAGTGTGAGTGAGTGGAGTAATTTACCAAAGAGGGTATAATGGAAGAGTGTGGAAGAAATTGGAGAGAGAGAGAGAGAATTCGTAGGTGGGGGGATAAGGAGAAAAAAAAACTTGTTTTTTTGGTATTTTGTCTTATTGAAGACACTTCCCTTTTTTGTTTTTGAAATTGAAATTTTTTTTTGGCATGGGAAATAATGGGAATGCAACTATTGAAAATGTGTCACATGCTTTTGGGCACCATAAAATATTCCCTCTAGTCACCTATGACAATAAAAATTGTCACTTAAAAATTGAGGAATATTTAATGGTCCCTTTTTATTTTTCTGTGCACTAAAAATGAAAAAATACATTTTTAATTATTTTGACTAGGGTTTTCTTCCTAAAAAATTGTACAAAAATTATCCTTGATAGAATAAAAATGTACTTTTTGAGGATGTGCATTTTTGGCGAGAAAATCATCTTTTGCGAAAAATGACCAAAATGCCCTTTTGATCATTAGAACCCTAATCCTTGTTCAAAATGCATTTTCTTTTCAAGAATTACTTCAAAACTCTAAAATGGCCCTAAAATCTAAAATGTATGCAAGAAATGATTTTTTTGCTGAGAAATGTCTCATTTTTCGAAAATGACCAAAATGCCCTTGGTCTTGAAAAACTCTGAAAATGCTATAAAAGGCAATGCAATGCATCCCTAATCCTAAGATGACTTTCAAAACTTTGAAATGCATGAATGATGGTCTTCATGACATTATGAATGAATGCTAAACCTTAACTTACTTATTTTTTGTTTGAAAATTAGGGTTTCGACCTAGGCGGACAAAATTAGGGTATGACAGCTTGTAGTCACTGATGAGGCTCTTTAGCTCTCTATTTGTCGAGGACGCCGCCAATCCTCGACAATTCCAGCTCACACAAGTCATTTGGAGGTAGGGGCATGGGATGGCCCGCCTCCTCAGCCTCAGAATTGTTGTTTGTTTCATCACCATCAGCATTGTAGTACCCAGACTGCTGAAAATTAGTTCCTGCAGAATTCTGTTTTGCTCTTTTTGATGTAGTGGCAACCATTGCCAAACTGTGTTCTAACTCCCTTTTTTTCTGCAGGTTTAGTCCATTGCTCAAAGTTGCTGCCAGCTCATATTCATCATGACGTTGCATAGTATAATCACCTTCTACAACTGAGGCTTCCTCCGGAGGATACTCCACAAAATAGTCATGATTATCCCCTTGAATCAGCTTTGGGGGATTTCTTGGAATGCAACAGAATGCATTACTAAATTGCTGATTTCTGCTTCTGCTCCCTCCAGTTACCATCCTGTTATACAATGCTGGCTTCTCCTTTTGTGTAAGTAGCCTAATGTTATCTCCAACCTCTTCAACTAGTTGAGGATTATACAGTTGTCTGGGTGTAGCTTTGCCAAGTTGAATTCTTACTCCTTGCATTATTTCCTCAATTTCTTTTTCTGCTTTGCTCTGTTCAGCTCTTTCCAACTCCTGGAGTTTTTTCCTTCTGTTCTGCAGGTCAACCTTAACTTTCATCTGTGCACGGTGGATTTCCACTAGACTTTGATGGGATGTGTCATATAACATATGCTGCTTCTGTAAGTTCCTGAATGCTGCTAGCTCTTCATCATCAAGATAAGCTTCATATGGCATGTCAGAGTCAGTTTCAGGTATGTCAATGGGATAGTCCACACTGGCTTTGTTTCTAGCATTAAAATTCTGTTGAGGTTGACCTTTTAGGATAGCAGTGGACCCTGATGCATCAGCACAATTTGCCACCATTTCTGCCCAGTTTCTTCTTACTCTTTCCCTAATTATTTCCTCATCTTCCTCTTGTTCTTCCTGACCCTGTTGGTAGTAGCTAGGGTACTCTTCTTCATCCTTCTTTGCTTGAAATTTATGCGTTGAGTTCTTTGTTGAGTCACCATACTGCTGTTTGTGTTCTCTGAGAATGGCAGTGATTGTCTTAGATGGTTGTGCTATTATTGATTGGCTATACTTTGGGATAGAGCTACAATGATAAGACATCAGCCTCGGGATTTTACAGTATTTCTGTTCATGTCCCATACAGCCACAGTTAATGCATAAATCTTGCATTCTCTCATATTTGTAGTGCACCCAAAGCGTTGGCAGATTTTGTCTGGGTATCCAACATCCAGCAGGTATAGGCTTTGTTACATCAATGAGAATTCTAGCTCGTAAGAAAGTCCTAAGGAGTCTTCCCTCTAGAATGGACTCTTCAATGTGTATCACCTTCCCCACTTTCTGAAGTATTGTAAGACCATTAGAACTATTCAAAAACTCCATTGGGAGGTTGTGAATCTGGATCCAGAAGGGATTCCAGTCAAATATTATTTCCTCTGTTGTAGTAGATGGGTTCCAATATTGAAGACACATCAAGTGATTCATAAAGTACCAAGGTCATCTTTTCATGATTTCTGTGCAATCCTTCTCAGTCTCAAAAGTGAATAAGTATTTATTCTTACCCATTTCTGATATTTGTAGATTCTGTGTTGAAGACCATGCTTTAGCTATGATACTCTTGACTGCAACCTTATTCTAAGATTTGTTGGTGTACAGCTGCCCAACTAACGTTCGCTTAGTCAGATCTGCATTGTCTTCACCAGCAGGGACTAGCAGCTCACACATTTCTGCAGAGTTAACACTGTTTTGGGCCGGTCTACGAGAAGAACCTGAAGCCATTAGATCTGGACTGCTGCTATATCAGAAAAATCTGAAGTGGATTGAAGCTGGATTAATGTTGTAGCATACAACTCAGTGTTGAGTTTTGTTGAACCAAGGAAACTGTCTGAAGCTAGATATGCAGCAAACTCTTAGTAGCTTAGATGCAATAGAAGATATCAAGCATATTGCAAGATTGATTTGTTTTGACTCTTTTTGTGCCTTTTTGAATATTTTCAAAGGATTGGGTATGTATGAAATGCTCTGTTTGTAGGGTTTTTTTTTCCTGCGTGTTTTCAAAGGACTGGGTATGTAAGAAAAGCTCTGTTTGAGGGGTTTAAAGTCTTGTTTGTGTATGTAAGATCTGCTCTGTTTGTAGGGTTTAAAGATTTGTTGTCTTGTATGTTAAAATTTGTCTCCAAAAGAGTAGGTTTCATTAAAGAGATGCTAATACTGACGAGCCCAGAAAGTGGGTGGTGAAGTAGTTGTACCAGGTAGGTGGGATGGAGTTATGGAAGCTGGTAGGAATGAGTAATGGCGATGGATTAAATGCAACAATACAGTTGCTTCCTAGATGGAAACTAACCCTCAATGGGAACAAAAAACCCTAAACCCTAACAGAGCCATACGGGTGACGTCACATAGCCCTGATATGCTAAATGTGTGGTGTACTGTTTAAGTTACCGATTATTAAATTAGGATTACCGGATCCCACTTTTTTTTACTAAATGGACCGGAAGAGTATTTGGTATGGGCTTTTATTAACAGTCCAGTATGGTTTTTGGTATGGTACCGGTATACGAGTACTTTTGCACACCCCTAGAGGTTAGGGGTGAGCCTAACCGTATTAAATTTTGATCGGGTTGTTTTATCCGCTCTAACTCAGTGACTAATCCTTCGCTCATTGTAGATGTCTCGAGGGGCAGGACAGCTAGCCCAGAGTTTTAACGCTGCTCCGTACTCAATGCGGGATCGAACCCCGACCCTTCGTTAAGGGAAGTTCAGTCCCAACCACTGAATCTCACGCTCTGGGTTAACAAATCCAATAAGTTATGGGTCAGTTTAAAACCCGATTTAATTAGGACGAAACGAATTATCCCAAAATCTACTTTCAATCTAATAAAAACATATGTTAGCACATTACATTTTTAGAACCAAATTTTGACATTTGTCACAATTTAGGGGCAAAATAGACAATTCATCACATAAAGACAAACGCTACACTGCCGCAACAGTACGCTACAGTGCACATTCGGACGCGCTACAGTACCAATTTTGACGCGTTACAGTACGCTACAGTACCAATAGAGTTTTTTTAAACTTTTTGGTTAAAAACTGATTTTTTTATAAAATATTTTTTTTAAAAAGAAATAAAAAATTTTAAATTTTTTTTATTCACTGTTTTTTAAAAAAAAAATTAAAAATTGTTTGTCAATATTTTTATAAAAACAATTAGTCACTATAAATCAATTATTCACTATATTTAGAATCTACTCAGATTACTAAAATTAGTAAAACAATTAGTCACTATAAATCAATTAGCCACTATCCATTGTCAAAAAAAGAATTGTAAAAAACTTTAACCCGTACCAAAAATTACAAAATAACTACTAAAACTAATCAATTTAACTATTTTTGTTAAAATCAATCAATTTAACCACTACCAAAAATTATCAAATAACAATTTTATAATTACTAAAAAGTAGTAAAATGCCAACGGGAGTGCAAACGGGAATGCCAACGGGAGTGCGAACGGGAGTGGCAACGAGAGCGCCAACCGGAGTGGCAAAGAAAGCGCCAACAGGAGAGGCAACGGCCGGGAGTGGCAACGATAGAGGGAAAACAAAGTGAGGGACAAAAAACTGATTGAAAACTTCAATCAGAAGCTGCAACAGACGCAGCAAAAGGACAAAAAATAGCAGAATTTTAAAAACTTTTTTTTCAGTTTTTCTTTCCATAAAATGATCACTTTTTTGTCAGTTTTTTTTTACTAAAAACATAATGTTTTTTAACTATTTCTATAATTTACTCCAACTACTAAAATTAATCAATTTAACTACTAGCAATTGTAAAAAAAAAACTATACCATTAACAATAGTTTCAAAATTATTTATTCCAAAAAAATAAATTATTAAATTAATATTACACTCAATAATTAAATAATTTAAAATTTACTATTTATTATAATCTCTATTAAAAGTACTAAAATCAATCAAATTTTTCATGTAATAAATAAAATCAATCTAACCACTAACAATTGTAATATTAAATCATATAGAAGAAAAGGAGAAACATGTGGCAACAGGATCGACAACGAGAGACTGACAACGAGGTCGACAACGAGAGCTGCAACGGGAGTGCCAACGGGAGTGCCAACAAGAGAGCGAACGAGAGCGCCAATGAGAGTGCCAACAAGAGAGGGAACGAGAGCGACGGGGCTGCATATTTTACCTTTTACTCCACTATTAATATTATAAGAAGATACCGACTTTGTTTTAACTTTTTGCAACACAACTATTTTAGTAAATTCACCGCTAAAAAACAAAATTTGCAACACAACGAGAGCGGCAATGCGAGACTGGCAATGAATCAACAATGAGAGCGACAACGGGAACTGGAGTGGGAACGAGAGAGACAATGAGAGCGTCAACGTGGGTGCATATTTTAAAAATCTTATTTTCTTTTTTCTTCATTTTTACTCCATTTAAAATTTATTATTTACTATAATCTCTCTATTAAAACTATTCAAATCAATCAATTTAACCACTAAGAAGTATTATATAAATACAACTTTAGCCACTACTAAACTTTACAAAATATCTTACTTATAATTAAACGAATATGATTTAATTAATATTAAATCATATAGAAAAATAAGAGTTAACATGTGGCAACGGGAGCGACAACGAGAGACTGGCAATGGTAGCTGCAACGGGAGTGGCAACCAGAGAGGTAATGAGAGCGTCAACGGGAGGGACAACGAGGATGCAAATGGGAGTGTCAACGGGGATGCATATTTTACCTCTAATGTCTAAATACATTATTACGGATCAATGTATTTCTGATTGTCAATCTCCTTTAATTTCTTCGACTCAATATAATTTTCATTTGTATCTTATATGACATAATACATTTTGGACATTGTTCACAACTTATGATTATCTTTCAAATTACTATTATGACTTCATGACAATACACCGATCATACAGAATCACCCGTGCGTATGCACGGGTAAAATACTGGTATAAATAATATAATTTTTAAAAATGTTACTATTTCAATTACATATTTTATATTTGACGATGAAATTTAATATATAAATCTAGTAAAACATCTATAAGAAATGTTGATGCGTGTCCAAATTTATTAAAAATACATAAATTTTAGCACCAAACTACTTATTTAACTTTAACATCTAATTAATTAGTACATAATATATATATATATATATATATATATATATGGCTATCTATATTGGGGACGGGTTGGGTAACCCGAGGGTCAACTCAAACCCATCCTAACCTGAAATGGGTTACTACTTGAGACGGTCTCATTTGTCCATTGTTTGTTTGGGACGGGAAACCCAAAATTATCTTTGTCTCTTAAAAGAAATAGATTTTGAGTCTTTGACACTTCCATTACCATAGTTTTTGGAAGTGTAATAAAATATAAGATTTAAGTTATATCATGTCAAAAAAAATGATTAAAGTTATATATACTATTGATTTTTTGTGTAAGAGATTTATTACAACATCGGTTAATTACAAAATGACACGTCATTAAAAATGTTAAACTTTGTTTTAATCATCTTAAAAGTCGCTCATACCATGGTTTTTAGATTGCTTGATAGTGTAAAAAGTTTTACAATGAAAGTGTATGTCAATTTTTGTCCAAAAAAAAGTGTATGTCAATTAAATCCTAAAATATATAAATGCATATAATGGATTTATACACCCGAAACTATATAATAAATTTTTTCATTTTTTTGATAAATGGTGAGGATCTCAACCATCTCGTAGTTACAGCTCAAATTGTAGTTGCAGGAACATTTGATATGTTTGGGGGCAGGTTCGAGCTCCTTGTTCTCGACATTTAGTATGTTTGAGTTTCGTTAATAGGATCTTTAGAACCCAAAAGTGGATTCCAACCCATCTTACTTGCTCGTGAAACCCATCCTACTTGCTCGTGAAAATATAAGAAGGGAAATAAACAACTATCATGAAAGAGTAAAATAATAACATTGGAGGGAGCGTATATTATGATAGGGATTTTAAAATGAGACTCTGTTGGGAGGGAGAACCACACGGGCCGGTGATAACTCCATTTTATATAGAGTTATTTATACATCTAAACCTAAATAAATTGCTCAAATTCAAGTAACTTAAGTGTTAAATATAAGTCCATAAATAAAATAACAACATTCTAAGTTTCAAAGAGGGTTAAGTAATGATTTAAGCATTTTGTATATATATTGGTATGTTTGATGTGTTTGTTCAGTGCACCTGCAGTTGAGGCATCTGCACCAAGAAACAACAGTGCACCTGCACTTGATGCAGCTGCACCAGATTAAGACAGTGCACCTGCACTTAATGCTCCTGCACTGAAAATAGATTTCAAATGCAAGAAGCACCATAAAATCATACCAATGCACCAGCACTTCACTGATGACATCATGCTTAGTCATGGAGCACATGCAACTTGCAAATTTCGGCGCCTACCATAGAAGTTAGCTTTGAAGAGTTACTCACTTATGGACACTTGGCCATCCATTAGTGGACCTCCGTTTGTGTTTGAGTGTTTGATTCAATCTACTGTCTGAAGTTCAGAAACTTAACCATAGTTAACTTCTCAAAGTTAACTTAATCTCCAAGGAAGTCTCACCTTTTGAAGGCTATAAAAGGACCCTCACTTCTCATTTGTAAACACACCTCAAGATATCAACAAGATATCCTTAGAATTAGTTTTAGATAGTTTTTAAGTTTCGGGAAGGTATGGAAGGAATCGACAACTTCTTTCTTCACTTCCACGTTGTACTAGTTAAGTGCAGGGAATCAGTGCACCTGCATTGCTTGGGAATTCATGCAAAGGAACTCCAACTTGTGTAACCTTTACCTTGTTGCTTTCTTTTATGATTTCACTTATATAAACATGTTCTATTCAGTTTATATATGTCTTGCAATGTCTAACATGAGCTAAATTTCTTTAGTTGAGATGTTCTAACCTTATAATGATCTTTTAAGTAAGTTGTTGTGCTTTTATATGCTGTATGCATTTTAGTTCTTGTGTAATACTTCTTTCAACACTTATTTTAAGGTTGATCGCTTGAAATAAGTAGATTTGTAAAAGCACACATCGTTTACAATTAAGAGCTAAAGAACTAATAAGGGTGAGTGTTTTAATAAAGTCTTTGTTAACTTGTTTTGATAAAGAAACATTTGTTAATTCCATGTTAAGTCCTAGACATAGGATAACATAGTCCTTGGGGTGATTCAGTGGGTACTTAAGAGGCAGGAGTGAACTTATTTAGCATGCCTAGACATAGGAAGCTTGTAATGAAACTCTGAAGAAAGTGACTGAAAAGCACATACTGATGCAGCTGCATCCAGTGCACCTGCACCACTTAAATGCACAAAACTCTTGAAAGTGACTTATTTGGTAAAGACATCTCAACTCTCATTCTCAACGGATTTCCTCTACATTTTATTACTTATTTACATTCTGTTTACTTATCACCATCATCCCAATTTGTGAGTAGTATAGTTCACACTAATTTATACACTTTTAAGCTACAAGAGTTAATCCAATCCCCGTGGGTTCGATCTTTTATACTACTTGTTTGTGACTATGTATACTTGCACATTATCTTTTTCACACACCGAGTTTTTGGCGCCGTTGCCGGGGATTTCCGTTAATTTTTCTTGTTTAGATTCATAAATTAGTGTTTTAGTACTCTGGTAGTTTGTTTCTTAGTGCAGGTGCACAGGATGCACTAGCTTATGCACAGGGCCAAATCACCAGAATTTGAGATAGATCCAGAGATAGAGAGAAGGTTTAGAAAGTTGCTGAGACTCCAGAAACAAAGACTTCAAAGCAACAGAATCACAATGTCTCAACAAAGTGAAGAAGAGAGATCTAGGCCAGGTTCCATTGGAGGATCAGTTAGAGGTGGTCCAGGCTCACATCATGAACCTGGGGATGATCGCGGAAATCAATTCATAACATGGGACCAATAGGTATGATTAATGATAGAGATAGACCCGTGATGGATTATGTTATGTTTGATCATCAGAATATGCAAACAAGTATAGCAAGACCTCATATTGATGTTGTGCATTTTGAATTTAAACCCATGATGTTCCAAATGCTACAAACAATTTGTCAATTTGGTGGATCTCCCCATGAGGACCCCCATGAGCATTTAAAACAGTTTTTAGAAGTATGTAGTAACTTTATCATTTCTGGTGTTAGTGAAAATGCATTTAAACTTAAGCTATTTCCATATTCTTTGAAAGATAAGGTTAAATCTTGGTTGAATTCATTAGAGCATAATTCTATTCCTTCATGGAATGAAATGGCTGAAAAGTTTTTAGCAAAATATTTTCCACCCATCAAAAATGTTAGAATGAGAAATGATATTACATCTTTTAAACAAAAAAAATTTGAATCATTGTTTGAAGCATGGGAAAGATGGAAAGAGCTTTTAAGAAAATGTCCTCATCATGGTCTGTCTGTCATTATTCAAATGGAAACTTTTTATAATGGTTTAGAACCCCCAAACCAGAATAATGCTTGATGCATCATCTGGGGGAGTGTTATTAAACTTGTCTTATAATGAGCATGTAAGTTGATTGATAGAATTGCAACAAATAGCTTTAGTTGGCCTACTGAGAGGGTGAGTGCCCAAAAGAGACCATCAAGAGTACATGAAATTAGTGAAGTATCAACCCTATCCGCTCAGTTAGCCTCACTAACAAACATGTTTAAAAACTTCACTTCAACGAGTGCAGCTGCACCTAGTGCAGTTGCACCAACTCAAAACACTACAGCAGCCATAGAACAAGCCCCCTAGGTGATACAAGTTGTGTGTATTGTGGAGGAGGTCACTTGTATGAGGAATGTCCTAACCCTATCTCTGTCAATTATGTAGGATACAATAGGAATAACAACCCTTACTCTAACACCTATACCCTGGCTGGAGGAACTACCCAAATTTTAAATGGAACAATACTAGTGAACCTGCACATAACGCAGCTGCACCAGTCACTCCACCAGGATTTCAATCTCAGAACTACCAAAGACAACAACCACCTGCCAATGATAACTCCTTAGAAGTCTTGCTCAAATCCTTCATTAGTGAAACTAGAACAGCTAGGCAAGCACACAAGGCATCTATAAAGAATTTGGAGAATCAAGTGGGACAATTAGCAACAGCTTTGTATCATAGACCAACAGGTACACTACCATCAAACACAAAAGCTACCACATCCCACAGGCCAGGTAAGGAATAGGTGAAAGCCATTTCTCTTAGAAATGGAAAGGATCTTGCAGAACCTTATGAGATTGAAGGTGAAGGTAAGGGAGAAATGAAAAAAATGAAAAAAGTTTGCAAGATGCAGAAGCACCTCATGCACCTGCATCTCAAGAAGTTCAAATACCAAGGTTAGTTCCTGAATACCCTCCTCCTCCTATCCTCAAAGATTAAAAAGAGCACATGAGGAGAAGCAATTCAGTAAGTTTCTTGAAATTTTAAAATAATTACACATCAATGTTCCTTTAGTTGAAGCACTTCAACAAATGCCTAGTTATGCTAAATTCATGAAAGATGTGCTTTCAAAAAGAAAAAGATTAGGGGATTTTGAATAGTTGCTATGTCTGAAGAATGTAGTCTAATTTTGCAAAACAAAATTCCAAGGAAATTGAAGGATCCTGGCAGTTTTACAATTCCATTCTCAATTGAAAATTTTTATATAGGTCGTGCATTATGTGATTTAGGTGCAAGTATCAACTTGATGCCTAAATCCATATTTACACAACTTGGAATTGGAAATGTCAGGCCTACTACAGTGACACTTCAACTTGCTGATAGATCAATAGCCTACCCAGAAGGAATTATTGAAGATATTTTGGTTAAGGTTGACAAATTTTTTTTTCCTGCAGATTTTGTTATTCTTGATTTTGATGCAGATAAGGAAGTACCAGTCATTCTTGGGAGACCATTCTTGGCAACTGGGAAGGCACTGATTGATGTACAGAAGGGAGAACTAACCATGAGAGTAAATGACCAAGAGGTGAAATTCAATGTGATGAATGATTTGAAGTATCCTGCAGAGGATAATGAAGAATGCTCAGTCATCATCTCTCTTGATCAAATAGTGAAGAAGCAGTTCCATAAGCAATATGCTCATCTCACCAGTGCACTTGCACCAGATGCACCTGCACTGCTTGATGAGGAAAATCTGGAAAAAGACATTCTGCCAAGTGAAAGACCAACCAAAGAGGTATGGACCAGAACTTATGAACCTCTTAATCTAGAAGATCCTAACCTCAAAAAGAATTTACCCTCAATAGAAAAACCTCCAAAACTAGAATTAAAGGAATTGCCCAAACATCTGAAATATGCTTTCTTAGGGGAAGATGATGCACTTCCAGTGATCATTGCCTCTGACTTATCAATAGAGCAGGAGCATGATCTCATTTGTACCTTAAGAAAGCATAAAAAAGCAATAGGTCGGCAAATGACAGACATTGAAGGAATCAGCCCTTCAATATGCATGCATAGAATTATTTTGGAAGAAAATTCCAAGAATAGTATAGAAGGACAGAGAAGGTTGAATCCTATCATGAAGGGGGTTGTAAAGAAATAAATTATTAAATGGCTAGATGCTGGAATCTGGAATCATATACCCTATTTCAGATAGTGCATGGGTAAGCCCTGTTCAATGTGTACCAAAGAAGGGGGGTGTGACAGTTATAGCCAATGAAAAGAATGAATTAATACCAACCAGAACTGTTACAGGTTGGAGGATATGTATGGATTACAGAAAACTCAACAAGGCCACAAAAAAGGATCACTTTCCTTTACCATTCATAGATCAAATGTTGGATAGATTAGCAGGTAAAGAGTTTTACTGTTTCTTAGATGGATATTCAGGCTACAATCAAATTGCTATGGAGCCTAATGATTAACAGAAAACAACCTTTACATGCCCTTATGGTACCTTTGCATTTAGAAGGATGCCATTTGGACTATGTAATGCACCTGCAACATTCCAAAGATGCATGATGTCAATATTCTCATATTTCATTGAGCAATCAATGGAAGTATTCATGGATGATTCACTACAAAAAAATGCAGTATTAGCGACAGATTTTAGCGAGGGATACCAAATCTGTCGCTAACTCCAACTTAGCGACGGATTTAGCGACAACCAATTCCGCCAACTTTTTTTTTAAAAATTCAAATCCGTCGCTAACTGGAAATTCCGTCGCTAATGGTCCATCGCTAACTCTGACGTGACCGTTGGCAGACCTTGGAAATCGTAAGATTCCCAAATCCGTCGCTAATTCGCAAATCCGCCGCTATTATTCCGTCGCTAATGTTTGGGAATGCGTGAAATTTAATTCTGTCGCTAATAGTCAAATCCGTCGCTAAATATCCCTCGCTAATTTTAATTAAATTTTCCTACTCCGTAACACACTCTTCTCTCACCATTCACTCTCACCTCACTCACTCTCACCTCACCCACACTTCCCTCCCCTCCGTCGCAGCACTCACGCCACCACCACGCTACCAAGGTTTGTTTGTTCTCACTCTTCTCTCTCTTTCTCTCTCCCTCTCTCTCTCTCTCTCTCCGAACCTTCTCTCTATTTCTCTCTAATGGTTTCTCTCTCTCATTCCTCGCCATAGACACAAATCTATTTCTTACCACCCACCGGAGTTCGCACAGTTACCGGACAGCCACTGCACCGGAGTTCGCATAGGCACAAAACGGTTAGTTTTATTTTTGTTTTTAGGAATGATTTTTGTTTAGTTGTTTTTAGTTGTGAAATGTGAGTTTTAAATGTGTATGTTATTATAGAATAAATTTTTGTTGTTTGAAAGATTAATATTAGTGTTTAGGATTGTGAATTTTGAAAGGTTGTTGTATGTGTTTAAGATAGTGTTTAGAATTGTAGAATAAAATTGTTGTTGTTGTTATTAATTAGAAATGTGTAATTGGAATTGAATTGAAATTTAAAAATGTAATTGAATAACGTATGAAAAGTGTATGTTGTTGGAGATGTTAATTGAAAGGTGTATGTTTGTTAGAGTTGTTAATTGAAAAATGTCTAATTGGAATTGATAATTGGTGACAAGTGTATGTTAATTTTGAAATTGAAATTGTGTTAAATTGTTGTTTCGATGTTTGATGAACCCTAGGTTAGATGACTATTTGATGTTGTTATTGTGTGTTGTTGATGGAAAAGGGTGAGGTGCTTGCTGTCCTTCACCCCCATATTTTGCTCGAAATCATCTCCATTGAGATAATTGCGAGACTATACTAACAATTTTAAGGTTGGGAGTTAGAAGTAACTTCATTCACTACTTATATGGAAAAGGGTTTTGTCTGATCTGTCCTTAACCCCCATATTCGGCTCGAAATCATCTCCACTGAGATCATATCGATGCCACTAACTTGATAGGTTATATTTTAGGTTTAGTTGTGGGAATCTAACGCGTTTTTTTAAATGCGTGTAGATGAATTGGAATCAATTGAATTGTAGTTGGGTGTATGATCGGTTATATCCGGGAAGAGCATTTTTGAAGGAAACTTTTGTAAATGGGGTTGAAGAGTTTATTAGGGTAGCGTGGCGACATGATAAGGCTAAAAAGGAAGGGGGGATTAGATGTCCATGCCTTAAATGTGACGGTATACCTATTACACCTGATGATGAAATTAGGGTGCACTTGTATCGTATCGGGTTTAGGCCTAATTATTGGATTTGGGTGGACCATGGAGAACGACATCCAAATTTTGACTTAGGGGCTTCTTCAAGCAGTTCTAGTTTTCATATTTCATCTAATGAACAATTTGAGTCGATGGAAAGCATGATTTGTGATGGTCTCGGAGTGAATGTGCCATTTGATGAGCCTCAATATGACGATCATGATGAACTTCCAAATGAAGAAGCACAAAGATTTTATTGTTTGTTAAAAGAGTCAAACACACTGTTGTTTGATGGCTCGCCAGAGTCAAAATTATCTATGTGTGTGAAGCTTTTATCTCTCAAGTCCATGAGCAATAGTTCTGAGTTGGGTTTAGGTTTTGTGACTCAAATGATGTTGGACGGGACACCTAATAAGGATAGTTTGCCAAAAAGTTATTATGAAGCAAATATGTTAGTTTCGAAGTTGGGATTGGAATGTAAGAAGATTGATTGTTGTGAGGATGGACACATGTTGTTTTACGACAACGAATTTGGTAAAACCGATGGTGCGCTGCAGGCTTGTAGATTTTGTGGAAAGTCGAGGTATAAAGTGCGTAAAGGGGAAAAACGTAATTATAGACCCATTCCTGTAAAGTCGATGTTCTATTTGCCTATAGTTACAAGGTTGCAGAGAATGTTTGCATCGCCTGAAATTGCAAAGAAAATGACGTGACATTATGAGAATAGGAATACCTCGGACATTTTACGCCATCCATCTGATGGTGACACGTGAAAACACTTTGATCGAGTGCATTCAGATTTTGCCTCTGACCCACGGAATGTTTGGTTTGTGCTCTGATGGATTTACTCCATATATCCAAGCATCAGCGTCGCCCTATTCTTGTTGGTCAGTCATTGTTACCCTTTACAATCTTCCTCCTGAGATGAGCATGATTAAAACGTATATGTTTTTGACTTGCTTGATACCTAGTCCATCCAATCCAAAAGCTAACATTGTTATCTTTTTGGAACCTCTAATTGATGATCTCAAGAGATTGTGGCAGGGTGTTGGGACATATGATGCAGCACGAAAGAAGAATTTTATGATGAGAGTGGCATTGATGTGGACAATTAATGACTTCCCGGCTTATGGTATGCTGTCAGGTTGGGGGACTCATGGTAAATTAGCATGCCCCCACTGCATGGAACACACAAAAGCGTTTATGTTGAAATACGGGGGAAAGAATTCTTGGTTTGACTCGCATCGTAGATTCTTACCGCCAGATCATGTATTTAGAAAGACCAAAAGGGCATTCAAGAAAATGGTAGTTGAAACAGATGTCCCACCGCCTTTGTTGACATCGGGTGAAATTTGGAGTAGAGTTATGAATTTGCCACAAGCCACGGAGGTAGGTGTGCTCTCCCGATTGGATGGTTATGGACGAGTGCATAACTGGACAAAAAGAAGCATATTTTGGAATCTCCCATATTGGAAAGATAATCTATTGAGACACAATTTCGATGTTATGCACATTGAGAAGAATTTCTTTGACAACATAGGGTTCACCGTGATGAATGTGAAAGATAAAACCAAAGACAATAATAAGACTAGAATGGATTCTGCTCTTTACTGTAGCAGAAGTCGTTCCAATTTGAATTTGGTGCCAATGGCTAATGGCAAGATGTCAAAACCCAAAGCCAAATATTTGTTGGTTAGTTTGGATGGATTTTATTTGAGTACTCAAAATTTTGGATATTTGGTATTGTTGGTTAGTTTTTATATTTAGTACTAGTTTGGATTTATTTGAGTATTCTCAAAATTGTGCTGCATTTGATAATTTGATATATATAGTTATTAAAAGAAAAAAACAGGTTTTCAAATTTGGACACATGGCATAAAAAGCAGTTTTTTTATAAAAAAATTTAATTCGCAACGGATTTTCCCTCACTAAAATCCGTCGCTAATTAGCGCGGAATTCCCCTCCCCCTCGCTACAAATCCGTCGCTAATTTAAAAAATTCCGTCGCTAAATATTAGCGACCCCCTTTTTAGCGACGGAAAAATTCCGTCGCTAATTCTCTCGCAAAGACACTTTAGCGACGGATTTTTGAGGTTTAGCGACGGAAATTTCCGTCGCCTATCCTGCTTTTTTTTGTGTAGTGATTTCTCAGTATTTGGAGATACATTTCAATTTTGTTTGTCTAACTTGGAAGAAATTATCAGAAGATGTGAGGAAACAAATTTAGTACTCAATTGGGAGAAGTGTCATTTCATGGTACAAGAAGGCATTGTGTTGGGTCATAAAGTGTCAAAGAAAGGTCTTGAAGTGGATAAGGTAAAGATTGAGGTTATTGAAAAAATACCACCTCCAACAACTGTCAAAGGAATTAGGAGCTTCTTAGGTCACGCAGACTTCTACAGAAGATTTATCAAAGATTTTTCAAAGATATCCAAGCCATTATGTACACTCTTGCAAAATGATGCACCTTTCAACTTTGATGAACCATGTATGGAAGCATTCCAAAGGCTCAAAAAGGCATTAGTGATTGCACCAGTAATTGTCACACCAGACTGGAGCAAGCCTTTTGAATTAATGTGTGATGCTAGTGACTTTGCTGTGGGAGCTGTCCTAGGGCAAAGGTATGATAAAATCTTTCATTCTATCTATTATGCTAGCAAAACATTGATTGAAGCTCAAATGAATTATACTGTAACAGAAAAAAAAACTATTAGCAGTGTTTTTTGCATTTGACAAATTTAGATCTTACTTGGTTGGCACCAAAGTTATTGTTTATACTGATCATTCTGCCATCAAATATTTAATTTCAAAGAAAGATGCAAAACCAAGGTTAATAAAATGGGTTTTCCTCCTTCAAGAATTTGATCTTGAAATCAGAGACAAAAAGGGGGGTGGAGAACCAAGTTGCTGACCATTTATCTAGACTTGAAAGTGAAAGAACAGGTACAAAGGAAGGAGAAATCAATGAAAGTTTTCCAGATGAAAAACTGTTAGCAATTGCTTTGACAGCACCCAGTGCTCCTGCACCTTGTGCAGGTGCACCCGATGCAGCTGCACCATGGTTTGCTGACCTAGACAACTTCCTTGTGAGCAAGGTGGTACCAGTGGATATGACTTACCAACAAAGAAGAAGATTTTTCCACATAGTCAAACAATACTATTGGGATGATCTATTTCTCTATAAGATGTGTCCAGATCAGTTAATGAGGAAATGCATCCATAAAGAAGAACAGCAAGCAGTGCTCCTGCACTGCCATGCTGCACCATATGGAGGTCACTTTGGAAGCACCAGAACAACAGCTAAGGTATTACAGTCTGGTTATTATTGGCCTACTTTGTTTAAAGATGCATATTTAATGGTCAAAACTTGTGACAAATGTCAAAGAGTAGGTAATATTTCTGAAAGACATGAAATGCCTAAAACCAATATTTTAGAAATTGAACTTTTTGATGTATGGGGCATGGATTTCATGGGTTCTTTTCCATCTTCTTTTAGCAATCAATATATCTTAGTAGCTGTTGTTTATGTGTCCAAATGGGTAGAGGCAGTAGCATTACCAAATAATGATGTCAAGTTAGTTAGTAAATTTCTTCAAAGAAACATTTTCACTAGATTTGGCACCCCAAGAGCAATCATCAATGATGAAGGCTCACATTTTTGTAACAAACTTATTAAAAATTTTCTTGCTAAATATGGGGTAAAACACAAAATTGCTACAGCCTACTACCCTCAAACAAGTGGACAAGCTGAATTATCCAATAAGAAAATTAAAAGAATGCTTGAAAAAATGGTTGGACCAACAAGAAAAGATTGGTCTTTACACTTAGATGAATCATTGTGGGCATACAGAACAGCATTTAAAACACCATTAGGTATGTCCCCCTATAGGATAGTTTATGGCAAAGCATGTCACCTACCTGTTGAGTTGGAAAACAAATCATATTGGGCTATAAAAAAGCTAAATTTTGATCTCAACAAAGCTGGTGCACAAAGGTTTTTGGAATTAAATGAATTAGAAGAATTTAGGCAATTCTCTTATGAGAATGCAGAAATTTACAAAGCAAAAATCAAAGCATGACATGACAAAAGAATCCAAAGAAGAGAACTTAGAGAAGGAGGAATGGTCTTGTGATATATTCTAGGTTGAAATTGTTCCCTGGAAAGCTTAAATCAAGATGGTCAGGACCATTTAAGTTAGTCAAAATCTACCCCCATGGTGCAGTTGATCTCTATGATGAAGCCTCAAAAACAACCTTCAAGGTAAATGGCCAAAGAGTCAAAATGTACTATGGTGAACATGTGGTGAAAGACAAAGTCACCACTCATCTTCAAAATCTCTAAGTTAAAGAGAGAGTCAGGCTGAAAGACTCTTAAAACAAGCGCTTATGGGAGGCAGCCCATGATTTTGTGGTACATTGTTAGTTATTTTGTTCAATTTTATGTTTTAAGTGTTTTGTAGGAACACAGGTTTAGTGCAGCTGCACTGCATGCACCTGCACCACTCTATACTCAGTGTTCCTGCACTAACAATTCAAAATTCGCTTGAGTGAAAAATGTTCTCAACTGCCAGCACACCAAATGCGTAATCATGATTTAAAGATAAGATGGTGTGTTGTCTTACCTAATGATGCACGTGTCCTCACGCATGTCCCTCCACTTAGCCTAACGGCTAGAACACCCATCAAATCAACCTCCACTAACCCCCATTCACCATTTAAACTTCCCTTCGATTAAACCGAAGTTACTATTGCATTCTATCTCTCTAAATAGTAAACTCTCCCCCATCTCTCAAGAAAATCCCCAAATTTCCCCAATCTCACTTCATCTTCAACCTCACACACAAAATCAGAAATCAACCTTAGAAATGGGAAAGAAACAAGCTTCAACAAAAGGTTCTGGCAAATCTGCACCCAATGCAGGAGCATCATCCAAGCAAGGGGCGAAGCAACCATCAAGTGCATCTGCACCTGTCAGTCTGTGACAACAGAAAAAGCTCACCTATGGCAAATGGAGATGCTACCAGAACGAGGCTACAATCTGATAAAAGCCAACCCCTTTTTCATGTCTACAGTGGCTAACCTTCATTGGGATACTTTCGTGCAACATAGAGGATCTTATGTGGAGCAAGTGGTGAGAGAATTCTATGCTGGGATTCCTAATTCCAAGGGAGGTAAGCCCCAATACTTTTCTTTGGTTAGAGGTAGGAAGGTCCTGTTTGATCCTAAAAGAATTAATGACCACTATATGTTAACATATAATGGAAGTGGGTTTGAAGAGAATTTTGAAAGATATGGAGAGAAAGATATGACTAGGATTAAGTCCAGGATTGCTGAAGAAGATGCTGTTTGGGAGAAGTTTACTAACACAAAATTTAAAATGAGAAGTAGTTTTATGATCAAAGAATTAGGAATTTGGCATTTGTTCATTGATGCATCCATTCTTCCTACTTCACACACATATACTTTGTCAAAAGAAAGATTGATCCTCATTGACACAATCTTAACTGAAAGTAATGTGGATGTAGGAATATTAATTGCTAGGAAAATTTTAGCATGCAGTATTAAGCAGAAGGGATTTTTATTTTTTCCATGTTTTATTACTAACTATGTATGAAAGCTGGTGTCCCAATTGATGGAAATGAACAAAGAAAATACCCCTCTAGTCCATTGTCTGCTGAGTTTAAAGGAAAACTGAAAATTGCAAAAGAATCCATTAGTGTAGTGCAGCATATAATGCAGAAGCACCAAGCAGTATGGAAATTTCAACAAAAACAGCATGACTGGCTGCAACTGAGGTTCCAGGAAATTTCTGCAGTGCCAACACGATTGGAAACCCCTTTGTTTCCTAATTGGGTTTTGCAAACACCAGGAAAGAAAGAGGAGGAAGAAACTAATGAAGAAGAGAACTTTGAGAAGGAAGTAAGGCCAAAAAGAAAGATAATGACAAAGACACAGCAGAAGGGGAAAAATTACTGAGGAGGAGCCAGAGATGTTGAGTGAAGAGTGGGAGGAAATTGAGGAAGATGAGGCAGTAAAGAAAACTGTGAGAGACATAGAGAAGGATGTTGAGGAGGATGAAATAGAAAGTGAGCAGAGTGAAGAAGGAGAAGTGAACATGGAGGCTATAGCAAGAAAAAAATATGTCACCAAAACAACCACACAATCCACAAATCAACCTGAACAACAAACCAACCACTCCACCATCACCACCAAAATCACCTACACCCCCCCTAGCAGACACCACCTAACCAATCCCCACCCAAATCACCAACACCACCACAACACACTTCACCCTATCACCACCACCCTCCCAAAACAAATCACCATCCAAATCACCAACAAAAACACCAACCCCACCTTCACCACCACCCACCACCCAAACAGAACCAGAAAAAGAAAGTGAAATAGCCACCAAAGAACAATCTCCCACCCCAACACAATCTCACCAACAACCACAATCTCCGTCCCTCACCACTGAACCCATTCTTATGCCCACTAACATTATTTTTGAAAAAGAAAAATTGCAAGTTATCCATGAAGATCCCCTAGCAGAAGGTGAACAGACAGGTCCTGAGATGAAGAAGGCAGAAGAAGGCCCTGATCAACAATCAACCGATGCACCTGCATCAGATGCAGATGCATCCCAGCACTTTCCAACAGTGACGGTTATACCAGCTACCCCTGAGGCCACCATACAACTGGTCTTAGAAGAACTTGCTGCAAAAAGAAGAGAAGAGCTGGGAAATACTCAAATTCTTCAAGAAACCTGCTGAGGTTACAAAAGCTGTGATGAAGACCCCAAGTGAAGGAGGACAGACTGAGAAAATAATTGATGAGCCTGTTGCTGAACCAACTGTGGCAGAGCAAGCTAGTGCAGGAGCATCTGATGCACCTGCATCAAAGAAACCTAATGAACCAGAACCAACAATAGAGGTGGTTGGTGCAACTACATCTAGTGCAGATGCACCAAAAGCTGAGGAGCCTAAGAAGAAGAAGCAGAAGGTCAAACACATTCCTGTGAGATCAAGCTCAAGGCTCAGGAGTGAAGCCAAAAAGTAAACTTTAATGTTGTTCAGTTATTTTGCTCAAGTACTTTGCTTAAAATGTTTGGTTTGTCCCACATGTACTAACCCCTCTCCCCATTTTGAACAAAATTCCTTTTTTGAACTCAACTTACAGTAGTGAGGACACTGCTAAACTTTAGGTTGGGGGGAGCACTTTATGCATGTGTGTGTTTTAAATAGTTATGTGTGTTTGTTTTTAAGTACTTATATATGTTTGTGTTAGTATCTGTTATAGATATGTGTTTGTTTGTCCATGTGAAATAGTTTTAATTAAATTTCAGTATTAGATGTACTTAACAAAATAGTTTGAAATGCATTAAACTGTTTTCAAAAAAGCAGCAATTCCTTTTCAAAAACAGTAGGTGCATAAATTCTGTTGTTAGGTGCATCAAAATTGTTTCTATGTTCAAAGTAGGATTTGACAGTTTTGAAGCATGATCAGCTTAGATTCTTTTTCACAAACTTAGCCAAATGCATTCTTTGAACTGAATTTTAAATGATGAAAGAAGCCTTGTTTTCCCCAAATAACCAATTTTATTATTACTTTGACACATCAAAACTGAGTTTTGAAAAGAACCTTGCTATTTGAAAAAACTATCTGATGCAAGAGGAATTTTAAGAAAGCCAAGGTCAAAATCAAATTTTTACTAAAAATATAGAAGAGCATAAGGAATTAAGTTTGGGGGAGTTTCCATGAATACTAAGGCAAAATATGGGGAACTTAGAGTAGTCAATGCCAAAGGTTCAAAGTGTTGTAAATTAGCTATATTTGCCTGAGTCATTAAACTGTACCCGTTCCAAAAGTGCATTTGATTTGAAAAGAAAAATTCAAGAAGAAATGAAAAGAAAATCAAAGAAAAAAGTACGCATAAGGGGGTCAGTAAGGAGGGCAGTATATGCTACAATGTCTTGAAAGTAGTCTCAGTGCAACTGCACTCAAAGCTCCTGCACCATCAAAATATAGTGCACCTGCACTACAAAAACAGTTCTGAAATACTCATTCAAAGCCCTTTGTCGTGCTTAGAGCCTCCGAAGTCTTGAGGATGTTGTTAGTCTAAGTCTATATTTTGAAACATCTTCACTTTGACCAAAACATGATCTAAATTTTTCAAAAGCTAAGAGAAACTTTTTACTTAGTTTTGGAACTGATTGGATCTCAGTGGGGCACACACTTTTTAATAACTTTGGATGTTTTGGAATTTAAAGGCACAAAGACAAAATTCCTAAAAAAAATGAAGTTCATAGAGTACATCATTTGAAAAATCATTCTTTGAAAAGATATGAGCTGGTCTATTCTTCTTAATTATGAAAATCTTATTTGTGTTTTCTTTTTGTCATTACTTGAGGACAAGTAATGGTTTAAGTTTAGGGGTGTGATAACTCCATTTTATATATGAGTTATCACACCCCCAAACTTAAACCATTGCTTGTCCTCAAATAATGACGCTTGGCAAAGAACAAAGAAACAATTACATAGATTAACTGCACAAACAAGACAACAACAATATCTTTCTTTTTTTATATTTTTTTATTATTACTTCAAAACTCGCATTTTTTTAAGTATAGAAAGCATAAATAACTCTTATAGATAAGAGTTATCAATGTTCTAACCTTATAATGATCTTTTAAGTAAGTTGTTGTGCTTTTATATGCTGTAGGCATTGTAGTTCTTGTGTAATACTTCTTTCAACACTTTTTTTAAAGTTTATCGCTTGAAATAAGTAGATTTGTAAAAGCAGACATGGTTTACAATTAAGAGCTCAAGAACTAATAAGGGTGAGTGTTTTAATAAAGTCTTTGTTAACTTGTTTTGATAAAGAAACCTTTGTTAATTCCATGTTAAGTCCTAGACATAGGATAACATAGTCCTTGGGGTGATTCAGTGGGTACTTAAGAGGCAGGAGTGAACTTAATTAGCATGCCTAGACATAGGAAGCTTGTAATGCAACTCTGAAGAAAGTGACTGAAAAGCACATACTGATGCAGCTGCATCCAGTGCACCTGCACCACTTAAATGCACAAAACTCTTGAAAGTGACTTATTCGGTAAAGACATCTCAACTCTCATTCTCAACTGATTTCCTCTACATTTTATTACTTATTTGCATTCTGTTTACTTATCACCATCATCCCAATTTGTGAGTAGTATAGTTCACACTAATTTATACACTTTTAAGCTACAAGAGTTAATCCAATCCCTGTGAGTTCGATCTTTTATACTACTTGTTTGTGACTGTGTATACTTGCACATTATCTTTTTCACACACCAGCCGGCAAAGCCGGAAACTCATGGCCAGCCAGGTTAGTCACCGGCAAAGCCGGTGGAAACTACTTACCAGTGACATGGTAACCCAAAAAAATGAGAAGGTGAGAGGAAACAATCATTGTCATAGAACAAATCATGAGCGGTTGAGAATAAAATAGAAAGTCAATGTGATAACTACGCACCTTTTAATCACAACCACTCATTTGTTGTTATACGGTCCAAATTTAATCTTCTCACCCTCTCATATTAAAACTCCTCTCACATTTTTTTGGTCGAGACCAGGGTATCCACCGCCGAACACAATGACTAATCCCCTCACTGGATTGGGGGAACCTCGGAGGGTGGGACAACTGGCCCAGGGATTTAAAGCTACTCCGTACCCAAGGCGATGATCAAACCCTCGACACTTGGTTAAGGGAGGATGAGCCCCGACCGCTCAACCACACCCCTGGGTTAAAACTCATCTCACTTGATACACCCTATATATATATATATATATATATATATATATATATATATATATATATAACCTTGAAAAGTCTTAAATTTGGAAAATTTAAAGCTAGGAAAAAAATTATTATGTGCCTTAGCTTAGAGCTTGTACACATTTTTTAATAAAGTTATTTAATTGTCTAAAAGTATTTAAAATATGTAAAAATACTAAGTTACATGCACTCAAACTTTCTTCCTAATCTTAGTCACCTCTCTCAAGTTTCTTTCTACTCTTCTCCTCGTGCCCATTTAATAAAGAGGGTGGTTTTGAGTCATTTTTTGACCTGCAATCACCCCATTTGCATCGCCTTGTTTTCGTTTAGTGTTTTTCTTTGGTTTCGCCATTTGTTCGTCATCTTAGTGCATTGTTGTTTGCTTTCATGTTTGGTTGTGGTGTTTGTTTGGTTCAGATTAACAGACCAACTTCGATTCATTACAGATTCAATCAATGATTTGGGCATCAACGTTACATATATAAAAATATGTCTTGTTGCGGTATTCACTTGGTTCAGATTGATAGATCAGCTTCTATTCGTTACAGATTCAATCAATGATTTGGCGTCAACGTTACATATACGAAAACATGAGTATTTTGGTCACTTTGATTTTGTCACATTTAAAGGCATTTTTCCATTTTATACTATTAACCTCATAGTTGGAAAGTTTATCCGCACAAGAGTTACATTCTCTAAAAATATAAGTAACTCAAAAGTTCATATTTGAAGTTTTAATTTAACAAAAATTAAACAATTTCTCTATTTGTTTCAAGGTTCCATCAATTTCAACAATTTAACACAATTTCAATTAATATGTCTAGCAATTTTCAATCTAACTCTTCAATCTAACCTATCAACAATTTTCAATCTAACCTATCAATACCTAAAAATGAAAATAAATAAAAAACTAACTGTTATGAGCAAAGAGAAAACGATTCCAACGATCTTGTCGTGGTCCGGTGACGGTGCACACTCCGGTGCGGTAGTCAAACTTCAAACACCAACAATTTCAATCCTAAATCATTTCAATTTCAAGCAAAAAAACATAAATCAATTCACTATTAAATTTCAATTTCAAGTTCAATAAACAACTTCAATTTCAACAAACAACTTCAATTTCAACTTCAATTTTCAATAAACAACTTGAATTTCAATAAACAACTTCAATTTCACCAAACAACTTCAATTTCAACTTCAATTTCAATAGACAACTTCAATTTCAACTTCAATTTTCTATCCTACACAATTTCTACAAATCCTAATCCTATTTTATTCTTCTAAAACCCTATCCAAACCACAATCAATCAAAAATTAGATCATAAACCTATTTTGTTCTTCTAAAACCCTACCCAAATCATATAGCTTCTAACAAAACAAGTTCATAAAAAAGTTAAAATCAAAACAATATCATAAAAAATAAAAATGAAAACCTGCAAAAGGGAGAGCTCCGGTGGTGGTGGAAGTTATGGGAAGGTGGGAGAAAAGAGGAAGTCGTTGGAGAGAGAGAGAGAGAGAGAGAGAGAGAGAGAGAGAGAGAGAGAGAGGAGAGAGGGCGACGATTCTGGTGGTGGTGGTGGTAGAAGTTATGGGAAGGTGGGAGAGAAGAAGAGAGGAATTCGAAGGTGAGAGAAGAGGGGAATAGGAAATGAGAGAATGGGAGAGTGTGTGTGAGTGTGAGGTTCAGATTAGGGGAAAAGAATTGATTTGCGAGGGAATGCATCCATCGCTAACATCACAAGTCCCAATAAACGGTCAGAAAACATTTTGCGAGGGAGCTGCGTCTGTCGCTAAGTACCTTGAATTGCGCGTTGTCATTTAAATTCCCGCTCCCCAGTAGCGAGGGAGCTGATTCTGTCGCTAATAATGAAATATTTGTCGCTAATCACCTCGTTTTGTGCGTTTTACTTAAAATTCTGCTCTCAATTAGCGAAGGATTATCCCTCACTAATTCTCTCACTAATACTGTGTTTAGCGACTGAATGTTAGTCCCTCGCTAATATCCGTCTCTAATAAGGCTTTTTTTTTGTAGTGCATAGAGCAAATGAGAAATAGATGAGTCCGTAACAGCCACCACCACTCACTAATTAGGAGCCGCCCTCAAGCCAAAGATTATTTCAACCTTTTTCAAATGTGTTCTCAATGGCATTGATCGTGCCCATAATCTTTGCTTGAAGAGCAAAAGTGTTACTTGTATAGTTTTATTCATTGAGAAACAACCAATAATTGCTTCTGTTATGGTAACTAGTAAAAGGCCTCAACTGATATTTACACCCCCTATAAGGCCCAATAACCAAACCAGCCCATATCCAGAAAATCTAGTCCAGTTAATCAACGGCACAAATACCTCTGTAAGATCTAACGGCTCAGGGTCGACAAAACAAACATCACAAAAACTCTATAAATACCACACTCAATGCTCATAAATGTAAGCAATTTCTAATACAAAACACTGACTCACTCAGATACTGACTTTAGCATCGGAGTGTCATTGCAGGTACAACATCGCCATCTCAAAGATCGAACATCGGCATCCCAAGGTCGAACGTCGCGGATCAAGGATCACTCCTACCAACTGTTTCAAGATCGGAACCACGGTACAGAACATTGGCGACCACAGTGGGAGGATCTATACTCAATTTTCTCTCCCATTACCTTTTATCCACAAAATGGCACCCAAACTCCGTTCAAGACCGGCTAGTCTTGTGGTCGGGCCCGAGGGAGAAACTCATCAAACACCCGAGGGTCATGTCCAGGACATTAAGAATTCCACCCGAGCTCGAGCACACTTCCCTAACCCGAACCTCGCCCGTTCCCAGACAAGCTCATACAGAAATAGTTTGCCACCTCCCCCTCCATTGCTTCCAGCCTTCACCGATGTTGTTCAGCAGCTCGTCCAACTGCTGGCCCGGCAGGAGGTCGGGAACCAAGAAAGAAGCCATCACTTCACCGACCTTGCAGACGAGGTAGCAAATCTCCGGGCACGAAATGTTCTGGATCAGGAATCACCCGGGCCGAGCTCCCCCAGGAGAAGACACTATCATCGTTCTCCTCCTCGCCGACAACGAGGGAATGGTTCCCGTTCTCCTCCGGCTCGACAATATGGCGATCTTGATGACTATCATCGTTCTCCTCCTCGCCGACAACACGGGAATGGTTCCCGTTCCCCTCCGGCTCGACAATACGAGGATCTTGATAAATATCATCGTTCTCCTCCTCGCCGACAACGAGGGAATGGTTGTCGTTCTCCTCCGGCTCGACGACATAACGGTCTTAACGAACTAGACGACTCTCCCCAACCGCGCTCAAATCTAGCCTCTTCGTCACCAAGAAGACGCTTCAGAAGTCGAGAGGATAACCCTGACCAGACACAACCTCGACACTACGTTTATCCCGATCGCCATGATCCGCATCGGCCGCGCCCCCAGGCACGATTAACCAAAAGAAAAGGCCCGTTCACTGAGACAATCGACAATTACCGAGTCCCAAGATACCTCGAAAAAGCGTCTGGAGGTTTGAAAACGTATGATGGAACGGACGACCCTGAGGCACATCGATCAATTCGACACCATTATGCAATACCGTAATGTGCCCATGGAAATGAAATGTCGTATCTTCCCCTTAACTCTAGACAAAATAGCGTCGGAATGGTTTCGGACCTTAAAAACGAACTCCGTTTCTTCTTGGGAACAATTTGCAAAACTCTTTTCGGTTCACTTCACCCATTCCAAAAGTAAACCGAAAAACAAAGCAGTATTGATGTATGTCATCCAAAAGGAGGACGAACCTCTCAGGGAATACATAGAGAGGTTCAAAAACGAAGCTTTCCAAGTTCGGGAACTTGACGACGCTTTCCGTATTTTCTTTATGACGCAAGGCCTACTCCCTGGAAGCCCTTTCAAAAAATACGTCAACACTTGGGAACCTACTACCTTGCAGGATTTCCTACAACTATTCCAATGTTTCATCAATGAAGAAGAAAGCATCAAGATCAGAAATCTGTCATCACAGGCCGCACCATCAAAATCCCATGGCGGAAGAGAAAACCAAGGATACGACAACCGAGGTAATAGGGATCCCCGACCTCGAAATCGTCACCAAGTGTACACCGAACTCAACGTCTCCAACGCCCAACTATATGGGGAATGTTGGAATGTCGAGTTCAGAGACGTAAGAACTCCCAAACCCCTACCCGTCCAAGCTGGACAACGCTCCGGCAAGTACCACAGGTATCATAGAAGTAATGGCCATGACACGAACCACTGCAATCTCTTATTTCTGCTCCAGAGCTCTCTCACAGTGTCAAGAACTAACACCCAATTTTCCTCAAACTCCCTCTGTGCGTTGCCGTCAATGTTGTTGTTAAGTGCGGCTCTTCTCTCAAATAATCGACCCCCTATTTATATTATTCACCTTTCCTTGCATTGCCAAAACTCCTTTTACAAGTCACGTACTCCCCTTTTTCTTCAGGTCACATGATGACCTTGTTTCTTTTCTTTTTTTATTTTTGCCGCCTCGGTTTTCGTGCCAAGCCTTATTCAATCATGCCTTTTTTTCATCATGCTGTGCAAGCCTTATTCAATGGCCTTTTTCATCTTGAGCTGAATTTCAAGCCCAATGTTTCATTTGCTAATGACACCCTCATTTTGCTTCAAACAACTCATTGAAACAACTTCTTTATTTATGTCATTTCCTACAAAACAAATAGCAATTTGAGTCACTTATTTATTTAGATAATAATCATTGCTCCAAAAATGACCCAAAGATATCTATAAAAATGCACTAAATTGGAGTTTATCAACTCCCCCACACTTAACTTTTGCTTGTCCTCAAGCAAATTCTCTGGCTCAGCAACATTTTCAAATAAGGAATAGAGACAGCCAAATATGGGACCCAATCAGAAGCACAATGACAGACAATAGACAATATGACACATATGAGGTGTCAAAAGGTTGCCCAATTAGAGGCTCATGTCCCTGAAGAATACATTTCTGTGAACAACGGCACTCGCTCACAATCTCTCTAAGTGTTTAGGGACTAGGGAAATATACACTCAAGTTTCCACAAAATGCACATTACCATAAGCTTGTAATTTGACCAAATCTCCACTAAATAGTTCACATGCATGCAAAAGATGGGATTTCATGGGTTATAATGGGGCCAGAGTGAATTCATGCAGGGTAGGAAATAAGAAGCAAGGGATAATCAAAGGGCTAAAAAAAAGAAATAAATAGTAACCTTTGAAACCAAATATGGAGCTCCTATCTATTTTACAATTTTTGTCCAAACTCCAAATTAATTTCACATTCATTCTTCACTCTTCTTTTTCTATTGAGTCGACTCTTTTTGATTTGTTTTTTTTTTGCTCTTGAGTAGACTCTTTTTTTTTTGGATTTGCCCTTTGGCTCTTTCATTCTTTTGATGTGCCTTTTCCTCCTTCTTACTTTCTCTCTTCTTTTTTTTTCTTTTTCATGAGAAAAAGGTAAGTACATGAAAACTCATATTTTGTTTCATTTGTAGGAGAATATTCTTGTAAGCACATGATTCACTCCTTTTTTTCTACATCTTGACAAGATAGACAACTAAAGTATAGGACAATGTTTCAGTCCTAACAATATAGACAACTAAAAATATAGGACGAAATTGTAATTTTCAATAGTTGCTCCACATTTAATTCCAAATGGTTACCACAAACAAAAAATAAAAATTATATCTGGGTACCAAAGAAAAAAATATAACAATTATGCTCAAAAGGGGCAACTAAGGGATAAATTCAACAAACAACGCTGAGGCCAGAAAAATACCTAAATTCCCGAAATCTTTTTACATGATGCAAATCAAGTTTCGCCTTGAAATGGTCAAAAGACAAATTCTAGAATGTAGCAAATTGGGAAACACACTCATAGAAAGAAAATGGGTAAATGTTGTTTGATTTAGTATCAATCCCCTTATGAAGGCTCAAATCTCACATTTAGAAGCTAGTTCACACAAAGTACTCAACAGGGACAAATGCTAATTATCAGCTTCCTAAGGACATCCTCACAGTTACAATTAAGCACAAGTCTGTCAAGTAAATTAATTATGGGATCCCCTAAAGGCGAAATCTCTATTTTTTTTTTCAACTTGAAGCATAAGTCGCTAAAATGAGCCAGAAAAAAATGCTATCAACATATACGGTGGGTATGTGCATTTATAAAGATCAAGTGACAAAATAACTCTCCTCCCCCACACTAGCATGAAGCATGGTCCTCAATGCAAAATGATCAAATAGAAACTAAGAGAAATAAATGAGAGAGAGAGTAATAGTGACTTCCCTGAGAGAGCTTGTAGTCCGAGCTTATTCCTAAAAACAAAATGAAACAAATTAAAAGTAAAAATAACTGAAAATAAAACACAGGTTGCCTCCTGCGAAGCGCTTGTTCAACGTCGTGAACCTGACTATAGTTGGTGCTTAATTAGGGGGCTCTCCAAGAGCAAATTTAACATCTAACGCAGTACACCTTCTTAGCTTTCTAACAATGTGGTTCACATTATTCTTTCTTTTTCCACGTGGTGGATGAACTTCAAAGGATGGTGAAATTTTTATTTTATTTCCATCCACCACTATGCTAGGATCCTGCAAAATACATTTTTTTTCCAAAAGGTCCTGCATCTTTAAATCACCAAATTTGTTAGTTTCAACCACATACTCATCAAAATAAGGAGAAGTAAAAAGAGAGAAATTTTCACTAGAGTTTAAAGCTTTTATAACATCATCTTCTTTACCACTCCTTAAAGTTAGCTTTCCCCGGTGAACCTCAATCACAGCATCACCAATGGTTAAAACAATTTGCCCAAAAATTTGGGCTTTCTTCTCTTTCTTCAGATCAAGAACCAATGGATCTTTCTCATTCTCCTCACAACCGCTCTCATTAATAGGATCTTTTGTTCAATATAACTCCCTTCAGTAGGAGCTACTATTTTGATTTGACTCTCTTCAGTAAGAGTCTCCTCATCTTTCTTGAGCGCTTCTTCCTCCAGGTTATATTCCATGGAGACACCTTCATCTCTCGTAGGAATACTTTCTTTGTATTGCTCAGCTTCTTCATTTTGGGTAGACTTAGTTTGTGAAAGACTTTCTTGGGCCTCTTGAGATAAGAAAGCAATGAGAGTTGAGATTTGACCCTTCAGGCTTCCAAATTCGTTGTTCATGGCTCTAATTTGACCTTCCAAAGCTCTCAAAATTTTCATTTGTCTGCTGCATAAATTTGGCCAAGCCCTCATCGACATCTGACTTTTCCTCCTCTTGCCCTTGCACTTGTAGTGCCTCATAATTATCCAAGTGGGAGGAATAAGGAGGTGGCTCATAGTCATCCCAATAGTCTGAATAAGGTTCATAAGGAGGAGGAGCAATTTGAATTTGGCATTGAGACATATACCAATATGACTTCTCTAAATTTCTTTGTGCCTCTGCTTCTCTAATGTAGTCTCCAAGAGTTTTAACCATGATTTAGACTTTTCTCTGCAAAACAAGGTAACTTGCAGTGGTCTCTTGGGAAAGTATTAGTAACTTTTTTTTATATATTTTTTTTTGATAAAATAAAGAAAAAAAACAAAATTTAAAATTAAAGCAAAAAATTGTCTAAAGCAATAAAAATCTCTTTCGCTTAATATTGCTAAATTAATCTCCGGCAACGGCGCCAAAAACTTGTTGCGTTAAAAACACACTTAGAGCAAGTGTACTCTTTCGCAAAAGTAGTATAAAAGATTATCGTGTCCACAGGGATTAATTAGCAAGTACCAAACTACTTAAGATATACTATTGTTTAGACGAACAAATAGCTGATGGTTGTAATAACATATTAAAAAGTAAAAAATAGCAAGAATAAAATACAAGTTTAATAAATGGTGAGAGGCCTAGGATCACAGTTTCACTTGCAAGCTTTGATTCCCCCTATGTCTAATCCTACCTGAATTCCCTTATTTTACTTAATTACCAATCCCTTTACTAAAACTATTTATTCGTTTGGTCATTCGCGATTAATATTCTTTTTCCTAAATTAACCCTCGTTTGGTCATGCAAGAATTTAAATTCAGGAAAAGCATAAAGAGCAAAAAGGTTGAATGATTGGAAGACTAAATTATGGTTTGGTCATGCCCTAATTATATCCCAAATTATCCTATAGGTCCACCAACTAATTGCAGTACGGTCGCTGATCAACTAATTGATTATAAACATGCAAAGGGTAGCTAATCCTAATCATGTGATAAAAATAATAGGACAATATTAATTAAAATAAAAACTGGAATTCAAATAATAAACTATAACATAAAAAGGTCTCTAAACATGCAAGATCCACCTAAGACCCTAGAAGAGGATTTAGGTATCCATAGGTATCAAGAACAATAAAATAGAAATAAGGTTCATGAATTACAGAGATAAGAATAACCCGGTAAATAGAGAAATTCCTGATCTAAGTCTTCAATCTCTTATTTCTGCTCCAGAGCTCTCTCACAGTGTCAAGAACTAACACCCAATTTTCCTCAAACTCACTCTGTGCGTTGCCGTCAATGTGGTTGTTAAGTGCGACTCTTCTCTCAAATAATCGGCCCCCTATTTATATTATTCACCTTTCCTTGCATTGCCAAAACTCCTTTTACAAGTCACGTACTCCCCCTTTTTCTTCAGGTCACGTGATGACCTTGTTTCTTTTCTCTTTTTATTTTTGCCGCCTCGGTTTTCGTGCCAAGCCTTATTCTTTTTTTTTTGGTCAAAAGGATATATGATTTTCAATAATAAAATGGGCCAGGCCCAAACCATACACCTAAAACTGAACAACAGTAACATGGCCGTATTGTGCTAAACACCCAGGGCCAAATCTAGCTAGTAGATAGTGTTAACATAGGGGCCAATAATTGGACACCAGAAGAAGCAAAATTAACACAAACACACGAAAAAAACAGATCCCAATCGGGTAAAAAGAAAAACCTAGTTCTCCACTAACTCAATTCCAGCGCTAGCGTCAACCTAGACTGAGAAAATCGGAAAGCTTGAGCATCATGAAGAGCTTCATGGTGGAAATCAGCATAGGACCATCTCAATTGCAACAATGTCCTACTTCCAGAGAGCTTGAGCATCTTTCACTATGGCACGACGAAGAAGCGATGGAGGACGAAGAACCCAAGATCCATGAAGCTGGTCGTCACGAGCAAGAGCTGCAACAGTGTGAGCACACTCATTCCCTTCTCTCTTTGTCCAAGTAAAACCAGATTGTTGGAAGTTTGAACAAAGAGAATTAATATCATTAGCTATTCCTTGAATCTCTTGTCTAACGATACTCTTTCTACACACCTCAATGAGGGTTTTATTATCAGATTCAAAGATGACTTGTGTTGCGTCCGTGTGTGTTCTAGTCGCAATGTCAGTGCAAGTATACACGTCGTACAAGTAATAAAGTGGATAAAAGTAAGAGATCGTTCCCACGAGGATTGATTAACTTTCAGAGTTCAAGTCTTTAAAACACAAGTGAAACAAGTAACAAATCGACACTAAAAGTTGGTATTAAGACTAAGAACATAAATGAAGCAAGTAAATAAGAAGTGGTTGTGAATATGGAAGAGTATGAGTTGGATTGCTGCATGCAAGTAAATCTCCTCTAGTCAGACGTTATAACGTTTACACGTTAATACGTACAATTGTTATGTTGTATAGACGTTATAACGTTTGAACGCTGTTGCAAAAGAGCTGTGCTTTTCAGTCACAAAACGTCAGAGCTTCAAGTACTAGAATTCCTATGTCTAGGTTCTAAGTAGGCCTACTCCTGTATTTTAAGTACCCACAGCAATGTCCTATGAACTATTATCCATTCTATGTCTAGACTTAGATAAAAATGCCTAAATGTCTTTAGTGCACCTTTTCATTCACATAAATCTTTGAGTTCTTTTCATAGACCATGTCTGTACCTATGAATCTACTTATTTTAAGTGATCAGTTCAAAACAAGTTTGGAAATATTAACATGCAAAGATTTAAAACGCATAAACATCAATACATCATAACATTAAACTAGAGATTCATTACATGCAAAACAACAACCCAACTACCAATGTTTAGCTCATGCTGAGCATCCTTACAGAAATAAGAGGAATAAAAGTCCAAATACCGTACATAGAGAAAAGGAGACTAAACGCAAAAGATACGCCTAAGGGGCCTTCCTTCATGCACGCTGTAAAGACGTTACAACGTCTGAGCTTTACAGTAATGGTTGCGAATGAATATGGAAATTGGGGCCTTGAGAGAATTTAAAATGAAGAAGTCTGTGTCCAGAACTTCTGTTAGAAAACTCTCTCTGAAAAATGGAGGAAGGTGGATGATGAATGGAGTCCTCCGTTCTTCGCATGGTGCACCCCTTGCCTTTTTGTAGAGAGAGAATAGCCATGGTCAAAAGAGGGTCACATGCTGCTGATGTCATTCCCCACCTTCCAAGTTTGCTTGCGAGTTAACTCTGCCCTGAAGTGACACCGCACTGCTACAGTGCGTCAGCCGCGTCAGTGCTGAGGAGAGAGAAGATTTCCAGATCTCTGGCCATCATTACATGCGCGCCAAAATGATATATTATTTTCTTGCTCTGCTATCCTTCTTCAGACGTGATGGGAGACGTTGCCACGTTTGGATTACTGCACAAACACAAGAAGCATCAAAACGCTCACAAAGGCGCCAATTGGCACCAAAATGCCTAGAACTTGTAATTTAGCCCCTTTCTAAATAAAAGCAATAAACTAACATAAACTTTACTAGAAACAACCTACTATTGCCAGAGAACTTGCATGATTTAACTTTGACTAAGTATAAATAGCTCATATAAATATGAGTTATCACACCCCCAAACTTAGACCATTGCTTGTCCTCAAGCAATTGAAATACAACATATGAAAAGATGCAAGAAATTAAATACACCAGCAGTTTACACCCTGCTCATCCATTTGATCAAAAATTTTCTCCAAAGGGGCTAGTTCCTTCAGACTTACACTACACACTCACGCACCAATGCACAATTACATTCTAGATTCATTACTGCCCAAAGTGAGTGTGTGATCTCTGTATCAATTCTTTTCCTAGCTAGGTTCAGAAGCTACCCTAGCCTATGAAAGAGTGGTTTCCAAATGGTGAGAGTATAACATCTTTCAAAACAAAGAGTAGGCTAACATTTTCACATAAGACATGAGGGTTATTTGAAGCACAACAAAGGGTCTTATCTTGGGTGCTAGGACTAGATTAGTGCAAACTATTTTTCTGACTTACACAACGCAAAACACACACAGCTGCAACCCCTCATTACTGGGCAACTTTTTCTTTTGATTTTTTTTTTTTTTTTTTCATCATTGGTTTGGAGTTTTTGTGATTTTCTCCTTTTGGATCCTTTGGATTTGACAATTTTGGATTGAGATATTTGGGGTACCCAGTATTTGTTTCGGGAAATTGCAGCAAACACAGAGGACATGTGGATTTTTCCACTTATTTGAAACAACACACACTTTTTGGTCTTTTTGGAGTAGACGTTATAACGTGTATATGAGAGACGCTACAACGTTTGATAACACAGAACACAACACACAAACACACACGGCATACGTTATAACGTTACGGGTAGACGTTACAACGCTGCACTCACACTACACATGCACTAATCACCCTACAGTCTTTGCACCCAGCCTTAGTACAACCTGATATACCCCCAAACTTAGTTTCTACTGCTACTCTAAGTTTTTAATCAAGTTTTACACTCACCAAAGTCAACCAAAACTAGCTTTAGCATCAAATAGTCCTTAGCTAGCTAGGTTTTCCTTAAAACAGAGTTTGTGTGGAAGCAGTAGTCAATTCTATTCATCTAAGCATGCATCAGCTACTCACACAAAGTCACACGTAGCTATTCTTATATTTAGCCCAAAGAGAAACATTTTTGATAATTACTTGAGTAGGGAAGGTAAACTGATTTTGCATTTGATTTTATTCATACACAAAACATAAAAATGATCCTCCCCCCCCAAACAAAAAGATGAGCAGTGTCCCCACTGCTCACTGAATTTGAAAAATGAGAGAGGACATTTACACAAAACAGAAACAAAACAACTACTGACTACTAACTCTCTAGACGTTGTAACGTCTGGACAGCTATTTATTTTTACTGAAATTGTAAACTATAACTATTCTACTGCTAAAAAGAGGGCTAACTTACTTGTTCAGAGCACCGGACCTGAGCCTTCCACTTTGTCTGGCTGGGATACTTGCTTGCACAGCTTTCTTTTTCTTTTCCTTCTTTTTCTTTTCTCCTTCACCATCACCAGCATCAACTGAGATTTCAGTTTCTTTTGGCATCTTTGCACTGCTCTCCGCAGCTCTTTTCTTTGCTTCCTCCCATGCTTTCTGCTTTTCCAGTTCTGCAGGGTGAATCTGCTGCTGCTCTTTGGGTTCCCCCTGGGCTTTTTCAACCTCTGGCTCATGAGACGTTGTAACGTCTGCAGCTTTCTCATCAGCAGCAACAGCAGGAACATTCTCTGAACCACTTGCAGCAACAAATGCTGCACTGGTGGCTGTTGCTGGCTTGTCTTTAGCAGCTTCAGATTTCTTTTTTACCTGCAACTTTTGCCTTTTGGCTGCAGGAGGGTCAACTAGTTGCTCTTCTTCTTCACCTTGTCTTGCTTCTTCACTTGCAGCGGCTACTTCACGCCTTTTCTTCTTCCCAAATGGACTCTGGGTGGGCACAGTCTTGAATCTTTGCCTTTTGGGTGGGGGAATGAGTTGTGGGTCTGGGTTAGTTTCAACAGCAGGTGGTTCAGACGTAGTCACGTCTGCACTGGTTACTTCTGGAATGGATGGTTGTGATGGCTCTTTAGTTGGTTCAGGTTGAGTGGGGGTTGGCTTTGAAATAGGTTGGTCTTTAGGTTTAGATTGTGGTGTTTTGGGGATGTTTTGGTCATGGGTGGGTTGGGTTTTAGCTGAGGGTTGGGGTTGTTTGTCTTTTGGTGATGGAGGTGTGGGTTGGGCTGGCTCTTTGAGTGTTTGGGTTGGTGGAGAGTCAGCCTCAATATCAGTCTTATCACTGGAACTTCCTTTCTCTTCTGAATGTGTTTCTTCCTCATCATCACTTAGGATTTCCCTACTCACCTTCTTTGATTCCTCTGCATCACTCTCACTGATGCTATCCATATCAGCTGATTTAAGTTCTTCTTCCTCACTACTTACCTTCTTTTGCTCTTTCTTTGCTGGGCTCTTTCTTTTTGTGGCTGGTTTTCTTGTTTTCTTGACTTTTTCCTGCTTCACTTTCTTGGGGTTCATTGTTGATAGGAGTATGTTGTCTTCATCTTCCTCTTGCATCCAATCTGGAAGTGCTGGTTCTTCAATCACCATCTTGCCTTTTGTTGTTTGTGCATTCACCTTCTTTTGCCACTCAAATTGCTCCTTGACAAACTTGGCTAGGCTGTTTTGCTGGTCTACCAGACGTTGTAACGTCTGAGTATCAACTGACGTGGTAGCATCTGCAGCTCTCTGCCTAGCTTTGAACTTTGTAGAGAATGCCCCTTGGGGTTCCTCTCTTAGCTCAGATGCTTCAATCTCCACTCCAGCTTCCATGCAGAGATCAGTGATTAAACAAGGGAAGTATAGGTATCCATCCTTCCTGTTCTGCCATTTGTTTATCTCCCTGTTGATGAGCTTACCCACTTCAATCTTATCCCTAGACATAATGGCATCAATAGCAATCAGCCTCTCTTTATCAACCCAGAGAGTGTGAGAAGTGGGTATCAAGCAATGCCTAATGAAATGAAACCAAGCACTGGCCTCATCACACAGGTATCTCTTCAAAATTTTGAATTCATTTCCATGGTCGCCTCTTCGCTCCCAAACAGCTCCATCAACACATATCCTTTCTTTGATTTCAGTCATCTCTGCCACTCCGTAAGTCTTTTGCTTCACCTCAACTGCCTTGCCATAGTAACCGAAACCCAAAGTAGTCATTTATGACTCTTACACCAAATTTGACTTCTTCTCCTCGAACGATGGAGGTGCTTGAAAGTTCTCCATCGGTTCTTTCAACGATTCCTTTGTAAAAGTCATGCACCAGAGTTGCAATGTATTCCTTTCTGTGAACTACAAATTTCTGCCATCCCAATGCTGTCACTGTTGCGAGAAAGTCAGGATTTGGGTTTTCCAAGTTGAAGCCCCTTTCTGGCAGCAGGGCTTTCTTCTTTGAAGGAATGGGGATTTCTGGATTTGGAACAGAGGAAGAACTTGGGTTGACATTCTTTCCTTTACCAGATGATTTTACTGCAGCTTGCTTGGTTTTAGTCATGGTGATTGTATGAGTTTTCTGGGGAGTGGGGGATTTGAGATTTGAGATTTGGGATTTGGGAGAAGCGATAGGATTGCGGTTTCTGAAAGTGTATGAAGGTGGTTTTGATGATTGTAACTGGTGTGTGTTTATTGGGGAGGTTTTATGGGAAGTTGCGAAGTAGGTGGTGGCGTGGGTTTGGGAAAAAGGGGTAACCGTTGGAAGTGACGTCATGGTAAAAGGGGTAAAAGTCTTCAGCCAGACTATCCCCTTTTTTGCATTCAGGGGTTGTTGAGAGCCACTGTGGTCTTGTCCCTAACCACATGTTCTCCATAGTAATGCTTCACTCTTTGGCCATTGACTTTGAAAATGGAATTAGTTTTCTCATCAAACAGGTCCACAGCACCATGAGGATAGACTTTTACCAGCTTGAAAGGTCCTGACCATCTTGATTTTAACTTCCCAGGGAACAACTTTAACCTTGAATTAAACAACAAAACTGATTGTCCTTCTACTAGCTCCCTTCTTTGAATTTTTTGATCGTGCCACTTCTTGGTTTTCTCTTTATACATTTTTGAATTCTCATAGGCAGTGTGCCTGAATTCATCTAGCTCATTTAGTTGAAGGAGCCTTGCTTCTCCAGCCTTTGAATGATCTAAGTTCAGTTGCTTCAGTGCCCAGTGAGCTTTGTGTTGGAGTTCAATGGGCAGGTGACAAGCTTTTCTGAAGACTAACTTGTATGGTGACATGCCCAGTGGTGTCTTAAATGCTGTCCTGTACGCCCACAATGCATCATCAAGGTGCAAGGACCAATCCTTCCTGTTTGGACCAACCATCTTCTCAAGTATCCTTTTAATCTCTCTGTTGGAAATTTCTACTTGACCACTTGTCTGTGGGTGATAAGCTGTAGCAATTTTGTGCTTCACTCCGTACTTAGCCAATAGGTTTTCAATCAGCTTGTTACAGAAGTGAGAGCCTTCATCACTGATTATAGCTCTTGGAGTACCAAATCTTGTGAAGATGTTTTGCTTCAGGAATTTGCTGACTGATTTGGCCTCATTGTTGGGCAATGCAACGGCTTCCACCCATTTTGACACATAATCCACAGCTACCAAAATGTATAAATTTCCATGAGACATAGGAAATGGCCCCATGAAGTCCATTCCCCAAACATCAAACAGTTCCACTTCAAGGATATTTGTCAATGGCATTTCTTGCTTGTTGGAGATGTTTCCAGTTCTTTGGCAATTATCACAGCTTTTCACTAATTCATGAGCATCTTTGAAAAGTGTTGGCCAATAGTATCCTGACTGTAACACCTTTGCTGCAGTTCTGGTTCCTCCAAAATGTCCTCCATAAGGTGATGCATGACATTGTTGTAATACATGGTGTTGTTCCTCTTCAGCCAGGCATCTCCTAAGCAACTAATCTTGACACATCTTATACAGATAGGGTTCATTCCAAAAATAGTGCTTCACGGTGTGGAAGAATTTTTTTCTTTGCTGATGATTGAAATCCACAGGCACAATCCTGCTGACTAGGAAGTTAACTATATCAGCATACCAGGGAGCAGTAGCATCAGACGTTATAACGTTTGAAGACGTGGTAACGTCTGCAGCTACTGTGGCTACTGTCAGCAGTTTTTCATCAGGGAAATTTTCTTTTATCTCTTCTGCACCTGTACCTGCATCAACATTCTCAAGCCTAGAAAGATGATCAGCAACTTGGTTCTCCACCCCCTTTTTATCATGAATTTCCAAGTCAAATTCTTGGAGGAGGAGAACCCATCTAATGAGTCGTGGCTTTGCATCTTTTTTAGAAATCAAATACTTGATGGCTGAGTGATCAGTAAAAACAATAACTTTTGCACCCACCAAGTATGATCGAAATTTGTCAAAAGCAAATACAACAGCCAGTAACTCTTTCTCAGTTACAGTATAATTTAATTGGGCATCATCTAAAGTTTTACTAGCATAATAGATAGAGTGAAAAATTTTGCCATACCTTTGACCCAATACTGCCCCCACAGCGTAGTCACTCGCATCACACATTAATTCAAATGGTTTGGACCAGTCAGGAGTGACTATCACAGGAGCTGTTACAAGGGCAGTCTTCAATTTCTGGAAGGCTTCATGACAATGCTCATCAAAGCTGAAGACGTTATCACGTTGCAGCAGCAGACACAAAGGTTTGGAAATTTTTGAGAAATCCTTGATAAACCTTCTGTAAAAACCAGCATGCCCTAAGAAACTTCTAATACCTTTGACAGTGGTAGGTGGAGGCAATTTGTCAATAACATCAATTTTTGCTTTATCAACCTCCAACCCTTTCTTTGAAATCTTGTGTCCTAAAACAATTCCCACTTGAACCATAAAGTGACATTTTTCCCAGTTGAGTACTAAGTTGGTTTCTTCACACCTTATTAAGACTCCTTCTAAGTTATCCAAGCATGCCTTGTATGAGTCTCCATAGACTGAAAAGTCATCCATGAAAACTTCCATGGATTTTTCAATAAAATCTGAGAATAAAGCCATCATACACCTCTGGAATGTTGCAGGTGCATTACACAATCCGAATGGCATCCTTCTGAAGGCAAAGGTACCATAAGGACAAGTGAATGTGGTCTTCTCTTGGTCCTCAGGCACAATAGCTATCTGGTTATATCCTGAGTAACCATCAAGAAAACAATAGAATTCTTTGCCTGCAAGTCTATCCAACATCTGGTCAATAAATGGCAAAGGAAAATGGTCCTTCTTGGTTGCTTTGTTCAGCTTCCTGTAGTCCATACATATCCTCCATCCAGTCACTGTTCTTGTTGGAATCAACTCATTTTTGTCATTGGTCACCACAGTAACTCCACCCTTCTTTGGTACACATTGAACTGGGCTCACCCATGAGCTATCACTAATTGGATAAATGATTCCTGCATCTAACCATTTGATGATTTCCTTCTTGACCACCTCTTTCATTATCGGGTTCAATCGCCTTTGTCCTTCAATGCTGTTTTTAGCATTCTCTTCTAAGACAATTCTGTGCATACAGATTGTGGGACTGATACCCTTGATATCTGCCATTTGCCAACCAATGGCTTTCTTGTGCCTTTTTAAGGTGTTAATGAGATCACTTTCCTGCTCTTGTGAGAGGTTAGAAGAAATGATCACTGGTAAAGAATCATTTTCCCCTAAAAAGGCATACTTCAGGTGATCAGGCAACACTTTTAATTCCAGATTGGGTGGTTCTTCAATGGATGGCACTATCTTCTTGAGATTGGAGTCTTCTTGCCCCAAAGATTCATACTTCTTTGTCCACGCCCTGGGTACATGGGAGTTAGACGTGACAACGTCTGTGGTTGACGTTGTAACGTTTAATGGATCAGCTTCTTCTGATAACAACTCTTGAATCTCATCATTTCCCAGAATCTTCTCCAAGTGGTCATTATCTTTATTGAATTGCTTTTGAACCACATGGTCAAGGGCAACCACAAAGGAACATTCCTCTGTGTTAGGTTCTGGATACTTGAGTGCGTTGAGGACGTTGAACTTGACTTCTTGGTCATTGACCCTCATGATTAATTCTCCCTTCTGCACATCAATGAGTGTCCTTCCAGTGGCTAGAAATGGTCGCCCCAAGATGATAGGAACTTCCTTATCTGCATCAAAATCCAAAATAACAAAGTCCACTGGAAAAACGAATTTGTCAACTTTAATCAAAACATCTTCTAATATGCCCTCAGGATAAACTCTACTTTTATCAGCTAATGTAAGACTTAAAGAAGTAGGTCTGGCAGTTCCTATACCAAGTTTTTCATAAATGGACTTGGGCATCAAGTTAATACTTGCCCCCAAGTCGTATAAAGCTTTGCCAAGGTAAAAATCTCCAATGGAGCATGGTATAGTAAAACTGCCAGGATCCTTCAGTTTTCTAGGGAGTTTATTCTGCATGATTAAGCTACATTCTTCAGTTAAAGCAATAGTTTCAAACTCCCCTAGCCTTCTTCTTTTGGTGATGACATCCTTTAGGAACTTGGCATAGTTTGGCATCTGCTGTAGAGCTTCAACTAAGGGAAGGTTTATGTGTAGCTGTTTCAGCATCTCCATGAACTTGCTGAATTGCTTGTCTTCATGAGCTTTCTTTAGTCTTTGAGGGTAGGGTGGAGGAGGATATTCAGGTACAAGCTTTGGAACAGTCTTGATTCCTGGTTCAGAACTAGACGTTGTAACGTCTGGCTTAGACATCACAATATCTGGAATATTCTTCTCTTTTTCTCCACCTTTGTTTTTCTCTTTTTCCTTGTCTGGCACCTCAGATTCCTTAGACATAGATGGTTCTGGATACTCAGTGCCACTTCTTAATGAGATAGCATTTACCTGTGCATTTACCACATCTTTACCATTTGACTTTGATGAAGATGGTGTTTCAGTTGTGGATGGAAGAGATCCATTCTGTCTTTGAGTAAGAGCTGAGGCTATCTGTCCAATTTGGTTTTCCAAAGTTTTGATTGAAGACTCATGGGTCTGTAAGGTTGCCCTACAATCACTTATGAAAGTCTTCATCAAGGCTTCCAAATTGCTGTTGTTGTTATTCTGCGTATACTGCTTTTGTTGTTGAGGGGGAAATCCTGGGGGTATTGCAGGAGCAGCATTGCTAGCATTCAAAGAATTGTTGTTCTTCCAACTAAAATTTGGGTGATTTCTCCAATTTGAATTGTACAAGTTGGAGAAGGGACTGTTACCTTTGTTATGTGATACAAAGTTTACAGACTGGGGGTTATGGGGACACTCTTCGTAGACATGCCCTCCTTCACAATATACACACTCTACTCCCCCAGATGGTGTTGGTTCAATAGCTGCAGCAGTCTGTGTTTCAGACGTTGCCACGTTTGGAGTGCTCAAGTTTTTAATCATGTTGGTCAGAGAAGCAACCTGAGCAGAAAGGGCAGTTACTTCACTTATCTCATGGACACCAGCCTTCTTTCCAGGGGTGAATCTATCAGAAGGCCAATGGGCATTGTGAGTGGCTATGTCTTCAATAAGTCTGCATGCCTCAGAGAAAGACATGTTTAATATGACACCGCCTGATGAAGCATCAAGTATAAGCCTGGTAGGTTGATCTAGACCATTATAAAAAGTCTCCATTTGAATAACTACGGGAATGCCATGGTGTGGGCACATTCTTAGTAATTCCTTCCATCTTTCCCAAGCCTCAAATAATGATTCCCCTTCTCTTTGTTTGAAGGAAGTGATGTCATTTCTTAACTTGGCATTTTTGTTGGGAGGGAAGTATTTTCCAAGAAATTTCTCAGCTAGCTCATCCCAAGTATGAATTGAATTTGGCTCTAAGGAGTTCAACCAATTCTTGGCCTTATCCTTAAGAGAATATGGAAATAGCTTCAGTCGGAAGGCATCTTCTGAGACTCCAGGGATGACAAAGTTGCTACACACATCCAAAAATTGCCTTAGATGTGCATAAGGATCTTCTTGAGGAAAACCCCCAAATTGCCCTGCAGTCTGCAGCATTTGGAACATCATTGGCTTGAACTCAAAGTGACCAGTATGAATAGGTGGTCTTGCAATGCCTGTTTGTAAATGGGCAGGATTAAGCACGGCATAATCACGCATAGGCCTGTCTCTGTCATTGACCATGTCTTGTGGCCCTGCATTGATGAGTTGCTGTCTCTACCAGTGTTCATCATCAACATAGGTTTCTGTATGAGTTTGTGGTCCACGACCACGTCCTCCGGCATCTGAGTGCCTTCCTCCTCTTGGAGTGCGTCCACCTCTAGAGCTTCTACCACCAGTACCATGTTCAGACATGATTGGTGGCTGGAATTGCTGTTGTTGTTGCTGCCTTTTTAACCTTTGTTGTCTCCTTAGTCGCCTGAAGGTTCTTTCAGGTTCTGGATAGAATTCAGGCTCAGATCCACTCCCTGGTTCTGTTGAACTAGAGCTTGAACTGGAACTAAGCATACGCTGTAACGTTTACCTGTTCACTCACAAAAACAACAAACAACACAGCAGAATTCTTTCACCTAGTGTTTTAATGCTTGCTGAACAATAAAAGTTAAATACAATCCCCGGCAACGGCGCCAAAAACTTGTTGCGTCCGTGTGTGTTCTAGTCGCAATGTCAGTGCAAGTATACACGTCGTACAAGTAATAAAGTGGATAAAAGTAAGAGATCGTTCCCACGAGGATTGATTAACTTTCAGAGTTCAAGTCTTTAAAACACAAGTGAAACAAGTAACAAATCGACACTAAAAGTTGGTATTAAGACTAAGAACATAAATGAAGCAAGTAAATAAGAAGTGGTTGTGAATATGGAAGAGTATGAGTTGGATTGCTGCATGCAAGTAAATCTCCTCTAGTCAGACGTTATAACGTTTACACGTTAATACGTACAATTGTTATGTTGTATAGACGTTATAACGTTTGAACGCTGTTGCAAAAGAGCTGTGCTTTTCAGTCACAAAACGTCAGAGCTTCAAGTACTAGAATTCCTATGTCTAGGTTCTAAGTAGGCCTACTCCTGTATTTTAAGTACCCACAGCAATGTCCTATGAACTATTATCCATTCTATGTCTAGACTTAGATAAAAATGCCTAAATGTCTTTAGTGCACCTTTTCATTCACATAAATCTTTGAGTTCTTTTCATAGACCATGTCTGTACCTATGAATCTACTTATTTTAAGTGATCAGTTCAAAACAAGTTTGGAAATATTAACATGCAAAGATTTAAAACGCATAAACATCAATACATCATAACATTAAACTAGAGATTCATTACATGCAAAACAACAACCCAACTACCAATGTTTAGCTCATGCTGAGCATCCTTACAGAAATAAGAGGAATAAAAGTCCAAATACCGTACATAGAGAAAAGGAGACTAAACGCAAAAGATACGCCTAAGGGGCCTTCCTTCATGCACGCTGTAAAGACGTTACAACGTCTGAGCTTTACAGTAATGGTTGCGAATGAATATGGAAATTGGGGCCTTGAGAGAATTTAAAATGAAGAAGTCTGTGTCCAGAACTTCTGTTAGAAAACTCTCTCTGAAAAATGGAGGAAGGTGGATGATGAATGGAGTCCTCCGTTCTTCGCATGGTGCACCCCTTGCCTTTTTGTAGAGAGAGAATAGCCATGGTCAAAAGAGGGTCACATGCTGCTGATGTCATTCCCCACCTTCCAAGTTTGCTTGCGAGTTAACTCTGCCCTGAAGTGACACCGCACTGCTACAGTGCGTCAGCCGCGTCAGTGCTGAGGAGAGAGAAGATTTCCAGATCTCTGGCCATCATTACATGCGCGCCAAAATGATATATTATTTTCTTGCTCTGCTATCCTTCTTCAGACGTGATGGGAGACGTTGCCACGTTTGGATTACTGCACAAACACAAGAAGCATCAAAACGCTCACAAAGGCGCCAATTGGCACCAAAATGCCTAGAACTTGTAATTTAGCCCCTTTCTAAATAAAAGCAATAAACTAACATAAACTTTACTAGAAACAACCTACTATTGCCAGAGAACTTGCATGATTTAACTTTGACTAAGTATAAATAGCTCATATAAATATGAGTTATCACACCCCCAAACTTAGACCATTGCTTGTCCTCAAGCAATTGAAATACAACATATGAAAAGATGCAAGAAATTAAATACACCAGCAGTTTACACCCTGCTCATCCATTTGATCAAAAATTTTCTCCAAAGGGGCTAGTTCCTTCAGACTTACACTACACACTCACGCACCAATGCACAATTACATTCTAGATTCATTACTGCCCAAAGTGAGTGTGTGATCTCTGTATCAATTCTTTTCCTAGCTAGGTTCAGAAGCTACCCTAGCCTATGAAAGAGTGGTTTCCAAATGGTGAGAGTATAACATCTTTCAAAACAAAGAGTAGGCTAACATTTTCACATAAGACATGAGGGTTATTTGAAGCACAACAAAGGGTCTTATCTTGGGTGCTAGGACTAGATTAGTGCAAACTATTTTTCTGACTTACACAACGCAAAACACACACAGCTGCAACCCCTCATTACTGGGCAACTTTTTCTTTTGATTTTTTTTTTTTTTTTTCATCATTGGTTTGGAGTTTTTGTGATTTTCTCCTTTTGGATCCTTTGGATTTGACAATTTTGGATTGAGATATTTGGGGTACCCAGTATTTGTTTCGGGAAATTGCAGCAAACACAGAGGACATGTGGATTTTTCCACTTATTTGAAACAACACACACTTTTTGGTCTTTTTGGAGTAGACGTTATAACGTGTATATGAGAGACGCTACAACGTTTGATAACACAGAACACAACACACAAACACACACGGCATACGTTATAACGTTACGGGTAGACGTTACAACGCTGCACTCACACTACACATGCACTAATCACCCTACAGTCTTTGCACCCAGCCTTAGTACAACCTGATATACCCCCAAACTTAGTTTCTACTGCTACTCTAAGTTTTTAATCAAGTTTTACACTCACCAAAGTCAACCAAAACTAGCTTTAGCATCAAATAGTCCTTAGCTAGCTAGGTTTTCCTTAAAACAGAGTTTGTGTGGAAGCAGTAGTCAATTCTATTCATCTAAGCATGCATCAGCTACTCACACAAAGTCACACGTAGCTATTCTTATATTTAGCCCAAAGAGAAACATTTTTGATAATTACTTGAGTAGGGAAGGTAAACTGATTTTGCATTTGATTTTATTCATACACAAAACATAAAAATGATCCTCCCCCCCCAAACAAAAAGATGAGCAGTGTCCCCACTGCTCACTGAATTTGAAAAATGAGAGAGGACATTTACACAAAACAGAAACAAAACAACTACTGACTACTAACTCTCTAGACGTTGTAACGTCTGGACAGCTATTTATTTTTACTGAAATTGTAAACTATAACTATTCTACTGCTAAAAAGAGGGCTAACTTACTTGTTCAGAGCACCGGACCTGAGCCTTCCACTTTGTCTGGCTGGGATACTTGCTTGCACAGCTTTCTTTTTCTTTTCCTTCTTTTTCTTTTCTCCTTCACCATCACCAGCATCAACTGAGATTTCAGTTTCTTTTGGCATCTTTGCACTGCTCTCCGCAGCTCTTTTCTTTGCTTCCTCCCATGCTTTCTGCTTTTCCAGTTCTGCAGGGTGAATCTGCTGCTGCTCTTTGGGTTCCCCCTGGGCTTTTTCAACCTCTGGCTCATGAGACGTTGTAACGTCTGCAGCTTTCTCATCAGCAGCAACAGCAGGAACATTCTCTGAACCACTTGCAGCAACAAATGCTGCACTGGTGGCTGTTGCTGGCTTGTCTTTAGCAGCTTCAGATTTCTTTTTTACCTGCAACTTTTGCCTTTTGGCTGCAGGAGGGTCAACTAGTTGCTCTTCTTCTTCACCTTGTCTTGCTTCTTCACTTGCAGCGGCTACTTCACGCCTTTTCTTCTTCCCAAATGGACTCTGGGTGGGCACAGTCTTGAATCTTTGCCTTTTGGGTGGGGGAATGAGTTGTGGGTCTGGGTTAGTTTCAACAGCAGGTGGTTCAGACGTAGTCACGTCTGCACTGGTTACTTCTGGAATGGATGGTTGTGATGGCTCTTTAGTTGGTTCAGATTGAGTGGGGGTTGGCTTTGAAATAGGTTGGTCTTTAGGTTTAGATTGTGGTGTTTTGGGGATGTTTTGGTCATGGGTGGGTTGGGTTTTAGCTGAGGGTTGGGGTTGTTTGTCTTTTGGTGATGGAGGTGTGGGTTGGGCTGGCTCTTTGAGTGTTTGGGTTGGTGGAGAGTCAGCCTCAATATCAGTCTTATCACTGGAACTTCCTTTCTCTTCTGAATGTGTTTCTTCCTCATCATCACTTAGGATTTCCCTACTCACCTTCTTTGATTCCTCTGCATCACTCTCACTGATGCTATCCATATCAGCTGATTTAAGTTCTTCTTCCTCACTACTTACCTTCTTTTGCTCTTTCTTTGCTGGGCTCTTTCTTTTTGTGGCTGGTTTTCTTGTTTTCTTGACTTTTTCCTGCTTCACTTTCTTGGGGTTCATTGTTGATAGGAGTATGTTGTCTTCATCTTCCTCTTGCATCCAATCTGGAAGTGCTGGTTCTTCAATCACCATCTTGCCTTTTGTTGTTTGTGCATTCACCTTCTTTTGCCACTCAAATTGCTCCTTGACAAACTTGGCTAGGCTGTTTTGCTGGTCTACCAGACGTTGTAACGTCTGAGTATCAACTGACGTGGTAGCATCTGCAGCTCTCTGCCTAGCTTTGAACTTTGTAGAGAATGCCCCTTGGGGTTCCTCTCTTAGCTCAGATGCTTCAATCTCCACTCCAGCTTCCATGCAGAGATCAGTGATTAAACAAGGGAAGTATAGGTATCCATCCTTCCTGTTCTGCCATTTGTTTATCTCCCTGTTGATGAGCTTACCCACTTCAATCTTATCCCTAGACATAATGGCATCAATAGCAATCAGCCTCTCTTTATCAACCCAGAGAGTGTGAGAAGTGGGTATCAAGCAATGCCTAATGAAATGAAACCAAGCACTGGCCTCATCACACAGGTATCTCTTCAAAATTTTGAATTCATTTCCATGGTCGCCTCTTCGCTCCCAAACAGCTCCATCAACACATATCCTTTCTTTGATTTCAGTCATCTCTGCCACTCCGTAAGTCTTTTGCTTCACCTCAACTGCCTTGCCATAGTAACCGAAACCCAAAGTAGTCATTTATGACTCTTACACCAAATTTGACTTCTTCTCCTCGAACGATGGAGGTGCTTGAAAGTTCTCCATCGGTTCTTTCAACGATTCCTTTGTAAAAGTCATGCACCAGAGTTGCAATGTATTCCTTTCTGTGAACTACAAATTTCTGCCATCCCAATGCTGTCACTGTTGCGAGAAAGTCAGGATTTGGGTTTTCCAAGTTGAAGCCCCTTTCTGGCAGCAGGGCTTTCTTCTTTGAAGGAATGGGGATTTCTGGATTTGGAACAGAGGAAGAACTTGGGTTGACATTCTTTCCTTTACCAGATGATTTTACTGCAGCTTGCTTGGTTTTAGTCATGGTGATTGTATGAGTTTTCTGGGGAGTGGGGGATTTGAGATTTGAGATTTGGGATTTGGGAGAAGCGATAGGATTGCGGTTTCTGAAAGTGTATGAAGGTGGTTTTGATGATTGTAACTGGTGTGTGTTTATTGGGGAGGTTTTATGGGAAGTTGCGAAGTAGGTGGTGGCGTGGGTTTGGGAAAAAGGGGTAACCGTTGGAAGTGACGTCATGGTAAAAGGGGTAAAAGTCTTCAGCCAGACTATCCCCTTTTTTGCATTCAGGGGTTGTTGAGAGCCACTGTGGTCTTGTCCCTAACCACATGTTCTCCATAGTAATGCTTCACTCTTTGGCCATTGACTTTGAAAATGGAATTAGTTTTCTCATCAAACAGGTCCACAGCACCATGAGGATAGACTTTTACCAGCTTGAAAGGTCCTGACCATCTTGATTTTAACTTCCCAGGGAACAACTTTAACCTTGAATTAAACAACAAAACTGATTGTCCTTCTACTAGCTCCCTTCTTTGAATTTTTTGATCGTGCCACTTCTTGGTTTTCTCTTTATACATTTTTGAATTCTCATAGGCAGTGTGCCTGAATTCATCTAGCTCATTTAGTTGAAGGAGCCTTGCTTCTCCAGCCTTTGAATGATCTAAGTTCAGTTGCTTCAGTGCCCAGTGAGCTTTGTGTTGGAGTTCAATGGGCAGGTGACAAGCTTTTCTGAAGACTAACTTGTATGGTGACATGCCCAGTGGTGTCTTAAATGCTGTCCTGTACGCCCACAATGCATCATCAAGGTGCAAGGACCAATCCTTCCTGTTTGGACCAACCATCTTCTCAAGTATCCTTTTAATCTCTCTGTTGGAAATTTCTACTTGACCACTTGTCTGTGGGTGATAAGCTGTAGCAATTTTGTGCTTCACTCCGTACTTAGCCAATAGGTTTTCAATCAGCTTGTTACAGAAGTGAGAGCCTTCATCACTGATTATAGCTCTTGGAGTACCAAATCTTGTGAAGATGTTTTGCTTCAGGAATTTGCTGACTGATTTGGCCTCATTGTTGGGCAATGCAACGGCTTCCACCCATTTTGACACATAATCCACAGCTACCAAAATGTATAAATTTCCATGAGACATAGGAAATGGCCCCATGAAGTCCATTCCCCAAACATCAAACAGTTCCACTTCAAGGATATTTGTCAATGGCATTTCTTGCTTGTTGGAGATGTTTCCAGTTCTTTGGCAATTATCACAGCTTTTCACTAATTCATGAGCATCTTTGAAAAGTGTTGGCCAATAGTATCCTGACTGTAACACCTTTGCTGCAGTTCTGGTTCCTCCAAAATGTCCTCCATAAGGTGATGCATGACATTGTTGTAATACATGGTGTTGTTCCTCTTCAGCCAGGCATCTCCTAAGCAACTGATCTTGACACATCTTATACAGATAGGGTTCATTCCAAAAATAGTGCTTCACGGTGTGGAAGAATTTTTTTCTTTGCTGATGATTGAAATCCACAGGCACAATCCTGCTGACTAGGAAGTTAACTATATCAGCATACCAGGGAGCAGTAGCATCAGACGTTATAACGTTTGAAGACGTGGTAACGTCTGCAGCTACTGTGGCTACTGTCAGCAGTTTTTCATCAGGGAAATTTTCTTTTATCTCTTCTGCACCTGTACCTGCATCAACATTCTCAAGCCTAGAAAGATGATCAGCAACTTGGTTCTCCACCCCCTTTTTATCATGAATTTCCAAGTCAAATTCTTGGAGGAGGAGAACCCATCTAATGAGTCGTGGCTTTGCATCTTTTTTAGAAATCAAATACTTGATGGCTGAGTGATCAGTAAAAACAATAACTTTTGCACCCACCAAGTATGATCGAAATTTGTCAAAAGCAAATACAACAGCCAGTAACTCTTTCTCAGTTACAGTATAATTTAATTGGGCATCATCTAAAGTTTTACTAGCATAATAGATAGAGTGAAAAATTTTGCCATACCTTTGACCCAATACTGCCCCCACAGCGTAGTCACTCGCATCACACATTAATTCAAATGGTTTGGACCAGTCAGGAGTGACTATCACAGGAGCTGTTACAAGGGCAGTCTTCAATTTCTGGAAGGCTTCATGACAATGCTCATCAAAGCTGAAGACGTTATCACGTTGCAGCAGCAGACACAAAGGTTTGGAAATTTTTGAGAAATCCTTGATAAACCTTCTGTAAAAACCAGCATGCCCTAAGAAACTTCTAATACCTTTGACAGTGGTAGGTGGAGGCAATTTGTCAATAACATCAATTTTTGCTTTATCAACCTCCAACCCTTTCTTTGAAATCTTGTGTCCTAAAACAATTCCCACTTGAACCATAAAGTGACATTTTTCCCAGTTGAGTACTAAGTTGGTTTCTTCACACCTTATTAAGACTCCTTCTAAGTTATCCAAGCATGCCTTGTATGAGTCTCCATAGACTGAAAAGTCATCCATGAAAACTTCCATGGATTTTTCAATAAAATCTGAGAATAAAGCCATCATACACCTCTGGAATGTTGCAGGTGCATTACACAATCCGAATGGCATCCTTCTGAAGGCAAAGGTACCATAAGGACAAGTGAATGTGGTCTTCTCTTGGTCCTCAGGCACAATAGCTATCTGGTTATATCCTGAGTAACCATCAAGAAAACAATAGAATTCTTTGCCTGCAAGTCTATCCAACATCTGGTCAATAAATGGCAAAGGAAAATGGTCCTTCTTGGTTGCTTTGTTCAGCTTCCTGTAGTCCATACATATCCTCCATCCAGTCACTGTTCTTATTGGAATCAACTCATTTTTGTCATTGGTCACCACAGTAACTCCACCCTTCTTTGGTACACATTGAACTGGGCTCACCCATGAGCTATCACTAATTGGATAAATGATTCCTGCATCTAACCATTTGATGATTTCCTTCTTGACCACCTCTTTCATTATCGGGTTCAATCGCCTTTGTCCTTCAATGCTGTTTTTAGCATTCTCTTCTAAGACAATTCTGTGCATACAGATTGTGGGACTGATACCCTTGATATCTGCCATTTGCCAACCAATGGCTTTCTTGTGCCTTTTTAAGGTGTTAATGAGATCACTTTCCTGCTCTTGTGAGAGGTTAGAAGAAATGATCACTGGTAAAGAATCATTTTCCCCTAAAAAGGCATACTTCAGGTGATCAGGCAACACTTTTAATTCCAGATTGGGTGGTTCTTCAATGGATGGCACTATCTTCTTGAGATTGGAGTCTTCTTGCCCCAAAGATTCATACTTCTTTGTCCACGCCCTGGGTACATGGGAGTTAGACGTGACAACGTCTGTGGTTGACGTTGTAACGTTTAATGGATCAGCTTCTTCTGATAACAACTCTTGAATCTCATCATTTCCCAGAATCTTCTCCAAGTGGTCATTATCTTTATTGAATTGCTTTTGAACCACATGGTCAAGGGCAACCACAAAGGAACATTCCTCTGTGTTAGGTTCTGGATACTTGAGTGCGTTGAGGACGTTGAACTTGACTTCTTGGTCATTGACCCTCATGATTAATTCTCCCTTCTGCACATCAATGAGTGTCCTTCCAGTGGCTAGAAATGGTCGCCCCAAGATGATAGGAACTTCCTTATCTGCATCAAAATCCAAAATAACAAAGTCCACTGGAAAAACGAATTTGTCAACTTTAATCAAAACATCTTCTAATATGCCCTCAGGATAAACTCTACTTTTATCAGCTAATGTAAGACTTAAAGAAGTAGGTCTGGCAGTTCCTATACCAAGTTTTTCATAAATGGACTTGGGCATCAAGTTAATACTTGCCCCCAAGTCGTATAAAGCTTTGCCAAGGTAAAAATCTCCAATGGAGCATGGTATAGTAAAACTGCCAGGATCCTTCAGTTTTCTAGGGAGTTTATTCTGCATGATTAAGCTACATTCTTCAGTTAAAGCAATAGTTTCAAACTCCCCTAGCCTTCTTCTTTTGGTGATGACATCCTTTAGGAACTTGGCATAGTTTGGCATCTGCTGTAGAGCTTCAACTAAGGGAAGGTTTATGTGTAGCTGTTTCAGCATCTCCATGAACTTGCTGAATTGCTTGTCTTCATGAGCTTTCTTTAGTCTTTGAGGGTAGGGTGGAGGAGGATATTCAGGTACAAGCTTTGGAACAGTCTTGATTCCTGGTTCAGAACTAGACGTTGTAACGTCTGGCTTAGACATCACAATATCTGGAATATTCTTCTCTTTTTCTCCACCTTTGTTTTTCTCTTTTTCCTTGTCTGGCACCTCAGATTCCTTAGGCATAGATGGTTCTGGATACTCAGTGCCACTTCTTAATGAGATAGCATTTACCTGTGCATTTACCACATCTTTACCATTTGACTTTGATGAAGATGGTGTTTCAGTTGTGGATGGAAGAGATCCATTCTGTCTTTGAGTAAGAGCTGAGGCTATCTGTCCAATTTGGTTTTCCAAAGTTTTGATTGAAGACTCATGGGTCTGTAAGGTTGCCCTACAATCACTTATGAAAGTCTTCATCAAGGCTTCCAAATTGCTGTTGTTGTTATTCTGCGTATACTGCTTTTGTTGTTGAGGGGGAAATCCTGGGGGTATTGCAGGAGCAGCATTGCTAGCATTCAAAGAATTGTTGTTCTTCCAACTAAAATTTGGGTGATTTCTCCAATTTGAATTGTACAAGTTGGAGAAGGGACTGTTACCTTTGTTATGTGATACAAAGTTTACAGACTGGGGGTTATGGGGACACTCTTCGTAGACATGCCCTCCTTCACAATATACACACTCTACTCCCCCAGATGGTGTTGGTTCAATAGCTGCAGCAGTCTGTGTTTCAGACGTTGCCACGTTTGGAGTGCTCAAGTTTTTAATCATGTTGGTCAGAGAAGCAACCTGAGCAGAAAGGGCAGTTACTTCACTTATCTCATGGACACCAGCCTTCTTTCCAGGGGTGAATCTATCAGAAGGCCAATGGGCATTGTGAGTGGCTATGTCTTCAATAAGTCTGCATGCCTCAGAGAAAGACATGTTTAATATGACACCGCCTGATGAAGCATCAAGTATAAGCCTGGTAGGTTGATCTAGACCATTATAAAAAGTCTCCATTTGAATAACTACGGGAATGCCATGGTGTGGGCACATTCTTAGTAATTCCTTCCATCTTTCCCAAGCCTCAAATAATGATTCCCCTTCTCTTTGTTTGAAGGAAGTGATGTCATTTCTTAACTTGGCATTTTTGTTGGGAGGGAAGTATTTTCCAAGAAATTTCTCAGCTAGCTCATCCCAAGTATGAATTGAATTTGGCTCTAAGGAGTTCAACCAATTCTTGGCCTTATCCTTAAGAGAATATGGAAATAGCTTCAGTCGGAAGGCATCTTCTGAGACTCCAGGGATGACAAAGTTGCTACACACATCCAAAAATTGCCTTAGATGTGCATAAGGATCTTCTTGAGGAAAACCCCCAAATTGCCCTGCAGTCTGCAGCATTTGGAACATCATTGGCTTGAACTCAAAGTGACCAGTATGAATAGGTGGTCTTGCAATGCCTGTTTGTAAATGGGCAGGATTAAGCACGGCATAATCACGCATAGGCCTGTCTCTGTCATTGACCATGTCTTGTGGCCCTGCATTGATGAGTTGCTGTCTCTACCAGTGTTCATCATCAACATAGGTTTCTGTATGAGTTTGTGGTCCACGACCACGTCCTCCGGCATCTGAGTGCCTTCCTCCTCTTGGAGTGCGTCCACCTCTAGAGCTTCTACCACCAGTACCATGTTCAGACATGATTGGTGGCTGGAATTGCTGTTGTTGTTGCTGCCTTTTTAACCTTTGTTGTCTCCTTAGTCGCCTGAAGGTTCTTTCAGGTTCTGGATAGAATTCAGGCTCAGATCCACTCCCTGGTTCTGTTGAACTAGAGCTTGAACTGGAACTAAGCATACGCTGTAACGTTTACCTGTTCACTCACAAAAACAACAAACAACACAGCAGAATTCTTTCACCTAGTGTTTTAATGCTTGCTGAACAATAAAAGTTAAATACAATCCCCGGCAACGGCGCCAAAAACTTGTTGCGTCCGTGTGTGTTCTAGTCGCAATGTCAGTGCAAGTATACACGTCGTACAAGTAATAAAGTGGATAAAAGTAAGAGATCGTTCCCACGAGGATTGATTAACTTTCAGAGTTCAAGTCTTTAAAACACAAGTGAAACAAGTAACAAATCGACACTAAAAGTTGGTATTAAGACTAAGAACATAAATGAAGCAAGTAAATAAGAAGTGGTTGTGAATATGGAAGAGTATGAGTTGGATTGCTGCATGCAAGTAAATCTCCTCTAGTCAGACGTTATAACGTTTACACGTTAATACGTACAATTGTTATGTTGTATAGACGTTATAACGTTTGAACGCTGTTGCAAAAGAGCTGTGCTTTTCAGTCACAAAACGTCAGAGCTTCAAGTACTAGAATTCCTATGTCTAGGTTCTAAGTAGGCCTACTCCTGTATTTTAAGTACCCACAGCAATGTCCTATGAACTATTATCCATTCTATGTCTAGACTTAGATAAAAATGCCTAAATGTCTTTAGTGCACCTTTTCATTCACATAAATCTTTGAGTTCTTTTCATAGACCATGTCTGTACCTATGAATCTACTTATTTTAAGTGATCAGTTCAAAACAAGTTTGGAAATATTAACATGCAAAGATTTAAAACGCATAAACATCAATACATCATAACATTAAACTAGAGATTCATTACATGCAAAACAACAACCCAACTACCAATGTTTAGCTCATGTTGAGCATCCTTACAGAAATAAGAGGAATAAAAGTCCAAATACCGTACATAGAGAAAAGGAGACTAAACGCAAAAGATACGCCTAAGGGGCCTTCCTTCATGCACGCTGTAAAGACGTTACAACGTCTGAGCTTTACAGTAATGGTTGCGAATGAATATGGAAATTGGGGCCTTGAGAGAATTTAAAATGAAGAAGTCTGTGTCCAGAACTTCTGTTAGAAAACTCTCTCTGAAAAATGGAGGAAGGTGGATGATGAATGGAGTCCTCCGTTCTTCGCATGGTGCACCCCTTGCCTTTTTGTAGAGAGAGAATAGCCATGGTCAAAAGAGGGTCACATGCTGCTGATGTCATTCCCCACCTTCCAAGTTTGCTTGCGAGTTAACTCTGCCCTGAAGTGACACCGCACTGCTACAGTGCGTCAGCCGCGTCAGTGCTGAGGAGAGAGAAGATTTCCAGATCTCTGGCCATCATTACATGCGCGCCAAAATGATATATTATTTTCTTGCTCTGCTATCCTTCTTCAGACGTGATGGGAGACGTTGCCACGTTTGGATTACTGCACAAACACAAGAAGCATCAAAACGCTCACAAAGGCGCCAATTGGCACCAAAATGCCTAGAACTTGTAATTTAGCCCCTTTCTAAATAAAAGCAATAAACTAACATAAACTTTACTAGAAACAACCTACTATTGCCAGAGAACTTGCATGATTTAACTTTGACTAAGTATAAATAGCTCATATAAATATGAGTTATCAACTTGATCGAAGTGGAGGTTAACCGCAAAGGAGACAGCATCACGGAGGCTCAAGGCTTCAGCTACAAGAGGGGATGAAGCATAGAATCTAGTGGTTGCAGCTGTAAGTAATTTCCCCTGAGAATCTCTGCATATAATTCCTGTATGTCCCTTGCCTGTTGTGTGTTCAAATGCTGCATCAACATTAAATTTCACAAACGGGTCACGAGGTGGTCTCCATTGAGATGGAGAGGCCTGCAGACATACCTGCTGTATCATTGATTCATGATTGGTATTGTTGATTTTGATTGTTGTTGCACCTAAGAACTCATAACAGAGTGATTTGATCTTAAGAAGAGCACTTAGAGGATTGGGAGCTTTGTTATTAAAGACTTTGTCATTCCTAGCATTCCAAATAGTCCAAAGAGTGAAGTAAAGCCACGAAGCCAGGTTGTCTTGTTGAGTCTTAGGAGCCTCTAGGGCATTAATGATCCAATTTTGGATTGTAGTCAGACCAATAGGAGTTGGGGGGCTGAAAAACTGAAGACCAAACCATAGGGGTTTAGTCCACTCACATAATAGAAAGATGTGTTCCAAAGTTTCAGGTTCTTTCAAGCAGATAGGACAGACATGTGAAATAGGAATTCTTTTCCTGCATAAATTCTCTCTTGTTGGAAGAATGTTTTGGCACATTTTCCAAATGAAATGTTTGATTTTATTTGGAACTCTAGCCGACCAAATCATGCTCCAAATTTTTTCATTAGTAGAAGAGGAACTGCTTGGTTTAGGAACTAGGTTAGGAGGATTATCAAGAAGCGCCCTATCAAGAAGAGCCCTATATCCTGATTTAACTGAATAGGAACCATCCTTGCTATGAGGCCATATAATATTGTCATTCTGAGCTGACCAAGAAATTGGAGTTTTAACTACCTCAATTGCACTTTCTAGTCTAAGATTCTGCCTTAGAAGGTTGAAATCCCATTTCCTATTAGCATCCATCAACTCAGACACCTTTGTTGCAGGGGCATTAGGCTTCAACAGAGCTTTTTCCCCTGAGCTCAGCCAATTATCACTACTGATATTAATAAGAGACCCTGCACCCACTGACCATCTACCAGAAGACCTTAGGAAGTCTCTTCCTTGAGAAAAACTGTTCCACACCCAAGAGGCAGCCCTAGGAGTGGATGCCTCCCAAAAAGAGCCATTTGGGAAATAGATGGATTTTAGGGTTGATGCCCAGTAGGAAGTAGGATCATTCACCAGTCTCCAAATCTGTTTTGTGAGTAGGGTAGTGTTCAACTTGCTAAATTCTTTAAAGCCCAATCCACCCTTTTCTTTTGGAAGGCAGAGAGATTCAAACTTTTTCCAATGAATACCATTATATTTACCATTTGATTTCCACCAGAATTTAGCCACTAAAGAGGTTAGAGAGTCACAAAAGGTCTTTGGAAGAATTAGGATTGACATAATATAACTAGGAATAGCTTGAATAACCGATTTAACAAGTACCTCCTTCCCTGCTTGGTTCAAGAGATTCCCTTTCCAGCCTTCTAATTTATTGATCACTTTGTCCTTGAGCCAAGATAAATTCTGAATTTTAGAGCCACCCCATTCAGCTGGAACCCCAAGGTAGTGTCCAGGAGTAGTCCAAATTGGGATATTAGAGATAGAAGTCACACTATCCTTGAGATGTTGAGATACTCTACTGCCACAAATAATCCCAGATTTTGCTATATTGATTTTTTGCCCAGAAGCACTAGTGAAGAGATTAAGGGTCTTGATGATTTGATAAATATTATCCTTGTTATCCTTAAGGAAGAGGATAGCATCATCAGCAAAGAATAGATGTGTCAAAGTAGGGGCTGAAGGAGCTAGCTTAATTCCTTGCACTTCTCCATTATTTGAAGCTTGTGTAATCAATCTTGAGAGAACATCAAAAACCAGAATGAAAAGGTATGGAGATAGAGGATCTCCCTGTCTCACACCTCTTCTAGGATAGACCTTCCTTGAAGAGAATCCATTTATTTGGTAAGAATATGATACAGAATTGACAAGAGTCATTATAGATTCTACCCACTCCTTCTGAAATCCATAGGCCAGTAGAACTGATTGTAAAAACTCCCAGTTGACCCTGTCATACGCCTTGTTCATATCAAGTTTAATTGCTATTCCTTTTCCTCCCTCACCTTGCTTCTTCTTGAGAAAGTGGAAAGCTTCATGGGCTACAATTAGTTATCTTGTATCATTCTTCCACCTACAAAGGCGCTTTGTTGGGGAGAGATTAGTTTGGCAATTATGGGCTTAAGTCTTGCCACATAGATCTTAGCTATAACCTTATAAAGGAAGGAACAGCAACTAATCGGTCTTAGTTGGGAGATGGATTCTGGATTAGGAACTTTTGGGATCAAGGCAACATTAGTAAAATTAATTTCATCCCCTAGAGTACCTTTAGTGAAGAATTCAGCTACAGCCTCAAACACTTCATTCTTTATAGTCTCCCAATTTTTCTGGAAGAATAAACCATTCAAACCATCTGGGCCTGGAGCCTTGTAAGCACCCAAGTCAAATACAACACTTTCCACTTCCTTGAAGGTAACTGGCTTTAGTAAAGACTGGTTCATATCAATAGAGACTGAATTTGGAATGACATTAAGATATTGCTCTATTTGAGAAGGTTGCTCAGGGGAGTACAGGTCATTATAGAACTCCCAGATCCCATTCATAACATCTTGCTGCCCCTCCAGCCAATTTCCAGTTAAGTCTTTGATTCTAAGCAGTTTGTTTCTGTCTCTTCTCTGTACTGTAGATGCATGGAAGAATTTAGTGTTATTGTCTCCCCAATTTAGCCATTTTACTCTTGATCTCTGACCCCAATAAATTTCCTCTTGTTTCCACAGGTTATCAATATCTTTCTTGGCATAATTCACGCACTTCCAATCCGTAGCTGCATGAGGCTTATTAAGCTCCACTTTTAACTGACAGTTGAGCTTCTTTATCTCTTTTGAGGCATTTCTGAAATTCTTTTGGTGCCAATTCTTCAGGTGTAAAGTACAGGACTTTACCTTCTACTGCCAAGTCTTCCATGGTTCATCAAGAGAAGGAGTGGACCACCCCTTAGATACTTCCTCTCTGCAATCTTCATGTTTTTCCCAAAAGGATTCATATTTGAAGGATCTACCACTTAGAATCGGGGGTTTCAGTTTAAATATAATAGGGGAGTGATCTGAGTTAACAATAGGTAATGCAGTAGCCAAGGCATGAGGATAAATAGCTCTCCAAGTGTAGTTTGCAAGGACTCTATATATCTTCTGTCTTGTAATAAAACCATCTCTTGGGTTACTGAACCAAGTAAATTTGCAGCCTTGTAGCTTAAGATCCATTAAACCCGTGTCTTCAAGGAAATCTTTAAAGAGCCTCATTCTAACGGGTTCCACAACATTCAACCCATCCTTCTCAGAATTGCTGATCATTTCATTAAAACCCCCAAGCATGCCCAGGGGTCATTATTCTGTGGCTTAAGTCTAGCAGTTTTAGCCCACAAGTTCCTTCTATTTGCAAAGGTAGGATTGCCATAAATGAAGGACATTTGGAAGCAGTGGCCTGATCTCCTCTCTTTGATTGATGTATGGATGTAGTTTGAGCATGATTCCAAGATTTGAACTTGAAAGTGGTCATTCCAGAGTAGACAGAGGCCACCTGAGATGCCTTGTGATTCTACATAAAAGAGATGTTGGTACCTAAATCTTCTTTTAACTTTCTCAACCTGATCCTTATGGGCTCTGGTTTCCATAAGGAATATTATGGCCGGCTTGTAGTCCCTAATGAGACTTTTAAGCTCTCTATTTGTCGAGGACGCCGCCAATCCTCGACAATTCCAGCTTACACAGGTCATCTTGAGGTTGGGGGCATGGGATGGCCCGCCTCCTCAGCCTCAGATAGGTATTTTGTATCATTATCATAAACATCAGCATTGTAGTTACCAGAGTGATTGATATTTCCTACTGCATTGCCTTTTTTTGCTCTTTTTGATGTTGTTTCCACCATTGCTTTGTTGTAATCTAGATCTCTTTTTTTTCTCAGATTTAGCCCACTGTACAGAGTAATTGCAAGCTCAGCTTCAGCCTCTTGTTGCATTGTGTAGTTACCTTCTGCGACTGAGACTTCTTAGGTGGATACTCAATAAAGTAGTCCTGTTTATCCTCTTGAATGAGCTTAGGAGGAGCTCTGGGGAGACCACAGAAGGCATTACTGAACTTTTGATCCCTACTCCTGCTCTCACCAGAGATCATTTGATTGTAGAGTGCAGGATTCTCTCTTAGGGTAAGAAGTTTAATGTTATCTCCCACTTCCTCTTCAAGCTGTGGGTTGTTTAATTGTCTTGGAATTGCTTTACCAAGTTGAATCCTAACATTTTGCATTATTGCCTCAATATCCTTATCTGCTTTGTTTTGTTCAGCTTCTTCTAGCTCCTGAAGTTTCTTCCTTCTAACCTGCAGATCAGCTTTGACCTTCATTTGTGCATGATGGATTTCAATTAGGCTCTCATGAGGAGTATCATATAAACTGTACTGCTTCTGTAAATTTCTGAACGCAGCTAATTCTTCATCATCAAGATAAGCTTCATAGGGCATTTCAGGATCTTCTTCAGGTATATCAGATGGGTGCTCCATCAGAGCTTTGTTACTTGCATTTGTGTCTTTTTGAGGCACACCAAAAGGAACTGCAGTAGACACTGTTTCATTTGCACAGTTTGCCACCATTTCAGCCCATTCCCTTCTAACTTTTTCTCTGACTGTTTCTTGATCCTCATCTTGTGCTTCATGTGTTTCCTGATGGTTCTTAGGTGCCTCCTCTTTATCATGCTTAGCTTGAAAATTATGAGCTGTATTTTTTGTTGAATCTCCATTACTCTGTTTGTGCTCCCTGAGAATGGCTGTGATTGATTTAGAAGGTTGGGTTTGGATTGCTTGACTATACTTTGGAATAGAGCTGCAATATGGTGACATTAATCTAGGTATTTTACAGTATTTCTGTTCATGCCCCATGCAGCCACAGTTGTAACATAGATCTTGCATTCTCTCATACTTGTAGTGGACCCAAACCGTAGGAAGCTTTTGTCTTGGGATCCAACATCCAGCGGGTATAGGTTTTGTAACATCAATCAGAACCCTAGCTCTTAGGAAGGTTCTAAGCACTCTTCCTTCCAAAATAGCATCCTCAATACACAACACTTTCCCTACTTTCTGAAATATTGTTTGACCATTAGAAATATTCAAATACTCCATAGGAAGATTGTGGATCTGGATCCAAAAAGGGTTCCAATCAAAAATGATTTCATCTGGTGTTATAGTTGGATTCCAATACTGAAGACACATTAAATGATTCATAAAGTACCATGGTGCTCTATTCATGATTTCCTTGCAGTCCTTTTCTAACTCAAAGGTGAATAAAAATTTATTCTTACCCATTTCTGATATTTGTAGATTTTGAGCTGCAGACCAAGCTTTTGCTATGATACTCTTCACTGCAGCATTGTTTTGAGATTTGTTTGAGTATAACTACCCTACTAGAGTTCTGTTTGCAAGATCTACATTGCCTACACCCGCAGGAACCATTGGCTCACACATTTCTGCTGAGCTTACACTGTTCTGGGCTGGTTTTCTCATTGAGCTTGACGCCATGTTGAACCTGTATAGAAGAAGAATCCCAGATTAACGCGAGTTGCACACTCACGATAGACCGCTGTTAACAATCTTTCTGAAGGTTCATTCGTTAAACAGAGAAGCAGTTCCTTATATGCTTGCTACCATTAACGACTGCTAGATGTATTTGAGAATGGGCTTTGTATTTTGTAGGTATTATGTGGTTGAGAAATTGTGTGTTTGTGGGTTTTGAGGGTTATTGAGCAGGGGTTTGAAGCGTTCTCTTTTTTAGGGTTAAAAGTCGTTGTTCGTTTGTGTAATAGATTGTTTCCACTAGACCAGGCTACAGAAAATAGATGTTTATTTTGAAATAAAGAGGAGCCAGAACATTTATACATGCAGTATAGATGCAGTATTAGAAAATGGTTGGAGGTATGGATTAACGAAGGTTGGTAGAGATGAGTTATGGCAATGGGTAATGAGCTGCAACAGTAAAGTTTACCTCCTAGAAGGAAACATAACCCTTGAAGGGAACAAAAAACCCTAAACCCTAACAGAGCTATGAAGGGAACTTTTACGTGCCAAGCCTTATTCAATCATGCCTTTTTTTCATCATGCTGTGCAAGCCTTATTCAATGGCCTTTTTCATCATGAGCTGAATTTCAAGCCCAATGTTTCTTTTGCTAATGACACCCCCATTTTGCTTCAAGCAACTCATTGAAACAATTTCTTTATTTATGTCCTTTCCTACAAAATAAATAGCAATTTGAGTCACTTATTTATTTAGATAATAATCATTGCTCCAAAAATGGCCCAAAGATATCTATAAAAATGCACTAAATTAGAGTTTATCAGTAAACGTGGCCTTAACCTCGGCTACACCGACCACCACAAATCGACCTCCACTATCTTTTGGTGATGACGAGCTTATAGATGGGAAGGCCAACAAACATGTACCCCTCATAATCTCAGCTGTCATTGCCAACAAAGAAGTAAGAAGAATCTTGGTGGACCAAGGAAGCTCATCTGACATCATTTTTGTCGATCTCCTTGACAGAATGGGGATCGACAGAGAGGAGCTCACCCCTTATCGAGGAACAGCCCTATCCGTATTTAATGGATCCCGGACAAAGCCTCTTGGCCATTTGGAATTAATGGTTTCCTACGGAGCTGAGCCAATTATGAGAACCATCAAAACCAAGTTCCTTATACTACCTTGCGAATCCATCTACAATGTTATCATTGGAAGACCGACGTTAGGAAGGCTCGGAGCGGTAACGTCCACCACGCACTTGAAAATGAAGTTCCACTCTCTCTGCAATAACGTTATTACTTTAAACTCCGACCTAGAGTCTGCTTCCAGGTGCTTCTTCTTATGGACCAAGACCGAGCAAAAAGCTTTGGAAAAGGAAGGGGTTCCCCTTCCCAATAGTCCTTCTCCCAAACGGAGCAAAGACCGATCTACCGAGATAAATGCAACGGACATTGACGCAAGGTACGACCCTGATAGCGCGGATGATCAAGATGATGACGAGATGGCAAAAGCGCTCAAAAGAAAAATGAAAAGACCCCAACCCAATGGGGAGTTCATCGAAATACAGCTCGGCGAAGATCCCTCCAAATCCATCAAGATCGGAGCCGATTTATCTAAAGAGGTTAAAGGGAGTTCATCGAAATACAGCTCGACGAAGACCCCTCCAAATCCATCAAGATCGGAGCTGATTTATCCAAAGAGGTTAAAGAGGATTGAACCCAATGTCTCCAAGAGCATGCAGACATCTTTGCCTGGTCTGCAGAGGACATGCCCGGGATTCCTTCGGAAGTCGCTTGCCACCAGCTCGCAGTTAACCCAGGAGCGAAGTGGGTCGCCCAAAGAAAACGGGCCCAGTGTAGCGAAAAAGCCAAGGCCGCGGAGAATGCCGTGGACGATCTCTTAAAAGCGAACTTCATTTCTGAAGTCAAATACACGCCCTGGTTATCAAATCCAGTGCTAGTTAAGAAGAGTAACGGAAAATGGCGCATGTGCATAGATTACACCGATTAACAAAGCCTGCCCAAAAGACGCTTTCCCTGTCCCCAGCATAGACCGACTCGTAGACAACGCTTCGGGCTTTCGATTGTTGTCATTCATGGATGCATATTCTGGGTATAACCAGATCGCCATGTTCCCCCCGGACCAAGAAAAAACTGCTTTCATGACCGACCAAGGTAGCTTCGCTTATCGCGTCATGCCTTTTGACTTGAAAAACGCAGGAGCTACGTACCAGAGGATGATGAACAAGGTCTTCCATGAACAAATCAGCAAAAGTGTTGAAGTTTACCTCGACGACATGATCGCCAAAAGTGAAAACGATGACAAACACGTCAACGATCTTAGGGTGATCTTCTTCGAAGTCCACAAAAATAACATGAGATTAAATCCAGAAAAATGCACCTTTGGGGTCCGAATTGGGAAATTCTTAGGTTTCTACTTAACAGAAAGAAGAATCGAAGCAAATCCAGATAAATGTCGATCCGTAACAGAAATGCGAACTTCTACGACCAAAAAGGAAGTCCAAAAACTCAACGGTATGATCGCCGCCTTATCTTGTTACATATCAAATGCGTCATTCAAATCCCTTCCCTTGTTCAAATTACTTAAAAAAGAGGAAGAAGAATTCAAATGGACCGCCGAGCAAGATAAAGCCTTGAACCAGCTCCAAAGAGCCCTCTCCGAACCTCCAATCTTGACTACACCAGGCAAAGGTGAAACTTTGTACTTACATCTTGCCATATCGGAGGAAGCCTTGGGGGCCGTTCTTGTGAGGGAGCTAAAAACAGGACAGAGCCCAGTCTAAGCTCTACACGGACCACAGAGTCGCTATCAAAAGGTCGAAAAAATTGCCTTGGCCCTCATCATCGCAGCCCGACGTCTACGACCTTACTTCGTCACCCATCAGGTGGTCGTACGGACTAATTACCCCATCCAACAAATACTTCATAGACCCGACCTCGCAGGTAGAATGATCAAGTGGGCAGTAGAGCTATCAGAATTCGGAATCAAATACGAAGCCCGAACGGCTATGAAAGCACAAGTTCTGGCAGATTTCATGGCAGAAATGACACCAGCAAGCATCGAAAACGATAACTGGATCCTACACGTCGATGGATCCTCCAATCCAAAGGGAAGTGGCGCTGGGTTAAGATAAAATCCCTCGTTTGCCACCCTACATTCCAAAGTCATGGTACTCCCAACTAATTGTTTCCTCTACACCCCTTGCTGTTTTCATCACTATACAGGGGCAGACTATTCACTGGTAGTCTAAATCGGGGCAGTTCCACATTTCTTGAGCTGGGAAAAACCTACCTTTCATGACTTTGGGGAAAACCTACCATTCATCCCATCACGTGTCATATCTGTCTTACCAAGTCAACTGATTCAGTCATCCATATTTGCACTGCTCTACATGTCTACTAAACAATGCTTCAAAGAGAGAGAACACAAGTTAATAATGTGACGCTGAACACTCACTCTGTTAACTTTGTGGACCTAAAATTCAATCAATCATGGGACACCGTAAGGGAAGATCAACGTGAACGAGTCTGTAAATACAGTCAAGTACGGTTGCACATCAGTGACTGTAAATAACAACCTTGAGATTGACAAAGCTTGAATTCAAATAAAATCCAGTTTTTTCCAAGAAACGATTATTGCAAAATATTCACTTCTGTGCCTCCTGCATCAAAAGCCTCATCTCTCATCATTACAAAAATCTTTCTGCATCATCAATAAAATCATAGCATAAATCATCCCGCCATACAACCATGCACCCAATAAGTGATGATTCAAAGGCATCCACTTCTAAATTTCTCGCAAAAAAAAAATCTTTTTCTCATCTCAAAAACCGCAAAAATGCATCATCAATAAATCATACCATACATTTCATTCCACCATGCAAACATGCGCCTACCATGGCACCTGCATCAATGCATTACATTTGCATTTGCACGTCATCTGCACTCACATATACTACTTATCAATTTTTTCGATCAGCTTCAGTATTCACAATTCATGGGCCTTTGTAGTTCATTTGTTTCCACATTGCACATACATGACATTGCATGCATGCACACACACGATTTTTTTTACTTCGATAGACGTGCCAAGCGCCGGTCTCGTCGTTGCTAAAAATGTTTCTACATCACAAATTATATCATTATACCATGCATTCACGTGTCTTCCTTTATCCACCATAGCAGTTGCATCAAAGCGTTACATTTGCATCATTCGCATTTCATACATTTATCATGTACCAAGAAAAGAGGCAAAAAAAAAGGAAAAGAAAAAAAGCGAAAAAAGCAAATAAGAAAAAATCTCATTACATTCATTCATTCCACTTAAAATCAATCATTACAGATGCATACATTACAGGCATATGACCCATTGCTCTCTAATCGACTTCAAGTGTCGATCCTAATTACCTCCACTTCTTAAGTCAATGTGACAAGCGTTGAATCTTATATCAAACACCAGATCGCAGTGTTAGCACAGAGTCTAGCATAGATCCTTCAGACCAGTTTGGTCCATCAGTTCAGTTCGAATTAACACGTCAAAACGATGGCTTCGAACTCTACCTTCAGATCTTAATGTCGCCACTAAGCGCGGTAGATCCTTCAGACCCCCAGAGGTCCTTCAGATTAGCTGTGTCTACCTAAGACATAGTGGACATCCTTCGTGGTCAACATATCAGTTCTAGATCTGATCTTGACCCTCACGACCGCATCGACGTAGGTCACCCTCAGACTGTTTTATTAGTACCATAGCTAGTTGCAGTCCATCAGACCATTTTGGTCCATCAGGTCCAGGCAGCTCTTCAGACCCATCGGTCCTTCAGTTTAATTCAAATCAATGCGCCAAGCATCGGCTACGAATTAGACCCTCAAATCATTATGCCGACACTTCAGGGCATCGATCCTTCAGACCCACAGTGGTCCTTCAGAGCCCCAGTGCTCCTTCAGACCCTCAGTGGTCCTTCAGAGCCCCAGTGCTCCTTCTTTATTCCTTTCTCGTCGATGCGCCAAGTGTTAACCATACGTGTAAATTCTCAAAACCCCCAACTTTCCTCTAAAAAGGACAAAATTAGCGTCTGTCTTATCTTTATTTCTATTCCTACTATTACAATCAATCTTTGTTACAAAAAGGAGGTACAACCAAAGAAGTCAACTTTGTTACACATCTGGAAAAAAAAATACAAAAAAGTACAAAAATTAAAAGTAAAATAAAAATAAAAGAGAGGGCAGAGGCGCCTCTTGCTGGCAGCAGCATTTGAGGAGTGGAGCCAAGTGTTCCTTCTCCTTGCTCCCTTGTTTTTTTTTTCAAATCAGCAGCAACCTAGCAGCTTTGGGCAGCACCTCCTTCGCTGCCTTGTCTCCTACAGCTCTGCTCCAATACCATCCCTACAAAAGGATAACAGCAAAATTTGTCTCAGTGTGCTGAGGGACTGTATAAAAAAGAAATCAAACCAGAAACAAAGGGGGAGAAAAAAGCAAAAAAAAAGAGTTAATCAAAATCAAAAGCAAGAAATTGGGAAACCAAAACAGAAACAATCAAGCCATAACGAAGCCACAGAACCATCGTGCACCACCACCTCTTCACCGTAACCCACTGTCTCTCCCTCCTCATCATCGTTCCCTTCTCACAACCACCACCCCACAACTACACAGCAACCACCCTCACAACCACAACAACAACCCAATAACCACCACTCCTCCTATGGCCAACAACCACCACACCGCCGTCGACCACCGTAGCCAGCAAACCCACACAACACAAATCTAAAAAGAAAAAATGGAAGATCCGTGAGAACCAGAAGGAGAGTAGGGAGGAGAATCGAAAGAAAAAAACACAAAGTAAAACGTAGCACTTACCCTCAGATTCCGACAACCGTAGACGGTGGCCGTTGGCCGTGAATCGTCAAAGTCACCGTCGTCTCCTCGTTTCGTCCCCTCATTGTCGCGTCGCACCACTATTGAAAGCCCCTTCAGTCTCCTCCCCTACCGTCGTCAACCCCACCGCCGCACCGTTGTCCTTGCCGTCACTGCCGTTGCTATCACCGCCGTAGCCACCATCGCAGAAACGGGGCCGTCCTCCCTCGCCTCCGCGTCCGTACGCGCGCCTGTCACTGTCATAGTCGCCTCATCGGTTCTTCCACCGCGCCGTCCCTCTTTTTTCGGTCTTCTTCCTCTTCTCCTCGCTTCCTTTCTGCTCGCGGATCTCCCTCCGTCGTCGCTCTCTTTCTCTCAACCGGCTCACGCCGCTCTCTCTCTCATGGCGGAGGTAAGCTTTCTCTCTCTCTCTCTCTCCCGTTTTCTCTTTCTCTCTCTCCAGAAAATTGTTTCTCTCTCCTCAAACTCCTTTGTGGTGCGGCGCTGAGGTAGTGAAGATGATTAGGGTTCTAGCAAACTAGCAAATAACTCATTTCCCTTTAAATATGCCTTCCTTTTTAGTCTTAATTTGTTTTTTAGTTCTGATCATTTCCTGCACCCCTTCGTTTAGTTCATATAACTCCCTTTGAAGCCCATAATTCATGTGTTGATAAAAACTGGGCTCTGCTTTACGCACCCCCCCCCCCCTTTTTAATACAATACCACTGTTGTTAGTTGCACCCCTTGTATTTGTTAGACTATAGTATAACCTTAGAGGGGGGGTGAATAAGGTTATGTGTAATTCTAGGATTCTTTTCAAAATAAATGATAAGTTTGTTTAAATCAAATGCGGAAAAAGAGATTTGAACTTATCAGATATATGCAAGTAGGCAGATTAGGCACAATGAGATATTATTCTATATTCAATATTTACAATAAGGTTGTTTTATAAGTAATGCAATGATATTGAATATAGCAGATCTACAGTAGTGATAGAGAAGAAGATAGATAAACAGATCTGTAGTACAGCGAGTATAACTATAACCAGATTAACAGATTCAGATCAGAGTAGGGATAAAGTTATACAACCAGATTAACAGATTCAGATCAGAGTAGTGATATTATAAACAGATATAAACAGTAAATAAAGTAAAGAGAGAGGGATAGAGATACACCAGGAATTTTACGAGGTTCGGGATAAAAGCCCTACGTCCTCGGCCTCCGGCTTTGCAACCTTTGGACTTGCTGAAAAACCACTATATGAAGAACCAATGTTTTACAAACAATCAACTTCAAATAGCAAATCTCAATTCCCCTGAATTGAGAACCCGAGCTCCCCGCTAAGGATTTCAACCGCTTCAATCTCCTGATTGAACGACCCAAGAGCACCTCCCAGGATTTCAAAACCACTTCAATCTTCACCGATTGAACGACCCAAGATCACCTCCCAGGATTTCAAACCAACTCAATCTTCACCGATTGAGAGACCCAAGAAAACTTCCCAGGATTTCAAAGCGACCTCCACAATAGTAGATTACAATATAGAAGCTATGATCTAATCACCTCAGATAATATGACAATATAACAGCTGAGAGAGATGAGTGACTAGATCTATAAAAAATGATATGAAAGTGATAGCTCTATTTTTCTCTTTCTCAGATCTAGAAAATGTACGTGAGAAGTAGAGAAGATGTTGTGATTTGGTGTGGATGAGTGTCTGAAGAGTGTTTCACACCTGCCTATTTATAGGCTTAGGAAAGCGTAGGATTTTGAAAAAAAACATTTAATGAAATGATGAATCGATTGTTTGATGAAGTGTAACAAGAGTATAATCGATTCTTAACCTTTTAGAAATCACAAGAATCGATTATGTGTTTAGTTAAAATAATGAAGAATCGATTCTTAGTTCCTTAGAATAAAGTGAATCGATTATGTGCTTAGTTTAAAGAAGTGTGTAATCGATTTCTAGGACATCCTGAATGGGCTAAGAATCGATTTCAAGTTTAGATAAAACAAGGAGGAATCGATTCTTGCTTTTTAGGAGAGCCTGAAAATCGATTTCATGGTCTTTTAAAAATGAAGGAAATCGATTCTTGGCTTTGGCTTGAGTATATGTAGAAATCGATTCTTTGTTTTAACATAGGCTAGGGAAATCGATTTCAACCTTTAAAATAGGATTAGGAAATCGATTTCATGATTTAGAAAATGATAGAAATCGATTTCTAGCTTTCCACAAAATTATTTTTAGGTTCAGGTGCCACCTTATGCATGCATGCAATTTTATAAAATATTTTTCACAACTATTTTGATGCACCATGCATGTTTTGAAAAACTCATCTCTCAGCTACTAAAAGTCATAGACCTTCAGTGATAGGATCTTACACAGTGTCCTAAGGAAAGCGGATAAACAATTAGGTCTTGAACTGCTGAGGTGGCTTCTTCTCCAAGCTGCTCCACTTTAATATCTCCTGCTCTTTGATTCATGTCCTGTACTTTATTTTGTCCCTGTACTTTTATACACTGCAACCATTAGTAGACTAAATGTAATTTGTTATCATACAAAACAAAGAGTGTTTGTCCTTGGTTCAACAAACTCCCCCTTTTTGATGATAACAAATTACATTATGCATAGGGAGACCATAATAGATAAACAATGGTAGAAGCTCCCCCTAAGCATAAGCATAACAAAATAGGCAGTATGACAGCAGGATAGCAGCAATTATTTTCTCCCCCATTAAATAATAACATGCATATTCTCTCCCTTAACATGCATATTCTCTCCCTTTTGCATACAATTTCTCCCCCTTTGTTTTCATCAAAAAGGAGGTGGGGTGAATACATACAACATAAGCACTTTATAAACTTGCATAATAAATAAGCAGAATTGCATAGCATATGATATATCAAAAACAGTAGTTCATGCTATGCTCCCCCTTACTTGGTGATCCCCCTGATTAATTTTAGAATGCAAAGCTTAGCCAAAAGAGGGTGGACCATCACAGTTTAAAAAAGATATTTAGAGAAAATAGGATACCCAAGATAATATGCCATACTTGGTTCAACAATATAGGTATCATATTTAACTTAAAAATATGTTGCATCAAAGATCCATCACAATAGAGAGAAGAAAAAAAACTTTGATGCACACAAAAAAAAAATTGTTTCACAGAAGTGATAAATTATTCTTAAGGTGAATAGAACTTTTCCAATCTAACCTTCACCGGTGATTTTTCCTCTATTGTTGTTATCACGAGTCACATGACTGCTGTTTCTGAGTATTACGAATCTTTTTGTGTCTCCAGTCATGAACTTCGAGTCTCTGCTATCAAGGTATTGATCTGACCCCCATACCCTGTAGCACACCTGCACTAAGATCAAGTAGAAAATTTTGGTACCCAATTCTCTTTGGGTCCTTTGGGGTTAGTCATCAAGGGGTTTGTTTTCACAATCCACCTTGGTTTCTCACAAGCAGGTATAAGGGTACCAAGCTCACATAATTTACGGATAGGGCATCTAGGTGAGCTATGGTTTCCCTTTTTGACAATAGGTGCATGAGAAAACAGTAGGTGTATAACTTGAAGTAGCAGCTACAAAAGTTATTTTCTTGTTTCAAAACCGAGGAGGTGGAATTACCTTTGTACCCAATTCCTCTCCTATCAACATATTGATGTTGAGAGTGAAGCAAGCTGAGTCAAGGTCTTTTCACCAACCTCAAACTTTTTCAAAGATTCTTTCAAAAATTCATTTTCAACCTTGACTTTTTCAAAATTTTGTTTAAGCTCTAAGAAACTCAAGGTTGAATGGTTTTGTTTTCATGTAGCTCATTCTTCAACTTAGCTACCTCATTTTCTAGTGTCTCGATTTGAGTGAGCATGCTTTTGTTACTCTTTGCCAATTTCTTAGATTTTAACAAAAGAGTTTCATGTTCAAAATAGAGAGCATCAAAAGCCTCACTCAAATCTTGACTACTACAACTATCATCAAGTAAATCATCATGCATAGAGGAATCAGAAAGACTAGAAGAGTTAAGGCTTACCTTAGATGAGTCATTTGCCATATGACAAACACCATTTGCAATTTGCTCTTCTTCGTATGTGTCGCTATCAGTGCCAAGACAATCCCATATAGTAGCCTTAGGTGTTTCACATGCCGTGAGACAAATGGCATTTGCAACCTCCTCTTCTTCACTGTCAGTATAGTTGTTCCATGTAGCCTTCTTAGCTTTCTTGGATTTCTTTGAGTTATTTCTCTTTTCAAGTTTGTTGAATCTCATGAATTCTTCAAATAATTCAGCCATGTCTTCATCATCAGATTCTTCATCAGACTCAACCTCTTTCCTTGCTACCTTAGGTGTTTTAGCAGCAAGAGCAAGAGATTTTCTTTCTTTTACCATTTCTGCTTCTTGATCTTTGTTAGCAGCCAATACAACCTCAAAGGCTAGAAGTGACCCAATCAAGGTCTTCTTGGGGTAGAGTGCCAATATCTTTGGCTTCAGTGATTGCACAAGTTTTTGGAAAGAACTCACCAGTCAGAGATGCAAGAATCTTCCCATTTATATCTTTTGTAGAATACCTCTTTCCCAGTGCCCTTAAGTTGTTTATAATCAGATTCAGTCTCTGGTGCATAGCTGCGACAGACTCACCTTCTTTCATTTTGAAGGCTTCATATTCAGAAGTGAGGATTCTGATTTTAGTATCCTTCACTTGGCTCGTACCTACATGAGTAGCTTGCAAGCAGTCCCAGATTTCCTTTGCTGTTTGACATCCTTTGACTCTACCATATTCTTCTTCACATAAGGATAAGTGAAGAATATTCATAGCCTTGGCATTTTGAGATATTTTGTCAAGCTCAGATTTTCTCAGTTCGCTCAGATCGATGGTGTAGATGTCTTCAATTGGCACTTCTTCTTCTTTACCGGTAGCTTTACTTTTGATTTTCATTGGGATCAGTGGTCCATCTGCAATGATCCTCCATAAGGTGAAATCTATAGCCTGCACATGACATTTCATTCGACTACTCCAATAGTCATAGTTAGTCCCATCAAACAGGGGTGGCCTAAATAAAGACATCCCCTCTTTCAAATAGAACCCATAATCACAGATAGATAAATAAAATTTAAATTGCGAGATGTTAAGCTCTATATGCAATTTCTAGCTACTGATACCACTTGTTAGACTATAGTATAACCTTAGAGGGGGGGGGTGAATAAGGTTATGTGTAATTCTAGGATTCTTTTCAAAATAAATGATAAGTTTGTTTAAATCAAATGCGGAAAAAGAGATTTGAACTTATCAGATATATGCAAGTAGGCAGATTAGGCACAATGAGATATTATTCTATATTCAATATTTACAATAAGGTTGTTTTATAAGTAATGCAATGATATTGAATATAGCAGATCTACAGTAGTGATAGAGAAGAAGATAGATAAACAGATCTGTAGTACAGCGAGTATAACTATAACCAGATTAACAGATTCAGATCAGAGTAGGGATAAAGTTATACAACCAGATTAACAGATTCAGATCAGAGTAGTGATATTATAAACAGATATAAACAGTAAATAAAGTAAAGAGAGAGGGATAGAGATACACCAGGAATTTTACGAGGTTCGGGATAAAAGCCCTACGTCCTCGGTCCTCCGGCTTTGCAACCTTTGGACTTGCTGAAAAACCACTATATGAAGAACCAATGTTTTACAAACAATCAACTTCAAATAGCAAATCTCAATTCCCCTGAATTGAGAACCCGAGCTCCCCGCTAAGGATTTCAACCGCTTCAATCTCCTGATTGAACGACCCAAGAGCACCTCCCAGGATTTCAAAACCACTTCAATCTTCACCGATTGAACGACCCAAGATCACCTCCCAGGATTTCAAACCAACTCAATCTTCACCGATTGAGAGACCCAAGAAAACTTCCCAGGATTTCAAAGCGACCTCCACAATAGTAGATTACAATATAGAAGCTATGATCTAATCACCTCAGATAATATGACAATATAACAGCTGAGAGAGATGAGTGACTAGATCTATAAAAAATGATATGAAAGTGATAGCTCTATTTTTCTCTTTCTCAGATCTAGAAAATGTACGTGAGAAGTAGAGAAGATGTTGTGATTTGGTGTGGATGACTGTCTGAAGAGTGTTTCACACCTGCCTATTTATAGGCTTAGGAAAGCGTAGGATTTTAAAAAAAACATTTAATGAAATGATGAATCGATTGTTTGATGAAGTGTAACAAGAGTATAATCGATTCTTAACCTTTTAGAAATCACAAGAATCGATTATGTGTTTAGTTAAAATAATGAAGAATCGATTCTTAGTTCCTTAGAATAAAGTGAATCGATTATGTGCTTAGTTTAAAGAAGTGTGTAATCGATTTCTAGGACATCCTGAATGGGCTAAGAATCGATTTCAAGTTTAGATAAAACAAGGAGGAATCGATTCTTGCTTTTTAGGAGAGCCTGAAAATCGATTTCATGGTCTTTTAAAAATGAAGGAAATCGATTCTTGGCTTTGGCTTGAGTATATGTAGAAATCGATTCTTTGTTTTAACATAGGCTAGGAAAATCGATTTCAACCTTTAAAATAGGATTAGGAAATCAATTTCATGATTTAGAAAATGATAGAAATCGATTTCTAGCTTTCCACAAAATTATTTTTAGGTTCAGGTGCCACCTTATGCATGCATGCAATTTTATAAAATATTTTTCACAACTATTTTGATGCATCATGCATGTTTTGAAAAACTCATCTCTCAGCTACTAAAAGTCATAGACCTTCAGTGATAGGATCTTACACAGTGTCCTAAGGAAAGCGGATAAACAATTAGGTCTTGAACTGCTGAGGTGGCTTCTTCTCCAAGCTGCTCCACTTTAATATATCTTTGATTCATGTCCTGTACTTTATTTTGTCCCTGTACTTTTATACACTGCAACCATTAGTAGACTAAATGTAATTTGTTATCATACAAAACAAAGAGTGTTTGTCCTTGGTTCAATAGTATTTTCTACTACAGCCCATTTTGTTTTTGATATATCGTATAGCATTCAAACTAATCTTTCTATTTTTCAAACAATCAAAACTCACAAAAATGAGTTGTTGTTGATGGTCACTCTGAGTCCAGCTTGTTTGACCCTTAATAACAATTTCAGTTCTCAAAACGGGCTACAAGCGATGGCCACTGAGTCCTACTTGTTTGGTCATCACTAGTGTCTATCCTAATTTCAAAATACCTAAAAAACACCAACACACAAACATTTTCTACCCTAGAATTACGTAGCCTTTGAATCTCTACCAGGAGATACGTAGGAGCAGGGCCACGCCCCTGTCAAGCGCAAAAATAAACAATTTCCATTACCTTTCTTTCCTAATTCATTTTTTACAAAAAAACCCACAAAATATAAATAGGAGATTAATTCGGTCGTACGACCGGGTTAGTCAGCTTTTTAGGACCACGAATGAACCGTACGGATCAGGTCCTAAAATCCCTATTTAAAATAAATAGTTTCTAAATTAAAAAAAATATAAACACATCGCTTTCATTTCAAAAATCAAAAATCTTATTTTCAAAGTAGGGGATTAAGTCGGTCGTACGGCCGGGCTAGTCATTGTTTTAGAATAAGTGAACTGTGGTCCTTCAGAGCCCCAGCGCTCCTTAAGTCCTCAGCGGCCCTTCAGAGCCCCAGCGCTCCTTCAGACCCCCAGTGGTCCTTCAACACAGATCACACAGTCCTAAAACCCCTATATTAAAAAACACCAACCAACAAACATTTTCTACCAAGAACTACGTAGCTTTGATTTCCCCATCGCACCTAGGGATACGTAGGAGCAGGGGCCCACTCCTTTCAAGCACAAAAAACTAAAATGTTTCTTAAGTCTTCCTCTTCAATTTTACAAATAATAAAAAGGGTAAATTAGAGTATTTTCTTTAAATTAACTTTCTTTCTACACATTAAATTAAATGGTAACTGTAATATCCCCAATTTTCGCTATTTAAATTATTTGGCGTGAATTATTATTTAGTGAATTAATTACTTGGCTGAAAACTATTTCATTCGAAAATGGCTTGTTGAATTGTTAATGGTGCAAATTATGTATGTTTGGTAATTAAATTAATGTTGTTTAGAGCACTTAGTGCTGAAAGGAGTTTTGGGAAAATAATTTCATAAGTGGTGGGTAAAATAATCTTTATGCCTGGCCCATATTTAAATCCCCCTCCAGCTGAACCCAAGGGTCAACACCTCATTCCACCCCATTTTTATGAAAGCTGAAACTGAAACAGCAAAGAGAGAAGAGTGAGGCGAGATAGAGAGGGGGAAGAGATGGGGAGAACTCCACCAATGTTCAATGCATGTTGCTGATCTTGTTTTCTTTGGAATCAGCGCAACCTCCTCTTTCATTTCCATGGTTTAGATTCTAGCATCTCAGCCCAAAAACCTTTCCTTCTCATCCCTTAGTCTCGTGACCACTTTGATGAAATGGGGATTTCTTTGAAACCTTGTGTGCTGGTTTGCTAAGAGAAGTTTTAGTGATGTGTTTGAAGTCTCTTCATTCACATCGAAGATTGAGGTAGCTGGGATAAGGTTTTCAGTAGTGAGATTCAATTGGAGTTGCTGTCCAAGCTTCAAAGTTCATGAAATATGTTGTTCTAGGTGGCATGTTCAACATTTGGTTATTGGGAGCTGTTAGGGAACCTCTAGTTCATCTTCCTTGGAATTTCAGAACCTATTTTTGAGCCTTCAAGCATTAGAGAGAATATTGGATAGCTGGACTTTGGATTGTTGCTGTGGTTCAGTCGATTTGGAGGTAGCTGAGTTCGTTAGAGAGTTCGTGTACCTCCATTTGTCCGTGGTTGCAAAGTCTCGGTAATGTTTGCTGTTTGTCTTCAAAAAGGTGAGTTCTATACTCACTAGGGAATTATTTTCAAGTTGATGGTCATGTGTTCTGAATTTGTCTTTCGTTTTGTGAAAATCAGTGTTGAAAACCGTTTTTATGAAAATCGTGTTTCGAATTGTGTAATTATGTGATTGAATGATTGATTGTTGGATGTTCATGATGATGATTATGTGTTGTTGATTTGCTTGGATAATTGTACTGAAATTGTTGATTGTAATGTCTGTTTTAAATCTCGGAAGTCCCATTAAGTCTCGATACCAGATTGAAAGTGAAACGACACAAAATCGAATTTTTAGAAAACCGTTTTCTGCACTTCTGCAACCCGCCGCGTCGCGACCCGTGGTTGTCGCGTCGCGACCATGTGTTATTTTGTAACGGAAAAGCTTTCTGTAACTTTTCGCGTCGCGACGGAACCTGTTCGCGTCGCGACGTAGTGTAATTTTCAGCAAACTTCACTGATTTTGTTTTCAAGATAACTTTTGATCTGGGAATCCGATTGAGGTGTTTTCAGGTGCGTTTTAAAGCTTATTCAACGACCTATCTATATATTTAATTTATACTGTATAATTCCCTGATTATGTTTATTTTTATAAACGGCCCTTGCGGTCCACTGTTTTATTAACGGCCCTTGCGGTCCACGGTTTTATTAACGGCCCTTGCGGTCCATGGTTTTATGAACGGCCCAATTCAGGTTCATGGAATGTGTTATGGATTTGATTGTCATGCTATGATTGTGATTGAGATAAGCGTATGCCATGGATATTGCTTTATGTGATTGATGTATTGTGCTGGACTGATTGGATTAGCATCATGATAAGTTAGGATAGTAAACCTTAGTAAGCCGTGTGAGATCACCTAATAATAAGATCATGTTAGTACAAGACTAAGTTAAGTACAAGTTCACTGTTAAGCATAAGCTCATGGTTTGACTAAGTTCATTGTTCACTGATCACGGTTCACGGTTTACTGCTCATTGGTTATTGTTCATCGTTCACTGTTCACTGCTCATTGTTCATGGTATATATTATATACATCATTGCTGGGGTGACGACCCTGTTCACGGATTAGCGTACTAGTGGGAGAGGAAGTCATGAGCCTTATCCCCTAGGCCCACTGCATTGTTGTCCCTAAGGTAGTAGAAATGGCCGGGGACCGGGTTTGCCGGAATCTTTAAAATAAGACCCGGTGATATGCTAAGAATCATTGTCATGGTGTGTGACTTGTGTGTCGCTAGAAGGGCCACGAGTACACGTTGTATGTTCCCCGTAGTCGACTTAAGGGCTACGATTCATGAAATCAAGCATAATTGAACCGAGAGAGTTAGTAAGGGGTCTCGATAGAACTCACTGAGACAAGTTGTCTCACCCAATCCATTGTTGTTGTTTTTCAGTTAAGCAGGGAAAGTTGAAAACCGTGAGGCACGGCTATGGAGACGCTTGAAGAATTGCTGACGACATTCCTTTTGTCATGTTATGTATCTTTGTATTTCAGTTTCCTTTGTATCTCTGTATATTTGTATTCGGTACCTTAGATATACGATTGTACGACTTATGTCATGAAGTTGTAAATCGCTTCCGCAGACTTTCGGTTTTGAGTATTGAACACTAGTTTGAGTTATGTGAGGACCGACTTTGATTATATTATGTTCAGATATGTAAGTGCGTTTGATGAGTTTCATCGAAGTGTAGAATGTGTTCAATATTTAAAAAGGAAAGTCACTCTGATGTATGCCAGTAGTGCATTTCGGTAGTTTCTACAAGTTAGAAATTATCGGGGTGTTACAGTAACCTTTCTTTTGAAAGGATGCTGTGGGGTGCTAATACCTTCCCCACGCATAATCGACCCCCGAACCCAAAAATAAAAGTTTTTTCAATGTTTTCCTATTTAATAAATATTGATGGCGGCTTCATTGCAAAATGACGAAGAATCCCCTCCTCCGGATTTTTCGGTCGCTACAATAGTGAACTTAAGATTTCCTACCCAAGAAGCCACGTGCTCTCCATCCTTCATGCCCTCGATCCTCCAAATGTTTCTCTCAGAACGCCCTGCAATTTTTCGACCAACCAACTCCAAGTTATGGCTCGAACGATATAATGATCCACCTCCAGAATCTTGGCAGAAACCCAATCATACGGTCGAACCTCCCGCACCGACACGTCATGAGCTCTAGGACCAGTGCTGGAATAACCGTCGGTTGAAGATCTAGAAGCTTGGCTAGTACTTGGCTGCTCCGTCCCATCAGCACCATCCTGATTTTCCGATGTTGAGCTTCTCCCAAACTCAGGTTCGGAGCTCTCCGATTCGACAGTATCCGAGCTCCCCTGACTTCCCCCAGATTGTGCAGCATCGTCGGAGTCAGAAGAAAGAGCTACCACTTCAATCCTGCGATCTTCCTCCACTGCTTTTGCAACATCCACATCGTCTCCTTTCACGTCGTCAGCCGGAGATATAGTTTCGATGTCGACGTTCTCCTCCGCCTGTTCGCTGGTAGGAGCCGAGGGCGGATGGTCTTGCTCGTCTGGAGTACCGACCATCAGCTGATTGTCCCGATCCTCAGGAACGACACCACCAGAGGCCATGATCTTAACGAACTCGTTTCTATACTCCGTTATATCCCTACGGGTTTGTTTTGTCCTCGCCAGATCTTAAAAGCTGCAGAAATGGGGGACGAAATGTCAGGACAAAGAAAATCGCAAATGGGTCCGCGAGCAAGTCGGAACCCGACCTGGCGACCCCCACTCTGAGCGAACAAAAGAAAAAACTAGGAAGGGCCCAAAACACTAATACAATTAGGAAACGAAAACTAACCTCGAAACAAATGCAGATGAGAAGCTTGGATCTCTTTGTCGACCTCAAAATCAAAACGCCTTGTACACCTCGCTCAAATGGAAACCTCGACGCCTCAAGATCGGTGATCAGAGCAGAAAGAGTTACGCAGCAACAAATGAATGGAAGTAACCCCCTATTTATAGTCGGCCAGGAAAATCGTGGGTTGGGTCTGGAAGTCGAATCAACATGTCCAATCGAAGCCCAAAAGTCAGGCACTAAAAAACAAAAACATCATCATTAGCCGCCATCGGTATACGCGCCGTGTCAAAAACATTTAATGTCTGGCACTGATACTGAGGCGTTGGACCCCTTGGCTCAGTTAGAAAGCTCGGAACATCTCATTTGAAGCTTGGCACATCGTATGATCGACAACGAGAGCTACCATCAGGCCAAGATCACCCTCGGTAAATTTCAAGATCGATTAAAGCTCGGTACATCTTAAGTCCCTCAAAAAGAAAGCTCGGTGCATCTTCAACTCCTCAAAAAGAAGGCTACCGTCAAGCCAAGATCGCCCCTTAGGCGACCAAACTTGGGGGGCCACTGTTATGGTAACTAGTAAAAGGCCTCAACTGATATTTACACCCCCTATAAGGCCCAATAACCAAACCAGCCCATATCCATAAAATCTAGTCCAGTTAATCAACGACACAGATACCTCTGTAAGATCTAACGGCTCAGGGTCGACAAAACAAACATCACAAAACTCTATAAATACCACACTCAATGCTCATAAATGTAAACAATTTCTAATACAAAACACTGACTCACTCAGATACCGACTTTAGCATCGGAGTGTCATTGCAGGTACAACATCGCCATCTCAAAGATCGAACATCGACATCCCAAGGTCGAACGTCGCGGATCAAGGACCACTCCTACCAACTGTTTCAAGATCGGAAGCACGGTACAAAACAGCTTCCATACGATCTTTGAAAATTCCTCTACAATTAATGGCCCATGAAAACCTTTAACTTCACCATCAGTATTATATTTGCTCCAGTTACAAGGAGGATGAGCTCAAATGACTTCTTTAATCTTCTAAGCCTTGTTAGTCTTACTAGTGATGAAAAAAGCTTTGAGGATTACAACATATCTTGTATCGAGGAAGACATGCAACAAGGGCTAAGCATCCCTAAAAGGGCGATACTAATATTTTAGTACATTTAGCAGTAATCCCTAAAATTTTACTTGCACTTGGAAAAGAAAAAATTGAGTAACTAATAAGAGTACATTTAGTACGTTAACTAAAAGTAACTTCAACGTACTTATATTTGTAACATGAATAAATAGTTGTTTTTGCTTGAATACGAAAATAGGGGGAGTACAGTTTTTTCTTCTCAACCTAACGCATACTGTTGAAGAGCATTTTTCGTTTCTGCTATTGGGATCAAGATCAACCAAGGGCGCCTATGCTTTTATTTCGTTTTTTGAAAATAAAATAGAAGACAAACTGAAAAGTAGAATTGAGTATAACACCACCAATTTAGAGTATATTTGTTTTAGTTTTTAGGCTAATTTTGCGTTAGTCAAACTTGAGTTTGACAGAAGCTGCCTCTCACATGCTTATTTGTTCCAACCTTGGGACGATATATTTTGTTACTGTTGCGGCCAAATAAAGCCAAAACAAGCCATCACCTAACTAAGCCTATGTTTGGATAGCTTAAAATGAACGGAGCAAAGCAGAATGGAATTGAACAGAACAGAGTGGAGTGGGGGAGGGGGGGAGGAACAAAAGCCTCGTTCCATTGTTTGGGTACTTTACTATAGAGTGAAACAAAATTCACATTGCATTGTTTGGAAAGTGAATGGAATGGAATGAGTCATAATTTTGAGATTTCATCTTTACTCTTATTTTAAAAATACCATCATATAGAATTTATTTAATAAAATGAATGAAAAACTCAATAATGAATTCTTATACAAGATATGGCTAAGTTTTGGTATTTACTTTTTATTTATATTTAAAAAAGTTATAATTGACATTAGTGAACTTATGTACCAAATCTCAACTTAAGATGAAATAAAAAATAAGAGCAGGAAGAAGTATTACGACATCGCATTACGTAGTGTTTAAAAAATAGCATTGGTTGCTAATATTAGAACCGTTGCTCACAAAAAAGTTAATATTAAATCCATTATTTTATTTTTGAAAATTGAGGAGGTAAATGAACGTTCTTGTAGTTTTTTATTTCGATAAGAGAAATTGTATTAAACAGGAGTACTAAAGGTACTCCAATCCAATACAAGAGATAATGATGATTATTGAATGTTCTTGTAGTTAGATGAATCAAAAAGAAAAAAAAACATAATTATATATTTATATATTATATATTTATATATGATAGTAACAACTCACTACATAAAAGGAAAAAATACATTAGAAGTGTTTGACGTCAATAATCAATATAAAAAAGAAGAGTCATAAGAAATCGAGCGTCTCACATTAAGCGTGTGTTTGGTTGCACGTTTGCAACCCAAACGCACGTTTGCAACCCAAACGCACGTCCGTGGGGTGTTTCGCCGCGGAAAAATCACGGTGGCTCCGAAGCTACAAATTGGAGCATTGCCTTCACCGTGGTTTTGCCGTGGTTCTGCCGTGGTTTTTGTGTTGCCGCGCGGCAATCCTACCGCCCATCCAATACAGAGCAAGAAGTTTCTTTCAGCTTTTTTGTGGGACGCTCGATTTCTTATGACTCTTCTTTCAGCTTAATATTTACAATATTAATTTTGTATAATATGAAGGTAGTACATGTCCAGTAATAAAGAGCAAGAAATTTCTTGCGTTTTGAGCACCTAAGAAGATATTCAATGGAAATGTAGTACAAATAATTATAATTAATTGAAAAAAACATTTGATATAATCTATACAATTAGATAGTCAAGCTTTATTACAGATGCGCAATTAGTATTGCTAGCGGAGAGAACTAAGCCTGAGGGGGAGGGAAAATAATAACGAATGCCCTGTTTCCTGGGATAAACTTACAATCATACAGTTTCTGAGCGGGGAGGGAAGATATATACAAGTTGACTGGCAAATAACACAACTTGAAACTCCACCATATCTGTTATAATCCACAGTTATTAAATAAAATAACTATTTTGACGTAGCAAGATGACAACCAGGGAAAACAAAAACAGAATGTACAACCAACTGAGAGAACTACGGGTCAAACTTCAAAGAGTTACCTCAGCTTTGCAGTGTAATGCAGTTCCTCGTCTCGGTATTCAATGTCAACTACTCCTATGTGTGCTACTATACATGCTCCTCAAAATCACCAAATACCAGAACCGTTTTTTGTTCGGTAAAATTCCTAGCCATGCTAGAATATATACTGATTCTCATTTCTCGAAGCTAGTACCGTCTAATGATTACTTATTTGACATTGCCAGTCCTGATTGCTGTAGGTACTATCCTTTCTGATTCACATTTCTTTTTCTCACTTTCTGCTGTTTTCTTCATTTCAAGCTCTAGCTGCTTGCAGTTTTCTTCATGGGCTTTGTGGAACATTCTAGTAAAGTTGAGCAAAGTTGTGACAACTGCAGAAAATCCAAAATAATAACAAGAATTAGTTGTATAGAAGAACGAGCAGAGAAAATAATTGTGCTTGTTCCTCAACCGAACAGCACAGTAATAGGCTTCCATTTTAGTATGTCTAACACAGATTACCAACGCAAAAGTCAAGCAAATGCAAGAGGGGAGGAAGTGCACTTGTGATTTCTCCCCATTGGAGGAATTACAGTACAATCAACAAAGTGACAATTTCCTTAGTCCAACATGGAACTGGCAAAAGAAACCTTGCTAGAAATTGACATTGCGGAGGAAGATTAGTTTTAAAGCATTACATATCCAATATTAATGAAATCTCAGCAAATTAATAGGCTTAAAGAATTTGAGTACAAAATGAAACTAATAATTTTTTATTTCAAAAAGAAAATCCAATCAATAGTTGGGAAGTCACAAATAGACGTAGGTCATAAAAATATTGACATTGAAATCCTGAACATTCATATATGTGCAGCCTAGAAGAAGTGAAAAATTCATGGACCTGCTTGGTATTTGGAAAGTACAAACTTTATTTGAGTATTACAGCAACAACTAAAAATCCTTTTCTAATCAAGTAGGATTAATGTGCCTCAAGTGGTTGAACTGGGACATGTGAAAGTGAAAGAAGGTCGGTTCAAATCCAGGCTACTAACATAACTCACTAACAACTAACATTTGCCTAAAAAAAACATAGTAGTAGGACTAACTTTAGTAGAGTGCAAAGCTAAGAATATCAAAGCATAAACCAAGCAACCAGCTACCAAAAACGAATGTTAAGTTTAAAAAAATCGCACACCTTGCTCAAATGGACAACGAGCTGGATCTTCACCAAAATAAAGAATCAATGCATCGACGTTCCTACCCTGTAAATACAGACTTTAAGTAAAGCATAGCCTTTATATGGTTTTAAAAGCTCTAAATATATCATAGAGGACCTACCACGCCAGAATATAGTGAAGCCAATGAACGGACTTCAGCTTCAGCTGAGCAGAGGAATCCTTTCAATTTCTGGAGGGAAAAGAAAAGAAGTAAAAGACTGACAGTGTTTGAGTCTAATTATATGAAATCAGGATCTTTTAGCCAACAGAAAATGTATGCATATTTTCAATATCCTCCTAGTGTCAGAACATATAAAATCTCATATTAGACCAATCACAGACAAGCCTGAACCTCATTGTCTGCCTACACAGAATAGGAACGAAAAAAGAAAATAGTTTTTTTTTTCATAGACATGTTTGCAAACCCAATTGGCTCCAATTAGTACGGATATATAAAAGATTGACAAATAATTGCAGCATTTTTTTTTTAAATCTAAAACATGAAGAAGTAAAATTGATTTAGGGTAATTTATGAATAAAAAAAGAGGAACATGAAGAAAGGGAAGAAGAAAACGAGTTGGCGAATAAACAAGTTCAAACTTTTAATAGACTTATAGAAGTAAAAGGGATGATGACTTCACCTTACGGAAAGTTTCTGATATAGGACCATCATTTTCAGAAGTTGATAATTCCGATACAACTTTCTCTAATCCTTTGTTTATAGCTTGCATCTCCTCTGCCAGAAACTTCAATTGGATCTGGATCAAATTATTCCAGTCAGTGTTAATGAATATAAAATGGCTATGAATATAATGACTTGATGAGCATTGGAGAAGTCCACAACCTTTGCTGCTGGCTCTAGGTTACCAAGATCCTTAGAGAAGTCTAAAACTTCTGGCAATTTGTCAGCTAACACCTATGTGCAAGCATAATATCAGATTGATGCATTAATGATGCAAAATTATCCAAATGCAAGTACAAGAAAAGTTATCCAGAATATTACTCCGACTTAATATTAGAATTTATGCCATAGAACAGAACAAACTCATGATCAATAAAAAATGGGAAAGAAAAAAATGAAAACAAGGAGTAAAGAGTGACATGTACCTTACAAAGATAGTGCATGAGAGTCATCTTGTTGTTCCGTGCGCGCGTCTCAGTGAGTTTAAGAAGGCTATCTAGTCTGAATCCAATAGCTGAACCTATACAAAGATTGAAGTATTGACATATCTCAACTTTCAGACTAAACTCCAAAGATAGTGGCAAATGCAATGTGCTACACCATGAGTTCACAAATTTTGGTTATTGGAAACACATGAAATTTTTAAAAAGGAATGAGCAAATAACATCGGTTTTAAGCCAAAACAATATTATGAAAAAATGAAGTGAAATGTGAATTATTCAGTTCTGGGCGTCTACACTTGAAAAGAAGACACACAATTGAACTTGTTCATCACCATCGGGATTTTGCAATCCACAGTTTCTATTCAAATATTGTAAAGTTGGTCTTCAAAACTTTTCAAATTCTTGCATAACAACCCACTTTTCGATTCCCCGAATTTTTTCATCTCCAATTATCAAGAGTAAAAAAGTAGAATAATATCCTACTAATTGTAAGTTCAAACTTTTCAGCATAAAACATACGCAGCAGGGGGGGGGGGGGGGGGACAAAACACATCGCCAAGAGTTAGTATAATTATATTGATTATGTTTGGGGTATACAAAATTCTACTCATCTATTTTAGTCTAGTTTTTCTCTGAACTGGTCTTAATTGGTTAGGGGTGAAATCAGTAATTGATTTAGCAATAATATTGATGAACATGATGTTCCCAATATCAAAATGACTGATAGAGAAGAATATTAAGGAAAATATTTATATCTGAATTCAGAAAATAATATGTATTAAGGAATAATGAAAGGTTCACATCACAAATGGAAAGGAAAAAAAAAATTAAGTAGCAAAAGGGAAAGGAAAAGAAGGTGGTATGCTTTTTTTGGTGAGCAAAAAAGGTGGTATGTTATATTTGCATATACAAGATCGCAAACTATAAAAAAATAAGAAACAAGTGTAGCAGGCAAGGAAGCTATAAATCATGACATGTTCTAAAAAATGTGATACTTTCATTTGCCATTACCATTCATGCTGCATCTATCTACTTATATATACAGTTGTTTCAACATACCCCGGGCAGTTCCTTGATTCAAAGCATTTCCTAGAGAGAGTATTGTCTGCATAATTCTTTTTAATTTGACAGAATTTCTGATCTGAAAAAGAAAAAATATGATCGCAGCATCCAAAATGTCATATCTCATTAAAAACAAAAAAAATAAAAAATAGGAAATCAAATTTCTCAAATGCTATTTCAGTAGAAGAAAGATATCATGCCTCGTCTGAAGCAGAATTGACAACATTCAAGCTATTTCTAAGCTCAGAAACCTACATAAAAATATTAACAGGATCAGACCAGAAATCAACCATTGTTTTTTTCTACCGAGGATGCTGGTAAGTGGAAATCTTTCAACCTGGGAGTGGAACTGAATCTTGAATGAAAAAACTCTGAGCTTGGATTCTACCTGTGGCACTTTCATCAACTCCATGAAGAACTGTGATAAAAAAATTATGAGGTTTTAACTCATGATTATGCCAGAGAAAGTAGACAATCTCCACCACCGAAGATAACAGTTACATCTTCATAAGAAATGCTGAAGTTTGAATATCCATACATCTCTCGACCTAGCAGAAGAGATATAAAATCTCTAATCCAAAAATCATAAAACCTTGTATACCTGTTCACATCTCCCTAACTTCTCCTTTTCCCCATTATAACTCTGCCAGAATAAATACATTAAAATATTGTAAGAAAGAAGAGACTCATCCTGTTAAGGCATTTCAACACAGCATAACTATTAACCACCAGTATCTACTAACCTTGATTACTTCCATTTCCTCTTTTGTTGGGCAAAACTTAATGAGGTTCTCAACCTGATCAGTGTCCAGCGCTGACTCTTCCAGTGCTAGCACTGAGCTCTGAATTTTTGGAAAGAAGCCATTAATTATGAATAAAAATCCATACCATCATCTACCAAGTCAAATATATGATTCCACTTCATGAACTGGCGGAAAAAGAAGAGAATGGAAATAGGTACTACGCAGCAGGACAAGTCCCAGATTATTCTAGTCAACTATAGCACACCAGACCAAACACAGAAATATGTTGATGACAGTTGCAAATGTAGTTTATATAATTAGAGGGTAGAGTTATTCCATGTTGTCCAGAACAATTTTCCAATCAAAGCATAGTTTTCCTATTAAATAGCACTCCACGTGCTTTTTTTTTAAAAAAATAGTCCGTTTTGTTTGCTACTTTGTCAGAGATAATAAATGTAATATCAAACCTACCATTAAATCATGCAACGGCACCTTCACTTTGGAAAGCATGATTTCACAATTGTATGCTCGCCTATGCTCAATCTGCAAGGAGTGGTAATAGTAGTGAGATGATAAAAAATAATCTATTTATTATACAGATAAACACTCGTTACTTCACACACTAGACTAACTCTCATAATTCTGTAATATGAATAAGGGAACAAAATACCAGACACTACTAGTTTCAAGATGGTTTGTATAGCAGTATCATCCTTAAACTTTTTTAATTACTTTGTGCACATCAATTTCGATACTTCACTTGTCATCAGAAAGAGTTTCCATCAATTACAAGCTAACTGATTACTAATGACAAAACTTACAACTTTAAGGTTATACGGCACTATGATAAACAATAACCACTGGTTATAATTACTAGGAACAATAGCAATTAATAGATATAGTTCCTATTTCCTAGTAATTCTTTTCTAGCATTTTCCTATAATATTCAGATATAAACAACTAGATTATTAAATTACCAGTTGCACTTTATCAGATTTCAGCCCAACTGAGCTTTGGACATTTGACTTCTTGGCAGGGCCTGAACCCGGGCCTGCTGCTGCGAAGAGACTCTCAAGCTCGGACATATCAATCTCTGGGGCTCTGCATTAAGATAGCAAGGAGGTTACACACGTGAATACCAGGACAATCTGTCCCAGAAATTGGAACACCAAATCAATCAACATTACTTGGATACTTCGCCAGATTTTTGTGTCTCATCCCACAAACTTCCTTGCACTGCTCTAGATAGTTTCATCCAGTGCAACGGTTTCAACTTTTTGGTGTTATTCTTTGATCCAATCGTACGTGATAGAATTCGTCCCTTTGAGCCTGTGGGTGAACTAGATCTCAGTCCTGTTGTGCCTGAGAGATTATTTCCATCACTGCCCACAGAAAGAGACCCTGGAAAAGCATTAGCTGGTTTTAGAACTCCTTTACCAAAGGGAATAGGAGGTGGTGGAGCAGCTGGTGCGACAGGTGGAGACTTTTGCAATGAAGTATTAGATTGACTAGAAGAAAATGCTGAAGTTGGAAGTGGCGGTGGTACTGGTACTGGTGGTGGTGGTGGTGCTATAGCAGAACTTGCAGCTTCCCTTGAAAGATGCGGTGGTGGAGGAGGTGGTGGGGGATTAAACCTAACAGGTTGCTCATCTTTTAGAGGAGGTGGGGGAGGAGGAGGAGGAGGTGGGGGTCTGACTCTAACACGTGGCTCTTCATTCATAGGAGAAGGAAGAGAAACAGCAGAAGCGGAAGCAGCAACACGAGGAGGAGGAGGAGGAGGTGGTGGTGGTGGTGGAGGTCCAACTTCAACTTGTAGTTCCTTCTTTGGAGGAGGAGGTGGGGGTGGAGGTCCAGCTCTAACTACTTTGTGATCTTTTAATGGTGGGGTAGGAGGGGGAGGGGGAGTTGGAGGTTGTAAAGGGGAAGACTCATCAAGTCTTGTTTTGACAGGTGGAATCTCATTCATAAGTGTCTTGGAAGAAAGTGAAGGGGATGACTGAATTGAAGAACCTTCTGAAACTGGAGTATGGGAAATAGTGTCAGCTGGTGATTTATCGTGAAAAGAAGATAACAATTGGGTTATTTGTGATCGACTTATTTGTGATTGACATCCTGATTGCGAAGGCAAAATAATGTAAGGAGGTGATTCTGTATGGGGGGGAGGAGAATCATGAACATCTTTACCACGACAAGTTGAGGGAGGCCGCATAGGAGGCGTTCGAGGGGAAAAAGAAGAATCCACAGAACCAGATGAACTGGGTGTTTCTTCACAGATGATGTCAGATGTACTATCCTGCTGTGGAATAGCATCTACCTTGCTTGTCTTATCCTCTTTTCTACTCATATCGTGATTTGGGGATTGCTTAGTAGAGGGCAAAGACTGCATCACTTCATGTGAATTTCCCTGAGGCATTTTAGGACCTGTTTCATGCAATGAAGTGCCAGATTCCAGAAACTGATCAGAAACTTTATCCAACTTGTCGTTTGTGATAGCTGATGAAGCACTTATCTGGTGGAGCACATTGAGTGCAGCGTCTGCCTTGGGGTTCATCCAATCCACATGGCTAAAGATTTCTTGAACCCTGGCAAATGCCTCTATCGGCAGTCCTTCCTTCTCCTCAAAGCATAATTTACCATCCGCAATAACTGCTGCAGCAGCATCCATCTCTGAGAAAAGGATCTTAAAACAAATATAAACCACACAAAAATTCAATGTTAAAAATATATAACCACAAACAACATGATTATAGATGAAAACAAGTTGTACCTCAGCTCTGAAATCTTTCGGAAAGTGATCTTTAGCATCCCATAAAACATCAATTTCATCTCGATTAAGCATCAGAATATTAGATCTAACAAAAGCTGTGTTAAACATGACTTGGAACATCATCATTTCATGCTCCATGTCATCATTCAAGTTAATGCTCTCGACCACAACATCACCTTGAATATGACAATTGATATCAATTTTAATTAGTTCACACTCTCCCTGCAACACAGTAACAAGGAATTCCATAATAATTACACAACTCAGATCAGTTCCAGATGCAGCTCACTTACAATAGGTTTACAAACAATATTTACAAGAACAATAAACATAACATCATATTTAACATATTTGAGAAAGTTTAACTAGAACAGGCCCATCCTGAACTCAACTGGGTCCTTGTTGTGAGGCCTGGGGATCTGCTACATGCAGAACATAGATTATACGAACTTATTTCCCTTTCCTTCTTTTAAGTATTTCCCCTCGCTTTTTCCTTTTACATTTCTGGGATCAAGTGCAGCTTCCTGGATTAAGTCTAAGACTCATCTTAATTATGCTTCCTATTTGTCAATGAGGAATAAAGAACAAGATGTACTTCAACAATATAGGTACATGCATTTGCCCGCCAATCCACCATTTATGTTATTACTAGGCTTGAGCTACGAAAGCACAATTATTCAAGCTCAAATTTATATGCAAGAAAACATGCTTGAGCTGCAATTGAATAGTTTATGAACGGTTTAAAGATAGAATTATTGAAAACTATGCAACATGCTTTATAAAGCTCTCAGCAAGCCAAAGTGGCAGGAAATAAAACCAGCATTGAAGGAGGCAAGTAGAATTAGAGATTTCCCCCCATTTCATTTCAGTGCCTGTTTGCCACAATTTATGAGGTTGCAAGTAACCTCGAGAATATAGCTACTTGCAGGTTTCAACATTTTTTCTAAACAGTAACACCATAGTCTTTTATCTGTTTAAAATAATTAACTGCCAAATTTTCTTGGAATTTCATAACACAATGCAATGAGTGCATGCCTGCTAAAAGCACGGACTCCAATAACATCATGAACAAACTGAAAAACCCCAGATGAGCCAGGAGTATCCAGTGCAACCCGTGTGAAAAGAACATGAGATAAATTCACCTGCTTGTAAGCCCTGACATTTTTGCTTCTCTTTGTCATTGAGTACAACATTTTAGGACTTTTATCTGCACTAAGAGGATTCTGTCCGTAAATTCTAAACAAGGGATGACAACCACCTTCTCCATCAAAGTTTGGGATGAATCTGAGAATGATGCAATCCAACAAGAGTGTCCTATCCAGTGGAGGCCAATCTAAGGCCACATTCCTCCTGGAAACATACTGCAGATACCTCAGTTGGGAAGGAATCGGATCCAACGGTGTTAACAAATGCAAGAGCTCGTGTGGAGCCTGTCTATAAACCATATCCAAAGTTCTCTGCTCCCCGGTATAAACCTTTCTATAAATCAACAATGCAGTCAACATGAAAGCCAAAACAGGCCAACCACCACGTTCACAATGCATCAACAATACATTATGAGGGCCAAGCGAGAGCCAGCTCTCACCAGACCTTAAAAAGTGGTGAATGAGCTCCATTTTGAGCACGGGGCAACCCTCATAGTGCCTAGGATAGTCCATTATAGTAATGTCATACTCAGAAATGATGTTTGCCAACAAACTCTTCGTTTCTTCCTCACGAAAATTGAAAACCAGAATAGAAGCATCAGGCACATTCTCTCTTAGTTGACAAACTATACCATCCATATACACTTTATAATTCTCTTCATTCCAAGCATCCGTGGAGAAGCAGCAATCAAAAACTACATTCACACACCAATATTAATTTTTACTTTAGTTTCAATTCCAAATCTCCAATTAACAATCAGTGACTACTTACTCGTAAATGCAATAATAAAGTAAATTAAAAATGAACATCACTCCCTTTCAAATTCCATTCATATCTCTTTCCCGCATTTTCCAAATAATCAAACAGTGACCTATTGTTTCTTAGAATTGCGGTTTACGCGATGGAATGACGAAATCATTTTTCGCGGGTTTTTTCAACCGAAGCGTGCAATCGAAGGAATTATTAAAGAATGAGAAAGAGAGAAAGTACCGTAAACTCTATCGCAGATCTCGAGGAGACCATCAGGAGGCTTACGATAGAACAATTTGCGGAGCATGGCCATGTCAGCGAAGCTTCAGATTCAGGTTTTCGCTTTACTCTAGAACGACGAAAACCCTACTTATAGCATGCGATGGATTTTGAAAACCGGAAATTTCAAATTCGGCGGAGGAAAGCGATTTTCCGTAATCGTTAAGGCAGAAAATCGTGAAGAAATGGTTTTGGAGGAAAATAAGAGAATGAATACTGAAAAGTGAGTTTGTTTGGTCTCTATCTTTCGCTTGTTTCGCATTGAAAAGAAAAAACGATGAAGAAGATGGGCCCGCTGGTTTTGTTTCGTAGCTGAATTATGTGACTGTAGCTGGGGTAACCAAACCGACTCACAGTGACTCATCAGTGACGTGGAGACCTTTCTATGTGACACGTGTACCGTCATATCCACGACGGGTAATTTCTGTTTACCGTGATTTTCCGTTTTCGGAATTTTTCCCCAGATGTGATTAGTCAAGGAGTTGCCGCTTCCGTACATTGTGAGACCCCTTGTGTGGGATTTGAATCGTCTGACTTTAGCGCAGACATTTAAAGTCGGGTGAACTCCCTACCCGACTTTAAATGTCTCGATTTTCACATACATTTAAAGTCGGGTGAACAACCAGCCCGACTTTAAATGTCTAAATTACACACTAACTGCAGCTGCAGTTTCCCGCGCTAAAGTCAGACGATCCGCCCCCCTTGTGTGTTACCATTCTTGCAGGATTAGTGTTTGTGGAGTACTTTGTTACACTCTCTTGGCAAAAAAAAAAAGAAACTATGTTGCACTCTCGGTTCAAATATAAACAAAAATATTTAATTATATGCTAATTTAAAATATTAATTGAATCTATTTAACTTTTTTTTTGACCAGGAATCTATTTAACTTTTAAATGTAATAAAAAATGTATTTTTCGATTTTTCCTTTTTTAACTTTTTTCCTGTCAGATCTACATGATAATATTAAATAGGCAGAATAGCACTTTTGGTCCTTTATGTTTGCTCCAGATTTCACTTTGGTCCTTTATCTTTTTTTTGGTCCGTTTTGGTCCTTTATGTTTCATTTTCGTTTCATTTTGGTCCCTCACGTATTATTATATTCAATTAAAACATTAAAAACATTAAAACAATTAAAATAATTAAAACAATTACAAAAAAAAAACATAAACCCATCCCCCCACCGTCCACCACCACCCACCACCACCCACCACCGTCAACCACCACCCACCACCTCCCCCACCGTCCACCCCTCCCCCCACCGTCCCCCCCTCCCCCCACCGCTGCGCTGCGCACCCCCCTCCCCCACCGTTCCCCCCTCTCCCCCACCCCCAGCGCTGCGCACCCACCTCCCCCACCGTCCCCCCCCCCCCACTGTTCCCCCCCTCCCCCCACCGTCCCCCCTCCCCCCACCGCTGCGCTGCGCACCCCCTCCCCCACCGTTCCCCCTCTCCCCACCCCCAGCGCTGCGCACCACCTCCCCCACCGTCCCCCCCCCCCCACTGTTCCCCCCCTCCCCCCACCCCCAGCGCTGCGCACCCCCCCCCCCCCCTCACACGTTCTCACTCCTCTCTCTGCGATTGGACCCCAAACTCCACCTTTCAACTCGAAATTTCTCCCTGAGTTCGATTATGGCGTCAATTTGAACAATTACAGGCCCTATCTCGTGGGAGAACTCCATAACCGTGAGAAAGGGGAGAGAGGGGGTGCGCAGCGGTGGGGGGAGGGGGAGGGATTCACGGTGGGGGAGGGGGGAGGGGGGAGGGGTTCACGGTGAGAGAGAGAGACAGATCTGGTGGTGGGTGGTGGTTGACGGTGGGGGGTGGTGGTGGACGGTGGGGGGTGGTGGTGGGTGGTGGTGGACGGTGGGGGGAGGGTTTTATGTTTTATTTTTGTAATTGTTTTAATTATTTTAATTGTTTTAATGTTTTTAATGTTTTAATTGAATATAATAATACGTGAGGGACCAAAATGAAACGAAAATGAAACATGAGGGACCAAAACGGACCAAAAAAAAGATAAAGGACCAAAGTGAAATCTGGAGCAAACATAAAGGACCAAAAGTGCTATTCTGCCTATTAAATAAAATATATTTTTGAAACAACAATTAATAATATATAATCAAGTAATTTTTTTTGTCAAAAGTAAAGTGGTTTTTTTAAGAAAAATGTAAGAAACACCAGTCAGTGCTCTCCTTGATGATGCTATTAGAGTTTCCTTTTATGCGCGTTTTTAGTTCCTGCTTTTTTCGTTTTTTTTTTTGGAACAAAAAAAAAGTCACATTGTAATTTTTTTTGACAACTGTCACGTTGTAATTTAGTTTTGTTAAAAAAATGTCATTTTATTTTCATGATATGAATTTTGAGTTTTTACATTGATTTATGTATAGTTACTATTCTTACAATTTGAAATTAAAGAAATAGTGTATGCTATATTAAATAAGTTTTTTGTTGAGAAGTTTTAACCGTTATTTTTTTTTGACAATCAGTTTTAACCGTTATTGTATGATATATTAAATATTTTTATTAATTGAACTACTTTTAAAAAAATTACTTAAACTTTGGTAGTAATAAAAAAATTAAACTATTAATACATTTCATAAAAGAGAAAGAATTTAATTCATATAAATTGTTAAGGTAAATTTTTTTAACATGGTCAGCAAATCACATTTGACCCATCATTTTTTTTATTATTTTTTTTAGATAAGCAAAAAATTCATTGAAGGGAGCCCAAGGGGTGCCCAACCCTTACAATGGAGATATAGAAAAGGGGGAGGACCTCCTTAAAACCTCCCTGAGCCAAAACCCAATGGGAAAAAGACTCAGGAAGGAAAAAGAGTACCTCGTACAACCTGCACCACAGTGGGAAAACATCAACCTAGCCCACTGTTTCTCTCCCAACTAGATTACAGATTGTTAAGGAATGTAAGTGGGTTAGACCACCATAGAAATACAGACAAAGATGAATTACAGTTGAGTTTATAAAGACACCAACTCCAAGATAAGTTCTTGATCCGGTTAACAACCCCCTCTATATTTGGTTCCTCCTCTTTGAATATGACTCTGTTCCTAGCTAGCCAGATGCTCCAACAAGTAGTTAACCAGAAGAGATGTTTCACTCGCTTTGCTTTCTTCCCTGTACACCATTGGCCACAATTACTAAAGAAATCCTCCACACCCAGAGAGACATCCACGTCAACACCTAGCCAAGTACCAACAATATGCCAAACAGAACACGCAAAACCACAAGTGATGAAAAGATGTTCGACAGACTCGCGAGAGGAATTACAAAACGAACAACCAACTTCTAGGTCGGAGTGGATGACGTTCCTGTGCAACAGCTGCTCACGCACTGGTAAGGAATCTAACAGTAACCTCCACCCGAAGACTACAACCTTCGAAGGGACAATAGATTTCCATAGTCCCCCTAACAAGTGCTGATGGTTCGAAATGTTGGAAGATATGTCACTACAAGACAGCTGATGATAAAAAGATTTTACCGTGAAACTCTTGGAAGTATCATGTGGCCATAGCCATGCGTCTTTCCATCCTCTAGTCGGCTTAACTGACTGTAAAATACTGTCCAAAATTTGGCCTTCAGTCACCCAAACCGAATCCGTGTGATGCTGCCACGGTGTAGACCACACCCAAACTTCACCATTCCAAGCACCCAAGTTAGCCACCAAGAGCTGCTGCCGCCCTTCCCCATCACATAACAGCGGAAAAACTTTGAATAAAGGCTCTATGCCTAGTCATTGATCCTTCCAAAATTTAATGGAGGTTCCGTCACCAAGCCCCCTTTTAATACACCACGCGAACCTTCGTCGTTCCTCAAGATTGTCATCAAACTTTACCAAGTCTCTCCACCAAATCGATCCCGAGTTCCCTTCAGCCGAGTTATGAACAAAAGTAGTAGCATAGTCCCCAGAACGATGTCTCAACAAACGGCTCCAGCAGACATTAGTATCCATCAAAGCCCGCCATTTCCACTTAGATAACAATGAAATATTAAATAACTCGAGATTTTTAATACCAAGACTGCCATCCTTTTTTGCTTTGCAAACTTTATCCCAAGCAACCCAACACATTCCCTTGTCTCCTTCTTTGATACCCCAAAGGAAATCCCTTTGAATTTTGATCATCTTCTTAATCACCACTTTCGGAGCTTTATAGAATGATAGCATGTATAGAGGGATGCTATTCAAGAAGGAGTTGATGAGAGCAACCCGACCACCGATCGACAAGAAACGACCCTTCCACAAAGCCAAACGTTTTCTAAGGGCAGCAAGAACGGGGCTCCAAGTAACTTCCCGTCTAGGATTTGCACCAATCGGAATACCCAAAAACTTGAACGGTAAAGCTTCCGTTCTACAATAAAGGAAGACGCTAGCTCTTTCCAAAAAATCATCCTGGGTGTTGATGCCAATTAACTTACTCTTATGGAAATTAACCTTCAAACCGGACACTAATTCGAAAGCACGAAATAAAGACTTTATACTCCATAGATTTTCCCACGTGGCCTTGCCCAACAACATTGTGTCATCCGCGAATTGTAGAATAGAAAACCGTACCTCATTAGAAATGGTAAAGTCTTGAAAGGAACCAATCTCCACCGCTTTCCGCATTAATCCCGACAACCCTTCGGCAACGATTAGAAAGAGGAAAGGTGACAAAGGGTCCCCTTGCCTCAACCCCTTATGTGCTTTGAAGTCGTGAGTAGGGCTACCATTCACAAGAACCGACATGGAGCTATTGCACACATGTTGTGCGAAAAGGTGATGTGCAAGTATACACAATCGCAACAAGTACCATAATGATAAGTAAAGTTTGTTCCCACAGGGATTGGAATTAATCTAAGAAGTTTAAGTGATTAGCAACTTAGTAAAACAAGTATGGTGACAAATAAAAGTGTAGAGTTGTAAACATATTGATTTGAGATAAAATAGTAATGAATTGAAGATATTTAAGAGTGAGTTGGATAGCTTAGCAGTTATGTAAATTCCCAAGAGTGGTGTTCTATAATATTAGACGCTGTAACGTTAAGCGCTGTAGCGCTTACAGAATCAACAGACGTTGTAGCGTCATGGTGGCGTGCCTTTCAGTCACTATCGTCAGGGCTATGTTACAAGACTCCTATGTCTAGGCTCTAAATAAGTTTTACCCCTGTATATTAAGATCTTACAGCATGTACCTTATGAACTATTACTCCCCTATGTCTAGGGTTAAGTAGTGCTTCCTTTAAATGTCTTTAAAGGGTTTTCATTCATATCATTCATTGAGTTCTCTTTGTGAACCATGTCTGTACCCACAAAGCCCCCTTATTTTAGTTGATCATTCCCAAAACAAAGTTGAAAGCATTATGACACAAGGAATGAAACGCAAACATCATAATATTATATAAAAGCTACTCAAGGTTCATTACACACTAAGAACAATCCAACTACAAAGTGATTTAGCTCATGACAAGCTTCATCATCGCAATACAAACAAACAAGCTTATATTACCGTAGGTAGAGAATAGGAGAATGGTTGCAAAAGATGCACTCCAAGAATCCCAAGTCATATACGTTAGATGAAGCTATGGCGTGAACAAACCTTTTATGGAATCTAAAAACTATACTACAAATAAAAGCTTCAAGATGGGAATAACAATGGAGGAAAACCAAAATGTCAAGTTAGCTATTCTCCAAGTTAAAACTCTCTCTACGTAGGAATAATAATATATATTCACTTGTGTGTGTGATGGATTAGATATATCCCTCATAGATAACATCCTCATTAGATAATATCTTGATTATCCATAAAGTTACTTTACAAAAAGTGGTAATGATTAAAATCATTACCAACTATCAAGTGGGAATCAATTGGGAGACGCCAAGTGTCTTGTTGACTCCACTTGGGCTTCAATGTCATGCTGAGGATAAGAAATAAGGGCGATGACTCAGCGTTTCAGCAAGTGGTTACACAAATATCCCAATGGCCAGCCGCCTCATAACGCTGTAGCGTTTCATTGTTGGCATACCGCTGCAGCACTAAGGCAGAACATCAATATATTCACAAAGGCACCTATTATGCCCAAAGTTTAGGGAATTGACTTATAACCTGTATTTACACTATTAATCATATATTCACATGTTTAAGTACTAAAATTACTTGAGAAGTGAGCTTGATTTAAGTATTAAGAGCATAAATAACCTATATAAAATAGAGTTATCAACACACAAGATTTTATCCACAAAATCCATCTTTGGGGGAAACCCATACACTGTAACATGTAGACCAAGAAGCCCCAAGAGATGGAGTCATAAGCTTTCTCAAAATCTACCTTAAACAACAAGCACTCTTCCTTACCCCTCTTTGCAAAATCCACCACTTCGTTAACAATAGCGACCCCGTCAAGGATTTTTTCTTCCCCCTATGAAAGCTGATTGGTGGTTGGAGATTATGCTAGGCACCACTTTCTTAAGACGGTTTGCCAATACTTTGGCCAAAATTTTATAGAGGCAACCAATCAAGCAAATAGGCCTGAACTCACCTAAACCTTGAGGATTGTCCGTCTTTGGAACCAAGGCTATGAAAGACGCCGAGATGGCTTTGGGAAGATAAGCATTAGCAAAAAATTCGTTAAAGTAACTCACCAACTCCTCCTTCAACATATTCGAACAAGCTTTGATGAAATAGAAGTTGAAACCATCCGGCCCCGGGCTCTTGTCACCGTCACAATCCCACACACCCATCCTTATTTCTTCCTTGGAAAATGGCTGAATTAAAGTATCCGACTCGGAAGCCGATAGCTAATTGAAGGTAAGACCATCAAGAGAAGGACGGGCATAATTTGGTTCAACAAAACACTGTTGAAAATGATTTTTAACCCGCATCTTCACTTCCTCAACATCCTCCACTAAAGTGCCATTCTCCCCGACAATCGAAACGTTGCATCTTCTTCTTTTATAACGCAACAGTGAGTGAAAAAAATTTCGAGTTCATATCCCCTTCATGTATCCACCTTACTCTATACTTTTGAGCAAGAAGAGATTCCTTTACCTGGATTTCTTTCCAAAGGGAAGCAGAGACTTCTTTTCTATGCATCACAGCACTACTGTCCCATCTTTCACCAAGGATATCATCTAGAGAGTTCAAGTCCCGAACCAGAGAATCAATAGTGAGATCCACCTTTCCGAACACCTCTTTATTCCATCCCCTTAGTCTTCCCTTAAGCAATTTCAGTTTATCCTTCAGAGCATAAGTCTTGTAACCAGTAATGTGAAACTCGCCCCAACAACTTTGAACAAAAGGCAAGAAGTCTGCATGTTCCAACCATGCTAAAAAAGCGGAACGGTTTCGGCCCCCAATCTTTCGTTGCTTTGAGGAGCCAAATGGGTGCATGATCTGAAATATCTCGACTACCAATCCACTGACCGGAAATCCCCCAATCAGATATCAGCCCCTCAGAGATCAGAAACCTATCCAGTCTACTCATAGAGACACCGTCTGAACAAAAGTAAGAAAATTTCTTACCCGAAACTGGCAAGTCAACAAAATCCATGTCCACAATGAAGCTATTGAAATCATCCATCTCGGCGACTGTAGAATTCCTATTCCTCCCTTTTCTCTCGGAATCACAAGTTACCGCATTGAAATCACCCACTAAACACCACTCCCCACCACCAATTCTCTGTTTCACCGCCACTAGTTCAGCCAAACTCTTCTCTTTGCTGCAGTTGAACAAGGAGCATATATGTTGACAACGTGGACAACTGTATCTCGGACAATAGTGGAGACGCCAATAAATCCACAACCGGAGAAATGCGATGTGACCGTACAAGCGCCCTCAAGCCACGAGCAAAGAATGCCCCCCGACGCCCCCTAGATGGTTGATGGATCCACTGATAAGGCCGATTGCCCCAGAGAAAACGAACCTCGCCCTCTAACAACTCCTCCCTCTTCGTTTCTTGAATGCAAATAAAATCAAAAGACCCAGAAATAATAGACGAAACCAACTGGCGACGATTCCCGCGATCGCCCCAGCCTCTTATGTTTAACGATAAGATATTCATGAAGACCGAATATCGTTCGCCCTCCTACTACACTCTGCTTCATCACGTCTTTTGCCTTGCTCAATCAAGTCAACATAAGTATCATCAGGCAAATTACCTTGGACTCCCAACGCTTAGCATTTTCCCAAACCTTTCTTGCTACGACCTTATATTGAAGAGCCCAAAATTTGTTATTGCACAACCCAATATCTCCACTTGAGATGGAACCCCCACAAAGAACCGTACCGGCAGAGAAAAGAGACGATTGATTCTCATCAACCTCCTGTGAATCACGTTGGTCAATAGGGACCTGGACTGATCCAATCGAAACCTCCTTGAGTTCTCTTACTGCCAACGTCAATTTACCCGCCCGTGGCTTTTTTCGCTCGCCAACCTTTAACAACTTTCTTTGTTTCTTCTTCCTCGCTTGACCCACAACAACAGTGGGCTTGTTTTGGATTGAAGGAAGATCTAACCCCTGAGCATTATGGCATGGAGTTATTGGACATTGCACGGGAGGGGGGATTGAATCCACAACAAAGCTTTCCTCTGGCTGAATTGGTGTTCCTCCCATTGGAGGGATTCACCCCCCTCCCCATTAAATCATCAGAATCGTCGACAAAGGAGTTCAAGTTTTTATCCATAAGTTGCGGATCAACGTTACCAGAGATCTTTACTGCATTAAGCAGGTCATTCAATTTTTCTTCACCCACCTCGACATCATCATTAAAGTCACCAGTGCCAGAATACATACCGTAGGATAAATCATCATCACCACTTGAATCAACATTCTCATCCCCCGCTTTATTAGCATCCTTATAACTCCTACAGACACCTCCACCACATTCCTCCACCACACTAATGGAGAAAGGTAAACCATTAATAACTAGCTTAACCGCCTGATTAACCATGTTGAGCTCTTGAGTCCGGATCCTTAACCTTGCTACATCAAAAGATCTTTTTCGTTCAGTGTCTTCGTCAACACATATGAACTCTCCCACTCTCCCTGCCAACTTAGAGAAGAAGGCCGAATTCCAAGCGTGAACCGGAATGCCATAGCATCGTAACCAGATAGATCTCTCCAGATCAACATCAAATGGCTTCCATGGACGAATCCACTTGAACCACTTGTCCAACCATTCACGAGCGTCTTCAATGCATTCGGCAAAATCACCATCTTCCTTATCCCCTTCCAAGAGGACCATATTGGTTCCCATTGGAGTAGCTTTAATCGTGAAAACTCCCATCTGAGCCAGCTCGTCTTGAATGTAGTAAGATTTCCTGGGTAATATGACTCCGCCTACCATGGCCAGCGCTAACCGAGGGTCCGTGTCAACGTTGCATGACCACGTCCTTTCCTTATGCTTACCCGTTGAGCTATCAATGGGTTGGCATTCATACTTCTTCACCCACACCTGATCGACTTGCTTTTGAAAATTTGCTCCATACTTCGCTGACTGGCCCCGGGCGTGCGACGCTACCCTCTGAAAGCGAGGGATGTTAACATGAATCTTAATTCCCTCAATAAACATATTAGCGAGAATGGTTGCAAGGTGATCCGGTTCTTTAACATCTAAGAAACGAACGAAGTCGAATCTTCTTCCTTGTGTGTTCCTACGCCCCGGAATCACGACCTCTTGAACTCTGCCTTGTTGATCGAAGAGGCGAACCAAATCCCGCGCTCTCCAACTATCCGGAAACGAGGTGAAGTAGAAAGAGGAGACCTCTCCTCCTCCTGATTTCCGTGGTCCTGGAGCAACATCCACGGAGCGTGCACCTTTGTGACCATAAACCCTCCTTTCGATATTTCCTCTAACACGATGCCACCCGTCCTTGTCCGTCGAAGCATACCTCCGATTTCCACCCACCTGTCATACTCAGCCTTCACGACACAAGAGGTGTAAGAGGTGATCAACCTCCCCAGTATAGCCGGCTTCCTGCAGGGACCGGAATACTGAGGGTAGTCGAACCACCCGCACTCACCAAGCTTGATTTGGAAGGAGGAGAGATAGGGAGTAGAACGGCTAATATATAATCACTTGTATTGCAGTTCGGTAGACTGAGAACTTATTGAACAATTAGAAGATGATCGCAGAAATAATTTAATCAAACATCAAGTTCTTCAAACTATAAAAATGTTTCACACGCATTTTATCAAACACCTTATGACTTACCTTGCACCTGCAATGAACTAGCCCGATTTGAGTTTGGGTGACGAAACACGCCTTATTTTTCTTCTTCTGCTCAACAATGGTCGTCGGAGCAGTGAATACCTTGACACAACTACGATAACGATTCTCGATGGCCCGATTACTGGAACAACGTTCTCATCCCTCCTCACATGACTTCTCGCTGGAAATAGAAGGTTGATTTGTGTCTACAATTTATGATACTGACGTTAGCATATGCTATTTGGTTTTGATAAAGACAAACGCTCATTCCTTAGCCCAATAAACATAATGGCTTTAAGAAAAAAAGTTTGGTGATTGCTTTCCCCACACCCCCTCCTACTCTTCGCACACCCCCGAACTTATTTTTCCCCAAAATGACCTCGCGTGAGACGCTCGTGTAACACGGGTTAAGTGACTGTTCGAACGAGGTTATGCGAACCAGTTCGAACGACGTTGTGCGTGTTAAGGAATTTGTATTGTTCGCATGACATCGTTCGAACCTGTTCGAATAATGTCATCCGTGTTAAGGAATATTGTTAACTGATGGTGTGAGGGTGTGTTTTGGCTGCCTCGAATGGCTTTATTCGAACGTGTTCGAATGGGTGCGTTCGAACAGGCGTTCGAATGGCCACATGCGAACCACTGTTATGCAGAAACAGAAACTAAATAAATCAGCACACAGTTTTGGTGATTTCAAAATATAAACCTAACTTTAACATTATGTACCAAAATTATACAACATTGTGTACCAAAATTATACAACATTGTGTACCAAAATTATAAACCTAACTTAACATTGACTACCATCACTATCTTTACTTAAATCTACACAAAGAAGGGGATGGGGGGGTTGTGATTGTATGAGCAAATTCTTCCACTTTTGTATCCGGCCAACAAAAAGCGAGTCCCAACCCTTTGCTATGGGTGCCCTATTAGTATTCCATATCAAATCCGGCAAGGGCATTGGACTTCCAGGCTTCATAAAGACCTTCAAAAAGACAACAAAAAACAGAATGTTATGTAATGTTTTGGAATTACTACATTGAATCTAAATAGAAGACAGTTTACCTGTACAAAGTGTTTGTGTTCTGGTACCAAAAGGATGTTGAACTGTCGGGCAGTTCTGAATGGTGCAACATTGAATGGAAAAATTGTGTAACAACAATTAGGTGACCAACAAGTCAGGACGACTTTGTACTTGTTACTGATTAGATACCCCATATCTGGTGTAGTCATCCAATTATCTTCAACATTATTGCCATGATGTGCCCTCAACAATGCCTTCATAAAAAATGTGACCTTACCAATACCACCATACAGTCTAGTGTAGAAGTCATTGTATTGGTTAAGCTCCTCCATCAGATCAGTTCTGACTGACTGCCAAGCCTCCTCACCCCTACCAAGAAATGCAGCAATACATCGGAAGCCACAATTTCCATCACCTACCACATTAACAATTTTTTGAACATAGGAACGCATGTATTCTGGCATCCCTATTATGTAAGTATTAAAAACATCAATGTGTGCAGCATCCATAGGTGTGGGTTTTGGATGAGGAGCTGGTGTCAAAGTAAGTGTTGGTGTCAAAATAAGAGCTGTTGAAACAGTAGTAGCAGCAGCAGCTTCTGTAACAATAGGTGTGGGTGTTGGTTTCTTATGTAGTGGAGGAGTAGGGATTGTAGTAGCACTGTCAGCTTGAGTTCTCTTTTTGCTTTCTGATGGATTAGGTGCTGGACACGTTGACAAAGTAGGAGTGGAACCCTAACTCTGTGGGTTTGTAGGCGTTCCACTCCTACTTTGGGGAGGAATAGGGCGTTTACGAGACTGAGCAAAACATCCACTAGATGAACCATCGGGGGAGTCAAATTTGTCATCTACATGCTCCCAAAAAGACTTGTCTCGCTTTGTTGAGTAATCAACTTTCCCTTTCTTATCTTTTTTTGGTGCTCCCTTTGTAATGATCGTATCCGGAGGTGGACACATGGAAGTCGTGTCTGGGAATGCAATTCACGTGCTTTTGCTTTAATCATAACTCTACCGGCGTGATCAGAGGCCTCAAACCTTCTTTTGATAGCTTCAAGTTCAATGTCTACACTCAACTCATCATCCATTACCTCTGTCTGTATTTTGAAATTCAACCTCTGCCAATGTTGGTGAATCATGCTCAAGGGAATTGGAGTGCAGTCCATCATAACCCTACAAAAAAAGCGACATTGATTTAGTGACAACCCATCAAAACAAGTCTTTTTTGTAGACACAATATAATTATGAGTTTGTACATCATACCTTGAAAGCTCACATGCACATGGTAGTCCGTGTGTGGTCCGGAGCGTGTGTCTACATAATGATGGGTTAAGTGAAACGGATCCAGTGTGTTGCATCTCATCCAAAATATGGTCTATAGCATTAGATGAAACTAAACCCTTAATTTCATCAAAAATCTTCTTCTTCAAGTGGTGTACTTTCACTCTACTCAAACTATGCTCGAAGTGCATTTTAAGGTCAGAATGTTGTATCCTAAGCATGGTCTGCATTCCATCCCAGCACTTACACAAATCTCCCCTACTGTCTCGTAATATTTGCTTCAAGTGAGAGTGTGCAGACTCAACTCTGTTGGTGGTAGTGTTGCCAAGGTGCATATGGTTATTTATCAATGCATCAATGAATTTTTCCTTGAAGGGGTCTAGCCAGGTGGTCCTGACATACTCTATGAAACTGGGATAAGGTCCTTCCAAGTCGTTAAACAGACCCAACTCATAATCATACTCTTCTGTGGTCTTCGCATGCACAACAGATTGAAATGCACCCATAATGTCATTAACAATAGCTTGGTCTTTCACAATGAGCCTTGCTTTGGCCCTCACATTTTTCTTAATGTGAAATTGGCACAACAAGTTTGCAGATGTTGGAAATATTCCTGCCAGAGCATTCATCATACCCGTGTCTCTGTCCGTAAGTATGACTTGTGGTACTTCATCCGGTCTCCTAAATAAACCCCTCAATTTCTCAAGAACCCATGCAAAGTTATCCATCCTCTCCCAATTGACATAAGCAAATGCAGCAGAGTAAGTCTTCTCTGTTGATGTTACACCAACGATCTCAACCAACGGATACCTGTACCGGTTGGTTTTATAGGTGGAATCAATCAACAAAACAACCGGGAAGGTGTTTAGAAGCTCAATGGAATCTGGATGTGCCCAAAAGATGTCCTTCACAACGGTAGTTCCCTCTGCAAGTCGAGTCCAGTAAACATAATTATCGCGTTGCAAATAAAACATCAGTTGTTGGAGCTCAGTCCTACCCTCACGCATAGCCGACCTTTGCCTTTGACGACAGTTGTAAATTTGTTTCACAACCGTATAGTTATCATCAGGCTTCATCAATTTCAGCTCATTCAATATCAATTTTGGCCGAGTATGGTTCCTAGTCATTCTAGCCACTAGATCCTTCTCTTCTGAAGATAACCTACCAATGTACGGACGTCCTTCATGATAAGTAGCCATACCATGGTTATGAGTTCCATTCATAACCCTCAAAATCCATCCTCCAAGCTTCTTAATAAATTTCCCTTTCAGTCTGAACTGACAACAACATTTTCTAGTGTTCGTGCCTTCCTCAACATTTGTCTTGTAAGATCCAGCTTTATCACAAATCAACATGCAGTATTGTTTACCTGATCGTCGTCCGGTGTCAGATCTTCCTATAACAATCACCATCCCAAGAGATTTTCCAACCGCACGCACCCACGTCAGCAGCTCCTCACGACTAGGGAATAACTGAAATTCAATTACTAAGTGTTAGTTAAATAAATTGAATAGTTCGCTAAAATTAAAACAACTAATTCATTATTACCGTATCCGTTTTGAACGAACTAGTAAAATCTTGGGATTCTACGACGTCAGTTGACATCTCATCTGCTACAGTTGGGATTATGCGAACACTGTTCGAACGGCCTTATGCGAACACTGTTCGAACGGCCTTATGCGAACCAAGCAAAGTCACACCCCATTAAACACTTGTTCGAACACAAAAAAAATGGCGTGAAAAACTGAAAACAGAACCAAAATGAAAAAAGTTTGGTAGGGTTATTACCTTGAGCTAGTTGCCAATGTTGGGTAGTTGAATAGGAGTGAATGATGAAGGTGAGGATGGGTGGGTTTGGAGTGGAGAGGGGGGGAGGTTTGGGATTTTAGAGGGGTGTGTTGTGTTGAAGGAGAAGAAGAGGGAGAGGGGTAGAGGGGGAAAATCAATTTTAAGTGGGGTTAGTTTGGTAAATGTGTAGGGTGAAGGGGTGTGTTTTGAGTAGGAGGGGGTGTGGGGAAAGCAAGTCCCAAAAGTTTTGACCCATCATTTAAAATGGCTTTAAAAAAAATCATATAAATCACTATTGAAATCGATTGTTAGTATAAAATATTTTTAAATCGACAATGCAATAATTAAATTCGGATTTCATAAAGTGGTACTATGCATAATAATTACTCCCCTAATTAAACGGCGGTGTGTTCTCATTCCTGTTCTTTGATTCTTTTGCCATGTTTCATACAGATTAAGAAACCATACATTTATTTTACCTAAAGACTAAAGTACCCTTTTATAGCATTAACTCCCAAAATTGTGCCTGTTATTTTTTTTTGGAAATAAAGGTTGTTAATATTGAAAAGCGAAGGTGGGGGAGGTAGCACTGAAAATTTATATAAGTAAGGCTTATGATAGGGTGGATTGGGGTTATTTGAAGGGGGTGCTCCGGAAGTTGGGTTTTCATGAGAAGTGGGTGGGATGGATGGCGATGTGTGTGGAAACGGTTCAATACTCAGTGTTTATGAATGGAGAGAGAGCTGGTTCAGTCTCAGTGCTTATGAAACGGTTCAATACTCAGTGCTTATGAAACGGTTCAATACTCAGTGCTTATAAAGGTTGTTAATATTGAAAAGAGAAGGTGGGGGAGGTGCTTGTCAAATTTGTGGCGTAGGCCATACCTGCTTATTGCATGAGTAATGTCCTTATCCCCACTTCACTCGGGGAGGAGATGGAAAGAATGATTAACTCCTTTTGGTGGGGCCCGAACTAAGGCGCTCAGAGAGGTATTAACTGGCTGAATTGAGACAAGTTAACTATGAGAAAGGAGTTTGGTGGAATGGGATTCAGACATTTCCATGGTTTTAACTTAGCCATGCTAGGGAAGCAAGGTTGGCGTTTAAGCACCCACAACGATGCTAATATTGTTACCCGTGTCTTCAAAGCTAAATATTTTCCTCGTGGGAACTTTCTGGGGGCCCGTTTGGGCCATAATCCCAGCTATGTTTGGCGTAGCATCCACACTTCACAGGTATTGGTTAAATTTGGAGCTAGATGGAAAATTGGAGATGGAACTAGTATTAATGTTTGGCAAGATCCTTGGGTCAAAGGTGCACCCAACTCTCTTATCTCATCACTGGTGGTCGCAGGTGCTGAGACAATGACTGTTAGTGATCTATTTGACTCCTCTTCAAGTAGGTGGAATACACAACTTCTTCATAAAATTTTTACTCCACAAGACCAGAATCGAACTATGAGCATGACACTACACTGCAGAGACCAAAATGATTCTTTGATATGGAATCCTAGTCGTGACGGTTTATTTCCGGTGAAATCTGCCTACTACACTATAGCACCTAATGCTGTAACATCAAGAAACAACACACCAGCGTAAAATCTTCACTAATATTGCTAAAAACTTAAACAATAAAAATTAAATGCAATCCCCGGCAACGACGCCAAAAACTTGTTGTGCGAAAAGTAGATGTGCAAGTATACACAATCGCAACAAGTAATACAATGATAAGTAGAGATCGTTCCCACGGGGATTGGAATTAATTTAAGAGTTTAAGAGATTAGCAATTTAGTGAAACAAGTCAAGTGACAATAACAAATATGAAATTCTAAACATAATAAGTTTGTGGTAAAACAGTAATGAATTTAAAGTGTTAAAGAGTAAGTTGGATAGCTCATTTGTTATGTAAATTCCCAAGAGTAGAGTGTTATAATATTAGACGCTGTAGCGTTAAGCGCTGTAGCGTATGGAAGCGTGCCTTTCAGTCACTGTCGCCAGGGTTTTGTTACAAGACTCCTATGTCTAGGCTCTAAATAAGTTCACTCCTGTATAATGAAGAACTTACAGCTTTTACCTTATGAACTATTACTCCCCTATGTCTAGGGTTAAGCACAAGTCATTTAAATGTCTTTAAATGACCTTTCATTCATATCAATCCTTGAAGTCTCTTCGTAAACCATGTCTGTACCTACGAAGCCCCTTATTTTAGTTGATCAATCCCAAAACAAGTTTGAAAGCATTATAACACAAAGAATGAAACACAAACATCATAATATTATATAAACACTACTCAAGGTTCATTACAAACTAAGAACAATCCAACTACAAGTGTTTAGCTCATGACAAGCATCATCAACACAACATAAACTGAAAAGTTCATATTACCGTAGGTGAGCAAGAGAAGAATGGTTACAAAAGATGCACTCCAAGAATCCCAAGTCATACACGATGGATGATGCTATGGCGTGAGCAAACCGTAGGTGAGATAATAAAACTAAACTAAAAATAAAGATCAAGAGTAGAGCAAAAATGGAGAAAGTCTAAAATGTCAAGTTAGTTCTTTCTCCCCGTACGTACTCTCTCTATCTACGAATGGTATATGTTGATCTCTATCCTATGGAGAAGAAGATACTTAGATATTATCTCCAACTCCATAAAGTGGCTTTACAAAAAGGGCAATGATTACAATCATCACCAACTATCACAAGAGCTTCAATTAGGACACGCCAAGTGTCTTATTGAATCCACTTGGAGGATCCTATGTCAGGCAGAGAAGAAGAAGATCAGAGTGATGACTCATCAATCAGCAAGTGGCTTCATAAATATCCATGTGGCCAACCGTCTCACAGCGCTGTAGCGCTTACTGCTGCAGCACTCAGGCAAAACATCAATATATTCACAAATGCACCTATTATGCCCAATATTTAGGAAATCACATCTGAACCTATATACTTTTAATCACATATTTACATATTAAAGTACTAAAATTACTTGAGAACATAGTTTGATTTATGTAATAAGAGCATAAATAACCCATATAAATATGAGTTATCAATAGTTCTGTCGTTCATTCCATCGCACGCCGTCATTTGTTCCGTTGCAGCAGCACGTCATCGTTACTGCGTCTTTATTAATGCTTCTGTGTTATTGCTCTTTGAATCAAGTATTAGTGTATTACTGCTAAATTAGAATTAGTAAAAGGATAGTCTTATTGCTCTTTGAATCAAGTACTATTATTGTTGAATTAGTGTTATTGCTCTAAAGCTACTATGTTATTGCTCTTTGAATTAGTATTATTGTTCTAAAGCTACTAAATCAAGTATAGTATTGTTGCTCAATTAGCAAAAGAGATAGTATTATTGCTCTATTAATTATAGTACCATGATCATGATATCCTAATCAAGTGCATTATTAATTATTATCATTATTTTTGTATGTGCTTAAGTGTTTGAAATCATGATGTGCAGTGGCGGACCCACGTTGAGGTAAGGGGGTTCAGTTGTACCCTTGAAATTTTTTTTGCACTTATCACCCTATATAAATAACCCAAAACCTCTGAAATTTTGTTTTTGTACCCCCTGAAAATTTTAAATTGCACTAGTAGACCAAGTTTTGCACCCATTTGACTCTGGCCTTAAAAAATTTGACACCCCTGACCCCGGGGTCCTGGGTCCGCCACTGATCATGTGGCATATAATGACATAATAAGTCCACATTTATATATTGATGAAATGTCTTCATTGTTATTGATAGTTTGATACTGTTTGACACTGCAGTAATTATTTTACAGATTTTTTTAGTGTAATTTTTTTTGTTCATAGACTCTTACGAGTCTACGAGTCGAGTCTACGGTCTCCTCACGAGTCTATGTAGACTCTCGAGTCTGACAACCATGGATGAAACGCTATTTGATGATGGGAGATTCGGTATAGGCCTGTGTATTCGTAATGAAACAGGCCACTTCGTGAAGGCCAAAACAATTTGGTTCATCAGAAAGCCTCAACCACAGGAGGCGGAAGCTATTGGTTTATTGGAAGCGGTTACTTGGTTACGAGAATTAGACATCCAGAGTGTAACCATCGAGCTTGATTTCAAAGCGGTAGTGGATGGCATCCGAGGAGCGTGTAATATTGTAACTGAATATGGCTCTATCTTGAAATCTTGTCAATCTCTTCTCTCTATGCTAGGAAACTATTGTGTTAGTTTTATCATGAGGCAAGCAAACTTTGTGGCTCATACTCTAGCTAGAGCATCAAGGTCCTACGCTAGCTCCCAAGTTTTTTATTGTATTCCCACTTGTATTAACTCTTTGATTTTGAATGAAATGCCATAAGCTCCTTTTTGTCAAAAAAAAAATATTGAAAAGAGAAAATGTTGAGTATTAATCTTAGATGGAGAAAAAAGGAGCCCTGGTTTAGAATATCTGTATTTGGAAATGAAGGTTGTTAATACTGAAAAGAGAAAATGTGGAGTATCGCCCCCTTTATAAGGCAAGATCGCCTTTTCAGTATGGGAGGCGGGAACCTCAGCCAACACTGCATTCCTATATAAGGGTGTTATTTCATGAACCGAAGCTGTCAATGCTATACGGTGGTCTATCCAATTTAACGCACGTTCATGTACTATTTGGTGTCTACTTTTGTGTTGTAATTGGAGGCAACAAAAAGTAACACAAGCCAACAACCTAATTAATAATATTAATGACATTGAAACCTAACCATCACCTTCACATTGACCTTGAATCTTGTATACTGAAAGCCTGTTCTTATTCTTGTGATTAGTAAAACTAAAAAGCACTACAAAAAGGGCTTACAACAGAAGTAGAAACCTAAGGTTAATGTATATAATTCGTCCTCCTATAGTAGTAGTTAGCCAACTACTGAATTAATGATATTAATGTCACTGAAACCTAACCTCCACCTCCTTCCTTTCATCTTTGGCAAACCAGATGAGTATTTAAAGTCTTTTATCATGTCATTGAAACCTAACCTCCACCTCCTTCCATCCTTGTAAACGAAGCGCAATCAACTCAACCTCCCATGGACATCTTTGGAGAAGACTCAAACCGTGAGAGTCACATGGAAGTTATTGGGGAAGGTGCAAACCGCAACTTGAATCGACTGGATATTTTTCGAGGAGGGTCAATGTGTGGATCTGTCCCTTCCACCCTAACACCACCTCATTTGCGCAAAACTTCCAAGGAGAACGTAAAAGAAGCTTCATCGAATGATGATAGCAAAGATTATGTATATACCGTGGAGATTGTACCTGACGAGGTTTGTTGTTTCAAATTTCGTTCACTGTATGAGCATCTATCGTTGATTATGTTTTGTAGTGTAGTGGCTATCTAATCTTGCATGAGAAAATGCAAGTTGTTTCCCTTTTTGAATTCATTTAGTTGATAACTGCTTTTTGGTGATAGCAAATGGATATAGCAACAGAAAGTGATTGGTAATGCATTATCTTTTATGGTGGTGATAGTTACTTGGGAGTGTTTTGGCCTTTTGTTTGCTGCATTTTCGAGTTGTTGGTTTTAAAGTTATGAAGCTAGGTATATATCTGAATGATGTTGATATTTGTGAACTTTTTTAGAATATTGCTAGGATGCCTTCAATGTTTACCAAGAAGTGGAGTGGGTTTGTCCCAACACATGTTATATTTGAAGATCCTGAAGGGAATGTCATTAACCTATACACTCTTGCACATGGTAGCAGTATTTACCTCACTGAAGGTTGGAAATACTTGAGGCAGTACTATGGTTTGCAAAAGGGTGGTTGGGTTGACATGGTGTATGATGATGCTAAGAGATTCAGGGTTAGGTTATTTGCTCCCAATCGAAACGAGATAAACTATCCACCTATGCCTGAGTCTCTCATAGCAGAACGTCGTACCCTGAATCTATGTGCACCAAGACCAGAACTGCCGTTTAAGTTTATTGATTACAACAAATTCAAGTTTAGGTTAGTTAAGTGGCTGACATTTGCTGAGCTAATTGGAGATACAATGGTATGGTTACTCATATATTTTTGAGTATTTTATGATTTCATTTTCATATTCATATTCTAATCTTTTGTAAGAAAATTTTAATTATTTAATACTTCAATTGTCAACAGACGATTCCACGTGACTGGGCGTATTCTGAACTTTCGGTTGTTGATTGTGATGCCACTATAATAGATGAGTATGGGAAGAAGTGGTATGTCTTCCTCAAGCATGATATTAATGTTCAAGATAAGTGTGGCTTGACCAGGGGATGGGCTCATTTCTGTAGTGCAAAGCGGTTCAAGCAAGAGCAGAAGATTGTGTTTGGTGTTTTGGAACGACATGCTACAGAACTATATTATCTCCCAACCTCTTGATTTCCGCGATCCTTCTTGATGATATTATGTTTAAGTCAACTATATTTTGTGAAATGGGATGTAATATACTATGTTTAAAGCATCTGTAGTTCATGCTAACTATGTTTTGTTAAATGGGATGAAGACTCAATCCTCATGCTTCTAAGTGAGTTACCATTAATGTTTGTAAGATATATGTTGTTAGGGTTTAAATTATAAGTTGTAATGCCAGATGATATTAACAAGTATTACCAAGGCTTATGTGAATATGGCTTAATATTTAACTTTTTTTTTTAATTCTTATTGATGGCCAAATCTTACTTCTCTCATTTAGAATGCGTAGCAATTTATTAACTTAGAAATCATACCATTCACAGTTAGATTTTTAAGTGGTTGACGGATCCCATAAATGGAAAATCTTACTTCTTTCATTAATAAGTTAGAATACTTATTGTGTATCTGTTTGTAAGAATATTTTTACATCACTGGATTTAAGGATCACGACTCCATCATAAACACGTGCAAGGACAATTATTGGTTATCCATATTACTATTCATTGGGACTTTCAAAAGACAGATTACTTTGAGACCTCCTGCACCCAAAGTTGTAGTTAAAGGATAGACTGACAAGTTTAAGTCAACTCCCATATAAAAGGTGATCATAGTATGACATCTATTCTTCCTTTTGTAATGTAGTCTTTCATTTTAAGAACCAAAAAGAACGTTTTTCTAAAACTTGTAGGGGACGCCACCTTTACTACCGTACTGACATTCAATAGGCCCACATCTCATTTAATAAACAACCAGCATATAAGGGGGCGATTGTTTGAAACTCCTATATATATTGAAGGAGTCATTTTGAAAATTCACAACAAGCATTCATTTGTAAATGCGATGAGTGCTCCAAGTAATCAAGAAATGACTACAGAATCTCCCACTCCCCTTTCATCTGTTTTATATGAACTTCGTATCAAGTTTGAACCATATTATATTGAATACCATGCCGATCAGGTTTGTATCTATTTATTGATAAATTTTTAATATATCGTGTTATTGGTTGAAACATTCAGTCAGTTAAGATCATAAGTTCCTCATTTTTTTGGACGTTTTAAATAATAGGAGTCTGCAAGACTACCACGAATGTTCAACCTCTGTCACCTTCACTATGTTTCCCCCAAAGTACTGCTGTGTGATCCTGCAGGGAACATTTTTCAAGTGAGTGTTGAAATCAATAACAATGAGGCAATGTTTACTCGTGGCTGGAATGCAGTTGGGAAATTTTATGGACTTCAGTTGGGAGGTTGGGTTAGGCTTGTGTTTGCTGGCAGTGACATTTTTATGATACAATTGAAGGATAGGCTTGACCGCGTAGTTCATTACCCTTTGCCTGCGAGATTTACAAGTCTTGGGGATCCCCCTCTGATCGTTGGAGATTTCCAGAAACAAGCTGTTACTAACCATGGTGATCAAATTTGCAGAAGGCCGCTGACCTTTTCCATGTGATTGTGAAGGATTTGACAGCCCAGGATGTCACAACTGGTTTCCTGGTATAGTTAAATTTATTTTTCAAATGTCGATTTTATTACAGTCTTACTAAGGTAATGGGTTGTTAATTCATGTGCTTATTCATTGTCCTAATACATTTTTGCAGCACATTCCTCAAGAGTTTTGCAAAGTCGCATTTCGGAAGAGTGGAATTCCAATATTGGTATTTGATGAATATGGATATCAGGCAACATGCTTGGTTGAATTTGACTACCAGAACCCAAACCTATGTGGTATAACTCTAGGATGGGAAAAAGTCACGAATCATAGGAAGTTTTTTGAGGGGCTGCGTGTGGAGCTTGCTGTACCTTGTGAAAATCCACATCTCATGGGGATTTCTACAGTGAACTACCATTTCTCCGCCTAGAAGTACTTATAATGTTGTTGTCATCAATTAGTTTTTAGGAGAAGTTTGATTCGATTAGTGTGTTGAAGTAAGTTTATGGTGATAATGCCTAACTTATGTTTTACATGTAACTTGTTGGTCACCATAGCTATGTCACCCCTCTTTGTACTAGCAATTTACTTTAATGAATAAATGTGTTTATCGACTTGTGCTCACATTTTCCATTATTAACCAATTCAAGAGGATATTCTCTTCCAAAGTTCAGGAATGGATGGACCACTCTTTCCCACTGGTTTATTTGCACAAACCAGTTAACTACACAAATTAGGCATTTGTTATAAGTGCATTTGGTCTTCGAATTTGGACTATGATTTTGGAAAAGCCAGGGAGCAACACGAATTAGGCAATTGTTATCAATGCAATTGAACTTTAAAGCTTGTATTTGAAATGCTTCTAGATATTAGTGGTGTCATTATTGTTACTATGGATAAGCACGAAATTTGAATCTGCCAAATTGCATGATTAGACGACAAAGTTCTCCACTATAAAACATTAAAGATGCATTACAGTAAGCATGATTTAGGCGTCATTGAGTTATCACCCCACTTATATTAGGCTAAAGCAATAAAATTGAGTGTTTCCTTTTTAGGCCATAGGTGGATGGCTCATACAAGTAAATGCAAGTATTTATTAGTCAGGTGAAGTAAATGACGTTGGTGCGGGGTTGGCGTATACCATAAATGGATGAAAAAAATCCAAGTATTTGATCAAGCTGTCTTTATATTTCAAGAGTACTTTGACTATATGGGGCTCTACTATTTCAAGCTTCTTGAACTCTCCATATTACCACACATCCGTATAAATGAAAACGCGTATCACCAGAAAGTCTACTTTGAACCAAATGAAAATTAATTCCCTGCAATTTGATTTGACCCATATGAAAATTGCTATTTAAGTGGATGTGACTGGCATTTATAATACTACCAACATTGACAACCTGGGTAATGACACTTTTGGAAGAATATCTCTTTTCTTAGGTAGGACAACCACAATCCTATTTATTACCATAATTAGAGTTCAACAGACGCGGGTGTCATTTTAGCCTCACATCTAAACTACCAGCCCTGAAAGTACAAATATGTACTGTTACTCTGAGAACAATACAGGAACAAGTATCTATCAATGTCAACAGTTAAACATTTCTTGAGCCACTCCTTATTTATTACTCCCTCACTCTCAATTTAAGTGTCCTCTTTGATATGCAATCTTGTCTCAAATAATTTTTCACTTTAGAATCCGAATGCAACATTTATTATGTACTTCGAATAATACTCTCACTCTTATTTTTATTTTCTACTTTTCTAATTATCCCTCCTTGTAATAATAAAGGGTTACTTTATTCGTTCCAATGCGCACTCCATATTCATTCATCAGATCTCTACGTTTTTGTAGCAGAACCCCAACTGTAGCATCTATCCTTTAAAGTGAGTGTGAACCTCATAGATACCATTCAGATCTCATATCTAAATTTATGGAAACGCGTATCACAAGAAAGTCCACCTCGAGACGAATGAAAATTAATTCCCTGCAATTTGATTTGACCCATATGAACCTTTCTATTTAAGTGGATGTGACTCACATTTATAATACTACCAACATTGGCAACCTGGGTAATGACACTTTTGGAACAATATGTCTTTTACTTAGGTAACACAACCACTATCCTATTTATTACCATAAATAGAGTTCAACAAACGCGTTTCTCTGTTTAGCCTCATAAATAGCATTTTGATCTCGTATCTAAATTTATGGTCTCCATATCTTATTGTAATGTATCCCCACAGTTGGATTTATTGAATGCCCTATGCCTTTATTACCATTCAGCATATTACTTCACCTAATTGCCTTAATTCATCCAATCTAACTTCATTAATATTGCATTCATTTGCATTAACCACTACGCACGCTTCTCATTAATGATAAGACAATAGTATTCGTTTCTCGATGCAAATGTTGGTGTGAATTGATAACAATAGTTACACTAATGGGATATAACTCATACAAATTAATGGAAGTGCAAGGAAGTTGTGAATTGATAACAATAGTTATTCCTAGGTCGATAACTCATACAAATAAATGCAAGTATTTATTAGTTAGGTGAAGTAAATGAAGTTAGTGTGGGGTTGGTGGATCCCATAAATGGATGAAATAAATGGACCACAAGTGTGATGACCGAGAATGTATTCCCTTCGGATCTAAATATAAGCCAAAAAAAACTTTTACACATATTTAGGATGGTGGTTTTGTAAATTTAATTTATTTGAATTCAAGGAAATGCCAAATAGGTTTACTAAAATACCCCTAACTAATGATTATCTTCTCACAACATTAATTACCTAATTTAAGAGTAGTTGTGGAAATATAGCATGTGAGTGGGTTAGTTGAGATTTGCTTATATTTGAGTCCACTAAAACTACATATTTTTTGCTTATAATTAGGTCCGGATCCAGTACTCAACTTAAATGGAGATTTTTATTCTGACATCTGATCATGTTGCCATTCGATTTGAAGAGTACAGTCACTATGTGGGGCACTACTATTTCAAGCTATTTGCACTCTCCGTATTACCACAGCTGTACAAATGGAAAGGCGAAGCTTCAGAAAATCCATCTCGAGCCGAATTAAATTTAATTCCCTGAAATTTGATAGGACCCATATGAAACTTGCTATTTAAGTGGATGTGACTGAGTAATGACAATTTTGGAACAGTATCTCATTTACTTAGGTAGGACAACCACCATCCTATTTATTACCATAAATAGATTTCAACAAATGCGTTTGCAGTGTAGCCTCACATCTAAACTACCATCCCTGAAAGTACAAATATGCAAGAGTGTAAATCTAAGGAAAATACACAAACAGGTATCTTTCACTGTCAACAGTAAAACATTTTTTCAGACAAATACCAATTTATTACTCCCTCCGTCTCATATTATATGACTTTCTAGCCAAAAATATCTGTCCACTAATACATGAATTTTCACAATCCCAATAAAACAAATTTTCTTTTCCAGTCATACCCTTCATTATTTAATACTATATCTCTTCTTACAATTCTACTTTTTATGTTTCCAATGTCATAAACTAACTCACAATCTCTCTTGCCCATACAAAATTAACTACTTTCCTTGATTCCTGTGACACAACCTTAAACGACATCTATTATGGGACGGAGGGAGTAGAACTTATAACCAATTAGGGCACTCGACATTCATTCATCAAATCTCTATGGTTTACTACCAGAACCCATACTGTAGGAACTGTCATTAAAAGAGGGTGTGAACCTCATAAATATCATTCGATTCGTTATAAATAACCCACATTGGAGCAAAAACTATTTAATCAAATTAAAAATAGCTTTAATTCTACGTGGTTGTTTTGACTCACAAAAATGACTTTAGGTTATCCATTAGTTTACTTCATTAAAAATTAACATATACAAAATGGTTATTACACTACTACCTCGGTGCAAAAAAATAGTATTTTTAAAAACTCCATGTACTTGATCTACTTCAAAACAACTAAAAAAATACTATCAAGAGAGCAAAACTACCAACAAGACGCCGGGATTAATAACTAATTAATGTGGATACAGATTGATGCAGGTAAGTTTTAATGGTAGAGGAGGATACACCACTATATAAGCATACCTTTGGGACATAGTTCGACACCACAACCTGAGATCAAACACTCTTATTTCTTGCATTCATTCGCTGTCTTATTGTTCTAACTGAAGCTGAAGGTATGGTTTGTATCTTATATCTTAAGAGGGATGTCATTTTCTGTTAACTCAACCTGAAGTTATATATTGTATTGTATATCATCGAACCCTATGTTATGGTTCATTTTAAACAATTTTTGTTTCCCAATTATTTCTTTCATAACTAAAGATTTTTCAAAACTCACGCTAACTTATTCCTGGTGACCATTTTATCATATTTGTAGTGCACATATTTTATATATCTTCGCGTATCAATATACCAGTCTTCAGTTTGTCCCTTAAACCTGAAAGAAATTTAAGCACGTCAAAACCAATGATGCATGCAACATCTAATAAGTGGGGACTTTAATGATCAGGATGGAAACCCAACTGAGTTTACTCGACGACATGTTATCATCTTTGTAGTGCATATATTTTATATATCTTTGCGTATCAATATAGCAGTTTTCAGTTTGTCCCTTAAACTTGAAAGAAATTTTTGCACGTCAAAACGAATGATACATGCAACATATTATAAGTGGGTATTTTAATGAACAGGATGGAAACCCAACTGAGTTTTCTTGATGACATCGTTGCTGGAAAGGTCAATTGGAGGCTGAAAGTTCGAGTTATCAATCTGTGGACTGTTCCAAATCGCAACTTCCCGCATGAGATCAATACCTTGGAGATGATTTTGCTTGATGAAAAGGTCATAAAATATCCAACTTAAAATTACAAGTGAATACAATATTGAGTTGTGGTTATCTAATTAAAAAAACTATCATATCTTGAACTTGCAGTGCTCACGAATTCAAGCTGCTGTCAAGAAACAGTGGTTCCCTATATTCTATAACAATCTGCAGATGGGCTCAGCTTACATTATTGACAGGTTATTGGTTGCTCAAAATGATACTTCTTTCAAGAAAACTAATCATAGGTATAAGCTGAACTTCATGGGTAGCACCGTGCTGACCAGTATCATTGCTGAGGAAATACCAAATGTCGTTGCAAGTAATAAAATACGGTAAGTAACCGGTCGATTCCACAGGGATTGCGCGTTGACAACAATAGCAAAATTGTAAATTCTTAGATTGTAGAGATTTGGTAATTTGAGTAATTAGTAACAGTACACAAACGTGAATTAATAATACGAGAAAAACGACTAGGGATCGAATCCTCTCACCTCGCCTATCACATGAACCTTAGCCAATTCAAGTTAGTTATTCAATTTCTAGATTCAATTCACTAATTAAGGTCAAGGGCAATTCCTTGTCTCAAGACCCCTATTACCCTAAGAGTTACCCTAATTCCTTAGGTGAGTCATGCCAGAGGGTAACGCATTAAGATTGAGAATGTTAATGAATTCACATAAGCTACCACATATTCCTATGATGATTACTAGCATGTGACCTAATTACCCAATTTCCAGCTACTAATTCATATCCCTATGCAATCACTAGCCTGGATCATCACAATTATCATATGTAATTGAAAAGTATTAAGAACATAGGTAATTAGACAAAGTAAATCGAATAACAACCGAATTGACTAGAACAAAGGTTCACATGATAGGGTTGGGAGATTCATCTCTCCCTAATCTTAGCAAATTAGTTACAATCCATCCTAAGAGTGGAAACCAACATAAAATAGAAAACAAACATAAAGGAAGACATTAGAACCTTCAATCCCTTGTTCCCAAGTGGGGAGAAGGCCCCAAAATCGCACCCTCCAGCTGCTCCAAAGTGTGGCTCCAAATCCCAAAACGAAGTCCCTTCAAAAATTGCTGAAACTGCTTTAAAACCCCTAATTTTCACGCACCATCGCGACGCGGCCCGTGTCCGTCGCGTCGCGACAAAAGACAGAAGCTTCAGGCCTCGCAAAACTACTCCAGGTCGCGTCGCGAACCCTCCTGGTGGCGACGCGAAAAAAACAGAAAGTTCTGGCTTGCAAAATTCCTCCAGATCGCGTCGCGAACCCTCCTGGGCGCGATGCGATATTGAACAGAAATCAAATCCCTCCATTTTGCTGCATTTCCGGGCAAGTGTCTGGTTCGCCGAATGATGCCACAACCAATTAGAGGTCTTCAATGTCCAATTTAGCTCCAAAAGTGAAGGAATTACTTACAAATGAACTTCCTACTACAATTATCTAAAACTAGACTAAATCCCAGATAATGACTGTGATACAATGAAAAACCTGCACAATTGGTCCTAAAAATGCCTAACTTACATCATATGATTGAGAGTCAACACAACCCCAAACTTAAACTTTTGCTTGTCCTCAAGCAAACAATCAATTCAGACTGTGGCTGTTTTTCTATTTAGCTGTTACATATAATACATCAACCTTAAACACATCAGCACATCAACTATCATTATCAATCTAATACAGTGGCAGGACAACTGAATTGGAAATACCGAATCATAAGCAGGCAGCATTCTCAAGTTTTCTCTGTACGCACATCTCACCAGTGTTTCATTCTTGAGGTGTTTCGGGTATTCACTCAGTTCACAGTACCTGCATCATCGTTTCATAGGCTTGACAGAGTTCTATATCATTCTAGACAAATGAAATGCAAACACACATTTTGAGGACTTTAAAGGTTATAGCGGGGCTTAGGTAAAGGTGGATACATTTGGATAAGTAGGTTGCACTTGGAGTTAGGCCTACCTCTCTTTTTGTCAATTTCACGCAATACTCGCCCATTTTCCCAAGCATTTAACAAAATAAGAGAAGGATTTTATTTATTTATTTTTCTCTTTTTTTTTGATATGTATATATATACATATATATATATATATATATATTTTCTTTCTTTCTTTTCTTGTTCCTTCTCTTGTATACCACCCCAAACTTATATTGTTGCTATTCCACGAGCAACCCCAAACTTAAAAGTTTTCCCACTCTCACAGCTTTTGTTACCTAACTCCAAGTTAAGAATTAACTAGGCTATGATTTTCAGAGAAACAGTATACAATTTTTTTAACAATAGGCTCAGAGGGGCTAGCAGAGGATAAACATTAATTAGGTGTGGTTTGAAAGGCTCAGGGGTGCCAAAAGAAATGCCTCAGTGTGTATGAAAATCAAATACAAAAACAATTAAGCACAATGTCAAGTTCTGCAGACTAATGCAGGCAAGGAATACACACAATATATATAAGAACATGTTTAGGCTCAAACCTCACAGTTGGGATCATAGAGATGGAACTTGAGAGATGCTGCTCACAGATGATAAATAACTTCCGCAACGTTTGTCATGACCCCTGCTATTACTTGATGATAAAACTTGAAGTGCGAGTGTCAAAAGGAAAAATGCAAACATGCGACCCCAAATGCCACACATCATCACCATTGACGCTGCTTTAACAAAACAAAAACAAAGTATAGGGCAGTGGTGTCCCAATATCACAGAGTAAGTTATAATAATAAGTACAGACCAAAGTGCGAAATAAAGCCAAAATAGGGCAAAATACAACTAAAAGTGAGAGTAAAAATGTCTGAATAAAACAGTAAAATAAATTGAGCCTCCTGCTCAAGGAAATGAAATGTGCTCCTCCAAATACTCATCCCCTGAAAGAAGTGGATCCTGGGGGACCTGTTGCGGCTCTGCATGTGGTACTGATGAAGATGAAGCGGCGGCTGCTCTATTTTCGGCCATATACTCCTCAGCAGCACGGTGGACTCTGTATGATGCCAAGTGTGAAGTATCTATGCCCTGCTGCTACAATGACAGAGACGACCCGCACGAGCTGGCCATGAGGAGGTCATACTGGAAAGAGGAGTCGGTCTGAAACTGCTCCCGGTAAGATGGGCCTGCTGGCTGCTGTGGTGCTGGAGGTGCTGGCTGCTGTGGTGCTGCTCCATCTATGGGCCCCTCGGGCTGCTTCAAGATCCATGCTGCTGTGATACCCTCCCTGGGGTCAGTTAGAAGATCATCTGGGTACTCCGGGCAGCCCTGCTGTCTACATAAAGCATGGCTGATAGAACAATGTCCCAATCGAGCCCTAGGACATCTGGCAATCTCTGCAATGCTCGCTGAAATGGCTCTCCCCAGATTGACCCTCTGGCCTCTCATGATAGCTTGTAGTCCCATGGCTACCTTTGTCTTGACATCAGTGGAGTTGGAGCATGAAATGATAGTCTGATTAAAGAAATTGTTCCAAGCCTTAGGAATTGCCTTCAGAGCCATGTTGCAAAAACGGCGGGGAAAGTCTTGTCCAATCGGACCGATAAGATGTCTGTCCCATGTCGCTCCTTGACGACACAACTCCCTCAACAAACCCTCATAATCGTGCTCCCCCCTGCTGTCCCAGGCATCCATCATGGCACAATCAGCAGTAGTAGGAAGCCCGAGGAGATTGTTGATGGTATCAGGAGAGTAGGACACCTCTCTTCCCCTCACCACTGAGACTCTATTGTCTTCCTCCCCATAGGCATTTGCATAAAACTCTCTCACCAGGCTTTGGTTCGCTTGTTTGATCATTGAGTTGAGCGAGAGCCAACCCAATTCCCGTATAGTGGAGGTAATGATGGGGAATTCCCCCGTGCTGAGGTTGAAGGCCCTTTCTGGATTTATCTTTTTCCCCTTGACCACTTGGTGGTACCTTTCCTCGTGTACGGGGGACCTGAATCTGTCAACCTCAACTGCTGGTTCCCCTCGCCTTTTCTTGGAGGTGCCCGCTTTGCTTTTCCTCATCATTTCTGCTTACCTGTAATGTCCTGTAAAATTAAATTAAAAAAAAAATCCAGCACCAATCGTTAGTTTTCGGTGGGCCCCACTCACAGCAGAGAATCCAACAAAAACAGACAATAACATCTTCTCAGCACTAATCAACTACCCTAAGGTTCAATGGTCATTGACAAAATTAAAGCACCGGCTAGCAACCAAAACAGAATTCACTTAGACATTTTCACAAACAGTTTGGTTGCTTAGCCAAAACCCACTTGAGCATTTTCACAAACACCTTGGCTACACAAAAATTTCATTCAAGCATTTTATCGAACACCTTGTGTATGCCCAAAATCAACTTAGTTTCTACCCCCAATTCAATCATTCTCTCCCCAACATTAGCAATAAGCAACAATCATGCAACACCATATCATAGGGAACAATCCTACTCTTCTAATTCGACTTCGGATCCTCACACTTCCTGCCCAAAAATCACCCCAACAACCATCAAAACCACTCAAAATATTATACTCTAATTAAAGAATAAGGTTAAGATTGATACCTGGAGATGTTGATGGTGAGGAATTCGCGCAAGGTAGCAAGAATTCACAATCAAATGTGATCAAAAACCGTAATGGGGAGGGGAATTCGTAGTGTGCACTAAATAGGGGAAATAGAGAATTTGAGAAATTTTTGTATTTGTGTTCGGACTGCTCAGTTTTACACTAAAAGGGCTCCCATCGCGACGCGTCCCGTGTGCCTCGCGTCGCGAGATTACACAGAACCGTTACAGTTTCCAAAATTTTAAAGCATCGCGACGCGACACGTCTCTCTCGCGACGCGAGAAATGGCAGAAACATTTTTCTTGGCAAATTTTCAACCCATCGCGACGCGACAGCACAGGTTCGCGACTCGAAATAGACCAGAACATTTTTTTCTTTGAAATTACTTCCCCTTCGCGACATGAGCTTGACCGAACACAAAAATTTTCTTCTCATGCCTAAGGCTAACAGCAAAATAAAGTAAATTAACGACTTGAATTTAAATTGAATTAAAGACTTGGTACCTCAGTGGGTTGCCTCCCACTAAGCGCTTCTTTAACGTCACTAGCTTGACGGTTCAGAAGATATCTCACATTGGCCCCCGTGGAGCCTTTTGCTCTTCAAGTGCCCCATTCACAGCTCCTTCCAATTTTTCTCCATTGAATTTCCAGCTAGGCTCACCCACCACTTCTTTTAGATCTACCCACTCGCTAGATGGCTTATCTGGTGGCGAGTGAATTTGCATTCTGTTTTTGGCTTTTATCTGGGGTTCCTCAACACTATAGCACCCTTCCTTTTTCTCATCCTTTCTTGCTGCCTTGATCACTTTTAGGGTCACCTCTTCATCTTGCACTCTCAGCTTCACAGTCCCATCTGCCACATCTATGATAGCTCTACTGGTGGCTAGGAAAGGTCTTCCCAAGATGAAGGGGATGTCATTTTCCCCATCCATTGAACTCTTGACCTCAGTATCACCATCCAACTGCAGAATCACAAAATCTACCGGGAAGAGGAATTTTCCCACCTTTACCAGGACATCCTCCACAATACCATACAGATACCTTATTGACCTATCAGCCAGTTGCAAGGTCATGTGAGTCGATTTGACTTCACCTCCCCCAAGCTTTTTCCACATTCCCAAGGGCATTAGGTTTATGCTTGCCCCCAAGTCACAGAGGGCCTTATCTATATTCACATCACCAATTGCACAGGGAATGGTGAAGCTTCCTGGATCCTTCAGCTTAGGGGGAATTTTGTTTTGAATGATAGCACTGCACTCCTCTGTTAACGCCACCGTTTCATTCTCCCTTAACTTTTTCTTTTTGGTCAATAGCTGTTTCATGAACTTCGCATAGACCGGCATTTTTTCCAGGGCGTCAGCAAAAGGTATATTGATCTGGAGGCTTCTGAACACCTCCATGAACTTGGAGAACTGCTCATCCTTCTGATTTTTCTTGCTTACCTGAGGGTAGGGCAGTTTCATGTACGATGGGGTTTCTTTGGGTTCCACTTGAGGGTTGTCTTTCCCCGCTCCCTCACTCTCTTCATTTGCTTTCTTTTCCCGGGGCTTGGTTACTTCAGACGGTTCCAACTCCTTACCACTTCTCAGAGAGATGGCATTGCAATTCTCCTTCCTCGGGTTGTCCACAGTGTTGGCAGGGAAGCCGCTTTTGGATGTCTCCGCAAGTTGCTTCGATAATTGACCAATCTGTACCTCCAAATTTTTCATTGATGCTTCATGGTTTTTCTCCATGTTTTTCATTACCTGCTCTTGAGCTTGGAAGGTATTTTTAGTCATCTGCATAAACTGTGTCAATGCATCCTCTAACCGAGAAGGTGGTTTCTGTTGTTGATTTGCAGGTGCCTGAGATTGTTGTTGGTTGGAACTCGTGCCTTCATTATTATTCTTCCAAGAAAAGTTGGGATGATTCTTCCACCCTGGATTGTAGGTGTTAGAAAATGGATTCCCGCCTTGTCTTTGGAAGTTTCCCATATAGTTGGCCTGTTCCAATGCTTCTCCATAAGCTGCACAATCACCTTCGTGGGATTCCCTACCACAATAATTGCACCCACCTGCTTGCACTGCTTGTACTGTCGCTGGAGCTTTGGAACCTACTTCACATGCTGCCGCTAATTGCTTAGTGAGAGCCTCGATTTGCATGGTCATTAGTTTCTGTTGGGCTAACACCGCGCTGTTTGAATCAAGCTCCAGCACACCTTTCTTTTTGTCAGCCCCCCTATCATTTTGGATCCTGTACTCATTGGAAGCCATGTCTTCAACCAACTGCTTGGCTTCTTCCCAAGTCTTGGTACCTAGGGATCCTCCAGCTGAGGCGTCCAACATCATTCTTGTTTGTGGTCTCAGCCCATGGCAAAAGGTCTGTAACTTGAGGAAATCTTCTATGCCATGGCCTGGACATTTCTTGAGTAGTAGTTTGAATCGTTCCCAAGAATCATATAACGATTCGGACTCTCCCTATGTAAAATTGGAGATATCAGCTCTTTTCCTTATGAACTTAGAGATTGGGAAGAACCTCTCCAAGAACTTGTTCTCAAGGTCATTCCAAGTGTTGATTGTCCCTGGGAGAGTGTTCAACCAATCCTTGGCTCTCCCTGTGAGAGTGAAAGGGAACAGCCGGACCTTCTTTGCACTATCGGTTACTCCCTCAGGGTGTGTAGTCCCACATATCTCGTAGAATTGGAACAAGTGCTGATTAGGATCCTCGGCATCCGACCCAGAGAATTGCTCTGATTTCAAAGCTGTGAGCACAGAGGATTTGATATCAAACTGGGCCACGCCCACTGGTTGAAATGCTAATGCTTGGGCACCTTGATTTCTTCGCCCGAAGTCACCTAGAGTACGTCGGGGTGGAGGTGGAGGATCGGCCATCTCTTTCTCCTCACTCGAAAATTCTTCCGGTACCGAGGTAGAAGTTGATTGTACCTGTGACAATTTCCTTGCTTGCTGCTTGGTGAGCTTAGCTTTTCTTCGATTTGCCTTTGCTAGTTTTTCAATTTCTGGGTCAAACAAGAGTTCTTGTGGACCCTTGCTCCGCATGCACAAATCTCTGAAACACTGAAGCAAACGTCAACAAATTCAAGGAACCAACAAGTAGCAAAATTAAGTAACAAACAAACAATCAAAAACTAAGAATCTAGAATCAACTCGTTTGCCTTGTTGACAACAAAGTCAACAATCCCCGGCAACGGCGCCAAAAACTTGTTAGGACTTTGGCAAGTGTACCAAATGTCGTTGCAAGTAATAAAATACGGTAAGTAACCGGTCGATTCCACAGGGATTGCGCGTTGACAACAATAGCAAAATTGTAAATTCTTAGATTGTAGAGATTTGGTAATTTGAGTAATTAGTAACAGTACACAAACGTGAATTAATAATACGAGAAAAATGACTAGGGATCGAATCCTCTCACCTCGCCTATCACATGAACCTTAGCCAATTCAAGTTAGTTATTCAATTTCTAGATTCAATTCACTAATTAAGGTCAAGGGAAATTCCTTGTCTCAAGACCCCTATTACCCTAAGAGTTACCCTAATTCCTTAGGTGAGTCATGCCAGAGGGTAACGCATTAAGATTGAGAATGTTAATGAATTCACATAAGCTACCACATATTCCTATGATGATTACTAGCATGTGACCTAATTACCCAATTTCCAGCTACTAATTCATATCCCTATGCAATCACTAGCCTGGATCATCACAATTATCATATGTAATTGAAAAGCATTAAGAACATAGGTAATTAGACAAAGTAAATCGAATAACAACCGAATTGACTAGAACAAAGGTTCACATGATAGGGTTGGGAGATTCATCTCTCCCTAATCTTAGCAAATTAGTTACAATCCATCCTAAGAGTGGAAACCAACATAAAATAGAAAACAAACATAAAGGAAGACATTAGAACCTTCAATCCCTTGTTCCCAAGTGGGGAGAAGGCCCCAAAATCGCACCCTCCAGCTGCTCCAAAGTGTGGCTCCAAATCCCAAAACGAAGTCCCTTCAAAAATTGCTGAAACTGCTTTAAAAACCCTAATTTTCACGCACCATCGCGACGCGGCCCGTGTCCGTCGCGTCGCGACAAAAGACAGAAGCTTCAGGCCTCGCAAAACTGCTCCAGGTCGCGTCGCAAACCCTCCTGGTCGCGACGCGAAAAAAAACAGAAAGTTCTGGCTTGCAAAATTCCTCCAGATCGCGTCGCGAACCCTCCTGATCGCGACGCGATATTAAACAGAAATCAAATCCCTCCATTTTGCTGCATTTCCGGGCAAGTGTCTGGTTCGCCGAATGATGCCACAACCAATTAGAGGTCTTCAATGTCCAATTTAGCTCCAAAAGTGAAGGAATTACTTACAAATGAACTTCCTACTACAATTATCTAAAACTAGATTAAATCCCAGATAATGACTGTGATACAATGAAAAACCTGCACAATTGGTTCTAAAAATGCCTAACTTACATCATATGATTGAGAGTCAACAGACTTCCCCATTCTCCTGAGGTAGACTCGAACTGACTTATTCGCGGGTTTGTTCAAGTTATATAGTTGTTATTGTGAATGCATGATTTGTCAGCCTGTGATCAATGAACTCGATTTGTTGTTCAAGACCATTAGTTGTTCGAGACACTTTTATTTTCTGTTTTAATTCAGACGTGATAGGCCATGTTGTTGAGAAATCTAACATCCAGGAGAAGGAGATTCATGGGAAGCATACTTTGCTACTTGAAATCACACTTGAGAATCTAGCGTAATGAACTATTTTCTTCTAATTAAGTTTAAAAACATATGAAGGTCATTTAAGTATTAGAATCATTATATTTATTGGAATTGTAAGAGGGTTGCTTCATTTTTCAGTCAGAATCGATTGCGATGCACTCTTTGGGGTGATTATGCTGAACAGATTCAAGGGGAGTTTGAAACTCAATCCCCATCTGAACCTTTTATTATTGTAATTCAAATGGCTAGGCTGACAAAATATCTAGGTATAAGTTTGGTTGTTGTTTACTTACGTAAAAATATTTTAACCCTGGCCGTAAATACAGTTACTGTATCCCACACCATAATGATCATACCATAACTGGGTGTAACATTGTCCTAACAGGATTAATGGGAGTGTCAACTGCTTTTTATGGTTCCATACTATACATTAATGAAGACGTTCTCCAAATCAATGATTACAAGTCCAGGTTTGCTCGACATGATAGAAATATATGTTGGAACAATGTAAAAGCCAATGGATTAATATTGTTTTATATATATATATATATATATATATATATATATATATATATATATATACATATATATGGTGAATTTATAGGATGGAACTCATTGTTGATACTCTCACTCAATCTGTCACCCAAACTGTTGCAACCCCAAAGCTTTCCATTGCTGAGGAAATACTTGAGACTCCTAGAATGACAATTGCTGAACTTATTGAAGCCACCGAGGTTATCCATGTTCCATTTATGGAACTTATTATATTGTTGATAATTTATCAATGCACATATTTTGAAAAGGTTTGTTACAAATCAATTTTTTACTCTATTCACAGGTGTGCATGGGATCTGTTTTAGTTAGGGTCGTTGAGATTGATACTGAACAAGGATTTACATTTAACTCTTGCAACACATGTTTTGGTGCTGCATCGAAAGGTGGAAGTAAATTTTATTGTGGACATTGTGATTGTGTTGTCACTGCTACTCCCAGGTATGCTTATCTGAATGACCAAGCACCTGATGGAATAAATTAGATTTTACAACCTTAACTATGAACTAAAACATACTCTATTTATACAGGTACAAATTGCAGGTGCATGGTATTGATGAAACTGGTTCCACCATCTTTGTCCTGTTCAACCAGTTAGTCTCTGCCTATGTAGGCAAATCTGCTGTGGACCTTCTCCTAGCATGCCAACAAGTAAGTTTCATATATTTTAGTTTATATTGACAATTACTATAGAACTCATCTTTCATTGGCTAATGGATTTTTTTGGCTGTTGTCACAGCGCCCAAATACTCAAGTTGGGCCAGTGGAATTTAACTGCCTTCTTGGAAAACAGTTTATTTTCAAAGTTAGTGTAACTAATATGAATATTCATCGAGGTTTCCAAACGTACACTGTCAAGAAACTCTCTGCTGAACCTCAAGTCATTCAGCAGTTCATCAAGAAACATGGAATTACTGTACGTAGTGTTGAATGTCTTTGGTTTTGATTATTTATAAAGTATAAATACTTAATCTATTTGATTTTATCGTTATTATATTCTAATAATACTAATAGTATTAATCATCTTAAATATTGTGATATACACTAATTAGGGATGCAATGAGGAAGATGAAGTTGTCTTCATGAATGCAATCACTCGCATTGCGGATTCATTCCCAGTGGTATAAAGTCATATTGATATTTTAATCTTACGTCCACTTATTGTTCCGTGTAATGCTGTTCTAAACTAAGTGTTAAATGACATATAAATTAAAAAAATCTCAGGTGAGGCTTGATTTTAATGAGGCAGCGGACAATGAAGACAAGGAGGAGGCCCTCTGCAGTGAATCTCAGGTGACACCTAATGATAAGAAGGGGAAAAGGCCAATGACTGAGCTTGATTGCATTGACCTCAATTAAATGGATTTTTCACCCCAGTCTGCTGGAAAAATGATGAAGACTTGTATCAAAATTGAGCCTAAGGATTGATCAAAGTCTGCATTTGTATGTTGTAGTGGGCTTGGAATATCTAGATATAATTATATATGTATATATATATTAAAACTTGTATCGTTTGGATGGTGTCAAAGTTGTATGGGCTAGATGGTGGGGATGAGGCTTGTGAGGTTGCCCTGGGTTTGATATATCTGTTGTGAACGTTGATTGATGTGGACGCTATTCAGCTTTCATTCTGTGAATGGTGGACAGGGTGCAACTTTCACGGTGTGGACTGTAACGCCCAAATATTTAATTAAATTATTTAATTAAATATTTAGGTATTCAATTATTTATTTATTTATTTTAGTTGGTGTAATTATATTAGAATTTGACTAAGAAGTGTATAATCGAATATTAGGGGATGGTGTTAGTGATCGGGCTTAAGCTGGAGGAAAGCCCGTGATCTAGGAGCCCACTAGCAAGGCGCATAGGTGAAGCGCCTAGGCTAGGGTTTGGTGCTCATTTGCGAATTGTTTGAGGAAAAAGAAAAGAAAAGTTGCGAAATAGAGAGAGGAGAAGAGGGACGGCGCGCATATCCAAGGGAGAGGAAGAAGAGGAATTCGCGAATCCAAGGGAGCAGAGAGGAGCTGTGTTGCTGAGGTTTTGTTGGTGACTCGATCAAGAGAATTGGTGCTCTCCTACTATAAGGTAAGGGTGGGGTTCTTCCTTATAATGGGGTTTCATGATGGGGTTATGTGGGGATAGGTCCTATAATACCCTTTGATGGATTGTGATGTTTGATTTGGTGTTAGTTGAATTATAACTAGGTTGGATTGAAATTTGACATTTGTTGGTGATAGTTGTGACTCTAGAACTTGGTGCTCATTGTTGTTATTACTAAACGCATGCTAGGTGTTCGATTAAATTATTGATTGGTGTTGTGAGTGACAAATTATGATGATTGACATTGGTGATTAAGGATTGGTGATTTGAATTGGTGAATTAACGAAATTATTGAACCCTAGGGCGCCATGGGCGCCATTGTCCTAGAAACTGTTTTTGGCGCCCTGTCCCTGGGCGCCATGCCTGGTCTTGTTGCTTCGATGTCTGTTGCTGTTTTTGGCGCCCTGTGCATGGGCGCCGTGTCTGGTGGGTGTGTGCGTGTGCCAGTGTGTGTGTGTGTTGCTGTGTCTTGGCGCAGGGGCGCCATGGGCGCCTGATCCTGAGTTGTGTTGCGCGCTGTCTTGGCGCAGGGGCGCCATGGGCGCCACATCCTGGGTGTGTTGCGTTTCCTGTGTGTTGCTGTTTTAGGCGCCCAGTGCCTGGGCGCCGTGTCTGGATGTGTTCCTGTGCCATGTTGCGTTCCTGATTGTGTTCCCTGCTGTCTGGGCGCCAAGGGCGCCAAATCCTGCTGTGTTGCCTGCTGGGCGCCTCCCTGGGGGCCATATCCTGCCATGTTGCGTTTTTGTGCTTCCTGGGCGCCAGTTTCTGTTGCTGGCCAGTTTCCAGCATGTTGCCTGCTAGGCGCCCAGTGTCTGGGCGCCATTTTCAGCATGTTCCTCAATTTTTCCCCGGTTTTGTTTTTGACATATCTTTTGACTCGGGAGTCCGATTTAAACGTTTCAAAATGTTTTGGAAAGCTTATTCAGAGGCCTAGCTGAGTATTCTAATTTGAGGCAAAGTGGTCCATTTTTCTGGAAAAATTGTTAACCGTTGGTGTAGTCGTTAAATGGTGATGTTTTACAAAGAAAGTTGTCATGTCTCAAATACTTTGGAAAAATTGTCGTTGTCCCAGTATTATGGAAAATTTTCGTTGTCCCAAATATTTTGGAAACTTGGTGTCTTGGTGCTGTTTGAGCTAGGTGTGAAGGTTCAAACTTTGGTGTTGTCGGAGCTAGGTGAGAAGGCTCCAACTCTTGGTGTTTCGTTGTTTCGGGTGGTTTGGTGTTTCAGTGTCGTTGGGCTAGGTGTGAAAGCTCAACTTTGGTGATATTCGGTGATTAATGTCGGTGTGTCACATTGTGACTATTTTGGATGATTGTATGTGTGCATTCATGGTGTCGCATACAGCATGTGCATTATTTTGGTGAAGGCCTTTGGTCTTGGAGCTGGGTGCGAAAGCTCAAATTTTTCTAAAACTAGTGAGCCGGGTGTGAAAGCTCAATTTTTGGTGAATTGGTGAGCCGTGTAACACCCCCTTTTCTACCCTTTTATTTTAATTAAGAAAATCAGAGTTCAAAAATCATTTTCGATTTCACCACGAGGGTGTCACACATACGTCAAAATAAAACTTCAAGTCTCAATTAAAATAGTACGTCGTCAAAGGTGCAATACATAACACTCCACAATAGGGAGACCACAAAACATCGAAAAACTACGTCATAAAAATCCAACGACAACGCAGCGGAAAATGAATCAACCCATCAACAGTATAAAACTCTAAGTACATCAGCAAAGCATCAAATACATCCCCCCAGGTGCTACGTATCAGAGTATGACGACTCGACTCAAGAAGTGAAGCTAAGGCTTTCACTGGGAATCACCTGCACGTTACCAACACGGGGGTAACATTCAAACAGGAAAGGGTGAGCATCATTTCAATCCATATAATAGAAAATATGATAAGTACTAATCGTAGGCTACGCACTAGAGCAATCAGCATCCAAAACACTAAATACTCACATCACAATCATCATTCGCATCACTTACAATAACTCACCTCATGTCATGTAGGCATATGAAATGCAACCCACTCGCGGGCATATGCCTGAGGTACCTTTTCACAAACGTCGCTTAGCCATTAAGGCCTCATCGTCACTTAGCCACTCAGGCCTCAAAACGTCACTGGGTTTATGCATATGGGGCATGAGACACTATGACATGCACCACTCACAAACACACACATACTCAAATGCACAAATCGCAGTCAACTATGTGACCCGTCACTTACCGATTTGCCAAATAAGAGGCACAGCACCTGCAAATTCACAATTCACACAACAACAACATCACTTAGCCTTTTAGGCCTTAACATCACTTAGCCTCTCGGGCCTCAAACGTCACTGGGTTTCATCATCACTCTTACACAGATGTCATCAACTCACACAATAGCCACTGAGGGCAAAAACGTCATTTACTAGCCACCAAGGGCATCATCGTCATTTACACATCACTATAAATAATAATAGCCACTAAGGGCAAAACAGTCATTTAACTAGCCACTAGGGGCATCATCGTCATTTACACCTCATTATCAATAATATTGGCCTCTAAGGGCAAAACCGTCCTTTACTCGTCATTAGAAAGAATATTAGCCACTAAGGGCAAAACAGTCATTTACACGCCATTATAAAATCATATGAGCCACTAAGGGCAAAACAGTCATTTAACTAGCCACTAGGGGCATCATCGTCATTTACACCTCATTATCAATAATATTGGCCTCTAAGGGCAAAACCGTCCTTTACTCGTCATTAGAAAGAATATTAGCCACTAAGGGCAAAACAGTCATTTACACGCCATTATAAAATCATATGAGCCACTAAGGGCAAAACAGTCATTTAACTAGCCACTAGGGCATCATCGTCAAAATCATCATTTTGACACTAAGTCGTTAAAATCACTGGTCGTACGCAAAAGAGAGTTTTTAAAGACATCAAAATATCTTCTCACTGTCACAGCAACGATCACCGGGAACGGCCACTTGGGCGCCCCAGCAACCTTCAGAAATAAGAAGTTTTTATTTTTAAAAATGGGACACGCAGATGGACAACTGAAAATGCTTCACAACGCTTTTTGAATCGTTCAAAACGGATATCTGAGTCAAAAGATATGGCGAAAACAGTTTTCGAAAATATTTTGGAACATCCTGAAAAACTGGCGCCATGGGCACCCAGCGCCCAGGCATCTGGCGCCCAGCGCCTAGCAAAAGGCAACACACGCACGCACACACACCCGGGCGCCCAGCGCCTGGCGCCCAGCGCCTGGCGCCCAGCGCCTTGGCGCAGCACACAACACACGCACACGGGCGCTCAGCGCCCAGCGCTGGCACCCAGCGCCCAGCGCTACGCACACACACACGCGCACGGGCGCTCAGCGCCCAGCGCTGGCACCCAGCGCCCAGCGCCTGGAGCAACACTGCACAGCGCACAGCACCATGGGCACCCAGCGCCCAGGCACTTTCAGCAACACAGATTTTTGCCCAATTTCAGCACAAAACATTATTTTTCTCAAAATTTTTCACATGACCAACACAACCCAAAATTCCAACCACCAAAAAAATCAAACTTTATTTTAAAATGATCAAAATTCTATTGGGCACCACACACACATCACCATGGCGCCCTAGGCGCCCATACCCTCAAACACCTCATATGCGAACACCATCAACACCCAATACCATCAACATCAAATTAATCGCATAAATCACATAATAATCGTGTCTCTATTATAATTCACATGCGCATACATGAAGTGCATATATATTGAAAATTAACATCAAGCATATCAAGGCTACATCAAGAACAACATCAACATATCAAGAACATCAAGAACAACATCAACATATCAAGAACATCAAGAATAGGGCATGCATCAAGGATCTAGTCCAACAACCTAGATTAAGACCTATCATGGAATTCTATTAGATGGAAGGACAGAGCTCCCCTAACCTCGAACTTGAAGGATAGATGCCCTAGAGACAGTCACGACCGAAACCACAGCAACACGATCACGTCCCTTCCTCCTCCTTGAACTCGCGCCCTTCCCCTTTCTCTTCTCCTCTCTACGGCGCCCTCCTTCTCTCTTTCTCTCTATTCTCCATTTCGCAATTGCTAACACAAACCCTAACCTCCTCTTGGCTTGCCCCCTTCGCATATGATCTTGGATCATGGGCTTGGGCTTTCCACTTAAGCCCAAGTCTAGCTAATTGGCGCCCTCCTCCCCTAATACCACCTACACCTTTTTTAAATATAATTTTAATTAATTAAATTATACCCAATAAATTAAATACATTCCTAAATACTTAATTAAATAAATTAATTAAATATTTTAGGGTGTTACAAGCCGGGTATGAAAGCTCTCAATTTTGGTGACGCCTCTATTTACAGGCAAAATTTTGGTGAATTGGTACCACATGCATATGCCCGTTGGTGTGGGTTGCATTCATTCATTATCATGACATTGGTGACTGGTTGTACTGTTTATAAGTTGACGTGTGTTTATAGTTTGTTGTGTGTAGTGGAGTGGTAGATATAGTTGTCATATTCTAGCATATTTCCTATCATTTTACGCTATTATATTAAAGATATCTCACCCCTTCTGTTTGAATGTTACCCCTATGCGGTAACGTGCAGGTGATTGCGAGTGAAGGCTTAGGTACCTTCGCTATTCTGAGTCGGTGTCATCGGTGTCCTTTGCTTTGATGTGTAACACTCAAGGGGGGAATAAACGCTAAACTTTGGTTGTTATAATTTATTATTTGGAGTCCATTCAGGACGTTATTATTTTATGTTTTAGAACTTATTTCTTTTCCGCTGCGTGGTGATGTATTTAACTAAACCGGTGTTATGGGCTTAGTCCCTTTTTGATAAAGTATTATATACTGTATGTGACTTTTTGGTTTTGATGAATGTGTGACATCTCTTTTCGAAGTATGAAATAAATTTTTATAACTCTGATTTTATTAAATAATTATCGGGTAGAAAATGGGTGTTACATTAGTGGTATCAGAGCAAAAGTTCGGTCTGTCCGGCCAAGTTGTCCAGTCGTAGTGTCAATTGACAATGGTGTGTTGTCAATTATATCTAACTGTTGGTTGTTTTGTAGCAAGTGAGTTGAAATGGCTGGGAGGAACGATACTGCAATTGCTGCTGCACTAGCTGCTATGGCACAGGCTGTGCAGAATCAACAGAATACTGGTGAGAATGCTGGGACTCGCAGCCTGGCGACATTTCAGAGAGAGAATCCGCCCACCTTCAAGGGCAAGTATGATCCCGATGGTGCCTTAGCTTGGTTGAAAGAAATGGAGAGGATTTTTCGAGTGATGGATTGCACTCAAGCACAGAAGGTCCGCTATGGTACGCATATGCTAGATGAGGAAGCTGATGATTGGTGGTTAGAGGCGAGGCAGAGGTTGGAGACTGCTAATGAAGAGATTACCTGGGAAGTGTTCAGCAGAGAGTTTAACCTTAAGTATTATCCTGAAGATGTCTGAGGGAAGAAAGATGTAACACCCCGATAATTTCTAACTTGTAGAAACTACCGAAATGCACTACTGGCATACATCAGAGTGACTTTCCTTTTAAAATATTGAACACATTCTACACTTCGATGAAACTCATCAAACGCACTTACATATATGAACATAATATAATCAAAGTCGGTCCTCACATAACTCAAACTAGTGTTCAATACTCAAAACCGAAAGTCTGCGGAAGCGATTTACAACTTCATGACATAAGTCGTACAATCGTATATCTAAGGTACCGAATACAAATATACAGAGATACAAAGGAAACTAAAATACAAAGATACATAACATGACAAAAGGAATGTCGTCGGCAATTCTTCAAGCGTCTCCATAGTCGTGCCTCACGGTCTTCAAATTTCCCTGCTTAACTGAAAAACAACAACAACAGATTGGGTGAGACAACTTGTCTCAGTGAGTTCTATCGAGACCCCTTACTAACTCTCTCGGTTCAATTATGCTTGATTTCATGAATCGTAGCCCTTAAGTCGACTACGGGGAACATACAACGTGTACTCGTGGCCCTTCTAAGCGACACACGAAGCACACACAATAACAATGATTCTTAGCATATCATCGGGTCTTATTTTAAAGATTCCGGCAAACCCAGTCCCCGGCCATTTCTACTACCTTAGGGACAACAATGTAACGGGCCTAGGGGATAAGGCTCATGACTTCCTCTCCCACTAGTACGCTAATCCATGAACAGGGTCGTCACCCCAGCAATGATGTATATAATATATACCATGAACAATGAGCAGTGAACAGTGAACGATGAGCAATAACCAATGAGCTTACTCTTAACAGTGAACTTGCATTTAACTTAGTCTTGTACTAACATAATCTTATTATTAGGTGATCTCACACGGCTTACTAAGGTTTACTAACCTAACTGATCACGATGCTAATCCAATCAGTCCAGCACAATATATCAATCACAATCATAGCATGACAATCAAATCCATAACACGTTCCGTCTACCCGCATTGGGCCGTCAATAATCATTCAATCATGACATGAGGTTGTTATCATTAAACTTAAGCAATTCCAACGAATTACGGTTATTTTATCATTTCATAACATTGGGAAGGGATTAGGATAGGTTTGGAATCAATTAGGAAGCGTTTGGACACCTTTAAAAATCTGGGTCAGACAGATACGCACGACCCATGCTTAATGGCGCACGATCCGTGCGCGAAATGGAAATTTTACAGAAAGCATCAGAAGGATCCGCACGATCCGTGTGCCAGGGCACACGATCCGTGCCTGATGCACTGTCCTGTAAAATGGCCATTTCGTGCTGTTTTTGACTCTGTCTCGTGTCCAAATCTTTTCCCGATCGAAACCTAACTTATCAACCTTTAATAACAGAATATCATCCAGCCAAACACTCCATATATCACTCATCATAACAACCATAAATATCAAACACGATCTCAATCAAACAACAACATAACTCGGTATTTAAAACGGGTTTTCGCAAAGCGGCTTGTCGCCAATTTCTTTTAAAACGCGAGACTCAACCAGAACACATGATAATTTCCCTAGTGAGTATAGAACTCACCTTTTGGCGATGAAAATCGCTCCCAACGCCGAAGCTTCGCGAACTCGGACGAACGGCGATCCCACGAATCTTCCCGAATCCGCTCCAGCTACTTCCAGCAACAAACTGTCAATTTGCAACGAGCATAGCTAGGTCAATACGTGACCAAAGTCCTTAAAATCAGTGCCCATTGTAAAGAGAATTTTGTCTACTCTCTGATGGAGAAAGATTCACTTGCATGCAACCAGTAGTTTGGGAGATATCAACAAAACAAGAGGACTGCTCCAGAACAGTGGCTGATTCTTAATCCAAAAGTTGTGAGCATGATATCTCTCTCATTTCTCAATGAAATCATGCGGTTCTTGTGCCCAAAATGAAGATCTTTGTGTCTAGTTTCTAGAGGGACAAGAATCACGATCATCAGAGTTGTGTACAGGGAGATACGATACAATCACCGAGGGTAGGTAAAACGGGTTTTACCCAGAATTTCTGATTATCTTGATCACCATCTTCAATCACTTGCCATTTCGAATCTGAGCTTCCACCTTCTGTACCAGCAACATTACAACCTTCAAAGCACTTCCAATTCATAAAGTGGGTTCAGATGTACCTCTCTTATAACTCTAAGTGCATATGCAAAGCATCAAGTGAGCAAAGACTCCATTTCTTCCATGTGGAGCTTGAGTGGCTGAAAATGGTAGAGAGGAGGTGAGAATGATTCAGCTTGCATCTGGTACTGATATTGGCATGAGTGGGAAGAGGAGAAGAAATGGGATATAATGGTGGCTAAATCTTCAACATGCATGAGGGTTTGATGAATTGTTGTTCTCATCCTTTCTCTCCCTCACCTTCGACTTCTCTCCATCTCCACTCTCTCTATGTTTTTCCATTTCTGATTTTGAACTTGTGAATGAATAAGGTTTTTAAAAAGGAAAGGTTCAGCTGATGGTTTATTAGGTGTGAGGTGGAAAACAAGTGGGTCCCTTTCCTATGACACAACACTCTAACTCATTGCTTTTAGTAGAAATAAACACTCAACTTCATTCAATTGTCATGCAACATAATATGTAACTTGTTCAATCATCATTTAAATCATATAATTCATATAACTAGCCATTTAATTAAGTTATACATATAGTCAAGGCACTAAATTATTTAATTTAGCTAATCAATTAACTATGACCTCTTACTAACTTCCATTAACCTAATTAGCTAAAAATTGGGGATGTTACAATCACCCCAACTTGAAAGATTTTGTCCTCAAAATCGTCCAAGCTACCCCCTGGACATTCTCCTGAAGCTTCATGGACCTTCATCCTCCTTCAAAAGTCAAACCCTAACTCCTCTTAGTGGCACTTAAAGGGATTTCACCCCAACTTGGATTGACCATAGTCAATCCTACCTTCGCACATTAACGATCGAAGGAAATCATGATCGCATCAAAGAGCATAAGAAAAGAAGCAAGATATATTTTTTTTAAAAGCGGTTTTGCTCTTTAGTGTAATCAAGTTTCCGTCCATACTTAATGTAACCTGAACTCTCCAACTGATTCTATGATTGAATCGGTTTCAAGAAATAAACGGTAGCCCACAGCTTCCTCGAACCATCACTGATGCCCACCTGTTGTTCCGGTACGGCGTCTGTAGCTCTCTGCTCCTGCTGCGCGCTCTAATGAAACAAGAAGGCTAGAAGTGTGGGTCGACGGGCGCCACATCCTGGGTGTGTTGCGTTTCCTGTGTGTTGCTGTTTTAGGCGCCCAGTGCCTGGGCGCCGTGTCTGGGTGTGTTCCTGTGCCATGTTGCGTTCCTGATTGTGTTCCCTGCTGTCTGGGCGCCAAGGGCGCCAAATCCTGCTGTGTTGCCTGCTGGGCGCCTCCCTGGGCGCCATATCCTGCCATGTTGCGTTTTTGTGCTTCCAGGGCGCCAGTTTCTGTTGCTGGCCAGTTTCCAGCATGTTGCCTGCTAGGCGCCCAGTGTCTGGGCGCCATTTTCAGGATGTTCCTCAATTTTTCCCCGGTTTTGTTTTTGACATATCTTTTGACTCGGGAGTCCGATTTAAACGTTTCAAAATGTTTTGGAAAGCTTTTTCAGAGGCCTAGCTGAATATTCTAATTTGAGGCAAAGTGGTCCATTTTTCTGGAAAAATGTTAACCGTTGGTGTAGTCGTTAAATGGTGATGTTTTACAAAGAAAGTTGTCGTGTCTCAAATACTTTGGAAAATTTGTCGTTGTCCCAGTATTATGGAAAATTTTCGTTGTCCCAAATATTTTGGAAACTTGTTGTCATCTTGGTGTCTTGGTGCTGTTTGAGCTAGGTGTGAAGGTTCAAACTTTGGTGTTGTCGGAACTAGGTGAGAAGGCTCCAACTCTTGGTGTTTCGTTGTTTCAGGTGGTTTGGTGTTTCAGTGTCGTTGGGCTAGGTGTGAAAGCTCAACTTTGGTGATATTCGGTGATTAATGTTGGTGTGTCACATTGTGACTATTTTGGATGATTGTATGTGTGCATTCATGGTGTCGCATACAGCATGTGCATTATTTTGGTGAAGGCCTTTGGTCTTGGAGCTGGGTGCGAAAGCTCAAATTTTTCTAAAACTAGTGAGCCGGGTGTGAAAGCTCAATTTTTGGTGAATTGGTGAGCCGGGTGTGAAAGCTCTCAATTTTGGTGACGCCTCTATTTACAGGCAAAATTTTGGTGAATTGGTACCACATGCATATGCCCGTTGGTGTGGGTTGCATTCATTCATTATCATGACATTGGTGACTGGTTGTACTGTTTATAAGTTGACGTGTGTTTATAGTTTGTTGTGTGTAGTGGAGTGGTAGATATAGTTGTCATATTCTAGCATATTTCCTATCATTTTACGCTATTATATTGAAGATATCTCACCCCTTCTGTTTGAATGTTACCCCTATGCGGTAACGTGCAGGTGATTGCGAGTGAAGGCTTAGGTACCTTCGCTATTCTGAGTCGGTGTCGTCGGTGTCCTTTGCTTTGATGTGTAACACTCAAGGGGGGAATAAACGCTAAACTTTGGTTGTTATAATTTATTATTTGGAGTCCATTCAGGACGTTATTATTTTATATTTTAGAACTTATTTCTTTTCCGCTGCGTGGTGATGTATTTAACTAAACCGGTGTTATGGGCTTAGTCCCTTTTTGATAAAGTATTATATACTGTATGTGACTTTTTGGTTTTGATGAATGTGTGACATCTCTTTTCGAAGTATGAAATAAATTTTTATAACTCTGATTTTATTAAATAATTATCGGGTAGAAAATGGGTGTTACATTAGTGGTATCAGAGCAAAAGTTCGGTCTGTCCGGCCAAGTTGTCCAGTCGTAGTGTCAATTGACAATGGTGTGTTGTCAATTATATCTAACTGTTGGTTGTTTTGTAGCAAGTGAGTTGAAATGGCTGGGAGAAACGATACTGCAATTGCTGCTGCTCTAGCTGCTATGGCACAGGCTGTGCAGAATCAACAGAATGCTGGGACTCGCAGTCTGGCGACATTTCAGAGAGAGAATCCGCCCACCTTCAAGGGCAAGTATGATCCCGATGGTGCCTTAGCTTGGTTGAAAGAAATGGAGAGGATTTTTCGAGTGATGGATTGCACTCAAGCACAGAAGGTCCGCTATGGTACGCATATGCTAGCTGAGGAAGCTGATGATTGGTGGTTAGAGGCGAGGCAGAGGTTGGAGACTGCTAATGAAGAGATTACCTGGGAAGTGTTCAACAGAGAGTTTAACCGTAAGTATTATCCTGAAGATGTCCGAGGGAAGAAAGAGATTGAGTTTCTGGAGCTGAAACAAGGGAGTACGTCTGTATCGGAGTATGCCGCTAAGTTCGTGGAGCTAGCAAAGTTCTATCCACATTACACTGGAGCTAATGCTGAGTTTTCTAAGTGTATCAAGTTTGAGAATGGTTTGAGACCCGAGATCAAGAAGGCAATCGGATATCAGAAGATCCGCGTCTTTGCTGACTTGATTGATAGTTGCAGTAGTAAAAAGATAGATAGATGGATAGATAGATACCCGGTCCCATGTCGATAGGAGCTGCCTATGTGGAAAACTAGAGTACATGGGTACAGTTTATTCCTTTCATGTGTTCATGTAACGATTTAAGGGAACAATTCCTGTGTTATGCAACAACTATTATTAATAGTGCCGAGGCTAGAGAGTAAGGTATATTCCATCATCATTAATGCTGCAAAACAAAATAAAGTGGTCATGAATTAGGTTGTCTATTAAAGGGGCGATGTACAACAACGTCAACGAACATAGTACACGGTCATAAAGGCATGAAATAAATGCATTTATTGGACAGCCATCACACCACATATGGCCTCACACCATTTATAACGAAACATCCTCTATATATACTGGTGGTTGAAAGTGTTTCTTCACTCCTTTTGTCCATTCCCCCAAGTTTCTTTCAATTTTAATACTGTGTGAACCATTTTCGTAAAGACTAACCCTTAGCCACAGGTCCCTGCTAGATGATCACCCACTGTTAATTTCACCAACACCCATTCTGAGATCTGATAATTTATACAGACTAAAGAAATTCTGATAAGTTTTTAATCGGTTATCATGGAAGAAAATTATAACCGCAGTTCACATGGTGGAAGGAAAATCCGTAAAATTTCAAAAGGCAATGTAAATTCCAACTCACCCTTCATACTATCAGAAAATCCCAAGTTGGTGGAAACAGCTTCCATAACAGACTGTGTTGCTGAAGCAAACATACAAGGTATTGAAAGGGAAAACCCACACATACATACATACATATATATATATATATATATATATCTTTATATACTTCATTTGTTCTTTTCTTTATCATTTGTGCAGGTTTTAGTGATAAATCACATTTTCCTCAAAACATATATATAAAGAATGGAAGGGAAAAGATTGGCGAACTACCTTATAATCGTGGAAATGTTACCCAGCTATCATGTGTTACACAATTAGAATCTGACTTGAGGGTAAAGGGCCACATGAGGGAAATTCCCATTGGAGATCCAAGCCTCAATTACAAAAGGTTGCCGCTGTTTAATATATCAAATGGTATGAATTTTTTTAAATTTCTTTTTTAATGATTAGATATAAAGGGTGATATATTATTCATAGTTACTATTCTTATATGATAATATTCTTAACATGCCCATATACAAAATTTAACATATCAGGCAATGGTCTTAATTCTCCACATGACGGAAAACACGTTGGGAAACTACAAAAAATGGGTGCTGGTAAACATATTCTTAAAAGAAAGCAACCACCAATTACTCATACTAATAAAGATAGGAAAGAAACACCAAATGTGTATTTATCATTCTCTTTGCCAGATTCCTCATCAGGTTAGTGGGCCAATTTATAAATATAATTACAACCATATAAGTTTTTTATATAGCAATTTCATGTGTTGATTAAGTTATGTTATAAATTCATTAGTTCAATTTCCGGAAGAACAAACCCCTATTTATGTCAGCGATGGAAGATTGAACCAAACGGTGCTAGAGCTAGGTATTTGAGATTTCACATTCATTTGTTACTTTTTTATGATCGAAAACTATTTTATGAACCAAATTATGGCTTTTAATACATTTTTTTCCTTTCATAGGTATCCAACCCAACCAACATGTGAATAGTGATCCGGTGAATTCACCAGCTTCAGAAATCCAGTTGTCTCCATTTCATCATGATACTTTGGATGATGAGCAAAGTGGTAATTTCCAACTCTAACATAGTATTTAAAAATTATATCTATTACTTTACTAGGTTTTACAACTAATGGTCCATGTCACGTTATCTTTAGGTATCTCATCAGAATATTGGGACATAGGGATACCAACACACTCATGTCGCCATTGTGTTGTTTGGCATGAAGAACGAACACAAAAGGGATATAATGCTAAAAACCCCAAGTTTGGTATATGTTGTTCCCATGGACGTGTTGTTCTTCCTCACTACACGGAACCACCTCAGCAAATATATAATCTATTTTGTAATAATGATCGACGAAGCAAAAACTTTCAAGCTAACATAAGGTCATTCAACTCAATGTTTTCTTTTACATCAATGGGAGGTAAAATAAAGAAAGATATCAATGTTGGAGAAGCTCCTCCGGTCTTTGTAATGAGTGGAGAAAATTATCACCAGATTGGTAGTTTGTTACCATATGATGGAGCACAACCAAAGTTTGCACAATTGTATATTCATGAAACTATTAATGAGGTGCAAAACAGAATGTCGGTTGTCAAGTAAGTACAATGTCTTCATCTTGATTTTAAAGTTTCAATATCATGTATACTATTAGTCAGGCGTATCGATAATTTTATTCATGGTTTTATTTATTGTTGGGAGTTTCCAATATGACTGTGTTGACTTATATATGTCATACGGTTAATCATTAATTATTTTCTTGCATAGGATGACAGATGATGATGTCAAATTACAATCTAGCATTGTTGAAGAGATAAGAGATACCCTTGATGCATGCAACCCCTATGTCAAAAGCTATAGATATGTACGAGATAGAATTAGTCAAGGAGAAATTCAGAATATGAAATTGAGAATAATTGGAAAAAGAGGCCGAGATGGTAGACGATACAATTTGCCAACAACATCAGAAGTTGCAGGACTTATTATTGGAGATTTTGACTCAGCCCATTATGATAGGGGTGTTATTGTAGAGTTGCAGTCAGGTAGGCTTAAAAGAATATCCACACTTAGTGCTGCATACCTTCCACTACAATACCCCCTTTTTTTCCCAAAGGGAGAAGATGGATGGTGGGAGCATATTAAGTATAATGAAGAAACAACAGCTCCTGCAATAAGGCGAGATAAGGTCACCTTAAGGGAATGGCTTGCATATCGTTTCCAACATCGTTATATTGAGTTTTCTATATTCTTGTATGGAAAAAGACTCTTTCAACAATTGTTAGTTGATGCATATAGTATGATCGAAGCACAACGTCTTCAATGGGTGAAAAACCATCAACATGAGGTGAGGGCAGATATGTATAAAGGATTATCTGATGCTTTACTACGTGGTGATCGAGATCCTTCTGCAGTTGGCAAACACATTGTGCTACCATATAGCTTTACAGGTGGATCTCGATACATGCAGCAAAACTATCAAGATGCAATGGCAATTTGAAGATGGGCTGGTTATCCTGACCTTTTTATAACATTTACATGTAACCCAAATTGGCCTGAGATCGTTAATTTCTTAAAAGTTTTTAATCAACGGCCTAAAGATCGTCCCGATATTGTGGCAAGAATGTTCAAAATCAAGCTAAATCAACTTATTAGAGATATCAAGCAAGGACAATTATTTGGGTTAACAAGGGCAGGTATATCTATAAATACTAATTAAGCTCTATTATTTATTTGAATTTCTAAAAATATTAAATGACTATTTCATGTTTAAATGCAGTTATATATACCATTGAGTTTCAAAAACGTGGGTTGCCTCATGCGCATATATTGGTATTTCTTCAACCAAGTAGCAGGGTCTTACATGCATCTGATATTGACAAAATTATTTCTGCTGAGATTCCTAATAAGGAAACTGATGCTGAATTGTATAAAGTTGTCTCCACATTTATGAGAACTTTGCTAAATTATATTAGAGGACCTACATGCTATGAAGATCTTCTCATAGTAGGAACAGAAACTCGCCTCACATTTAGGAATGCGTGTTATGCCATGGGTTTATTGGATGATGACAAAGAATATGTTGATGCTATCAAAGAGGCCAGTCACTGGGGATCAGCTAATTTTCTTCGAAGGTTATTTGTTACTTTGTTAGTGGCTTGCCAAATGACAAGACCTGAATTTGTTTTCCAAGAAACATGGAAGCTATTAGGTGATGATGTGCTATACCATCAAAGGCGTTTACTTAGAGCACCAGGTACTATTTTTATAATTAACCTCTTCCATTATTTTGCTAATTGAACTTATCTTATTTTAGGTATTATGTTAAACTACATTGATGATCAATCATATGATCAAATTTATGATATATACATATATATATATATATATATTTATATATAAACTAATTATTTTTGTGGCCATTGACTTCCAGATTTAACTTTGACGGAGGAACAACTCCAAAGTCATTTGTTGGCTGAATTGGATCGCTTATTACAATCACACAATAAGAGACTAAGTGATTATCCAACAATGCCTATTGGAGATAATAGTGATTTAGATCAACACTACAATCGTTTGTTGAATGACGAGCTAAATTATGATAGAATTGCATTGAGGCAGGAACACATTCGTTTACTATCTACAATGACAAGTGAACAACGGGCAGTCTATGATACAATAATGTTGAATGTCATACAAGATAGTGGTGGATTTTTTTTCCTAAATGCTTTTGGTAGTGCTGAAAAAACATTTATATGGCGAGCACTTGCAGCTGGATTAAGGTCTCAAGGAGAAATCGTATTAACTGTTGCATCTAGCGGGATTGCATCATTACTAATACCAGGAGGTAGGACAGCCCACTCTAGGTTTGCTATTCCTTTAATAGTGCATGAGGACTCTACGTGCAATATTGCACATGGTAGTGACTTAGCTGAGCTAATTCTTAAAACAAGGTTGATTATATGAGATGAGGCACCTATGATGCATCGTCATTGTTTTGAAGCAGTAGATCGAACATTGAGAGATATCCTACGTTTTCAAAAAGTAGGTAACTCTGAAAGGCCATTTGGTGGCAAGGTGGGTGTTTTGGGTGGTGACTTTAGACAAATCCTTCCAGTTATACCAAAAGGGACCCGACAACAAATTGTCAATTCTGCTATTAATTCGTCATATTTATGGATCCATTGCCATATAATGACATTGCATACAAATATGAGATTGATGACGGGTACATCTGGTGATGATACTGCTGAGAGACGACTTTTTTCAGATTGGTTATTAGAGATTGGAGATGGACGTAATGGTGAAGTCGTTGATGATGAAATTAATCTCCAGGTGCCATCTAATTTTTTGATAAACATGGAAGGTGGTGCTATTGAAAATGTTGTTGATGCCATTTACCCAAATTTTGCTCATGCTTCTGAGGACATCACGTATTATCAAAATCGGGCTATATTAGCACCAAAAAATGAAATTGTTGACAAAATCAACGTGTATATGTCGGGTCAAATAACTGGGGAAGAAGTTACCTATATTAGTCTTGATACTCCACATTCTGACCATGTTGATAGTGATCGGGTAGATAATGTACATTCTACTGAGTATTTGAACACCATTACGTCCCCAGGTTTGCCAAACCATTTGATCCATTTGAAAGTTGGAGTCCCTGTTATGCTATTGCGTAATATTGATCCAAATTCAGGGCTATGTAATGGTACTAGACTCATTGTGACAAGGCTAGGAAAATTTGTCATTGAAGGAAAAATAATTTCTGGGAGCAACATTGGAGATCAAGTGTACATTCCTAGGCTATCATTGACGTCATCCGATGTTAGAATTCCTTTCAAATTCCAGAGAAGACAATTTCCAATAAACATATCTTTCGCAATGACAATTAACAAAAGTCAAGGACAATCTTTAAAATTAGTTGGAGTATACTTGCCAAGCCCAGCATTTTCTCATGGTCAACTGTATGTTGCATTTTCACGGGTCACATCAAGAAACGGACTTAAAGTGTTAATCACAACGGATGAAGAGGGAGCTACAAATACCACTAAGAATGTTGTATACCATGAAATCTTCTCAAACTTGTGATTTTCATGTTGGTACATTAATGATGGTTAAATACAATCATAATCACCATATTACTCAAAATAATATGTGTCTTGCTTATGCCCATTATCAAATTATGTTGGGTTCGTTAGGTAATTCAAATGGGAACTATTATTCTTTCCATTGAGACAATGAAATATGGTTTCAAGGTTGTTACTTAAGGCCCGTGCATAACACGGGGGCAAGTTCTAGTTAATCTTAGAAAGAGAAAAAAGGAGCGCTAGTTTAGAATATTTGTAACTTTGGAAGCCCCTGTCCAAATGAGTCTTTTACGGAAGGCTTTTAATTTACATACCTCCTCCTTGGACCTTATTACCCCCCCCCATTTCCATTTAACCCCAAAATACCCCTCTCATAAACCCGGATTTATCACAAAAAAGGTATTTCTGGAACTGTTTTTTATATTCCCGAAATCAACCCACATAAATCCGGAATTATAAAAGTGTATTCTGGATTTATCACAATTAGATGATACCGGAAGTAAAAAATTTAGTCTCTTCCGGATTTATCATAACAACATAAATCCGGAAGGCATTTTATAGTTCCAAAATTATGTTGGAATGATAAATCCGGAGAGGAAAACTCATTTTTTTGCTTCCAGAATTATGAGTATCGGATACTTCCAGAAAAAATCAACAAGTTACGTTCCGGAATTATGTGTTAAGAGATAAATCCGGAAATTGGTTTGAGGAGCCGGGGGTAAAATTGAAAGTTTGGTCAATTTGGGGGGTAGGAGGTCCATAGGGGGGTATGAAATTTAAAAGCCTTTACGGAAAGCCGACAAGGAATTCCATTAATAACATGTCGTTCAATCCCATTTCCGCCAAAATTACTATTTTTTAGTAACAATGTGCCCACATTATTCCCATGTGAGCGCCACGTGACAGCCACCAATTGGTTGCTAACGTGGCACGTGTCGGTGACACATGGCAGTGGTGACATGACATATCAGCGCCACATGGCATAAAGGCCCAATTAAATGTTGACACGGGGTAGTGATGTCATTGCTGATCTCATACTGACGTCATCTCTGTTTGCCACGTCACCTTTTTTAGATGGAAAGTTAATAGAGGGACGAAACGGAATGTGTTTTGTTTTTGCAATGGTTTTTCTAATATTTTTTTTGCAGAGACTAAACTGGATAATGATGATATTTGCATGAACAAACATATATTTAAGTCTAAATTTTAATTTGGAGATTAAATAAAGATAAATAGTAAATTTCAAAAACTTTGGTAAATTGTACATTGGTATGTTAAAAGTACTTCAATTGTTTTTTGAAAAAAATGTCAAAAGTACCAAATATCAAGAATGGATGGAAATTATTGTAAAAAAAAGAGGCTTAAATATGTTTTAAGCCCCTGCAAATATAGTGTGTTTTGGTTTAAGCCCCTGCAATTTTTTTTTTTAGTAAAATTCCCATGCAAAAGCAACCTTTTTGAAATAGGCCCTTCTGTTAACTTAACGTTACAAAAAACGCCTACGTGGCTAAAAGAAATCTGACGTGTCATTTATTTTTCTTTTCAAATTTTTTTTATGCCAATTGAACTGCCAAATCATTGTTTTTTATTTTTTATTATTCTCCATTATTCTTTTTTTCTCCATCACCACCATTTTCTCAACAAACCTCTTTCTTCTTCTCTACAGTTACAGTTCCTGTCTCCCTCTCTCTCTGCGCTTCATCTCCCTCTATCTTTTTCTCAGATTTCATTCCAAAGCTTACATCTTTCCCCCAAACCCAGTTACCCTAAATCTCCAAATTGATTCCAAAGCTTAATTTGGGATTTGGGGTTAGGGTTCCTAAACGTAAATCGAAATCAAAACTGGAATGCTGGAAAATGAAATCAAAACATAAATCGAAATGATGGTGCTGGAAGCGGAAATTGAAACAAACAAAATGATGGGTTTTACAAAACAAACGAATGCATAATGTGGATTCACAAATATGCTTCATTCACATTGCATTGGAATTAAATCTGTGGGTTTGTTCTTCTGGAACCGTGCTTGTGTTTCTGGGTTGGAAGAAGACGAAGATGAAGATGTTTATCTAAATTTGAAGGTTGAAGATGGAGGTTGAATGTTTGGAGGTCGAAGATAGAGAATAATAAAAATGAATTAAAATTAAAAATAATGACATGGCATTACAAGTCAGCATTAAAAATAAATTAGAAAAAATAAATAAATGACAACTCAGCGTTTTTGTAACGTTGGGTTAACAGAAGAGATTATATCAAAATAGTGTATTTTGCAAGGGTTTTTTACTAAAATTTTTTTTGCAAAGACTTAAACCAAAACCCGTTATATTTGTAGGGGCCCGAAAGATATTTAAGAAACAAAGAAAGAATGGACGGAAAAAATTGTAAAAAAAAAAAGAATGGACGGAAAAAAATTGTGGACGGAGCAGTAATTCACAATGTGCTACTATACCAAAATGAAACATGATATTTCACTTTGTATGCATTTCCGGTGAATATACATGCGGCTGAAATAGTCTCTCGATCTGCGTCCACATTTTGCGGGGCCCACCAAATGACTCTTACTCCATGCTTTGCTTGCTCTCTCGGTTCGTATCGCATGGAGTATAAAATGCATTGGTCCACTTCAATCCAATTTCCATCCACCGCCGTTTCAGCAAATCCGAAAGAAAAAAGAAAAAAGAAAAAAGAAAAAGAAAAGGTTTATCTTTCTGTGGTCTATTCAGTTCAATTCCATCGCAGAGCAGAGCACCCTAATTGCATCTCACAATGGCTTGCACGCCTGCAAATTCATTACTCCAATTGAAGGTTTTCATTTATATATCCCTCAAATTTCTTCCTCTGAGTGTGTCAATTTTGAATTAAAATACTTTAGCTTTAAATGCTGCTATTTGTTGCCTCATGGTTTGCAGGGCTCCCATCAAAGACCAGTTCTGAGAAGAAACATTGCTGCTCATTACTCACCTGGTATCGTATTGCAATTTGCATGCATGTTCGTGTTGTTGTTGCCTTACTTACCTTTTAATAAATCAGCAGTTTAAGTTAACTATTGTGTGCATTCATTCCCAGTCTGCGCTCGCTTTGACTTCTTGTGATGTCATTTCGTAATTGCATTTATTGGTTTTTGTGTTGTAGCAATTGAGACCGAGAAATTGGAAGAAGAGGACTTGATAATAGGAAATCAAGAATCGTATAACAATAACTAGGTTCAATTCAATGCAACTAATTTCAATTTTGAATTCTGTTCTTGTTACTTTGCGGATAGGGATAGGTTAACGACTTTGTGTAAGCTACGAAGGCTTCACCCTGTTGTTTATAAATATTACAATAAATAAGAAATTTCAAGATATTATGCCAAGAAATTTCAATTGTTGGTGCAATGTTAACTTGTGTGTCTTCTAGCAATATTAACACTATTACTATCCAAGAGCTTAGGCTTGTAGTGTAGTTTGTGTCTTTCTGTTTTTTTTTTCTTGTTTCCTTTGTGTACCAAAAATATAGAATGATTAAATGCCATTATTGCTTCCCTTTTTCTTTTCCCGCAATAGCAAAAGCTGGCTGATATTACTACTCAATATCACTTAGGGCCTGCTTGATATACTTTTTAAAGAGTTTTCTCTTTTTAAAAGTTAACAAAGAACAAAATTTGTTTTTCTTAATTCTTTTAAAACATAAATCTGTTTTTAAAAAAGATAATCAAACACGCTCTTAGTCCTTTGAATACGGATTTCCCACATCAAGTTTCTATAGATAGATATATGCATTTTTGTCAAGGTTTGAGAATTTTCTATACACGGATCACTAGTACCATTTGATGAGCCCGGTCTGCACTCATCAAACATTAAACAGTACTGTGTGGTCAATGTAGAGTTTATGTTCAACTCTTAATGTGGATGAATGTTATAGGTGCCTCTTGAATAATTAATCATTTCATTGTCATCCTGCCGCAGGCTTATTTAATCTAAAGGGTGATGGGCTAATCCACAAAGGGTTCAGGCATCAAAGTCAAAGACATTTTATGCCTAGGAATAGAGTCGCAGTGATACAAGCTGTGGCAATTCCGGTAGAACCAGCTCCAGCTGAAAGTGCGGAGTTCAGAAAACAGCTAGCTGAAAGTTACGGTTTTAGGAAAATTGGAGAGCCGCTTCCAGACAATGTTACTTTAAAAGATGTCATCAGTTCTCTTCCTAAGAAGGTGATTTTTCGTAAGATCTATGTCATGTTTTGTAGTATCAGGAGTTCTCCATTATATTTTAGCATCTAGGGTCAATTCTTAGATATTATTACATTTTCTTTATATTTTCACTTAATTAACATTCTTTGTTGTGTTTTCTTCTTGCATATAAATATTACAAAAATGTTCCTTGTAGCATGGTTGTTTACGTGTTTATAATAAAACATCAATGGCGGCAATAATATTTACTGCACATTGTGTGGAAGAGGTGTCGAGGTCTATATATGATTCTTCTAGTTCTAGCCATTTATTGTTCATTCGTTCTCCATGCTTTTGGCAAAAAACTACTGTAATAAGAAGGAAAGGATTTGTCTATTGTAATCATTTCAGAGTGTTGAGATTACAATTTTTATTTGTATATAATCAATAATTATTTTATATTTTTGAAGGTCTTTGAGATCGACAATGTAAAAGCATGGAAAACTGTTTTGATATCCGTCACTTCCTATGCTTTGGGGCTTATTATGATTTCCAAAGCACCCTGGTATTTACTTCCTCTGGCTTGGGCTTGGACGGGTACGGCTGTAACTGGGGTTAGTGCGAGACACATACTATCCTTCTGATTATTCTTTACTGGTTTCTTAATCCTTTTCACTCCTATCTCTCTACAACTTTGGCCAGCCTTTTTTTCTGGTTGTGTAATCCCACTTTTCTTTTTTGCCATACAGTTCTTTGTTATAGGACATGATTGCGCTCACAAATCATTTTCAACAAATAAATTGGTAGAAGACATTGTTGGAACTCTGGCCTTTTTGCCACTAATTTATCCATACGAGCCATGGCGATTTAAGCATGACAAACATCATGCAAAAACAAACATGTAAGCAGTGTTTCCTTTTTTTTCCCGGTGCTTCTTGTAAATTATCTGTAACATCAAAAAGTATGTTGTAGAGGACTTGTAACGCTTCTATTCATTATGAAGTGTGAGACTTAGTTTTTTGTCCTCAAATCAACCTTTTTTGATATATAATTGAGTAGATTAAACAAGCAAGGAAGAAGGGATTGGCAGCTTAAATTTTTCAATGAGGAGTTACGTCATTCTGCGATATCCGATATTTCTTTTTTCCAACATACATGGACATAAAACACTGTATGATACATGTAATTATAACAAATCACCTAAAAATTTATCACCAAAAATATGCAATGATAACATCCACGTTATGGACTGAAGCATTGGATTTTTTTGTTCCATTATTTTTAATTGTAAGTCATCTCTAATGCTACAGGTTGAAAGAAGATACTGCTTGGCACCCTGTATGGAAGGATGAGTTTGAGTCTTATCCACTTTTGAGGAAAGCAATAATATATGGATATGGTCCATTTCGTTGTTGGATGTCTATAGGTCACTGGTATAGTCAACCATGCCTTTAATTGCTTTTATAGAGTTCCTAAGTACGACTTCATTAACTTAAGTAGCCTTCATTTCATAATTTTATGACATTTAGCATTTTGGTTTATACTACCGATTCTTGATTCATCCTAATTCCTAACAGGTTGGTGTGTCACTTTGATTTGAAAAAGTTCAGACCAAATGAAGTAAAGAGGGTGAAGATAAGTTTAGCTTGTGTTTTTGCCTTTATGGCAATTGGGTGGCCATTAATCATTTACAAGACCGGAATCATGGGATGGATAAAGTTCTGGTTGATGCCATGGTTGGGCTATCACTTCTGGGTAATTTCACTTTTGTCTTGGAAATTAATTTTTTTTAATTGCCATTGAATTTTTCTTTTTCCTTATTTTTGTTTGGATGGTTGTGGTGACGTTTTAGCCAAGTTAAAAACAAAGCCAATAACAAGGCGTTGTATTAAACCTCTGATTTGTGTTTTTCATTAGTATCAGTTAGTGCTGAGCTTGAATGTATGCTATAGAGCTCGCCTAGAATCTTATATTTAAGAAATGAAACAATTCTAAACTATCCCTGCTTGCATGGGTTGTATGTAGAGCTGGCAAAATGGGCCGAGCCCGCGGGACCGGGTCAACCCGGAAAAACACAGGGCCTGGGCCAGTAGAACTGAGCCTTTTTATTCAGGCTTTTAGTCTGGCCCAGAAAATTTGGACCCGAACCGGGCCAGGGATAGCCGTAGGCCCTCAAGTTAAAAATAAGTGTTTTGGAATATTTTAGATGCTATTAGACTTTTGAATTTTCAATTTTATGCTACTGGAACATCTTTTAAATACCAAATATTTGATATTGAATGCCTTATGTGAAAATTGTAAGATATCCAAACATGATGTAGTGGCGTTAAACCTTCTTGCTATTTCTTTATACAGTGGCGTGAGATATCCAACTATGATGCAGTGGTGTTAAAAACATTCATCTATTCTACAGTGGCCTTAAGCAAATATGATGTTAATTGTTTACCTTTCAAGTTAATATTCATCTATTCTGAAGGCATTCATGTAATGTAAGACTCTAAATAGGTTTTCACTTTTCAGGTTAAGTTAGACTTTCGTGTTTTCACCAAAAGTATAGATTGTGCCCAAAAATAGCCCATGATAGGTGACGTGCTAGGCTCAGCCCATGATTTTGTCAAACAAGCTTAAGCCCATTAAGACTAAGCCTAGCCTATTACTACCACCTCTTGTTGCAACATTATGCTTGTCTTTTTTTTTAGTATTTCAACAGGCATTTCTTTGCTTTAACAGTTTTGTTATTTTTCCCCCAAAATACTTTGGTCTGTGACTGAATCTGATTTTTCATGATTTAATGAATACTGTGACCATCTATCTAAGAGGTGTTCTTTTTTGCTCACAATCATAGATGAGTACTTTCACCATGGTACATCATACTGCACCGCATATACCATTCAAATACTCAGAGGAGTGGAATGCTGCACAAGCACAGCTTAATGGAACTGTTCATTGTGATTACCCTCAATGGTAATGTATTTTTTCTGCTCCCTGCATTCTGATGTATGTTTTCTTGCCAATAACTCGACACATGGAGAGGCTGTACGTGCTGCATTTTGGATCAGCTACTGCTTAATGTTTTTCCTTAGATCACTCTTTGATTCACGCATGAAATCTTGCACTACCTAATCCGTGTGTATGCAGCAGTCTTTAGGAGAAAGGGTCAACCAAAGAACATTAAAAGTTAATTAAAAAATGGATTGTTAATAATATGTTTACAAGTGCCTGCATATTACATTATACATTCAAATCTATACTTGGTGGATGTTATCTCAGGCTGCTTATCATTTCAATGCTTACCACATATCCTGATATCCATGTAAATCTCTACTGACAGTTATTATGTTAAATTTAAAATCACCCGATTCTGTTTTACCCCCTGAATCGCTCGCATTTATGAAGCCATAAACAGCTTTTGTTTTACTTCCCCTTCTTCCCTTGTTATCTTCAAAATTAAGGTTTGCAGAATTAACATGAATGCCATAGGACTGACTAATCATTATATTCTGGCTTCTTTTCTGATCAGGATTGAGGTCCTATGCCATGATATCAATGTCCACATTCCACACCATGTATCCCCAAAAATACCAAGCTATAACTTACGAGCAGCCCATCAGTCTCTCCAAGAAAATTGGGGAAAGGTAAGAACAATAAAACCAGTATCTTTTTCTGGTTCGTGAAAGTAATGAGGGTCAGTGTTTGATTATTTTTCCCTCTTTTCCTCAGTAATGAAAATGTTAACGAATATTTGCTTTGCCATTTAAACTTATTGAAGACACTCCAAATAAAATACTATCTCGGGTTCACTTCATAAGAAATAATGTAGCTTTAGGTTCATTGAATAACTGATGTATCTTCAATAAACCTAAAACTGCATTGTTTCTTATAAAGTGGACCGGAGGTAGTATTAGGAAGTTCTGTTTATTCCGGTAATGTTAAACATTAGCATTGTCCAACTAAACAACAGTGTTGCTAATTATTTTTATCTTATTTTGTTATGTTGGAACAACAGTATATGAACGTGGCTAGTTGGAACTGGAGATTGATGAAGACAATCATGACAGTGTGTCATGTGTATAATAAGGAGCAAAATTATGTTGGCTTCGATGAACTTGCCCCTGAAGATTCTAGTCCAATTAAATTTTTGAAGGAAGTAATGCCTGAGTATGCCTAATTAGATCCAAGCTGGCTTATTCTCATGCGAAATTTTTATGTATCAAAATAGGTAGGTATATGTCATTCATTTTCTTTTTACGCGTTTAATCTTGTTTCATATGGTTCCATTTTTTATTTTTATATCACATTTAACAAGGGGAAATTACTTGGAGCTCTCTTAACGTTCACGTTTTAGGGTAATCATATTACCAAGTTGCGGATTGTCCAAGGGCAAGCCCCAAAGCGACTTCATTAGGTTAAATTAGACGTATAGTAATTTGAACTGCGAGATTCTTGTTACATGATCACGTTGGAAAAATATTATATTATGAATATACAGTTGTCTAACGGATAAGAAAACACGTGGAGTGTTGTAGCACAGTGATTTGAGCTTAATAATGCCTGTTACTGACACTGTTTTCTTGTTATCATTTATTATTTTTACACTGCTGACATTGTTAATTACTTTTCTGGTCTTAGAAAAGTCCATATCCAACAATAACTGTTTGCAAACTTCAAAGTTGAACTGTCTCCTAAACAATTCTACTCCATAAACAAGGATTCCCTCGTATAGAGACCAAGAGATCCCCATGGATCTGTGTTTGGACCTTGCTATCTTTTGATAATCACTAAGTTTGATTAAATTAATATTTAGAACTTTCGCATAAAAGAAAGTGGTTGGATGGCTACTATCCGTTAACATCATATCTAATAACTTAAGCTTGAATTAATTTATGCATACATTTGATGGATTTGTTGCACCCGAAAGAGTTCAGAGTATAATGTATGCAATATTAATACGGAAAATAAAGTTCCCTAAAAGCTGCAAACTCACCCCACACCTTTAGCTGAAGAAATTCTATTCAATGTAGTTCCACTGTGTATAGCTTTTCCAACTTATAACTGCTCACATGCGAAGTAACTTCCTATTATTCCCTTCACCCCTCCAACACTAGCAAAGTGACTTCATCGCATTTACTCCATGTTAGTCATAAAAGAGAAAGGTCAAAAGAAGGTATGAAAGTGGATATATTACCATCTAAAAAGAAAAAGAGCGAATAACTTGATGCAGGTTCGAATTTACAATCTTTATCATTAGATCTGAAGTGATCTTTAAAATCTGGTCCAGTCAGTTATAAAGGAAAATAAGCAATCCATATATAATATTCTCTGTTGTGATGATAATGTACACAAACCTTTAGACTAGAGTAATAAAACTACATGTATGTAAGTATGGCATTGCCAAGTTAAAAACTACTCTCAGTCTCGTATATAGCACAATCTGGTTATAGCAAACTAAGGAAAAATAACAGTAAACTAACCAAGCAAAACAGTGTAGTATTAACTAAATCAAATCATATAATTGGTGGTGTTGGTGTCTCCCATATATCAAAAACATTCTCCTCACTATGAAGTGCAAAAAGCCTATCTCCTCCAATGGAAAAATCACATATAGACCCACCATAACTTCTCCTAAGCCTGGACGTTAAAACCCATTCAGGTCCACAGAAAACCGAAATACAATCATTCATGGAAGAGAAAAGTTGTCCTCCATGCAATGCCAATTTGGGGTAACAAGGTTCCTCAGGCATCTTCCCTTTCATCAACCTGCTTCTTGAACTCCACCTCACACTAGTAGCAGCTGAACTTCTCAAATCCATGAAACCCAATTCCTCAAACTCATTCACTACACAAATGGAATTATTATCCTCCATTGCTATTGCATCCCTTACCCTTTTTTCATCAACAGCTAAAGCAGCCCCCATATCAGACCAACACCAAACCATTTTCTTCTCTCTAAAATCCAAAAGACTAATATAACAGTTATCCTTTCTAGGAAACATAGTAGCAACTAACAAACAATTCCCTCCTTCTAACCATTGAAGCTTATCAGCATCACCAAGTGACCATCCCAAAGGCTCATAAAAAAAATCAATTTGTTTCCCTGTTACTTGGTCCCAAACACCTACCCCATATTCATTGCTCCTCCCTTTACAACTAGAAAATATCTTATAATCAGAACTAAAACTTAAAGCACCAGCAGTGTAACTCTTAACTTGATTTTCATGACTAACTTGAAATTTATACCTAAGCTCGCCATCATGAGAACTAAACAAACCAATTCCACCATCACCACGACCAAGTCGTTCACTTACACCTATTACTATGTTGTTTGGGTCCACCCAACCAACATCGTTGACTCTCTGGTAATCAAGATTAAGAGGAGGATGTTCATCTAACATCCAATCATAAACATGAACCATGCAACCATGAGCTACACAACAACCACCATTTGGACCAGCTCTAATTGCTGTTCCATCTCCAGGTGCTTGTCCTTGCACTGATTGCGACAACCTTAATCTGTTTCCATCGAATTGACCCCATTTCGCTGAACGAACGTGATCAAGAACACCATAGTACGAAGCTTCTCTATAGAGAAGCTTCTCTGGAATGTTCTGTGGGATGTAGAGTTCACCTGTTCGGAGTAGATCCAAGAGAACTGCAAAGCAATCGGGGTTGCGATCGATGAATTTCTCGCTTCCGTTATCTTGTAATAGATTCCAATTCTCGTCTAACATTGCTCCCAACATAGAATTTCTCCCTGCATTGGCAAGTGTTGTTGCTGTTGTTTCCAATACTCTGCCTCCTACGTTGAATTTCACTCTATCGTTTTTAATACCCATGATTTTTTTTCTTCAAATTTTGTAACTTTTTGTGAAACCCAGATTTGGGTTGGGTTCAATTCAACGGTTTGAACTTTGAATTGGATAATGAAAAACACAAAGGTTTGGTTTTTCAATAGAGAAGAAAAAAACAGGGGTGTAAAACATGAAATGGAGAGAGATTATTTATTTGGAGATGATAATGAAGAAGGGTGGTTTTTGTTGAATGATTGTGTTTGAAGACTTGGAATTGAAGCGAAAGGAAATGGGTGTTGAGGAGATCAAATCAAAGGATAAGCAACGTTAGAATGATGAGATTGTCAGAAAACTAGACATGGATGAACATTGAAGAGATATATATAATATGTATGGCTTTTAAAAAAGAGGGTTTTTAAAAATTGTGGGATTTGGTGAAAGGGTTAGAGAGGAATCAATCAATTTTGGTTAGAGCGGTTGGAATTCAAAACCGATTTGACTCACTCGCTTTCATCTCTCTCCCTCTAAATCTAAATCACTCTGCTTTCTTTTCCACGTCTTTCTGTCATGTGGTTTATTTTATTTGATCATCTATTGGCCGCGGGATTTATTGTAATCTTAGATGGGGTCAAATGAGGGACACATGATCATTCTTGATATCTCATCAACGGCTGTTGTGAAGTGACGATGATGGAAATAAGGTGAGTAAGGTTGCAGAGGATAATATACCAACTATTGTTAAGGTAGCTGCTAGCTGGCTTCTTACTTCTTAGTTTTTCACATGAAGTCAGCTTTCATGCGCGGTTTTGAACGTAAAGAAAGCGCGTGAGAATTTTAGAATTCATTAATTTTAAGATAAGATAGGAACAAGAAAACTTGAGGACATTTTATTGAGCTACCTTTACTCATTGAATCTCATAAGTTGTAATTAATGAGGTCAATTTTCTATTTTAAATTGACTCGTTACATGGGAGCCAGCCAGCCTTTCTAAACTTAATTGGAGGGGCTCTTTCGCTTCTTATTAGTGAAAGGTAGGGGAAATTGCACTATCATCGTGTGACATTTAAAGCGCCAATTTTCACTAATAAGTTATTATTAGAAAATACTCACCCATCAAAAGAATTTTTTCCCTTTAACATGAACTCGATCCATGATTATCTTTAACTCTCGATGGATGGATGGTTAAACAAGATAAGTTCTAACTTCTACGTCAGCGTTTATCAACTTGATAGTTGGATACTGACTTTTACATTTTGTCCTTTCATGATAAGATAAGTTTCAATTTGCCAAATACTTGTTTTCCATTTTTAGTTTAAACGAATAAAAAAACTGATATTTTGTTGCCCACGACTCAATTCAAGAAACAATTTATAAATTCAAGTCTATTTCCTTTTCTCCTTACAGTAGTAGTTCTTTTTTTTTGCTTTGAAATACTCAACCTTTTTTCTCCGTAACACTATAACTCGCGGTAGCGGGCCGTGGACGGCAAAACTTCATAGTTGACTAGTTGAGTATTAGACACTTCTTTACTAATAGAGCTTTTGAAATAGTCAATAAGTTACAAACCCTAATTGACGAAGTAAAACATCAATAAATAAAAAAGCAATTGGTTTAAGGTCACTAAAATACAATATGTAGTAATATGACTTTATTTATGGTGTTTGTTGGAGGTGAAAGAAGGAAGAGAGAGTGATCCTCTCGTGTTTGGTTGATGGTAGAAATGAGAGAGAGAGAGAGAGAAGGATAATTGTTTTAGTGTTTTTTACAATCTCTTTAATTGTGGGAAGAAAGTGAGGAGAAAATACTCAATAATATGCTTTTACCATTTTACTCTCACTTTATCACCTCAATTTCTTAATTCAAATTTAATAACTAAAATAAATATTTAATGAATAAAATAATTATTTAGCTAAATAAAATAAATATTTAACTAATTTAATTAAATAATTAAAATAACTATTGAGTTAATTAAATTAATAAAATTAAATCAAACACATAAGGGTGTTTTTGTCCTTTCAGAAATAGTATCATTTCTCTCTCCTCTCTTTTTGGCCAACCAAACCAATAGACACCTCTCCTATTTCTCATCTCTTTCTCATAAACTAAACAAAACTCTAATCTACTCTATTTCTCATCTCTTCATCTCTTCCCTCTTTCTATTTTAATCCAAACACACGCTTTTTTTAATCCCTACGTTTTAAAAAGAGTAACGCTATTTATCCGACAAAAATTTCACAAAAACATCGCAAATCAATTTCAATCGCCCGATTTACCATTTATTAAAATATATGGGTGGATAAATTGAAAGAGATATGCATTTGCATTGTACTGGAGTAACAGAGTGAGCCTAGTGACTGTCCTCTACATGGTTGTCAAAATCGCGAGTCAACTCATACGATTCTACGAGTTAACGAGTTTATGATGCTCCAACGAGTCAAATTTCGTGTAGAATCAGAATCTTCATAAACTCGGTCAGACTCGCTCAGACTCACGAGTTTATCACATAATTGATTTTTTTTTAAAAAAAGCCCAAAACGATGTGTTTTAGGTTAACTTGTAGAGGAAGCTCATTATGTCTAAGATGTGTACAAGTGCTATTCCTTTCAATTGTATTAAAAATGTGGAGTTTGCAAAGATGTTTGACATGATTGGAAGGTATGGAATCGGTTACAAACCTCCTTCATATCATTAAATTAGAGAAAAGCTTTTAAAGAAACTTGGAGTTTTATCTAATAGGAATTGTTATCTACATACTTTATTATTTTGCTTAGTTATGGTGTTTGAAGTTGGAATGTTGAAAATTTTGATAAATTTTGCTGTTATTGATGAAATGTCTTCATTGTTATTGATACTGTTTGACACTACAGTAATATTTTTTCATATTTTTTAGTGTATTTTTTTTCATAGACTCTTACGAGTCTATGGTCCTCTCACGAGTCTATGTAGACTCTCGAGTCTGACAACCATGGTCCTCTATGATATATCTGATGGCAGGTTAAGAGGTTCTCAAACCCCACTAACGAACAAACATAGAGTTAGTAAATGGCATTGGCATGAGAGATGAATAGGACGAATCATACATATAAAATAATGACTAATGTTATTTAGCCAAAATATTCTAACCAAAAATAGCCAAAAACCAATTTACAATACAAATTAACTAAGTTTTATAGGCCAATAACCAACCTGTTTTTTCACAGTTTTTAGTCAATGGCCTAAAAAACCGTGAAAAAACGGGTTGGTTCATGACTTATAAAACTTGGTTAATTGGTGTTGTAACTTAGTTTTTGGCTAATTTTGGCTGAAATATTTTGCCCATTGGCGGACCTACCTTGTAGTGAGGGGGTTCAACTGAACCCCCTGAAAAAAAAATTGCATTTACCACCCTATATAAATAGCCAAAATCCCCTGAAATTTTAAATTGCACTAATAGACCAAGTTTTGCACCCATTTGACACTAGTCTTAAAAAATTTGACATCCCCTAACCCGGGGGTCCTGGGTCCGCTACTGATTTTGCCTAAATAACATTGCTCCTAATAAAAGGGACACACAAGAAACCTCTTCTTCATCCCGATCACTCCACACCTATTAAGGACATGGTCGTGCGTATCCCTTTCAATTTATTCAGTGATATATATTTGAATAAATGAGAAATCTGACAATTGAAATTGATTTGCTATGTTTTCGTGAAACTTTTTGTCGAGATAAATAGCATTATTCTTTCAGAAAAATATATGGTTTTAGCTATCAAAGATTGAAGCATGTATTTTTTTTCAATATGATGACAGAAATTTTAACAAATGTAGAAACTTGAAATAAAAAAAAATAGAGATTAGTTATAAAAAAAATAATATTTTTTAAAATTCAAAAAATGTGTTTGGAGGATTCATTTGTAATTACAATACAAATAAGAACGGGTGTGACAACATCTCACACTTTTAAGCGTCAAAATGGTTTTTTATCCCAATATCATTCGTGTTCGTGTGGCATTGGTTTAAATGTGTAACCCTATATTGGGGTTGGTAGGTCCTGCACCGCTTCCCTTTCATTTTCAACTATGTTAATTAGAGGTTTGCGGTGCAATTTGTTCGATTTTAAAGCAAAAAGTCGGTCGAAGCAAAATTAAAACGAAACATAGTTTTGGTTTGGCTTGTTTGACTTCCTTATTAAACAACCTAACCAATCTAACCCAATTACAAGCGGTTCAAATTGGATTGAATGGTTTTGTTATTTATCTCTTTCATATGTTCATGACTTTGCTGCTCGTAATTCCCTAAGTGCCTTATGCTTTGTTATTCCCTTGAAGCAGGAGACAAGTCTTTGGTATGCTAACTCAATAGATCCCTCCATGGTCTTAAGTAGACACCTAGAGCATGGTACCAAAGGCTCATTGTTGCTTTACTTCAATTTGGTTTCACAAAGACTAAGTGTGACCCTCCTCTTTTTGTTTATTCTACTCGGGGTACATCGTTATATGTCCCAGTGTATGTGGACGACATTTTACTCATTGGATCTGCCCCCACACTCATCCAAGACCTCAACCAGAAATTATATCATCAGTCTGCACTCAAGAAACTCGGCCAACTTGATTACTTCCTTGATGTTGAAGTTAAACACCAATTAGATGGATTTGTGCTTCTTAGACAATATAAATATATAAGGGGTTTTCTTTGCAATGGCAACATGCACAACTCCAAGGAAATAAATTCTCAAATGCTTAGCTCTTGCAAGCTGAGAAAATATGGTACTAATGTCCTACCCGACCCTTCCTTATACTGTTCAATTGTTGGTGACCTTCAGTATGTCACTCTCACACAATCAAATATTGCCTTTGCTGTGAATAGGGTATCACAATTTATGTCTCTCCCTCTTGAGACTCGCAAGCACACTGTTGAGCACATATCGCGTTATATGACGGGCTTTTCATACTTTGGTTCACCTTTGCGCCCAGTTGCTCTTGGTGTTCCATTCTCGCTACGTGCATATAGTGACACTGGTTGGGCCATGGGTGTTAATGATCATCGTTCCACTTCTAGGTCTTGCATCTTCTTTGGACCAAACCTCCTCTCTTGGAGCTCCAAAAAGCAAGCCTTAGTGGCTCGGTCCAGCGCAAAAGTCGAGTATCGTAGCATGGCACGTACTACAGCTGAACTCCTTTGGATTCAGTCCTTTTCTTCATGAGCTTCGTGTACTGGTAGTGCACATACCTACTCTACTATGTGACAACCAAAATGTCATAGCACTTACACACAATCTTGTATTACATTCCCACTCAAGACAAATTGAATTGGACCTCCACTTTATCCGTGAGAGAGTCCCTGCTAAACAACTACATGCAACGCGTGTTCCAGTCCCTAATTAGGTTGTCGACCCTCTTACCAAGGTCTTTGCAAGCTCACAACCCCCCGAGTTTGTGGGGGGGGGGGGGGGATATTAGAGTATACATGTTGTATGAAGTTAGATAGATAGCTGCAGAGCTTTGCAGTTGTGGCAAAGGTGGTGTAAGTTAGTTAGTAGTCTAATTGTTTGATGTTCTGCTTGACTCAGTTGCATTCCACATAGTGAGAAACTATATAAGGACTCACTAGTAACTGAATTCAGTAAAGAAAACAGGTTAACATGAATTAAGGAAAAATGAAAGTCTAAACTGTCCCAAAAATTTAGGGATCAAGTTGCCCTTTTTTGTTTATTTCAAAGGTTTAAGTCAATAACCAATTTGGCCCAAAAAAATGACACATGTGAAGTTTTTTTTTTTTGCATCACCATATGTGTAGTTAGTGACTTAGTGGGGATAACACGACAACTCAACATATAACGTGTCACGTTAATAAAGTCACTAGTGTTTTATTAATTAGATGAACAGAGGGATTAATATGTCCTTTGGGTTGGACCAAAATTGACACATATAGTTTTGTGTGTTTTTGAAGGACTTCTTAATTGTAATATAAGTTATCAATTTAGAATAAAAGGATAACTTTGGCTTTAGTTTTGAGAATAACTTTTGTGGTAATCCTAATTCACTTTTTAATTTAACTAGAAGTATACCCGTGCATACGCACGGATAACATCATACTTTTTGTATAAATAGACTTAGACATAATTCAATTACAATAAATCTTTCAAGTTATTAAGAAATGAAGTCTCACAACTTTAGAATATTTTTTTCTTTTGACATTTTTGATCGTCACCAAATACATTTTATCAGTAGTAAAATTATATTAACAACAGGTAATATTTTCCCATTGTATCTCAAATACAGAATATAAAATATTTATTTTAACAATGTGTAACGTTCCACCATAAAAAATTAATAGTAATGAAAATTATGACAACAACCTAGCATGTTTACCCGTTGAAATTAAAAAATAAAAAATGATTTTTTCAACAATATCTAGTACTTTCACTGCTCAAGAAAATTGCTCATTTATAAGAAATAAAGACATTCATGAAAATAAATATAAAAATGAATATATTGACAAACGTTTACATTGCCCCATAAGAAATAAAAAATAATGAAACTGTATCAACAATATGTAATATTTACCCATTAAAACTAAAAATATATATTTATAAAGAGATGATGAGAGAAAATGTGACCCACAAAAATAAAAAAACTGAGATTGAATAACTATGGATTTCCAAATGAAAGTCTAAACTGTCCCAAAAATTTAGGGATCAAGTTGCCCTTTTTTGTTTATTTCAAAGGTTTAAGTCAATAACCAATTTGGCCCAAAAAAATGACACATGTGAAGTTTTTTTTTGCATCACCATATGTGTAGTTAGTGACTTAGAGGGGATAACGCGACAACTCAACATATAACGTGTCACGTTAATAAAGTCACTGGTGTTTTATTAATCAGATGAACAGAGGGATTAACATATCCTTTGGGTTGGACCAAAATTGACACATATAGTTTTGTGTGATTTTGAAGGACTTCTTAATTATAATATAAGTTATCAATTTAGAATAAAAGGATAACTTTGGCTTTAGTTTTGAGAATAACTTTTGTGGTAATCCTAATTCACTTTTTAATTTAACTAGAAGTATACCCGTGCATACGCACGGATAACATCATGTTTTTTGTATAAATAGACTTAGACATAATTCAATTACAATAAATCTTTCAAGTTATTAAGAAATGAAGTCTCACAACTTTAGAATATTTTTTTCTTTTGACATTTTTGATCGTCACCAAATACATTTTATCAGTAGTAAAATTATATTAACAACAGGTAATATTTTCCCATTGTATCTCAAATACAGAATATAAAATAATTATTTTAACAATGTGTAACGTTCCACCATAAAAAATTAATAGTAATGAAAATTATGGCAACAACCTAGAATATTTACCCGTTGAAATTAAAAAATAAAAAATGATTTTTTCAACAATATCTAATACTTTCACGACTCAAGAAAATTGCTCATTTATAAGAAATAAATACATTCATGAAAATAAATATAAAAATGAATATATTGACAACGTGTTACATTGCACCATAAGAAAAGAATTAGGCATTTAAAGTCAGGCGCTCAGATGTCTGACTTTATATGTTGACGCGGTGGCAAACTTGTAATTAATAGGCAAAACTCGTGAGTTTTAAAGTCAGACGAATACATGCCTGACTTCTAAAGTGAATAAATAGGAAAAAAATTAGACTTTAGAAGTCAAGCGTGTATTCGCCTGACTACATAAGTAGACACGGTGGCAAACTTGTAATTAATGGTGAAATTCTTTTTTTCTATTTTAGTACGCCTGACTTCTAAAGTACTTTAGAAGTTTAGAAGTCAGGCGTATACACACCTGACCTCTAAAGTACTAAAATAAAAAAAAACATTCACCCTCACTGTGAATCAGAACACTCGTCTCCTCTCCTCTCCATTCTCACTCTCACTCTCACGCGAACCCTAAATGAAAAACAAATTAAAACTTTCTCTCTAATCCTTCTTCTTCTCTCTCACCCCTCACCGTCACTCCCTCACCCCTCACCGTCACTCCCTCACCCCCTCACCGTCACCCTCACTCCCTCACTCCCTCACCGTCACCTTCCTCACCCTCACTCCCTCTAGCTCTCCACTCTCAGAACCCTTCACTCTCCGCCTCTCACTCTCAGATCGAAGAACACGAAGCCTCTCACTCTCAGAACACGAACCACGAACGCTTCTCACTCGCAGAACACGATTTCAACACTGTCTTCTCTCTCTTCTCTTCACTTCGTCTTTCTTCTTCCTTTTGATCTCTCTGCTAGGGTTCAAAGCTTCCACTGATTTCACGAAACTGATGCTGAAATCTTCAGCAATGGAGGTTCAAAACACCACGAATAGGTATATAAACGAAAACCACTTTGTTTCTTTCTTTGATTCTTTCTGTTCGTAAAAACCCTAGAATGTTGAATCGTTGTTTTTCAATGATTGAAGGTTGAAATCACTTCGACCTTGTTGTTGTTACGATTATCAACATGTAATTCACAGAAACCCTTTGCTGTCTTTCTTTGATTTACTGTTTTAGAAACCCTAAGTTTCATAAACACTGATTCTGTGTATTTCTAGGTTAATATGAACGAGATACAACTGATGAGTTCTCAAAACTAGCAGCAGAATGTGGAAGAAGCTAGCAGCAGAAAATAACAGAGTCTGGTAATAGCATTTACGAGGCCCTTGAATTGAAAGACAGAGGATCTGACTACCTTGGAAAAGGTGTTTCAAAGGTAAATAGCATTTCATTATACTAAATAGTGTCCTGTTTATGGATTTATCTGTGTATTTATATGCTCACCTGGTTTATTTTGACACTTGCAGGCTGTTGACAATGTGAGCAACATCATTGGCCCTGCACTGATCGACCGGGTTAGTTAAAACTTATTGGAGACTAGTGTTTCACTGATCAATTCTCTTTTAAGTTGGATCTTCTTAGTTGTGCCCTTTATAGTATAATTTGTCAGTTTCTTTATAGTATAATTTGTCAGTTTCTGTTTGTATAACTTAACAAAATCTGTTAGTATTAGTATTAGTATTAACACTAACAGATTTCGTGTTTGACTATGTAAAAATCTGCTTTGTGTTTAGAGATTTTTGAAGAATAAGAATGAGGAAGTTGTGTTTAAAGTATGTCTAATGTTTTTGAAAAAAATCTATGTGACTAGTGTTTTTATGGGTTGGGCTGTAATATGTATTTTGATTACTTCAATATTTAGTTTCAAGTTGTGACTGTACCTCAACGACAGAATATATTTTTATTACAGTTCTGCAAGTAAGTCGGGATATCGAGGGGGATCGCGAGTTCATGATATTCTTGTAAAGAATGTATCTGTAACTGTTCACTGTAAAAACCCATCAGTTCAAATTTTATAGGAAAAAAAAGGAATAAGCTCACTAATATATCATGCATGATGTTTACTTTTCATTATATTTCTGTCGTTTATTCTTGAATGAATAATGAATTAACAACATTTGGATGATAACATTACTCTTAATTTAGTTCCTGGTTTGATGAATTATCATTACTTAAAGTTACCTAAAGTTTGTGTGACTAAACTTTCAGGGTGAATATCTCATTATAGCAAATGTTGGTGACTCAAGGGCTATCTTGGCAACCACTTCAGAGGAAGATGGCACATTGACTTCTCTTCAGCTTACCACTGACTTGAAGCCAAATTTACCAAGTATACTACTCTCTATATAGCTATGTCTATTTCTGTGTACACATTTTCATGTTAAAAGTATTTGCATTTGTTAAAAAAATTGAGTGAGTCTTGTTCTTGTTAATTTCAGAGGAAGCAGAGCGCATAAAACAATCCAAAGGGAGGGTATTTTGTTTGGAAGATGAACCATGAGTGTATAGGGTGTGGATGCCAAATGGTAAGACTCCAGGATTAGCAATCGACTTTTGATTATTTAATTATTTAATGTGCAAACTATACATGCCTTGTGCTTGCGCTTACTTTGGATTAGTTGAAGGTTTCTGGTATAATGTAAAATATCTAAGCATCAACCCATCTACTAAAGAGAATAGAGAGCTGTCACAATCTTTTCTGAATTTTTGATCCAATCTTTCGAAAATCTTTGTATTTGTGTTTTATATATGCTACATAATGTCAAATACGGATGCAATAATGTCAAATACTGATGCAAAAATACAGTAATGGGCTGAAACAGGTACCATAATAGACTTCTTATTAGTATGCTTTGGGACCTTTTATTTTACATGTGTTGTTTTTGAAACTGAAAATTGTTTTGGTAGAGTCTCTGGCTGACTAATCCTTGTAATGGACTACATCTAGTGAAATAAGGCTCTTTTAGTGGGGGGTTTTACTGCTGCTAAGCTAATCTGTTTGATTTGGTGTTATTTTATTCTTATGGTAGCTGCTATTTATATTTATTTTACCTCACACCTAGCAGGACAAGTCTTGGTTTCCTGTTGTAACTGTTTGGTTTCAAAAATCTGTTGTATTTTCATTTTACGTACTCATTTTTATTGCAATTTTGCTAATTGTGTGGTAATGTAACATGAAGCACTTATACATAGATCTTTTTGTGACATCTGCAGATTGTACAAGAGTGGAAAGCAAACAAGTCTTGGCTTCCAAAAGAACGAATAGATGAGGTATTTGATTTAACTTGATTGCCATATTCTTGAATATATTAAAATTTGTTATCTGTAGCAAAATTATTTATTTTTGGGTTGTTAACTTGCAAGGTGATAAATGATGTGGAAAACTTGAAGAACTGGTTGAATGAGAAAGAAACTGAGCAAAAGAAGTAAGTTCCTGTCTGTATAAATGATAGTACGGCAATAATTAGATTAGTGATCGTATTTTATTATGTCTAAAATTGCACTTGAACATATTAATTTAAATATAATTTGATTATTCTTTATTAATTTTTATTCTGTTTTTGTTTTGAACTTTTGAAGGACTTCGGGATTCAGCAAGCCTACATTTACATCTGAAGAAGTGTATTTAAAGGTGTTAGATCTACAAAACAAGGTACCATCTCTACAACTGCAGGTTTCTTCTCTTACTGGTCAGCTTGCTCGTTGGAATTATATTATAGCGAAAATATAATATAATATAATTCTATGCCCCAACCTCAGCTGAGAAGAAATTGGGAACTGATGAGAAAACGTTTGTTCATATATTCAGTGAAAGGAGTGGGGCACATTTGGCTGCCGTTAGTGCTTACTACCATGACATGTATGGTCACTCGTTGGAGAAGGTATCTTGATCATTTCAATCTTATCACTTCAACTTTATTTCTTTCTTGAGATATTCATTATTCATGCTGAATCTATATCAGGCTGTAAAGAATGAAGCATCAGAGAGTTTCAGCCATGCACTTTTGACAATAATCCGATGTGCTACGAACCCGGGAAAGTATTTCGCAAAGGTATTCCTTTCAAGTTTTAATGCAGTGGCCACAGTTTTCGTGTTCAATATCAACGTGTATGTGTGTAAGGCAGGAAACTATTATGAAAGGGTTAATACATTCAAAACCAGTTTGCGCTTTTCGTCTTACTCTAAGCTTTCAAGTTGTTTTCGATTTTTAGTTTGCTCAACTGCATATGATAATTGGACACTCCATACTTCTGCACTTTTTGATGTGCATGGAACTTTTGGTATCAGGTTGTAATAAGAGGAACTGGAGTATCCTCTGAAGTGAAAATACTATGAAAATTAACCTATAAGTCTGCAACTTTTCTCAATACTCCTGCACTTTCTGATGTGCATGGAACTTTTGGTATCAGCTTATTCATTTGGATTCGTGTAACTTTTGGTAGTTAGGTGTATACTATATATCCATTGAGGTATAGCTTGTTTTGATGTACTCTATTCTTTATGTACTATTATCTACCAATGTTTGAAAATTCCAAGATTAGGATTACTGATTTTGAGGGAAATGGTTTAGCAAGCATGATGGAACTTTTTAAATGTCTTAATTCCAATATACAAATTTGTAAATTCATAATTTTCCCACCATTTCAGGTGTTGTACAAGGCAATGAAAGGCATCCAAGATACTGACATGGAATGTAATAGCTAAACTGACCAGGTTAATTCCATTCCAACAAGTCTTAGCTTGCCTGTGATCCATTCCACCTATCAGGAACTTGTAGAGAAGCAAGGCTCAGAGCTGAAGGAAGCAAAACAAGTCATTCCAGCTCTACAACTGCAGGTTTCTTCTCTTACTGGTCAGCTTCAGAGCCTCGCTGAGGATCTCGCAGAGGTATAACTTACATTTTTTTATGGGATGAATATTGAGATGAATATAATAGCTAAACATGATTGCTATTTCATTGAGTTACTATAAATTACAAAAACTGAATTCTTGTTTGTTTACATAGAAAGACATGTTATTATTAGCTATTAGGATGTAATAGGGATATGAATTGATTCGTCATTATATTTGATTTGCTTGATAGGTCATGGCTGAAGGATATGTCAAAACTCAAGGCCTTCAAGAGCTGGTAATAGCACCAGCAGCCCTGCTTCCTTCACATGGGAGTCGAAGCTTCCAAAATTTGTCAATGTCAGGTATATGAGCTATATTCTGGTTCCTTCTCATAGAGTTTATCTTATAGTTTATATAAGTATTATTCTGCACTTTCAAATTATGTGACATAATATTTTGCTGCATGTGTGATAAAATTAATTTTGTTCAAGATTATGTATTCATGTTTTGTTGATATAGAGTTATCTTGCAGCTGCTGCAGGGGACTGGGGCGAACATGCTTAAAAATGGTGGGCTTGGTGCTTTTATGTGGGGTTGTAAGTGAGTAGTAATTCATTGTTGATTCATTGTATTTTGTAATAAGCAATTAAGTCAGTTTTAAGGCATGTTAGTTAGCTGGCTTAGTTAGTTAAATTTGTTAAGTTTCAGTTAGTTGAGTTTTTGCCTTTATCAGTTTTAACAGCAATATATAAGTTGTTGTATTGTAATAGTGCTACAGTGTGCATTTCAGTTAATAAACAAGTTTTCGCTGTAAATGCTTTACTGTATTGTAATATATAAGTTGCTGTATTGTAATAGTGCTACCAAATAATTTTTTTTTTTTTTAAAAATGAACTTTTAAAGTCAGGCGAAACAAAATGCTTGACTTTAAATTATACTTACGAAGTCAGGCAAGAATAAATGTTTGACTTTAAATCATACTTACGAAGTCAGGCAATAATAAATGCTTGACTTTAAATCATACTTACGAAGTCAGGCAAATAATAAATGCTTGACTTTAAAACAGACTTACGAATTCAGGCGAAATAAATGCTTGACTTTAAAACAGACTTACGAAGTCAGGCAAAATAAATGCTTGACTTTAAAACAGACTTACGAAGTCAGGCGAAATAAATGCTTGACTTTAAATCAGACTTACAAAGTCAGGCTATCGCTTGACTTTAAAACTCCTGACATACAAAGTCGACTTAATAAAAGTCAAGCGGGCGCCTGACTTTAAATCCCCTTTTCGCCTGACTTTAAATCCCTTTTTTGCACTAGTGTTTTGAGAATAACTTTTGTGGTAATCTGTCATACCCCAATTTTGTCCGGTTTAGGTCCAAACCCTAATTTTCCACACAAAAATAAATTATGCATTGCATTTTGGGTCCTAGAAACCATTCCAAAGTTTTTAAAATCATTTTTAGGGTTAGAATGCACTTTTTGGGAAATTAGGGTTTTTAGGGTCAAAAAGGGCATTTTGGTCATTTCTCACAAAAAGGGTCTATAAAAATAATTTTGCATGGAAATATTTTTCAATAAGCCTCATGCATGAAAATAATTTTTTTAGAAAGTATAAAATTGATTTTATCATGCATATAATGTATTCTTGATGAATAAGGAAGTTATCCATGTTTTTAGGAAGGCACATAATCGATTATTCATATCCTTCCTTCAAGTAAATAATCGATTATCTACTCTGAAAATCAAGGGGATAATCGATTATCTACCTGAAAATCAAGGGGATAATCGATTATCTACTCTGAAAATCAAAGGGGATAATCGATTATCTACTCTGAAACAATTCAGGAGCATAATCGATTATCCCATGTTTTCACTAAGGTCCATAATCGATTATGAGCATAAATGGAAAGTTTTCACTAAATATGGTGAGTACCTAATCGATTATATATGCCATATAATCGATTATCTACTCAAAAATCAATGAGCCAATAATCGATTACATCTCCCAAGTGTTTTTCAACATAATCGATTAGCCTATTTCCTAAAATAGATCAAATCTAATTTCCTATAAATAGGCACCTCTTTTTTCATTTTCAAACACACACAGATTTCACGAGATCAGAGGAGAATTTCCCAAATCTCATTTCAACACACATTTTCACCACATTTTCACAACTCCTCTCTGCTTCTCAGACACAGATTTTCACGAGATCAGAGAAAAAACCCATTTTTCTCGAAATCTCTCACATTTTAGAAAAACTCTTCTACGCTTTATTTTTTCGCTCTATTCGTTCTGTTGGTCCGTCTGAGCTGATCTTCTGCAAGAGTTAGTTGGAGTTGCGTTCTTCAAGTGGTAGTATCTGCCTTCATCAGAGGTATTTCTGTCTTTATATTTGTTAATATTTAATCATTGTGATCCATGCCAAAATTGCCCTATGTGATTTAACTTAGTTATAGTGTCATTGTTGATGATGAACCACATGATTCCCACTTATGCCTAGTGCATCATGTTCTGAGTGGTGAAGATGGTCTCAGATGATTCAACCCTTTTAGTTTATATGATGATTGGCAATGTGATTCACACTTGTGCACTTGTGCACTTAATCTTAAGTGTGAGGATTGACCAAAGTGATTCAACGTTCTTTGATACTTTGGTCGCTAAATAATTTGCTTGCTTATGCTGGCCAATGATCATGATTGAGGCAACTCTTTTGCTTGAGCTTACAGCGTCATCGTCTACTCTCATATAGAATATCATCAATACTTAGATAGGTCCATTCCTTACATTGCATCTTCCACTAGATGTGAATTTAGATTCCCTTGCGTTTTGTAGAAATATTTGAGTATGGTTCTCGCCTAGCATCTTCCACTAGACGTGCATTTAGGTTCAATCTCGCCTACTCTTGTATTTTGCTTAATGCCCGATTCAAGTTCCTTCCTTGCCTATCTATGTGTTGTGATCTAATATGTGTAGTTTAGGCTTGATTTTTGTTTGCGAATTCAAATATTGTTGCTTAACGATTTGATTCCACTGATTGTGTTATGCTTGAATCCACCAATTCTTTCTTGCATTCATGGTTTTCATTTCTAAAACGACCTGGCACAAAAACGGTTACTAGTGGCAATCCATCACAACCTTTGTTGGTTTGATTGCCATGAAAGCCTCAATTTCAAAAGAATTGTCGTAAGCATAAAGCAAGCTACTAGTGATAATCCATCACAACCTTTGTTGGTTTGATTATCATGAACGCGTCCAATTTCAAAAAGCATTTTTCTAAGTTATTAGCGGTGGTCCATCATAACCATTGTTAGTTTAATCATCAAAGCAAAAGACTTTCATTTTTAAGGCTCGTTAGAACTACGTCGCTTTGATTCCCATCTGGGATACGTAAGAGCGAGTCACATTCTCGTCAAGCGCAACCATAAAAAGTTTAGCATTTGCATAACAAAAAGAAAAGAGTTATTTTCATAACAAAAAAGAATCACTTTTGCAAACCAATACCATTTTCAGAACGAAAACCTTTTCCTTTCTAAAAACATTTTCAATCCATTGTCGCTAGTGGCTAATCAGAACCTTTGTTCGTCTAGCCATTGGTAGCAATGTCTTTTTCCCTAAAGAACAACAAGCGATGATCACTCATAACCTTTGTTAGCTTGATCATTCGTGCCAATCAATCCCTTTCGAAGACCACTTTCAAAAGAGCAAATAAAAACGGGTTGCTACTAATAGTCAATCAGAACCTTTGTTCGTCTGACTAGTGGTATTGACTCTCATTTTCTAGAGTACTTAGCGGTGATTACCCATAACCTTGGTTAGTTTAATCATTCACTAAATGCTCGTCCTATTTCGAAAACTCACTAAAAAAAGATAAAAAAACAAAAACTTTTCAAAAAGACAAAGAAGAACTACGTAGCTTTGAGTTCTCCATCGCACCGGGAGATACGTAGGAGCGGGCCATGTCCCGTCAAGCGTTTTTTCTAAAAAACCATTTTCCCCCCTTTTTCATAATAAATAAAGATTTTCAATAAGAAGTAGAGAGGCAAAATTAAGTATTTTCAAGTCAACACACTAAAACCACACATTTAATTAAAGGTTCCCTCTCAGTAGAGAGGACGTGTGGGGTGCTAACACCTTCCCTGCGCGTAACCGACCCCCGAACCCTATTCTCTAGTTTCGCAAGACCAATCGCTTTCCAAAAAAGGTTTTCCTAATATTTTCCTTAATAAATATTGGTGGCGGCTTCATTGTCTTAGGAAAAGTTGTGAACGAGGAAGGTTCTCCCTCGGGGACTTTTTCGGGCGCAACAGCTGGCGACTCCACTGGGGACTAAAAAACATTTTTTCAAAAGTGGGTCAAGCCTAATTAATTAAGTGTGTGGTTTGTGTGATTGATTTGAACATCTTGCTTTGCCTCTATTCTTCTTCTTTTTCATAAGCATGTTGCATCCATATGCATTCTTCTTCTATGTTTGCTTTTGTTTAAAATAATAGATAGTTACTTCTTTGCTTAAATGCTTAGTTCCCTCATGCATATTTCCCCTCTCTTGTCATGTCCCCTTCTTCTCAGCTCCCTTTCTGAGGTAAGCAATGTGTTTGTTGTTGGCACCCTAGATTAGTTGAATTTGATTGGTATTGAACCCTAGGGTAGACGACATGTTATGGCTTTCTATTGTCTGGACTGTTCTGGATTTTCATTTGCAGGTGGGGTAGTTTTTAAGGAAACGCCCTTCGCACACACACACTTGTACCTTGAGGCTACATGATTAGAGAAAGAGACCATAACCCAGGTCTGTTAGGATACCATAGGATGAGTGGATTCGAGTAGTGGGAGCCCATCAGGACCTTTGTCCGTTTGGCTACTCGCGAAAGTTTCAATCAGAGTTGTGCTCTTTCATGATGCTTCGTATCTAGCAGTTTGCTGCATTTACAAGGAATTTCGTGAAAGAGACTGTGGCTCTGATGACCTTTGTGAGGGTGTGAATAGAGCTACATGAGAAGATTATCCCTAAAATACCTTAGATCATAGGTTCTACCCCCTTTTAGGTCACAAGGGCTTTCCAAATTGTGTGTTGCATCATTGCATTCAGTTCAATCAATTTTTCCTTCAAAATTTTTGAAAATCAAAAAGAAAAAAAAAAGATATGCTTTCCCTTTTCAATAAACGCCTATATGAGGTGGCATATAGTGTGAAAATTTTCAAATCACCACCTGTAAATATCCTCTTTCTGCAAAAGCACAAAAAAGAAGCATCATTGCATCATTGCATCATCGCATCATTGCATCATTTGCATTGCATAAAATTCCAATTTTGAAAAAAAAAACCATTCATCTTGCATTCATTACATAAAGATAAAACAAAAAAAAAACAATTATCATCTGCATAGCATAAGCATTTCATTTATGATCATGCAAAAAAATCCTTGTCAAGTTCATCCAAGACGAGGCATTCATGCATAAGCATTATTTCAAAAAAAAGGACACAGTAGAACTACGTAAGCTTTGATTCCTCATTACAATGGGGATACGTAGGAGCGGGTCATACCCCGTCAAGCACATTTTTCTAAAACCCTTTTTCCAATAAATCATTTGCATCTCCAAATAATTTTCAAAATCATGTTCCAAAACTAAAAAACAAAAAAGAAAATCATTGTGAGTATCATGCATTTCATTGCACAAAAAAAATGGAAACAAGAAAGCATCTCATTCATAATCATGAATAAAAATCATCATCAAGTTTATTCAAAATGTAGCATTCATGCACCATTTCATTAACCTCATCACTTTAGTACATCATTCCTCCATACATGCATCTCTCAAAAAAGGAAGGGGCGTTGGCATTTCATACTTTGCCTTGCCTCTAAAAAATCAGCATTTAGAAAAAAGCATCATTCCTGCATCTTTCATCATTCAAAAGAAAAAGGGGGCATTGGTATTTCGTACCTTGTCTCGCCTCTAAAAAATAAAAAAAAATCAAAATCAAAAATCATTTTGAAAAAAAGGGGCATCATTCTTGCATCATTCGCATTGGCATTCCATATTTTGTCTTGCATTAAAAATAACAAAATTATTTAGAATAAGCCACACTCTTCGAGTGGTCATTCTCCACGCATTTGCATCATACTTTCATATCATAATTTGTTCATTCATTCATTGCATAAAATAAGAGTTGTGATGAGAAGCGAGACGTTCTTGCGAAACAATCATCCTTTTTGGAAAAGTTTATCCTTACTTGGTTGCAAACTCAAGGTGTTCCAAGGCACTCAGTTTTTCAAATCAATAGCTCATTTGCATTTCTTTCAAAAGCACTGCATCCCATCCATTCTATGACAAAAGACTGAAATAGTGTATCAAAGAAAAAAAACAAATTTTTAACTGATGTTAACTCTCTGTGAAGCATTCTTCTAATGAGCGTGCATGCTATGAGTACATTCTCTTGTTTGAGTCCGTTGGTTTTCCTCCCTTACCACAGTTTCCCGTCCAAGTCTAGTCCCGCCCCGTCCACCCATAAAGTGCATATTCTCCCCATCAGTGCGTATTTGACTTTTGATTCAAGTCCTCCATGCTGGGGCAAGTCTGTGATCACTAATTTTCCTTGTCGGTATCATATTCCTTCAGTGCAAGTCTCTCAAAAAATAATAATAATAATAATAATAATAATAATAATAATATAATAATAAACAAGAAAACAAGCTCGCTAGGTTGAAAACCCGCAAAGGGAGGCCTAGGCAAAAAGGAGCGCCCGGTGGACTGAAAACTCGCAAAGAGCGGTCTAGGCAAAAATTAGGGCACAAAAAAAGAAAAAAGAGCAAACACATGAAGATAGATAAATTATTGTTCTAAAGTTAAGTCTTATAGAAATAAGCAATCGGGATTTGAAATGAAGTTTGGCCATCTCCTCAAAAACCCCAAAATCCCAGAAAGTCCCTTTCCTACCCACCTTGAGCCAAGGAAAACCAAAATCCAAAAATCACCCTAGACAAGGATCACCCCAAATAAAAAAAAAGAAAAAAAAAACAGTGCATCACTTTTTATCAGCTCACCCGAGTCGAAGAAGGAAAAGAATCATAAAAAAAAACAAAAAACAAAAAAAAAAGGGGATTCAAAAATGAAGTGGTGAGCTGGTACATGTTACCACAAAATACAAGAGATCCTTGTCTAAATAAACCTTCAAACACTCCACCATTCCAACACCTGATTCCATAAACCTTCAAACACTTCCTTTGGCCTCAACATCAAACCCCTTAGTCATTCTACCATGAGACACGAATTTGCTTTAGCAGAGCCCAAACAAGCCCAATAACCATCTTCCTCATAGACCATTAACCGTCAATCAACGCCGAACAAAACTCATCCTCCCATTAGCCTCAAACACTTCATTAAGCCTAACCCTCCTTCCTCCACAAAACACCACAATCCCGAAAAGTCTATTCCGATCAAAGACCGGTTGCTTTTGTTCACTCAAATTCTAATCTTAGGACGAACAAGCTTATCTATGTACAATGTGTTTGCTCAAAAGAAAAACAAACGATCAGAAAAAAGAAAGCTGATCAAGAAAAAATAAACCCTCAGAAAAAAAGAGAACTGAGGAAACAAAAACGAACAGTCAGAAAAAAGAAAGCTGACAAAATAAAAAAAAATAATAAAAAAAAAAGAGGGACTTGCACTCTAAAGCACATTCAAGATGCATTAAAACAAGGTTTAGTGGTCACCAGGTAAGGATTCTTTCGCACCAAAAAGTCAAGACATCGGTAGAGAACCAAAGCTTTGCACTAAGAATACCACTCAGACCCAAAAGTTAGGGCATTCTCTTCACCACCCACACACCCTAGTCTTGGGAAAGTCTGTTCAATGCCCATCCCATGTCACTCCAGTTGTCAATGTCATTCCAAAGTGGGGCAAGTGCATTCCCATTCCTTCACCTCATTCATTCCCATAAAAACCTCACCGGGGCAATCTCTCAACTCACTATCCTAAACAAGACCTTGTCATTCTGATTGGGGCAGCTTTGTCCTTGTTATGACTGGGGCAACATCAAACTTTATGGGTTGAGACAAAATCTCTTTTGATCCACCTTCCCTTTCAAAAGCCGAAGCATTCCCAATTCATCACCTTCTACGCCCCTAGTTGTTGTCACCACTAGACAGGGGCAAATTATTCAAAGACCTGAATTGGGGGAATCTTGTATCTCTTGAGCCCTCATGAGCTTCGGCAACAACCATGTCTGTCATTCATTCACTTGCCATAAAAAGTCCATGCCCTAAACCAATTCCAAGTTAACTGACTCATTCATTCACATTTGCACTCCTATGCATGCTTACTAGATAATGTTTCAAAAGAGAGAGCACAAGTTGTTTACGTGATATCTAAAATTCAGTCATCATGGAAAGAAAGAGAAAACAAGTGAGGTTGTACGTAAATAAAAACCTTGAGAACACCGGAGTTTGAATCAAATTCAACTTCTCAACAAAATGGGCAATAATCATCTCAATTCCTTGCATTCAAAGTCTCGCATCTCATCATCACAAAAATGTTTACCTCATGCATCTAGGTATTTCAATCTATTCATTATAGCATATGCATCAAAGCATTACATTTGCATCTTCACATTTTGTGCATTCATCACATAAGCAAAAAGAAAAAATGTTCCACGTCAGTTGCACCATATTAATACTTGCATTTCATAGAAGAAAATAGTAAAGAAGAAAAAGCAGAAATCTTTTCATTGCATTGGCATCATATTCGCACTTCATAAAAAAGGAAAAGAACAAAATCATTGCATATCATTCATCATTAGAGCATTACATTTTGCATCAGATATTCCATAGAAAAAGCAAAGAAAGCAAAAAGAAAACAAAGAAAAGAAACCACAAAAGCAACACAAAAACATTCCCTGTCATCCAGCATTCCATATCATTCATCATTTCACAAGCATTCCTTTGTCATTCAATCATCAAACATTAAAGCAGTGCATACGCATCATATTAACATTAGCATTTCCATAAAAGAAAAAAAGAACAAGAATCATTGCATCAAACATCAGAGCATTGCATCATATTAATGTTTGCATTTCATAGAAGAAGCAAAAAGAAACAAACAGAAGTTAGAACAGGAGCATTTCATTCATCAAAGCATCAATCACCGCATACATTTGCATTCAAACATCAAAGCAATACAGTTGCATCACATCAATACTGGCATCTCATAGAAGAAAAGAAAGCTAGAACATCCCATGTCATTCATCATTTTACAGCAATATCCCCATTTCATAAAAAAAAAAGAGTTTTCCTTTGCATGTCATTAAAATACATGAGCATTCCATGTCATCAAATACCAAAGCTTTGCATTCGCATACCCATGATTCTTAAAAGAGCAAAAAGAGAAGCCAAAAGAGAGAAAAGAGAAGAGCCAAGAGAGCAACAAAAAGAAAAGAAAAGAAAGAAAAAGAAAGAAGAGAAGCTAGAGAAAGAGAAAAGACATATAAGAACAGGGGAAAATCATGCATTCAGCATTCATAAGCGAAAGAAAAAGAAAATCATGCATTGCGTACAGACAAGAGAAGAAAAGGAAAATCATTGCATTCATCAAGCATAATCATGCATTCATAAGCGAAAGAAAAAGAAAAAATCATGCATTGCGTACAGACAAGAGAAGAAAAGGAAAATCATTGCATCCATCAAGCATATAGGAACAGTAGAAAATCATGCATTCATCCAACATAGACAAAAGAAATAATAAACTCATCATTCATCATAAGAAAAAAGAAAACAGCAATCATGGCATTTGCATTGCATGCATTTGTTCATTTTCAGCTACAGGTACAAAAGAGGATGAGCACTTCGGTGTTAGCCCTCGCCCCCAGATTCCAGAAAATGTTCCCCAAGTTGGGAGTTCAGAAAGAGAAAAAAAGAAAAGAGAGAAATAGAAAAGAAAGAGAGAAAAGAAAAGAGAGCGCTCAAGCGCGCATTGCGGATCGGAGCACAAAGATCATCGCTCCCTTCTGCCCAGGTCTCACATCGTGTACGAGCAACGCGATGGACCGCAGCCCCATGTGCGGTTCAACGGAATAGTTGTATCAGCCTAAGATACAGTGGACGCCGTGCATTGATCAGTATATCAGTTCCGGAGCTGATAACGATCCCCCCGATCGCTCGAAAAGGCCAACAGGAAGAGCGTGCTCCTCAAAGCCACGTGCAAACTCGGATTCGTCAAGAGTTCGTTTAAGGATTACAGGTTTTAGGCAGCCTGGGCAATTTACCGCTTTCTGCACGCCAAGTGCCCATTTTACTTTTCTGTCTGCACGCCAAGTGCCCATTTTACTTTTCTGTCTGCACGCCAAGTGCCCATTTTACCTTTCTGTCCGCACGCAAGTGCCCATTTTACTTTTCTGTCTGCACGCCAAGTGCCCATTTTACTTTTCTGTTTGCACGCCAAGTGCCCATTTTACTTTTCTGTCTGCACGCCAAGTGCCCATTTTACCTTTTCTGTCTACACGTCAGTGTTCATTTACTGTTTTCGCATCAACACGAAAGTGTCTATCTTTCCACAAAAAAAAAATTCGGATTTCTCCAAATGGACAAAATTGGTATAATTTCTGAATTCTTTATTTCTATTTTACCTTCGAAATATGTCTCGCGCAATTCATATTTCTTGGTAAAATCCAAATAAAGAGGGGCAACTGTCATACCCCAATTTTGTCCGGCTTAGGTCCAAACCCTAATTTTCCACACAAAAATAAATTATGCATTGCATTTTGGGTCCTAGAAACCATTCCAAAGTTTTTAAAATCATTTTTAGGGTTAGAATGCACTTTTTGGGAAATTAGGGTTTTTAGGGTCAAAAAGGGCATTTTGGTCATTTCTCACAAAAAGGGTCTATAAAAATAATTTTGCATGGAAATATTTTTCAATAAGCCTCATGCATGAAAATAATTTTTTTAGAAAGTATAAAATTGATTTTATCATGCATATAATGTATTCTTGATGAATAAGGAAGTTATCCATGTTTTTAGGAAGGCACATAATCGATTATTCATATCCTTCCTTCAAGTAAATAATCGATTATCTACTCTGAAAATCAAGGGGATAATCGATTATCTACCTGAAAATCAAGGGGATAATCGATTATCTACTCTGAAAATCAAAGGGGATAATCGATTATCTACTCTGAAACAATTCAGGAGCATAATCGATTATCCCATGTTTTCACTAAGGTCCATAATCGATTATGAGCATAAATGGAAAGTTTTCACTAAATATGGTGAGTACCTAATCGATTATATATGCCATATAATCGATTATCTACTCAAAAATCAATGAGCCAATAATCGATTACATCTCCCAAGTGTTTTTCAACATAATCGATTAGCCTATTTCCTAAAATAGATCAAATCTAATTTCCTATAAATAGGCACCTCTTTTTTCATTTTCAAACACACACAGATTTCACGAGATCAGAGGAGAATTTCCCAAATCTCATTTCAACACACATTTTCACCACAATTTCACAACTCCTCTCTGCTTCTCAGACACAGATTTTCACGAGATCAGAGAAAAAACCCATTTTTCTCGAAATCTCTCACATTTTAGAAAAACTCTTCTACGCTTTATTTTTTCGCTCTATTCGTTCTGTTGGTCCGTCTGAGCTGATCTTCTGCAAGAGTTAGTTGGAGTTGCGTTCTTCAAGTGGTAGTATCTGCCTTCATCAGAGGTATTTCTGTCTTTATATTTGTTAATATTTAATCATTGTGATCCATGCCAAAATTGCCCTATGTGATTTAACTTAGTTATAGTGTCATTGTTGATGATGAACCACATGATTCCCACTTATGCCTAGTGCATCATGTTCTGAGTGGTGAAGATGGTCTCAGATGATTCAACCCTTTTAGTTTATATGATGATTGGCAATGTGATTCACACTTGTGCACTTGTGCACTTAATCTTAAGTGTGAGGATTGACCAAAGTGATTCAACGTTCTTTGATACTTTGGTCGCTAAATAATTTGCTTGCTTATGCTGGCCAATGATCATGATTGAGGCAACTCTTTTGCTTGAGCTTACAGCGTCATCGTCTACTCTCATATAGAATATCATCAATACTTAGATAGGTCCATTCCTTACATTGCATCTTCCACTAGATGTGAATTTAGATTCCCTTGCGTTTTGTAGAAATATTTGAGTATGGTTCTCGCCTAGCATCTTCCACTAGACGTGCATTTAGGTTCAATCTCGCCTACTCTTGTATTTTGCTTAATGCCCGATTCAAGTTCCTTCCTTGCCTATCTATGTGTTGTGATCTAATATGTGTAGTTTAGGCTTGATTTTTGTTTGCGAATTCAAATATTGTTGCTTAACGATTTGATTCCACTGATTGTGTTATGCTTGAATCCACCAATTCTTTCTTGCATTCATGGTTTTCATTTCTAAAACGACCTGGCACAAAAACGGTTACTAGTGGCAATCCATCACAACCTTTGTTGGTTTGATTGCCATGAAAGCCTCAATTTCAAAAGAATTGTCGTAAGCATAAAGCAAGCTACTAGTGATAATCCATCACAACCTTTGTTGGTTTGATTATCATGAACGCGTCCAATTTCAAAAAGCATTTTTCTAAGTTATTAGCGGTGGTCCATCATAACCATTGTTAGTTTAATCATCAAAGCAAAAGACTTTCATTTTTAAGGCTCGTTAGAACTACGTCGCTTTGATTCCCATCTGGGATACGTAGGAGCGAGTCACATTCTCGTCAAGCGCAACCATAAAAAGTTTAGCATTTGCATAACAAAAAGAAAAGAGTTATTTTCATAACAAAAAAGAATCACTTTTGCAAACCAATACCATTTTCAGAACGAAAACCTTTTCCTTTCTAAAAACATTTTCAATCCATTGTCGCTAGTGGCTAATCAGAACCTTTGTTCGTCTAGCCATTGGTAGCAATGTCTTTTTCCCTAAAGAACAACAAGCGATGATCACTCATAACCTTTGTTAGCTTGATCATTCGTGCCAATCAATCCCTTTCGAAGACCACTTTCAAAAGAGCAAATAAAAACGGGTTGCTACTAATAGTCAATCAGAACCTTTGTTCGTCTGACTAGTGGTATTGACTCTCATTTTCTAGAGTACTTAGCGGTGATTACCCATAACCTTGGTTAGTTTAATCATTCACTAAATGCTCGTCCTATTTCGAAAACTCACTAAAAAAAGATAAAAAAACAAAAACTTTTCAAAAAGACAAAGAAGAACTACGTAGCTTTGAGTTCTCCATCGCACCGGGAGATACGTAGGAGCGGGCCATGTCCCGTCAAGCGTTTTTTCTAAAAAACCATTTTCCCCCCTTTTTCATAATAAATAAAGATTTTCAATAAGAAGTAGAGAGGCAAAATTAAGTATTTTCAAGTCAACACACTAAAACCACACATTTAATTAAAGGTTCCCTCTCAGTAGAGAGGACGTGTGGGGTGCTAACACCTTCCCTGCGCGTAACCGACCCCCGAACCCTATTCTCTAGTTTCGCAAGACCAATCGCTTTCCAAAAAAGGTTTTCCTAATATTTTCCTTAATAAATATTGGTGGCGGCTTCATTGTCTTAGGAAAAGTTGTGAACGAGGAAGGTTCTCCCTCGGGGACTTTTTCGGGCGCAACAGCTGGCGACTCCACTGGGGACTAAAAAACATTTTTTCAAAAGTGGGTCAAGCCTAATTAATTAAGTGTGTGGTTTGTGTGATTGATTTGAACATCTTGCTTTGCCTCTATTCTTCTTCTTTTTCATAAGCATGTTGCTTCCATATGCATTCTTCTTCTATGTTTGCTTTTGTTTAAAATAATAGATAGTTACTTCTTTGCTTAAATGCTTAGTTCCCTCATGTGAGATAAAAAAAATATAAGAGATGATGGAAGAAAGTGCGACCCACAAAAAAATGAGATAGAATAATTATAAGTTTTCAAATAAGCCCTCAAAAAAGTAAAAAGTTAAATAGGCAATTTGGTAATTTCACCGATAGTTTATTTAGCTAGTTGATTGATATATAGCTAGTTGATTTGAGAACATTGTATTGTATAGTATAGTTTTTTTTATCTTTTTTCAATCTATTTTGATACTTATCATAAAAAAAAATCTATTTTGATACTTGTTGTTCAGTTTAAATTATATTTAAAATAAAAGTATAACTTTGGATTTGGTTTTTAAGATGCTTTTTGTGCTAATACTAATTTACCTTTTTAAAATAATTTGAGGTTATTTTTTTTTACACTGTACTTCCTTTTTAAAATCTCATTCGGTATAAAATATAAGAGAGCAAATAAGGAAATGATAATTGTTGTATGTGCAATTAATTTAATCAAATTTTAAATTATTGACTTGTCATTAAAGTATTGTCAAAATAAAAAAAACAAGATTTCAAATAAAATGGTAATTAACCAACAAATTGTATCCAACAATCAATTTAATCAAATTTTAAAATATTGACTTATCATAAAAGTATTATCATTTGTTTCAAAAAAAATAAAAGTATTATCAAAATAAAAAACAAAGTTTCAAATAAATTGTAATTAACCAACGATTTATGCATGTATTTGAAGGATTTGTAAAAAAACAAATTTTACATACATTTCCATTCATATTTTTTTTAGATAAGCAAAAAATTCATTGAAAGGAACAGAAGGGGTGCCCAACCCTTACAATGGAGATATAGGAAAGGGGGAGGGCCTCCTTAAAACCTCTCTGAGCCAAAACCCAATGGGAAAAAGACCCAGGAAGGAAAAAGAGTACCTCGTACAACCTGCACCACAGTGGGAAAACAACAACCTAGCCCACTGTTTCTCTCCCTACTAGATTACAGATTGTTAAGGAATGTAAGTGAGTTAGACCACCATAGAGATGCAGACAAAGATGAATTACATTTCCATTCATATGCTTTCGACATTTTCATTTTTTTTTACTAGAAGAATATTCATTCAAACTGATAGATTACATCGATAATAATACAAATTCAGCATTGCTAATAACATAAATAATGTATCTACGAATAAACTCACAACACCAAAGTCAATAGCATAATACAACAAAACGCCTACAAATGTGACAAAATAAATTCACCGGAGCATCCATGCCTGCAGATTTGTAACCTTGAGGCCTTAGTCATTGGTTGAATCTGTAATTGATCGAAGTTGATTTGTCGATCTGAACCAAACGAACACCGCAACAAGACAGGAAATCAAAAACACCGCACCAAGACGAGAACAACAATAACGCCGCACTCAGACGACGAAATCAAGAAAAAATATGAAATAAAAGTTAGATCCATTTGGTAACCACTTATTTAAATAAAAAAAAAAGACAAGAAAGACAATCTAAAGGGATGATTCCAGGTAAAAAACCGACCTAAAACCACCTCTTCTAGTGGGTGAGCAAGGAGGAAGAGAAGAATTAAGCAAAACCAGAGCAAGATGAAGAACAAGAAAATAAGAGAATAGGAGAAGAATAAAACTATTGTATTGTACTCTTCAAGATGCTTAACAAATACAAGTGTTGGTAAGAGGCAATCTTATCAATGTGATAAGCTATCATATTATAGCAAATTTTTCCAAATGGAACTAAAGAAATGTACATCACGGTGCTAGAATCAAGGAAAATCTAGTGGTGCTCAGAGCTCCATGAGAGGCGAAATGGTGGACACCTACAAGGCACTCTAATGCTAAAGTTAGGGAATACTCAAAGGGAATCATATGAGAGGGAATGAATTTGTGTTTTTCTGTATACATTTGCTATAAACATGCCGCAAGTTTGTGTTTTTCTACTACTAGTTCTAACACCCGTGCTCTGCACGGGCTTGCCCTTTTTAAATTCTCTTATCTCTTAAAAAACGGGAATACTATTATTATTATATTATTTTTTTAACCAAATTTATTATTTATTATTAATGATTATTATTGTTATATTATATATGATGTCTACAACTATCAGAATGGTATTATTATATTCCACAGGGTGCAAATAGTAACTTTTTTGGCCCGAAAGGACATATGGATATACAGAATCCGAATGTGACCGATGTTCTGCACAAAAGGACCAAATCACATGATCTCCCTCATTTTCGTTTGGTAACTTAGGGAATATAATGATGATTAAAAATTATTACACTGTATAGTAGGTTACTCACTCTAGTTAGTTGTCTTAACTATAGTTAGTTTAGATATTGAGATATTGTAACTTAATTACTGTTCAGTTAGATAATTAGTTATGATTCTGTTTCAATAGTTAGACTTTCAGTTGCATCTTCACTGCAACCTATCTGATGTATATAAGAAAAACTCTGTACAATTATCAGATCAGTTCAATAAAAAGAAGTGTTCCATTTCCACATTATGTGAACTCCAATATGGTATCCGTGAATAAAAATTAAATTAAAATTACCAATTAAATAAGAAGATTATAAAAAAATGAACATTAACAACGCAATTGGAATTGCACATCCATAGTTAATAATAAAAAAAAAGTCTAAAGAATTTTAATAACATAATCCATATTTATCAAGTGTAAATATAAAAACTTAACCCATAATTAGAAAGAAAAGAAGACACACACAATTAGAAGGTGAAACACTTGAGTATCATGAAGAGTTAGATGAAAACCACCAATAAAATAGAAACAGCTATATAGAGTTGAAAGAAGATGATAGGGTTTATGGTAAATGTGGGTGAAGTTCCCGTGGGAGTAAATGTTGCAACGCGGTACTTGAATAAAAATATAAACACTAATTTAAGTATGTTTCTAAGACACATTGGTGCGAAATGACAAAATAAAAAGACATTACAAATAGAAAGTAAAACACGTGGATATCATGTAGAATTAGATGAAAAACCACCGATAAAATAGAAGCACATATACAAAGTTGAAAGAATATGATGATGAGTTCTATTGTAAATAAGACTAAAGTTCCCGTGGGAGTAAGTATGTATGACATATTATATATTGCAAGACAAAAAAACAACTTTCAGTAATGATGGATGCAACTAAACACGAAGAGATGAGTTTCTGAACCATAAAGTATAACAAAACACTCTCCTTACCATTTAACTTTACATATTTTGTCATCATATTAAAAAAATTCACTTAACCATTGGACACGGGGGGTCGACCCAGTGCTCCCGAGTTCTATTCCCACAGTGGACAAGCTCAGTGTTGAACAGTGCAAAATTTGCTCCTAAGCACGTAAGATATTAGTCTTTCCTTGAAAGCGCCAGGACAGTCCGTTAGTAGCCAACAATAGTTCAACCTAAAAAAAGACTATATTTTACACAAACCATATTTAGTTGTCCCTGTGCATCGCACGGGTATAAGGGCTAGTAACTGTGAATAAAAATTAAATTATAACTATAAATTAAATAAGAATATTATAAAATTAAAAAGGAACATTAACAAAGACATTTAAATTGAACATCCTCCATAGATAATAAGAAGAAAACGTCTAAAGAATTTTAATAACATAATCAACATTCATCAAATGTAAATATAACTACTTAACCCATAATTAGAAAGAAAAGAAGACATCACAATTAAAAAATGAAACACGTGGGTATCGTGCAGGGTTGAATGAAAACCACCAATAAAATAGAAGTACCTATAGAAAGTTGAAAGAATATGATTGAGGGGACCTATTGTAAATGTGGCTCAAGTTTCCGTGAATAAAAATTAAGTTATAATTATAAATTAAATAAAAAGATTATAAAATAAAAAAGAAACATTATTAAAGACATTGAAATTGAACATCCATAGGTAATAAGAAGAAAAACAGTGTAAAGAATCTTAATAACATAATCCATATGCAATAAATCCGAATATAAAAACTTAACCTTTAATTAGAAAGAAAAGAAGACAACACAAATAGAAAGTGAGACACATGAGTTTCATGGAGGGCTGGATGAATACCAAACAATAAAATAGAAACAGCTATACAAAAATATAATTAGAATGAAAAGAATACAACACAATTAGAAAGCGAAACACGTGAGTATCGTGTAGGGTTGGATGAAAACCACCAATAAAATAGATGCAACTATATAAACTTGAAAGAAGATGGTGGGGGTTATACTGTAAATGTGGCTGAAGTTCCCTGAAGAGTAAATGCTGCAAGTTTCCGCAATAGTAAATGTTGTAATGCGGTTCTCGAATATAAAGGAAATATAAAAATATAAACAAAAATTTAAGTATGCTTCTAATACTCGTTGGTGCGAAGTTTTCAAAATAAAGAAGAAAACACAAATATAAAGTGAAACACGTGGGCATCATGAATGGTTAAATTATAACTATAAATTAAATAAGAATATTATAAAATTAAAAATAAACTTTTAACAAAAACATTGTAATTGAACATCCACAGATAATAAAAAGAAAAAGTCTAGAAAACTTTAATAACATTATCTATATTCGTCAAATGTAAGTATAAAACCTTAACTCATAAGTAAAGAGAAAAGAAGACAGGACAATTAGAAAGCTAAATACGTATGTAGGTATCATATAGAATTTGATTTAAAACTAAACACCAATTTAAGTATACTTCTAATTCTCGTTGGTGCGAAATTATCAAAATAAAGAAGAAAACACAAATAGAAAGTGAAACACGTGGGAATCATGCAGGGTTTGATGAAAACCACCAATAAAATAGAAGCAACTATACACAAATAGAAAGTGAAACACGTGGGAATCGCACTTTACGTATTTTATAACGAAATTATTTTTTTCTTCACCAATGCGACTATTGAGGAACGAACTACATGTATTTGAACATTTAAATTTTTTTCTAATCACTAAAATACCTCAAAATACACCACTTACAATATAAAAAGCTAAAAAGAAACTAAGAAATGAAACAGTTTCAGTGAGAGAAAAACAAAGAAATTGTGGAAGAGAGTGACTTCGATCACATCCTACATGTCTATATATATATATATATATACGGAGAGTAGGTATACTGGAAAGGGGGGAGTCATGATGAAGACAAGTAATCATAGCAAAACAGTCTGACATAAATTTAAGATGATATTGGAAACTTGAATTGTTATTATAAAATAAAATAAAATAAATTAAAGACACTACACACACCTTTCAAATTGCTAAAGTAAAATATTGACAATTAATTTGAATAAAAAATGGGAAATAGATGGATGGGGCTACCGCACGTCTGGTAAGAGGCAATTTTAGAGTACAGGCAGAAGTACCGACTCAATTTTTAACTGCAGGACCATATTGCATTTAGATGTACCGACTCGATTTTTAACTGCAGGACCATATTGCATTTAGATATATGATGCTTTATGCATGTATTTGAAGGATTTTTTCTTCCGACAAATGAAGGACTCGTTAATTATATGAATGAGTTCTTTATTTATAACAAAAGGATAACTTTGATTTTAGTTTTTTTGAGTAATTTTCGTGGTAATACTAATGTATTTTTTTATTAATTTAATTTGAGGATATGGTTTTATTATTGTTTTTGTATTTTTATTTATTTATTTTGACACTCCATTCTCAGTTCAAATTCAATTTAAAATGAAAGGATACTTTTTTTTTTGGTTCGGACCATCGCTAGCTACCCACGGAGTGTCCCAACGCAATCAATGAAAGACTAATCTTTGCTCTTGTTTGGGATCAAATTTCGCACTGGCCAACACCGAGTTTGTCCACAGGAATCGAACCCGGGAGTATCAGGTCGACCCCGTGTCCTAAGGTAGATTAAACCACTAATGAAAGGATAATTTTGAGATTGGTTATTAGGATAACTTTTGTGCAAATACTAATTTATATTTTTGAAATAATGTAAGATATTGGATTTTATATTAAAATTTCTTTTTAAAATCACCAGATAAAGAGGCAATAAATTTGATTTGCGAAATCAACTTTAATTGAATTTTAAAATTTTCACTTAATACAAAGTATTTTGAAAATCAAATAAAGTCAAACATTTAAATAAAATGATAATGAGGATATAGAGAGATAGAGAATGGATGAGATCGGTTAGTAGGATACTTTTGGAATTTTGAGTGGTGGAGAAATTAAATGAGGTATGAGGGATGCAGCATTAATATTACCATTTATTTCCAATGCGAACACAAGATCCTGAATTGAGCATCCCATTTAGGGTATTGCTTTTCCCACACCCCCTCCTACTCGAAACACACCTCATAAGGGTGTGAAAAGACCAAAAGGCCAGGCCAAACCTCTTTTTTTTCACGAATTTTCACCTGTTCGAACACGGGCATTCGAACAGGTTCGAATGACATCGTTCGAGTGTGTTAAATTTTGACTTCACACCCTTTTGGGAGTTTTTCACCTGTTCGCATGACCTCGTTCGAACACATTCGAACGACATCGTTCGAGTGTGTTAAATTTTGACTTCACACCCTTTTGGGCGTTTTTAAACTGTTCGCATGAGGTCATGCGAACCTGTTCGAACAGTCATAAAACACGTCCTCGCAGCGTCTCACGCGAGGTTATTTTTGGAATAAAATTTGTTAAGGGGTGTGAAAGAGTAGGAGGGGGTGTGGGAAAAGCAGAACCCCCCATTTATTCCATGGGCCACCTAAAGATGATGGGCCCAGACCCGGGTCTTGCCCGTCAGTTAAAGAGAGAGAAAGCCACATCATACGACCCAAAAAAAAAACCACAGCATAGGTGTTGTTGCATTGCTGGCACAGTGTAGTGTAGGGTTTAATAGCGGCCGCTTTCCATTACTTCTCTCTTTCAGGAACCAGCCGCCAAACCCTCAGCTTGTCTTCTCTTCTAATGCTCTGCTTCTCATCGTTTCCACTTTCCACTATCTATTCTCAAATCGAAGGTTCTTTTTGACTTCACAAATGGCGGAGTGTTTACAAACTGAAATGGAAAAGCCGAATCAGACAGATACCTTGCCTAGAAAAATCGATTTCGTCCCTGTCAGGAAACCCTTCAAGGGCTTTTCCAATGATTTTCACATCGAAACCTTAAACCCTACCACCACCGAACCTCGACAACATGGTTCAGGTACCTCGCTCGCAGTTTCCAAGAAACACGACGTTACCGAATTCTCTGAGTATGGCTTGGATCCGGACCTCAGCTTCGGGATGACCGTTCGGAGAATAGTGAGTTTTCCTTTTCATTTCTCAAAGTTGGTCTGTGGTTGTAGTGCCGTTTGATAATTTGAGATGCTAATTAGTTTGTGCTTGATTAAGTAGATGCAAATTAGTTCTTTAAGGTTGCCGACTTTGTTTTTGTGTTTGATTGTGTAGAAGAAGCAGTTCAGCTTCTTGTTCATTATATTGATAATCACTTTTCTTAATTCCAGAAGTTCCTTCGCCATCATTTCCTCTACTGTTACTCCCATCACATACTCAAACTTGGCAATCTAAAAACTAAGACCTTTCTTTCAATACATCGTGGTGACATAGTTAACTAAGCTTGTAAGCTTTAATTTGGTGCATGGACCGACACTTTTGACGTGGGGATTGTACCTTCCATTTCTAAGCTTCGTTTGAAAATTTGAGATTCAAAATAGTCCGCCCTTGATTAAAAATACTTGATTCTTTGTTTTGTATATCACTCTTGTTGTGTTGCGTTCTACCGTTGAGGTTTCCTTACAGGCTTTACTCTAAAATTTGATATTATTGTTTTCTTGAATTTGAGTAAATTGTTTTCATTTTGGAGTTTGTAGATTTTTCTTCTATTTTTCCCCAGTTAGCATAGTTTAGAATATTCTTGTGAAGTAATATATTTTTTTGTCCACATAAGTCTACTTATATTATTAACGGCTATAGTGGTTATAGTGGTGTTATAGCATAGCAGATTCTGAACAAACTGCTATTACTCGTGATCAGCGATATGCCAATCGGTACATACTACATACTATTAACGCCTATAGTGGTGCTATAGCATGGTGGAATTTGAGCAAATTGCTATTTTTCGCAATTCGTGATTGTCAATATTGATTATATTAATTCTTCAATTTTTGATTCAGTTTTATATTGCAAATTTTGTTCCATTTTTTAATTACTTTATTGTTTTTAAATGCTATCATGGGTAACTTGTACAGGACATCCACCAACACCCCCCTCCAAGAAGAATTTATTTCTTTGGTCGAAGGCTTTTGCATTTTATGGTTTGGGATTTATTGTTTATGGGATCAGTTAAGGAAAACAATGTTATTTGTCATTTTCAGGGAGCTGGACTGCGTAATCTTGGAAATACTTGTTATCTTAATTCAGTACTGCAGTGCTTGACGTATACTGAGCCTTTAGCTGCATATCTGCAAAGTGGCAAGCATAAATCTTCATGTGAGCTACTCTCTGCATTTTCAATTTTTCACCATCCACTTTTGTCACACTTGTTAGATCATGTTAATGGGATACTTTGTTAATTATTCACTGTTGCTTTATGTACTTATGTGTCTCCACAATTGAAGCTAAACACAGTTATGATCTCATGATTTCTGGTTGTAATTGGCAATGATTTGTATGGAAATATAAAGGAATTTATCGTCATATTGAATTTTGATTACATTTTTCAATCTTTATATAGGTCGCATTGCTGGATTTTGTGCTCTATGTGCGATACAAAATCATGTGAGTCGCGCACTGCAATCAACTGGGAGAATATTATCCCCCGAGTCCTTGGTTGGAAATCTACGGTGTATCCTTTTGTTTTGTGTTTGAGTTGTTAATGAGTAATTAAGGTTCTCTTGTTTTTTTACTTGTTTTAGAAACTTGATAAGCCTTAGGCCATATTTCTGAAATATTCTGCTTGATTTTGTCCCCTTCCCCCCTTTTTTTGTTAAAGAGTACTGGCCTTTTTTATTATTTAAAAGATTTGTACTTCCTCACATAAGATCAGGCATATCACGTAATTTTCGATATATGAGGCAGGAGGATGCACATGAGTATATGGTGAACTTACTCGAGTCAATGCACAAATGCTGCCTGCCTTCTGGAGTACCTAGTGAATCACCTGGTGCTTATGAGAAAAGTTTGGTTCATAAGATCTTTGGTGGTCGTCTCCGAAGTCAGGTACTTGCCAGTGTTGTGAATGTTCTGCCATGGCAGTGCCATGGTGTTTTGGCTTTGGAGATTCTGTGCTAGCCTACACAGGCCACAATGCCTAATCTATCCGCCATAGGCTGCAAACGCCATGTTTACATGCCATATTTTTGGCTGGCTGCCATAATCTGCCATTGATAACATTGGTGCTTGCTTTTTGATTCAATGTGATTTTTAAGAGAGATATCATTGCTAATCAAGGTTTGAGTATGGTTCTGTTGATATCTAACACAACCTGGCAATCTCTATTGAGCAAGATGGCATGTTTTTACTTCAATGGGTAACATTTTGATTTTTTTGGTTTTTTTTTCCAGGTGAAATGCCAGCAGTGTTTGAATGGCTCTAGCAAGTTTGATCCATTCTTAGATTTAAGTCTGGAAATATTCAAGGCAGACTCATTGCAAAAAGCACTAACAAATTTCACAGCTGCAGAATTGTTGGATGGAGGGGAAAAGCAATACCAGTGTCAACGATGCAAGCAGAAAGTTAGGGCTTACAAACAGCTAACAATTCATAAGGCACCTTATGTACTAACAATTCACCTAAAACGGTTCCATGCGCATGACACTTCACAAAAGATTAAAAAGAAGGTTCATTTTGGCTGTGCATTGGACTTAAAACCTTTTGTCAGCGGCTCATATGTAAGCTATGTCTTTTTTAATCTAATAAATTATCTGTGTTTCCGTACTTATAGCTTAGGTGCTTTGTACTTTTCTTGCAAAATTTTGTTAGATAAAACACAAACATCATGTCTGTAATATTTGATTTGTGAAGAAAGTACTGTGATTAACTGATCAACCGAACAGTCTCCATCTATTTTGCAGTTGTTGTGTCAAAATATTTGCATTGTGTTAGTTTTCTGACCATAATTGTGTCAGTAACTTATAATATGGTTATGGAATCCTTTTTAATCTCTAGTTTCTTCCGTTTAGCAGGATGGAGACGTAAAGTACTCTCTATATGGTGTTTTGGTTCATTCTGGTTCAAACACTCGTAATGGCCACTATTTCTGCTATGTTCGCACTGCAAATAACATGTGGTATACCTTGAATGACAACGAGGTACTGAGAATATGCTTTTCTCTTTCAAGTGTTATGGTTTTTGTAATTTTTAGAATTTATTTATTAAGTATTAGTAACCTGAGAAAAAGCATTCAGTGTCTCTGCAAGGGGTCAGTGCCAATAATAGAAGAAAATTTTATCATGCAGAATAAGTCTCTTTTCTTGAAATTTACCACCTAAGAATTTGACATTATTGTTTCTTCAATGTTCTTTTGATGAGAAAACAAGAAAACAGCCGCTTTCATTTGCTGTTCTCTTAAAAGTGGAGATACCTCAAAAGTCCAAATACTTGTCTGAGTATGGCTGTTTTTTTATGTCAAAAATGGATAATTACACCTGCATTAATCCACAAAATTATGATGAAATATATATATATATATATATGTGTGTCATGCATGCCCCTACATAACCCGTGAATTATTGTATTGCCGAGTGCTCTGTGGAGGAATCCTTTCGTAAAGCAACACTAGTGTGCTCTATTTTTGCTCTCACATCTCTATTTTTGCTCTCACATTAAAGCATGTATCCTTTTAACTCAATTTGTACCGTTGCAACAGGTAAGTCATGTCAGTGAACGAGAAGTTTTAAATCAGCAAGCTTACATGTTGTTTTATGTTCGGGATAGAAAAAGTACTGCCCCAAAGAAGCTTGTTAATGTTGCTAAGGAGGAGAATATGAAGGCTAATGTAAATGGAAATATAGGTTCTTCTACTTCAAACAATCTATTGAAAGAAGATCCAGATGGCCATTCAAAAACTAAATTTTGCGGCAAATCTTCGACCGCTGAAATTCAAAAAATTGTGTCAAATACCGATCCATCAAGGGTTTCATGTACGAAGGATGATCCAGATCAGCAAAAAAATAGTGTCGTATCAGCAGAAAGCTTGATGCAAAGTAAAAAGCTTGTATCTGAACTTCCTTCCAAGGCACATACACAGGAGGACTCATCCGTAGGGTTCTCCGTTGCTAAACCAGAACTTGAAGGCCTGTCATCCTTAGATCACTCTGGCAAAGACAATATTTCTCCAGCTGAAGATTTAATCATAGATTTGTCAAAGAGCACTATCCCTATAACTCCACTAATTCAACCTAATCTTATTCATAAGGTTTCTACATTATCACTTCTGCCCACATCATTTGGCCTTTTTGTTTAGATTTTACTGACCCTACCTTATTTTAGGTTGGAACTTCTGCAACTAGTTTGGTGGATGAGAAAACATGCACTGGAAAAGTGAGAAAATCACAAAAGAAGTTTCTGAAGTACCCGGCTCCAGGCATGCAACTTCGATCAAACCCCCTTTTCCTAGGGTACATAGGCCCGCGGAAGAAGAAGAATTGCAAAAGAAGTAAACACCGCTTGTTGGATTTGAAGAATCCTAATAAAGAAAAGTTGGAAAAACACAATATCTCGTCAGATATGGGGCCATCTACATCTGGAAAAGTGAGTGTAGTTTCCTCTTTGACAAGCTTTTCTGAAAGTAAAGCATCTGAGGCTGGTTATGGACCTGGTGCTAATATTAAATCTAATGACGAATCTCTGATGGAAGATAATGCTGAAGGAGAATTTAGTAAGAGAATTGATCAGAACAGTGCAGTGCTTGCATCAGCTAGTCAAGTAGAAAATAAATCCCGATGTTCCGTAGTAAATGAATTTGAATCTGGGCAAGCTTATAATCTACAAGATGATAAAAGAGATCAAAAGCATAATAGTCTGGAGGAGACAGTTGGTATGTTTTTATTATTATTTCCCTTCAGTATTTGTTTAGCACAATACATAGAGTTTGTGCTCCACATCCTTGTAGTTTTATTTTTAGGCTGTGCAATGTGGAGTTGCATAATTTTTGATATGCTGCTTTTAGGCTTTCGCTGCAATACATGATTACATTACATGTTTTATATGGTCAAGTAAATACGTATATCTGCTTGCACATTTATCAGCGGCTTTAAGTATTTCACTGAAGTTGACCTGAAAGTATTAGCATCCTTATTTTGTCGAGTTCTACTGCAAGCTTCATTATTGTTTAATTTAATTCAAATGTGAAATGCCGCCCTTGTTCAGTTGGAGAATTAAGAGGAGCCTGGTATGGTAATGAACTATTAGGGGTAGGATTATTGAATTATTTTCAGCTGGAAATCTTCTTACTCATCATTGTGGGGGAATGATGACATTGCTATGGTGGTCACGGTGGTGCTAGTTTCCTATACATTGTGTCTTGACACCTTTATGCTTTGTTATATAACATAATATCTAATATCTATGTTCTTTTTGAGTGCAGTTGCACGTTGGGATGATATAGAATTGCCTCCTTCTCAGTCTTTGGAGCTAAAGAATGAGAAGATTGTCAGCATTGGATATGTTGGGGATGAATGGTGAGCACAAACTTATAATATTGCTCTTTCCTTTCTCGTATATTACTTTTAAGTAATTGGGACTGATTTAGTTTGTGGCTTCATGTGTTGTGATTTACTGCTTGAAGAAACATTGCTGTGGTATGGAAGTGGTTTTTTCCGTGAGAAATGTGGTTAATGGATAGTGATTACTCTACGTTTGTTTGTGCCTAAACAATATTTTCTTCTACTTAACTGATTTTTATGCTAGATAGTCAAAGCTTAAAAATGTATTTAGGCTAATTTTATGTCCAAATATTATAGAATGAGTGTCTTTATGTGGAATGTTGCCTGGTAGACTCACTTATTAATCAAGTCCTTTAGGCAATGATTCATACCGTGGGTTCTCAAATGAATAAGAAATTTGTTATAGTGTATCGGGGCAGGTTTTTGTCCAGATACGTGAATAAATTATGCTCTTCATGTAGTTACGCTATACCAACCATTAGAGCTGCTAATGACAATGTATAAATATTTGGTGTGGAAAGGCTTGTGTTTTGTCGTCACTGTGTTAGTAGACTATTTATAAGTACCTTGGCATATTTATGAATTTGTATCTTGCCACCTAAAATTTAATAGGGATGAAGAATATGATACGGGGAAGAGGAAGAAGATAAGGGGCTTGAAGCAAAGCTTTGATGGGCCAAACCTTTTTCAACAAATTGCCACAGAGAAATCTAATTTCAAAAGGGCAAGGTTGGACCAATCTAACTCCACCGAGAAATCTAAGTTCAAAAGGGCAAGGATGGACCACTCAGGGAACCCGCCATTTAGGATATGAGTTGCCATCTGTCATTTGCGGGCTTCTTGCGGCAATTATTTATGTCAAATGCTGAAAATATAGTGAAGAGAGCATCTATCTTATTCTTTTTCCAGGACAAATTCTGTTTGCTGGATCATATTGTCTTTGGGACAGTGCTGCAGAGTGTTGGGTTTCCAGTAGGACATGTCTCATTTCAGACAACTATTATCACCATGTTCATGAAGTGAAAAATGAAACCCTTTGTATTTCTGTTGTAGCTGCGTGTCGCAACTCAAATTTTGTTCATGAGTTTTGTTTGTTGTTACCTATGCTAAATGTTACTGTAACTTGGACTAAGTTTTATCAGCCATATGGTTCGAGTTTTTATTAGGTGTGAAAAAGATGTTAAAATCTGTGTATGATTAAGACAATAAAATGTCAAGAAATCTACAATTTATTTATTTCCAAGCGTTTATTAGATTGATCTGATTGTACTGCATAAAAGGATGTATGCCTTGTATTGCTAGGGAAATGGAAGGACTGAAGAAGCTGAGAAAGGGTTTTATTATATTGTTAAATTTGCAGCTATTAAAAGATTTTGGCATTTTTGCCATTTGATTTCTCTTGTTTTAGCTATGTTTGATTTTAGTCTCTAATAATGTTCGTAGACTTGGTGGTACTATTACATAATATGAGGAGCCTCTGCTTCATATGTTCCATGGTTGCTCCTCCAACAAACAGACCCTCCGCTTCAATCGGTTTGGGTGTGAATATAATCTACATTCAAACTCTGCCTTCTTACATAAGATTACAACCCATCCCTTGGTGTTAGGTGTGAATTGTCTCAAAACATTATAGTTATAATTTTTTGTGAGTGTAAAATTATTTTTATTTCTATTAGTGTAAAAGTATTTTATGCAAACATCTAATAGGATGTTGTCACTATTAAATGAATTTAGAAACACATGACTTATCATGCTATGCAGAGACCCGTGCATGTTAAGAGGATTGTGGACAATTTTTCTCACAAGATAAATCATTTTTACTTCGAAAAATATGTAAAATTTTGTTTTGCCCCAATAAAAAATAGGTTTTTCCTTATAAAATATATTTTTTTTAAATTAAATGTACAAATTCACAAGAGATCGGTAAAAAGAGAATGTGTTTGTACTGATTTTGCATTTCAGCATTGTAATTGGTAAAGTTTGGGTATTTTAGTGTTTTTTATCATGAAATTATGCATAGTAGAAGTTTATAATACTTTTTTTAAGAAATTAGCATAGACTGTTTTATTTGACTAAATATAGAATTATAGACAATATTTTTACCTCCATAGGCAAAATCTTTTGTATTTATCGCTAATACTACGTCACATAATTAAATATATGCATTTGTATCAAAAAATAATTAAATATATGCGTAAAGTATTTCAACACTATTAAATAAACTAATGCGGTGAACAAAACTGTTTTTACGAATTAAAAAAAAACTATTGACACCTCTCTTTCTCTCTAACTTCAAAGTAAAAGCACTCTTGATCAAGAGGGTGAGTTTGCGCCAATGAAGGTTCGCTTAGTTGGTAAGTATTTCTATTAACTCTTAAAGAATCTGGAGGCCTGCCCTGATCTTGATGAACTCCCAGAGTCCAACTCACTTATACTTTTTGTAAAAGAAAAAAAGAGTGGCGGGTTCGTGATGATGTATCTACAAAATACTCCACGGTCCCCACTAGTGTCGTTCTTATGTCTAAACTCATGAATTGGTCCCACTAGTGGCAAAAAAACGCATGTGACCCAATTTTTTTTACCAAAATAGAACACTTTTTAGATTAATTACCAAAGTAGAACACTTTTTTTTTTTCAGGCTAGAAGTCGTCCCTTGTGGTAGCGACTTCTACGCTTCAATTTTGCAATTTTTTTTGGTTTTACCATGCAGAATGTTAGTAGTAAATCCTAGTGGTGCATTTTGTAGTTGTTTGTAATGTCGACCTGATTGTTGTTAGCTAAGCCCAATAGTGGCTTCAGTAATCCAATTGTATAGAACAAGCCTTCTGTATATACTTGGCAATTAAGGCCATTGATCAATAACAAATTCATTTTCTTTCTGTTACATTTCCTCTTACACTTGGTACCAGAGCTCCGGCGACGGGGCCTCTGCAGATCGTGAAATCAAGATTTACGGTGATCATCTATGGCGGAGAAAGAGAACGGAAGCTATGTCCATGTAGCAATTCCCAAATTCGACGGTCATTACGACCACTGGGCAATGCTGATGGAAAACCTATTGCGATCAAAAGAATATTGGGACGTTGTTGAGCAAGGGATTCCAACGGAGGATACGACCATCGTGCAACAGAAAGCGTTGGCTGAAGCGAAATTGAAGGATCTCAAGGCTAAAAATTACCTGTTTCAAGCTCTAGATCGGAGTGTTCTAGAGACGATCTTGAAGATCGACACCGCAAAAGACATTTGGGAGTCATTGAAACAGAAGTATCAGGGTTCGTCAAAGGTGAAACAGGCTCTGTTGCAAGCGCTTAGATCGGAATTCGAAGCTTTACGCATGAAAGATGGCGAGACGGTGAGCGAGTATTTTTCAAGAACTCTCGCGATTGTCAACAAGATGAAGGCACACGGGGAGTCCATGACTGAAACAGTTGTAGTTGAGAAGATCATGAGATCGATGACTAATGAGTTCAACTACGTCGTGTGTTCAATCGAGTTATCATCCAATGTTGAGACCCTGTCAATCGACGCCTTACAGAGTAGTATCCTTGTGAACGAGGGAAGAATCAAGATTCAGAGAAATGATGAGCAAGCTCAGGCTCAAGCCCTAAATGTCACTGGTTCAGGGAAGAATGGTGCAAGAGGTCGAGGAAGAGGTGTTGCTGGAAGGGGACGAGCAGGGTCGAAGGACCACATTGAATGCTACAAGTGCCACAAGATGGGCCATTATCAGAGTGAGTGTCCTGATCTTGTGACAAAGGAAGCGAATTATGCTGGAAATGATGAAGAAGAAGAGGTATTTCTCATGTCCTATACTGATGAACCTAGTTCTTGCACTAATAAATCTATATCTAAAACTAGTGCTTACAAATATGTTGAGACATGCCAAGAACCAAGAAATGAAAGATGGTTTCTTGATTCTGGATGTTCCAACCATATGTGTAGTATCAAAGCATGGTTTTATGATTTAGATGAGACATTTAGAGAAACAGTTAAACTAGGAAATGACATGAAATTGAATGTGATGGGAAAAGGGAGCATTAGACTAAAGATTGAAGGTCGTGTATTGGTAATAACTGGAGTTTACTATGTGCCTGAAATAAGAAACAATCTACTTAGTGTTGGTCAGTTACAACAAAAGGGATTGAAGGTTACATTTGAAGATGACTTGTGTAGGGTATATCACAAAGAGAAAGGGCTTTTAATGACCTCCAAAATGGCTAGTAATAAGGTGTTTACTGTCTTAGGCTCAAATGTTGTTTCTGCTTGTATGCAAGTCACTAGTGAAGATTTGTCTAGTCTTTGGCATAGGAGATATGCTCACCTAAGTCATAATAGACTGAAGCTGTTGAGTGAGAAAAGGATGGTGAATGGTCTGCCTGAATTGAAAGAACCAGTGAAAACGTGTCCTGAGTGTTTGATAGGAGGGCAACACCGAGATAAAATGTCAAAGCAGAGTAAATGGAGAGCCTCAAGAAAGTTAGAATTGTTGCGTTCTGATCTATGTGGTCCCATCTCACCTGAATCAAATGGGGGGAAGAGGTATTTTATGTCTTTAATTGATGATTTTTCTAGAAAAGCTTGGGTATACCTCCTATCTGAGAAATCACTTGCCTTTGAGACATTTAAGAAATTCAAGAGTATGGTAGAAAAAGAATCAAACTGTGTAATTAGTTGTCTAAGGACTGACAGAGGAGGTGAGTTCAACTCACACGAATTCACTAATTTTTGTGAGGAGAATGGCATAAGGAGGCAACTCACAATTGCTTACGCACCCCAACAGAACGGGGTAGCTGAAAAAAAAAAAATAGGAGTGTTATGAATATGGTGAGAACCCTCATTAAGGATAGTAATCTACCAAAGGAGTTTTGGCCTGAAGCTGTGAAATGGGCCTTTTATGTGTTGAACAGGAGTCCTACACTGTCTCTTGAGGATATCACACCTGAAGAAGTGTGGAGTGGGGTGAAACCTTCAGTCAAACATTTCAAAATATTTGGGTGCATTGCCTATATGCATATACCAAGTGTTCAAAGAAAGAAACTTGATGACAGGAGCCTCAAGTGTATTTTTCTTGGAGTTAGTGAAGAATCCAAAGGCTACAGGTTGTATGATCCTACTACAAAGAAAATTATGGTAAGTAAGGATGTTCTATTTGATGAAGACATAGTATGGCAGTGGGACACTGATGCAAGAACAAAGAAGAATGCTGAGATCACTGACTCAGAAACAGCTGACATTGATGATGCAGTTCATGCTAGTGGTACTGGTGATGATACTGAGACTGTGGTAAATGAAGGTACTGATCCTGTACCAGCTCAGAATGGTGAGATACAGAACACTGACACTGATGAGGAAGAGCAGAATACTGGAAATGCTGATACTGACATTGGCAGAGTGTCTAGATCAGGGAGAGTTGTGAGGAAACCCTTATATCTGAATGATTTTATTACTGATAATGATGATAGTGATGATCTGCAAGAGGGAGAGAATAGTGCTTTGAGCCTTGCTGTACTTGAGAATCCTGCAGATCCCACTAACTATCAAGAAGCTGTAAAACATGTTGAGTGGAGGAAAGCTATGGACAATGAGCTAGCTTCCATAGAAAAGAATGATACTTGGAAGTTGGTTGAACTTCCTCAAGGAGGGAAAAAGATAGGTGTTAAGTGGGTTTATAAGACTAAACTCAATGAACAAGGAAAAATAAAGAAACACAAAGCTAGACTTGTAGCAAAGGGCTATGCTCAACAATATGGCATAGACTATTATGAGGTCTTTGCCCCAGTTGCCAGATGGGATACAATTCGGTGTATATTGGCTATTGCAGCTAGTGAAGGGTGGACTGTGTACCAATTGGATGTCAAAAGTGCTTTCCTTCATGGAGAGCTACTTGAGACAGTTTTTGTAGATCAACCAGAAGGGTATATGAAAAAAGGGGGAGAGAATAAAGTTTATCAGCTGAAAAAGGCTTTATATGGATTAAAGCAAGCCCCAAGGGCTTGGTACAGTAAGATTGATGCTTATTTTGAGAAGGAAGGGTTTGTGAAGTGCTCTCATGAGGCTACTCTATACACTAAGGGTGGAAACAAGCATGACATTCTCATTGTCAGCTTGTATGTTGATGATTTGCTGTTTACTAGTAACAATGGAGACTTGATAGCAAAATTTAAAGAGTCAATGAAGCTTCACTTTGACATGAGTGACTTGGGGAGAATGAAACATTTCCTTGGGGTGGAGGTCAATCAAAGCAATCAAGGAATTTTCATTACACAACAGAGATACATTCTGGAAGTGTTGAACAGATTTGGAATGGAGGAGTCCAAACCAGTGAGTAATCCTGTGATAACTGGCAGTAGACATGGAGTGACTTTAGATGAGCACAAGGTGAATGTGACCGGTTTTAAACAAATCATAGGTAGTTTAATGTACCTAAGTGCCACGAGACCAGACATAATGTATGCAGTGAATGTGATCAGCAGGTTTATGGATAAACCCACTGACAGTCACCTTGTTGCAGCCAAGAGGATCTTAAGATACCTAAAGGGAACTGCAGACCTTGGTATCCTGTATAAGGTGGGTGAAATGAAGGAATTGGTAGCCTATTGTGATAGTGATTATGTTGGGGATATAGAAGATAGGAAAAGTACCACTGGTTTTGTGTTTTTACTCAGTACTGGTGCTGTTTCCTGGTCCTCCAAGAAGCAGCCAATTGTGACTCTATCTACCACGGAGGCAGAATATGTAGCAGCTGCATACTGTGTTTGCCAAGGTGTATGGCTCAAGAGGATATTGAGTGAGCTTGGCTTGAAGTTAGGAGAGTGTTTGACAGTTTTCTGTGATAATAGCTCTGCTATTAAACTGTCAAAGAATCCGGTAATGCATGGTAGAAGTAAACACATTGACATCAGATATCACTTTCTAAGAAATCTGTGCAGAGGAGGAACTATTGAATTGAAGTATGTTAGCTCAGAAGATCAAGTGGCAGATCTCCTCACAAAGCCCCTGAAGAGTGAAAGCTTCCTCAAGTTAAGAAGAAGGCTTGGAATGTGCTTTCCCAAGTGAAGCCCTGCTATGCTGTTTCTGCAGAATGCTTCTGCAAATCTGTGACTGAGCAATGTTGTCCCTATTGTAACCCTGTTCTAGTTGTTGTATTTCTGCTCTTGTTAATTTTGCAGGCTGCTCTGCATATCTGTGATTGTTGTAACCCTGTTAAACTGAAAGTTTAAGACTTCGCAGTTTAAGGGAGAGATTGTTAGTAGTAAATCCTAGTGGTGCATTTTGTAGTTGTTTGTAATGTGGGCCTGATTGTTGTTAGCTAAGCCCATTAGTGGCTTCAGTAATCCAATTGTATAGAACAAGCCTTCTGTATATACTTGGCAATTAAGGACATTGATCAATAAGAAGTCGCCCATGTGGGAGAGACTTCTGAACTGTGTTTTTTTATTTTTTATTTTCTTTTATATTAATATATATAAACCTAATTAAATTCTAAAATTAATTTTGTTATTTCTAAAATAATTAGATAATTAATGATTAAAAAATAATTTACACTATATAGAAATATGGAAATAACTGTATATTTCCATAACCGTCGCGAACGTAACCGTAACCGTAATCGGCGTGCAGCACCAACTCAACGGGCGACCCAAATTCCCCAAAGCTTTCAAGAAACCCAACAAGATATGCCTCACCGCCACTCTATCTCCTACACGCCAACATGTCAGGATTATGAACCACTCAATCAGTCAGCGGAACATACGCCAGTTCCGCATGGTGGTGGTCGGCGAAAAATTAAGAGAAAAATTAACGTTGAAAATGATGGCAAGTTCCAGATGGTGGTGGTCGGCGAACACGCCGTGGACGCTGCTGTGCTGGTTGAATGGTCATAGTCCCGACATGTTGGCGTGTAGGAGATAGAGTGGCAGTGAGACGCATCTTGTTGGGTTTCTTGAAAGCTTTGGGGAATTTGGGTCACCCCCATTGAGTTGGTGCCGCACGCCGGTTACGGTTACGTTCGCGACGATTATAGAAATATACAGTTATTTCCATATTTCTATATAGCGTAAATTATTATTATTATTATTATTATTATTATTATTATTATTATTGACAATACGTAAATTATTTTCTTTACCATTAATTATCTAATTATTTTAGAAATAACAAAATTAATTTTAGAATTTAATTAGGTTTATATATGTATATAAAGAAATTGAAAAATAAAAAAACATAGTTGAGAAGTCTCTCCCACAGGGGGCGACTTCTGCACTGTAAAACCAAAAAAAATTGCAAAATTACAGTGTAGAAGTCGCTACCACAGGGAGCGACTTCTAGCCTGAAAAAAAAAGTGTTCTACTTTGATAATTAAAAAGAGTTCTATTTTGGTAAATTTTTTTTGGGTCACCTGCCTTTTTTTTGCCCCCACTAGTACGTACAGAAACACTTATTTGACGTGGTTTGAAGCATAAGTATGGTGGCATGATTAAGAAAATGGATATGATTCTTATATAGTGTCCGCTTAAGAATATTAGTGGCGATGCTATTGATTATTCATATTAATTTTGTCGTTCGATTTCATGTTACTCATGAAAGGGCTCCTCCTTAATCAATGCAAATCATTAGACCTTGACGCAGCACGCAGCTTCATTCTCATCCCCTCCCATCCTTGTGTGTCAAAAAAAAATAGTTTATAGCAAATGAATTTATTTTTGGTGTTTTATAGCAAATGAATGATAACTAAGTCCTACTCGGCTAAAAACTCAAGGGATTAGATTCTGCAGTTGCGCACAGAGGATACCCGGTTTATATCCAAAAAAGTGAATTGATAATTATAAAAATAAGCTAATAAACTTAGACTCTGTTGGGCGTGTCGCATCCGCTAGCAGATAGCGAATGAGATTAACATATTTGAATAGCGGGTGATGATTACATGTGATTAATAAGCACTAGAATTTAGCATTTTTCGGGTAGCGTTTCGGGTAGCACTGTCCGTTTATGTCATTTTATATTTATCAACTATTTTAACCGCTAGTTTTATCAAACACATAATTTGCTATTAGCTAGCTTATTCGCTAGTTCATTTGCTATCCGCTATCCGATATTTTTTACCAAACAGAGCCTTAATTTGAAGTGTATGATAGACATAACCCTAAAGCTTCTAAAGTCATGGTCGTAAGCCCTAAATTTAATCGTTAATCAAACACGACAAACAATCAAGAACCCTTATGAACTGACTTTATCTATATTTAGTCATTTTTTCACCAATTGCTTAAACTCAACGCTCTTTGAAGTAGTTGAGAAACTATTAATCAATGGACAAAGTTCCTCCCTTGACATAGTTGTTTAGGAAAAAGAAAATCATTGTTGAGAACTTTAGCCGATTACTTGAGTTGATTATCAAGTTCGTCAACAACTACGTTTATTCTTTTGCATTTTATTAGTTATTTTGACCAAATTTTCAATTTATAGGTCTATGTGGACCTAGAGTGTGTTTGGATGAGAAATTTAAAGAGATGGTGCTAAAATTTAGAGTGAGGTAATGACAAATCTATAATTTTACCGTGTCAATAGATATTAAACTCTCTCTCTATATATAGAATGAATCTAAAAAAACTCCAAGAAATCCCCTAGTAAAACAAGACAAGATTTCTACCCAATAGATTGAGGCTTCAAATCCCCTTTGACCACTAAAATTTTCATTATAAAAAAAACAAGAAAACACATTTCAATATTTATGAACCCAACTTGGAGGTTTCTGCGCATGCATCACAAAGAGGCCAACTTGCCATATGCAAACACTAAGTACTGTATTTCTTGTATATGAGGATTTGTCTTTGTAAAATAAAGGGAATGAATGAATCAGTTCAGCCTTCGAAAGTCTCGTGTGATAAGTGATAACATTTCTCCAATAAAGATCCAAATAAGTGGAGTCGTAGAAAAACAACGCAGTTAATGATGGACCACAAAAATGGGTAAAACAGACTATAACTTAAAACACAAATTTAACTCTAGTAAAAATAATGTACATTAGGCAAAACCAAGTAACAAAAATTAACATGCGATGAGCAATGTTGGTGGTCCTTTTGAATCGGTTCACGTGATAAGACAAATTGGAGGAAGGGCTCAAAAATCCAAAGTGAAATATGGATGATTGTTTACACTTTAGAGTACTCAAATCAATAATAGTCACATAGTAAAGGGTCCCACATGGTAGATTCTTTATTATTGCCATTGTCACTAGAATGGACCGCATTATGTAATTTGCAAACTAGCGTGCATAAATTAAGGAAGGAAAAAGACACTCTTGGGAAAATGGGGATAAAGGGAACTTTTTTCTATGTTGCAAAGTCTATAAGTTTACATTTTATTCTATCAAGAAACCTAGCTAATCCATTATTGAAAATGACCATCATCATACTTTTTTTTGTTTAAAAAAATTGGGACTTAGTGGGTTGGGAGACCATGATATTAGTAATTAGTAATACGGTTAAAATGTTGGTAACAACTTAAGAACTTTTCCTTGTGCCAACATCATTAAATGCAAGTGCCCGAAATTTTGATGCAAAATAAATGTTGAAGAAAGAGAAGGTGAAAAATTGAACACGTTGGTGAGTCCCCCCCCCCCCCCCCCGAATAAAGTTGACCAAAAAAAATGTCTGAAATTGATAGATTTAAATATAAGTACCTCTAATATCAAATAACTTATTCTTATTTAATTTAATGTTATTATTATAAAAATATCCTAAAATATGTTTTGTGGAGATTGACTCATACAATAGTACTCGGTAGTCGCAATCTTATACTCTTATTTTGTTTGTAGTTTAAGGTTTTGACACTCTTTAAGAAAACTAATTAATAGTTCAAATTCTATAAAAAAAAGTCTTTCATAATTTATCATTTAATCATGCATCTCTTTATTTAAATAAATGTAAGTCATTTATTATATGTATAAAATTTCTATAATAAAAAAATTATTAAATGCTAGAAAAACTTCGAGTAAAAATAAACTTCTATAATTTTGTCGAAAAAAAATAAATAAACTTCTATAATAAAAAATGGTATCCATGAAGAAATATTAAATGCTACAATCAAGATGAGACAAATTCATTTCACTAAAACAACAAAAAAATGTGACAAAAAGACTATACAGTAAAACCTCATATTAGTCCATAAACTATCACTCTCTTTAATTTTGTCCGTAAAAGATGAAAATATATTAAATTAAATAGTCCATAAATTATCACCGTCTATCAACTTAGTTCCAAGAATTTGCCGCTAGACACCAACTTGATGAAATGGGATAAACTTTAAAAACTATGTAATATGTTTTCATAGTTTATAAACTAAATAGAGATTTTTCATATAGAATAAATAACATTCTCATAGTTGTACTTAAAGTATCAAGGAGATTTGTATAAGAGCTATACAATTACTCAGTTTTATGGTACTGATACTCTCATTAAAACTATATAGGCTTATTACAGTTTTGGTCCCCCCTATTACGATCAACTCACGATTTTGGTCTCCAAAGTTTTAATTTGACGATTTTGATCCCCCTATTTTCCCAAATTGTAAAATCAAGGTCTCCCCTCTTAATTTGGTCAAAATTAAAACTGTATTTTGACTTTTATCCTACGTGGCAGTCCACGTAGGCGTACACTGTTCATCTTCCTCACCCCTCCCCCTGTTCCACTGTTCCTCACGCCGGCATTTGAGAGAGGAGGGAGAGCGACGGTGAGTGAGAGAGAGTTTGCGAAGAGGGAAGATTGGTTCACGGAGGGGGTGAGATGCGAAGAGAGAGAGGGAAAACGAGGGGGGGAGATGCGGAGAGAGAGAGAACGGCGAGGGGGAGGAGATGTGAAGAGAGAGAGGGAAAACGAGGGGGGGGGGAGATGCGAAGAGAGAGAGCGGTGAGGGGGGGGGGGAGATGCGAAGAGAGAGAGAGAACGGCGAGGGGGGGGGGGGGGGGAATGCGAAGAGAGAGAGAACGGCGAGGGGGGGAGATGCGAAGAGAGAGAGAGAACGGCGAGGGGGGGAGATGCGAAGAGAGAGAGAGGGGAGGGGAGGTCGCAGAACCAGAGGGGGGGAGGGGGTCGCAGAACCAGAGAGGGGGGAGGAGGGGGTTTACGGAGAGGGGGGGAGGTTCACGGAGGGGGGAGGGTCACGGAGGAGGGGGAGGGGTTCACGGATGGGGGTGGGGTTCACGGTGGGGGGAGAGGTTCAGGGAGGAACAGTGCCACGTAGGGGGAGGGGTTGAAGAGGAACAGTGCCACGTGGACTGCCACGTAGGATTGAAAGTCAAAGTCAATTTTAATTTTGACCAAACTAAGAGGGAGACCTTGATTTTACAAATTGGGAAAATAGGGAGATCAAAATCGTCAAATTAAAACTTTTGGGACCAAAATCGTGAGTTGATCATAATAAAGGGACCAAAACTGTAATTAAGCCACGACAGCAATTCAATTAAAAAAAAATATATGGCAATTACCTTATTTTTTTAAGTGAAAATCTAGACCTGTCACACTATATATAAGTTGTAACCTCTGTTGGAAGGTGGAAAAATTCGCATGGAGCCATTCTCTGAGACTGAGTTGTTTCCTTCCTAGTATAATAATTATAATTATTACATGAAGATTCAAAAGAGATGTTTCTTTTTCATTAGTTTTTGATTTTCTTTATTCCAACTACTCAAGTGGTGATAAACACAGTGACTCACTTCCTCCAATGAAAGAATCATTAAATTCACACACCAAACAAATCTTTAATATAATTTACCATCACCAACTGTCATCCTCACCGATATTTCATTCCCATTTATGATTCAACCTCTAAACCACATTCATCTTCATCTTCACCTTTTCCTTCATTCCACCACTGCATGTTCAAGTGGTAATAAAAAAAGAAAATTCAGTTTATATTTTTTCATAACAAAAAAAAAGTCCTTTCTACCACACAAGTAAAAGCATCATAGCTTTTCCACACCTTGAGTCTAAACCAAGACAACAACAACAGTAGTAATTGCTTCCTTCCTTGCTTGTTTCTTTATGTTCCCTTCTTTTTGTTGGATCCACAAATCCAGACAAGGATACTCACATTCTCTTGTTTTTTATAGTCCACAACCTTTGTGTTACATCAAGTTAATTTGTTTCTTTCTTATCTTATTAAACACACCACTTGTTTGATTTTTTGCTTATTTCAGTTCCTTCTTTTACTCTTTCAACTATGTACTTCCTTTTTTTTCATTCTATGCTATGTACTTTGCAGTAAAAACAATTGTCCCCCCGTGAGATTTTCTTTCCTTTTTTTCTCCTATCATCACTATTATCTTTTCAAGCTCATAATTACTGTGTATTGTATTGCTTCAAAAGCACTGGCTACAGTGGAGTTAAGAACAAAGAACAATCCATCATCTATGATATTTTGGTTTTATATTTTGAAGTTCTGAGATGGGTTTGGGAGTATTTGGATCTGTTCTGGTTCTAATACTCTTGTTCAAGCATTTAGCATCTCAGCAACCAAACACTGATGAGTTCTTTGTATCTGAGTTCTTGAAGAAGATGAGTTTAACTTTAACATCCTCTGAAGCCAACAATTTTTCTGCTTCTGTTTGTTCATGGCAAGGAGTTTTCTGTGATGTAAGTAAGGAACATGTTATTGGGTTAAAGCTTTCTGGTATTGGTCTCTCTGGTGATATTCCAGATACTACCATAGGAAAGCTAAGCAAACTTCAATCTTTGGATATTAGCTACAACAAAATCACTAGCTTGCCTTCAGATTTCTGGAGTTTGGCATCTCTCAAGAGCCTTAACTTTTCCTTTAACCAGATTTCTGGTTCATTAACTAACAACATTGGTAACTTTGGTTTACTTGAAAGCTTTGACTTGTCAAACAACAATTTCTCTGAGGAAATTCCTGAGGCTTTAAGCTCCCTTGTGAGTTTAAAAGTTCTTAAACTTGACCATAACAGGTTTGCGAGGAGTATACCTTCTGGAATTCTCAAGTGTCAAGCTTTAGTTTCTGTTGACTTGTCATCAAATCAGTTGACTGGAACACTTCCACATGGTTTTGGTACTTCATTTCCTAAGCTTAAGACTTTGAACCTTGCTGGGAATAGTATCTATGGTCATATTTCAGATTTTTCTGAATTGAAGTCTATTGTGAGTCTCAACATATCAGGCAATTTATTTCAAGGTTCTATCGTTGGTGTCTTTCAGGAAAAGTTAGAGGTTTTGGACCTTAGCAGAAACCAATTTCAAGGTCACATTTCTCAGGTACAATACACTTGGTCTAATTTAGTTTATCTTGATTTGTCAGATAATCAGCTTAGTGGAAAAATTTTCCAAAATTTCAATCATTCCTTCAAATTAAAGCACCTTAATCTTGCACACAATAGATTTACTAGACAGAAGTTTCCAAAGATTGAAATGCTGCATGGATTGGAATATCTAAACTTGTCCAAAACTAGTCTTGTTGGTCACATTCCTGATGAAATCTCACAACTGAGTAATTTGAATGCACTTGATCTTTCCATGAATCATCTTAATGGGAAAATTCCTTTCTTTGCGAATAAACACTTCAAAGTTCTTGACTTATCACACAACAATTTGAGTGGGGTAGTCCCCCCATCTGTCATAAAGAACCTTCCATTGATGGAAAAATACAACTTCTCTTATAATAACTTAACCTTCTGTGCTTCAGAAATCAAACCTGATATCCTAAAAACAGCGTTTTTCGGATCAGTTAACAGTTGTCCAATTGCTGCAAACCCGCGCCTTTTCAAAAGAAGAGACAATAGCCATAAGGGAATGAAGCTAGCCCTTATACTAACCTTCTCAATGATCTGCGCGCTTGCCGGACTTTTGTTCCTAGCATTTGGTTGCAGAAGGAAACAAAAAATGTGGGAAGTGAAGCAAAGTTCATACAGAGAAGAACAGAATATTTCAGGTCCATTTTCCTTCCAAACTGATTCAACAACTTGGGTTGCTGATGTCAAACAAGCAACATCGGTCCCCGTAGTAATCTTCGAGAAGCCTTTATTGAATATCACATTTGCAGACCTCTTATCTGCAACTTCGAATTTCGATAGAGGTACCCTTTTAGCTGAAGGGAAATTTGGACCTGTTTATAGAGGCTTTCTCCCTGGAGGTATTCATGTAGCAGTTAAAGTCTTAGTTGTTGGATCTACATTAACAGATGAAGAAGCTGCTAGAGAGCTTGAGTTTCTTGGTAGAATTAAGCATCCAAATCTAGTTCCATTAACTGGTTATTGTGTAGCCGGTGATCAAAGAATTGCTATATATGATTACATGGAAAATGGTAACTTGCAAAATTTGCTTTATGATTTGCCACTTGGAGTGCAAAGCACAGATGATTGGAGTACTGATACATGGGAAGAAGCTAACAATAGTGGTATTCAAAATGTTGGTTCTGAAGGACTATTAACAACTTGGAGATTTCGTCATAAAATCGCTCTTGGCACAGCGCGAGCATTGGCGTTTCTTCATCATGGATGTTCCCCTCCTATAATCCATAGAGCTGTTAAGGCTAGCAGTGTTTATTTGGACTATGACTTGGAGCCAAGATTATCTGATTTTGGGCTGGCTAAGATTTTTGGAAGTGGTTTGGATGAGGAGATTGCGCGTGGTTCGCCCGGTTATGTTCCACCAGAGTTTACTCAACCGGAATTTGACTCTCCGACACCGAAATCTGATGTGTATTGTTTTGGTGTTGTTCTGTTTGAGCTACTAACTGGAAAGAAGCCGGTTGGAGATGATTATGTTGATGATAAAGAAGCGACTTTGGTAAGTTGGGTGAGAGGACTTGTAAGGAAGAATCAAGGTTCAAGAGCTATTGATCCGAAAATTCGCGATACTGGATCGGATGAACAAATGGAGGAGGCTGTTAAGATTGGTTATCTGTGTACGGCTGACTCGCCTTATAAGCGACCAACCATGCAGCAGATAGTTGGTCTTCTTAAGGATATTGAACCTCCAACTAGTTAGCAAAGAATGGGAGTGGTTTTAATTTAATTTATCTCTATTTTTCGTTGTTGCATTTTCTACTTAAGAGCTTCACATGCAACCAAAACTTGATCTTTAATCTGACTTGCTAGTGCTACAGCATGTACTCTTTCATCCACTTTACTCAATTCAGTAAACTAAAGGGTGAGTAAACTTTCTCTAATACTCTTTTTATAGCTTGCATTTTTTCAGCCAGAAACTTCATTTGGATTTGGATTATTGCAGTCTGTGTTGGTTAATATATAATGGTTATCAGTATAATGAAGTGATCGGCATTTTTTCTAATCTAAATCTAAGAGCCGAACTTTTTTTGTTCCAGCTGACCTCAATGGCCGAACCTAAACAAATATTGGAAAGAAATAGTATAAACATATCTCAACTATCAGCTAAACTTTAAGGGGTGTTTGGTAGAAGAGAAAGAAGAAAGAGAGAATGAGGGAAGAGAGAAAAGAGAGTGATTTTCTATTGCTTGGTGTAGGAAAGAAATAGGATAGAGAGAAAATGTGGGTATCAACTTAGTACTATTTTACATTAAGGGTGTGTTTGATAGAAGAGAAAGAGGGAAGAGATAGGAAATTTCTATTATTTGTTTAATCTCTCTCTCTCTCTCTCTCTCCCCTATTTCTCTTTTCTTTCTCTTCTACTAAAGATACCCTAAAGGTGGGTCTATCCCCACTCCCATTGATGCTATCCACACTATTTATTGTATGAAATGACTAAACAACCTTGCCCTAGCTAATACACATGTATGAACTCAATTCACATACATTTAGAACTAATTATGAACTAATGTGAGCTCAATTCCCATAAACGTGTGAAAACTGAGTTCACATACACTGAGTAATAAGTTTGAACTTAGTTTACATATGTTTGTGTGAACCGAGTTCACATATGTTTGTGTGAACCGAGATCACATATGTTAACCGAGTTCACATACGTTCAGAACTAATTTCTGAACATACGTGAACTCAGCTTAAGCACATTTATGAGAATTGCGTTCACATATCGTGAACTCAATTCACACACGTTCAGAACTAGCTCTGAATGTCAATGTACTGAGTTTAGTTTGTGTGAAATCAATTTACTTATGCCGAGTAATATAAGTTTTGTACGTATGTAAAGTCAGTTCACAATTTTACACACGCTTGTGTAAAGTCCAGACATTCATATTCTGTGAATTCAGAACTCAATTCACACATGCTCAGTAATATGTTTTAAACGTATGTGAACTCTACTCACATACATTTATATTATCTCAGTTCACACACGTTTAGAATTAGTTTATAATAATGCATGTGAACTCAGTTTACACACGTTTATGTGAATTGAGTTCAATTTTTTTTATTTTCATTTATTAAGCATTTTTTTGAATTACTAAAAACTCAAAAAGCAATTTTAAAAAAAACGAATAGCAGCTAATATTTTTTTAAAAAAGCAATGGTGCCACTATCCACCAGTCATCGCCACAAGCCACTTGAGCTACTCCGCCCCATCCACATGACACCAGAGCTCAGTCGCTCCATCAACCGCAATGATAAAACATTTCTTTGTCGCACCGGTAACCGAGCACCAACATCTCCTGTTGGTAATCCATCGCACCACTGATCGGTCACCTCGGTTTACTATGACCGCCCGCCACTGTGATTGCCACCTGCTGCTAGCACCTTCACATGTTTTTGAATTTCCAGCGAAAAAAATCCGCTGCTTTCCGGCGGACTTTTTCCGCGGGAAAATCATTCGCAGGTAACGGTTACCGGCGGATTTTCCGCTGGTAATTTTCGGCGGATTTATCAGCCGGAAACGCACATTACCGGCGGATTTTTCCGCCAGTAATTTCCGTCGGTAATGGGCGTTTCCGAAGGATTTTTAATTTTTTTTTTTGAAAAATCCGCCGGAAATGCACATTACCGGCGGATTTTTTTTTAAAAAATTATTATTTTTTTCAGTTTTTCCGAATTTTAATGTTTAATATGTATTTTAATAAAAAGTAAGAAAAAATGAAAATGAAGTAGAATATGAGAAAAAATGATATAGAAGACAATGAAAAGAAATAAATGAATGAGAATGTAGAAGTAGGAAGGAATAAGAATATGAGAAGAAATAATATAGGATAGAATAAGAATGAAGAAGTTTGGGCCTGGCCCGGTTTTATAAAATCAATCCACTTTCGACCAAAAAAAAAGAATGAAGAAGTAAGAAGAAATAAGAATGAAGGAATGATGATGAATGAGAATGAAGAAGAAAGAAGAATGAAAGAGTAAGAAGGAATAAAAATGAAATAGAGTATGAGAAGTAATAATAAAAGAGAGAATGAGAATAAATAAGTAACAAAAAATTAGAATGAAGGAGTGAGAATGAATAAGAATAAAGAAGAAAGGAGAAATATAGAAGAGAGATATGTAGAGAAATTCATGGAGATGAGAGTATGAGAAAGAAGAAGAAAGATAAGATAGAGAAAATGTAGAAGAGAATGAGAAGGAAATAAAGAGTGAAATGAGAGAATGAGAGGAGGAGTGTAGGAGAAATTTTATTTATAGGCGGAATTTTTTCCCTCTGAATATTTCCGGCGGATTTTTTTTAAAATTTTTTTATTTTTATTTTTACAAATCCGTTGGAAATGTTAAAATCCGTCGGAAAATCTGGTGGTCACATTTCCGACGGATTTTTAAAAATTTTTTTTTTTTTTTAAAATCCGCCGAAAATGTTAAAAATCCGCTGGAAATGTACCGACTGAAAAAATCCGCCGGAAATACATGTTTTTCTTGTAGTGTATTTTTTGTGAATTTTTTTATTTCTAGAATTAAAATATTACTTTTACTTTATAGCCAATGAACTTTTTTATTTTTATATAGAGTAATTCAATGGATTTAAAAAAAATTGTGGATGAATGAAAACCTTCCATACAATTGAATAGATGAATTGAATCCGATCCATTAGTTTTTTTTTGTTAAATCACTAATTTTTTAATTTACAGTGGAAAAAGTTGCTCATTACTATAAATTTAGGCGATATAACCAACACCGTTGTCCATTGGCTCAGTGACATAAGTTATTTTGGAATACAAGGTCGATCTGTGCTCACGAATTCAATTCATGCAATGGACAAACTCGATATTGGTCAGTACGAAATTTACTCCTAAATATCCACATGTCTCGTCGGAACCAAAAAAAAAATTTAGACTATATTCATCCTCAACTTCAACTTCACAAAAAATAGTTCAGAAACAAAAAATTAACTATTAGTTTGGTCTTTATTGACTTTGGTCTTTGTACTAATATTCCCATTATCTATACTATATTATATTCCTCTAAAATCCCAATTTGTGTTATTCTTAGTTTTGAAGTTGACTCTTTTTTTCTTGATTTCCTTGTTAGTCATTAATTTAGTAAAAAGTAATTATCAATAAAAAATTTATTAAAATATGAATATTCATTTATTTTTTAAAAAACTTAGTTTTAAAATTTGTCAATATATTAAAATAATGTGCACAAAAAATACTAATATCTTATATCTAATTGCAATACCGTGCTGCAGTTGAACTGCAGTTGGCAACTGCCGATTGTAGCCTATAATTGTCCCATAAAGCAGAATGTGTTGTTGGCCCCACTGGTTTGACATTTGCTATTTTTTAAATGCAAGGCGTAAAATAATGCGCACAACTTGCATGCAGTTTTTTTTTTACTTTTTAGAGTTTAGAATTTTTTTATTTATAAAAGAAGTAAAATGAAACAGTATGTTTTTGGGTACTTTATAGTACTGAAAAAAATTTATATGTTCAAATACGCGAAGTTAGTTACTAAATAACCGGTTTGGTAAAAGAAAAAATAAATTTGTGACAAAATACGTAAAGTGTGACGCTAAACAGTGTGTTTTGGGGTACTTTAGAGTCTAGAAAAAAACTCAACTCTTCAGATACGCAAAGTTCGTTCCTTAATAACCGATTTCTTAAAAAGAAAAAATAATTTCGTGACAAAGTACGTAAAGTTGGACGCTAAATAGTGCGTTTTGAGGTACTTTAGAGTCCTTTTTAAGTTGTCAAAGTTTTTAAAATGCAACTCACCTCATTAAAAAATTTATTTATTTTTATACTTCTTTTCCTTATATTTGCATTTCTTCTTATGTTTATTTTTCCGAGTACTCTCCCCACCCCCCCTTTTTTTACCCTTATTTCATTTCGCGGTATTTTATTAGAAGCATACTTAAACCACTAAAAAATGAATTTATTTTTATACTTCTTTCCTTATATTTACATTTCTTTTTATGGTATTTACAAAATCAACTTCTTTTTATACTTCTTGTTTGCATTTTTTAGAACAATATTTTTTCTGAACCTTTAAAAAATTAATTAATTTTTATATTTTTTCTACTTATATTTTTTAGAGCCATAATCTTCTAAACCCGAAATATCTACCGAGAGAGTAATTAATCAAGAGAAAGTTGTTATGTTTATAGTTCTCGAGATCTTCCTACTGATTTTTAGTTTTCAATTTGAGGTGCTTAGTTAAACATACGATTTGAATAATATTAATTAGTTATTATACTGATGAAAAGAAAAGGTGACATAATACTATTGGTTCAAATAAGCTAAACTATAGATACTTGAGTTCTGCAATAAAATACCATTGAGGAGTTGCTTCTTTGTCTTGCAATATATAATATATCATAGATACTTTATCTATGGATAAAAATATAATTTGGTGTTTATATTTTTATGTTTCTTTTATATTCGAATACCATGTTGCAACATTTACTCTGGAGAGACCTTCAACTATATTTACAATAGAACCCCCATCATATTCTTTCAACTTTTTATAAGTGCTTCTATTTATTGGTGGTTTTCATCCAACATTGCATGATACCCACATGTCTCACTTTCTAATTGTGTTGTCTTCTTTGCAGTCATGCAACCACATTCCTTGACAACTAAATTGGTGACCACTTTCCAAGAAGAATCACTTGAAGTCAACTAGAGTCACAAGAAAAAGGGAATTTGAATTGTGACCCTTTTTAAAATTTATTTCGTGACCAACCAAATTACCATGGAAGACATAAAATAAACTTCCTCAAGGATAAAGTGTTAAGAGCATTAAAAGTTATTTACCTGCTTGTAAGTAAACAGTCTTCTGAGAGAGTATGGATATTGGTTGGAGATATGCAAGTCACTGCTCTAAGAAGATATGAATACTTTTGTTAACCCAAGTTGCAGTATCTTCTTAGAGGCTAGACAGAGTAAGAAGATAGAATGATTGGCCCCTACAGTTATGTTGCAGTTGGTACTAAGCACACACTGAAGCATTTTTTTGTTTTTTCATATTTTAAGCGGTGTATTTTTAGGTTTTTTAGTGTTTAGATAAAAAATTAATTGTTCAAATACGCGTAGTTCGTTCCTCAATAACCGCATTGGTGAAGAAAAAAAAATTCGTGATAAAATACATAAAGTGCGATGTTAAGCAGTGAGTTTTGGTGTACTTTAGAGTCTAGAAAAATTTTAAATGTTCAAATATGAGTAGTCTGTTCTTCAAAAACCGGTTAGGTGAAAAAAATATTTAATTTCATGACAAAATACATAAAGTGAGATGCTAAACAATTAATGTGTTTTGGTGTACTTTATGACTCAAAATTTTTTAACTGTTCAAATATGCAAAGTTTGTTCCTTAATAACCGGTTTGGTGAAAAGAAATATAATTTCGTGGCAAAATACATAAAGTACGATGCTAAGCAGTGTGTTTTGGGGTACTTTAGTGTTCAGAAAAATTTAAACTATTCAAATATGCAAAGTTTTTGTTCCTCAATAACTGATTAAGTGAAGAAAGAAAATTAACATCATGGCAAAATACGTAAAGTGAAATGCTAAGCAATGTGATTTGGTATACTTTATAGTTCAGAAACTCCTCCCTTCGTGTTTAGTTGCATCCATCATTACTGAAAGTTGCATTTTTTTCTTGCAATATATAATATGTCATATATACTAACTCTCGCAGGAACTTCAGTCATATTTACAATAGAACTCCTCATCATGTTCTTTCAACTTTGTATATGTGCTTCTATTTTATAAGTGGTTTTCATTTAATTCAACATGATATCCACGTGTTTTACTTTCTACTTGTATTGTCTTTTTATTTTGTCATTTCGCACCAACAGGTATTAGAAGCATACTTAAATGAGTGTTTATATTTTTATTTGACTACCGCGTTGTAACATTTACTCCTACGAGAACTTCAATCATATTTACCATAGAACCCTATATCATCTTTCAACTATGTATTGTTACTTCTATATTGGTGATTTTCATCCTACTCTGCATGATACCCACATCTTTCTCCTTCTAATTGTGTTGTTTTCTTTTCTTTTTAATTATGGGTTAAGTTTCTATATTTACACTTGATAAATATGGATTATGTTACTAAAATTCTTTAGACTTTTTTTCTTATTAACTATGGATGTTCAATTCCAATGTCTTTGTTAATGTTCGTTTTTTATTTTATAATCTTCTTATTTAATTGATAGTTTTAATTTAATTTTTATTCACGCGAACTTCAACCACATTTACAATAGAACATCCTTCATATTTTTTTTAACTTTGTATATGTGCTTTTGTTTTATTGGTAGTTTTCATCAAACCTTGCATGATACCCATGTGTTTCGCTTTCTATTTGTGTTGTCATCTTTATTTTGGTCATTTCGCAACAACATGTACTAGAAATATACTTAAATTGGTGTTTACATTTTTATCATTTTTTATATTTATATTTGATGAATGTGTATTATGTTAATTTATAGTTATATAATTTAATTTTTATTTGCAGTTATTAAATTATATATTTTACAAACCAACACCGTTAGCCCAATTACACTTTTCTTTAAAGTTTGTATGACATGAATTGTCTAACTAGCGCTAATTATGTTTAGTTTGCTGCTACTCTTTAGCCTTTTGTTGATTCAGTTATAATTTGTAATTATCCTGATATTTCCTAAGTTTAACAAACGAAAGTGAGGAAAGCCCCGTGCGTAGCACGGGTATTAAGACTAGTTATTATATATATATATATGTTGAAAAAACATAAACATTAATGAACACTTGCAACAAACCTTCGAAAATCAAAGAATGGTAGGGAGAGTTGTCCACATTGGATTCAATTTCAAAAGTAAAGAGAAAGAAAACGGCAGTGTGGCGAGTCAAAGAAGCAGTAAACACAAGAAGACCGACGGCGTCAACGAAACCGCGAATTGAAGAAAGTAACGAATAACGGAGAAAGGAACGGTGTGTGTTACCTGGTACGAGAGCAGAAGCAAAAAGAACGAACGAGAAGCACCTGAGTAGTATCGAGTGAGTGAGTCAAACGCAAGTCAGAGAGAGGCACTCACACATAACTTCAAACCCTCTCTCACACACAAATTGTGGCGTTTCGTGGAACCCGTTTCAGATACGATAAAAAAACTTCTCGTAGCTTTACTTTCAGATTCTGCGTCGCCATGACTCAAAATCGCGGCTCGGAAGCTCTCCCAGCAGAAATCGCAGAGTTTTGCCAAAAAGAAAATGTATCATATGGAAACAAAGAAATTGAAGAAAAAGAAGACGAAGAGAAAACAGAACGAGTTGGTGAATCGCTTACTGCCACCGATTTACCGAGTTCTAGTGTTCATATGAAGGAGCCCAAATCAGAAACCCTAGCTTCTGTTCCCTCTTCGTTTGTGCAGTATCAGAGTTCTGGTACGTCTCAATTTCTATGAGTATGTGTTTTTGTGTGTTTTTTCTCATCCAAATGATTTTTTTGGAAGTATGATTAGTGAATTGTGTGGTTTATTTGTCACAGTTTTGCAGGGGAGCCCTACTACGCTGAATTCGGATTGTAAAGCCGAAAGTAAGGTTAGAGAGCATTTATTGCAGGAAAATTAATTTGTTTTTTGAAAGATATTTTAAATGTTGTTTTTGTTTGATCGTTCAAGTTTTTGACTTTTGTGGTTTTTCTTTTTCAATACTGGGTTTACCTCAGTTTTTTTGTTTATCTGATTTAATTTTCCTAATTCGCTTGATCATGTGAGAGTTAGTGGTTTAGGGTTAGGGTATGGATTGGGAAATTCCAGCTTGAATTTTCTGATTAGGGGCTTTGAATGTAACGTAGCTAGAATTGGGAAATTGGTGTTTTTTGTGGCAAGTGTCAACTGTAATATTTGCAACACATTAATTAACTACTTTCCTTTTTGTTCTTCTGGGTCTGAGAACAATGCAAGTACGGGTTATCTTCTGCTTTACATATTAGAATTTTGAAATCTGATTTTTAAAAAGTTGCTAAATGCTACTCTCACAAAAAATCATTCCTGTTGGAGATTAGAACTTGTGAAACTTATTCTAATAAAAGACTTCGCGGGCCTCCTGTTTCCGTTTTTTGTCTCATTTAAAAATGTAAGAAGATGCTCTTAGCCTTAGAGAAGCTTCAGCTTCAGCATAAAAGAGAGTTCAGACTTGTGCTGCTAACTAAGTATACTGATGGACTGATCCCATAAAAAGGAGGAATGACATTATTTCAATCTTAAAAGAAAATGAGAAGCAACGACCAGGCTCCCATGCTCCAAAACAATCCATAATCACATAATAGATACTTGCTACAGATAATGATAGACTAGTTCTGAAATTGAGACTTGAAGCTTTTTGTAACTTCTGAATGATGTTTGTGAAAACTCTTAGATTATTTTTCCCATCTCAGTAGTTGAGACTGTACAGTTCTAAATTTTAACATTAGTATCTGATTTACTAATGAGATGTTTATTCGATAGTGCATTTAGTGGTAAAAGATATGCAGACACAAATAGTCACTAGCAGAAAAAAATCTGCAGACACTAATAGTCGCTGGCAGAGATGTAAACCTTTCTTGAGCTATCATCTATCAACTTAGGCTTCATAGTAATTATTGACTTCTCCCAGATGGGAATCTAGGTGTACTGAAAAAGCAATCATTTGATTGCTTTTCCTGAATGAACAATTCCTGACATAAAGCAAAATTGTACGCATCAGAAAGTTACATGTGATGTTCATCCCACATACATTTGATTCTTTAGCACTAAAATAATTCATTTATACTCAGGAGACAGCTGGACCTCCTGAAAGGGAAATTATTGCAAGAGAAGCAGCCCAGACACCTCCATCTCGGGCTGAAAATCAGCTTCAGGTGTCCGTGTGTTCCACTCCATTTTCTGAACTATCGCCAAATTCTGTCACACAATCTTTTTCGTCTGTCCTGAGTCCAACTATACAGATACAGAAAATGTCGCGCCCAATGCATATGGGAGAAGTAGGCAAAAATAATCCTTCTGGTGGTAAAGCCTTATCTCCTGTTTCTGTTGCGAGGACATCAGCGTCTGATGGATTCAACTGGCGGAAGTATGGACAGAAGCAAGTGAAGAGTCCTACAGGTTCTCGAAGCTATTACAGGTGTACTCATTCAAACTGTTGTGCCAAGAAGATTGAATGTTGTGATCATTCAGGTCATGTGATAGAAATTGTTTATAAAAGTGAGCACAGTCATGATCCCCCGCGGAAGACTACTTCCATTAAGGAAAGCAAATCCATGTCTTCCAGTGAACCTACGGCAGAGAACAGTGTTTCCGAGAAGCCTATCAGAGTCCCGAAGGATTCTGATCTATCCATATCTTCAGAAGCTCAACAAGAAGCACACTGTACTGACAAGAAACAGCAGAACTCATCTAATAACGATGGTAATGGTAAATTTATCTTGAAGGAGGAACATCTAGACAAACCAGAGCCAAAACGAAGGCAAGTCTATGAAATCATATTCTTTATAGAAAAAGTTTAGACAATTAGCCCATTTCTTCTAATTTTGGCAGGATATAGTGATTTATACTCTCTCCTTTAATTTGATAACCAGAAAGGAGAAAAGTGAGTTAACTCCATCAGAATTTTCTGTTAAACCTGAAAAGAAACCCAAGCTTGTTGTACATGCAGCAGGAGATGTGGGGATATCAGGTGATGGATACCGATGGCGCAAGTATGGACAAAAAATGGTGAAGGGAAATCCTCATCCCAGGTACTGTCTTGTATAAAGCTTTTTTTTTTGTTATTCTTTTTATTTTAATTTGTTCTCAACATGAATCTCACAGTCACATCAGTACCTTGACGAATCAGTATCTCTAGTTGAAGATGGTGAAAATTGGGTGGTATTTAGGTTGGATGGGTGTTTATAATTTTTAAAAAATAAACCAGAAGAACATAAGGTCCAATATGACGTTGCAAGCTGTATTCATTTTCTTGTAAGCAGTTTGGCTCGGGATCCACCAAGTCTAGAAATAACTCTTGTCAGTTACTTAGAATATCTATGATAAAAAAGTTGCTAAGAGAGCTTTTAGCTATTTTTTTTTTGTAAAAATTAAGGTAAAACAAATATGGACTGCGTGTCAAATTAGTGAATAAACGGTTTACTCAAATTATTATAGATTTGCTCATGAAACAGGAGGCTTAAATTGGCTCATAACTGTTGCGATAAACTGAGACATGTCTGCTTTTATCTTATGTTCTACGAAATGGTTTACAAATATTATGAGGTCCTTTTGCTTCTGTGCTTTGCTGAGAAGAGCTGCTTCCTAAGGGGAAAAGGGTAAGAACAGATTTCTTAGTGATGAAGCAGCTATTCTCTAACATAAAGTTTCAACATAAAATTTCAACGGAGGGCCTATGTTTTTTTTTTAAATGTTATTATCCCTAATTTCAAAACATGTCTCATGGCAAACAATTAAAATAAATAATAGACTCAAAATTGTTTAAATAAATGCCGGCAAAACACTTCAAAAAAAGTGTTTGGAGGAACTTTCCTGTTGTTCATCTCCGAAAATCTTCATACTAACTTGCCTACATACATAGAGCAGTACACGTTTTTGAAAGCTTTTAGCAATAAAATTCACCATGCTAGACGTTGCCACTTGCTTACAGGGTCCATGATGGCATAAATGAAAGTGGTGTGTGGTGGCCACTGGCCATCAATTGATATTTGAAAGACACTTTTGTGTGTTTGGTCTCACAGCGGAAAGTGTTAGATGCTGGATTTGCCCCCATAGATGGGCTGAATTGGGATTTGCTGAGGTGGGTTGTTAGTTAGATCAGGAACGTAGTTGTAAGGGGAAAGAAGGGCACGTAGTAGGAAGGTTGGTGAAAATTCAATTAGGAATCTTTGGTTTGGGCAGAGTTTAGAGAGCCATCTCTTCACTAAGGAGCTCTTAGCTCTGTGATTATAGGGATCATGCTCTGTAATAGTCTCATCTTCCATTGATAATACATTTTCTGTTTACCTTGAATTTGGGTTCCTATCAGAAACTGTTAAAACTCCAAATTGAATTTCTCTTGTCAAATTTTAATATTTTACCATCATAACCTCGATTTGGTTGGAAGTGATAAAACGTTGTTCTTGCATTAAGTTGAAGTATTTGTTTATTTTATACCAGTGTTGCTTATCGAGTAAACAAATCCAAACATAATTTACTTCATTTAAAATCTCCAAACAATTTTTTTTCCCAAACTGTTTTTTTTTGGGGTTTAGTTTATACTAAAAGAGTAACCAAACAGGTCTTAAACCCACCTTTTTTCCTCTTGAGGCCGTTGATTTCCCTTCTCTTTAATTTTCAATTGAAATTTCTTCCTTTTCTTCTGATCAACTGCTTGAATTTTCAGAAACTACTACAGATGCACTTCTGCTGGATGTCCAGTCCGAAAGCACATTGAGACTGCTGTAGACAACTCAGAAGCTGTCATTATAACATACAAGGGTGTACATGATCATGATATGCCCGTGCCAAAGAAACGACATGGCCCGCCTAGTGCTCCTCTTGTCGCTGCTGCAGCACCTGCCTCCATGAATAATTTGCCGTTGACGAAACCCGACTCACCTCAAAACCACAAAACTTCTACTAAATGGTCAGTGGGCACCAAAGGAGAACTAACTGGGGAAGCCATGGACCTTGGCGGTGAGAAAGCAATAGAGTCGGCTCGAACCCTTCTGAGCATAGGTTTTGAAATTAAACCTTGCTGAATCCATCTTTCAGAAACCATGCTGTTGTTGTAATTATAAAAACCAATTAGCAGGTATCTTGTAATATCACATCATTTCAGGTTTATCCTTTATTTTATTTTTTTCTTACTTTTCTTCTCACGTAGTCTGTTAGTGGAACTATTCGTGTGTATTTGCTTGTACACCACCCGTTTAACTTGTCTGAAACAGTTTGCTAGTTAGTAGTGGAATGAATACAGAATTCATTGGCATTATATTATCTTCATGGTCATGGTGGAGAATATAAGAGTAGCATTTCAGCATAATTGTTTCCACGGGTAGCATTGCGGCATAATCATTTGCACTGAAATGAATCGATGCAAAGATGATGGCAGCAACTGCTCAACCATGGTCATTTGAACAAAGAGGTTTAGATGTATTACAATTGAATATTTATCTATTGCATTGAATGAAAGTGATAATGAAAAAATGACGATAGAGATAAACCACATATGGCTTATATAAACCGCATCAGCTCTTGACTAATTGACTAACAATCTAATTAACTAACGAGGAACTAATAGACTAACAATCTAATTAATTAACTAGGCTAACTTTTAAATATCTAATATCTCATCGTAAACTGGAAGATGTTTACTATATTTATAGCTTTGAAAATTAAGAAACAAATGCCAGAAATACATCAGTTTAACAAAGAAAGGCAAATTTGGCCAAGAAACAAGCCACTTGATTCCCCATACAAATAATAGACACGGTGTAAAGAGAGAGGTCAACTAATTACACTTGAAATCATTAGCGCTCAAATATGACTCATTTAGTGTTTTCCTTGTGAGACACATTCCAACATCTTTCATGTCCAGTCCCACTTCAATCTTGTGAAAAAGCATCTTATCTTGTGAAAAAGCATCTTATACACGAATAGAGCCGGCAAAACGGGCCAAGCTAGCCTGGCCGGGCTAGCCCGAAAAACATAGGGCTTGGGCCAAATAAATTGAGCCCATTTTTACATTTGGGCTTTCTAGCCCAATCCTAAAAAGCCTGAGCTCGCACTGAGCTAGCCCGATCGGGCCATGGGTAGCCCGCAAGCTCGTGATTGACACTTATCACACTGCCATATCGAAGTTCTCAAAACACGACATTTTTCCTTCTTATGCCAAATCACTGCTCTAGAATACTATAATCCACTTTTCGTGGGTGTGGCGTCTAAGGTGAGCTCGTATTTATCAGAAGATAGAGATTTCCAACATTTAGCAAGAGTGTCATCATGCGAGTTTTTTGATTGCTAGATCACAATGTTAACAGAATTTTAAAGTTGATGATACTCTTATAAACGTTAAGCTTATAGTAGCTCGTCTAAATTATTGAATCTCTTTATTGACCGGATACTAAAGATTAGGAAAAGTGGCAATCATATTTAACCATTGCACATTATAAAAAAATTTGAAAAATAAATATTAGAATAGGTAAATATAATAAAATATCTATATAAAACTTAGTTTTCATTCTCGAATAACTTGTCAAAAGAAAAAACTCTTGAATAAAATTGTCTTGCACTTTAAATTTGTGCTTGCAAATATAGAGATTTTTGTTCTTTGTCTTTACAATATCAAATATTTTGCTTTTAGTCCTTGTAATATTGTTAATATTTGGTTTTAGTCTCTGAAATTAACGGCAATTTTGATTTTAGTCACTAAAGTATAGACTAAATGAGAACTACTTACAAAAATATATATATTTATTATAGGAACGAAAAACAAAAAAGAAATTTACGGGGACGAAAAACAAAATTAAAACATTACAGAATCAGAAACGAAATAGTTGTCCAAAGACAAAAAATAAAAACTTCTATGTTTGCATGACAAAAAAGGTAATAAAGCCTTAAATTTTTATTTTTTTCTTCACAATTAAGGAAGTGTTTGCTTCAAATTAAGTAGAATTACTCCGGAAAATAACATTTCTAGGAATACAATGATAGAAATAATAATCTTATGTGTTCTAAAAAATATGTTTGGTAAATTTTTAAACATTCCCAGAAATAAGATGGTTATAGAAATTAAAATAATTTTTATATTTAAATTTGCACTTAATCCTCATTGGAATCCTATTCCCAATATTTTTGATGGGAATGTTTTCATGGAAATTGTGGAGGTTATTGGAAGTTATCTTCCTCTTAGGAATCTTCATACCCAGGTATAATTTTGTTCAAACTTGTAACAAACAAGAGAATACTCATTCTTGACCCATGAACTCTTATAAATCTTAATTTTAGACTTGAAACAAACGCCCCTAAGCGTTAAATTTAAGATTTTTTTTTAGATAAGTAAGAATTGTATTGATGGGGCACTTGACCGAATGAGTAACACCAATCTCATATACATTAATGAACTCGTGTTAGTCATTTCATACAAAAAATTGGTGTTACTCATTCGGTCTTATCTCATCCAAAATTCAGAATCCTAAATTAGTAAATCGAGTAGATTTGTAATCTCTGGGATAAATAATGGAGAGTATATATATAGTTACGTATGGGGCACAGCCTGTAAATACTATAGTTATGCAAGAAACCGGATTTTAAGGTTAACCCATTTTTTTTCTTTTCCTTCCTTTTGTTTTCACTGTCACTCACTCCTCTTTGATTCTCCATCTTCACCCTTCACATAATTTTTCAATTAATATACTTGCTTTCTTCTTTTGTTTGATTTGATCAAATCAAAATCCCACTCTCTTCTCTCTCTTCATTCTTCAACCTTTCTATTATTTTTCACTCCCAAATTCCATCCTTTTTCCCCACATTTTCTCGGAAAATTTCATTGCTATTTTCTCGAGAAAAAAAGAAAGAGAGAAGCATGAGCTATACTTGAGGAACTTGTGTAAGCGGAACCAGCCATTTGAGGTTGCATTGCAAAGCACTCTACTCTTCTACAATGCACAACGGAATCTCAGCCTTTTCGAGGCTCTATTAAGCTCTTTTCGAAGCTCAATGTAACTTCACTTAAACCCTAACCGTGCTTAAAAAAGTCAACCCATTTTCCCAAATCCAATCAGTTCCAACCTTTTCTGCCTTTGGCATTCTGGGTTTCAAAGAAATGGGGTTCTCCTTTCTCAGTGGCTCTCAAATTGCTGGTTTTTGATGTCTCTGAGTGTGTATTAGGGTTTTGAGTGATATCCAGTTCATTTTGGAGTTGAAAATCTGAGATCTGTTATGGGGGCCACTTCACTGTGCACCAGGTGTTTGCTAAAAGTTTTACATTTATCATTTTTTATATTTTTCTTGAGCTTTAAGTTGATAAAAGAGTGAGGGTTTCAGTGAATTCTAAAACGAGAGTGAAATTGGAAGGTGACTGTTTATTCTGGTGAGTTGTGAAACCAAAATTAGATAGATTTGTGTCAATGTCAGGAGGCCCTAGATTAAGGTCTATGAATGTTACTGATTCAGAAGCAAGACCTGTGCTTTGTCCAGCTGGAAACAAACCAGGTTCTTTAAGTTCTAGGAAAGTAGTTTCAAAGCCATTAAGGAAGGCTGAGAACTTGAGTAATGAGGTTGCTTCTGCTAAAGAGAAGAAAGCAGCAACCTGTGAATTGTCTTCATCATCTCCTTCTCCTCAGTCACATTCTGCCAGTGCCTCTTCGGTGTTGCGCCGCCATGAGCAGTTGTTGCATTCTAATTTGTCTATGAATGCTTCTTGTTCTTCTGATGCATCCACCGACTCATTTCATAGCCGAGCTTCTACTGGAAGATTGACTAGGTCTCATAGTTATGGTTTTACGAGGAAGCGATCTGTGTCGAAGCCAAGAAGTGTTGCTTCTGACAGTGTGTTAGAATCTCCTCCTGATGGTTCACAATCCAAGAAGAGGTGTTCCTGGATCACTCCTAATACTGGTTCGTTCTCCTTTTTCTTCTTTCACTCTCAATAAATTCTTGGCAAGGCATGTTATACTAATTTCTGAACATCATGGGCAGCGCCATAATTATGTGTTTAAGGATGTAATATGTGCCTTTTGGTAGATAGTTCAGTTCGTTATACTTTTTGAATGCTGAATTACTTTCATGAATATGGATGTTATGTTGTGGTTAATTTCAATTGGCTGGTGTAATTCAATGTATTTGAACTGATTGACATATATTGAATTGTATGATTCTCGTTTAACTTAAAGATAGATCATTTTCTATCTGAATTAATGCGAATAAGAATGAAGTCTGGTATTATTAATTTAAGAAATTTGAGTACTTTCCATTTCCTTGTTCTTCAGATATTCATTCCTGCTATATAGAACATGCAAATATGCATCTCTTTTCATGAATTTTACTTTTTTATCATTAATTTAAGAAATTTGAGTACTTTCCATCTCCTTGTTCTTCAGATATTCATTCCTGTTATATAGAACATGCAAATATGCACCTATTTTCATGGATTTTACTTTTTATCATTGAAGAGAAAATTGGGAATTCCAAGTAGATGGTATGAATCTGGTATAGGTCAATGGGATCCTAGAGATGAATGTGCACAAGTCATACCTTTACTGGAAATTTCTCTATAACACCTATTTGAGTTTTGAGTTCTCAAGTGCATCGGTTTTCTTACTAAGTTTTGTTTCCTGACTAATTTTACCGGTTGATATTAGAACCATGTTATGCTACTTTCCACGACGAAGAATGGGGAGTTCCAGTACATGATGACAAGTAAGTCGTACACTACAAATAATCTTGTTATGTTGGTTGGAAAAGGAATGTATCTTCTTATATTAGATTTCGCATGGCACTCTTTATCACATGTAGGAAACTATTTGAGCTTCTTGTTCTATCAAGTGTTCTGTCTGAACTCTCTTGGCCAGCCATTCTAAGCAAAAGGCACATTTTTAGGTATTACCTCTAGACGTTCTCAATTTTTTTTTTTTTTCCTTCAAATTATTGTCCACTCACAACCTCAAACCTGCGCCGGTAGGCTGCTACCTCAGATGTAGCCTATTTTCTCTTTGACTTTGTTTGCATTATTGTTAATGGAGTTTTTTTGCAGGGAAGTATTTGCAGACTTTGATCCAGTTGCTGTCTCAAAATTACATGAAAAGAAAATGATGGCACCAGGAACCACTGCAAGCTCGTTACTTTCTGATCTTAAATTGCGTGCAATAATTGAGAATGCGCGTCAAATATCAAAGGTAGATTAGTATTCTCATGACTTTTTGCAGTTTTGCTACCTTATATCATAATTACTTATTGATTGCTGGACCACTGGAAGTGGAAGCTGAGGGATTACAAGCTTTGTGGTATTTCACTGCCGTCTTCTAAATCCATTGTTCCATATTGGGTGTATCCGGATTTAATAACATATCCAGAGAACTAATGATTTTATTAGCTATTGTAGGTATTACTTTGTACATGAATAAAGTGGAAACATGGGAATATGTTAGTCAGGAAAGAAGTCAACTACTTATTATTTTGCAAGCTTGGAGGTTTTTCCTTGGAAAAAAATTTATAGCTTTATTTTCTGTATTGATCTTTTGGATAATTGGATAAATACATAACAAGCAAAACAATTCTAGCAATTTCCAAAAAGGAAAACAGAAAATATTAAGTTATTAACTGTCAATCCACACCATCCTTCATGTTGCACCTCTAGTAACATGATGTGGCAGTCCCTTAAGCATCTGGTTAGGGGTTTAATCTCCGGCCGGTGTGTATAGAAGAACTTTTATTGGAGAGGTCAACTTCTTAAATAAATCTCATGTTGTTGAGGTCAATTCCTTAAATAAATCTCAGTACCTCCAGGGAATATTCTCTAGATCCCGGTCAAGGGATACCCCGTGTTCACCCCAAAAAAGCGAGTGATTTAATATTGTTTTGTTTTGTCTTGTTCCCCGTAGAAAATATTTGAGTTGATTTTCTGAGATCTTTGGTATAGTGTTCTAACTCATTATTACCCCTTGGATTTCTTAAATTTTATGTGAAATAAGTCCATTGACTTTCTTTCCTATTTCCCTTTATTGATTAATTCAGCGGCCTAAATTTTGTGTTTAATGATTATTTGATAGGGTAGGGTAGGTAATAAGGGTAATTGGACTGTGGTCCTGTTTCTTATTTAATTTGCATGACCCATATGGGACAAACCATGATATTAATCTGTCGTACAGCCTGAGCTTCCTATATTCTAACTTGCAACAGTAACGTGAAACCTAATTATTTGGATTCTTTAACCACCAGCATGCTTAGCTGGTAAGTCCCCCAAGTCACCTATCCATCTCATACTTTTCCAAACATTAAACACTACAATGCCCTCTTTTACTGAACTACCATAATTGTACTCTCCACTAATTTGCGCCACGGTTGGCTATGATTATCATTCCAACTAACTTTTTGCAGGTTTTACTGATGCCAGGTCATAGAAGAATTTGGGTCATTCGACAAGTATATTTGGAGTTTTGTGAACCACAGGCCTATAATCAGTAAATTCCGATATCCTCGACAGGTTCCTGCGAAAACACCAAAAGCTGATGTTATTAGCAAAGACCTGGTGCGAAGAGGTTTCCGTGGCGTGGGTCCCACGGTCATATACTCCTTCATGCAGGTTGTGGGCATAACCAATGACCACCTCACCAGTTGCTTCAGATTTCAGGAATGTGTTGCTGCAGCAGAAGGGAAGGAGGAGAATGCCACTAAAGATGATACTCAACAAATGCCATGTGATAGTGTGATGGAATCTGATCTTTCCATTGCCATTGATAATTTGAGTTTCTCCTCAGAATGAAATCAATGAATGATGGCCCAACTATCTTGGTTGGTAGAGATTCTGATTCTATAGGGAAGCCTAAAAGAAGACCCATTATGTTGTTGTATAAGGCTTCTAGAGGGAAGCCTTAACAAATTGGTGTAGAATTTTTTGTACAGTAAAAAAATATCAGTGATTAGAATTTTTCTTTACTGATCCAGTGGCATGGTAGCAGGTAATAGATAGCTGACTCTCATCATGCAGTATTAACATGTCAATTTGATTATGTCTGCTTTCATGCATGCATTATGATTGATGAGTGCTACTTGTGATGGATGACAGTGATAGAACAGTGGCTTTGTTTTTTCTTTCTTTGTCACTGTGGGAGCAGGATTCCTCATTTTTGTTAGACATGTTTGCTACCTTTGCATTCCACCAGCAGTGGTGGGGTATTCCTTTGGCTCTGAAAATCATAATTGTGATTGGTGAATGCTCATGACCTGCAATGTTTCATGATCACCACCGACTCCTTTTAATTCCAAACCAATGACTCCTTCAAAGACTAGTTAGCTTGTTATGGAAAATGTACAAGGTGATAGGTGGATTGTTGGGAAAAAAGTTTGTACCTTTTATATAAGCTCACACCATCATCATCATCATTTCTCCTTCATCTGAATGGGGGCACTTAATGTAAACACACACAAAAGGTAGCCGTACACCTCTAGGGGTTTGGATACACTATTTCTCAGAGGAAACAAAAGAAATAGAGAGCTATATCTTTTTGGTATAAACCGTGTATTCTCTCTGCATAATTACAGAGACTAATTCCTCGAGTCAGGTAAGACCACAAAAGGCAACAAAGCTCTTCGTCAAGACTTTAACTGCCACGGGTGGATCTGTGTACTAGTGAGGGGGTTCACTTGAAGCCCCTAAAAAAAGAATTCTACTTACCCCCCTTTAAAAAAATTGAATCCCTTGGAATTTTAAACGCAATTGCACCCAAGACACAACTACTCTCACTCACTCACTCACTCTCTCTCTCTCTCTCTACCCTCTTCTCTCTTCCTTCCTAGTTTTCACTTCTCACTGTTGAACTCCACCACCCGAAGCCACCATGAGCGTCACCTCTCACACCATCGGATTCCACCGTCGAAGCCACCATGAAGTGGTGTGGTCCTATGCATTGGAATGGCTTAACTCAACCAATCTTGAAGAATAATGAGGAAGTTACTTCAGAATCGGGTGACAATAGTGAAGGTGACGACGACAGTCCTCCACTGTTTCCGGAGGATGAGTTTGTGCCGAAGTCAGAAGAGGAAGAGGAGCAGGGTAGGCAAAGCGATGCAGACAATTTCACCATTGTTGAGGGTACCGTGTTGGGAAGTGCTAATCCTGGGGGGATGTGGAGAAGGCAACCATGGAAAATAATAGGCATGATGAAGGCTCAATCAGTGGACCGGCGCATGGGGGAGGTATGTCTTATGGGATCAATCAAAAATCAATGCTAATGGGTTTTGAAGATATGGGGGTACCAGAGGTAGATGGGAAAAGTTGTGAGGTAGTGGAGGAATGGTTGGATGAACGGGGACTGAAGAATGAGGGAATCTTAATTGAAACTACATCATGCCCATTGGAGTGTGGGCCTAGTGCAGTTAATAAAGAAAAATGGTCTTTGGAATGTCAGGATATCGGAAACACAAAAGCAATCAAGGGAAAGAGTAGGAAGAGGGGGAAAAACAACAAAGAAGGGAAGAAGAGCAAACAAGATGGTGGTGGGATGGGTGTCACAATTGGGATTGTTAAAGAAGATGGTAGAAAGTTGATCCCGTCTTTTAGCCTGTCGAAGTCATTTTCCTCTGAAAACGCCGGGGGTGTAGTGCGCAACATCCCTGGGGCCCACCTCTCAATCTCTACGAATGAGGGCTTGGCGGAGGCATCGATTGGAACAAGGTCAATAGAGGACACGGAAATCCGAAATGGGAACGAAAGGAATTTGGGCGAATATGAGATTCAGTTGGCATCGAAGATATGGTGCATCGCAAAAGAGGCTTTAGAGGTAACGGGTGGGGCTTTTGACAATGAATATAGAAACAAGATATTGGCTTTGGAGCATCGTGACCAGGGTGCGATATCAAAGAAGGGGAAAAACAACTCTTCTCAATGATTTTATGGACATTAAACATGCGAGGGTGGGGAGGTGCTGCCAAACGACGACACCTCAAGAAACTTATTACTGCAGGTGATTTTGACTGTTGTATGCTCCAAGAGACAAAATGCAGCAACTTAGCAAGAAGAATGATAGGAAGTATTTGGCCCAATCCTAACTTTGAATGGGTTACTAAGGACGCTAATGGGCAATCAGGGGGACTTCTATGTGTATGGAAGGAAGGATGTATGGATATACAATTTTCTTTCACCGGAGAGCACTTTGTGGGGATGGGAGCGTTGTCAGAGGGCAGAATATGTTACTTAGTGAATGTGTATTCAGAATGCAATATGGCAGGAAAACGTCGCTTATGGGATAGCTTAAGGAAGTTGAAAGGGGAGTTTGTTGAGGGTGATTGGTGTATAGCAGGAGATTTTAATGCAATTATGTCACAAGAGGAAAGATCTGGGGGCTCAGCCAGTTTTAGCGCTACAGAGATGAGGGAATTTTCGGCTTTCATGGAGGATATGAGTTTGATTGACGTGCCAGCCCTTGGCAAGAAATTTACTTGTTTTGGCTCAAATGGGAGAGCTAGCCGTATTGAGCGAATATTGGTGTCCGGTGGATTGGTGGCAAGATGGAACATTTCTGCGCAGTGGGTAGGAGCTCGAGACATCTCTGACCATTGCCCGGTATGGCTGTTGAGAACTTCATCGAACTGGGGACCGAAGCCTTTTAGATTCAATAACTGTTGGATGGGGCATGCAGATTTCGTGCAGTTTGTGAAGGAGGTCTGGGACTCATGTGTAGTGAGGGGGAGAGGCGACTATGTTGTTAAAGAAAAACTCAAATGGTTGAGAGATAAATTGAGAGGATGGAATCGTGAGGTATTCGGCATCAAAGAGTTACAGATTGAGAAGATTGTGCAAGATCTGAACGAATTGGAAGAAGCGGCTACTCGGGGTGGGCTCTCTAATGAAACACAAAGGAAAGCTCTTAGTACCCAATTCTGGAATGAACTCCATGCCAAGGAAAGCCTTTTGGCCCAAAAGTCAAGGGTAAGGTGGTTGGCTGAGGGGGACACTAACAGTAGATTCTTCCATTCTTGTGTAAGGGGGAACCAGCAAAGAACACAAATTCTGAAATTGAAGGTGAATGAGGAATGGGTGGACGATGTGGATGGTATAAAGCTAGTGGTAAAGGAACATTTTGAGAAGAGCTACAAAGAATAATCGTTTGCAAGGCTGAAACTGGATGGTATCTCTTTTAAACAAATAACAAGGGAGGATAATGAGTTTCTCACAACACCTATAACCATTGATGAAGTCAAAGAGATTGTGTGGGAATGTGACGACAACAAATGCCCGGGGCCGAATGGTTTCAATCTCAATTTCTTCAAGAGTTGCTGGGAAATTGTGAATCCGGAGGTTATGAAGTTTATTGATGAGTTCCAAAGGAAGGCGAAACTACCAAAAGCAGTAAGTGCTTCGTTTTTGACACTTATTCCGAAAGTTAAAAACCCTCAGGGGCTGACGGAGTATAGGCCCATAGCACTTATTTGTAGCTTGTATAAGATTTTGGCAAAGGCCTTGGCGGGAAGGATGAAAAAGGTGATGAAGACTGTGATTTCGGACTGCCAGAATGCCTTCTTAGCGGGACGCAACATCTTGGACGGTGTGGTAGTGGTGAACGAAATCCTTGATATGGCAAAACGGAATAAAGAGGGATGTGTGGTGTTGAAGGCTGATTTCGCAAAAGCATACGATTCTGTTAATTGGACGTATCTTGACTATATGCTGGGGAGGCTGGGGTTCAATGAGAGGTGGAGGAGATGGATGAAGGTATGTGTCTCGTCTAACTCTATTGCGGTCTTGGTGAATGGTAGTCCATCGAGAGAGTTTGTGGCCCAAAAAGGTTTAAAGCAAGGTGACCCTTTATCCCCTTTTTTGTTTCTTGTGGCGGCGGAAGGTTTGGCGGGTTTAGTTCGCAAGGGTGAAGAATCTAATTGCCTAAAAGGTTTCCAGGTAAGTGAACAACTCTCGGTTTCATTATTACAGTTTGCGGATGACACAATCTTTTTTTGTGATGGAAAAGACAAGAGTATCTGGAGCATCAAATCAATATTAAGAAGCTTTGAGTTGGTTTCGGGCCTGAAAGTAAATTTTGCAAAGAGTAATGTCATTGGCATCAACATTGAAAGAAGAGTGTTAGATGGCATCTCACATTTTCTTGCATGCAAGGTGGGATTGGTCCCTTTCAAATTTTTGGGTGTACCGGTTGGCGCTAACCCGAGAAGGGTGGCCACATGGCAACCTATAATCGAAGCTATCAAGGCTAGACTGACTAGTTGGAAAAGCCGGCAAATATCTATTGGTGGTAGAGTTACACTTATAAACTCGGTCCTATCATCACTGCCATTATATATCTTCTCATTCTATAAGGCACAAAAGAAGGTAATTGATGAAATTGTAAGGCTCCAAAGAAGGTTCATATGGGGAGGCGATGAAGATCACAAGAAGGTTGTTTGAGTTAGTTGGGAATTGATTTGTCTGCTCGAGGAGCGGGGAGGGCTTGGTATTAAAAATCTAGAAGCCTTCAATTTGGCCCTTCTAGCAAAGTGGAGGTGGAGATATCTAGTAGATGAAGAGGGCTCTTTGTGGAAGAAAATTCTGGTACGCAGGTATGGTACTATAAGTGGTTGGAACGGTGAAGTGGGAAACATGAATAGGTGGAGGCGTACTTCCTTATGGTGGCGGGACTTGAAAATAATGGGCAACGGTAACGACATTGGTGGGGACTGGTTTATGGAGTTGAGTAGGAAGAAGTTAGGAGGAGAACAACGATATGTTTTTGGACGGATGTGTGGCTGGGTAAATCCAAACCAACCCACGATCCAATCCAAACCGATATGTTTGGTTCAGATATTTTTCGTGTTCGGGTCAAAATCGAACAAATCCAAACCAACCCGTAGTTGTTTGGATCGGGCAACGAATTTTAAAAATCAAATCCGCGAACCCGAACCAACCAATATTATGTCATAACAATTTTGTAATTTTAGATGCACACGATTTTATTTGCTTAGAATTTTTACCTTAATAATTTATGATTAAGTTGTAAAATTTTAATACTATGAATGGGAAGACTATTAGTGGATTTGAGTTTGATTTTGTGTGATTTTCAATTTTTTTAGCTATTTAAAGTGTTGGAATATCATAAAAAAATATTTTTTTTTTATATTTTAGAAAATTAATATTTTAGTGAATGACCCGTGAGCCCAATCCAAACCAACCCGTCAAATATTGGTTCAGTTTGGTTCGGATTTTGGAGGAAAAAATGTAAAATCCGAACCAACCCAAACCGAATAATTATCATTGGTTCGGGCAACGGATTTGGTCAAACCCAATCCAAACCGACCCACGAATGGAGGGCGCTATCGGAGAAATGGAGATTGTCAGGGTGGGGGAATGGAGGGCGCTATCGGAGGAAACATTGTTGACAGAGGAAATGCAACAGGCAGAGGAACTCGCAACCATTCTGCAGGGGGTGGAACCGGAAAGAAATAACGCTGACAGATGGATATGGCTGCGTGACGTAGCTGCTGGTTTTTCGGTGAAAAGCTGCTATGACTGGCTGGTTTCTTCTTTTGCAGATACCCGAGAACTGTTGGAGGACCGTAAGATGAAGGCATGCACAAGATTGTGGAAAAATGACGCTCCATCAAAGATTCTAATTTTTTCATGGAGATTATTGCTAAACAGGTTGGCCACTCGGGATGCTTTAACAAGAAAGGGTATCCTGACGTCGACCCATGATTGGTGTTGTGTCCTATGTTTCAAGGAAGATGAATCAGCAGCTCATGTATTTTTTGAGTGTGATGTTACTAAAGAAGTGTGGAGACTTGTGAGTCAATGGATGGGGGTCCCCAGGGCTAAGACCATGAATGTGGTGGAGAACTTTATGGAATTTGGGAAAATAGTGAAGGGAAAGAAGACGAAAAGAGTCAGACACTTGATTTGGATGGCGGTAACGTGGAACATTTGGAGAACCAGGAACAATATTATGTTTAGAGGGGAGGTGGCTGCGATTCCATCTATTCTTTACAACGTGAAGTTTAGCGCTTGGAGTTGGTTCATGGCTAGGAAGGGCCGAACTGTGGAGTTACATGGTCGGATTGGTTACATTGCCCGCTGGGCTGTTTTCTCTCACTGTAACACTTTAATGACATTTACCTCTTTCGGGGGTACTTTTTTTTCCTCCTTGGGTCTTTTTCCCATGGGGTTTTGGTCCTTGGAGGTTTTAACGAGGCCCCCTAGTTGTAAGGGTTGGTGCACCCCTTGTGCCCCCTTTTAATACCAAATTATTTATCTAAAAAAAAGGTACAACAACAACAACTGCTGCATGTTGAAATTAATTTAGATGAGTTGCCATCAGATCTCAGAATGCGAATTAAAATTACGGCATATCATCCTAATGATCAAGAGAAGATACCAAGAGCATATTTGCAAAAGGGACCATTTCAACCTAAAAATCATAACTTTCTACAAAAAAGTATTGGAAGCTCAAAGAGAAGATTTTCTCTATTATGGTTCAAGGAATTTGGAAGTTGGATAGAGTACAACTAATTTGGCTCCTTTGTTTGGCTTCTATGGATCCAACTAACTTGTAAATTGTTCTCTACCTTTGATAAGGCAAAGTTAATGGAATTTGCAAGTTTTTACCCGCATGAGTTCTCTCCATTTAATTTAGTGGTGTTTGATAATCAACCAGAGTCTTACATCATTGAAATGCGTAGCAGTGTTGAATTTTCTTTGAAAGGACTCCAAAAACTTTCAGAGAAGTTGGTTGAAACCGGAAGACATGTTGCTTATCCATTGGTTTATCTTCTTTTGAAGTTGGCACTGATTTTTCCTGTTGCTACAAGTCTACAACAACTGTAGAAAGAGTTTTCTTTGCCATGAAAATTGTGAAGAATATGTTGCGTAACCGATCGATACATGGATGAACAATTGTCTAGTGACTTACATTGGGAGTGATGTATTCAATAACATTGACGTTGAACTAATTATTCAACGATTTCAGAATATGAAATCACGTAGAGAACAATTATGAATTGTTTAATTTATTTATTTAAATATATTGAAGTTGTTTTTAATTATATTTTTAGTGATGCGTACGTTTAAAATTTTTGAACCCCATGGTCCCAGATCTTGGATCTGCCACTAGCCGCTGCATTTTCAAGGCTGAATTTGAACACATGACCTTATTTAAAATGATTAGTTTGATTTAATGGCTCGCCATCAAGTTGTGTCTCTCTCTCTCCAAATGGAGTATACAAGGATTCTAACCCACGGTCACCACCCTCACCAGCTGCAACCTGAAACTGATATCCTAAGTAGACTCCTCTTCTGGCCCTGGTTGTGTACTACACTTTGTGTCACCTTATCTTAGTAACCACCCGCCATCCTCGTTTCTTCCCTCCAGAAAAAAAAAAACTGATTTTTTACTGTTTTTGCTCAAGTAATTTATATTCAAGGACAAAAAACCCAAAATTATTACAACTAGAGAATCTTGAAAAATGTCAATGCTATATGGAGTGGAGTTGTCTCTTTTATGGTCCTCAGAAAAAATGTCAAGGCTCATTATTTTGTGTCTGAAGGCATGAGTCCAGATGGTAAGGAATCTTAGTTTTTTATTTTCTATGATGACAGCCAAAATAGTTTTCTTTATTAAAAAAGAAATAATATCCTGTTAAAAATGAATAAATATTATCAGGAATTGGATAACATGTTATTTAGTAGCCTAAAAAAGCCCCACAATCAAAGGATAGATAATGTTATCTATCTCTACTTCATATCCATTCACAGCAAACAATGGACAGACAGCATGCAACAAAAGATACATAACAACAACTGTTAGCATCACAATAAGCATCTATGACTATGCCTTGTAAGACTTCTGCAACCATTTTAACGGCTTTGCAATGAATGTAATCACATCATCATTACGGTTTAGATTTTCACAAGTATTTGTGGGGCAAGTTATGAAAGAGAAACACTACGCCAGAATTGTCGAAATTAGTCGCACATATAAGCAGCGCTTGCCATAAAAGCGCTACTCAATCTGCAAAAAATTTAACAATGGGCAGCGCTTGGTTGGGAGCGCTACTCATTCATGTACGGGTTAAATCAATTGGCAGCGCTTTATGGGGTGAGCGCTGCCCATAGATGAAATGCGCTGAAGAATGGACAGCGCTTGGGGTGAGCGCTGCCTATTGCTGATTCTCGCTATACGAATAGGCAGCGCTTTTTGGATGGAGCGCTGCCAATTGATGAAACGCGCAGACTAATGAACAGCGCTTTTGGCTGAGCGCTGCCCATTCCTTGACACGCTATACGAATAAGCAGCGCTTTTCTGGTTGAGCGCTGCCTATTCCTTTAATTATTTTCGCGTCTAGCTTCCTCCCTCTCACTCTCACTCACACTTCCAGTAGCTAGCTCTCTCATACTACGCACGACTCTCACTCTCACCCTCACTCTCACTCTCTCACTCACGTCCCTATCCCTCTCACTCTCACACTCCATTTACATTTTTGTTCTCTCTCACTCTCATTTTCCTTCCCTCACACTTTCTTCCCTCTCTCATTTTCGTTGCCTACCTCTCACTCTCACCATTTTTTTTGTTGGGTCCGTACGGAGCTTCTCCATTTTCGTTGGGTCGTGAAGCTTGCATTTTCGTTCCACTTTCACCAAAGGTAATATATATATATCATTGCATTTTGTTCTAGTTATTTTAATGGCATATTGGAACCTTAGGTTAGATGATTCATTGTTGATGCTTGTTGAAATGTGTAGGTGTAGTATTTGTTGAAATGTCCAAATGAAATGTAGGTGTAGTATTTGTTGAAATGTCCAAATGAAATGCTTGTTAATTTAATGTTGCTCTAGGTTAAGGGATTCTTGTGTTGTATTTATAAATTTGAAAAATTTAGGATTGATGTTGATGATTTGTTGTTTAATGTGAATTTAATGGCATTGCATTTTGTTCTAGTTCTTTTAATGGCATTGGAACCTTAGGTTAGATGATTCAATTTTGATGCTTGTTGATTGGTTCTTTGAAAGTAGGTGTAGGTGTAGTGTTTCTAAACTTAAGGGGAAATGTAGGTGTAGTATTTGTTGAAATGTCCAAATAAATGCTTGTTAATTTAATGTTGCTCTAGGTTAATGGATTCTTGTGTTGTATTTATAAATTTGAAAAATTTAGGATTGATGTTGATGATTTGTTGTTTAATGCGAATTTAATGCGAATTGTTTGTTAGGTTTTGCGAGTTTGGTTTGCCGGAGCTTCGCGTTCATTGTTCGAGTTCGTCCTGGTTCGAGTGTTCGTTCTAGTTCATTCGAGTTCATTGTTGCTTCCACGTGTTCAGGTACTTTTGTTGTTTTCTTATATTTATTATATGAAGAATGACATTATGGAAGACATACTCTGAGGAACAGCTAGTTGAGCTTAGAGGAGAGTGGTGCCGTTATGTCTCCCGTTTTTTTTGATTTTGGATAGAATATGTAATACTGTAAGTTGTTAGCGTTTCATTTGGATACATACAACTAAGCTAGTTTTGGTTCATATTGAAGTTTAGCTAGTTTTAGGTACATATGAATTGGATAATAACTTGTTAGCTAGTTTGTTTTGGTTCAAGTGTAGAAATGGAATGAATTGGGAAACTTAAGCACGTGTTAGCTAGTTTTGGTTTATATTGTAAGTTTAGCTAGTTTTGGGTACATATGAATTGGATAATAACTTGTTAGCTAGTTTGTTTTGGTTCAAATGTAGAAATGGAATGAATTGGGAAACTTAACCACTTGTTAGCTAGTTTTGGTTCATATTGTAAGTTTAGCTAGTTTTGGGTACATATGAATTGGATAATAACTTGTTAGTTAGTTTGTTTTGGTTCAAGTGTAGAAATGGAATGAATTGGGAATGAATTGCTGAATGTTTGATTTCCCTTTTTGGATACATAATGTTTGATTTTGCCTTTTTGGATACATATAGCTAAGTTAGTTATGATTGGAATGGTTGATTAGCTGGTTTTGATTTTGCTCATAATGTTTGATTTGAATTGGAATGAATTGGGAATGAATTGCTGAATGTTTGATTATATATAGCTGGTTATGAGTATATATGTCCAGGAAAATTGCAATTGTCAAAAGGAAAATAACAAAAACAGAAAAAAAATAAAAAAAAAAATTACACAATGGGCAGCGCTTTTAGGAGAAAGCGCTGCTCATTGCCTTAGCGCTATTACGAATAGGCAGCGCTTTTAGGAGAAAGCGCTGCCAATTCGTAAAAGCGCTAAGGCAATGAGCAGCGCTTACTCCTAAAAAGCGCTGCCCATTCGAAAATGCGCTAAGCCAATGAGCAGCGCTTTCTCCTACAAAGCGCTGCCCATTTGAAAATGCGCTAAGGCAATGAGCAGCGCTTTTTCCTAAAAGCGCTGCCCATTGCTATAAATGGGCAGCGCTTTTAAAAGCGCTGCCCATTATTAGAGTGGAATCAGCAGCGCAAATATTAGCAGCGCTCAAAAGCGCTGCCCATTGATAAAAAAAAGCGCTGCCCATTAAAAAATCTGTAGTAGTGAAACACAAATTTAAAGATAATAACATTTATTATTATATTGTATGTGTTACTCTCTCATAACTTGCTCTACAAATACTTGTGAGGATCTAAACTCACCGTCTAAACGTGATTAATTCGGATTGGTCGTAAAAGAATATTGTCTATATGGTTTATTGGCTCCATGGCCAGAACTATGAGAACATACTTTATATATATTTGATTTTTTCCCTAGTCTATTTCAATTTTATTTTTGAATAATATTTATGGAAAAAAGATAGATACTTTTGTTGTCTACTTTTATTGATAAAAATCAGTTTTTAGAATGCATCCAAACACATACCATGCTACAGTGGCTTTTAAGTAAAATAATTTTTACAAAGTCGTTTTTGTCTACATTAATTTTTGGGACTGTATAACCAAACACACACCCAAACAATTAAAAATTGACTAAGAATATTTTTTCCTATGAACTTATCCAAACAGAAATCACGTTAACTTGAACCCTCTTTTAACCAAAATCAATTCTTCCAAAATCAATTTTCGTAACGGTAGAACGAATCACATGCAGAGAAGATGAATACTGAAAAGGTTTTACAAGTGTGATGGTGTATATGAGGAGTGAAAGGGATGGAAGTGATAAAGGAGGAAAAATATAAGGTGTATATAAATCTATTAACTTTCTGGAAGTACACTGTGGACTATTAACACATTTCCAAAATGATGTAGGATGTATAAAAACCAAAGATCTTCGGTAGATAAATCAAATTCATAATATCTTCCACATGATAAATTCTATGACGCATTTACTATACATTTCAGAGTTACATTTCCAGTACATTTAAGTAGTCTGGAAGTTTTTTTTTTCTGGAAGAAATGTATGTTTAAAAAGAATGTAAAGTAAACTTTGGAATATTTATATTTTGCTAGGAAAAAATACCAGACTTGCGTGGTGGAGATATGAGAAAAAAACTGGGGTGCATAAAGAAGGTGATGAACTTTTGAGAATTCGCTCTCTTAGTTAGAGTAACCCGACAGGGTTATTGGCCCAACTGATTTGCCTCAAATATTTCCATTAAGGAATTCCACCTTACACCCCACTTTTCTACCCCATACACCCCAAAACTCATTAAATCATTCAAGTACCCAAACTACCCTTACTAACCCATATCCCTATTTCTAACCCACACACCCCCAACCCCACCTCATCATCTACATACAACTCATCACCCCCCAAAACCCAAGTCACCCCCAACCCTACCTCCACTGGACCTCCACCTTCGCCACCACCAAACCTCCACTGTCATCGGTGACTAGGCTTCACAAATGCATTTTATTTTCTTTGAACTTTTGTCAAACTGCACGTTCGAAAACTAAGTTTCCGAAATGTATTTGAACAGATTTACTGTTTACCAGATTCAAAGTCCGAATATTAAGATTCTGGAAGTATAAATCAATTACACATCCGAATAATACACTTTTATTACATGAGTTTCTGGATGTCTAAATCAAATACTCGTCTAGAAACTTAATTTTCAGACTTGGACTAAACTCATAATAGAGTTAATCATCTACTCAACCATGGATGGTGGTGGTGAGGCAGTGGACGGTGGTTATGCTTTGAGAGGGATGGGGTTACTTACATGTGGGGGTGGAGTGGTGGGAGGGGAGAGGTGGTGGCGTCATGGGGGAGGGGGTGGTGGTAGCACACCGGCGGCAAACTAGGTGAAGTTTGGAATAATAAGGGTACTTTGAGGTTTTCATTAGAATAAATGAAGTTGAGGATGTGACGGGGAAAAGTGGGTTTTAAGGTGGAATTCGCTTAAATAATTGCTACCTTCTTCTGTGCCCAGAACAAAATGATTATTGGTGCCCTATAAGAATAAACTCATTTGACACCCAAACCATGGTTGGCAAAAAGAACCGTATCTACAGATACCTGCGAATTAGATTTGTGACGGGGCACAAGGTGGATAGTTAAATCTAGACACACGGGTAAAATAAACGGGTTGTTGTATTACTTGTTTGTTAATGGGTTAGGATGGATAACGAGGTACATCTGGCTCGTGGGTACCCGTACCTGATAAAATTATTTAATAATTTTTATACTTAATATCTAGTTGCAAATATTTAAGTGTCTTTCATCCCCTATTATCAACTAATATAAGTCATCAAATATTTAATAGAATACATACTTATGTCTCTTATATGAATGGCAAAAATAAAATAAAAAAAGTTAATTTTGTGTGTAAAGTCATTTTTTTAATCTTATAGAAAATATTTTTTTAAATACATGTGGGTATCTGTGAGTACCCATGCCTGCAAACAACTACACATATATAAGGCAAGTAGGAGGGACATTTTTCTCCAACGGGATGGGCAACAAGGGGACTACTCCCCTTGCCCGCCCACTAGGGGTGTGCAAAGTAACAAGTAAACTCTAACCATACCACAAATCATACCATACTGTTCCTAAAAGCCCATACCACTTCTAAAAAAGTCCTGCCCAATTCTTTTGGTAAAAAATCCATAACAACAGTATGGAATACTGAAAAATCGGTACGGTATTCCTTCTTCGCTTCCTTCTTCCTTCTTCGTTTCCTTCTTCGCTTCCTTCATTCCTTCTTCAACCTCAGCCATGGCCACTCGCGAGTTGCGACCTCCACTCCTTCGATAAGGAATTGCCAATCTCCAACCTCAGCCATGTTCACACAACCGGAACCCTAATTCCCAAATCGGAATCGCCAATCTTTACAAGGTGCAAAGGTCTGTGATTAATGTTCAATTAGATTCCATATCAGTGGTGTTAACAATCTGCTTTTACCTTTTAGTTATGATCTTATGTTTTATAGGCTGACATACAATCAACGTCCATTGCTGAGAGGTATGCATCTGATCTCAATGTTTGGAGATTATCCAAGCTCAATGAGAAGCATGGTAGGAGACAGGCTGCCAAAATTTACTAAATCCGAGGTTGCTCTTCTTAAGGGTTCATTAGATTTTGTGGGAATCAATCATTACACCACATTTTATGCAAGAAACAATTCTACTAATTTAATTGGAATTTTGCTCCATGATTCTATTGCAGACTCCGGTGCCATTACCCTTCGTAAGTTTTAAACCAAACAATATTAAGCAATCATTTCTTTTCCTCTTAAATAATCAAGCATTCATTTACTTTATCAGAATGATTTATAATTTTGTTCTTTTGCACTATCACCAAGTGATTACTTCCCTTCCCTTCTTTTTCAGCATTCAATGGCACTAAAGTTATAGCAGAAAGGGTAAGTTTTAGATAATTGAAACATAATCAATTAGTCTATATACCTCAATTATATTTCTCACACAATGCTAAAGTTTCACTAATTTGTAAGTTGTGTCTTGCAGGCAAATTCTATATGGTTGTATATTGTGCCACAAAGTATGAGAACCTTAATGAACTACATCAAACAAAAGTATGGGAACCCTCCTGTCATTATCACCGAAAATGGTAATCTTCAAACTCATAATCTATCGCGATTTTACCGTGCAATTTGGCATTAATAATTTGAAGTCTAACATAAATTACATAGTTGATATACTAAGTATTTTGATAAAGTATTTAACACATCATATATTAGCTTGCAATGACACATTAAAGTATTTTGTAAAGCGGATTAGATACTTCAGTGGCTATTTATCTAACTTACAAGCTTCTATCAAGTATGTAATAGTTGTTATTACATGTAAGTGCATTTGAGTTATGACCATTTTTTGAAGTCAGTAAACTAATTAACTACTGCTTTCTTAATTGCAGAGATGGTTGCAATGTGAAAGGATATTTTGCATGGTCACTACTAGATAACTGGGGGTGGGCAGCTGGATACTCTTGTAGATTTGGTTTGTATTTTATAGACTACAAAGACAACCTCAAGAGATACCCAAAACAATCTGTCCAATGGTTCCAGAATTTCCTCAAACCAACTAAGTAATTGAATGTATAAGGTTGTATTTGTAATACTAAAATCATATTTGATTTGATAAGAAGTCAAGAAATTTGATTTGTAAATTAAACTTTTGTGTTCATTTTTAGCCTGAGAGTTTATTTTGAGGCGAGGCCAATTATAACAAGATGGGAATCCTTACAAAAATTACGTGTCTTACAAAAATATATGTGCATTGGATATTTTGAGGCATGCATCTGAAATTAAAATTGAAATTTTGGTCTTAAAGCAGGCTTACAAGACAGTTGAGTTGTTATCAGAATTAGCAAAAGTAGTTGTACAAGAAAACTTGCTCTTAGAGGATATCAATAATCTATTTCGATCCATGTGTTCTTGAGGTAAGTAAAAGTTATTTGTTTCACCCCTCTTGCTTCATGGTGTCTCCTTTTTGATAACAAAATTGTGAAGCAGAAGAGGGTACAACTTACTTAAGCTTCCATTTTATGTTGTGAATCAAAAGCATCTCAAGCTTTTGCTCCTTTATTGCTTAGACATGAATTGTTTTATTCATGGATTTTTCGGCAGCTTAAAGAAAGATTGGTTTGGATCACATACGCCTATGCTTACTGAGGATGATTTGAAAGAACTTGAGAATCTCGAGCAAGGTAAGAATCATATGATTAGGTTGTAGAATTAGGTTGTAGTTTGAAATATGAAGTGAGCATTCCACTTATACTGTTTCTTAATTTTGAGGGTTATTTTTTAGTCGCTCTCTATCACTTGTAAGCAAGCCCTGTATGGCATTGGCAGGTCTAGCTTCATAAGATCACTGCAGTAACTGTTAATAGATTCATGGCAATACAGATTTGAAAACCTTATTGCAGTAACTGTTGCATTTGATGAACTTCTATTAACACATTGTGTGTAAGAACTATGACATCATTTGCACATGTATATGTAACCGTAAGTGTATCATAAATGATTTGGTAGTTTCTGTTTTTACATATGATGAAAATGACTGTTTTTACATATGATGAACTAGAATCTTTGTAAATGAAATTTCATAGTTTCTGTTTTTACATATGATGAAAATGACTGTTTTTCTGTTTTTACATATGATGAAAATGACTGTTTTTCTGTAAGTAAAAATGTAGATTCATGTCCTGCAACAGAGTATGATGGCTATGAATATGAAGTTGATGATCATTTACGTGGAATTTGAAACTATGTTCTTAGTAATGATGGAAAGTGGGCTTATAGCAGCACATGAGTTTTTCCAGGAAACGAAATTCAGCAGCCTTGGAAGGCGCATATTTGATGTTTAGTATTACCCCATTTCCCTTTGTCCCTTTTCTGTATCACCTCGTTTTTGTTTTTAGGATTCTGTATCACCTTGGAAAGTGGGCCATCTATGGTCATTATATTTTCATTCCTAATTGACTGCTAATTAGACAGTTTATGGATGATGGTTTCTGTGCAGCTCCCTTTGTGTGCATCAATTACCTATTATCAATAATTGATTATTCAGTTATTGTCAAAAAAAAATAATTGATTATTTACTATCTATCTAATAAATAGCCCTAGGAAGATCAATAATTCCTATACAGTAATGTGCATCAGAAAATGATTTAACAGGATGCTTATTTTCTTGGCACAAAAAAACTGGTTTTGGTAGTAAAAACTGTTTTTGGCACCAAAAAACTGGTTTTGAAGCAAAAACTGTTTTTTCAAAACCGGTAAACCGGTTTTTGTTTGCAAAAACCAGTTTTCAAAACCGGTAAACCGTTTCCTGAAGGTGAAAACCGGTTTTAGAATGGTAAACTGGTTTCTAGCACCGAACTGGTTTTAAACCGGTTTTGATCCGGTTTCGAAAATGTAAACCGGTTTTAAGACAATGGTAAAACAGAACTGGATTTGAAAGAGGTATGGTGTGGTGTGGTATGGATTTTGTACCATGCACACCCCTACCTGAAAAGCCTCTAACATTTGAAAAACTGAATTCATCAAACCCCAAGATTTCAAACGTCCGCCTAAGTCTTTCCGCATTCACACGAAGTTCCATAATAACAACAATGTCAGGCTGGTTACCTTCCATATATTGTCTGCAAACTCGAAAGAAATCCAAACTAGCTGCTCCTCCATAATAAAGGATCTTAGTATAATTTATCAAAATGACGTCTGTAAACCAAATTCAATTTGCATATAAAAAAAAAATCTCTGTGATAAATACTACCATTGCTTTCACTTATACTAAAAAGAAAAGAAAAGAAAAAAACAAATATTATAAATGGAATATGATGACATGTCAGCTCATCAAGAAGTCTGACAATGCATGCATCGATTGAGAGACAACAAGGAGCACGAAAGTCTGTTGGCCACTTTACTCATTACACCAATCCAAAGGAAAGAAAATATAAAAAATATATATAAAATGGGTAAAAATACACTGGAGGTCCTTTAAGTTACTTATTTGTAACAAGTTGGTCATTTAAGTTTTTTTTGTAACAACTTAGTCCTTTAAGTTACCTAACGTGTTCATTGTTGACCTTTTTTCAAATTTCCGTTCCAAAAACGCCTATGTGGCGTTAACGTTGCTGATGTGGCTTAACGGATGCATGTGTGGCGGTACACGTCACTTTAAATTAATAATTATATTTTTTAATTAGTTTTTTATTTAAAAAAAACCCCAACAACACCTCCCTCATCCCTCTCATCTCTCTTCCAGCGAAGTCCCTCATCACTCTCTCCTCCTCACAGCTTTCTCTCTCACAGTTGCAGCAAACAACAAATCTGAAATGGAACGAGAAAAACGAATCTGAAATCTGTGCGGAAAAAAAAACAAATCGAAATATGAACAATAAGAACGTAATATGAATGAAAAACGAATTGAAATCTGGAACAAATAATGTGGGTTTCTGGAAAAGCAAATTGAAATATGAAATCTGGAAAACGAATTGACAAATCTGGGTTTCTGGAAATCAAACGAAAACGAAATCTGGGTTTAAGGAAATCGAAAGAAATCGAAGTCTACGAAAGAAAAAGAAATCGAAATTGAAGAACACGATCTGGGTTCATGAACAAATCTGGGTTCTTGAATAAACCCCAAACCCAAGTCCTAAAAATCAAATCTCGTAATTTGGCTATCAATCACCATTATCCCCAAACTACAAACCCAAAATCGAAGAGAGATTTGGAATGGGATGAAGAAGGAAGAACCCTAGTTGATCTCAATTTGGGGTTCTTTTTGAATTTCTGGTAATTTTTTTTTGGGTTGAAGATAATGATGAGTCAGCAAAAAAAAACAAAGACATGTCAGCAAATTTAATCCAAGTCAGCGACGTCAACGCCACATAGGCATTTTTGGAATGGAAATTTGAAAAAAGGTCAACGGTGAACACGTTAGATAACTTAAAAGACTAAGTTGTTACAAAAAAAACTTAAAGGAACAACTTGTTACAAATAAGTAACTTAAAGGACCTCCAGTGTATTTTTGCCTATAAAATATATACGAACTTAGAAAAAAATAATAGTAGTTGTCAAAAAAGAAAAAAACAATAAATCCTAATGAGAAATTCAAGTGGGTAACGTAGAGATAGATAGAGATAGAGAGAGAAAGGGGATCAGGTGTGAAGTGTGTGTGTGATGGTTCATTATAAATAAGATAGACTCTCCCACACCCAAATGGCAGCCATTGCTACTACCATCGTTTTTTCTTCTTTCTCAACCTATTCCTCTTCTCTATTTCTCACTAGACTCACTTCTTCTCGTCTTTACTTCGCTGCATTTCCTAAGCGTTACTCAACAAGGAAGCTCATGTCTCAGTCTCTCGCTCATGACACCCTTGGTCTTACCCACCCCACCATCGTCGAAACCCCTAAGGTTAAACTCAAATCTCCATTTTCTTCTTCAATTTTGCATGCCCGTGTTTTGTTTCTTACTTTGTTTGCGTTAACAATTCAAAAAGTCACTAACTTGTGGATTTCCTTATTGTTGGGTGCTCTTTTGTAATTGAGTAACTGACCCTTTTTAATGATGTTTTCGATTTTTTTATGATTTTATCTTTGGTTGTTATTTCTGATTGGATTTGGATTGTGTTCATGTGTATTGTTTTATTGGTCTTATATACTGAGAAATAGAATGTCTTTTTTGTGTTTGTGAAAATTCCTGGAAGATCACTTTTTCTGCTAAGGATATTGATGTGACGGAATGGAAAGGAGATATACTGGCAGTGGGTGTTACGGAGAAAGATTTGACTAGAGATGCAAAATCTGGGTTTGAGAATCTGATTTTGAACAAGATTGACTCTAAGTTGGGTGGTTTGTTAGCTGAGGCCTCTTCTGAAGAGGATTTCACTGGCAAAGCTGGTCAATCAACGGTTCTTAGAATTGCAGGACTTGGATCAAAGAGGGTTGGATTGATTGGTCTTGGGCAGTCACCTACTACTACAGCACTGTTCAAGGGTCTTGGTGAGGCTGTGGTGACTGCTGCCAAGTCTGCTCAGGCTAGCAACGTTGCCATTGTTCTTGCCTCTTCAGAAGGACTTACTCCACAATCAAAGCTTAGCACTGCTTACGCGATTGCCTCTGGTATTGATCTTATGATCTATAATCGTTTGATGTGTGTGTGTGTGTGTGTGTTGTGAATTAAGATTGTTATTTTTATAGTTTCATTTCATGTGTGGACTTTAGGGGCTGTGCTGGGATTGTTTGAAGATAATAGATACAAGTCAGAATCAAAGAAACCCACACTTAGATCTGTTGACATTATTGGTCTTGGAACGGGGCCCGAATTGGAGAAGAAACTTAAGTATGCAGGAGATGTTTCTTCTGGAGTAATTTTTGGAAGGGAGCTTGTGAATTCTCCTGCTAATGTTCTCACACCAGGTTCATATGACAATTCAAATTGTATTTGTATATCATATATCATATTCTTGCCCAGTCATTACAGTTGTTGGGCAGGCAGTTGGCCAATTTTTAATCTGTTCTCAATGATGTTTTATCTCAGCGGTGTTGGCAGAAGAGGCATCTAAGATTGCTTCTACCTATAGTGATGTTTTCACTGCTAAGATATTAAATGCTGAACAATGTAAGGAATTGAAAATGGGGTCCTATCTGGGTGTTGCTGCAGCCTCTGCGAATCCTCCCCATTTTATTCATCTATCTTACAAACCTCCAGCTGGACCTGTCAATGTCAAATTGGCTTTGGTCGGAAAAGGTTTGACTTTTGACAGGTAATTACTTAATTAAACCATGTCTTTATTTTTTCTACAACTCACTAAGAGTGATCAATCTGAAATATGATTTTACCTATTGTATTATCTGTGGTTTTGATTCTTACTAAAACTTTAATTGGTTATGAAGTTAATGTTGATGTCTTTGTTAGTAGATAAGTCTTTGAAATGAAGTACCAAGTAGATTGCTTTAATGTCTTCTTTCTACATGTATTGCCAATTTGCCGCCATGGCATACAATTTATTAGTAAATCTGTTATTTTAACTCTCGAAAATAGAAGAGTCTGGGAATTTTTCTTTTTCTTTTTTTGTTTGATGCAACAATTTATAGTTTTGTTCTAACTTTGGTTTATTATGTCATTTCCTTATTAGTGGTGGCTACAACATCAAGACTGGACCTGGCTGTTCAATTGAACTCATGAAATTCGATATGGGTGGTTCAGCCGCAGTTTTAGGCGCAGCAAAAGCTCTTGGTCAAATCAAACCTCTTGGGGTAGAGGTCAGTCATTAAGTCATTGGTCATACCCCCTGCCCGCACATACTATCATTTGTTCTATTTTTCAATGTTATGCCTAGACTTTGCTTAGGGATTATTTGTTGATGTATGAGATGTCGTAAATGATGGGCTTGTGATATAAAACAGTTAAATTTCCTATCTCATTTAATCTTTTTTCATAAAACAGTTAAATGAGTATGAATTTTCATTTTACTTTTCTGGTGGATACTTCCTTTTGGAATGATCCGTTTTGAGTTCATTGTGGATATTGTGTTTTATTTTGTGGTGTAACAGAAGTCTTGCGTCCGCAGGTTCATTTTATAGTTGCAGCTTGTGAGAATATGATTAGTGGAACAGGTATGAGGCCTGGAGACGTTGTCACAGCTTCAAATGGAAAGACTATAGAGGTGAGGGTTTAATAGATTTTGTATTTTATTTTTTTTGTACAATAATTTTAACTTTTTGTATGTGGTATTGGCATAGTATTTGGTGGATTGTTTCTGTTTTAACCATTACTTAGATTTATTTGAACAATTGAATGAAATACATCAACTATTGCCGTTTGAAGAAAGCTCCCCGATAAATATTTATGATGTTTTGGGATGTAACTCCTGAGTATCATTTTCAGTGTATTATAAGTACTGAATGCAAATCTATGTTTAGTTATATCTGATACTATTAAATATAAACATAAACATATGTATACAATTACAATGCAATTTAATCCGAGAATTGAAGTTATGGCCTCTATGAACAATGTAGTAGGACATGTGAAGTACTTGACCTTGTTTTTGTTAAATGTTAACATTTGATATCATATACCAAGGATTTGACTTTGGCTTAACCTTGGTGTAGGTTAACAACACCGATGCTGAGGGAAGACTTACTCTGGCAGATGCTCTGGTATATGCTTGTAACCAAGGTGTTGAAAAGGTACACAACATGACATTTGCATCTTTCTATCTCTGTAATACATTCATAAATCATAGCAGGTTTTGGTTTCCCTCTGAAAAGAATTGCTTAACATTTGATTTTATGTTTGATTTAGTGAAAATTTCAAATATGTGATGAATGAGAAATGCTAGCAACACACCCACTTTGACATACTCTTGAGAGCACACTCTTTATGATTGGTTTGGTTCATTCCTTAATCCCTAAAAGGTCAACACATTTTTTAAAAAGCAATAAATTTACAAGGCAACTAAAATGTCTTTTTTTTTATAAAAGAATCATTCATAGTCCATGTTGTGTGTTCCAAGAGTGTACTAAAAAAGAGTGTGTTTCTAGCATTTCTCTGGAAGAATAACTACTGTTTCATTAAGTATCTGTGGACAAGTTTAGTTCTGCTTCTGTGCACCAAGATTTGCAAAAAGACTGCTGACTCTGGCCTTGTTGTATTTACGAACTTCTCATCTGCTGTCTCCTTATTTTGGTTTTTGGTATCAATTTATACATGCTTGAAAATTGTCTATTATATGATATGATTTGGTTTTAGAATATTGCTAACTGGTAGCTCAACTCTTTTTCAGATTGTTGACTTGGCAACCTTAACAGGGGCCTGTGTAGTTGCTCTCGGCCCCTCAATTGCAGGTAATTATAAACTAAACCGTTATATATGGTTTTGACTTTCGACCTTTTTTTGATGACTACCAATATTTGCTTGTGAAAATTTGGAAAGAGGCCCAATATTTTAGTTGACGCCGAAAGCTCTTAAATTTTCTATTATTTTGGGGGAATAGTAGTGGCTAGACCTGAAAGATATAACTGTCATCTGATTATTATTGCAAACTATATTGTCTTTGAAGGTGTGTTTACACCAAATGATGAACTAGCAAAAGAAGTTATTGAAGCTTCTGAAGTGAGTGGGGAGAAACTATGGAGGCTGCCACTGGAGGAAAGTTACTGGGAATCAATGAAATCAGGAGTAGCTGATATGGTGAACACTGGTGGTAGGCAAGGTGGTTCTATTACTGCTGCTCTTTTCTTAAAACAGGTATGTGCTTAGTAATAATGATATAAATAATTTTATTGTTATTTGAGTGTTTCTTCTCAAACTTATGGGACATTTATGGACAAAGGAGCTATTAGCATCTGAGTTATAGAATCTATTTTGTAGTGCTGTCTGTTGCACATGCATTTTGTAGTTCTGAAACAAATTTTGGTTATGCAGTTTGTTGATGAAAAGGTTCAATGGATGCATATTGACATGGCTGGTCCTGTGTGGAATGATAAGAAACGTGCAGCAACAGGATTTGGCGTTGCTACTCTAGTTGAATGGGTTTTGAAAAACTCTTCTTAACTCTGGAACTGAATGAAATCTTCAAATGTTGTTGCATGTGAGTGAGTGAGTGAAGTTAAATTCAACTAGTGGGTTTTCTGGTTCGTTGGGGTTGCTTATATGAATAAGTTTTTAGACTGTGGATGGAAAAGGTTGTAAGCTGATGCATATTCCAATGTATTCAAACTTTTTATTTCTCTAATACAAAAAAAAAAACTTTTTTTCTTCATGCTTTGCTAATATTAAAGGGGGTTACCTCGTCTTTGCTTTTTTTTGGTTTAGGGGTCTTTGACCGACCCCTCCGGGGTCCAGGGGAAATGGGCCCTGATTAATCCGGAATTCGGCTGGGAGGTAAGTAAAGCCCGACTCCAATTTGTTCCATTGCCGAGGATCAAACCCGGGTACTACCCGAATCTGTTCCTTAAGATGGAGTGCATTAATCACTTGCACCCAAGCTTGGAGTTACATTGTCTTTGCTCTTTAATACCAAGAAAAGAAAGATGCGAATTTTTTAAAATAGTTAGTCACTTGGTACTTTTTACAAGTCACACTAAATGGCCAATTCTTTCGTTAGATAGGTTTTTCAATCTTTTCCAAGAGCTGTGTTATGATATGAACATAGAGCATACTTGCATCTCTAAAGAGGGATACATGATAATTAGAGCTTTCAGAAAGAAGAAGGAAAGTTTTAAAGACGCATATTTTATAGAACATACTGAAATTTTATTTCCAATTGCTTCCGTCAAGTTCTTACAAACAATCTCCTTATAGAGAAAAATAGATGAATTAAAAAACAAACCATTACAATAATTCACACAATGACTCTTTACAATCTTGTCATCATAGCACATCATAACTCACCATGACACATTTATGATACATGTCCCTAATATTTAATACCGACCACACAACATTTCCGACCGACCATTCTACATTTATGATTCAACAACCTAAAAATTACTAGTCTTTTGACTAAACTGTCTTAGGCTTTTAACTAAAATGCCACGTTATTCTTAACTTGTTGTCAATTGTCGTTGAATTCTAATTTTACACAATATATCGTATCAGTCTTTTATGATAGGTTTTGGGAGCACCTATTTTGCACGAAAGGATCTCAAAACATGCTTTCACCTTCGAGGATCGCTTGAAAAACAAACTATTTAGTTGGAAAGCTTCAACATTAATTTAGTATAATGTTCTTTGTCCAATATTCTTTGTATTTGTATGTGATGAAGTTGAGATGAATTGTAGAGATTTTATATGGGTTCTACAACTGAGCGCGTGAAATGTCATATAGTTTTTTGAAAGCCAAACCAAACCGCCTTCCTAAATCTGAAGGCGGAATTGCTTTTAGAAACCTAAACAAGGCATATAAATTAGCCTTGCAGTTAACATAAGCTTTGTGTGCAAGTCTAGAAAGCCAAATGTAAATGAGGTCCATACATTCTATTCTACCTAAAGTTTCATTAAGAAGTAATTGCTCTAATCTTTGGAGTGCTATTAATGATTTGTTGTCTGAGGTGGAAAATAAGTTTTATTGGGTGTTGATGATTGATTACTATTGGGAATTCAGGTTTGAGTAATTAGTCCTACATCGACCAGGATAGATGAATTCCCAGCCTTGACAACCTTTGAAGTCTATGCTTGGGTCATGTCTAATTTCCCTCTTATTGAAGCTGATTTGATTGTTTCTCTTTATGTGTGCAATGAAAACTGGAATTTGAACAAATATTACATGACATGTTACTAATGTTGTTTGTACTAAAATAGTTGTTATCAACTATCAAGCCTCCTATTTCTAAAGCTCTTGATTAATTGTTGACTAACGATGATATAACAATAAAATCTATTTAAAAAAAGCTATGTTAGTTCAATAATATCAACATTTTTAATTTACAGATTTATTTAAAAATTCTGAAATAATAATTTTTTTTGACGTGTGAAATAATAATTCATCTAACAAGAAAGTAATTAGGCTTTTTTTTACCCCATTATACACTATACCCCCCAAATATACCAAACGGACGAATTTACCCCTGATTTCCAAAAAATTTCTGGATAATTGCGGAACACCTTTTTCCGGAATTACATGAAAATGGATAATTCCGGAAGGCCGTTTTTATGGATTTCCGGAATTACGTCCGAAACACGTAATTTCGGAACACATTTTGACTTCCGGAATTATGTGTTCCGGACATAATTCCGGAAATCCTTAAAAAATGCCTTCTGGAATTATCACTTTCAACGTAATTTCGGAAGTCAAATTAAAAATTCAACATTTATTTTATCAATTAAAAACGCCGTTTACATTGATCGAAAATAACAGATTACAACAACAAACAAGAGGTCTAAAACATGACATAAACTACTGTGATAGTGGAGTTAAACATATGATTCATCTTCCCTTTACCATTCATGGTGGACTAGGATCGAAGAATGATAACAATAACTCTGTTGGCTTTCCCGATGTCTCTAGCCCAACGTACAAGATTATCACGAGTAGGAAAAACCTACAAAATAATCGTAAACATAATCAATAACTTATAACAAATAATAAACAAGAAGCGTTTTAGGAAGATATGTACCTCTGTAGTGGTAAACTTGTTCGATAAATCCATAGTAAATGGAAGTTTGCCGTCAGGTGTAGCCATATCTGTAAAATAAATAAATCAATTGTTAATTAAAAAAATTTAAAAAAGTAAAAAAAATAAGTTTCGGAATTATCTATTTTAGACGTAATTCCGGAAGCCAATATTTAGAATTTCCAGAATTACGTCAAAAACGATAATTCCGGAAGGGTAAAAAACAGAAATCTCCGGAAACCTGTCAAATTTTGTAATTCCGAAAAGTAAAAAAATTAAACTTTCCGAAATTACGTGTTTACAGAACATAGTTTACATTTCTGGAATTATGTGTTTTTGGAAAGTTTACGAAAAAAACTTCCGGAATTACCTATATAAAGGGATAATTCCGAAAAACTCGAAATTTTGGGTGCTCTGCTCCGAATTTGGTAAAAATGAGAGGGGTATTTTTGGGATAAATGGAATTATGGGGGTATAGGGTATAATAATGAAGGGGGTAAAAAAAAGCCAAGTAATTATTATAAAAGTTAATGATAAACGTATCCAAACCTAACGGATATGTCAAAAGGTAGCTCAGTTGGTGAGCTAAGGAATACCGAAGGAGTGCACCAAATGACTGCAAGAAGGAGGTCCCGAGTTCAACTCCCAGAAACTAACATCCCCCCACCCCACTAACATCGCTTATAAAAAAAAAACCAACGAAACAAAATACTAGAAAAATAAACCTTGTTTTTTTCTCTCTGCTGTCAGCCATTTTGAGCAAAGGTAAGGGAGCCATAGAACAATTAAATATATGACAACCTGTACTGTTCCATTTTTGTTGTTTTTATTCATTCCAATCGATTAACTATGCTATGAAGTATGAAGTAAGAGAGAGAGAGAAACAGAAACATAGATAGATTGGGAAGAAAATGAGTGTATCTTTGACTGTGATGACCTTCAATCTACACGATGATCAGCCACAAGACAGTCCTAATTCCTGGGAGAAGAGAAGGGATATTTGTATAAGTGTTATTACCAGCTACTCTCCCATAATCCTCTGTACCCAACAAGGTTCTCTCTCTCTCTCTCTCTACATCCTACTCTAATGCCTCTTTTTCCTATCCGGATCTTTATTTTCATCTCTTTTGCTTTACTCACTCTTTTCTTTTTGTGATTTAGTTTTCAATGCATTGTTCTTGATCCTTCTTGATGAAGTTCTCGATATTCAATTGATTGTTTAGTGAAAATACTGTTGATGAATTGATTTGATTCTTATGATTTTTGCATACCATTGTCTTCTTGGCTTCCTTGTCACTGGATCCCTTGTGAGTAGTTTATCCTTTGATTATTCTGATTCTAATTTAATTTGCACTCCATTCAGGGAATAAAACGCAATTGGATTTTCTTCAGCAGGGTTTACCAGGTATCAGCTTCTAAATGGATTAATTTATAGTTGCCAAATTTGTTACCTCCATGGTTTGTTTGGCTACAAGCATGTTTTAGTAAAGGATTATATTATATGGTACTACTGGTTATGAAGAGAAATATGTCATTAAATTGCTTTTATCTAGTGTGTTACTTGCTCAAGTTAAGTAAATTAATGCTCACTACACACATGTTCTCATGCATAATAACACAGGGTTTGTTTATGTAAATGTGTTATAATTTATTTCATTCTAACTGTCAACACGGATAGATAAATTAAGATTCCAACTAGAATCGGATGGGTAACTACAAGCCTAATAGGCAGATGCTCTAATGTGTCAAATTTATGTGGAGGAACTGAGAGAAAATGTTCTAGACTTTATCCTGAGTATCGCTTGATGTAAAATACCAAAATGATAAAAATATCTTAAGGAGAACTTTTTTGATTAGCCAACAGTCCTGCAAATTAGTTCTATTCAATTGCACTTTGAGTTGGAGTTGAGGCAAAGATATGAGAATACTGTTACTTCGAAATTATGTCTTCAGTCATCAATTGTACTTATCAACTGTTAGCAAAACTTGATGACAGTTAGAAAGTAGCTATAGTAAGGAAAAGTAGCATTCTTCACAAGAATGACACCTGAGATCTTGTCTTCCCACCACAGTTGAGCTAACAAGATCAGAAGCAACCCATACGATATGAGCTCGCATAGAGGGGCTTTGTTTTCATTGATAGTGCTTGCTGTTGTTGCTCAAGTTTATAAAATGGGAATGGTCTTATATTATTTGGAGATGTCATTTTCCATCCTGCCATCTGAAAAGGCGCTGTTTTCATCTACTCAGACTCAGCACTGGCTCAAGTCCCCATTAGATGTCGTGATCATGAACACTTCATTTTGTTACTTTTTTTCTTCTTCTTCTAGAAATAAGAGAGCTGTTGTCTTTTATATAAGCACTTCTAATCAAACCCTTGTAGTTGTAGTGCTTAATATTACTCTGCGTCTAAATGGATTCGTTTAAGTTGATAAAAAATCACTCAGGTTATGATCAGTTTGGTGTCTCACGAAAAGGGCCCCAAGATACTACTGATGAGCATTGCACTATCTTCTATGATAAGGAAAAGGTATTGAATTATTTCAGTCTTGTCTGATATAACTTTTATTTAACTGGTTGGAGAACAGACTGGTTGATGTATATTGTTTTTTAAAAAATAAAAGGTAGAGCTTCTCGAAGGTGGAACCTTTTGGCTGTCCGAGTCTCCCTCCGTACCTGGAAGCATGTCGTGGGGTTCCGAAGTTCCTTGCATTGCAACTTGGGCTATATCCTTGTGACTTAGAAAAAAAATTATATCTTATCTTCAATTGTTTTCAAACTGTTTTACTTTTGTTGCACAATTGGGCTATATCCTTGACATGATGTCCACACATTTCAACTAAAAGGAGTTGAGCCTCCAGGGTTTTCATTTGAGATAGTAAATACAAACATGGATGAGTTCAGTCCTCGTGCCCGTAGACGAAGTGCTTTACTCACATGGCAACACATCGCATCTTTACCCCCTAGCCTTCCAGTTGTGTACTGTGGAGGATTCAATACACAAAAAGAATCAACTACCGGTCGCTTTCTTCTTGGAAGATCAAGGTAGTTTCTCAGCATTAGCGGAATTCTTAGTCATCAATTTTTAAGTTTATATCATGTAACTGGTAGAAGCTCAAGTTCATATTTCCCGCACTGCTCGCCTTATTCATTTAAGTTGGATTCAAATGATGAGATAGAGACTACAACATAGTGATTTGTAACTTGTGTGTTTACTGCGGTTGAGTGCAGAGAACATGGTGTAGTTGGGGATATGAGAGATGCATGGCCTAGTGCGCGTGTGAGGAAAAATGTTTCTCTAATTCGCACTTATCATGGATTCAAGGGTACTACTTTGATGCTTTTACATTGGGAAGTAGATTCTGTGCAGTCGCCAAATTGGGTGGTTGTGCATTCAATAGATCTTGACTGTTCAATGTTGATCAGATCGTCTAAATTATAGCTTTATGTTTTACATTTGTTTTCAATGTTGAAAATCTAGACCGTTTGATCAAGATTTAATGGTCTAGATTCGCTGAATGCATGACTGCACAACTTTACCCACTGCCCGGAATCAGGATCCTTTACATTGCTATTCTGTTTCATGAGCATGAGATGATTGTGTTATATATTATTTGGTGCTTTCAGGTGACAAACAAGGAACTCTTGAATACCTCAAGTTAATTTTTAGAGCTCTATGCCTCTGCTGGGATCGCCAAACACAGGATCTTCACATTGATTGGATCCTTTTCAGAGGTAGATCTTTGATTCCTGTTTCATGTGAAGTGGTGAATGATAATATTGATGATTGTTATCCATCATCTCATTTCCCTATATTTGCTGAGTTTATGCTTCCTCGCACGGTAAGAATGCTAGAATCGCCGGTACAAGAGGATAACTAAGGGCTTGTTTGAAACAACTATTTTGCTTGTCGATTTAAGTTGTTCCTGTTGTTTTTTTTTTCACAGATGCACTTCTAAATTTGATTTGTGATTGTTATGATATTTCTGACATCTGAACAATGACCATCCTAGAATGTGGAATATATGATATATACATGGTTAGATTGAGGGGAGGTGTGAGGTTTTATTAATAAGTAAATACTTTGTCTTTTTGACCTTTGCACTTTTTTTTGTTCTTATTAAGAGTGAAAAAGTGGAGTTTTGTGGGTTTGAATCCGCACGCTCGGTTTGCACTTGTGTTTTACCTCAATGTTGTGCTCTCTGGACTCTGGACCTTGGACCTTGGACCTATGCTTTATGCGGCTTGTGTATTTGATTTGCTAATGTACCTAACATGTAACTATGAGTTTGAGAAATATATCTTTAAATTATTTGTGGATCTGATTTTTTCAAAAGAAAATAGAAATTTATTACCGAGGGAGTGTTTGTTTATGAATGTGCAAAAAGAGTTGAATAAAACAAAAATAAAAAGAACATATAAAAATGAAAGGAACAATTATTACCAGCAGAATTGCAAGAGCTCTGAGCAAAAATGAGCCTACACAAAAATGATCTTTTGGCCACTTTGCTTGTGTTTTGAGAGGTATATAGATCTCAAATATCAAATTGAGATAGAATATTGGAAGAGAAGCAAGGATTCGCTTTTCTTTTTTCTTTTTTTAAGAGTATGAAAATATTGTTGGAGAAATTTCCAAAATATTTATTTGAAGTGTTTTGTAATTGACTAAATAAATGTGAACTTGTTTATGAATCGTACTATTGCGAATGGCTTGTTGGTTGGGCGCATTTTGATTGAGTGGAAGGTCACAATGTCGAATCCCTGCGTTGGAAATTTTTATTTTGTGCGTGGTTTATTTAAGCGGACAAAAGGGAAATTAAAAGGTGCGAAATGGCACCTTGAGGATTCGAACTTGGATCGCCATAGTGAACAGATGTAACGCCTAGCCAACCGTTATCTAACTGTTTTACTTGACAGAAATTGTTTTCCAAAGGTTGTTTTCTTTCATCAAAGGGCATAAAATTTTCTATATAAAGAGACTTTCTGAACTTATTAACATACGAATTTTACTTCTCTCCAACACAAAATTCCACCATTTTTATTAGTCTATATCATCTCGTTACTTCTCTAGTGCACAAAAGTGAGTAAAGAGACTTTATTCTGTAAACTATTATTGAAAGATACGCTTGGTGTGGTTGTGCAAGACACATCAAGGTTTCTAAAGTATCCTGAAGGGGATTCGCAGGACACCCTATTGCATCCAATTGGTTAGAATTGGTGGGGGCGAATTGAACCTAAAGATTAGTGTGTTTACACACGCTTTAGAATCAAGTGCGGTCTCATCATCTTCATCATTGTTCGAGTGTTGCACCATCTTCCCAACAAATTGTTCTCAGAATCTTTAGGTTCAATCTCGATTTTCTTGTAACAATGGCTGCATCACTCAGAGATGACTTCTGATTTTGTGAAACTTGAGAAATTTGATGGTGGCAATTTCATTCATTGGCAAAAGAAGATGCAATTTCTCCTAACAACATTGAAGGTTTCTTATGTGTTGAATACTCCAAGGCCAATGGACAACGACAACAAGACAATTGCAGATACTAGAGAACGCCTAAAGTGGGAAAATGATGATTACATATGCATGGGACATATTCTCAACGGGATGTCAGATTCTTTGTTCGATATCTACCAATGTGAAAATTCTGCCAAGGATCTTTGGGACAAACTTGAAGCAAGGTACATGCAAGAAGATGCAACAAGTAAGAAATTTCTTGTTACTCATTTTAGTAATTACAAGATGGTTGATAGTAGGCCAAATATGGAACAAATGCATGAAATAGAAAGGATTCTTAATAATTACAAACAACATAAAATGCATATGGATGAAACCATCATTGTCTCATCAATCATTGATAAACTTCTCCCTTCATGGAAAGACTTCAAAATAAGTTTGAAACATAAAAAGGAGAACATTTCTCTTGATCAATTGGGAAATCATCGTCGGTTAGAAGAGGAGTATCGAAAACAAGAGGATACTAAGGACCAATATACTCATGAGAAAGCATATGTTATAGAGGGTGGAAAGTCTAGAAAGTCCAATGAGGAAAAGGATCAAGATGATGAGGAAGGTCATGATAACAACAATGGAAACGGTCACAACAAAAGGAAGAAAGGTAGTTGTTTTCATTGTGGCAAACCAGGGCATTACAAGAGTGAATGTAGGTTCTTGAAGAAGATGAACAAAGAGAAGAACTCTAGTGCACAAAAGGATCATCTTGTTGCATAGAAGTTATTTCTAGAAAGGGCTCACTCTTAAGAATGTGTATTATGTACCCAATAATGGGAAATTGTAATTTAAGTGTGTTTTCTTGTAATAAGTTATGTCTTTGTATTTGATGTATTTACTGTGTTGTGTGATGTATTTTAGGAAATTGTAAGTGTGATTTGTATTTATACTATTGATTTTAAATTAAAGGGTAATTAAAATTTTGTGTCTATTTTATTTATGACAAAGTTATCATCATAAAATATTGGATTTCCATCATTAATTTATTTGCACCAAACAATGATAATATCATGAATACTTATATTTATGTTCTCTTGTGTCATGTGTTAGTGATCAATGATACAACTTTATTAAATGTTGAATATAGCAAAAAGTAAAATAATTAATGTGTTTGTATAAGATACAATTAAATGATATAATTGTCATGTTTTATGCTAATTGATTTCAAAAGTATATCAAAAGTCATAGCTATGGGGGTGATTGAATATTCAAAATGTATAAAAGTTGAAATGAATTTTGCAATTCTTTGACGAAAGAATTGACAAGGACATGATGTTGAAAACATCATTGGGGACGCGATACAAGCCCATATCTAATTGATCACCAATAGTGGAAACCCGACTCGCACTTGAGTAAAATCAAGTCTTGAGTTCAATGGTGAAAGTACACTATAAGAGTGATTGAAGTACTTGAAAATAGATTCATCTCAAGGGTTTAAAGTACTTTGACCATAAAAGTAAAGTTGGAAAGGATGAGGTTCTCCTCTTAATAGACATATAGCATATATTTGCTGAGGTGCATAATTATGGGTGCATTTTTGATATAGTCTACCTATATGAGAATGAAGTGGGGCCGCTTCATTGAGTTCAAGGGCTTGACTCTTAAGTTCTCATGAAAAGGATACCGGATACAAGGCCTTATCAAAAGTGTCATTTTTATAATTCTTTCAATGATACCGAGATTTCATGTTTGTGAGTTATGCACACTTGTTCTAATGAATAGTTGGTTCAAAGCGTGTTTACCAATCTATTTGGGAATTTGTGAAACTTAACTTACTAAGTGATGGTTCAAATCGCAAGATACCTTCATCTGAAAACATGAGATTTCCGGAATAATTGATTTAGATATTTTGAAAATGGTGGGGGATTGTTGGAGAAATTTCCAAAATATTTATTTGAAGTGTTTTGTAACCGACTAAATAAATGTGAAATTGTTTATGAATCGTACTATTGCGAATGGCCTGTTGGTTGGGCGCATTTTGATTGAGTGGAAGGTCACAAGGTCGAATCCCTATTTTTATTTTGTCCGTGGTTTATTTAAGCGGACAACGTTATCTTACTGTTTTACTTGACAGAAATTGTTTTCCAAATGTTGTTTTCTTTCATCAAAGGGCATGAATTTTTCTATATAAAGAGACTTTCTGAACTTATTAACATACGAATTTTACTTCTCTCTAACACAAAATTCCACCATTTTTATTAGTCTATATCATCTCTTTACTTCTCTAATGCACAAGAGTGAGTAAGGAGACTTTATTCCGTAAACTATTATTGAAAGATATGTTTGGTGTGGTTGTGCAAGACACATCAAGGTTTCTAAAGTATCCTGAAGGGGATTGGCAGGACACCCTATTGCATCCAATTGGTTAGAATTGGTGGGGGCGAATTGAACCTAATGGTTAGTGTGTTTACACATGCTTTAGAATCAAGTGCGGTCTCATCATCTCCATTATTGTTCGAGTGTTGCAGCATCTTCCCAACAAATTGTTCTCACAAATATTCCTCTATTCTGCTCTAATTGTCAAGTTATTGCTCATTATTATTCAAATTGTAAGGATAAGGTTGCTTTGAATGAGTTGGATATCAATCAGAACAAAGATCATGAGAAGGATCACATTGACAGTAAAGGCTATAAACCTCCTGATCCTCTTTTATTGTCACTATAAATTTATTAAAAAAGGAAAAACAAACAAAACATGAGGGACATAAACCAAAACCTATGCAAAAAAGAACAAAGATCATTTAAATCTCACATTTAGTCTTGTATTTTTTCTCATGATATGAGATTTTGAAGAAACCAGTGTGGTACTAGGATCATCATGGACAAGATTATCATTCAACGGTTTGGTTGAGAGAGTGTCATTCTCTATGTCAACTCTATGCTCATGTCCCCAGGCTTGCCTTAGGTTCTAGGCGAGAATAAAATGAGATCGATGTGAATGGTTTCTAGTTTGATTTGGGATATATATGTGAAGATTATTTTGCCAGCTGCATCCTCAATGGAGAAGAAGCCTTGCTGGTTTAATTTCGGTTGGGTGTAGAAGATGATGTTGAGAATTTTGTCAAAATGTGACAATTTCTGATTTAATTAGGGTTAGGTGTTTAATAGAAAACAAATCAATCCATCTAGTGAATCATTTTTACCACATCATTAAAAAGGCCACATCATGACATGACGGGTGCCACATGGACTTCTGTTAGCCAAGTGTGAGGAGAGTTAACAATAGGGACTAAACTTGCTAACGAAGAAAATATCGTGGACGGAAACTAGAAGGAAATTTTTCTAGGATGTAAAAACAAAACTTCTTAAATTTTATAGAAACAAAAAATATATTTAATCATTAATTTGAAAAAAATATAAAGAGTAATGTAACAAAAGAAATGAACATTCATTTATTAAAAACTTAGAAGATTGCTACAGTAGCATACTATTACATGTCTAAGTTGAACATTCAGAAATTTACCATTAGGGATGGATCAACTTGTTGGAACAATTTCACTGATTATTTCACACTTCAATTCACTCAAACTCAGTGTTTCACTCACACAGAATTCTGACATAGTCAAGAGAATTCACACAAAATTTGAGAGAATCAGAGAGAGTTCAAGAGAAGAAATTAATGAGATTTTGTATTCAACTGAAATGGATTCGGTTACAATATGCTTTATATAGCGGTTACAATCTAGCTAACTCAACAACTAACTTGCTGACATGGCATGACAGAAAAATGCTGACTAGGACAACTAATTAACTAAGTAATGAGTCAGCAAAATGGAACAGTAACCGGGTCAAGTATCTGTTTATCTTGACAATTATTCTTGCTTCAAGTAGGAAATGCAAGTTGAACTAAGTGTAGATTATGCATGCTGACCAATCTTGATTACCTCCCAACACAACTAAGCCAAACTTGCCATAAATATGATATATAGGGGAAAATAAATTACAAGAATAATAAAGATGGTATGTTTTCAAGCCATTGATCAGTATCTATGAAGGATGATAAAGAATATTCATTTAGTTCTGAGCTACTCAACTCTTTTTTCGTCCACCCAACACGCACCGTATTATTGGCTCCTGGTCCCGTACAATTAACTTCTGCATACGTGAACTTGCTTCTGCAAAAATATATTAACAAATTAAAGGAAAGACGTTACATAACAAAAAAAATTTGACATGCCAGAAAAAGGTTTTGCATGGTATTGCATTTAGCGTGTGTTTGGATGGGTGGTGAGATTGCCACGCGTTCAACCAAAAACCACGGCAATAGTCACGGTGAAGGCGAAGCTTCAATTTGAAGCTTCAGAGTTGTCGTAGCTTTTCCACAGCGAAAGGGGTTGTCAAATGTGGATCCAAACACGTACATAATCAATAAGAGCATTTATGCTTTAAAGAGAAAAAATACAAAACTTTTATATTTTGGATTTTGATCTGGAAAACAAAACATTGTTTATACAAAACTGTCGAATTAAAGAAAATAAAATCAATGTATAACACATAAAGCTAACCCATAATGTCTAATATACAATGTTAAGCTTAGTCTATAAATTGTTCAAAAAAAATTAGATAAAATTAAAAACCTTGTTCAAAACAAAAAAAAAAAAATTGTCGCAATGAATCGACCCACTAACCAAATTGACACCCCTATATTTTATTAAAGCAAATTGACACCCCCTATCTTTGTCGGTTACTAATCTACGCCACTTTAACGATCAATTGCTACAAAAGTAATATTTGTTTTCTTGAATGCATATAAATTTCAAAAACTAACCAATTTGTCAATTAATTCTAAAATATCGCGGATTGAATATTTGTTATGGAAATTAAATCATTAGTTAAACTAATTTATTCTTTACCAAAAATAACTTACAATTGGTCTGGGAGCGAGTAATGCCCGGCATTCCATCCTTCCGGAGTTACTACAGATGAAAAGTATGTTTCCCAAAATATAACTCGTGAGTATGGCCCCCAGGGTCTACCAAGATTCACTTCACCATTCCCAACAACAGACCCTCCTCTAAAAACAAAACCACTTGGATCATTTGGTGAATCCCTGCTTTGGGCAGTGACAAAACCAGGAAATTCAGATTCCATCAATGTGGCGTTCATCGTACAATCCTACAAGTAAATCAAATCCTCATAAAAATCAATCCTTCATTATTTCATTTTAATAAGTGTGAAAAATATTAAAATCTATTTTTATTTTACCTCAAAATAAGATTGGCCATAACCGAAAATGAAGTCGACTTCGCCTTGTATATAACAATCTTTAAAATAATGACGTCCCACTGCTGCAAACAAAGTGTCTTGATAACCTAAGAAACCACATCTAAAGATAGCAGATTTGTCTCCATAGAAAGCAGCTGCCAATGCTGGTTGGATATTCTCTTCCAAATTGTTCATTTTCGACAATTCTCCTAGATTATAAGAGTTCTGGAATTATACAACAATGCATTATTAAAAAAAATTAGAACTAGGGTTATAAAATTTTACTTTGTATACATTAATTTTTCTTATAGATGTTTATTACCTTGAAGGTGATGTCACTCACAATCACATTAGGTGGAGATGAAGTGAAAGTAGCACTCCATGTTTCTGATATTTTATGATAGCCAGAAGTAATTATTGTATTGTTACTACCAGATCCTTCTAGGATAACACATGGCTTTTCAATGGGAATATAAACCATTTCCCTATACAATTAATACAACAATTTCAATGTGAGAAAACATAACAATAAACCATAACCGTTTTTTTATGTGAACTAATTAAACACATAATAACTAACAACATTTCAATTACAGCTATACTGGATAGTACGAACCGAAATGTAAGAAAAAGCGTAATAAAATGAGTCTGTCGTACGGTTCGTTTCGTACGAGCAATCATTTTTCTTTCAATTAACTTACTGGTAGATGCCTGGATTTATGTGAATCTTAATCCATTGATAATTGTTGCTATTTATAGAATTTATGGCAGCTTGAATTGTGTTGAATGTTCCACTTCCCTGTTGATCAACGATGATAGTATTTGCAACATTACTCCCACCACAATCTTGGGCTCTACTGAGACAAAAATAACAACAGAAAAATATGATTAGAGGGAAAATCATTTTTTGAGGAAGCAACTCCATGATATTTTTGAGTGAATAATTGTAATACAAAACATCTTTTGTTGATCATTTATAAATAGACTTCAAAAGTTTAAACATCTCTTCTTACCTCTCTTTCCTTTTAAAGAATTTTTTTTACCAGTTCCTTCAAAATTGTTGAAAAATAAATTTAAATAATTAATTTTTGTTAAATGTAACAGATTTTTAATTGAGTAAATATATGCTAATTTTGGATGCCTAACAATGGAAGCAAACACAATGGTACATAATATATTTTAATGGTCAAAATGAAGGAAGTTAATTAAAATCTTTTAAGTATGTAATCCTAGAATTTATGGGTTTTCATTTTGGATGCCTAACAATGGAAGCAAACACTAATATATTTTAAACTTCAGATTCATTGACATTTTGGATGTTGCTTATGATCAGTTGAGTTCAGCGATATGTACCAAAATTGTATTGCGATTTTGTCTGGTGAATAAGTAAGAGAAATCAAATACTAAAGTAATGAATATTTTCTTTTTTTGTTATTTATAATATATCATAATTTATGATAAGAAATTTGATAATATTTGGACTAAGAAGCGAATTTCTCCCAGTAAAACTAGAAAACGTAGAGGGTCGTTGGATTAAATTCAAGATATTAAACAATTTACATCATACATTTTATAGTTGAAGTCGGTAACTTATATTTTGAAATAAGTGATTTTTTGTTCTGACTACATCATCCTAAATAATGTTTATCCTTTAAAATACCAAATATAGTAAACTTTTTTTGTAATTCTCATAAATATGAAATTTACCTTTTTGATAAAAAAAAAATGAAATTCACCTGCTTGTCTTTATAGTTTGATCTTTACCCAATTAGTACTAATTTGGTGAGTTATTATAGTATTTTTTTTTGACAAAAGTTATTATAGTATGTTATTTCAAAGAGATTTAGCATTTACTACCTTTTTACCGTAAATGTAATTTTAATATTGGGGAACATTTTCTTTTGGTTACAAAAATATCAAATTATAATTAAATTCGTTAATATACGTGATTTATTTTCATTTACTACCTTTTTACCGTAATTGTAATTTTAATATTGGGGAACATTTTTTTGTTACAAATATCAAGTTGGGAGCATCGGGATCGAGCTCTTGGAGTTATTTTCAGGAACCTCCTCTGGGTATTGAGCCTCTGCTCTACGAAGATGCCTCTGGTGTCTGTTTTGTAAGGCCTCCGTATCATCTTTTGTTTTGTTTCTTTTATTTCGCAACTCCTACCAAAAAAAAAATGAAAACAAAACAAGAGAGACAAAAGGACTAAGTCTTAATAAAAACTAAATCAAGAGCATCTACTGAAAGTGAAGAAAGCAGGTCATCGGGTGGAGTATGAAGCTCCACCAAATCTTCTGATGCCTCGGTTCCCATCTTTGCCAACACATTGGCACACCGATTTCATTCACAAAGAGAGAGTGTGAGATGACACTCCCAATCACATTTGAACAACTCTTGAATGACAACTACCTCATTGCTATAACTATGGTATATTCCTACACCGTGAAGCACGTAACAAACTCTTTAAATATGAGAGAATATTTATTTAATAGAGGATAAGTGAGAAATTTAATTAAAATAACAGGGGTAAAAATGAGATAAAAATGAAATGCTATAAGCTATAATCTCAAACGCTACTTCAAGTAACGTTTCAAAAAATCGCTATAAGTTACTTAAAAACGCTATAAGCTAGTAAAACCAAACATTTACAAAAGGCTCATCTGCTATAGACTAACAGATTGGCATTGCCAAAGAGAGCCTTAATCACTAGCCACCAAAGAGAGCTGAAGTATCAAGTTTATAAAACATCCACCGAAGAATTATTGCAATAAAAAAGAGGGGAGGGGCAAGAAGAAGAAAGCAATTGCAACTCCAGATTACAAAATATGGTCCAGTACATAAATTGAATTTGCTTATGATCACGTTCATCCTGGACATAATTATCAACTGCCAGGGATATGAAAAACACGTTGAATCAAGCACATTATTAAAACTCACTAGATTTTGATAACAAAATAAGATCAACTTCAATTCTTCAAGTCAATAATTTCAAAAATAAAATTGACAACAGTAAATCAGTTACATGCACGGTGGCAGACCTAATACCTAATATGATAGCCAGTTGGCTTGATATATATAATACAATAATTTACAAAACGAAACAGACGCAGAGGTCATTATAACTCTAAAATCCTCGCACCTGCAACCAGTATAATACATTGTTTTCGACCTTTCTTCCAAGTTCAATCACAATAGTCAATGAAAACAAGAGTTCAAAGAGTAGTTACACATGTAAAATTTATTCTGCCTCATCTGCCGTGAAGTCAGGCTCAGGAGGTTTCTGTAGCTTCACCAACTCCCTAGCAGTCTTCGCAAGTCTATTGCGGTGTACCCCACGAAGAGTGTGTGCGGCAAACTTTGAGACTAACAAAGCAGCACCAAGGCTGGAAGAACTGCCACCCGAACTTCCGTGAGTTCCTTCTGATTCATCAGCTTCTTCCTTTTGACGAAGCTTCATAATTTTCTTTTTACAATACCGACGCCAAGCTGCTTGAATAAAGCATGCAGCCCAAGTTCTCCATTGTTGGGAGTAAAAGCGGAAAGTGTGTTGAACCTGTCTACTGTGAAGACGCCTAAACTGACTGGCGACAAATTTCAACTCATCTGCAGTCAAGGCAAAAGCCTCTACCTCTGTTAACACCTTAACTGTTCGAGTAGAAGATGGAAGATTTGAACCAGATTTGGGGTCCAGGGCCCAGGTTAAAAGCTCCTCCCCACAGAAGTCAGCCTCTTTTAAGAAACCACGGTTGAAAAATCCACTCCTTCCACCATCTGTGGTAACACTCTCAAGACGTCCACGTATGATGAAAAGCATCTCGTCAACTGGATCTCCTTCCCGAACAATGTAAGTATTCTCTGTAAATAAACATGGCTTCAGTCTCTCACATATGGCATCAAGCAATCTCTCATCCATACTCTCGAATAGCGGAACCTACAAATCCATGAAAGCAATTGATGAATTAACAAATTCAGATGCTCAAACATCAATTTGGTTAAGTTCTTAATGTACAAGTGAGATCAAGTCTGAAAATCCCGAAGAGGCACTGTATGATTATTATTATTGAAGTATAGAAGAATTTGAAAAGCAATGAGTGAAATAGTTATGGAACTGATCAACCGCATACTCATCTTTTAATGCATAATTTTTTATTCTTTCTTTATCAGAGAAAAGCGTAGTTTTAAGTTACAGAATGGAGATAAGAGTCTAGTGTTTCACTAATTTTTAAGAGTTTGTGACAGCATACCCTCCTCACTAAAGCCAAACAGAGATGGCGCTTGATATCTCTTCGAAGATCCTTTGGTAGACTCTGAACTAAAATTTCTTCATCTACACCACGCGTTGCCAACCACTTATATTGATCATACCGTCTCACACGCTCTCTAAGCTCTGGTGGGAGCAAGCGATGATGCATCCACTGTTCTGAATCACGCCTTTTGACTCTCATTTCCTCAAGCCTAAGGGTAAGAGACTGAAGATATGTCTGCAATAACAGGGAAAGACGGAAACCTCAGTAACAATTATTATAACTTAAAAACAATCTGCAATTTTATACTTATGTGGACATAAACTTCAAAGCTAGTAATGTACAAGGACATATACGATAACAAGAAACAACTTCATAACGAGCATATAATAACATTGAGTGCTCACACTTCATTATCTGCGTGTTCATGTGAGTGTTCATGTGAATGTGTATTTGATCTAATATCTCAAGGAAGAAGAACATAGTTCTCAACTATGAAGTACATAAATTAATCCCAACACATTGGCAACACAGACAAATATATATAGAGGAACATAAGGTGAGTATATGAGAATGTGAGAAGAGCTAATCTTGACCAGCTATGTACAGTAATGATCCAGAACAACTCTCTTCATGCTCACATCAGATATGCCCCCTATCACGTATATTTGGAAAAAGACTCATAATTCATAGCATCATATATATATATATATATATATATATATATATATATATATATATATATATATATATATATATATATATATATATATTATATATAAAAGCTTCAAATTTACAATTTCTTGAAATATGTCATGAGCCAACGTGAAATGAAAAAGTTGAGGTTGAGGAAAATAAAAATGGCATATGAGAAAAGCAGTAAAATAGTGTAGCCATGTTTAAAGGACTTCAAGATGAATACTAATATAAAGTTCATCAATTTTGGAAAGGCACTAAAAAACTCAGCCAGAATAGCATCATCTTTTTTTTTTTGACAAGGAATAGCATCATCTTCAACAACACATGCTTTGGGCCAGAGAAAAAGGACAGAAGCAATGTCTCTTTGTGCAACATAGAACAGATAATATGCGACCTCCAGCAGCCCTTACAAATAGATAGTAACTAGATGACTACTGAGAGACTAGCCACTCCATTATGATACCATTTAATACCATTTAATCCCACTCACATACCATACATACGATTCCAATAGTCAATTCCATGTATTGTTGATCAGCATGAAAATTGATGTGGGATAATTTAAATATCAAGTATCCATCAAATTTGACAAAGAACAAATACAAGCCCACAAATACTCCAGCAGGTTGCTGACAAACTGAATAACAAGACTTCAAAGCATTCTTACTTAAGATCAATGATTTGAAGTTATACCTGCATGTTGCCGATCAGAAGCGCAAAGAGGATGAGGCCAGATATAGCTAGTGCTATTGAAAAGATCACCTCCCCAGGATATGTGCTAGTTTGAAGCCCCTGACCAAGGGTACTGCAGTGAAGTCAATGAAAAATAGTAGCTGACATACAAATGATATATGAAATATGAAATGAAAGAGGGCACATGAGAACAAGTGATTTCTTTTGGACTACATCCAAAAATGCAAAGCACATACTTCAGGGATCCATGTGTTAAAATATTAAATTCCATAGAACAGAATCCCTACAAAATTTACATAATAAATTAAAGGTTTTAAAATAAAACTTCATGGATCAAGATCCCTGCAAAATTTACAGACTAAATAAAAGATCAATTTTTAGAACAAATCGTGAAAGCACAAAAATGCAGGACACAGAACTTATCACCTTTATAAAGATAACACTACAGTTGGTATGGTCTGTAAAATATTAATGTGGTCTACTTTTGAATTTTGAAATCATTTTAGACTCAAAGGAAGATCACTATTCTAGAAGTCAAACTCCATCAGAGTTAATAGATATCCTTCAAAAATCAATAGCATTAATCCAACCAACGAAAAGACCAGTAACCTAACTTCAGAAATTAACCTTAGGGTTTGTCTTACAGAACAAAGCAATGAGTGGGATAATCATGCTCCAAAAGAGCAGACCAATATAGTCTTATCTTGACACATGATAATTAAACATTGAGAGATTGTGGAACCCTGATCTGGTTAACATCAAATAAAAGAAATTCACTTGCAATGTGATTTGTCTCTCTCACCTAATTGCTGTTACAGAATGCACAACAAAATTCTCCATAGGAAACAAAATTAATTACCTTAAATTCTGGAGACCCCACCATAAACAGTAACAATATTTCGAGACGAACTTCTTAGATGAAATGATACCAGATGTCAAGGCTTGCGTGAAAATTCCATAATCAAAAGGTGGAGGATCATCATCTGCAGAGCACTTAGACTCAAGAACAGACTTGCTTCTATTTTGCCAGGCACTATAACCTTCGGTGTGCTGGTTGCCACAGTACAGGTAGTTTGTGTTGCATCCGTTGTCAGTGCAAGCTGTCTGCCAGCATGAGTCGTTGCGTTCAATAGCTAACAAGTACCAAAAAGCACCAACTATCTGCAAATAATCATTAATGGAAAAAGGCCCAGAAAAAATTAGTGGAAAAGTTGATGCACCATACAGTTAGATAGTAAGAATAATAGCATAACCACTGAGACTGTATAGTACTCAAATAGTAGAACAAAGCAGGGAAGACTAACAGAACTAAACATCACATCACAAAAAAGAAAGTAACACCACTCACATGACTGGCCAGCATGTATAACAGCAAATAATATGCAGCACCTGCCCATGCAGTTTCAGCAAAAACACCAGCTGTTCTCTTAAGTTCTGAAGTTAATGGTACCATTCGAAGAAATCTAGGAACATACTGAAGCAAGATAATGAACAGCAAGGCCTGCTTAGTTGCTAGTACATCTGAACTTTTTGACCTCTGAAGAAATCTCCAAACCACAATCTGAATACAAGAAGATAGAAAAGAACAACCAAGACAAGAATTTAGTTTTCTTATAGTCATTGAAATTGCAGTAGCAATAAGGACAGCATCGGAATAATACAAATAACTGTTGTAACTTCATTAATGGACATCCAATAAGCAGTCACAAAGAAGTATTGTTGACAATGTTAATGAGTGTCTACTATGCAGTAGCAAATTTCAACAGAATATTAAAAGTAGAAATATTCTGTATATTCTCAAAAGTCAATATAGCATTAACAATTGAATGCTCTTCGTGTCTCCCAATATAAGAGTTCGACTTCGGCATTACCAAAATTATAATGTATACTTTATTCTTGTAGTACATGGGGCAGCTCACAAATAATTAATCTAAAAATAGGAGAACTTAAAAAGAAAAGAAAGGGAAGTAGCAATCCCAAAAGGCAAAAGCATAAACAAAATCCATGTTAAAAAATAAATAAATTTATACGATAATCCCCATCTTTAATAGTTTCAGACCAGAGATTTGTAAAACCCAAAAGAATAATCATACATTATTAACAAAAAGAGATGATTCAATATAACAACAGTTTTTTCAACCTGTGGTATCGGCAGCACTGCTAGGAAATCGATGATGAAATACCGTCGCAAGTATCGCTTGGCTATCTGTGCTGAATCTATCACAAGCTCACCCCGCCCAAAGACACGAGATGATGGAGCAATATAAGCTGTGCGAAATTGGAGAGCCATGTGTATAAGATAGAAAGCATCAATGACTGTCCTCAAGGTGGTAACTATTGTTGCCAACTTTCTGTCTATACCCAGACAATGTAACTGATCATTGATGACAGGGAGATAAAAAAACAGTGGATCCACAGACACAGCCAAAATGCATGAGATAACAAATAGCCTATTCCACAAGAGTAAAAATTTGTCTTGAGGATCAAATATCTTCTTTTCAGACACTTTAAGATCTTCCGGAAACACTGCCCTAGATACCCCCAATCCAAGTGATCGACCAATTGACTTCAGTCCTTCAGATCCCTTTATCACTCCTCTTTTAAAAGACCTAGATGTTGTGCCGCTTCCATGACTACCATGGCTTAACTTATCAATCCCAAATCCAGATTTATTAACTCCAACATCAGAAGATGAAGATAGTCTAGAATCCAAGACATCCCACCTAGAAAAGATGAAAAGATAACACAAAAACATATCACTTTTCTCCGAGACTGTAGCAAAGTAATTATATGTTCATAAGCGGGAATATGAAGACCCATTCTAGATCATAGAAAGGCACGGAGAAGAAATCAAGAAATAGGAGAATGTTTATCAAATATCATGTGCATGTATTATTTAAGACTTAAGGTCACACTCGGAGGTGGACAGTAAAATAAATAAATTTAATTCAAGAAAAGCTACAACAACAAGATTCGTGAAAGCATTTTAAAATTAAAAGCTGCAACATTGAGAATCAGAAACTTCTCAAATTTAACTGCATAATCATCTTGAAAAATTCAAAAGCAGCAGATTTTCAATTCCCAATACTGTTACGACTTACAACTGACAAGAAAATGGTCAGTTGCCAAAAGAGAAAATTAAGCATACCAATGCCAACAGTTTATATCATCATATTATAAGCTACTTTGCAATAAGAACACGCAAATAAATACTATTTACTATTAGAATTTGTATTACTCTCTTCTCTTTCATATCTCTACAATGAAAATATGTTGGATACCTCATAAAACTTTCACGCTGGCCATCCATGTACTGTGATTTGTAACTAGTACTACAGTCAAACATCTTTCAAAAGTGGATCACATTACATATACACTATCTGCAGACGAACAAACCAATATTCAAAACAATGACCAATTATATTAATAATATTGCAATCTTCATGCTCAGATTCCAAATGTTTACTAGTCTTCCGTGATTTCCAAATCAAATCATACAAAAAGTACAGTTTTAAGAATGTCATTGCCCAAATTTAGAAACATATGCTCACGACTACTTTCTAGAAAGATTGATTGAACCAAAAAAATGAACATAAAGTTGCCACTTGTTTGTTTTATCATCTTCCTTCCATCACGGAAAAAATACCTTCAAAACCAAATTGCTGTTACTAACCCTTGATTAAAGCCTTCTTTTGTTAAAAACAAAAATTATCTGGCAATTGGTAGGCTGCGTATGGTGCAAAATTAAAATTGAAGGGAGACATTTCGTGAAGTAACTGCTAATGGAGTAAAATTTCTTATCCCTTAAGAAATAGATATTTTAAAAATATATATACTATATAATGACAAAAGAAGGATCTCTTGTAGTTCAAGTTCAAGATATGCAGAGATACCAACTTTTCATGGTTCAACAACAAAGGCTATATATGAAACCTTCAAAACGAAAACAACTCTGAATCGAGAGAAAACCTTGGAGGCTTTGACTTATTAACCAAATGAACACAGAGATTTACTCTCCGGAAATTACTCTACCAAACCAATCGACCTGGCGGCAGGGTCGACTGTCGATGAAGTTCAGGTTGAAGTTTAACACTCTCCACTGACGAGAGTAACAGAATTGAAATTACAATTTCGACGATTCCGTTAAGACTGAAGCAGTTGAAATGTTAAAAAGAGGGAAAAAGGAAACGGACCTCATAGAGAAAACGGCGGTGTTCCGGTGACTGTGAAGAATATGAAGAAGACAATCAGAGAGAGAGAGAAGCACGTCTGGTATGAGAGGTTAAGTCACCACCGTCGTCCTCGTTCCGCCGAGCAACTTGCAAAACAGCGAACAAGGGATGCAAGAAGAAACGTAAAGGGGTCCTAATTCGTAATCCCAACTATGATAAAATATAATAATAATAAAATAAAATATCTGGTAATAATAAAGATTCTATTATTAAAGGTATTGGGGGGGGGGGGGCATTAACAATTTCAGTCATACGTAGACACCGACTTTTAGATTCGAACCCGAATATAATTGTTTATGTTGATTATTTGCTATTTCGTTTAAATTGATTAAAAAAAAAGTGCCAGGCATCTAATATGGACCTGCTTTTGTGACTTATTATGCCGATTTTCCAAAACAAACACTTCTATCTTCTTTTACTTCAAAGACAAATTTGATGCCCTAGAGCCATTGGAAGAAAGATTTGGAAGGCTCTTTTTGGTAAAAATTAGCATATAGCGGATAAACTAGCAGACGGCGAATAATAAATCATGTGTTTGGTAAAATTAGCGGCTAAACTAACTAATAGATATAAAATGACATTAAAAGTAAGGATTTAAAGTTGTTTAGTTTAATTCAAAGAGGATAGAGGAGGAATTTAACAAAAATAATGAGGGTAATAATAACCAAAAAAAAGTGAGACGTCATACGCTATAAGTAGCGTTTCAAAAAACGCCACTTGAAGTAGTGTTTGAAAAAATGCTAAACGTTGGTGCTTACCAAACACATCTATTCATCATTCGTTAGTCAAATCCGCTAGTCCAAATATGTTATCTGCTAGTGGATGGGACTTGCGAAACGGAGCCAAAATTAAATAAGAAGCGTTGGAATAAGATGAAAATTGGAGTGTTGCAAAATATATTGTGTTATACCCAAATTTTGTCCGGTGGATTAATTGAGTATTTTGACGAGTATTTTTCTCATTTTTGAAAAGACCAAAAAAATGTCTCATTGTATGTGTGTGTTATTTCTAATCGTGTACGCATTTTATTCTCGTTGCGCGCTCAAGTTCGCTTCTTGTCGTGTACGCATGTCTATTTTGGTGCTCGTTATTTATTGTTATTTTTATTTACTAATAATTATAATTTTTCTCTCTCTTAACAAAAAAATGGAAAAACAAATAAAATCAAAATAAAGGGATCTAATTGGATAGTCAATGTTGTCCAGTTTTTTTTTTATATATACAGATATAATATGATCAAAAGCTAAAATTTGTTACAAAAAGTAAATAGTACCAAAAAAAAAATTAAAGTGAATTCAAAGGGAAAGGGATAGGCGTTGCTGCCTTGCATTATTGCCCTAACTGAGAAACATTTTGAGAATGGAGTCAATATTATTTCTCCTTATCCTTTTGCTTTTCCCATATTAGGCAAAAACTTTTCAGCACCACAGTACCAATGCCTCCACTCCCTTGCTGCCTATTTTTTTCCTTAGTGGCTGTTATGCTTTTGTCCTCTATTGAGTTTTGATCTGTTGCATCAGCACCCCACCTACACCTCAGTTTTTCACTATAAATACAAGGGAATAGTAACAGTGAAAGGGAGACAGAAACTGAGAGAAATTTCACACAAAAATTGAGAGAAAAAACACACACAAAAAAACTGAGAGAAAATTCAGAGCAAAATTTAGGGTTTCACACTGAAACCCTAACCACAAAGCATCAAAAAATTTCTGAAACAAGTGGGAACGGCAGAAGCAGCAATAGAGAGGCAGCAGTAAGCAGGCTTAGCAGCAAGCAACAGGAGTAGGTTGTTTTCTTTTTCTCTATTATAGAATCCGAAAATACAAAAACATGTAGATTTTTTTTTATGCTTTTGGTTTTTTTAAAAAGTTTCATCTGTATGATTTGTAACAGCAAGTATGTTGTTTTTTTAGCATCATGTTCCAAAAAATAGCAAATGATTTGAAATATTTGTTAGTTAATTAGTAGTAAATAATTGTTGGTTTGAAATAGTTGTTAGTCAGAAAAATTAGGTTTTTTTAGAAAACAAGCCAATAACAAAAATAACAATAAGAACAGTAGCTCAATCAGTAGAAGAAAGTAGGCATAGAAGAGGAAGAAGGAAACAGACATGAGAAGTAAGAATCGGAAGGGAATAGAACCGAAAAAAAAGGAAACAAAAAATATAGTAGAAGTCACCACATAGACTCCGGCCACCGTAGACGGTGGCCGTTGGCCGTTCGCTCCAAGCCACTGCCGTCAACCTTCGTCCTCCCGTTGCCATCGTAAATCGTGAACCACCCACCGTCGAGTCCCGTTCGTTTTCGCTGCAAACCCTGCACGAACACCGCCGTGAGCCTCCTGTTTCAGTCGCTGTAACTGTAATCATCGTCGTTTTCGCCGACCAAGGAACGGCCGGCCGGAGTCGCCTCTCCACGGTCAGCACCATAGCAGTACCGAATTCTCTCTCCATCATCACATCCTTTCTCTCACTGTCGCAAATCACCCATTTTCTTCCCTCCTTCTCGTTTCATCTCTCTCTCTCTCTCACCAAAATCTTCCCTCTCCCTCTCCTTAAAATTTTCGTTTTTTTCTCTCTCTCCCAAAGAACCAGCCGCGGCACCGAAGAGTGTAGAGGATAGGAAATTAGGGTTTGATTGTACTTGGTAGCCTTAAATAGTCTAAGGTTTTTATTTTATTTTAATTTTAATCTTTTTTTTAGTTCAGATGACTATTCGCACCCCACCAATTCCATTATACACCCCCTACGCGAGCCCATTTTTTAACGCAGGCCAGTTCACAAAAGACGACTGGTCTCGCTAACTGCACCCCAGCTTTAATAATGCAACCCCTCGCTGCTAATTGTACCCATGTTTTCGTTTTTACAACCCACCTCGTTATTTCATTCTTTTTAGGGGACTAAGTCGACCGTACGGTCGGGTTAGTCACCGTTTTAGGATGAATGAGCCGTACGGTTCAAGAGTCCTAAAATTCCTATTAAAATTGAATAATGCCAAAAATGCAAATACACAAATGATCTTCCTCCAAAAATAAAAATCCTATTTTTCAAAATAGGGGATTAAGTCGGCCGTACGACCGGGTTAGTCATCGTTTTAGGATGAATGGGTTGTACGGCTCAAGAGTCCTAAAATACCTATTCAAATAACATCAAATCATTTTCTTCCAAAAACTAAAAAAATCTTATTTCCGAAATAGGGGATTAAGTCGGTCGTACGGCCGGGTTAATCGTCGTTTTAGGACGAATGAACCATACGGATCAAAAGTTCTAAAACCCCTAATTAGAAAACACAAACAAACAAACTTTTTTGTACCCAAGAACTACGTAGCTTTGATTTCTCCATCGCACCTGGAGATACGTAGGAACAGGGGCCCACTCCTGTCAAGCACAAAAAACTAAATTTTTTATTAAGTCTTTTTCTTTTTAATAAAATGGTAAAACAAACATTTTTAAAATTAACTTTCTTTCATACAACTAATTAGAAGGTAACCTTCCTTAGGAAGGATGTCGTGGGGTGCTAATACATTCCCCACGCATAACCGACTTCTGAACCCAAATCTGGTCTCGAGGATCCTTATCCGTCCAAAAAGGTTTTTTGTTCAATGTTTTCCCTAAGTAATAACGTGAAATCTAAGATTCAAGACAAAGAAGGGATTCCTCCGGACCAGCGAAGGTTGATCTTCGCCGGAAAGTAGTTGGAGGATGGTCGTACCCTTGGAAATTACAACATCCAGAAAGAGTCAACATTGCATCTTGTTTTGAGGCGTCGTGGTGGAATTATTGAGCCATCTTTGATGGCATTGGCCAGGAAATACAACCAGGATAAGATGATCTGTCGCGAGTGTTATGCACGTTTACACCCACGTGCTGTCAACTACAGGAAAAAGAAGTGTGGACACAGCAACAAGCTGAGGCCAAAGAAGAAGATCAACTAAGCTGTTCTGATTGTAGCAAGGAATTTTGTGTTGTCATGGGTTGCTGGATTGCCTTCAGATCCTGATGACATAATTAGCTGCTTAGTATTGTAGGAAGTCTGTTGGAAATTGAACTGGCAGTTATTCTCTATGGTTTTGTTTTCATTTTAGTTTGAGACGTCTTGATGAAAATTATGCTACAGTTTTAAACATAATTTTGTTGCTTTTGATAAAAAAAAGACATAAGTTATGCTATGCCATGAATGTAGTAGTTAACATTTTTTTCACACACGCACATATAAAATATAAATTTCAAGCAATAAATTAGACTGTTAAAATAAATAATTATTTTATAAAAAAAATTATTTTAATTATCAAGTTAATAAAAAATTAGACTTTTGCGTAAATAAATAAATTAGACTATCACGATTTTTAAGTAAATAAAAAAGTAGACTTTCAAGTAAAAAATAAGTTAGACTATTAAAATATAAATTTTTAATTTATAAATATCTTAATAATTAGTTTAATTATCATGAGTTTATAGTATTAATATTTTATAAATATTTTGTCATACTTTATATTGATTAAATAAATCTAATCATTAATTAAACATGTTATTTTATGTCATTTTACCTTATCAGCTAGTTTAACCGCTAATTTTACCAAACACTTCATTCGTCATTAGTTAGTTTATCTGATGTAAGCTCATCTGCTATCAGATAAATTGTTTTTTACAAACGCTATCACATAGCTTATCCGCTATAAGCTCATCTGCTATGCGCTAATTTATCTGATATCCGTTATTTTTTACCAAACAAAGCCTAAAATTTTTTTTTATAAAATAAGTTAATTAGTTTTGAAAAAAAAACGTAATTAAGATGCCCTAAGTGAAAGTGGACAATATCCTAAAAAACTGTGTGGGGATTTGAGATTGAAAAATAAATAAAAAAGCGGATAGCATAATTAGTTATGGTGAGTAGTTTTTTTTTGATAAATCAAGGTATCCTCCACGGCGACTTTGGAGATCCATTTAAAGGGTTGACCTCTCCCAACAAATGTTTTTTCCATACGCACAGGGATCGAACCCAGGACCAAATGGTTAAGGGACCCAAGTATCTACCACTTGTGCCATCATGTTGGTTGGTGAGGCCTAGGTTGCCCTTGGATAAATGTGGGCAATTTATCTTAACCACTTATAAGCTGACACATGGATTCCACTAACATTATATCATAAATGTGTTCATATTATTTGATCTACAATTTCTACTACATATTTTATACTATTTACATATTTAACCCCAATCTTAATAAATGCAATTAATGGTTGTTCTTTTGGTTTATCTTCCCTAGTCTTCACATTGGAAAAAACGAAAGAGAAGATCACATGGAGAGCTATATTTTAAATGTAAATAAAATCATGAATACAAAAAGCCCTGCAAAGTAAATAATATTCCATGAAGTAGAAAATTATTAAATTAAGTAACAAAATATCAGTTTCTTTTTTAAATTAAAACGTTGTATGCGCTCTTTAAAATATATTTAAATAAAATTAAAAAGATTATTATATCTTTAACTAAAATAACTTTCGTATCTAATCTTAAAACTATTTTTTAATTATATGGTTAATTGAATAATAAATAAAAACTTAAAATTTTGAGATATTTTATTTATTTGTTTAAACAAATAAACAAATTTTTAATGATATAATTGATTGTTTAATTAATGATATAATTAGAAAAACTTTTTTTTGTTAGATAAATAACTAACTAGTTATTTTAGTTAGCGATATAATAAATTTTTTAATTTTATTTAAAATATATTTTCTGTTGTTACACCTAGTGTTCAGTTCTTTAAACTGTGGATGATTTTATTTATCATTGTGAGAATTAGTGTTCACTTACTGTTCGGTTCCGCTGAGTATGGATGATTTCATGCATTACAATGTAAACAAGGATTCACTTACTATCTGATTCGACTAAAAGATAATTTCATATATTATGGTGTGTTGGAACTTTGATATTTGTGTGAATTGAAAAAGTCCCACATTGGATAGAATAGACACTATGAGAGTGTTTATAAGTGGGAATCCATTGGGTTGGGGCCCAAGGGGTACCCAATTTTGTGAATGGGAGAGGACACACACAAAGTGACCACCACACACGCGCGCCAACGGAACCCTCCCTCATTCTCACCTATAAAAGGAGCCCTCACCTCACTTCTTACTCACACCAAAAGTTGATGCACTTCCAACTTTTCCCTCTTCTCTCTAAACCTTCTCTTCTTCTTCTCTAGAAAGCTTGAAGCATTTCCAAGCTTATTTTTTAAGAGTGGTTTTCATAACCATATTGAGGGTGTATCTCTAAGAGCTAATTTTCACGCTGCAGTGAATTTTCGTAGCAGTTTAGACTGGGCTGTTTTATCCTGGAGACGTCGTGGTTGATAGCCTGCTTGCACAATTTTCAACAGTGCCACGAAACGTATTAAACAGAGCGACCTCATAGTGATTTGTTCTCTCTCCTCATAGTGATTTTTTGCTTTCACATAAAGTTTGTTTAATAATTAAAATAAGTTAAGAAAAATTAAGATGTAGTATAAATTCATGACGAAATTGATTGCTAATTAAAGAAAATTATGATAGGAGTTTCGGGAGATGTCCAAGAGGTGTCTATGAAATTTTCAAGTCAAAATAATTTTTTTTTAAAATGTGACACCGTAAAGGGGTGTCTTGTCGGTGTACGACTTTGACATGGACATGTGTACGAGGAAGTGTCCTTCAAATTTTTACGACCAAGAGGTGGCTGCCATGTAATCTAAAATGCTGATGTGGCGGTGCTGATTGGGACCTCCATTAGTCTATTTAATGTCAGAGACTAATATTGAAAACGGAAAATGACTAAAAAAGTAAATGTTTAGATGATGTGTTCAAAGACTATGCAGTTGACCCGAGTGGTAATTGGGCTCGGATCTCATCCCAAGGTCTCGGGTTTGATTTTTGGGAGTGACAAAAACTCTATTGAGAGGGGAGAACCACACGGGTCGCCAAAGCCGAGTACACGAGGCCAGCCAGGTTCCCCGACGTAAATTAGTCATCGACAAAGCCAGTAGAGCTTAGACTGAATAGACATTTGTGATTTGGTAGTGACCAAACAAAATGGATTCAATAGATATTGGTCATTTGTTGGTGACTGAAGAAGTACAAAAATAAATTGATTTTTTAAAAAGCGTTAGGATTAGGCGTGAGAGAATGATAAACTAGTCTAAACTACTTCTGATTAGCGTCGAACTTTACATATTTTGTCACAATTATTATTTTTTACCAAACCAGTTATTGCGAGACGAACTTCGCGTATTTGAATTGTTAAAAAAATTTCTGAACCCTAAAATACCGCAAAACACACTGCTTAGAGTCACACTTTATGTATTTTGTCACGTAATTAAAAAATTTCACCAAACCGGTTATTGAGGAATGGACTTTGCTTATTTGAACTGTTAAATTTTTTTCCGAACCTTAAATTAAGTATCTAAAAACACACTACTTAGCATCGTACTTTATGTATTTTGTAATAAAATTAATTTTTTGGAGAGTGATAATGTTACAAAATACCCCTATAAAGTACGGTGATAGTGATTGCATTTTTTTTACTATAAAACTAGTAAAAGACGGTTGATAAAAAAAAGTCAAAGTTGACACTAAACTCACTTGTACATTCAATTTCCTTTAAATTTACAAATTATTTATAGAAATATTAGTAATTAAAAATAGACATTAACATATTTTTTTAATTATTTTGATAAAAATATATTAATTACAACGTGTTGTTTTGATTAACCAGTTTTAATCATTTACTATAGAATATAAAGACAAGGGAAGGGAGTTTACTATAGAATATAGACATTAACGTACTTTTTAATCATTTATTAACACTAAGAGAAGGGAGTTTTTTGTTTGGGGTGAGGGAAGGGAGTTTTTTGTTTTAAGGGAGTTGTGAATTGATGTAGTGGAAGATCTATAAATAAAAAAAACTCAGGGAAGATAAATGAAAGGATAAATGCATTTATTAAAGTTGGGGTGAATTTATAAATAATATAAATATATAGCAGAAATCAAATAATATGAATATATTTATGTGATAAATGTTAGTGGAATCCACATGTCGGCTTTTAAGTGGTTAAGGCAAATTACCGACATTCTATCCAAGTGCAACCAAGAATTTACCATTAGTTATTGCTAGTGTAACTTTTTTTGGAAGCAAATTGGTAGTGTAACTTAGAAACATCCAATACACGACCTAAAAATGATTATTCGCACACCCTTGAAGCTATTACGACCAACAACCAATGAAACAACTCATTTTCCCATGAAAAGAAAACATAAAAGCAAAAATGAAAATACATGACTTGACCTTAACCAAACAAACACTACATATGTGTAGACATCATCGCATATATGTATTTATAATCTGTCAGATTAAGAATGCCAATGAAACCCCCAACCACATTATGAATCCAGCATTGCCATCACCACCTTGACCACCGGATGACTGTGGTGAGGGTGATGGTGACGACGAAGGCAAAGACAAAAGTGAAGAAGGTGATGGTGACGGAGACGGTGGCAAAATAGGAGCAGCACCTTGACTGCCAGATGAATTTGGTGACGGTGATGGTGAAGTTGAAGGCGGCGGTGACAAAGGTGAGGGCGGGGGTAACAAAGGTGGGGGCGGTGCTGAAGAAGGAGGAGGAGGTGAATTCAGTGATGGTGACGGTGGAGTTGCAGGCGGCGGTGACAGAGGTGGGGGCGGAGGTGACAAAGTTGAAGGCGGAAGTGACAAAGGTGGGGGCGGGGCCGACGAAGGAGGAGGAGGGGATGACAAAGGATGGGGAGGTGAAATCGGTGATGGTGGCGGTGAAGTTGCAAGTGGTGGTGACAAAAGTGGGGGCGGTGGTGACAAAAGTGGGGGCAGTAGTGACAAAGGAGGAGGAGGCGGGGGTGGGTTAAGACCACGTCGGAGTACTTTAGCCACGACAACAATGGCGAGCTTTAACCCCATTTTGCAATTTATCGGATTTCCACTTATAAAGTGATATGTTCCTGATTCCATAAACACCACCTCTGTTAAGCCGTCGTTGAATACTATGTGTTGCCCATTTGTTTTGCATTTTAAATAATCATCTTCATTCACTACGTGCACCGATTCTGTTTCCTCATCGTAATTAAAAACTGTACAGATATAATATTTGGAATTACCGATCAATATAATCAATTTAAAGTTAAACACACAAAAATTGCAAAAAAAAAAGATTACTCATATTATGTATAAATGGACTGACTCGCTGAAGAGGTATGTTATGTCTCTTAGAAAAAAACTCGTTACATCCTATTGTTCAATAGTGTTTCTTTCAAAATAACATGCTCTCAAATAATACTATACACTACCTCCCCTACATGACACACACTAAGAAATCACAATGAAATTAAGGATTGTCATTCCTTGTAGTTGATTTAAACTGCAGGTATTCCATTTAATACAAAATATGGGTAGACGAAAAATAAAAGGAAATATTTTTAGTCATGAAAAGACCAAAATGTCCTGAAAATTAGTGAAAATGCAAGATACTCATTGAGTTTTGTTGGGTATGATATCCAACATTTAATCACTCAATGATATGTCATTTTTATATATTTTTAAAATAAATTTATTTATATACTAATTTTTCCTACAGGGTATCGTACCCAACAAAATTTAATCTGTATCGTAGAATTCTCCTAATTATATCCCTCAAATAAGGGTAAAATTAAAAAAAGTAGGATAAAATTAGAATTGATTGTTTAATACATCTTCAAAAATAGTGATTGTTTATTATATTCTAGACCAACAAAAAACACGCTTTGTTTTATATATTTTGGACCAGAGTTAGTATTTGAGAAAATTACTCTCCTATCTTTTGGAAAAGTTTGAATGCACTTATCTCTTAGTCTTATGTTAAAATTTACACTCCCTTCCCTAATATGTAAATACAAACATGTATTACATACTTTAGTTCATTTAATACTATCAAGTTTCATATTTTTCCTGTTTTTGATTCTCAATATCTTAAATATATAATTAGAAACCCCTGCTATTAATTAAGGGATAGTAAAAAAAAAAATATCTTTGCATTGGTTACCATTTTTTTGTCTTTAACTATGTGTTAATACTTAATAGACTAAAAGATAGATAATGCATATTTATTTGCATATTTATATATACAGATGGCTGTAATTCAAGCATTTATTTAGAATTTTGTTTCAAGCACCTGTTGAGTTAACTTGTAGTGCAATATTATTGAGCAAACCGATCTACAGTGTTGCTAACATTTCTCTTATAATTAATTTTGTTTCAACTTAAAACAACAAACTGATTGAACAACTTTAACAATAAATTGGTTGTTAATTCGTAAGCAATAGTTGTGTAATGTGTATAAGGATCTGTCCTAAAATTAAAGCAAATATTGCGTAATATTATAGGATTGCACATGTACTTAAGATTGCGTGATAGTGTGTTTGCTTAAGATTGTTTTTGCCTCAAAATTGAAAATAACACTTCACTAGGTAAAATTTTCCATTTTTTAAGCTACAGCGCTAAGAGACATAAAAGAGTTGCAAAGTTGCAAGAAGGAGGTTCAGGGTTCAAACCCCGGAAACTAACATTCCCCCACCCCCACTAACATTTGCTTATCAAAAAAAATGATTGATTTTTTGAACGGAAGTTTCCACCTGAATTTTGGATGGATGAATCTTAAACAAAAACGCATGCAAAAGCAAAAATTTGAAAATAAGGAAAATAATGGGGATTTGGATTTAGTGCAGTAGGAGATGCGTGCAGCCATGCAATCAATAAGTTTAGAGTCCTCCAATTAAGATTAGGCGATCCGGATTTTAAGAGATGTTTTTAATTTTTTTTCTTAATAAAAAATTATGACTTTGAGGAGTTACTCCCTCCATCTCATTTTAAGTAATTCTTTTGCAATATATTTTTTCTCAAATTATTTATCACTTTAGAATACCAATGCAACATTTACTAATTTTTCCACCAATATACTCTTATTTATTGTATCTCAACTCACCTAACTAATAAGGATATTTTAGTAAATGAAACTCATTTTATCATTATAATCAAAACAATTAATATATCATTTCCTTAAGAATTATGCACAACTTAAATAGGAAACTTAAAATGAGACAGAGAAAGTATTACTGATGGAATCGCCGATTCTGAATCGATGACTAGTGGCCCACTGACTTAGTGAATCTGGTGATGGAAGCGGAACCCTCCATAAATTTTTGGTTCTCCTACCTCGGAGCAGATATTTTCTAGCCTCTGAGCAGGAAATTAGCAGCCACATTGAGAATATGATCAACAATATTATTGGAGATGAAGAAGCCATTGAGAATTAGCATTGGCTTTTGGGTTGTGAGTTAGTAATTTAAATAGGGGTGAACACAACACTGAATCCAGTAGTATTAATAACCCAATGCTAGTGGTGAATGTATGAGGGCCAGTTGGAATTGGAGGCAACACCCTGTTTTTGGCTAATTAGCGAGCCAAAACACCAAATAACCTTAAATTCTTGCATGAGTTTTTTTCTAAACATCTTTTCGTAATCCTCTAGGATGAAACAGTTAAATTTAAAATTGATTAATTACTATAATCTATTACTCTTAAGGCAAAATTCGTTATGAAGGTGAGTTAGGGACCAAGTTTTTATTATTATTATTATTATTATTAATTAACTTTTGCTTGCTTTTTAGCCAAAAAAAAATGCAATATTGTAAGTATGGTTCATCATACTTTAGAGGAGTATCTTAGTAACATTACAACTCAGCAAAAAATTAATTTCACGACAAAATACATAAAGTTCAACACTAAGTGGAGTGTTTTTGAGTACTTTAGGGTCCTGAAAAAATTTAGACGTTCAGATACGCGAAGTTCGTGCCTCAATAACCGGATTGAGGAAAAAAATTAATTTTATCACAAAATACGTGAAGTGAAACGCTAAGCAATGTGTTTTGGGATCTTGTAGGGTCCAAAAAAAATGTAGATGTTCAAATACACTCAATAACCGGTTGGGAGAAAAAAAATTCAGTTACTTAAAGTGCGATACTAAGCAATGTGTTTTTGAGTACTTTAGAGTTCAGAAAAAATATTAACTATTCAAATACGCAAAGTTCATTCCTCAATAATCGGTTTGGTAAAAAAATGAATGTTGCGAGAAAATATGAAAAGTGCGACGCTAAGTAGTGTGTTTTGGGGTATTTTAGGGTTCGGGGAAAATTTTAGTTGTTCAAATATGCGAAACTTGTTCTTCAATAACTGACTTACGCCAAAAAAATTACTTTTGTGACAAAGTACTAAAGTGCCCTGCTTATCAATGTGTTGTGGGGTACTTTAAAGTTTGGAATTTTTTTTGAATACTCATCACAAACCCTTTCATCTTCTTCAGCAAACCCCCACGCGCTTTAGAAGACTATCACAAATTTCCAACAGGAAAGTAGTTAAAATAAGAGGGAATAACTGAATATTGCAAACAAAAATAGGAAGAAGATGAAAAAAAAACTAAAGATTAAAAATCGTTCGTAGAAAAAGTTAAAATGTTAAGCATCTAAAAATTTCATATAAAAAAAGGAATTTAACCATTTCAAAAAATAACATCAGAAATTTGAAGTATCATATAGAAATGAAGGTGGGTGAAGAGTCACATATTTAGAGTTGGAGAGTAAGGTAGCTGGCGGTTGAGAGCGTGCATGTTCAAATCTAGAGTGCATTCGTTGCTCGGCTACAAACCGTTGTAGTTGTTTCGTTGGTGGTTAAAGAAGATTGAGATGTAAAGGATAAAGATTGAGATAGGGAGAACTAAGCGAGAGAGGATTGAAGAAGGGAACAATGAGTGTGGGGGAGATGTAAATCGTGCAGTTCCGTGTTGAATGGTTGGATTCGTTACACGGCACTTTTTAGTTGTTGTCGTCATCTACAAGAGGAACGATCACATTGTTGTCACACTTTGTGATGGGACTGTGAAAGGGGAAGAGGCACAGTTTGAGAGCAAGAGCCTTTCGGAGATGACAGAGTTTCAGAAAAAATAGAGACATGAAACAAGTTGGTTTTGGAGAGAATGTGGGGGTACACGTGGTTTGGAAAATGGATATGAAATTAAATAGACTCTTAATTTAATTCAAAAATTCTAGACAATTAATTGAGACATTGAAAGATGTTAGACATTTAGTTAAAAAAAATAATTATAAAGTTGAATTTAAAATAGTTGGGAGATCAATTACAAATAATAACTTTATTTTTCTCCTAAAAAAAACTTTATTTTTGTTTTCATTTTTAATTGAAATTACTCATGTGAGCATTTTTTTTTCATTTTAAATTTTAACCTCGATATATGTCATCAAACTATTTTGCAATGCTAATATTGCTTCACCAAAAAAATTATTTTGCAATAAATGTAATGAAATATTGTATGTGGCTTTAATATCTATATCTATCAATTCTACAAGATGGTTACTAACATGTGCTATCTTTTTTGGTATAACATGCACTACCATTTGATCTCTCGCATTTTTTTATATTGCTCATATTGAATGGTTGCTTAAATATGCTTTTTTTTAGTCTTTTTTAATGATGTTTTTTTGTTGTTGTTTCATATTTAGATAAAATAATTGAATAAATAATTGACCAATAGAATTGTATTGAACTGAATTTTTATTCTAGGCAATTTAATCAAAAATATGTATAATACTATATATATTTTCAATAACCATAACATGTGCATCGCACAGGAGGCAATTCTAGTAAGGGATTATGAATTAACTTCCCTGTCAAAAATGTATTGTACATATGATCCTACTATATAAAATCTTAGACAGATGTTAGCAACACTTTTTAACACTCTCCCACTCCGCCTTCAACTCTCTCTCAATATTTAAATAAAATTTATGTGGATCCAACTTGTTCGGTACTAGAGTACAAGTTGATGAGGAAGTTGTCGGAAGTCTTCTTGTACGGTGCTCCGTCGTGGTAAACCCAGGTGGGTGATACCTGCACATATTCTGATGCCCAAGTCAACACTTGAGAATGAGAATAAGGTAAAAGTGATGAAAGCATACTTTTGGCAATGATTGGTGCATATATATATATATATATGTGTGTGTGTGTGTGTGTGTGTGTGTGTGTGTGTGTGTGTGTGTGTGTGTGTGTGTGTGTGTGTGTGTGTGTGTGTGTGTGTGTGTGTGTGTGTGTGTGTGTGTGTGTGTGTGTGTGTTGTTTAAATTGCTGAAATTTGCTGTCGAACCAACTGAGACAGATGCAGTCGAATGATGCAGTTGAATTATGCAGTCGAAATATGTAGTAGAATTGTAGTCGAAAGATGCAGTCGAAATAATGCGAACAAACCTGCGAACACAATAAACGTTAGTTAAACAACCGAAGGCGTCTTGCGACTGCCCTGAAGAAATTCCCCGAGGTACAACCGGGTCTTCTCAACCGCAGTAGCGAAAGAGGTATCAGAACTAGCAATGAGAACTGGATCGTAACAGGAGAGCAACCCAGAGCTCTTTTTCAAGAAAGGTGGTAAATGAATTTTCTGATGATCTCATTCAAGTGCAACTCGAAACTGTTTATATAGGCTTTAAGAAAATAGCTGTTAGAGACATAGGCTCCAACAATCAATAGCAAGTCAAAAAACCGTTTCAAAAATCAATTGTAATCAAAAGGTTTAACTCTGCGATTACGGAATAAATGGGTTGAAAAGAAAAGGAGCCGTTGGAAGAAACTGACAGTTACAAAATAGAGGGAATTAAGTTTCAGTTTTCGACCAAATCATTTCACCAGTCAGTTCGACCAAATCATTTCGACCAATCAGTTTGACCAAATCATTTCGACCAATAATTGGACGTATTCAGATAGGCCGATAAAACAATATTTCATTTGATAAAAAAGGTTAGCGCAAGGCTAGTCGAGCGCGCATGGGAAAATGAAAGATTTGCACTGAGCCAAGCCATGTTGGTCCCTGCTTGTGCGCGCGAGGGAGTCTCCTCTACTTGCTTGTTTACTACCTCTCATTAAGCTTTAATATATAAAGACTTTGGTGAATCCAAAGCCAAGCAATGTGGGACATCTCACTTTTGAAATATCTTTTATTTCCAATAAAATACAACAATCCCCCACTAGGAATGTCAACGGGGCGGGGCGGGTGTTGCGTTAAAAACACACTTAGAGCAAGTGTACTCTACCGCAGAAGTAGTATAAAAGATTATCGTATCCACAGGGACTAATTAACAAGTACCAAACTAATCGAGATTATTTATTATTTAGACGAACAAATATTTGAATTGTAATGGAACAAATAAAAAAAGAAATAAATAACAATAATAAAATGCAAGAATTAATTCAATGGAGAGAGGTCTAGGGTCACGATTTCACTTGCAGGCTTTGATTCCCCCATGTCTAACTCTGTACGCGAATTCCCTTATTTTACTTAATTACCAATCCCTTTACTAAAACTATTAATCCGTTTGGTCATTCGCGATTAATATTCTTTTTCCTAAATTAACCCTCGTTTGGTCATGCAAGAATTTAAATTCAGGAAAAGCATAAACAGCAAAAAGGTTGAATGATTGGAAGACTAAATTATGGTTTGGTCATGCCCTAATTATAGCCCCAATTATCCTATAGGTCCACCAACTAATTGCAGTACGGTCGCTGATCAACTAATTGATTACAAACATGCAAAGGGTAGCTAATCCTAATCATGTGATAAAAACAATAGGACAATATTAATTAAAATAAAAACAGGAATTCAAACCAGAAATTAGAACATAAAAAGGTCTCTAATCATGCAAGATCCACCTAAGACCCTAGAAGAGGATTTAGCTATCCATAGTGTTCAAGAACAATAAAATAAAATTAGGAGTCATAAATTACAGAGATAAAAATAACCCGGAATTGAGAAATTTCTGATCCTGAAAATTTAGTCTCATTTTTCTACTCCAGAGCTCTCTCACGGTGTCAAGAACGGGTACCCAAAACTCCCTCTTCTCCTTGCCGGCGCTACTGTGTGTGCGGCTACTGTATATTATGTACGCGGCTCCGTTTTTGATTCACGTTTGCTGCCTTCCTTTAATAATAGAATTCCAAAACTATTTATGCTTGCTCACCAAGTCACTATTCACGGCATTCTTCTATGGCCAAAAGTTGGGCTTCTTAATTGGATTGGTCTTGTTTCTCCATGTTACATGTGCTGATCCTTCACTTAATTGTTGGGCCTTGAGTGCTTCTTTTCTTTTTCAAGCCCATATAACCTACAAATATATATATATATATATATATATATATATATATATATATATATATATATATATATATATATATATATATATATATATATATATATATATATATATATATATATATATATATATATATATATATATATATATATATATATATAATAGGCTTTTTAGTAGCTCAAAATTGGATTTTTATCACTTTTAATATTTTATTCTTTTCTGCAAAATAAGAACAAAGTAAGTCATTATATATTTAATTGGTAATATTTGCTATAAAAATGATCCAAAAGTATCTCTAAAAATGCACTAAATTGGAGTTTATCAACTCCCCCACACTTAACTTTTGCTTGTCCTCAAGCAAATTTTCTGGCTAAATAAGTTTTTTAGATGAGTAAAAGAGACAGCCACATAAGGGACCCAAAATTAGAAGAACATTGACAGACAATAGACAATATAACACAGATGAGGTGTCAAAAGGTTGCCAAATTAGAGGCTCATGTCCCTGAAGAATACATTTCTGTGAAGGCACTCACTCACAATCTCTTTAAGTGTTTAGGGACTAGAAAAAAATACACTCAAGTTTCCACAAATGCACATTACTATAAGTTTGTAATTTGACCAAATCTCCACTAAATAGTTCACATGCATGCAAAAGATTGGGTGTTAAGGGTTGTAATGGGGCCAGGGTGAATTCATGCAGGGTAGGATATAAGAAGAAAGGGATAATCAAAGGGCAAAAAAAAAAAAATAAACAAGAAACAAATAGTAACCTTTGAAACCAAATATGGAGCTCCTATCTATTTTACAATTTTTGCCCAAACTCCAAATTAATTTCACTTCCTTCTTCACTCTTTTTCTATTGAGTCAACTCTTTTTGATTTTCTTTTTCTCTTGAGTAGACTCTTTTGTTGTTTTTTTTTGGATTTGCCCTTTGGCTCTTTCATTCTTTTGATGTGCCTTTTCCTCCTTGCTTTCCTTTGTTCTTTTTTTTTTCTTTCCAACTTTTCATTTTTCTATATTTTTCTTAGGAGAAAAATGTACTTGTAACCACATTAGCCACTCCTATTTTGTTTTTATGTCCCGATGAGATAGACAATTGAAATAGAGGACAAAATTGTAACTTTCAATAGTTGCTCCAAATTTAATTTCAAATGGTTACCACAAAAAAAAAATTATGTCTGGGTACCAAAGAAAAAATATAACAAATAGGCTCAAAGGGGGCAACTAATGGATAAATTCAACAAACAACTCTGAGGCCAGAAAAATACCTAAATTACCCAAATCTTTTTACATGATGCAAATCAATTTTCGCCTTGAAATGGTCAAAAGACAAATTCTAGAATGTAGCAAATTGGAAACACACTCATAGAAAGAAAAGGGGTAAAAATTTATGATTTAGTATCAATCCCCTTATGAAGGCTCAGATCTCACATTTAGAAGCTAGTTCACAAAAAGTACTCAACATGCACAATGCTAATTATCAGCTTCCTAAGGACAACCTCACAGTTACAATTAAGCACAAGTCTGTCAAGTAAATTAATTATGGGATCCCCTAGAGGCAAAATCTCTATTTTTTTTCAGTTTCTATATCCAAAACTAGCCAGAAAAAAATGCTATCAACATATGTAGTGGGTATATGCATTAATAGAGATGAATTGACAAAGTTAAACTCTCCTCCCCCTCACTAGCCTAAAGCATGGTCCTCAATGCAAAATATCAAATTGGCACAAAAATAAATAAATGAGAGAGTAAGAGTGACTTCCCTGAGAGAGCTTGCAGTCTGAGCTTATTCCTAAAAACAAAATGAAACAAATTAAAAGTAAAAATAACTGAAAATAAAACACAGGTTGCCTCCTGCGAAGCGCTTGTTTAACGTCGTGAGCCTGACTATAGTTGGTGCTTAATCAGGGGGTTCTCCAAGAGCAAATTTTACATCTAACGCAGTACACCTTCTTAACTTTCTAACCATGTGGTTCACATTGTTCTTTCTTTTTCCACGTGGTGGATGAACTTCAAAGGATGGTGAAATTTTTATTTTATCTCCATCCACCACTATGCTAGGATCCTGCAAAATAAGATTTTTTTCCAAAAGGTTCTGCATCTTTAATTCACAAAAAATGTTAGTTTCAACCACATCATCAAAATAAGGAGAAATTAAAGAAGAGAAAATTTCATTGAAATTTAAAGCTTTAATAACATCATCTTCTTTACCATTCCTTAAAGTTACCTTTCCCCGGTGAACCTCAATCACAGCATCACCAATGGTTAAAACAATTTGCCCAAAAATGGGCGCTTTCTCCTCTTTCTCCAAATCCAGAACCAATGGATCTTTCTCATTCTCCTCACAACCGCTCTCATTAATAGGATCTTTTGTTTCAATATGACTCCCTTCAGTAGAAGCTACTATTTTGATTTGACTCCCTTCAGTAGGAGTCTCCTCATCTTTCTTGAGAGCTTCTTCATCCAAATTATATTCCATGGAGACAACTTCATCTCTCGTAGGAATACTTTTTTTGTATTGCTCAGCTTCTTTATTTTGGGTCGACTTAGTTTGTGAAGGAGTTTCTTGGGCCTCTTGAGATAACAAAGCAATGAGACTTGAGATTTGACCATTCAGGCTTTCAAAATTTTCAAGTGTCTGCTGCATAAATTTGGCCAAGACCTCATTGACATCCGACTTTTCCTCCTATTGCCTTTGCACTTGTAGTGACTCATAATTATCCCAGTGGGAGGAATAAGGAGGTGGCTCATAGTCATCCCAATAGTCTGAATAAGGTTCATAAAGAGGAGGAGAAATTTGCATCTGACATTGAGACATATACCAATATGACTTCTCTAAATTCCTTTGTGCCTCTGCATCTCTAATATAATCTCCAATTGTCTTAACCATGATTTAAACTTTTATCTGCAAAAAAGGTGAACTGCAGCGGTCTCTTGGGAAAGTATTAGCAGCCTTTTTTTGTATTTTTTTTCAATAAGATAAAAAAAATAAAATAAAACTAGTGCATAAAAAATGTCTAAAGCAATAAAAATCTTTTTCGTTTAATATTGCTAAATTAATCCCCGGCAACGGCGCCAAAAACTTGTTGCGTTAAAAACACACTTAGAGCAAGTGTACTCTACCGCAAAAGTAGTATAAAAGATTATCGTATCCACAGGGACTAATTAACAACTACCAAACTAATCGAGATTATTTATTATTTAGACGAACAAATATTTGAATTGTAATGGAACAAATAAAAAAAGAAATAAATAACAATAATAAAATGCAAGAATTAATTCAATGGAGAGAGGTCTAGGGTCACGATTTCACTTGCAGGCTTTGATTCCCCCATGTCTAACTCTGTACGCGAATTCCCTTATTTTACTTAATTACCAATCCCTTTACTAAAACTATTAATCCGTTTGGTCATTCGCGATTAATATTCTTTTTCCTAAATTAACCCTCGTTTGGTCATGCAAGAATTTAAATTCAGGAAAAGCATAAAGAGCAAAAAGGTTGAATGATTGGAAGACTAAATTATGGTTTGGTCATGCCCTAATTATAGCCCCAATTATCCTATAGGTCCACCAACTAATTGCAGTACGGTCGCTGATCAACTAATTGATTACAAACATGCAAAGGGTAGCTAATCCTAATCATGTGATAAAAACAATAGGACAATATTAATTAAAATAAAAACAGGAATTCAAACCAGAAATTAGAACATAAAAAGGTCTATAATCATGCAAGATCCACCTAAGACCCTAGAAGAGGATTTAGCTATCCATAGTGTTCAAGAACAATAAAATAAAATTAGGAGTCATAAATTACAGAGATAAAAATAACCCGGAATTGAGAAATTTCTGATCCTGAAAATTTAGTCTCATTTTTCTGCTCCAGAGCTCTCTCACGGTGTCAAGAACGGGTACCCAAAACTCCCTCTTCTCCTTGCCGGCGCTACTGTGTGTGCGGCTACTGTATATTATGTACGCGGCTCCGTTTTTGATTCACGTTTGCTGCCTTCCTTTAATAATAGAATTCCAAAACTATTTATGCTTGCTCACCAAGTCACTATTCACGGCATTCTTCTATGGCCAAAAGTTGGGCTTCTTAATTGGATTGGTCTTCTTTCTCCATGTTACATGTGCTGATCCTTTAGTTAATTGTTGGGCCTTGAGTGCTTCTTTTCTTTTTCAAGCCCATATAACCTACAAATATATATATATATATATATATATATATATATATATATATATATATATATATATATATATAGGCTTTTTAGTAGCTCAAAATTGGATTTTTATCACTTTTAATATTTTATTCTTTTCTGCAAAATAAGAACAAAGTAAGTCATTATATATTTAATTGGTAATATTTGCTCTAAAAATGATCCAAAAGTATCTCTAAAAATGCACTAAATTGGAGTTTATCAGCGGGCACGGGTATCTCACTACCCGGACCCGCCCCGTTTATTATAAATAGGACCCCGACCCGTCCCGGACCCGCGCGCGTACCCGTTTAACGGGTTTTAAACGGGTATTTTTTTAAACGGGTACCCGCGGGTATTTGTTAATTAATAAATAAAAAACTTTTAAAAATAAAATTTGAAATACCATAGAAAATTAGTTTTTTTAACACTATTTTTTTGATTCATTTATATAAAAAAATTACGCATTTTGATATGCATTTATCGTATCAACTATTTATTAATATATAATTGTTAATGAATTGAGATAAAAAAACTAAAATTATGATAATAGAAACTTGAAAAATAACAACTAAACATTATCCAAAATATTAGGATAAAAGATACAACAAAATGTGAATAAACATTCACTTAAACAACAACAACAATAGATGATAAAAAGAAAGGAAGAAAATAGTTGTGTGATGGATTTACTAACGGGTAGTCAAAATACCCGTTTATTTGGCCCACGGGTACCCGTTTAACTACCCGCCCCGGACCCGTGACGGATTTTACCCGCGGGTCCGGGTTTTTTTGACACCCCTATCCCCCACATATTTCAAAAGTCGAAAAATAAATTTATAAAAGAGGTTTTCTGGGTTGACATCGTAGATGTAAAGTTTCGGAGCTGTATAGTAAGCTATGGAACCAGTCCTAGATAGATAAAACATAACATACTGTGAATTGGTATAGCAAGCTATGGAACCCAAGACACATATTATATGTTAGAGGTTTCACTATCACATCACACCCCCACAATTCTTGCTGTTTTCGCGGTGTTGCGCTACTAGGCCGTGCGCGTGCTCGGTATTCATGAGTGCTCTAGAGATCTCACCAGGATCTCATGCAAGCGGCCCCACTTGACACTCATATAGGTGATTTCATCAAGTGTATGATGCAAGTCATACACCACCCATAAGGGCTATGAAAATTATTAAAAGCTTTAAGCTTATCCTTTTAACCCTGCAGTCTAGCACCATCACAATAACACCATAGGAAGGGACAATAATAAAATTAATTACTTGAATTAATTTCCAGTGCTAGCACTATCAAGAAAGTGACTTGTTTTTACCACATTGAACCTTATTCATGGGATCTCCAATCACAAAGGTTGGGTTACCATCACTTCTTAATATCAGTTGGCTTTAGTCCCATTCCCCTTGATGTTTCACATATCATTTTCTTCCCTAAGGGCTTTGTCAGAGGATCGGCCAAATTCACTTCTGACTTCACATAATCGATCGATATTGTTCCATATTTTTGCAATTGTTTGACAACATTGTGTCTTAATTGCACATGTCTGTTTTCGCCATTATAGGTCTTATTCTTTGCAACGGCTATTGTCGATTGGCTATCACAATGTATTGACACTGATGGTGTCGGTTTTATTCCCAAAGGAATATTAGCTAAAAGGTTCTTCAACCATTCAGCTTCAGTATCAGTCAATTCCAGAGCTACAAATTCGGACTCCATAGTCGATCTAGCAATGATGGATTGTTTGGCTGACCTCCAAGTTACCGCACCACCACCAAGTGTGAAAACATAACCACTAGTGGATTTTGTCTCATCTGAATCAGATATCCAGTTAGCATCGCAGTATCCTTCTAATACTGCGGGAAATCCACTATAAGTAATACCATAATTTTTGGTACCTCTCAAATATCTCATAAGGTGAGCAATCGCCTTCCAATGATCCTGACCGGGATTATGAGTATACCTACTCACGACCAACTGCGTATGCAATGTCTGGTCGAGAAAAGTTCATTAAATGTAGTAGGCTCCCAATTACTTGGGCATACTGAGATTGGTCAACAGGATCACCTCTATTTTTCTTTAAGCGTGAGTTAGCTTCATAGGGGGTACTCAAAGGGGTAGAGTTATAGTGACCAAACTTCCTAAGAAGTTTTTCCACATAATGATCTTGTGATAGTATGATACTATCACCTTCCCTGATGATTCTAACTCCTAATATTACATTTGCCTCACCCATATCTTTCATATCAAAACTAGATGAAAGAAATGATTTTGTTCTAGTAACAATATCAAGACAAGTACCAAAAATAAGCATGTCATCTACATATAAACATATAATCACATGTTCTCCACACAAAGTTTTAGTATAAACACATTTATCAACATCAGTTGTGGAGAAACCATCTTTGATTAAAGTTTTGTCAAACTTTTCATGCCATTGTTTTGGTGCTTGTTTTAAACCATATAAGGACTTAAGGAGTTTGCATACTTTGTTCTCTTGACCTGAAACTATACATCCTTCGGGTTGACTCATGTAAATTTCTTCCTCTAAGTCACCGTTCAAAAAAACAGTTTTAACATCCATTTGGTGAATAACAAGTTTATGGATAGAAGCCAAAGCTATTAAAACTCTAATAGAAGAAATTCTTGTTACTGGAGCAAAAGTATCAAAGTAATCAACGTTTTGTTTTTGTGAAAAACCTTTTGCTACTAGTATAGCTTTGTATTTATCAATAGACCCATCGGGGTTATATTTTCTTTTGAAAATCCACTTGCATCCTATTGATTTTGCTCCAGGAGGTAAATCAACTAAGGTCCAAGTGTTACATTTGGAAATTGAATCTATTTCAGTTTTAATGGCTTCTTTCCAAAATTTCGACTCAGAAGAAGAAGTTGCTTCAGAAAAGGTTTCTGGATCCTTTTCGACAAGATAAGTATAAAAATCATTTCCAAAGGATGTTTCTTTTCTTGGTCTTTTACTTCTCCTTAATTCTTCATACGGTTCCTCATGAGTTTCATCATTAGTATTTACTAATGGTTGTCTAGATATACTATCATGCTTCAAAGGAAAAAGGTTTTCAAAGAACTCAGCATTTTTAGTTTCCACGATAGTGTTTATATCTAAAACATCACTTTTCACAACAAGAAACCTATAAGCAGCGCTATGTTCTGCATATCCAATAAAAACACAATCAGAGGTTTTGCAACCAATTTTTTTTCTTAGGATCAGGCAACATAACTTTAGCTAAGCACCCCCACACTTTTAAATATTTCAAGTTAGGTCGATAACTTTTCCACAGTTCATAGGGGGTCTTTCCGGCTTTCCGGTTCATAGAAGAGTTCTATTTTGTATAAAACATGCAGTTAAGATAGTCTCACCCCACAAGTTGTTTGGCGCACTAGAACTAATTAACATAGCATTCATCATCTCTTTCAATGTCCTATTTTTCCTTTCGGCTATGCCATTAGATTCAGGTGAATAGGGGGAGTTGTTTCATGTATTATACCTTCCTTTTCACAAAAATCATTAAAAGATATGTATTCTCCTCCACGATCGGATCTAACTCTTTTAATCTTTCTATCTAACTAATTTTCGACTTCAGTTTTATATGAAAGAAAAGCTTCAAATGCTTCATCTTTTTGTCTTAATAGAAACACCTTAGTGTATCGCGAAAAGTCATCTATAAACGTCACATAATAATTTTTTCCGCCCCTAGTTGCAGTTTGTTTTAAATCTCGTAGGTTCGTATGAATTAAACTAAGCAATTCAGGTTCACGTTGTACCGGGGAACATGATTTCTTTGTTATCTTGGATTCGACACACACATCGTATTTACAATGTTGTTTATCACTAATCGAAATCATGCCAAGACGTTGCAATTTAATAACATACGGAAAATTAATATGACCCAGTCTAGCATGCCACATATTATAAGAGTCAACCAAGTAAGCAGAAGTCGAAACATTGTTATTGAAATCAAAAGTTTGAGTACAAAAAGTCCATGATCATAATATCCCTTTCCAACAAAAATGTTGTTCTTGGTAAGAACAATCTTATCGGATTCAAATGTCACTTTGATATCATGCTTCAGCAGAACACCGACAGAAATCAGGTTTGCCCTTATATTAGGCACATGAAGCACATTTGTGAGAGCCAGAGTTTTTCCCGATGTGAGCGTGAGAAGAACTTTTCCTTTCCCCACAACTGGGGCTGGATGTGAGTCACCCAGATAGATGTTTTCTTCTCCTTCCCCTACAACAGTGTAGGAGGTAAAAACTTCTCTATTAGCACAGATGTGCTTGGTGGCTCCAGAATCTACCACCCACTTGTTCACATCAATTGCCATATTGACCAAAGAAACGACAGCAGCAATGACATCGTCATCCTCATTATCATCTCCACCAGCATCAGTCAAGTTGGCGTTAGCTTTAGGAGGATTGTCGTTTCTCGCCCTATGCCTGCATTTAGGTGCATAGTGTCCTGGCTTTCCACAAACAAAACAGTAGCCTTTTTTCTTGTATTCAGAGTTATGAACACCAGGATAATGATCTTTGTTCTTTTTGTGATTCTTTTGATTAGCAAATTTCTTGGAATCATACCTTTTGTTTGAAGAGTCAGGTTTGCCTTTGTCGTACCTTGAAGAGTTGTTCATCACCATGTTTGCACGTGCAGAAATAGATCTCGACTTTGCTTTGTTACTCTCCTTTCGGTTGGTATCTTCAATAATGATGTGAGTCAACAGCTCGTTCAGTGACAGTTGCTTGTGTTTGTGCTTCAGTTGTTGCTTGTAGTCCTTCCATGATTCATGCAGTTTTTCGATCAAGATACCTGCATTGAACTCGTCTGGAAGAACAATATTTTCAGCCTTCATTTCCTCTAGTAACTTGTGACACTGATTGATTTGAGTTTTGATTTCGTCAGTTTCACTCATGACCCAATTGTAGTAATTGCTGATGACAAATTTCTGTTTGCTAGCATCTTCAGCAGTGTATTTGAGAATCATTGATTCCCAAATATGATTAGCTTCCTTGTAGGTGTAGTAGATGTCGAACAGTTCGTTGGAGAGAATGCTGAGAATTGTGTGACGGCACACCTTGTTGGCATGGATCCAAATTTCGACCTGTTTGGGAGTTGCAGGCTCGACAGGTTTGGTGTCAGTGAGCGCTGCTGCAACTCCGTGCATGTCAAGAAGAGAACTCACGCGCTAGCTCCTGCCACCTGCGAAAATTTTGGCCTGCGAAGACCTCAATTTTGGAGATGTCAGGAAAAGGCTTCGCGTAGGTTACTGGGACAGCAGCAGGAACAATAACAGTGCTATTGTTGTTAACGGTAGCACTGGTATCATTGTCGATGGCTGCGTCAGCCATAGGATAAATTCTTCAGATTGTTGTTTAAATTGCTGAAATTTGCTGTCGAACCAACTGAGACAGATGCAGTCGAATGATGCAGTTGAATTATGCAGTCGAAATATGCAGTAGAATTGCAGTCGAAAGTTGCAGTCGAAATAATGCAAACAAACCTGCGAACACAATAAACGTTAGTTAAACAACCGGAGGCGTCTTGCGACTGCCCTGAAGAATTTATCTGCCTCTACAGCGCAAATTCCCCGAGGTACAACCCGGTCTTCTCAACCGCAGTAGGGAAAGAGGTATCAGAACTAGCAATGAGAACTGGATCGTAACAGGAGAGCAACCCAGAGCTCTTTTTCAAGAAAGGTGGTAAATGAATTTTCTGATGATCTCATTCAAGTGCAACTCGAAACTGTTTATATAGGCTTTAAGAAAATAGCTGTTAGAGACATAGGCTCCAACAATCAATAGCAAGTCAAAAAACCGTTTCAAAAATCAATTGTAATCAAAAGGTTTAACTCTGCGGTTACGGAATAAATGGGTTGAAAAGAAAAGGAGCCGTTGGAAGGAACTGACAGTTACAAAATAGAGGGAATTAAGTTTCAGTTTTCGACCAAATCATTTCACCAGTCAGTTCGACCAAATCATTTCACTAGTCAGTTCGACCAATAATTGGACGTATTCGGATAGGCTGATAAAACAATATTTCATTTGATAAAAAAGGTTAGCGCAAGGCTAGTCGAGCGCACAGGGGAAAATGAAAGATTTTCACCGAGCCAAACCATGTTGGTCCCTGCTTGTGCGCGCGAGGGAGTCTCTTCTACTTGCTTGTTTACTAGCTCTCATTAAGCTTTAATATATAAAGACTTTGGTGAATCCAAAGCCAAGCAATGTGGGACTTCTCACTTTTGAAATATCTTTTATTTCCAATAAAATACAACAATATATATATATATATAGAAGGTACCCTGCTAGTTGACGTGGATTACCCGCCAGGCACGTGTGAATCCTACGTGGCAAGGTAGTTACGAGCTTCATATCGCGATCATGTTGTCAAACATTTAAGTTAGTCAAGGATCGGCCAACTAGCTTGAACCTTTTGATTCTCTTTCTTCAAGTAACTATGCTGAGGAAGAAACTTTGTCCCATAGCTATAGATTCTCTAACTGCTCCAAAGAGAATCTATAGTTATGAGACTAATTGTATGGCAATTTGTTTTAAGTATACTGAGAGTGGGCAATTCCTAAAAATAAACAATGTGGGGATTTGAGGTTGGAAATACTTGTTGTCTCCAATTGTATCTCACTTAAGGTTATGCATTATTTTTAAGAAAACTATTTATTATGTTGATTTTCAAGATAAAGTAGTTTGATTTTTCTAGAATACTCTAGAATACTCTTGTTATAATTGAAGTTATGCAAGAGAATAATTAATATAAAGTATTTGAGATATTAATTGATAAAGATGTTATTGAAAAAAATAATTAATACTCTCTTGAAATTCTAAAGTATTTGAGACAAACAAATTTTTCTAAAACAACACTTAATATGAGTATAGTGGAGTAAATCAAGGGGATAACCAGTTGCTATTGTAACAAAGATCCTTGTAACACCCCCAAAATCAAGGTACTAGACTAGGAATAGATCGAATCTAGAATTATATTAGTGTATTTCAATCATGATTACTAAATAATATTAGTTAACGAACCTTGAGATTATGGATGATTATGTATGATATATAAAATTGTTTCTATGCACATTATATGATTATGTCACGGGTAGTAGCATGTTAGGGGGTCTGTGAAGGACTCACTGATTTTTTCCAGACTAGTAGGTACTAAGGAGCGGAAATGGGAAACTCTAAGACCAAGTTCCGGTCTTGGTGTTCTTGGTTATGTATTAGTTTCATTTTTTATATGTATACATTATGATTCATTGTATTGTAATGTGTAAACAAGGGAAGATGTAGCTAACTTGAATTTGTACTTCAAATTTTTAAATTCCACAATTTCTGTATGTCATGTATGATAACGCTTTATCCTTAGATAGCTAAAAAGTTAAAAGTTAAGGTGTTACAGATCCAATCCATGACCCAAATGATTATTCGCAATTTCGCACACTCTTGAAAGTTGAAACTATTAATACCAACAACCACTAGAGTTCAAGGGTGTGTGAAATCATTTTGACCCCAAGAAACAACTCATTAAAAGAAAACATAAAAGCAAAAATGAAAATACATGACCTGACCTTAACGACACCAATGCATATATGTATTTATAATTTGTCAAATTAAGAATACCATCAATGCCAATGAAACCCCCAACCACATGATGAATCCAGTGTTGCCATCACCACCTTGACTGTCAGATGATTGCCGTAACAGTGATGGTGAAGGTGATGGAGACGGTGACAAAATAGGAGCACCTTGACTGTCCGATGAATTTGGTAATGGTGACGGTGACAGTGACAAAGGAGATGGCAGGGGTGGGGCAAGAGGCGAGTGTATGACAGACGTGACGACCACGGCGAGCTTTAACCCCATTTTGCAATTTCTCAGATTTCCACTTATAAAGTGATATGTTCCTGCTTCGGTAAACTCCACCTCCGTATTGCCGTCGTTAAATACCACGTGTTTCCCTTTTGTGTTGCATTTTAAATAGTCTTCTTCATCCACTGCGTACACTGATTCTGTTTTGCTGTCGTATATAAAAACTGTATACCATTTGAGGAACTACTGGTCAATATAATCAATTTGAAGTCTAAACATACAAGAAAAACTAATTTTTTTTTATGTAAAGAGCATTGCAATTTTTGCTAGAAGGAGAAGAACCCATAAAAACAAGCTAGCTTTTGGGGATAAATTATACCCAATTAGAAGTTGTGATTAGGTCTAACTCATCATTAGAAGCTAGTTTGTAAGGTTGAGTTCGCACAAAACTCAAATTCAAAATATAGTATCAAAGTCTAACAAAGATTCAATTGAGCCACCGCTATAGGAAGATGAGGTCATGCTCTAGATGCCCAATCTTGGTCATGAGGAAGAGTGTGTTGGAAGTCTCAATCACATTGGAAATTATTTAGCCTTATTAGTGATTATACATGGGGACACCCTTACTCGTGAGTTAACTTTTAGAGAGGCCCAAACCCAAATTCTAAGATTATTCATCTACATTTAACTCTGATAATTCAATCTTTAAGCTATTCTTAACCAACTAATTTTTTTACTTATACTTAATTTTGTTTCAACTTAAAACAAAAAATTGATTGAACAACTTAAACTATAAATTGGTTTTTAAGCATCTGTCCTAAAATTAAAGCAAAAATTGTGATACTAGGATTAATTGCACATGTACTAAAGTGTAAGCAAGCATCACTACACACATAAAAATTTGAAAATAAGGAAAAGAATTGTATATTGGTGAGTTATTACCGATGGAATCGCCGATTCTGAATCGAGAATGGGTGGCCCACTGACTGAGTGAATCTGGCGATGGAAGCGGAACCTTCCATAAATTTTCACTTCCTCCAACCAGAAATTGTCTGGCCTCGGAGAAGGAAATTAGCATCCACATTGAAAATATGATCAACAATATTATTGGAGATGAAGAAGCCATTGATGGATGTTTCATTTGTCTCCAACTCAGTAATTGTGACTGCATATGTGTGAGAAGAATTAGTATTGGCTTTTGGAGTGTGAGTTAGTAATAAATAGGGATGAATATAACACTGAATTGAATAGTAGTAACACAATGCTAGTGGCTATGAATGTATAAGAGCCACTAGGTGATTGGAGGTGACGTCGTGTTTTGGCTAACTAGTCATCCAAAACACCAAACAACCTTAAATTACTGCATGATGTTTAATCGAAACATCTTTTCGTAATCCTCTAGGATGAAATAGTTAAATTTAAAACTGATTAACTAAAATGGATTATGAATTAACTTCCCTGTCAAAAATGTACATATCATCTTACTATATAAAATTCGGTGGCTAACCAACGTGGTGTAACACTAATGATGGAAATAGACAATACCGATCGACAGGGGCGTATGGCTTAGGCAACATTACTCCTACGTCAGGTCGGTTTTTTTAGGCCGTTTTTTAAATAGATAAGATCAAAGTTTTTCGTAAAAGCCTATTTACCTAAAAAGGCTATACCACTGAAAAGGCCTTCTAGCCTCTAGGCCTACTAGATCGGCATACTTAAGTAAATATAAATAATCTTTTTTATAACTACTATTATTATTTTTTAAGTTTTGTACTTTGTGTCATAAATTTGCATACATTTTTTGTTAATTTAAACATATTGACATACATCAACTTTTTTACATATTTAAAGGTATTATTATAAAATATGATCAAATAGGTAGTCATATAAAGAAAATACTCTAAAAGGTTTTGTTAAATTTCGAATTAGAACTTAATTTCATTGACCTATTAGTTTTTTAATCTATTTGCCAGAGCCTACACCACTCAAAGGTTGTAGGCTTTCATAAAAATTGGTGAAATAGGCTTTTAACAAGACTTTCAAGCTTTGTCACACTTTCAATAAGGTCAGGTCGGGCCCAACATTTTCAAAGTAGGCGACACCCAGGCCTTCCAAAGCCCATCTTGAGTCAGCCTTTTCCCACCCTTGTTTAGCACAAGTGGTAGATATTTAGGCTCCTTAACCATCTGGTCAAGGGTTCGATCACTGATCGATGTGTTAGTCTCAGTACCTCAGAAGATCAGTCTCTGCAGTTTCGCGCATTGGATATCTTGGTTTACCAAAAAAATTGGTGGCTTTTAAAGTGAGGGATTATTAGTTTAGTGGTTTTTGTAATCTCTCCAATTGTGGAGAGAAAGTAAGGAGAAATGACTCTTAAATTATACTTTTACCATTTTATCCTCATTTTATCAACTTAATTCTTTACCATTATTATAATTTATAGGATGTGACACTTTATAAATTTAAATTAAATTAAATAAGTAAAATAAATATTTAACTAATTAATTTAAATTATTAAAATAATTATTTAGCTTATAAAATTAAATATTTAGCTAATTTAATTAAATAATTAAAATAAATATTAAGGCAATTAAATTAAAATATTAAATCAAACACATATTGGTCTTTTTGTCCTTTCAAAAGTAGCATTCTTTCTCTCTTTCTCTCCAACCAAACCAAGAGACACATCTCTCTCTTTCCTATTTCTCTTCTCTTTCTCTTAAACCAAACAACACCCCTAATCTTCTTTATTTCTCACATGTTTCTCTCTTCCCTCACTCTCTCTTCTCTCTTTCTCTCTTCCCTCTTTCTCTCCTAATCCAAACACACACTAAACACTCTCCCATCAACACTCTCTCAATGTTTGAATAAATTTTATGTAGATCTCATTAATTTAGTGAGTCTCATTTTTTCGACGCATTTGTGAGTCTCATTTCTAAACTGGTAGATATTCAATCGTTAAGAGTGTTGCGGAGTGCTAAAAAAGAGTGTGTCTAACACTTCTCAAAATTTTATTAATGGAAAGGGATCTCCTTATTAAGAAGAATATAATGCTACTTATTTGTTATTTCTTTTTTACATTTTTTCAAGAGTCAATTTTATTAGTAGAGTTAATACTTATAAAATGTCATCTATTCATAAAAAATTTAAAGAGTGCGATATTCGTGTTAATTATATTTATTTCTAATCGAACATACTAGTAGTAGTAGTACAATATATAACTAGCCTGTTCATTTTCCGAGGGGTTAACTGTTTTTTCGATCACTCAAAAAGAAAAAACTGTTGTTTCGTTCCACCGTAGAGGCATTATTGGTGAATTTTATCTGTTTTAATAATTAAAAAAATCCAAAGTATTTACTTAAATCAACATTGAATTTGTTAATAAAAAAAATCGACATTGAATTTAATCAAATTTTAATAGAGTACTACAGTAATGAACTCGTGCCATGCATGCATATATGTATTCTATTGAAAATGTTGTAGAGTAATTTATATTTTATAAATAATAGAATTTTTCGACAACTTGTAAATAATAGAAGGTATTTGCATAATTTGAGTTTTAAAATTTAAACTATTAAAACTATATACTACTACCATTTTGTAATCTTTCTATATATGCATCATCATCTTCTAGTGGTTAGAGTTTTCAATCATATACTTAGGTTGTGTTTGGAATGTCTCATCTGCTAGCGGATAGCGGATGAGACTAGCGCATTTGTAACAAGTTGGCCATTTATCTTTTTTTTTTGTACAAACTAAGTGCTTAAGTTACCTAACGTCTTCACCGTTGTCCTTTTTTAAAACTTCCGGTCCAAAAACGCCTAGTTGGCTTTAACGTCGTTGATCCGTCAGTTACGGTGCATACATGGATAATTATTTTAATTACCATTTAAATAAATGCCAAAATTACCCCTTCTTCTCCATTTAACCCCAAATTTCAGATTCAATTTGGGAAACTCTAAACGCGAACCAGTGAGCTCATTTCTCAACCGATGGCTTCATACCATACCAATGGATCAAATTCACGAAGCCAGAACTCCCGATCCTTCATTTCGAGTGCAAGACGTGGTGATTTCGCAGCAACATATAAAACAGTGATAAAAACAGTTAAGAAAAAAGGACCAAACTTTAGGAAAATTTTTTGGGTTGCAGATACTTTGTGGTATGTATATTGCTATATTATTCTCTATGTTTTATGTTTTAGCCTCATTTGATGACAGGTTGTTTGTTAACGGCATGAAGGTGTTGATTGTGGATGCAATTTTTTTGACTAGTATAAAAGTGAACCTAATCATCAAGTGCAACCAGAAATAGAAGAAACACAATTTCAGCATGTGGAGAATGTGGGGAAAAGGATATGGAAATCATCACACTTAGAAAGCCCATAAAAAATTCATGGGGATGGCAACTACAATAAGGATATGATGAAGATGATGGTTTTTGCAATACAGAGAAATTGCATTAGCCGTTGTTGAAGGAGAGACCAAAGACTCATGGGTTTATAACTTATTATATGAAATTTAACATTTTTTTACAACCGATGTGATCTAAAAGTTGATTTGTAAGTTTTTTTTTGTTACCGTGTTTTTGGTGAGCAGTTTTTACCGGCTTTGTCAGTGACTAATCTACGTCACGTGTAAACCTGACTTTGCCGGTTCATCTGGTTCTCCCCTCCCGACAAAGTTTTTTGTCACACCCAAAATTCGAACTGGAGACCTTGGAGTGGGATCCGAGCCCAGTTGCCACTCGAAACAACCCGTGTTGGTAAAGTTGATTTGTATTTGTTTTTAATAGTGAAGATCACTTTTTTAAACTTCTCTCTCATCCAACACACTCATTAAAATTTGATTTATTTTCTTTTCAGAAACTACTAAAAACAATTCTCATTTTAATCATAAAAACTATTATTATCTTTAGATTCTTAATTCATATAATAAACTTAAACAAACACAATTAAAACAATTAAATATGATTTTTTTAGTTAAAAAAAAGTATCTTTTTATTACAATCACATTTTAATTTTTTTCATCTTCACATTATTTTCAAAAGCCTTTTTTGTAGGCAACATTGTTTTTTTTTACAATAACAAACTTAGATCATTTCATTATGTAAAATAGTATCAAGATTATGAGCGGCAAGATTAGCTTGTCTTCTAATAAAGCTAACCTGAAAGCTTGAAAAATTAACCAAAAAATCTTTACAATATGAAATTAGCGTACCAAACTTGGTATTTGGTAAATGGTCTGTCATCAAGCCATTTACAACCGGGAGACAATCCAGTTCTATAGAAACAGAAGTCAGCCCCAATCCCTCCGACCAGAGTAAGGTTTGCCAAAATCTCATTGCCTCAGCTTTCTGGTGGTGTTGGTGTACCCGCAAACCACATAGTCTTGCTCTTGTAAAAATTGCCCGTAGATGTCTTGTAAAAATTGGCCGTAGATGTTCGAATGCACATACCAATACCAAATTTATTCTCATTAGCAAATAGTGCAGCATCCACATTACACTTATAAGTTCCGACAGATGGTTTCTGCCACCGAACCTCCTCCCGGTGCAGGCAACATTGTTTTCAAAAGGGAAATCTTGAACCTCACATAGAAGTTGCACCACGAATATTATGAACCACTCGGCATCCATGGTTTAAACTCTAATTTTTTAATTTGGTTCTAGACTTCTAGTATGATCCTCCATCTTTGTAGTTTTGAAATCTGTCTCTATTACCAATATAAGGCAAGTTCCCTTTTCATCCTGTCATTTTCGTAGGGAGACTTGGATCGTCTCCTTTACTCATTTACTCCATTTCTCTTCATCTTCTCTATCTCTCTCATAATCTAACATTCTCACATCATTATATCTCTATTTTTAATCACCATCTCCCTCCTCCCACCTTTATAATTTGCAAAGGAGAGAAAAAATGGAAGGAGAGAATCCAAAATGCATAATCCAGAGATAGAAACTCACAAAGACTATATAGGGAGATAGTGAGAGGAGCCTGAGAGGGAAATCGCTGTGAGGCTCTCCCCCGGGAGATGGTAATTAAAAATAGAGATTTTTTTGTTACAATTAAAAATAGAGATAGAATTTCAACATATTTTCTATTTTTTAACAGCTTTTAAGAAGGAAAAATTAAAACACCTCATTCTCGTGATGAGCTTTACTCGTGACACATAGCAGCACTCGTTTCAAAAAAACTGAAACAAACGTATAAAGAAAACCCACAAAAGTATTTAGTTTTATATAAAAAAGTATAAAATAATCCGAAAAAGAACTGAATATCTCCAATTATTTGTCTTACTAAATAGATATAAAGGGAGGAAGAAAGCTTTCCAAAAATAAAACAAACCAAATTGCATCCAAAATCATAGCCACATAGTTTGACTACAGAGTATTGGGATTAACGGGGATCATTAAGAAGGTAATCGTCAAACAGAAAACATTCATGACAGGTCACAGGTTGAACAGCCTTGCAAGCGAAGATAACATAACATAGGATGTATCATTTAACGAGCGTCTTCACAATGGACTTGACGTTGAGTTTCTTGAGGTCAGTGTAGGACTGTCCGCATCCCACAAACATGACCGGAGCTCCAGAAATGTAAACCATTGACAGTGCAGCTCCCACCTACAAAAAGAAACATATATTAGCAGACTGGATCAAGATCCTCTCACTACCTAGTGTTCAAAACGAACTGCACAGTGCATCTGGTGCAGTTCTTAATCCCACCTCTAATTTATATTATTATATGTATATTATACGTATATAGCATTTTTAACTGTGAAGAAGGTTTGCAGTTTTTGTAAAACTACCACATAACATGTCCATCCTAGCAGACCAATAAATGTTCATTACAAAGTCCAAATGCTCAGCCAAATATTCACTTCCTTGCAATTTCATAACTCATACCTTATCATCAATGGTGTCAAACTTGGTGAGCAGAATCCCATCTATCAATCTGGGTGCAGCAGATTGTGAGAGGTCGGCCAGTTTCTGCAGCAAAAGGATGGCTTCAATAATTGAGATATGGGAGAAATTGAGGCAAAAACAAAACTGTAGTTGGACAAAAATACTAAATATATAGAATCGAACCTGATTGAACTTTGAAAGCTGATCAACTGCATCATTACCAACCAGTGCTTCTCCAACAAATAAGACCAGGTCAGGATTGTTAAGGTAAATCAGCTTTGAAAGTGCTCTCATCAATGGTTCATTATCCTGAAAATCAGTACAACATGTAATTTTGTATAAAAGCGTTAAAATAAGCATCACCAATAGCATCCAAATATAGCCAAAACCATCCAATCAATCCAGTATGATAATTTTCCTATATTCCCATAAGTGGCGGATCTAGGACCCGGGGTCAGGGGGGTCAAATTTTTTTAATACATTACAACAGAATTACAGAAATAATTTCGAAATTTCATGTAAAGGGAGTCAAGGGAAGATTATATTTTGACTTGTCTAAGATCTCTAACATATTGCAAAATTTTGAGGACAATCACCATTGTGCTAAGTCAGCAGCCAAAAACCAAGTAATTTTTATTAATGACAACTTTAACATATAACAAATTCAAGTCAAAGTGAACCTAAATTGGGATAGATCGACATTCAATGCAAGACTCTTAAAAAGAATAAGGACTATTCTATGCAACAGTTTTCATACAAGCTGTTTATGATGCCAACACCAGTTTCATTAGAAGCGCCTCAGAGACAAATCCATTTGGTTACAAACCAATACAAGGAGAGTTGTCCTTATATATTACTCATAGTTGAGAATTTCTCCCCCCCCCCCCCCTTCTATAACCAGCACTTAACTATCTAGGAAATCACAACCACCACTTAACTATGACGAAATCAACTTGGAATCAAATTCAAAATGACACTTAGCATTTGTTATTGACACAACCAACACTTTCTTTTTATGGCCTCAAACTGAAAATGATCATTTCAAACATGGAAGTATTTGGTTATGCAATTCTAAAACAAAACTTCTGAAGTCAATAAGGCATTGTTGATCAAACATTGAAGTCATTTATAATTTAGTTGACAGAACATGCACAAATCATTGTTTTGTATTCCATGAGAATAGAAACCATAATGCTAACGCCGATGCAGCTATTCCAAGTTTTAGGGAGATTTGGAGAAATTTCAACACCATATTCAGAAATTAAATCAATTCCATCTATCCATATTTAGATTAGAACAATGAAATTAGGGTTTGAAATTAGGGGGAAATTTTAAGGGAAATCCGAATTATGGTTTTAACTCAATGTAGCAATTGATTTCTCACCAAGCATGGTTTACAGAGGGATTGGAGGCGGAGGGAATCAAGAATAAACAAGCTGAAGCAGTGGTTTGTGAAGAGGAAGGAGGATTCACTTGCGGAGGCTGAAGCTAAAGCTGATGCTTGTGTCGCGTGGAGGAAGGAGTCACGCGGAGGACGGAGGAAGGAGTCGCGCGCAGAGGAAGGACAGAAGGAATGAATGACGATTTGCAGAAGCAGAAGGGAACATGGGAGGAGAGAAACGAAAGGAGTGTGAGGTTGTGCAGTGTGGGATTGGGTGCAAAACTTGGGGCCTTGGTGCAAAATTAAATTTTCAGGGTGTGCAAAATATTCTTTTTATAGGGGGGTAAGTGCAATATTTTTTTCTCAAGGTCTGCAACTGACCCCTCTCACCACTATGTGGGTCCGCCCGTGATTCCAATCACAAAATAAATGCAAGGTTCATTTCAAGTACTATCTCTAACTTCAAAGACTAGAAAATGGGCCACATGGTATTCTCATAAAATCAATAAACTCTTGATACAGCAATAACTACAATAGTTACCTGCATACGACCAGCTGTATCAACTAGAACCACGTCTGACCCATTTCGTGAAGCTTCCTGAATTGCTTCTTTTGCCACAACAGCAGGATCTTTTTCATAACCCTTCTCAAATATAGGGATCTGAAACAGGAAATTATAAGTTACATGCTTCTGGTAACTGGTTATGAATTGAAAGTATATGTATTAATCTTAAAGAAATAAAATCGATGTAAACCTGAAGTCTGCGTGCATGTGTCCGCAACTGCTCAACAGCTCCTGATCGAAATGTATCACAAGCAGCCATCATGACTTTAACATTGTGTTGTTGAAGCCAGTAAGCAACCTACCCAATTACACATAAAATGGAATACCTCCTTTTCGGTTAAAAAGCAAGCCCAACATATGGAATCTTAAATAAATAGGAGAAAAAATAAAAAATTCCTTCACCTTAGCTAGATTGGTAGATTTTCCAACTCCATTAACTCCAACAAATACAACAACATACGGCTTCCTTTGCTCCTTGGCAACATGAACATCCCTCAAAATGTCAATAGAACGCCTAGGAGTTAAAATACGAACAAGTGCTTCTTCCATTGCCGCCTGCATTAGTTTTTGAAACATAGCATTAGCATGAATCTTATGTCAATGTATGCACAAAGAGAAAGCCAGCATCAAATGTTGATAGAGAAAAGATAGAAACTAACATGCACTGTTGAAGATATCCTTGTAAATGAAGCCAGTTTTTTGCCCTCGAGACTTGCTGCCACTGATTCACACAGTTTCTCAGCTATTTCTTCAGCCTATAAGCAATACAGAATATAAACAATATTAGATAGCTTTATAGGAGTAAAACTTAGCCAATGGACAATGATTTAGATATTCCACAGGACACATGAAATGCTGTTGAGGATAAATACATACCACATTCTTGGTCATGAGTCTATCCTTCAGAGCTTTCAAAGCTGGTTCCAAGTCTGACTTCTCCAAATTGGCCTTCCCCGCAATACTGAGGGTATAAAGAAACATTTTTATTAGTCGTTTCAGTGAAAATTTTAAAATTGAAATAAGTAGAATCAAGTGAAGTTTTCAAAGTAGTCAATCAATGTGGCAGGTGCAATATCAATGTTACAGGTGCAAGATCAGTTGCATCTAAATAAAATAATAAGCTTCACGCTGGCAGATATAATCAAAAGGACAATGGAAACAGGGCAGCATCCCTATATTATATGCCATGGAACTAAAAGCAACATGCCAGAGGAAATGATTTAAGACCAAGAATAACAATTTAATTAAAATCATTGTCCCACCAATAAATGGCCCCAACCTCGAGCACGTCCTAATTTTCAAACATATACCTAAGATAATAACATCACAAGTTAAATAAGGGTAGCATCTTGATGACGGGCGTATATCTTGGGCAAAGGACAACAGATGCTACATACATACATATGGAAAGTGGAACTGGAAATAATATAAATAAGGTTTCGATTCAAGAGAATTTACAACATAAATTTTAGTACTACCACCAGACTGCAACAAATCATCATTAGATTTAAAACAATCTGATTGCCAAAGTATCTCATGTAACGGAAACAATGAATCAAACAACAAAATCTTGACATACAAAGTAGATCCAAATTACAGCTATATATCACTTTTCACGATTTCAAGCAATATTATCAATTCCATGCTACGAGGTAAACTGCTTAACATAAATCTGAATGAAGCCAATGGAGCAAACAAAGTTAACAATATATAAAGACTAACTTCACTAGTTCAGCAATGTTACCTCTGAAACATGGACGAAAACCAACTCTTCTTTTTAGCATCAGGCTTGCTGTTCTTCCCTGTGTCATCATCCTCATCCTCTTCTTCTTCTTCATCCTCGCTGTCACTACTAAGAACCTCTTCTTTATCCATCATACTCTCCCCTTGTTCCTTAGCCAAAAAATCAACCTTTCTATCCTCATCCCCACCCACATCAACATGATCCGTAAAGTCCAATTTGGTTTCAGGGGGTTTTTCATCCCAAACCCTATTTTTCTTAATCACCTTTTTAGGCTCTGCCTTGTTGGATACAACAGCATCTGTTTTCTTTCCATTCCCACCTTTAGTCCTAAGCTTCTGTAGCTTATTTACATCAAAAGCCCCAACATTGGAACTTTCATTCTCTTTACCATTCACACTAACATTACCACCATTACTACTCTTCAAATTAGAACCGTTAGTAACAACAAAACCACCATTCTCAGATTTGTTCTTCCCTTTCTTACCATCACCATCATTTTTCAAAGTACCATTACTCTTACTCCCTTCAGATCCAGGTCCCTGTCTCGTTGCCTGCTGTTTCCTGTTCCCACTCACAATCACAGGATTCGATTTCTTCAATTCCTCAGCACGAGCCTCAGCCTCAGCCTTTAACTGCCTGAAATTCTCGTCAAAATCTCGGTAAACGGTTCTCGTGGGATCGTAAACCTGCGAGAATTCACGCTTGACGGCGGCGAGGAGATCGTCAACATACAAAAGGTGAAGGATTCGCTGATAGACGGCAACGAAGACGAGACCAAGTTCGTTGTGGAAGGTCCATTTGAGAGAGTAGGATGCACCAGGTGCGTCGTAGTTGTATGACGATGCACCGGATCGCTCCTCCAGAAGACATGATCGGATCAACGTGTCGATCGGTGATCCCTTCAAAGCGTTACCTAATTCTTTGCATGTCCATAGGATCAATCCACCTCTTGTGAATATCAGCAATTGCTCTAACATCTTTCCCTAAACTCTTATGAAACTGTAAAAGGAAAAGATCAAAATCAATGAAATTATTCAGATTAATTCTAATCAAGAGAAATTGTAAGAATTGGATTTAGGGTAAAGATGTTCGTAATCGCGTACCTTTGAGTTCTGAGAAGAGAACAAAAAAATAAAATTAGATTTGGGATGGAGTTGGGGTTTGGTAAACGGTGGTGGAATCAAAATGGAAAATAGCAGAAGATGATGATATCTATCTATCTACATATATAGCGCGTGCTATATTCCAGGGACGGTTTAACTGTAAAAACCGCGGACGCCGTCGTTGACCCACAGACCAATACGACACCGTTAGAAGGCTTCTTTTTCTTTGACAAATACACCGTTAGAAGGCTAGTCCTTTGTTTTTTGTTTTTTTTTAGGAAAAAAAAATGCTGGTCCTTCATGTTGACTAAATTTATTCCTAAACGGCATTTAGATTTCAAAAATTAAAAAGAAAATAAGAAAACTTAAATAAAATTTAATTTTGATAGGTGGTATGTGTAGAAGAATTTTAAATGTGTTGTCACCTTTTGTTCTGTATCATGCAGTGTTGGGTGGATTGCAGTTGGTAGGTCACCTGCTGTCTGGCCGGAGGTTAGTGCGAGCCCCGGAGGGGTATCTACGAAGCCACTCCGACGCTCAAGTCAGTATTGAGAATAGATTAGTGATTTACCTAGGAATGAGAATCTCCCTCTTTATGACAATGTGTGCCAGTATTTATAGGGAATTGTGCCCGTGATGGGCCGTTGGATCGGTAAAGTGAATCTGAGTCATCCAAGTATGAGAGTCATGAATGGGCTAAATTATGTTATAATACGATATAAATAATATAAAATGAAAAAAAATGTAACAAAGTTATATTTAATTTTTTAAACAATATTTTTTATTAATTTTAATTTATAATTTAAGATATGAATTCCTTAGTTTAATTTTTATTTTAGATTTTATTAGCATTTTATTAAATTTAATATTGAATATTTTTAATTTAATTACATTTTACAATTGATAATCCGTCAATGTGTGTTAATTTTACAATTGTTTCTCTAATCCCTATATATTAATGCAAAATCTACTTTTCCATTTGAGCGCCAAATCCCCCACCCTACCCCACTCCCCCTCCCCCCCCCCCCCCCCCCCCCACCCACTATCCCCCCTACCCCCCCCCCCCCTCTTCTTTTTTTCATTTTTTTTAAATACATAAAATTTTAGAAAAAAAAAATTGACTCTAAATATATTGGGTTTGTTCCTCGATAATTGAATAGGTGGAAAATGAAAATAAATTTCGTGATAAATTATGTAAAGTTTGTTCCTCAGTAACCTGTTTGGTGAAAAAAAATCATAACGAAATGAGTAAAGTACAATGCTAACCCTATATATTAATACATTAATACACTATATACTTTACACCAAATTAACGCCATAAACACCCCCCTCCTTACCCCCCCCCCCCCCCCCTCTTCTTCTTTTTTTCATTTTTTTTTGGGAATACATACCTACCCCCCCCCCCCCCTACGCCTCTCTTCTTCTTTTTTTCATTTCTTTTTGGAATACATAAAAATTTAGAAAAACACTTTTACTATAAATATATTAGGTTTGTTCTCCGATAATTGAATAGGTGGAAAATGAAAATAAATTTCGTGATAAATTATGTAAAGTTTGTTCCTCAGTAACTTGTTTGGTGAAAAAAAATCATAACGAAATGAGTAAAGTACAATGCTAACCCTATATATTAATACACTATCTACTTTACACCAATTGAACGCCAAAAACACCTCCTCCCCCCTTCCCCCCTCCCCCCTCTTCTTCTTTTTTCATTTTTTTTGGAATACATAAAAATTTAGGAAAAAATTTGATCTATAAATATATTAGGTTTGTTCCTCGATAATCGAATAGGTGAAAAATGAAAATAAATTTCGTGATAAATTATGTAAAGTTTGTTCCTCAGTAACCTGTTTGGTGAAAAAAAATCATAACGAAATGAGTAAAGTACAATGCTAACCCTATATATTAATACACTATCTACTTTACACCAATTGAACACCAAAAACACCCCCTCCCCCTTACCCCCCTCCCCCTACCCCCCTCTTCTTTTTTTTTCATTTTTCTTTTTGGAATACATAAAAATTTAGGAAAAAATTTGATCTATAAATATATTACGTTTGTTCCTCGATAATCGAATAGGTGAAAAATGAAAATAAATTCCGTGATAAATTATGTAAAGTTTGTTCCTCAGTAACCTGTTTGGTGAAAAAAAATCATAACGAAATCAGTAAACTACAATGCTAACCCTATATATTAATACACTATATATTTTACACCAAATGAACGCCAAAAACACCCCCCCTCCCCTCCTTACCCCCCCCCCCCCCCCCCTCTTCTTCTTTTTTTCATTTTTTTTGGGAATACATACCTCCCCCCCCCCCCCCCCCCACCCACCCACTATCCCCCCTACCCCTTACGCCCCTCTTCTTCTTTTTTTCATTTTTTTTGGAATACATAAAAATTCAGAAAAACACTTTTACTATAAATATATTAGGTTTGTTTCCCGATAATTGAATAGGTGGAAAATGAAAATAAATTTCGTGATAAATTATGTAAAGTTTGTTCCTCAGTAACCTATTTGGTGAAAAAAAATCATAACGAAATGAGTAAAGTACAATGCTAACCCTATATATTAATACACTATCTACTTTACACCAATTGAACGCCAAAAACACCTCCTCCCCCCTTACCCCCCCCTCCCCCTACCCCCCTATTCTTTTTTTCTTTTTTTTTTTGGAATACATAAAAATTTAGGAAAAAATTTGATCTATAAATATATTAGGTTTGTTCCTCGATAATCGAATAGGTGAAAAATGAAAATAAATTTCGTGATAAATTATGTGAAATTTGTTCCTCAGTAACGTGTTTGGTGAAAAAAAATCATAACGAAATGAGTAAAGTACAATGCTAACCCTATATATTAATACATTATCTACTTTACACCAATTGAATGCCAAAAACACCCCCCTCTCCCCTTACCCCCTACCCCCTCTTCTTCTTTTTTCCATTTTTTTTGGAATACATACCCACCCACCCACTATCCCCCCTAACCTCCCCCCCCCCCCCTTACGCCCCTCTTCTTCTTTTTTTCATTTTTTTTGGAATACATAAAAATTTAGAAAAACATTTTTACTATAAATATATTAGGTTTGTTCCTCGATAATTGAATAGGTGGAAAATGAAAATAAATTTCGTGATAAATTATGTAAAGTTTGTTCCTCAGTAACCTGTTTGGTGAAAGAAAATCATAACGAAATGAGTAAAGTACAATGCTAACCCTATATATTAATACACTATCTACTTTACACCAATTGAACACCAAAAACACCCCCCTTCCCCCTTACCCCCCCCCCCCCTCCTCTTTTTTTTTCATTTGTTTTTTAGAATACATAAAAATTTAGGAAAAAATTTGATCTATAAATATATTACGTTTGTTTCTCGATAATCGAATAGGTGAAAAATGAAAATAAATTTCGTGATAAATTATGTAAAGTTTGTTCCTCAGTAACCTGTTTGGTGAAAAAAAATCATAACGAAATCAGTAAACTACAATGCTAACCCTATATATTAATACACTATCTACTTTACACCAATTGAACGCCAAAAACACCCCCTCCCCCCCTTACCCCCTCTCCCCCTACCCCCCCTCTTCTTCTTTTTTTCATTTTTTTTTTTGGAATACATAAAAATTTAGGAAAAAATTTGATCTATAAATATATTAGGTGTGTTCCTCGATAATCGAATAGGTGAAAAATGAAAATAAATTTCGTGATAAATTATCTAAAGCTTGTTCTTGATCAGTAACCTGTTTGGTGAAAAAAAATACCTAACAAAATGAGTAAAGTACAATGCTAAGTAGTATGTTTTGGGATGCTTCAAAATTTCGTGACAAATCAGTATCCTGTTTGGTGAAAAAAATCATAACGAAATCAGTAAAGTACAATGCTAGGTAGTATGTTTTGGGATGCTTCAGTATTCACAATAGTATGTTTTTTTTGCTTTAGTGTTCCCAAAAAAATCCAACTATTCAAATATGCAAAATTTGTACCTCTAACCAGTTTAGTGGGAAAAAATACAATTTCGTTACAAATACATAAAGTGTGATGCTAATCAACGTGTTTTAAGACACTTCGGTGTTCAAAAAAAATTTAACCGTTCTGATACTCAAAATATCATTTTGTGCCAATTCTTCTTCCTCTTTTCTTATTCTATGTTGTAACACCAATAATACATAGCTATTTTTTGGTGAATTAACTTAACCGCGTCATTGTTACCACCCCGTGCATAGCACAGGTGTATGTCCTAGTTGATTTTGAACGATCTTAGTTAGCCTCAATTATGATGAGTTTACATTTTTTATCATAAAAGTATTTTCTCCTTTTGGGTGAGATAAAAGTATTTTTTTTCAGCAAGTATTAATTATTTTTAAAAAAAAAGAGATAAAAGTATTTAAATTGATTTGATTGTAAATTAATATGATATGACTTGACCATCAAGAATTGACAATATTTAATACACTTTTATCAGAAAAAGACAATATTTAATATATTTTGAACATGTGTGTATTAATAGTTTGGACGCAGCACTTGTTACACCTATAAAAGATTCAGGAAAAAATAATTTTTCAAAATAACATTCAATAATATAAAACATTTCAAAGTACGAATGTGGATAATAGTGTTTTAATTAAAGTAATTGTATTGTGAAAATTAAATTTTTCAAGTTTCAAATTAAATAAAAACGATCAAATGAATGAAGTGTTGGCATCTTAACAAAAAAAAAGTGTTCACATGCGGCAAACATTCTTCTTAAGTAAATCAGATTTTCAAGATGCAAACATTTCACAAATCTTGAAGATGAAGTGCCTGCTCGGTTTTACTTTTTGATGGTAACTATACTTCCAACCTACAAACAAATTTTAACACTTGTTTAAGGATGCTACGTCTAACTCCAACAAAACCCAATTCATACTTATTTTGCACATTGTAACTAGGTTTATTTCTTTTAAGGTTGCTTTGGTAGATTGATAAACAAATCTCATAGGCACATGAGAAACTAACTGAAATGGTTTGGGGGTTAACTTTCTTTTTTTTTTGGAAAATAGAAACTAAATGAAATGTGTTGTTATTCATATAAAAAATCGAGGGTGATTTAGAGAAAAAACATTATTTCCCCCCACATATAAACGCATATTCGTTGTTTATTCACTAGGGCTCAACCATTTTTAATACTTTTTACACACATATTTTCTCTCTATCTTTTACATAATAAATGAGTGGTGAGATTCAAGATCAGAGAAAATAATATGAGAGAATCCTTTCCACTCCCATTTCAACTCTTTCGGAAAAGACCAAACTACCTTCACTTAATTTTCCTGACCATGCGTTTTCTCTCATATTTTTCATTACCTTTTTGGATAGTGCCCTAGCCAACAAGCTGGAGAGTGTATTGATGGCAACTTTTTGGACATTCAACCTCTCACCAACTTGTTGACAAAACTTTTCACCGAGTTGACCAAATTTCTTTGATGAACAGTGTTAACGATAGTTGAGTATTCGCACCTCTACAACTTATGGACAAGAATTCTCATCAACAAATTTGCAAAATTCCTCGTCAACAAGTTGATGAGCATATTGATAGCAACTTTGAGTAGTCATATCTCTCATCAACAAATTGTCGAGGTATGGATACTAAAAAAAACTGCAATAGTCAACTTATTGATGACAAATTTCATCAACAAGGTGACGAGAAATAGAAAAAACCGCAGAGAGAGAAAGAGGAGAGGGTGCTCTTTGGGCCAATGTGTTCTTTGTGTTAAAAAAAAGTTTTTAAATTAAAAAAAAAAGTCCAACAATCCCAAAAAACAGTGGTTTTTTTATTGAAAACATAAAAAACCAGAGAGTAACTTCTGCAATAAAAGAAAGAGAAAAACTTTCATAATTTCCCCCACCTACCCCCACGAGAATTGCCACAGAGAAGAAAAAAAGAAGGGATGTGGGGAAATAAAAGGTCCACCATCATTTCAAGAGATCCCTACATGGCTACATAACTTAATAAACAAGATTGCTAATTCACAATCACCGTAAAAGGGAGAGAAAACAAGCATTTCTGAAATGGTCTTGTATGCAAAATTGAGGTTCATCTCACTCTCATCACTTCATTCCTTCACCGAGCCCTGGTGGCATTCCTAAGCTCTGAGCAAGATCACTCATCCTTTCCTTCATGGCCTGAAAACACATGCAAGAGCGTGTTTTAAAGAAATCATTATCAAAAACCACAGTGTTAAATGAATTTCCATTTTTTCTCTTGAAAATATTATATTTTTTTACCTGTACACTCTTCTGGTGTGCATCCTTGTAAGCCTCTGTGATTAAAAGTGAGAGTTTCTGCAACTCAGAAGATGTTTAATAGTAAATATTAATTTCAAGAAAAAAATAATAGATATCAACCCCAACTTTCAGAGTATGAAACCATATCTATCATTCAGAATCATAACCATTCCTACAACTTTTGACATAATGCTTCTGGTTGTGACATAATAAATATAGTATTAGAATATTTACATAATATTTGTTCACTTGTTAGACTTCTACTCCTATTTTACCATATACTTATCATGCGCATGTATGCAATGAGCTATTAGACACTAGATGTAGTCTGAAAGGAGATTAAGGTATACAAAGTTATAAATCACTTGGATTGTCTACTCACTTCTGGTCCCAATTCCATAGCAGCCTCAGTAATTTCTGTTCGTACAGGTTGCTGATTTCCTGATAGTGTCACCTATAAATGAAACTTCATTAACTACACGTTAACAAAAGAAACCAAGAAAAGGGTATTATGGTGCTATAAAGCTCCCACCATGTGGAGTAAAGGAAAGGTTCAGATCCATTGTAGATCTGTTTTACGCAACCTTACCTTGTATTTGCAAGAGGAGGCTGATTCTACGACTCAATATCATGACCTAGTCGCATTGCAACAACTCTAACCATTGTGCCAAGACTCTTCTAACAAATGAAACCTAACTAATCATGATAGTTTTTTTTTTCGATGATTGAAAAGATTTCATAAATATGACCTAGCACAAGCAACCTGCAAGGCTAGGAAGGGATGGGCAAGACCAAGATACACCAACACAACCAATAGACAAATTTCCTCTCTCAACTTCCAAAGGAAAATTAAACCACACTTTTCAAATCTTCTCACAGAAGCATGAAAAGGTTTCAACCACACAACATGAGAGAGAGAGCAAATATCATACCTTAATTAGCTCACCTTCACAGTAACCATCAAACTCTGCTCTGCATAGTTGAATAAAGAAATAACTCTACTGTGAATAACTTGTATAACTGGGAAGGAAAAAAAGAAAAGACTATAATTGTTTAGCTTTAGCAAGAAAGTTATACGCAGCAAGTTCTTTCTGTATCCGAACTGATTCAATTTGGACAACCGCCTGAGCCTTCTTTACAGTTTCAAACAGATTTTGCATGTTTCCAAACATTCCTGCCTATAATTAATCCACAAACCCATCAACTATGAACATTAAGATAAGTCAACTTCAAATTGACAAACACACAATAATGCCATGCCACACAATTTTTAATTTAATTGTAGAAAGTTTAAAATTAAAGCTTTGTATAGGCACACATAACCATAACTTTTTATGTCCAATAAAGGTGCTAAATAGCTGTCTGCTAAAATCTGGTTAAAAACTTTGGGAACGCAACTTAAGAACATTACCAATTACCAATCAGTCACCTTCCAGTGAAACATTAAGATGGCATTTGACTAGGATGCTATCCATGTACCACATGATCATGTGCAATCAAACGAGTTCCCAACATTTTCCCAAATATAAAAAAGTGATTTTTTTGCACTGGGCTTTTAAACAGGGTAATAGATCTATTGTGCACGGTCATCATATTATAAATCATGCAACCAAGAAGGGGCAATGTTGAGTTTTGTGATTTATGTGTACAATTTCTGATTATGAACAGTGCAATGAAGGGAATAAATAGTAGAAGGGCTGATCCTGTTCATTAATTCTAGGCCTAAGGATCAAAAGGAAATATTTGTCCTCATAAATACTCATTGATTATTCCAATCCTAATTCATATGTAAGCCTCGGAATGAAGTGCACATGACTAGGATTCAAACAGTCCCTCAAGCTAAAGCTCAAGCTAAAGCTTACAAAGCTTTTAAGCTTGTTAAAGATTTCCCACAAAAATTTGAAACTAAGTTTGGCTAGGATATTGGGAGTCATAACCGACATAAGTCACCATCAGATGATCATTGATGAGAAGAGAAGTCATCATTAATGAATCATTTTTGGGAAAAGAATCACCATTGGAATGATCGCCGGTGGGAAGAGAAGTCGCCACAAAGAATCCAATAATGAGAAAAGAAGACATGACAAACAAAAATAGAACTAGACGAGTGTCAAAACCAAAAACCAAGACCAGATTTGGAACTGTGAGGCCAAGCTGACCCAGGTGATGGAAACACAGCCGAAGAAGAGTTCAGACGCGTCGCCACACACGACTGCTAGGGGTGGAGGATCTAGGATTTGCCAGAAGGATTGTGATAGAGACCCGTGTAAAGGGCTCTTAAGGAAAAATGGGATATGATGTAATGCAAGTGTGGTGAGGGTATTTGAAGCACGGGGACAGACCGGAAAATGAGAACATGCTCGGATATCATGTTGAATTTTGTGATTTATGTACGTTTTTCTGATTATGAATACTACAATGAAGGGAATAAATAGAAGGGCCGATCCTATACATTAACTCTGTGCCTAAAGATCAGGAGGGAATATCGTCTTCATAATTGCTTATTAATTTTTCTAATCCTAATTGATATGTACACCTCAAGATGAAGTGTACTTGACTAGGATTCTAACAGGCAACATCTACTTTAACATAACTTTATCATATAGCGATGAGATTAATTAAGAAATATGGAAAGTGTAAAGTGTAGATACATAAAAGCTAATATCCTGAGGTTCCAGATAAAAAAATATATATCTGATGGTCTGGCAGCCAAGGACACACGCAAGACAAAAGTTTGACTATTAATAGGAGGCCATGGTAAAAAAAAGGTTATTTTTAAGGATAAATAAGGGAGAATAGGAAAGAATAGAGAGCTGGCAATGGAACCAGCAGTAGCCATAAATAAAAGAATACGTAGTCAGCTAGTCATTTGTGAGAATTGTTGGAGATAGGGTTCTCTTGAAGCTACCCATTGTAACTGAATCATTTCTTGTGTGAATGCAACAGAGAGTGAGCACATTGCTCCTCACTCATCGTTCTTCATCTCTTTTCTACTTCTATATACTAGTTGATTCTATCATTGTACGTGTAAGAACACTAAAAAGTTCTTACTAGTGCTTCTCTTGGATACACACACCTGTAAGAACACTAAAAATTTCTTACTAGTGCTTCTACTGGATACACAAAGGGAGACACTCTACTGGAACCAAGGTTACCCAATTTACAATATTTGTGTACTTTGTAATTTTGAAACAGAGAAAAAAATGTTGTGACTTGTTTGACGAATCATTGAAAACCATATGAAATCAATTTGATAGGCATGGAGAAGCACCCTGTGCCTATTTTGCAGAATTTCAATCTAAAATGGTGACACTCTTACTCTGTTGATTCTCTTTGACCCATGAGAAAATAAAATACATGGACACAGAACGGCATGATCAATTTGTACTTAGCAGTTATACAAGTGGGAAAATGTCCAACTTTAAAGTAAGCATCAAATGGAGGTGGATTCAAAGATGAGAAGTTCTCACAAAGAATAAGTGATAGTTTATCATTTTAGAAAAAGAACACTCTCTACTAGAAGAGATACTTTACAACGTTATCATTGATTCATTACTCTCTTGGACGAAATTGTAAGAAATACTATCTATTATCCAAAGTTCCAAACCTAATGAGATGAAGATTAAACAGGAAGAAAACAAATCATGTAATGGTTTCATCAAACAAACACCAAATAATAATAAGTTTGGTCCCCAATCATTATGACGTAAGTAAATGATGAAAATGCAAACAGATGCAGTGTTGTCAAATAGTAGCTATTGCGGCGCTATAGCATAGCAGAATTTGAACAAGCCGCTATTGTCCGAGATCCGCGATATGCCCATCAATACTGTCAAATAGCCGCTATAATGGCGCTATAGAATAGCGGAATTTGAGCAAACCGCTATTTCCGCAATTCGCATTTGACAACACTGAACAAGTGATAAATACGGAGACAAATGCAAAATTCCACACCGAGTGTGAGAATTCATTTATTCATAAGTAACATTGATGGCAAGAGAAAGCAAACTTGGCTAACCTTATCACCACTTTTATCATTATTATCTTTTTTTCCTCCAAAAAGGGCATTAACTCGAAAATTTCGATGATCTGATCCAAACTTTTGTCGTCCACACCGAGATAATAGCCTCATATCAACTACATTTGCACTGGAGCTTAGTTTACCTATGGAATGGAATATAGCAAATGATGAATATTCAGTGATAGATAACTGATAATTAGTCATTTGGTGATTAAAACCCTATATGCCTTCACCTTACATATATTTCCATTACAGTTGTTTCACTTAATTTTTGTTCATACTATAAGCCTTAGCTATACTTTTTACAATTAAAATTATTTTCAACGGTACGGTCAAATATCGAAAGAAAAGTGTAATTGTGTAAATGTTCTGATGTTTTTAGACAAAATATTTCAAGATTTGAATTGCTGGGAATAAGAATTGACATGTAAAAACGATGAGGCAACAATTGAAGATAGAATTATTTTTTGGTGAAGATAAGGGGCATTCTGGGCAATAAGAAAAGGGACAGCAATAAGGAGAAAGCAGAAGCAAGCAACTAGGGCATATGATAAAGTGAAAAAAGTTAGGAACTTTATTGAGTTTAGAAGCAATCGAAATGGAAAAAAAATGAAGAGACTTACAGAGAGGTGGTGATAAAGGGGAAGGGTTTTTGAATTGAGTGGCTCCTCCGTGGATGTGACCTGTTGCTGTTAGAGAAACTGTGAACGCCATTGGCTTTCTTCAATTCGAAGGAAGAAAGAGAAAATGCAAACGGTGTGTGTGGCCGTGTGGGTTTGGAGATGTTACTTTGCTGTTAGATAATGGAGATATATCTTCAGCTTCTTTCTCTTGTGTTGTCTTGTGTTTTTCTAAAGTTTTAACGTAACTTCGGTTCGTGTGACTCACTCGTAGAACCACCAATCGTGGTTCGTGGCACCGCTTGGGTTAACTCGTTTCGGATTTCATTTATAGGCAAAATATCTCTCGGGGTCCCTTAACTTATTTATTTGTAACGAATAGGTGTATTAACTTTTTTTTTTAACACATAGGTCCCTTAACTTTTAAAAATATTGTATAGTTGTTCCTTTTAACGTTTTTTTGTAACACCGCTAATTAGTCACTGATGTGGCTATTTCACTGCTTAGCTGGCATGCCACGTAGGGTAATAATAATAGGGGTCAAAACTAAAAAACCCAAACTCCACTCTCTTCTCATCTTCCCCGAATCGCCCCTCTCATCCCTGCATCATTCACCGTCAATAAATCCAAACTCCACTCCTTTAAACTCCCCTCTCATCCATGTCATTTTTAATTATTATTTTTTTACAAAACATGTCATTTTTAATTTAATTTTTTATAAAAAAAAACAAAAAAAACAAAAGCTGAAAGGGAAGCCTGGATTCGTTCGCAGATGTTTTAGGATGAACAATATAGATTTTCCAACAACTTCTGGATTCACTCGGATTCACTAAATTTCCAACAAAGTCTTTGACATGAACATTAGGAAAAAAAGATTCACTAAAATTTCAAACAACAGCACCCCAGATTTGAGTTTTTCCAAGTTCACTCTCCAAACCAAGAGTCTTCTGACGAAGGGAGGAGTTTGTACCCGCCAGCAACGCAAATCTAAACCCAAATCTTCAAAACGAAACAAAACCCAGATCCAAATCTAAACCCAAACAAAACGAAAACGTAATTCATATGTGGAACAGAAACGAAAATGAAATGAAACCCAGGTGTGCAGAAACGAAAACGAAACCGAAATCCTTCTTTAGAAACAAACCGGGAGTGAACCGGTTTCAGAGACGAACTAGGAGATTTCAAATCTGGGTTTGCCTATTGAAGAAGGAGAACCAGCATTTTTTTTAATTCAAATTAATAAAAAAAATAATGACTCAGCAAATAAATTACATTGACCCCTATTGTTATTATCCTACGTGGCATGCCAGCTAAACAGTGAAATAGCCACATCAGTGACTAATTAACGGTGTTAACAAAAAAACGTTAAAAGGGACAACGGTGCAACGTTTTTAAAAGTTAAGGGACCTATGTGTTACAAAAAAAAAGTTAAGGGACCTATTCGTTACAAATAAATAGGTTAAGGGATCCCGGGAGATATTTTGCCTAATTTATACGAGGTAATGAATTTACTTATTTTTGAGAAATGATTTAATTAAAATATACACAATCAAGCAATCAAAAAATCTCTTCCAAGGCTTCCAGGTTAACCAAGGTCATGGGTTCGAATTTAGTCTTGGGCAAACAGCAGTATTAGATCTCTTAAGAGAGAATTTTGCCACCTATTGTGGTCCTACTTGGCTCGAGAGATTAATCTCTGCAGCAGCACGCAGATGATACCCAATTTATACTAATAAAAAAATCAAAAATTTATATGTTATTAAACTATTTGACTTATTTTTATTATTTTGAATATCATGCATGTTCGATACCTAGCAGCCGTCCAAGCCAGATCCGGTGACTGTTGTTGGTAGGTCTCCTGCCGTCCAAGTGGTATGCCAAAGTGATCCCGGGTGGGATACCTGCGATGCCACTCTGAGTCTCTGACGCTCAAGTGAGTATTGAGAATTGTAGAGTAGTATAGCAATGAATGAGAATGTACCTATTTTTGACAATGTGAGCTAGTATTTATAAGAATCTGTGTCAGCTTTGAGGCGTTGGATCGATTGGGTGAATCTAAGCCATCAGAGCATGAGAGTCATAAATGAGTTGATTTATTGTGGATATGGATCAAAGTGATTGGGCTTATCCATGTCCAATTGCTGAGTGAGCCTCTTGGTCCAATCCAGAGCAGTTGCCCCCAAGCCGAGATTATTCAGGGCAATGGTCTTGGCTTGAAGTATTTGCGGACATCATATTTGCCGGCAAATCCGCCTCTGCAGGTTGTCTTGGGTCGTCTAGGCGGGCAAGCTTGTTGCTGCCGACAGTGTCGTTGCCCCCGGGAGAACTTGGTAGTTCGTCATAATGAGGCATCTTCTTACTGCCTGGTAACTGTGTTCATGGCTTTGATAAGGAGGAGAATGTTTATAATTTTTTACCCAGTCTAAAGGAGGTGACCTCTTACCTTTTGCAAAATCTAACCCACTCCACGAGAGAGAGAGAGAGAGAGAGAGAGAGAGAGAGACGAAACTCAAAGAGTGAGAGAAGGAATATGTCTGAGACCCCAAGGTCCCATGCTGCTGAATTTGGCGCCTGGGTTGGCGCCCGCACCCGAGACAAGTATGTCTCGGTCACTTCCGTTTTCGAGCCCGCAGTGGCACCTACACCTGAGACAAGCAGGTCTCGGTCTTTTCTGAATTTGCGCCCGCCTGACACCTGCACCCGAGACATGTAGGTCTCGGCCTTTTCTAATTCTGCGCCCGCCTGGCGCCTGCACCCGAGACAAGCAAGTCTCGGTCTTTTCTGATTCTGCGCCCGCCTAGAGCCAGCACATGAGACAAGTAGGTCTCGGTTTTTTTTATTCTGCGTCCGCCTGACGCCTGCATCCGGAACAAGTAGGTTTCGGTCTTTTCTGATTCCGCGCCCGCCTGACGCCTGTATCTCAGACAAGTAGGTCTCGGTCTGGATTGTATCTCGCAATTTTGACCTTCAAGACATCCGAATTGGGTTTTGAGATCAGCTGAAGAATTGTAGCTCTGCTTCTTATCTTTCCAACGCATGCTCGCACGCCTTAATCGGATAATCACAGAAGAAGTTATGGTCTGGAGAATAGACAGCATCTCGCCTGCACCCGAGACAAGTAGGTCTCGGTCTGTCATGTATCTCGTAGTTTTGACCTTCAAGACATCCGAATTGGGTTTTGAACTCAACAGAATAATTGTAGCTCTACTTCTTAGCTTTCCAACACAAGCTCTCATGCCTCAATTGGATAACCATAAACGAAGTTATGGTCTGCAGAATAGACAGCATCTCGCTTAGACCCGAGATAAGTAGGTCTCGCCCTTGTTCCTATCAGCGCCCGTCAACGCGCCTGGTGCCTGTGACCTCATGGTCTCACGCCTGCTTGATTTTTGCGCCTTTGTTGGTGCCTAATACCCAAGACCTCATTGTCTCATGCTCTGCTGGTGATTTCGCGTCTGTGCGCCTTTTCGTTGGACTTTGGATTTTTTCAAGTAGATAGTCGCTAAGTTTGGCTCACTTTTAGCAGTTGAGTTACCGACGTCCGCCGGGACAATCTGTAATGAAGTATACCCTTGGCACAGTTTACCGGGACTCTACCTGGATAGAACTCGTCCAAAGAGGTTGTCACCACCAATGTCAGTTCGAGGTATACCCTTGGCACAATTTACCAGGACTCGGCCCAGATAGAACTCGTTCAAAGGGGTTGTGACCGCCAAGACCATCTTGAAGTATGCCCTTGACACAGTTTACCGAGACTCGGCACTGATAGAACTCGCCCAAGGGGGTGTGACCACTAATGTCATCTTGAAGAATACCCTTAACACAGTTTACCGGGACTCGGCCCAGATAGAACTCGCCCAAGGGGTTGCGACGTCCTTCAAAGTCGCTAAGTGGAGTGAGTCGTTAGATTCCTACCTCGATATATAGGGATAAACGTGAACGATCGTGGTGTCGTCCTCGTGTCACCCTTTTTACGACAGTTTTTATTTGTTTCGACACGTCATGACACACTTGATTCCTTTACCAGGATTCAAGGTACACGTCAGCGTCAACCTACTTCGTGCGATCGTGCATTCAAGAGATGTATTTGCAAAAGCATCGTCTTGGGCGGAGGTAGCTCCTGTAGGCTAGACAGTCCCTCCTACAGGCTAGGCTGGGTCTCAAACTTGCCTCGCTCTATCCCCAACTATGGAGTTGGACCCTTTTTCTTTCTTACTCTTAAGGAATTTTCTTTGGAACAAGTGTCAATGCTAATGAACTAGAGCAAATTACTATAATTGCAAAAATGAATTTCAGTTAATCATTCATATCGAGCTTTTACATTCTACATTTGCGTCCATACAACGAATTTTCTCATCTAGGCCTAGCTCTAGGTTTAGGTCCTGGTGACTGGCTCCCTATTCAGAGTCAAGAGTCTCGTCTTCTTATTCTTCTTTCACGTATTGGGCGGGCTTCCCTTTGCGAATTGGCTCTTCAATGTCGTCTCATAGGGTGTTGCACTTGTTGGTGTCGTGTCCATAGCTCTTGTGATAACGACAGTACTTTTTAGAGGTTCGGCCTTTCCTTTGCATAAGAGGTTCGGGTTGTTTGATGTCCTGAAACTCCGTGTCGGCGCATTTGGTAAGGATCTTTGCCTGAGATGTGTTCAGCAAGGTGTACTTTGAGAAACGGCCTTGTCGGAGTCAGGACTCGCAAGGTGTTCCCTCAGCTTGGGTTTGCTCTCGCCATGGTTCCTTCAGCTCGGACTCCTTTTCTGCCCCTGGCTCGTCAATGGCCTTGTAGGCGAGCTCGTCCTCTTCGTAGTCCATGTGTTTCTGGGATCTTCAAAGGAAATTCCACAAGTCGCGGGGCTTGTTGACCCCGACTTATATTTGGAACAAGCTTCCTTTTCGGAGGCCGTCCTTCATCCAAAAAAGCCTTCTCTTGTCTTCAAGGTTCCTAACATTCGCAGCTTCTTTGTTGAACCTTTCCGAATATTCTCTAAGTGTTTCTTTCTTTCCCTGCCCGATTGCCCCGAGAAACTCTTCAGACTTGGGCTTCAAGCGAGAGGCGGCAAAACGAGTCTGGAACATCATTGCTAGTTATCCCCAGGATGATATTGAGTTTGGCTTCAACTCCTGGAACCAATCCAGTGCTGACTTCTCGAGAGTGAGGGGGAAGATCATGCAGTGGACAGGTTCCCTTGCCCCCCGGTAGCGCATGATGAGAGAGAAGTAGGCCAGGTGGGTGTCAGGGTCCCTGGTTCCTCGTACATGTTGAGGAGTGGATGCTTCTCCAGGGCCTTAGGGACGGGGAAACCCTCGATCTTCCTAGTGAAAGGTCCCTCAAGGGAGATCCATGAAGAGTAGCGAGGTGATCCGTCCCCGAGATCTAAGTCTCAGCGGTCACGTTGGGCTGGGGATCTCCTTGACCTAGACATGTGGTGATGCCTCTCGTGGGGCTTAGCTCGGCTTCATGACCTCTCACGTGAGTTTGAAGACGCGAGCGAAGGGCTCCTGGAAGGAGAGTCTTCTGGCCAGTAAGTGCTACCAGGTGAAGTTGAGGAAGTGCTTGGAGGGGAATCTAATCCTCGGTGCCTACGACGTCGATGAGAAGACCGACAAGCTCGTTTCTTCCTTGGGGGAGAGTGATGGTTGAGATGTCGCCTAGGTGGGGACCTATGGCGTCGAGAGTTCACAATACCTGGGAAGGAGTGCTCTAACGGGGGCGAGGCTGCTCAGGCATGGATGCCACACGCCTCGCAATCTACCTGAGATGTGCCTCTTACTGCGCCATAGCTTGGGTGCGGTTGCTGAGAAGGTCCAAGAGTTGGCGGATGGTTGAAGCATCCTTCGGGTGGATAGGGTCCTGGGTCGGCCGTGGAGCCGAAACTTGGATGGTGTCGTCTGGGAGAGTGACAGCAACACCTTGTGGCGTGTCTTCAGGTTGGGGTTGAAACACGACAATGCTTCGGACCCGGGGTCTGCCTCGGGGTTCCATAGGAATGCAGGAGATAATTCTTAAGAGGTAGAGATGAGGTGAAAGCTAGACAGCTCCCACTGTGGTCGCCAATGTTCTGTACCTAGCGATCGTCCGGGCCGGATCCGGTGACTGCTGTTGGTAGGTCTCCGACCGTCCAAGTGGTATACTATTCGATACCGTATCCCTGACTTGGTATTCGATCTTAAATACCAGGTCCGATTCGAGATAGTTGGTATTTACGTTCTTGGTCAATCCGGGTTTGTGCTCCGATCCGAGGTGGGGTGGTACCTGCAATGACACTCCGATGCTCAAGTCAGTGAGTGGGTCAATTACAAGTGAGAGGATTGGAAAAGTGAGTACCTTTAATGCTAGTATTGAATGCTTATTTATAGGTTTTTGGAGTGAAGGAGGACCATTGGATCTAGGTCTTAGATCTCCACCCTTGGCTGGTGGATTTGGCCTTTTATTGTTGGGCCTCAGGTGGATTGGCCATAGTGGCCCAATCCGTAACAGTTGCCCCCCAAGTCGGGTCGCCTTAGGGCGGGCTAGACTTTTTGCTTTTGGAGAACCCGTAATCAACTTTCAAAATCGGGATTTCGCTTTTGTTTGTGTTCTGCCCCCAACCTCCGGGCGTGTGGGACTCATGGCGCGCCGAGATTAGGGGACAGGGGCGAACCGAGTGACTCGAGGCGTTCCGTATGTGAGGAACTCAGGTCGTGCCGAGGTTAGAGGACTGGGGCGAGCCGAGGGACTCGAGGCATTCCGTATGTGAGGAACTCAGGTCGTGCCGAGGTTAGAGGACCGGGGTGAGCCGAGGGACTCAGGTCGTGCCGAGTGACTTGAGGCGTTCCATTTATAACTATGTCTCGATTTCCACGCCTGCCAAAGAGGTCATTGATGGGACGCGTCGTTCGAGGGTGATTGGGGCAATGATGACGCTTGAAACGACGCGTCTGTCTAAGGGCTAGCGATGGATCGCGTAGCCTAGGCCCAAGCCCATTAGAGTCCCTTAGTTTCTTATAAATAGGAGAGGGGACCTCACTCACTTTGCATTGCTTTCTGAGAATTGCTCTGGCTTCCGACCTTAAACTTGTTTTTTAGTAAACCTCGTCTTTCAGAGTTCCTCGGTGAGTCTCAGGGAGCTCCTGCAGGCTAGACAGTCCCTTCTGCAGGCTAGGCTGGGTCTCAAACTTTCCTCTCTCTTTCCCCAACTATGGAGTTGGACCCTTTTTCTTTCTTACTCTTAAGGAATTTTCTTTGGAACAAGTGTCAATGCTAATGAACTAGAGCAAATTACTATAATTACAAAATGAATTTCAGTTAATCATTCATATCGAGCTTTTACATTCTGCATTTGCGTCCATACAACGAATTTTCTCATCTAGGCCTAGCTCTAGGTTTAGGTTCTGGTGACAGGCTCCCTATTCAGAGCCAAGAGTCTCGTCTTCTTCTTCTTCTTTCACGTATTGGGCGGGCTTCCCTTTGCGAAATAGCTCTTCAATGTCGTCTCTTAGGGTGTTGCACTTGTTGGTGTCGTGTCCATAGCTCTTGTGATAACGACAGTACTTTTTAGAGGTTCGGCCTTTCCTTTGCACAAGAGGTTCGGGTTGTTTGATGTCCCGAAACTCCGTGTCGGCGCATTTGGCAAGGATCTTTGCCTGGGATATGTTCAGCAAGGTGTACTTTGAGAAACGGCCTTGTCGGGGTCAGGACTCGCAAGGTGTTCCCTCAGCTTGGGTTTGCTCTCGCCATGGTTCCTTCAGCTCAGACTCCTTTTCTGCCCCTGGCTCGTCAATGGCTTTGTAGGCGAGCTCGTCCTCTTCGTAGTCCATGTGTTTCTGGGATCTTCAAGGGAAAGGCCACAAGTCGCGGGGCTTGTTGACCCCGACTTATATTTGGAACAAGCTTCCTTTCCGGAGGTCGTCCTTCATCCAAAAAAGCCTTCTCTTGTCTTCAAGGTTCCTAACATTCGCAGCTTCTTTGTTGAACCTTTCCAAATATTCTCTAAGTGTTTCTTTCTTTCCCTGCCCGATTGCCCCGACAAACTCTTCAGACTTGGGCTTCAAGCGAGAGGCAGCAAAACGAGTCAGGAACATCATTGCTAGTTATCCCCAGGATTATATTGAGTTTGGCTTCAACTCTTGGAACCAATCCAGTGCTGACTTCTCGAGAGTGAGGGGAAGATCATGCAGTGGACAGGTTCCCTTGCCCCCGGTAGCGCATGATGAGAGAGAAGTAGGCCAGGTGGGTGTCAGGGTCCCTGGTTCCTCGTACATGTTGAGGAGTGGATGCTTCTCCAGGGCCTTAGGGACGGGGCAACCCTCGATCTTCCTAGTGAAAGGTCCCTCAAGGGAGATCCATGAAGAGTAGCGAGGTGATCCGTCCCCGAGATAAGTCTCAGCGGTCACGTTGGGCTGGGGATCTCCTTGACCTAGACATGTGGTGCTGCCTCTCGTGGGGCTTAGCTCGGCTTTGTGACCTCTCGCGCGAGTTAGAAGACGCGAGCGAAGGGCTCCTAGAAGGAGAGTCTTCTAGCCAGTAAGTGCTACCAGGTGAAGTTGGGGAAGTGCTTGGAGGGGAATCTAATCCTCGGTGCCTACGACGTCGATGAAGAGACCGACAAGCTCGTTTCCTCCTCGGGGGAGAGTGATGGTTGAGATGTCGCCTAGGTGGGGACCTATGGCGCCGAGAGTTCACAATACCTGGGGAGGAGTGCTCTAACGGGGGCGAGGCTGCTCAGGCATGGATGCCACACGCCTCTCAATCTGCCTGAGATGCGCCTCTTGCTGCGCCATAGCTTGGGTGCGGTTGCTGAGAAGGTCCAAGAGTTGGCGGATGGTTGAAGCATCCTTCGGGTGGATAGGGTCCTGGGTCGGCCGTGTAGCCGGAACTTGGATGGTGTCGTCTGGGAGAGTGACAGCAACACCTTGTGGCGTGTCTTCAGGTTGGGGTTGAAACACGACAATGCTTCGGACCCGGGGTCTGCCTCGGGGTGCCATTGGAATGCAGGAGATAATTCTTAAGAGGTAGAGATGAGGTGAAAGCTAGACAGCTCCCACTGTGGTCGCCAATGTTCTGTACCTAGCGATCGTCCGGGCCGGATCCGGTGACTGCTGTTGGTAGGTCTCCTACTGTCCAAGTGGTATACCAAAGTGATCCCGGGTGGGGTACCTGCGATGCCACTCCGACGCTCAAGTCAGTATTGAGAATTGTAGAGTTGTATAGCAAGGAATGAAAATGTACCTATTTTTGACAATGTGAGTCAGTATTTATAGGGATCCGTACTAGTTTTGAGTCGTTGGATCGATTGGGTGAATCTGAGCCATCAGAGCATGAGAGTCATAAATGGGCTAATTTAGTGTGGATATGGATCAAAGTGATTGGGTTTATCCATGTCCAACTGTTGAGTGGACATCTTGGCCCAGTCCAGAACAAAGCATATTGTAATTTTTAATTGATTAATTTGTAAAAAAATTACATCAATAGTATACACTAATTAAATTCTTTGAGAAAACAACAATTTTGATTAGTGTAGTTTACAAAAAGTTTACATTAATCTAGATTTTTTAATATTACTTAAGAGTATTTTCAAAGATTTAATTTATAATACAAGATTTTTAACTACATCGGCCAATCACGAAACAACGCGTTATAAAAATGATTTGATTTTATCTCAACTGCCTTAAAAGCCACGCATACCATGAACTTTTATTGGTTGATGATGTAAAAAACATTACAGCGACTATGTATAGCAATTAAACCTATTTTTCATTGGTGTATTATTCACCATGAGTTTTTAAGGTGGGTTTTAGAATGTCAGGTCACTTTTATGTAATCTACACAATTTTTGCTCAAACGAACGAAATCTATGCTTTGTTTAGTTCCAAGAAGAATTGAGAATAGAGGAAAAGGCGAGAAAAGGGCGTGGAAAGAGAGAAATAGGTAATAACTTTGATAGACTTAAAGACCGGATGCTATAAGAGAAAAAAATGATAAATAGAGAAGAGATAATTATTGATAAAGTACATGAATACCCTTGAAAGACACTTTAAAATTAATTTAATTTTTTATTTAAGAGCGTAAGTGCAAACCAGACAAAAAAAACATTTCTTCTCTACTTTGAAGAGATTGGGAAAAGTGGTGAGTCCCACTAGTTTTAACTTGTCCTCCTTATTTCTCTTCTAAACAAAAACAGGATGACCTTTTAATCTCTATAGTTTATGTATTGTTGCTAAATCAATTACTTTAAATTAAACCTCGCTTTTCACTCTACTAAGACTCGCTTTGAAGGCAATGATTTAGCTTGAGTTTTAAATTTCTTGTAATTGTGTTTTGATTTAGGGGGTGGGGGGGGGGGGGGGGGGGGGGGGTTGGGGTGGGTCTCAATGTCTTTCCTAGGAAGAAGAAAAATTGCAACTATTTTCCTCGATGCCATGAAGCTCCGAGTTGTATTCTTGTGTTATGCTACCGAATACAGAAACTATAGTTTATGGGCTAGATTGATGCTTTTATGACTGACATAAAAGAAAAAACAAGAAGTCATCTCCAAGTTTACAGCAAACATTGATGGTATAATGTTACAACAATCTCAACAAAAAGAGTTGATAACCAAGCTTACGTGGGAAAGATCGACGAAATATCATAGAACAAAAGCAAAAAAAAAGTAATTTGTCGTGGTGTGCTTTTTTTTTTTGACAATGTTGGGGTGTGCTTCTTTATAATATTTTTATGGCACTATGGATTGGTAGCTCACTAGCTAGGGTTAAAAGTCGATTTGAAAATCGGATGTTTTATTAAGCAAAAATTTAAAACTGTTATAAAAATTTGTAGTTAAAATCCGTACCATTTGATATAATCAGACGACTTCAAATTAAATGATTGTTTGACTACACAGAAGTTCGATTGCATTTAATCCAGTTTCAAGTTGGAAGCCTATGGTGGGCAAAAAAACCATGTTGGGGCAAAAAAAAATTATTTACCAAAATAATATATATTCTGGGTTATATACCAAAGTAGGGTAGATTTTTTTTCTAGTTCAGAAGTCACCCCAGCAGGGGCGACTTCTGAACTGTTTTTTGCAATTTTTTTTTAAAATTCAGTTCAGAAGTCGTCGCCCCCAAGGGTGACTTCTGAACTGTGTTTTGCAATTTCTTTTTAAAATGCAGTTCAGAAGTCGCCCCCCACCAGGGTGACTTCTGAACTGTGTTTTTTTTTAATTTTTTATTTTATTATATATTAATATATAAATACCTAAAAAACTATAAATAAATTTATAAAAATTATTATACCTATTTATAATTTAATTACGTTAATATTTACGAAAAATCTAGGCCGTTAAATAGTGTCGGCAAAATCTAGACCGTTAAATAGTGTTGGCAAAATATTGACCATTAAAGAAATTAAGACCTCTGCACTCTGCACACTTTAACAGTGCACTATGCACAATGCACACTATGCACAATACACACTATAATAGTGCACTCTGCACTATGCACTATGCACTCTGCACACTTTACAATGTGCAATCTGCACAAAGCACTATTAAAGACAAAAGAGTAAATTATTGATTCAAATGTAATAAATGTCACATAAGATTAAAACCTTAAAATTAATAACTTAGTTAATTTAAAATTACAATAATTGATAAATTAAACTAAAGACAGTTCCACACTGATAATTTAAAAAGACAGTACAAAAAAAATTATCGAAGAAGATGAGACCCAATTCCACACTGTCGAGGTTTGGGGACACGCCGTGGACGTTGATGCCGATGTGGTGGTTGTTGTTCTTCCTCAGTAGGGGCAGGGGGCGGTGGCTCTGGAAAAAATTGGGGAACTGATGAAGAACTACCACCATCGGCATGCTCTTCAATTTGACGTAGCAACGCCATAGATTGCGCAGAGCCGGGTTGGACCCCAAAGCACTCATAGAACATATTGGGGTCCCTTTCGGTCGTAGAATGTCGATATGTATCTTGAAAAGGAGTATGTTCTTGGAATGGTGTGTGGGAGATAGATTGGCGGTGAGGCACATCTTCTTGGAATGTTGGTGTGTGGGAGATAGAGTGGCGGTGAAGCACATCTTCTTGGGTCCTCTGTTGAGTTGGTGGTGCACGTCGATGTAGATTACGGTTACGTTCTCGACGTTCGGTTTGAGTAGTTGGGGGAGCTGGCACGTCTTGTTCATCTTCTTCATCCACATCACCAACATTTGCAAGACCACGTGGATCCCTTAGATGTTGGTCTGCCGAAATGTATGGCCTTGATTTTTTTAGAAACCAGCGCATGTATTTATCTGACTGCGTCGGTTTAGCAAAGCACGGTCGACCCAGAACACGTGTATTTTTTCTATCATTCCATAAATCAATTGACTGTCTGTGATATACAGCCCAATTGACATGAGGCTGTCCCTGCATGGTGATGTTGTGCATGTGGCTCATATCTTTTGGTGCTGATGGTATGCCTTGGACGAGGCCAAATTGCAAGGTCACTCTATCCGCATGGTGCCATTCTAGCAAATTGAATTCCCGATATGGCAACCACTCAAACTCTTCATGTGTCATGCGGTCTATTGTTGATCTGTACAAAATAAGGCTTGATGGACACTTAGTGTGGCTAAGTGGCGTGCGAACCCATCTAGTAAAACAAATAAATTGTTAACATAAAGAAGAAATATAATTGTTAGTATTCATAAGTTGTGTCAAATGTTTACCTCTTTGCTAGTGGCCATTGATAAAGACTGTTGCAGCCTGGTGCTAGGAACGGCATGCGGTACCAGACCCAAGACTGTAACAATAGAGTACATCCACCCATTGTGCGTGAGGAGCATGTAGCTGTCTTACACAGCATTCTGTATAAGTTGGTTAGACATGCTGACCCCCAGCTGTAACTTGAAATTTCATCGAAATTTTTCAATAGGGGTAGGTATTTTATGTTGACTCTGTTTGATGATTTGTCTGGGAGTATGTATCCCCCGATCAACTGCAATAGGTACACTCTACAATATTGTCTACACACTTTGTCGGAAGCGCCCTCTGGAACATTATTAAATTCACGTTGTAGCCAAGTGAACTTAACTTGGTTGCCTACAATGCCATGCTGGGATAGGCTTACCCAAAAGTTGTTTGCATACTCGATCCCAATTTTGTTGACAACTTCCAGTAACGACATTTCCATCAACGGGAAGCCCCAACTGCAACGCCACGTCTTGGAGAGTTATTGTGCACTCCCCTACTGGAAGATGAAAAGTGTGTTTCTGGTCTCCAACGTTCGACCATTGCTGCCACCAAAGCTGGATTTATTTTGAATGCGCCAATTGAAGCAATGTCACGAAACCCAGCTCTTTCTATCAATGGTAATATAGAGGCATCTGGTTTGGGAAGCTTGAATGCGTGATGAACTTCCATTGGGTTATCCTTGAGAAGGATGGAAATGTGAGGTTGTTCGTTTAGTAAGGAAGACATTTTTAAGTAAGTCTGAATGAAGAAATTGGCCTGGAGGAGCTGATGAATGAAAAGAAGGTTGATGAGTGGAGTAGCTGATGAATGAAGAGAGGGTTGTGTCTTAATATAGATTACATACAAGTGGGAGAGAAAGAAAGTTATCTTGCCGACACTTTCTTTTTTATTATTTTTAACTATTTTGTCTTCTTTTAATTATTTTGTCTTCTTTTAATTATTTTATACTTGACTAATGCACACTGCCGACACTATTTTATACTTGCCGACACTATTTTGTCTTCTTAATTATTTTTCCTTAATTATTTTGCCTTCTTTTAATTATTTTATACTTGCCGACACTATTTTGCTTCTTTTAATTATTTTTAAATAAAATTGTGCCTCTGACCAATGCACACTGCACAATACACTCTGCACAGTACTGGACACTGCACTCTGCACTAAGCACGCTGCACAATGCACGCTGCACAATGCACTCTGCACAGTTCACGATACTGGACTCTGCACAATGCACTCTGAACAATGCAATTGAACAATTCAAAAGTGTCAGTGCAATCCTGGCCTTTAAAAGTGTCGGTGCAATCCTGGCCTTGAAAACCGTCGGTGCAATCCTGGCCTTTAAAATAAATGTCATTAATTTTAATGACATTCTGTACAACAATGTGTAACAAATTTTTTTAATATGTACATTCTGTACAAGAAAGTGTAACAAAAGTCATTTTTTTAGTGTCGAAAATTGGTTTTTTACCTATCTTTTGGTCTGTTGTTTTGAGTAATTAATTTTAATTTTAATTTTTTAAAAATCGTGCCTTCTAGACAAAGTATAATACTACCGTGTTGTGTTTAAAAAAATGACTTACAATTTTTTTTAATATGTACATTCTGTACAACAAAGTGTAACAAAAGTAATTTTTTTAGTGTCCAAAATTGGTTTTTAACCTATATTTTGGTCTATTTTTTTAACTAATTAATTTTAATTTTAATTTTTTAAAAATTGTGCCTTCTAGACAAAGTATAATACTACCGTGTTGTATTTAAAAAAAGACTTACAAATATTTTTAATATATACATTCTGTACAACAAAGTGTAACAAAAGTCATTTTTTTAGTGTCCAAAATTGGTTTTTAACCTATCTTTTGATCTGTTTTTTTGACTAATTAATTTTAATTTTAATTTTAATTTTTTAAAAATTGTGTCTTCTAGACAAAGTATAATACTACCGTGTTGTGTTTAAAAAAAGACTTACAATTTTTTTTAATATGTACATTATGTACAACAAAGTGTAACAAAAGTCATTTTTTTAGTGTCCAAAATTGGTTTTTAACCTATCTTTTGGTCTGTTTTTTTGACTAATCAATTTTAATTTTAAATTTTTAAAAATCGTGACTTCTAGACAAAGTATAATACTACCGTGTTGTGTTTAAAAATATTGTAAAAAAATGAGTTACAATTTTTTTAATATGTACATTCTGTACAACAAAGTGTAACAAAAGACATTTTTTTAGTGTCCAAAATTGATTTTTTACCTATCCTTTGGTCCTTTTTTTGAGTAATTAATTTTATTTTTTTATTTTTTAAAAATTGTGCCTTCTATTCATGCCATTATTTTCTTACGGAGGTTCAGATTGCATTATTTTACCTACCCGTATTCGTACAGAGATGGATCAAAAAGAAAGGGGTACACGCACCAAAAGATGCAGAATTTGTAGAAATGAGGGTCACAACCGAAACAACTGCCCTAACCGCAATTAATGTGTTGTAATATTTCAAATTAGTCTTTTAAATAACTATTGTAATTTTCGGCCGGTCTTTTAAATAAATTATTGTGTTGTAATATTTCTTTGTGACCCTTAAATTTAATTAGGAAATTTGGATTAAAAATATTAATTATCTAAATTAAATTAGTTTACATTTTTATCATTTTAATATATAATAAAATAAAAAATAAAAAAACACCGTTCAAAAGTCACCATGGGGGGGGGGGGGGGCGACTTCTGAACTGCATTTTAAAAAAAAATTGCAAAACACGGTTCAGAAGTCACCTTGGTGGGGGGGGCGACTTCTGAACTGCATTTTAAAATTTTTTTGCAAAACACAGTTCAGAAGTCACCCTGGGGGGGGGGGGGGGGCGACTTCTGAACTGCATTTTAAAAAAAAATTGCAAAACACAGTTCAGAAGTCGCTGCTGCAGGGGGCGACTTCTGAACTAGAAAAAAAATCTGCCCTACTTTGGTATATAACCCAGAATGTATATTATTTTGGTAAATAATTTTTTTTTTGCACCAAGATGGTTTTTTTGCCCCTATGGTGGTTAGAATGAACCAATATTCTCTGCAGTAAAAAATAAGACTACACGATATTTTAATCTTTAAGTGTTTTTAGACAAAAAAAAATGACTCCGTGAAATCTTAGCCCTTAATTAATATGATTGCATGAATGGAGTAAAGTTATGACGGCATAGAATCTGGGTCTGATCATAAATGTGGTTGGTAGAGGCCAGAGGGGATTGGATCATCTCCAGTTACTGGATAGTTCCAGTAACTGGAGAGTCAATCTGTAACATCCTAGATTTTAGTCGACAATAAAATCAAGAATATTACTTTTCAGACATCTCAGAGATACACTTTCATACTTTAGATCAAACTAAGGAATAACAACTGTCCTTAAATGACTCATACATTGATAGGATTTTATAAAAACTTTTAGTTAAGGAACTTGAACATAAAACCAATTCTTCCCATGCACCTATCGGAATCGACACCACCAACTTAATCCAAAATACAAAGTATATGTTTGTTAAGTAATACAAGAATCCTCTTCATGAAACTAGCACAAATACAATGTGCTTTAGCTTTTAAACATCAATATCCTTCAAGGGTGAAATCTTTTCCAGTTGCTATAACCTTCCTTACTTTTTACCTGCTTGTTTGAAAAATAACAACAATGAGAGGTGAGATTACATAATCTCAGTGAGTCCTTTCGAGACTCCCTTACCATAATACGCTCCAAATATCTTTTATTATTTTACCTATGATGCACCTCCCTGCGCCTTAGACTTACATAATATAAAAGCTACGACGATACATATAGGGGACCCGTGGTCTATAAATAAATAGAACACACTAACCTAACCTCTTGGGCCTTGAGATGGGTTCATGAGACCGACCCCAAGCACATCATCCATTCTTTAATTTATTTACGGTGTACTTATATATGTACTAGATAGTTTTCTAACACGTATTTTCGAAAAGGATTTTAACACAACACAAAACCGCTTAGCCGCGACCTCCAACACATAACAATCAATGAAAATAAATTCAAACGTACTAATCAAATCAATCCTCTTTCAAACCACAACATATCAACTGACCCTGTGTTCTATAAATAAAAGCTACGACGATAATATAAAAGCTACGACGATACATATAGGGGACCCGTGTTCTATAAATAAATAGAACACACTAATCTAACCTCTTGGGCCTTGAGATGGGTTCATGAGACCGACCCCAAGCACATCATCCATTCTTTAATTTATTTACGGTGTACTTATATATGTACTAGATAGTTTTCTCACACGTATTTTCGAAAAGAATTTTAACACAACACAAAACTGCTTAGCCGTGACCTCCAACACATAACAATCAAAGAAAATAAATTCAAACATATTAATCAAATCAATCCTCTTTCAAACCACAACATATCAAGTGACTTAGAAACTTGACTATCACCTTTTGGAAACAAACATCCAGCAACCAAACAACAACAAACACATACATTTATCAGCCAGAATTTTCATCAAGCATACCTCTACTTCGGTGAATTAATTAACCTATCAAATAACATCGGAATTTAGCAAGCGGCCTCTCTACAGAAAGCTTATGAAGTCTAATTTCTGGATATATTTTTAGAATTTCAAAATGATGAGTCAAATAGTACAGTTTTCGCAAACAAGGCAGTAGGTCCAGAAAATGGGGCAGCGACTGTGTCCTAAGTTGTGACTCTTCTACAATGACCAAAACAAACCCAAATAACCCGAAACTTGAGCCTAAACAGTAGAACATTTTGTCTAATTTTCAAAGAAATTGGATTCATTCGAAAAGGAGTACATTTGAAAACACCATGATCAAAACACTGACCCTATGTCCAGACTGTCCCCAGAATTTTACCGTAACTTGTGAAACCTATAACTGGAGCTATACTACTCCAAATGCGACCAAACCAAAGCCAAAATGACAAGAATTCAGTCTAGTTTCTAAAATAGGAAACCACATAATTTTTGGACCACTAGATTGTTCCCAGTTACTGTATAACCGAACCTATGCACAGATCACCCCAAACAGTGAGTTTAACATCAAAATTGGCATCAAACATTCATGAAATTTCAACAATCAAACACATTGTCAACCCAATTCAGAAATACACATGTTTTTAAACTGAAAACAGAAGCAAATTCGTAGAACTCGCCTCGCGTGTCGGTCAACTCGAACACATAACGGGCAAGAACTGTTAACTTAGAAGCTAGGTACCAACCATGATCTCCTAAGGCTTCAAGTTCATCCCAAAGCTCCAACTTTGATTCCTAGCTTCCCAAAAGCACTATTCATCATCTCCTAGCTCCAAGTGAGCTTCAAACATAAAACCCCCATTTGAACCCTAACCTTGATTCTCCAAAAATAACCCAAACTTTAGTGATTTGATCTTTCCAAACAACAATCTAACTCTTAAGGAGCACTAATCACTATCCTAATCTTCCTTTTGAGCTTCAAACCTCAAACTACTCATTTTCCTCTTAATATTCGAAAATGGTAACTTGAAGGAGAATGAGTTGTTTGCTTTGATTTTAGCATCAAAAGGAAGAGGAAGAGAAGGTGATTCTCTTTGTAAAATAAAAATGGTGCTTACCTTGGAAGCTCTCTTCTCCCTCTCCTCTTCTCTTTCACGCCTCACTCTCTCTTTTCCTCCATTTCTTTCCTTTCTTTCTTTCTTCGATACCTCACTCTTTCTTTTCCCTTTAATTTCGTTTCTTTTTCTTTTATATAATAAATAAACTAACTAATAAAAGATCTTTTATGGGAAAAGACTCATATGCCCTCACTTATTCTAACATCCCATAAATACCCCTCTCTATCTATTATCTACACTAGATTTATACAAAAAGCCCACAACTGAAAATACCAATTGGGCCATTTGGCAATTGTGACACTTGGCTTTTTTAGGGTTAATTTTGACTCTTTTAATTGACTCATCTACAAATGTGAAGATTTGCTTTAAAACACTGTTGCACTGCACAGTACTCTGCTCTGAACTTTCATCACTTCTCAAATGTCACCTCTCGCATCCAAAAATTTTTTTCTCACTTCTCACGCATTCCTCTCTTCTTCTCAGTATTCAACCTTTCTTCTTCTCTCAGTTTCACCGAAACTTCTTCTCTTTTTTTCAAACAAATCGTTCATTTCTCTCATCTGCAACACCCACATCCAAATTTTTTTTCTCACTTATTACGCATTCCTCTCTTCATCTCACTATTCAACCTTTCTTCTTCTCTCAGTTTCACTGAAACCTCTTCTCTTTTTTTCAAACAAACGTTCCTTTCTCTCATCTTCAACACCCATAAGAAACTCATCTTCAACACCCAAATATTTAATAAACTCATCTTCTAAACCAAGATTCCAGCAATGGGACTCCACTGAAGCCCTAAAAAATGTGTTTCTGGGAACCCTAATCGGTGAATCAGATTGTGAATAAGCTGAAACAACTCTCATCACAACAGGTATTTTCATTCTCTCCTATATTTCATCACGCTGGTATATTGATTTTTCTGTTTATCTTGAGATGATTTCGGTTTGTGTGTTTCATGTTTCAAGGTTTTGTGGTTCCCTCTCATTATCTCATTAACTCGACAGCAATCTATTATTGTCTCACTTCTCACCAAATCTGTTTGCAAAGTTTCCTCTAATTTAGGTTTTATTCCTCCTGTTATTACCTTTCGTTGATGTTGGAGATACAACTTTGAACAGTTTGTTATTAGGTTTCCTTGATATTAGATGTTAGTATCTATTATTGTCTCACTTCTCACCAAATCTGTTTGCAAAGTTTCCTCTGATTTAAGAATTATTGATCCTGTTATTACCTTTCGTTGATGTTGGACATACAACTTTGAAGAGTTTGTTATTAGGTTTCGTTGATATTACATGTTAGTATGTATTATTGATGTTGAAACTGATTTATAATAGTTGAATGTGTATTTAGATAACCATATCATGCTAACTTAGAACTAATAAACACTTTCTAAAATCTACACTAGATTTATACAAAAAACCCACAACTGAAAATACCAATTGGGCCTTTTGGCAATTGTGACACTTGGCTTTTTTAGGGTTAATTTTGACTCTTTTAATTGACTCATCTACAAATGTGAAGATTTGCTTTAAAACACTGTTGCATTGCACAGTACTCTGCTCTGAACTTTCATCACTTCTCAAATGTCACCTCTCGCATCCAAAATTTTTTTTCTCACTTCTCACGCATTCCTCTCTTCTTCTCAGTATTCAACCTTTCTTCTTCTCTCAGTTTCACCGAAACTTCTTCTCTTTTTTTCAAACAAATCGTTCATTTCTCTCATCTTCAACACCCACATCCAAATTTTTTTTCACACTTATTACGCATTCCTCTCTTCATCTCACTATTCAACCTTTCTTCTTCTCTCAGTTTCACTGAAACCTCTTCTCTTTTTTTCAAACAAATGTTCCTTTCTCTCATCTTCAACACCCATAAGAAACTCATCTTCAACACCCAAATATTTAATAAACTCATCTTCTAAACTAAGATTCCAGCAATGGGACTCCACTGAAACCCTAAAAAATGTGTTTCTGGGAACCCTAATCGGTGAATCAGATTGTGAATAAGCTGAAACAACTCTCATCACAACAGGTATTTTCATTCTCTCCTATATTTCATCACGCTGGTATATTGATTTTTCTGTTTATCTTGAGATGATTTCGGTTTGTGTGTTTCATGTTTCAAGGTTTTGTGGTCCCCTCTCATTATCTCATTAACTCGACAGCAAACTATTATTGTCTCACTTCTCACCAAATCTGTTTGCAAAGTTTCCTCTGATTTAGGTTTTATTCCTCCTGTTATTACCTTTCGTTGATGTTGGAGATACAACTTTGAACAGTTTGTTATTAGGTTTCCTTGATATTAGATGTTAGTATCTATTATTGTCTCACTTCTCACCAAATCTGTTTGCAAAGTTTCCTCTGATTTAAGAATTATTGATCCTGTTATTACCTTTCGTTGATGTTGGACATACAACTTTGAAGAGTTTGTTATTAGGTTTCGTTGATATTACATGTTAGTATGTATTATTGATGTTGAAACTGATTTATAATAGCTGAATGTGTATTTAGATAACCATATCATGCTAACTTAGCACTAATAAAGACTTTCTAAAATCTACACTAGATTTATACAAAAAGCCCACAACTGAAAATACCAATTGGGCCATTTGGCAATTGTGACACTTGGCTTTTTTAGGGTTAATTTTGACTCTTTTAATGGACTCATCTACAAATGTGAAGATTTGCTTTAAAACACTGTTGCACTGCACAGTACTCTGCTCTGAACTTTCATCACTTCTCAAATGTCACCTCTCGCATCCAAATTTTTTTTCTCCCTTCTCACGCATTCCTCTCTTCTTCTCAGTATTCAACCTTTCTTCTTCTCTCAGTTTCACCGAAACTTCTCTTTTTTTCAAACAAATCGTTCATTTCTCTCATCATCAACACCCACATCCAAAAATTTTTTCTCACTTATTACGCATTCCTCTCTTCATCGATCTCACTATTCAACCTTTCTTCTTCTCTCAGTTTCACTGAAACCTCTTCTCTTTTTTTCAAACAAACGTTCCTTTCTCTCATCTTCAACACCCATAAGAAACTCATCTTCAACACCCAAATATTTAATAAACTCATCTTCTAAACCAAGATTCCAGCAATGGGACTCCACCGAAACCCTAAAAAATGTGTTTCTGGGAACCCTAATCGGTGAATCAGATTGTGAATAAGCTGAAACAACTCTCATCACAACAGGTATTTTCATTCTCTCCTATATTTCATCACGCTGGTATATTGATTTTTCTGTTTATCTTGAGATGATTTCGGTTTGTGTGTTTCATGTTTCAAGGTTTTGTGGTTCCCTCTCATTATCTCATTAACTCGACAGCAATCTATTATTGTCTCACTTCTCACCAAATCTATTTGCAAAGTTTCCTCTGATTTAGGTTTTATTCCTCCTGTTATTACGTTTCGTTGATGTTGGAGATACAACTTTGAACAGTTTGTTATTAGGTTTCCTTGATACTAGTAACATACCCGTGCATCCGCACGGGTTGATCGCGTTGTCTGGTATAGTTTGAATCAGATTGATTTCTAGAATTTAAATAATGTAAATCGAAGCTATGTTTGTAAGAGGTAGATAGACGAAGTTAAAGTAAGTTTTGTGGTTACGATAAATAAAATTTCTCTTTTATTTTGGTAATAATGATATTTAAAATTTTTTCTTCATACTGTTAATTTTTGTTAATTAATGACATATTAGTATTAAATTGAATAGAAATGATGTAAATGAAACAGTTCCATAGAAATTTCAATGTCTCAAACTTAAAATACAAAAGCAGATATTAATAGTTGTTTAATGCTTTAAAACACAGTTAAATAGTCTGAACATTACCTCGTGAAAATAAAGACAAATTTAAAGTAGATAAAAATAGTTTCAAATATAAAATATATAAATATTAAAATCTAAAAATGTAAAAGTATCATTTAGAAACAATATGTGCATTTATCCTGTGTTTTTATATATCAGTGTTGTTATCTTGTGTTTTTTAATATATCAGTGCGGCTATCCTGTGTTTTTATATATATCATTGAAGTTATCCCCGTGTTTTTATATATATCAGTGCCGTCATTCCGTGTTTTTTATGTATCAGTACAGTTATCTCATAGTTTCAATTGATTGTTTGAGTTGATTAGTAGATTATAGTAGATAGTTAAAGATAGATATTAGATTATCAATAAGAAATATTTATCCTGTATTTTTTATAAATCAGTGACAATTATTTGTCCTTTTTTAGATATTAGTGACAATTTGTCACGTGTGTTTTAAATATTAATCAGTTTAAATAGTCATTAAGTCTTCTTGTTTTTTTAGATAGTAGGTTTATAGTAGTATTCAAAAATTATAATTATCAATGACAAATATTAATCCCGTGTTTTTTTATATATCACTACAGTTATCTCGTGTTTTTTTTATATATCATTGCAGTTTTCTCGTAGTTTCAATTGATTATTTTAGTTGATTAGTAGATTATAGCAGATAGTAAAAGTTAGATAGTAGATTATCAATGAGAAATATTTGTTTTAAATATTAATTATTAGTTTAAATAGCCATTAAGTCTTCTTGTTTTTTAGGTAGTAGGTTTGTAGTGGTAGTCTTCACAATTTTTAATTATCAATGACAAATATTAATCTCGTGTTTTTTTATATATCAGTGCAGTTAACCCGTGTTTTTTATATATCAGTGCAGTTATCTCGTAGTTTCAATTGATTGTTTTAGTTGATTAGTAGATAATAATAGATAGTAAAAGAGAGATAGTAGATTGGTCAAAAAAAAAGAGATAGTAGATTATCAATAAGAAATATTTGTTTTAAATATTAATCAGTAGTTTAAATAGTCATTAAATCTTCTTATTTTTTAGATAATAGTTTTATAGTAGTCTTCAAAAATTTTAATTATCAATTACAAATATTAATCATGTGTTTTTTTATATATTATTGCAGTTATCCTGTGTTTTTTTATATATCATTGCAGTTATCTCGTAGTTTCAATTGATTATTTGAGTTGATTAGTAGATTATATATAGTAGATAGTAAAAGATAGATAGTAGATTATCAATAAGAAATATTTATCCCGTGTTTTTTACAAATCAGTGACAATTATTTGTTATTTTTTAGGTATTAGTGACAAATATTTGTCACGTGTGTTTAAATATTAATCAGTTTAAATAGTCACTAAGCCTTCTTGTTTTTTAGATAGTAGGTTTATAGTAGTTTTCAAAAATTATAATTATCAATGACAAATATTAATCTCGTGTTTTTTTTTCTATCAGTGCAGTTATCCCGTGTTTTTTATATAACATTGCCGTTATCTCGTAGTTTTAATTGATTATTTTAGTTGATTAGTAGATTATAGTAGATAGTAAAAGTTAGATAGTAGATTATCAATGAGAAATATTTGTTTTAAATATTAATCAGTAGTTTAAATAGTCATTACATCTTCTTGTTTTTAGATAATAGGTTCATAATATGCTTCAATAATTTTAATTATCAATTACAAATATTAATCCCGTGTTTTGTATATATCAGTGCAGTTAACCCGTGTTTTTTATATATCATTGCAGTTATCTCGTAGTTTCAATTGATTTTTTTAGTTGATTAGTAGATTATAGTAGGTTATCAATGAGAAATATTTGTTTTAAATATTAATCAGTAGTTTAATCCTATGTTTTTATATATCAGTACAGTTATCCCATATTTTTTATATATATAATTGCAGTTATCTCGTAGTTTCAATTGATTATTTTAGTTGATTAGTAGATTATATTAGATAGTAAAAGATAAATATCAATAAGAGGTGATATTCGATTATCAATAAGAGTATAAACAAATTTCGGAGAGAAAAATTAAAATTTTAGTAGATTATAGTAGATAGTAGATTATCAATAAGAGTGTATAAATTTAGAAATTTAGTTAAAAAACTAAAGTATAATGATAATAGAAAGAGAAAAATTATTTATGGAAAAAGTAAAAGTAAAGTAAAAAGAAAAAAAGGGAAGAAAGAGAGTGTAAGAGAGAAGTGAAAAGGAGGAAAGAGAGTGTAAGAAGAGAGAGAAAAAAAAGGAAGAAATAGAGTGTAAAAAGGAAAAAGGAAGAAAGAGAGTGTAAGAGAAAAGTGAAAAAGAGAAAAGAGAGTGTAAAAAAAAAAGAAAGGAAGAGAGGGTAATGACCTAAATACCCTTTGGAGTTATTATAGAGTGGCAAGGTGTCAAGTAAGTGTGAAGGCTTTTATGGGTAATTTAAGTGTGGTTTATTAGTATAAATAGATATTAGATTAGATGTTAGTATCTATTATTGTCTCACTTCTCACCAAATCTGTTTGCAAAGTTTCCTCTGATTTAAGAATTATTGATCCTGTTATTACCTTTCGTTGATGTTGGACATACAACTTTGAAGAGTTTGTTATTAGGTTTCGTTGATATTACATGTTAGTATGTATTATTGATGTTGAAACTGATTTATAATAGCTGAATGTGTATTTAGATAACCATATCATGCTAACTTAGCACTAATAAAGACTTTCTAAAATTTGCAAAACAAAATGATGCTGGATCTGATATTGGCAACCTTAACTTTGAAATCCGAAACTTGCACCAAATTTAATTATGTCTTTACAATATTCTAAGTTTTGTATATCTTTATTTGATTACTCATTAGTGATTTATGTTTTTAATGGAAAATCTTGATAATCATTTGTGTAAATTGGTAAAATCTGTTTCAGTATTCTCTTCAAATGGCAAGACCGGCGGAAAACATTGTTGATGTCAATCCTGAGAAAGAAGTATGGAAAGTTGATGAAAAGATAATTGATCTTTGGACTGTTTTGAACAGACAACAACAAGATCATTATGAAATGATCTTTATGGATGCCAAGGTAAATGTTCATATTCCACACTAAATATGAATTCCCTCAGTTACTTTTTTTCGATTCCAAGGTAAATGATCATTATCAACTGTTTCTCATCGACAAATGCTAATTTTGTAGGGAGACCGAATCTACGCAGTTGTCCCCATAAAGGAAATGCGGGACTGGCGAGGTCGGTTAATAGAAGATATGACATGTCGTTTTCGAAATTTCAAAGTACAAGCAAATGACTTCCAATTCAAAAAATGCACACACCCCTACAAAATGCTTTTCACAGCTGCAACTACGATGGAAAATATCCCCCTCCCGGAGATTCAACATCCAAAATATCAGTTCAAAGACTTTAAACAGATCTACACTAGATTTATACAAAAAGCCCACAACTGAAAATACCAATTGGGCCATTTGGCAATTGTGACACTTGGCTTTTTCAGGGTTAATTTTGACTCTTTTAATTGACTCATCTACAAATGTGAAGATTTGCTTTAAAACACTGTTGCACTGCACAGTACTCTCTGCTCTGAACTTTCATCACTTCTCAAATGTCACCTCTCACATCCAAATTTTTTTTCTCACTTCTCACGCATTCCTCTCTTCTTCTCAGTATTCAACCTTTCTTTTTCTCTCAGTTTCACCGAAACTTCTTCACTTTTTTTTTCAAACAAATCGTTCCTTTCTCTCATCTTCAACACCCACATCCAAAATTTTTTTCTCACTTATTACGCATTCCTCTCTTCATCTCACTATTCAACCTTTCTTCTTCTCTCAGTTTCACTGAAACCTCTTCTCTTTTTTTCAAACAAACGTTCCTTTCTCTCATCTTCAACACCCATAAGAAACTCATCTTCAACACCCAAATATTTAATAAACTCATCTTCTAAACCAAGATTCCAGCAATGGGACTCCACCAAAACCTTAAAAATGTGTTTCTGGGAACCCTAATCGGTGAATCAGATTGTGAATAAGCTGAAACAACTCTCATCACAACAGTATTTTCATTCTCTCCTATATTTCATCACGCTGGTATATTGATTTTTCTGTTTATCTTGAGATGATTTCGGTTTGTGTGTTTCATGTTTCAAGGTTTTGTGGTTCCCTCTCATTATCTCATTAACTCGACAGCAATCTATTGTTGTCTCACTTCTCACCAAATCTGTTTGCAAAGTTTCCTCCGATTTAGGTTTTATTCCTCCTGTTATTACCTTTCGTTGATGTTGGAGATACAACTTTGAACAGTTTGTTATTAGGTTTCCTTGATATTAGATGTTAGTATCTATTATTGTCTCACTTCTCACCAAATCTGTTTGCAAAGTTTCCTCTGATTTAAGAATTATTGATCCTGTTATTACCTTTCGTTGATGTTGGACATACAACTTTGAAGAGTTTATTATTAGGTTTCGTTGATATTACATGTTAGTATGTATTATTGATGTTGAAACTGATTTATAATAGCTGAATGTGTATTTAGATAACCATATCATGCTAACTTAGCACTAATAAAGACTTTCTAAAATTTGCAAAACAAAATGATGCTGGATCTGATATTGGCAACCTTAACTTTGAAATCCGAAACTTGCACCAAATTTAATTATGTCTTTACAATATTCTAAGTTTTGTATATCTTTATTTGATTACTCATTAGTGATTTATGTTTTTAATGGAAAATCTTGATAATCATTTGTGTAAATTGGTAAAATCTGTTTCAGTATTCTCTTCAAATGGCAAGACCGGCGGAAAACATTGTTGATGTCAATCCTGAGAAAGAAGTATGGAAAGTTGATGAAAAGATAATTGATCTTTGGACTGTTTTGAACAGACAACAACAAGATCATTATGAAATGATCTTTATGGATGCCAAGGTAAATGTCCATATTCCACACTAAATATGAATTCCCTCAGTTACTTTTTTTCGATTCCAAGGTAAATGATCATTATCAACTGTTTCTCATCGACAAATGCTAATTTTGTAGGGAGACCGAATCTACGCAGTTGTCCCCATAAAGGAAATGCGGGACTGGCGAGGTCGGTTAATAGAAGATATGACATGTCGTTTTCGAAATTTCAAAGTACAAGCAAATGACTTCCAATTCAAAAAATGCACACACCCCTACAAAATGCTTTTCACAGCTGCAACTACGATGGAAAATATCCCCCTCCCGGAGATTCAACATCCAAAATATCAGTTCAAAGACTTTAAACAGATCTACACTAGATTTATACAAAAAGCCCACAACTGAAAATACCAATTGGGCCATTTGGCAATTGTGACACTTGGCTTTTTCAGGGTTAATTTTGACTCTTTTAATTGACTCATCTACAAATGTGAAGATTTGCTTTAAAACACTGTTGCACTGCACAGTACTCTCTGCTCTGAACTTTCATCACTTCTCAAATGTCACCTCTCACATCCAAATTTTTTTTCTCACTTCTCACGCATTCCTCTCTTCTTCTCAGTATTCAACCTTTCTTTTTCTCTCAGTTTCACCGAAACTTCTTCACTTTTTTTTTCAAACAAATCGTTCCTTTCTCTCATCTTCAACACCCACATCCAAAATTTTTTTCTCACTTATTACGCATTCCTCTCTTCATCTCACTATTCAACCTTTCTTCTTCTCTCAGTTTCACTGAAACCTCTTCTCTTTTTTTCAAACAAACGTTCCTTTCTCTCATCTTCAACACCCATAAGAAACTCATCTTCAACACCCAAATATTTAATAAACTCATCTTCTAAACCAAGATTCCAGCAATGGGACTCCACCAAAACCTTAAAAATGTGTTTCTGGGAACCCTAATCGGTGAATCAGATTGTGAATAAGCTGAAACAACTCTCATCACAACAGTATTTTCATTCTCTCCTATATTTCATCACGCTGGTATATTGATTTTTCTGTTTATCTTGAGATGATTTCGGTTTGTGTGTTTCATGTTTCAAGGTTTTGTGGTTCCCTCTCATTATCTCATTAACTCGACAGCAATCTATTATTGTCTCACTTCTCACCAAATCTGTTTGCAAAGTTTCCTCTGATTTAGGTTTTATTCCTCCTGTTATTACCTTTCGTTGATGTTGGAGATACAACTTTGAACAGTTTGTTATTAGGTTTCCTTGATATTAGATGTTAGTATCTATTATTGTCTCACTTCTCACCAAATCTGTTTGCAAAGTTTCCTCTGATTTAAGAATTATTGATCCTGTTATTACCTTTCGTTGATGTTGGACATACAACTTTGAAGAGTTTATTATTAGGTTTCGTTGATATTACATGTTAGTATGTATTATTGATGTTGAAACTGATTTATAATAGCTGAATGTGTATTTAGATAACCATATCATGCTAACTTAGCACTAATAAAGACTTTCTAAAATTTGCAAAACAAAATGATGCTGGATCTGATATTGGCAACCTTAACTTTGAAATCCGAAACTAGCACCAAATTTAATTATGTCTTTACAATATTCTAAGTTTTGTATATCTTTATTTGATTACTCATTAGTGATTTATGTTTTTAATGGAAAATCTTGATAATCATTTGTGTAAATTGGTAAAATCTGTTTCAGTATTCTCTTCAAATGGCAAGACCGGCGGACAACATTGTTGATGTCAATCCTGAGAAAGAAGTATGGAAAATTGATGTAAAGATAATTGATCTTTGGACTGTTTTGAACAGACAACAACAAGATCATTATGAAATGATCTTTATGGATGCCAAGGTAAATGTTCATATTTCACACTAAATATGAATTCCCTCAGTTACTTTTTTTCGATTCCAAGGTAAATGATCATTATCAACTGTTTCTCATCGACAAATGCTAATTTTGTAGGGAGACCAAATCTACGCAGTTGTCCCCATAAAGGAAATGCGGGACTGGCGAAGTCGGTTAATAGAAGATATGACATGTCGTTTTCGAAATTTCAAAGTACATGCAAATGACTTCCAATTCAAAAAATGCACACACCCCTACAAAATGCTTTTCACAGCTGCAACTACGATGGAAGACATCCCTCTCCCGGAGATTCAACATCCAAAATATCAGTTCAAAGACTTTGAACAGATACTGAACAAAGATTATGATACTCTTGCACTATTTGGTTAGTTCTCACTTATTATACTTATAAATAGAGACTTTACATATATTTATTAATATGTTAAGTACGATTTAGCTTGGATTTGGTATTTATATTTTGATTTTCAGATTTCATTGGGGTTGTATGTCAAATGCTGTTCACTCCAACTGAGTCTCAAAAAAAGGCTTTCTTCACATTCAGAGATCTTAGGTACTTAACTCCTTTCCTTTTTATTTATATACAACATAACTTAATCAAATTTATATGAAAACTACTATCATCACATAGGCCATACACTGCATTTCACTCTATGGGATGAGTATGCAAAACAAATCCAAACTGCTTTCAGTAACCGCAATCAGTCTAAACCGTTCGTGATTATTGTCACAAATATGAGAGTCAATGAGCCGAAAGGTATGACACAAAAAACACTAATCAACTTTAACAATGTTGGGCTACAAATTTTTCTATGTTTTTATATTTATCATTGGCCTATTTTTCTAGGAAATTATCCTTTAACGTTAGCCAACACGTTTTACTCCACCAAAGTCATTTTAAACCAAGCCTTACCGGAAATCAATGACTTCATTAGCAGGTTTGTGTAATTTTTTGACCTTTTGTAATACATTTTTTCATGCATACACCATCAACTAACCATGCTTTTTTTTTCATCCACTTTTGATAGGCTCACTCCAACTCAATCACTTGAACTCTCCACTCAACTTCCATCACAAATAAGTCAGTCATCTCAGTTTTCGGAGTATGATTGGTTCATGTATAGAGCTCCGGCATTTAGTATTTCACAGATTAAAAAACTTCGTGAGGTAATTGTTACATTTCTAAACAACACTTATTGCAAAATTGTAGTGCTGTTTTTTATATGTGCTTTATATTGTTCCTACAGGAAACAAATTGCACTACCGTTGGAACCACATATAAGCTTATAGCTAGCAAAAAAGGTTGGACCATTCTTGGGTGTAGTGCTTGCTCAAGAGCATGGAAGGCAGAGCCCCCACATCAATGTTTTTGTGGTGCCATTACTGAAGTTCCCGTTCTTAGGTTGACCATTTACAACTTCACGTTTATGACTATAATTGAAATCCCATTTCAATTCTATTGATGATGCCTCTCTTTCATTTCACAGGTACAAGGTTGAAATCGAAGTCAAGCACATGAATGTCGGATATAATTTCACGTTTTGGGATAGTGACTGCGAAGCTTTATTGAAAATATCAGCAGCTGACCTCATGAAGAAAATGAATGATGTAATACACTTATTTTGTATACCATTACCCATTGACATACATACTTTGAATTAATTTGACTGTACATCCGTTTCTCAACACTTTTACAGGAAGGGGATCTTGATCCCAAATCATATCCATTAGCATTAGATAACCTGCTTAAGTTGACGTTAGCATTCCGCGTTAAAGTTAATCCAAAGTGGAACACTGCCTCTATCTCAAGATGCTCTGATGAAAATTTGCTTATTGGGAAAATTCTGGAAAAAATTAAACCTGATGAGGTAACCATTATATGTATATTTAATGCATTTCAATGTTACCCAATGAAATCTGTGAGCTGTCAAAAACACTGCACTTAGCACAACTTATATTATTTCACACCATATTCTAATTATGTTTCTAAACTAAATTTACACAGGATGGAGATTGTTCTATTGACAATAGTAAATCAATCATATCTGATTCTGAAGGGCCCAGTTATCAATTGGTGAACTCATTATTCTAATTTTCAATTTATGAGGCTGCAACTAGATTTTCATGTCCTTTATATTTATTTGTCGGTTTTTTTTTTTTGTGTGAAATACTTTGATTTATAATCTATGACCTGAACTGTTTTTCATGGATACTACTATTTGCAGTGTGAATGCTTTAAGGCTTTCATACTATTGACAAGATAAAGTAAACATAAATTCAAAAGACCTTTAATGTATTATCCCATTTATTGATTTGAAAGACCATCACCCTCTGTTAAATCTTTTTCCTGCTGTCATCACATACATTGTGGAGACCTTTGATTAGCATGCTAACTCTTTGGTTCACACTTTTTAATTTCTATTCATCTTTTCAGTATGCTCATTTCCATCATGATTCAATACTTATTATCTAAATCTTCCCGTCACTCGGATCAAACCTTTGATATTAAATTCATGGCTTGACTTTTGTAGTTGTCGCAACAAGGTTTTTCGGGGACAGCAGATTATGATCCTGATTTGGTCATTACCAATAGCCCTTCAAAGATGCTCACACTTGGAGAGTCTGATGAGTTTAAAAGCCCTCAGTCTTCAACAGAAAAACTATCCTCAACCAAAACTTTGACAAATATCAAGATAGAGAAGTAGTTGGATGGTTGTAATTAAACTAAGGCTAAACTGCTCCCGGGGTCCCTTATCTTTATTTAAAGTAACGATTTGGTCCTTTATCTTTTTTTTGTCACAAATCAATCCTTTATGTTTTAAATTTTTGACACATAAATCCTTTTCTGTCCCAAATCAGTCCTTTATGTTTCAAATTTTTAACACATAAATCCTTTTTTTTGACACATAAATCAGCACTGTTAACGGAAAAGGATTTATGTGTCAAAAATTTGAAAGATAAATGACTTATTTGGGACAAAAAAACATAAAGGACTAATTCGTTACTTTAAATAAAGATAAGGGACCCCGGGAACACTTTAGCCTTAAACTAATTGCTCAGCTCCTCATTTTGTATAACTTAACAGTTGCTGAACCAGAAACAATGTTATGGCTTTCCACTAATTTAAATGTAGTACGAAATATAAACTTTATTTGAATGGCTATTTCTTTGTTTTTAGCTTTCTTAAAGTCACTCTTATTTATGCAATTGAATGAACGAAATTTGCCACCAACTTCAGAAAGCGAATTTCATGCATGCTCAGTTTGGATCAACCTTATAGTATATAGTCAATATAACAAATACTTTGAGAAGGGCCATTTACTTATAATAGTCCAATACTACAATATAATGGCCCTGAAATTTTTCTGTACATCCTTTTAAATAGCCATAGTTATTTCCAAAAACAGGGACATTATTAGTTATTAAACAAAATGAAAGTTATATTTTAAGGTTCATGGAGAATTTCAGGCGCAACTTGCTACCATATGAAGTATGAACATGTAGCTTTCTGTTGATATGCCCTATTAGGACCTAAATAAGAATGTGCTTTTATAGTCATCAACGTGTATCTGATAACATACATTTCCTGGAAATTAATTTAACTCATAGAAGCACAAGCTTATTTAGTTATCCTTTATAGTTAGATAACATACATTATCCTTTATACTTACACTTCTATCAGATACACCAACTATGGCTATTGAAAAACATAAAAAGAACAAGGCTATTGATTTTTCTTTTGTCTCAAAAACTTGATCCTTTATAGTTTATACTTTGATGACTCTACATGTTCAGTGCTTCCAATCAAAATTACTACACAAATAATATTATAATTTAAATGCATGCCTACACCCTATAATTATCATTTCATTCCTAGACCCAAACTGTCCTATCAGTACCTTCTACTTTTCCCACCAACTCAATTAGCCAATACAATTGACTCCTTTTACCCCTCCAAGTCATTTACAACAAAACATTAACTAGAGAAGAGAAACCCACTTCCATCTTCTTTCTCCCACCCACTGAAAAAAACGTACAGCTATGCCAAGTCCACCCCTTTCATTTTGGCTTCAAAGACACAAACAAGGTATTATAATTCAGTTTCATGCTGTCTGCACAACAACAGTTTCTGTGTTAAGGTGATGTTCTTTCACTCTATCTTTCCTTCACAGCCATTAACAATTTTTGCCAATGCAAGATTTGTTACAGCTGCAACGTTATGTTATAAAGGATAGATTTTGTCGACTATTTTTTTCTTTACTCATGAACTATTTGACAAGCAAACAGTAGCAGTTTTGATTGGTAACGATGTTTATTCTGTTCAGTTGAGAAATTCTGGAAAACATACTTCATTTACTCTTTACTCCTACTCTATTTATGTTCGGTACATCTTTCTTGAACGTTCTTTCATTAAGGTTCTTTATTATGTTGATTGATTCTTTACTCCTATTCTGTTCTTTCTTGAAGGTATATATACAGTACTTTACTTGACCAATTTTTTGATTGATTATAATGTATTACCACCTTTTCATAGTCAAGGAAAAAGTTGGTTGTTAGTAAGTCAAAATATACATTGCTGGGTTCTAAAATAAGACTATTTTCTGGCTTCTAAACTAGGTTCTTAGTAACTCAAATTAAGCTTCTTGGAGGCATATCATGTCCTAAACTTTTTCACCATTATGTTATTTCTTCCTTTAACATGACTTTTTTATCACCAAATTAACTTATGCAGGAGATTTATCATGCTTTATTTTGTCTGATAAAAGTCTAATGTACACACATTGATGAATGTCAGTTTTATCTAACTAACTCTCTTCTACATTACATCAGACCTTATTTGATATGATCCATGACCATCTTCATATGTATTTTTGACCCCTAACATTTTATAGGAATGGATAGCAACAATGACAAGGAAAATAATCCTTCATCAAGTGCAAGAAATGACAGAAGGAAAATTCTCAAAGGAAAGTCTAGAGTGAGTTTTAGAAGAACTCCACCACAAAATGTAATTGCTAACTCAACACCAACTCCAATTACACCTTTCTTAGCAACAAATAGCAATCTTTCAAATGTCAGTGACCATGGACATCACTTGCATAAATCAAACTTGAATGGTATCTCTAGCATTTATTCTTCTCAATGTTCAACTCCACAAAGAACTCCACTGAATGACATAACTGTTGCAACTATTAATCAACCAACAAAGACAATCACAGCTTCCACTTCAACCATCTTTCCTACATCAATAAATGCTACGGTCCGAAATGACATTGCAACCATTCAATCCAAAAGGAAAAGAAAATTTGATGACACTGTTCCTTTCGGAATCAATCTTATGAATAGATTTGGATATGTGAATTCAAACCTACCATTTGAAACAGTAGGTGTATCTTCTTCGGCAACGACCACTCAACACATACCATCTACGGTTGCGGAACATTCAGATGATGATTCAACAAGCGATGAAGACAATTTCCAGGGTAATCACTAGAACTTACATTCCACTACAATAATGCCAATTATATTTATATATTTTTTTCCCCTGATAAACATTTTGCTACTTCGAACAAACAGGATTTGATGCACAACATGGTAACAGCTCAGACGATGACTTTGTCGCTGACGAATATGTAGCTCCTCAATCAACATTTCTCATTCAAGGTTCACAGAGTTTTTTTGTCCTATACCAATGATATTTCACGCTCATGCTTACAATTTCACATGTTGGCTTACCTTTGGATTTTACAATGCTGATTTTTCAGAGTACTTTGATATTGGTCATCAGCACTTCCAGTGTCAATGGTGCAGGGCTCAATTGTGGTACCAAGAGCGCATTGATAAGTATAGACATGCTGCAAATCCAAAATTTTCACTATGTTGTTCTAAAGGCAAGATTCAACTACCTCTTTTGAATATGCCACCTGATTCTCTTTGCCATCTTTTGTTCAACAACGTCTCAAAGGATAGCAAGAACTATCAAGAAAATATTCGGGCTTATAACTTGATGTTTGCCTTACATCTCCGGGAGCAAAACTAGACAGGACTTTTAATAATGGTAGAGCACCTCCTACTTTGCGTATTCAAGGACAACCATGTCACCGAATTGGTAGCCTCTTACCAACACCAGGAAATACTCCTAAGTTTGCCCAGTTATATATTTATGATACTGACAACGAGCTGAAACACAGAACTGCAAATTTCAGGTACAGGGTCAAACTATTTAAAATATGAGTCTTATCAAAATGGAAAATACTTCTTTACTAACAAATTTTCTAATTCATCATTTCATATTTTTCAGCAAAAACTCAAAGATTGATCTTCACATAGTCCAACAATTGAAAGACATGCTTGACCAGCACAATACTCATGCAAAGTCTTTTAGAATGGCAAGAGACCGAATGCAGGGACTCAATGTTCCAAACCTTAAATTAAGACTTATATCAGAGAGGTCTACAGATGGAAGAATTTACAATCTCCCATCTGTTAGTGAAGTTGCTGCACTTATAGTTGGCGATGTTGACACTCCTTTTCCAAGGGATATCATTATGGAAAAGTGTAGTGGAAAATTGAAAAGGATTAATGAGCTCCATACCAGCTATCTAGCCTACCAATATCCCCTTCTCTTTCCTTATGGTGAAGACGGTTATAGGAAAGATGTCCTTCATAGAGACATGGGTCCCTACATTCAAAATAAAAGAAATCGTCTGACAATTAGAGAGTGGCTTACTTTTAGGATAATGTCAAGAGAAGTTGAAGCACCTACTATTTTAAGATCAAGAAGATTATTTCAACAATTTTTGGTGGATGGATACAGCATGTTGGAGTCAGACAGATTAAACTTCATCAGGTTTAACCAACCAAAATTGAGGGTGGATAAATATAGCAACTTGGCTAAATCTACAACACATCCAGACACACAAGGCTCAACCACAGGGAAAAGAATTGTTTTAGCCTCAAGCTTTGTTGGAGGTAAACGTTTTATGGATCAATTATATTATGATGGTATGGCCATTTGTGGGTCTGTTGGCTTTTCTGACTTATTTATCACCTTCACTTGTAATCCAAATTGGCCGGAGATTCAACGAGTGTTAAAACCTTTGAATCTAACTACTAATGATCGGCCAGATCTGATATCCAGAGTTTTCAAAATTAAGTTGGACCAGCTAATAGCAGATTTGACGAAGAACCATGTCTTTGGCAGAGTATTAGCATGTTAGTTTTCTTCTTAATATATTAATTTGATTTCTTCCTCTTATATAAATAATTTTTTCACATCTGCTCTATTATTTTCAGATATGTATACAATTGAATTTCAAAAACGAGGATTGCCACATGCTCACGTCATCATCTTTCTACATCCTACAAGCAAGTATCCTTCTCCTGAGGATATTGACACCATCATTTCTGCAGAGATTCCAAATCAAGCACATCATACTGAATTGCACAGATTAGTTAAAACTCATATGCTACATGGACCATGTGGTCAAGCTAACCCTTCTACTACTTGCACTAAATTTGGAAAATGCACAAAATTCTTTCCTAGACCATTCCAACAACAAACAATTGTTGATCGAGATGGTTTTCCAATATATAGAAGGAGAGACAATGGTCGCACAATAGAGAAGCCAAATTTTACTATTGACAACAGACATGTTGTACCATACAACCCCTTCTTATTGTTGAAGTACCAAGCTCATATCAACGTTGAATGGTGTAATCAGGGATCCTCAATCAAATACTTATTCAAGTACATCAACAAGGGTTACGATCGTATTACAGCTGCAATAGTGTCACCTGAACCTGATGAGATCAAGCAATACCTTAATTGTAGATATGTGTCTCCAAGTGAGGCATGTTGGCGGATATTCTCATTCTCAATCCATGGTAGAAAGCCTGCTGTTGAGAGAATGTTCTTCCACTTACCTAGGGAACATGGAGTGGTTTATAATGACTATGACATCATTGATCAAGTCATTGCAAATTCAAGTGTGACCGAATCAATGTTTACAGCATGGTTTCATGCTAATGGCACTTACACTGACGCAAGAACTTTAACCTATGTAGAATTTGCCTCTAAATTTGTATATGTCAAAAGCAAACGGTTGTGGAAACCTAGAACAAAAGGCTATACAATTGGCCGACTCATTTGGGTGCCACCAAGCACTGGTGAATTGTATTATTTGAGAATGCTTTTGAATTATTCCAAAGGACCACTCAACTTTGAAGACATTAGGACAGTTGGTGATCACACACATGACACATTTAGAGCAACGTGTTTTGCTCTTGGTTTACTTCAAGACGATGCAGAGTTTATTAATGCTTTGAAGGAAGCAAGTCATTGGGGTAGTGGTTACTTTTTAAGGAAGTTGTTTGTGGTCATGCTATTTTCAAATAGTATGAATAGACCCGAGCATGTCTGGGATCAAACTTGGTCAATTCTCTCAGATGGAATTCTATATGAAAAAAGAAGGTTCCTCAACAACAAAGGTTAATTTTTCCTCTTTTTCAATTAAACTTCCATTTTTTTGAATGCACTTCCTAATTTTCCTATATTTCTTCAATTTTTAGACCTTCAACTCACTCAAGAAGAACTCAAAAACCTTACTCTAATTGAGATTGAGACACTCTTACAGAAAAATAGAAGAAGCTTGAAGGATTTTGGTTCATTGCCTTTTCCAAATGATTACACTTCTCCTCAATTGGGAAATAGACTCATACACGAAGAACTTGATTTTGATATCCCTTTATTACGTGAGGAATTCAACCAATTGTTTTCATCTCTCACAGGTATCAAGCTGGATTCATATATGCACCACACATGTCTAAATTTTTCATCCTATGAAAATATACAGATTTCCCTTCCATTTTTTTCAAACAATATATGAATATAAACTGGACTATTCTAAATTAAAATTCCATCCTCATTTTACATTTATCTCTTCCTACTTCATTTTTCTCTTACTAAATGCTTTAAATACCAATACCACATTATAATGTCTCAATTATGAATATACATTTCCTCTTTGACTTTTAACTAATCATACTAGGTACAAACTCTAACACCCTCTTTTGTTCAATAGATGAACAAAGGCAAATATATGACGCTATCATGAAGGCCATAAAATGTGATAGAGGAGGAGTTTTCTTTCTTAATGGCTTTGGTGGAGCCGGAAAAACTTTCATGTGGAATACTTTTTCAGCATCATTACGTTCAGAAGGGCACATAGTCCTAAATGTTGCATCCAGTGGCATTGCTTCCCTATTGCTACCGAGGGGAAAAACTGCACATTCTAAAGGCTACCAAAATGATAATATGGGATGAGGCTCCAATGACACATAAGTTCTGTTTTGAAGCTCTCGATAAAACAATGAGAGATATTGTCGGCTATGGGTATAATAAACATAAGCTTTTTGATAGTCATTTTTGGTGGGGACTTTCGTCAAATCTTACTAGTTATTCCAGGTGGAAGTCGCTCTGATATTGTCCATGCATCAATAAATGCTTCTTACATTTGGGATCAATGTCAAGTGTTCCATCTAACAAAGAACATGCGCCTACAAAGTGGTAACAACGATGTTGAAAAAGCGGAATTGAAAGAGTTTTCAAATTGGATTTTAGATGTTGGGGATGGAAAACTTAACTTACCAAATGATGGATTTGCCGAAATTGACATTCCAAATGACCTTCTCATAACTACTTTTGAAGATCCAATTGAAGCTATTGTGAAAAGCACCTACCCTGATTTGTTGGATCACTATCAAAATCAGGATTTCTTAAAGAATAGGGCTATTTTGGCTTCTACAATTGAGACTGTTGACCACATCAATGAGCATGTTCTTCAACTTATTCCAGGTTATTATACATCTTTTTCATTTGGATTTTACTCATTTCATGTTCTTTTTTTAATACTTTTTAAATATACATTTCCTAGGTGAAGCACGTGACTACCTTAGTGCTGATTCAAGACATCAGGACTTCCGAACCATAAGATAACACTTAAAGTTGGATGTCCTATTATGTTACTAAGAAACATTGACCAAGCTGAGGGTTTGTGCAACGGAACAAGATTGATTGTCACTAGGCTGGGAAAACATGTGATTGAAGCAAAAATCATTTCAGGAAAGAATATTGGTAACATTATTTACATTCCAAGAATGACCATGTCTCCATCCCAATCACCTTGGCCATTTAAGCTTATTAGGAGGCAATTTCCTATTATAGTATCATTTGCCATGACAATCAATAAATCACAAGGTCAATCTCTCGAATCTGTTGGATTATATTTGCCAAAGGATGTATTCAGTCATGGCCAATTGTACGTTGCTATCTCAAGGGTCAAAAGTAGAAAAGGTTTGAAGATTCTAATTCATGACAGGGAGAAGAAGCCTTCTTTGACAACTACAAATGTTGTATTCAAAGAAGTCTTTCACAACCTATAATTATAAGTAAGTCCCAAATACATTCCCCTTTATAAATTTTTTCATCTTTTCAACTGACATTTACTACTTCATACCGAAATGTGTCTCATAATCCTCTCATCATATTTATCTATAGTTATCCCATTACAATCATTCTTTACTGTTTACTAATACCCCTCTATAGTTACTATATTCATTTATTTCTTTATTCCTATTTCAATTAGTCTCATTTATAGTATACTCATACTGTTTCAAACAATTCATTATTTCTCAATTGGTCTCACTGTTAGAATGTTGCATATTTACTTACTATTTTTTTTAATTATATTTGAATCTAAATTATATTACTCTTATTATAACAGTTTCTTATATGATAATGCAGGCTAATACTTTTGTGACGTGTTTTGGTTCCCATATCAAAGACAGCATTACCTATCTTCACGATGAAAACTTGATCTTCCCCTATGCATCAACCTTTTCATTCACAGGGCCATTTTGATGATGACTTTTTCATAGATTAAGTTATTTTCCTTCCCAAATGCATATGTAAATTTTTTGATTTTTGGAACATACTTATGTTTGCAACTTTGATGTCTGGAACCATTACACTTCAAATATATGCTTTTTGTTTTCAAATTTCCTTTTTCAAGATCAAACAAATTTTTATCACCTTCTTTTTTCTAATTACCTAAACAAATATGATAACTTCTTTATTTTACAACTAACCAAACTACAATGTATTTTACAATTTTAAGGTCAATTTGAGTAAAGTGATGCCACATAACGCGTTCAGCCCGTGCGGATGCACGGGTATTGTACTAGTTCATTTAAAAACCTTACATCAATTAATAATTAATCTAACGCTCAATTAATAAAATTAATAATTATAAAAATGCTACTAAAAATCCGTTAAAGAGTCAAAAAATTATAAAAACATCACTAAAAATCTAATAAAACCAAAATAAGTTTATGCAATTTTTTTTTAGATTTTTTGGAAATTATGAAAAATTAAAACAATTAATAAAAAAAATAGTAAACGATGGAATTTGGGATTTTGAAGTCCCCTATCCTAAAATAAGTCACTTCTTGATGAGTCTTGATCCTTGATTTTTTTCGGATTTAATGGCTGTGGTTTCATTACAATTTGAGTAGGTTGCCCGAAAACCGATTTTTTTAGCCTAAATTATTCGCTCGACGTACAACATCGTCACGTGTTAATGAACTACACACTAAACAGAACCAAAAGACGGTCGAAATTCGTATCTAATTTTTTAAATGATTTATTTATTTATTAATTAGGTTAACAAAGCGAATTTACCTTAAGTGAGGGTAAATCCGATTTTGTTATTTAAAAGCAGATATACCCCCATATAAGGAAAATCCGCTTTTAAAAATAACAAAATCGGATTGACCCCCACCTAAGGTAAATCCGCTTTGTTATTTTTAAAAGCGGATCTACCCCCATCTTAAATAAATCCGTTTTAATTTTTTAAAATTTTTAGTGGAAATCGGATTTACCTCACAGATTCATAAATCCGATTTCCAAAAAAAAATTTGAAATCAGGATACGTTCGGGTTTTTTAAATTTTGTGAAGAGCAATTACGCCTTTTGGGGGGTAAAAAAAGCATGTGTAGTTTTTACGTTTTGGCCCAATTGATTAGGGAGGGACCGAGCATCCCAATTTGACAAGGGATTTTTTTTTTGTACCCCCATCATCTCCCTAGCTACCCCCACCGACCCTGCGAAAAGACGCAATTGTCCTTAACAAAATTTAAAAATCCTGAGTGTATCCTGAGTTCATTTTTTTTTTGGAATTCGGATTTAGGTAAATCCGATTTCCACTAAAAATTTTAAAAAATTTAAATCGGATTTATTTAAGATGGGTAGATCCGCTTTTAAAAATAACAAATCGGATTTACCTTAAGTGGGGGTAAATCCGATTTGTTATTTTTTAAAAGCGGATCTACCCCATCATATAAGGTAAATCCGTTTTTAAAAATAACCAAAGCGGATTTACCTTATGTGGGGGTAAATCCGCTTTGTTAGAAACAAATTTCGACCGTCTTTTGGTTCTGTTTAGTGTGTAGTTCGTTAACCCGTGACGATATTGTACGTCTGGAGAATAATTTAGGCTAAAAAATCAGTTTTCGGGCAACCTACTCAAATTGTAATGAAACCACATTCTTTCAGGACTGGGGACCTCAAAATCCCAAATTCCATCGTTTACTATTTTTTATTAATTTTTTTAATTTTTCATAATCTCCAAAAAATCTGAAAAAATTTGCATAACTTTATTTTGGTTTTATTAGATTTTTAGTGGTGTTTTCATATTTTTGGATTAGTTTTGGCTGTTTAACGGATTTTTAGTAGTATTTTATAACCTTTTTTAAAAAATTAAATAAAACCAATTTTTTTTAATAACAAAATCGGATTTACCTTGGGTGGGATAAATCCGATTTTCTTTTTTTAGGGAAATTGGATTTATCTTAGGTGGGATAAATCCGATTTTCTCTTTTTTTAGGGAAATCGGATTTATGTACCCACTAGGTAAATCCGATTTCCAAAATAACAAAGCGGATTTACCTCCAACTAAGGTAAATCCGCTTTGTTATTTTTGAAATCGGATTTACCTATTGGGCACCCCCATATGAGGTAAATCCGACTTTAAAAATAACAAAGCGGATTTACCTCAAATAGATGTAAATCCGAGCGAATTGAAAATTAGACAGGAGTATTTTCGGGTTTCACTTTTATGTGGGGTAGATTGGGAGATGATGGGGTAAAAAAAAAACCCATTTGACAATTCTGCTAAGAACCCACGTTGATATCATATACCCCCACCCTCTCACCCACCCAAAAACAAAAATGTCACACAGCTCTGCTTTGCTCGAGGAGTTATCATCATTTTTCTATTATTTAATTAATACGAGTTGCAGCGGGAAGTACCAAAAAAAAGGACCGGATGAAAGAGTGAAAATTCATACACCAACAGCAGCTTTATTTTATCTTAACCTCATTTCTCTGCGATGATGATCTGTCTTTCTTTTGAATTCTTACCATGCTTATGCTGGGTTGGTTTGCTTCACGTTTTGTACCACATGATGTAAAACTATTAATTGCGTATTAATTAGAATACACGTATGAAAAAGGTGAAGCAGCAATTATAATAAAATTTTACATTAGTATATAAAAATATAATATTTTTCCACAAACACGCATGTAATGTAACGCTACGTCGCTACCACAAAAGGAAAGGGTAGAACCAACCAACCGTAGAAGCAAAGCGCGTTTGTTGAAAATTAAAATGGGCAAATAAGATCTCAAAATCTGTGGCCATAGAATCACAACCATAATAATAATAAGAAGAAAACAAGGAAGGGTAAAATTTGAAATTGATGGAGCGAGCTTTCAATGAACAGTGGCATGGCTATTTAGGTAGGTAGGCTTAGCGTCCCTCAGAAAAGTCCTGAAAGTAGGTGGTGGTGGTGGGATCTTTCCTTTCCAATTCCATTGATGAAGAAAAAAGATAGAAAGAAACATTTAATTTAATTAAATAAATACAACAGATAGATAATAAAGGATCTCAAAGTTGGGTGTAAACTGTAGAAGACAAAATACCTAATCTACCCCTAATAGACTAGACAGAGAAATAGCCTCTTTTAATGGATCACTACCACCCACAAACATCATGGTGGGATTTTTTTCTTCTTTACTTTACTACCTGCTTCATCATGAAAAAGCCATTTTGGTTTTCTCCACCCACCCAGGACAAACAGGTGAAAGCACAAAAATAAAATTAAAATCAAAAGGGTATCCAGGTAAATAAACATCACATATAACAATATAATAATAATAATAATAGTATGAATGAGAAAGGTCACACTCTCCATGGTAGCAAGAGAGAGAATTCACATTCACACAACCAAAGCCTAAAAATAAGGGTTGCAACCAACAAACTGCTACAGCATATAGCAGGAGAAAGAAACAGCATCATTTATCTTTTTTTTTTATTATTTATTCAGTCCCTAACCTACCTATCTATGTATCTATCTATATCTTGAAATCATTGAATATTGAATAACATTAACAAAAACGCATGTTTCTTTTTCTTGCTATCTTTCTCTCTCTCTCTCTCTGACCCATTCATTCTCTCTCTACACAGAAGGGTATAACAACAACCAACAACAAATGGCAAATACAAGGAAAGAAGAAAAGATGGAAACTCCACGCATCCTTTCTCTATTCCATCTACACCACACTTTTCTCTCTCATCAATGGCCCATCTCAGCTGGACCAAAATTTATGTTTGAAGAAAGAAAAACAAAAAAGAAAGAAAGAGAAGTAAGATAGATAGATAGATTAGATTAGATGTGTTCAAATGTCCTCCAACCAAACCAAACATAACAACATCTCTCATTCTCTCTCATAAAATATGTTCCCCGAATTACCCTTCTGCAAGACCCCAAAAAAATCCCATCTTCATCACACTGGTTTTTCAAAACAAGAATATTTTTCACCGAGTTATGTGGGCTTTTTGGGTTTCTTTCTCTTGGTCAGAGTTTCACAGAGAAAAACAGGAAAACCGAGAACCCTTCTTACCTCACCTTCCACACCCTCTTCTTTCTCTCTTTATTCATTTCATTTCGTCCCTCTCTTTCCTCCTATCCCTTCTCTCTCTATTCCTCTCTTTCTCTCTCTTCATCATCTCACCATCTTCTTTCTCTCTATCTTCTTCCTTTCTTTTACCCTTAATTCTTCTCTGATCTGATCTAATGAAGAAGATGAAAGCAGTTGTTGTTTCTATGGAGCCTCCTCAAGATGTGTATATCGATCAGAAATCCAGATTGAGGCATCAAAGTCTCTTACATGACTATGAAGACCTTCATCAGGTAACTATAACTCTTTTCCTCTCTTTTTTCTATGATTCGATTTTTCTATCATGGCTTTCTCTGGATCTGGTTTTTTCTTTCTTTTCTTTTTTGGCTTTTGGTTTGATTTAGGTTTATGATGGTTTCTTGTGCTGAGAATTTTTGGTTTTGTTGGAGAAAACATATGAAGATCTTCTGTTTTTTTGGAGAAAACAATAACGTGATCTTATGTTTAGATATGGTTGTCTGATAATTGTTTGAATTAAATCTCCGATCTGATGAGATGGCCTGTTTTCTTGTTCATATTTTATGTTTTTCGTATCTTTTACAGTTACCTCCTACAAACCTAATTTCACAAACACAAAACAACAGTTACATAGCAGCGTATTCTTGTTTGAGTTTTCTTGTTTAGCTTCTTTACAATCTTTATATTACTTTTGGAGCCTTTACTTTATACTATAATAGTTTTTAGTCTTTCAGCTAGTTAGCTTTGTATTTTTATATCATCATATACTCATAGTATAGTATTTTGAACATATTAAGTCCTAAACTTATGAATTAAGTAGTAATCGTATGTTAATTAGCCTCCTTTTTCTTTTTCTTTTGGGGGATAAGGGGTCACTTTATTAAGCTTGTCAAACTAGTTTGTATGTCTGTTTATCTATTTTTCTCAATTCTCATCCTACTTTTAGAAGACTATTGTCCATATATCCACGAGATTTTAAGAAAAAAATAGGTGTCAAGATATTCATGTTATGTTCAGGAAACTGAGGCCATGAGAAGGAAATTGCAAGCTGTGAAGCAGAAAAAAATGATACTATCAGATGAAGTTCGGTAATATTTACTGCCTAGTGGTTATAATTTTCATAGTTTTTGCAGTTTATTATCTATGGAGCTTATATAACTATCACTCTTTAACTACAGATTTTTGAGGCAACGTTACAAATACTTGCTAAAACACCCTCTTCCAAAGCCTGAACAAAAGCAACAAGTTTCAAAGCCACAAAAGCTGAAAATCAAAGAGCCTATGATCTCAAAGGGAAGGAATTACAAAAGAAAGGAATCTACTTTACGACTCCCTTTGAACCCAAAAGAAAGAGTTTTCAATGGAGTTGAAAACACTTTGCAAAAAACTGGTCATGTGTTTGATTTAAACCAGAATGGTAGTAGTAGTAGTAGAAGTTTAAGTAAAAAAGATGCTTCTTCTTTTCACAGTTCTGCTCCTGTGTTTGACTTGAATCACAAAGATAGAATTCACAGTGGGAAAGAAGCCACAAAGAAGACTATTCCTCCATTTTTCGACTTGAACCAGATTTCGGTAATTAAATATCGCATGTTTTGTTTACATCATGAGTCCTTGTTTCATGTTTGATTGTAGTAAACTTATGTAAATGTGCAGTCATGCATTTGGGAAGCTCAGAGCCATCAAACAGTCTTGAGATTTCAATTTCGAATTTTATATTAAGCAAATATCAAAACCTGGACTGTCTGATCTTGATTGGATGGCTTTGATTTTCCGACTGCTTGACTGTGCACTCTCGCACTAAATCCAAATTCGTAAACTTATAGTTTTCTTCTAATGCAGAGAGAAGAGGAGGAATTACAAGGAAACAATGAGCCAATGTGGATTGAAGAAGCAAAGAAGAGTACACAAAGAGTTGTGAATGAGGAGCAACACAATGATCTCAAAATCTCAATTTGTAGAAACATTGGTGATGGATCAAACAGGACAGGGAAAAGGAAGATTTCATGGCAAGATCAGGTGGCTTTAAGGGTTTGATAGTAATTGATCTTTAACTAGTAGTACAGTTGAGTGCCCATTTGGAAATTGGAATGTTTAGAATCTGCTTTAGTATTTGGCAGATTTTTTCACCTTCACCAAACCATTCTAGTTTGATCTTTCATCTTGTAAAGATAAGATATACTACCCTATAGAATCATGTCATATGTTCAATATATATAATATATTAGATGGAATTGAGAATTTATTCTCTCAAATCATATATTTCTTTTCTACACCAGTTTTTTTTATTTATCTTTAAGCATTGCAAAATATGTCCAAATTTGGATTTTATTAAGTCCTTATATTCTCGTGGTTGTTTTGCTCCCTTTTTCTGGCCGGTTATGAAGGGTTTGTTTGGTTTGCTCATATATTATTTAATTTTTGTAGCATAAGATTCTCCGTTATAGTAGATTAAATTTTATATTATGGTTTGTCTTAAGTTTTCTGCCATTTGTCGAAAATCTAGGCAGCGAAAATTGTAATCTATTTGACCAAGAATATTGGCTAGGAGTTGTTGTTTTGTTGAAGTCTATTTTCCAGAAGTTGCCAAGAAATGGGGACCAAACAAGGTTGTTTCCTACTTGTTGCTTCTAAAGTAAAATACTATACAGCATGAACTCCATGTGGACAATAATTTTTACATTCATACTCAACACATGAAATTTGTATATTCATATTAAATACTCAATCAATAGATTTATCAAAAGAAAAATTACTCAGTCTCAATGTGGACAAAGTACAAACTTTTGACCAATTTTACAGAAGTTCAATTTGATTTTTCATAGTTACAATATATAAACTTAGACTTTTGCAAAAGTTTTTCAATTTAGTCTCTTTTTGCATAATAACTGGTCTAAATTGAAACACTTTTGTAAATGTCGTGAACTAAGTTCATATATTTTAAATATTGGAGATTAAATTGAATTTTTGTGAAATTTCATGAACTAAATTTGTTGGCGACTAGTTAAGATATACAAGCAAAATTTAATTTTAACTACAAAATGTAATAAGGCCTACCGAGGTAAGAGAAAAGTTGTATTCTTTTGTTTTTTTTGTGACCAGTTGTATTCTCTAGTTACAAATGCTAAAAGAAAGAAAAAAGCAGATCACAAAAGTAAATTTTAGGGAAGATGACCCTTTCAGTGTCGTCAATGAGCAGTTGATGCATCCCCACCAAGCACTTCTAGATCAATACGACATCTGCATCCGCTAAAGCACACAACTTAGCAAGATAATCCGCACACTTATTCCCTTCTCTGAGATTGTACAAGATACTGCACCTCCAATCTCTCCTAATAAGTTCATGAATAGTAGTCATCTCTTTACTGAACTTGTGATAAGGCGTAACTCCATGATGCATAAAATTCACCGTTGTAAGACAGTTGTAAGAGAGTCTGAGACATGGAAAAGTTTGTATTGAAATACCCAAAACTCAAACTCAATTTTATCGACAGTTATTTATAGTGTGTTTGGGTGTGGGTTCAGAGGGGTTGAACACCGGTAAGTCTGAAAGTATTTATTACTTTGGTTTTGCCGGTTGAACATGTTTTGAACATGTCAGTGATAAAACAAAAACACTTTAGAACTTAATTTACACTCATCAGTTCTAACTTACACACTCATGTGATGAGTAAAACCAACACCCTGTGAATAATTTTAATGCACATTCATTAAACTGTGGATTCAATTGTAATCTATAATGACCATTTTTTGGTTGGTGACTTCTTGGCTCCATAATTCAGTAAGCCATTCCCACTGAATATTTGACTATTTTTTTGTTACCAAAAAATATCAGAAAGAGCCTTTTGGTCCCCGGACAAGGTAAGCGCATGAACAATCTGAACCGTACAAGAAAACCATTCATCAGAGTTGCTTTCTTCATTAGCTAAAAAGTGGTAGTGCCTAATGACTCATCTTTAACCATTTATTTAGTTAAGAGTTTGATCCCTAACCGGTGCGTATAGAAAAATATCTAGTGAGAGAGGTCAACTCCTTAAATGGAATTCAGTACTTCGGGAAATTAGTCTCTACAGTTACACACATGGAATACCTTGGTTTACAAAAAAAAACGTAGAAAAGAAAACGAACTCTTTTGGAGCTTCAACTTGAGAAAATGTTGCAACTTACTAAAAGAAATTTTAGTAAACTACCCCCCCCCCCCCCCCAAAAAAAGAATAACTGTGCCACTTTAATTCTCACGTTTCTTTGCTTCCATAAAAATATGTTTGCACATTAAGTAATGAGGTGTGCAATGGAGATGGAACCAAACCATTACTAAGCAGGTGAAGGGGTCATTTATTTAAGGACTAAAATAAATAAGTATAGATATATGTGAAAAAGGGGAAAATTGACAGGTATCGAAGTAAGTAACTGCCTTATAGCAGTTACAGCATTACATCACAACCTAAACTGACAAATAAAAATGACTGCATAAGTAAATAACTGTCATACAATTTCGGTTCCCATGTTATAATCTAACTTTGGCTCTTAATTTTCATACCCCCTATGGACCTCATACCCCCTAAATTGACCAAACTTCCAATTTTACCTCTGACTCCTAAAACCAAATTCCGGATTTTATCTCTTAACACATAATTCCAGAACGTAATTTGTTGATTTTTTTCTGGAAATATCCTATACTCATAATTCTGGAAGCAAAAAATTGAGTTTTTTCCGGATTTATCATTCCAACATAATTCCGGAACTATAAAATGTCTTCGGGAATTATGTTATGATAAATTCGGAAGAGACTAAATTTTTTACTTCCGGAATCATCTAATTGTGATAAATCCGGAATACACTTTTATAATTCCGGATTTACGTGGGTTAGGTGATTCCGGGAATAAAAAAACAGTTCCGGAAATACCTTTTTTGTGAAATGGGGGGGGGGGGGGTATATGTAAATTAAAGCCTAACTTTTGACCCTCCTCTGATAATAATCAGTTATATGAGGCCTAACAGATTCCACCCCAGCTCTATCAACCGCTGTATGATTAAAGGAAGGTTGAGGGAACTGCTCCAATACTTTTGGATCCAACCCTGGAGGTGCAACAAGGATGATTTTTTCAGTAGCCTTCACACTTTTTTCACTTTCCTTTAATAACAGAGATGCTTCAGTGCTCTTAGGAACTTCCTGAATTCTCAGTGCTGTTTCCTTGGCCTTGTGCTTCTTACTGTGCAGATGGTCATTCAAGTTCTTCTCACTCGTGGCACTAACCCCACAAATTGCACAACTCCACTCCTTGGGTTTTTTCTTCAAATCAAATTCAGATGAGCTGGTGCCATTAACAGCAGATGCCACAGCTTTTTGTTTTGCATCATGGAGATCAGGATCACACTTAGCCTACAATGGGATACACAGATAAATTATCAGATTAAGAGAACATTCCCTATATATTGACTCCATCTTCTGTTTTGAGTATGCAAATAAGAAATACATGTAGTGCTCAGACAAGTTCTATTGCCAGTGAAGTTTTATAATGCAAGTTTTTAATGAAGAAAGTGTTTTACATGCAGGGATTAGCCAAATAAACGGAAAAGAAACTTATCAATTCAAAGCAGAGTTGACAGCATAAAAACAACAAAGGTATATCAAGCAACGCTTTGCTTATAGTGGGTTCCTATATCAACATGAACTAGTTTTGAAGTACAAGCCTGAGCGGGTATGTTTGTTTTTCTTGTGGGTGATAGAATGCAATAGTCAACGAATGTTGGTGCGAAATGAAGTGCTAAATAAGGTGTTCACGGTGGGAATACAAGAGGCTTCATGCAACTTCCACTATTTGATGGATAATAGAATTAGAACCATGTACCCCTAAAAAAGAATTAAAACCAAAGTCTAGCAAGACCTTTGGTCACATGAGTCCATAGAAGAGTGACTTCACTGACTTGTGTTCATAAATAAGTATATCTTTTCGCAATAAACTATCAAGACCACACACCCAATTGACCCACATAACTAAGGACCTTAAAATGAACCCATGCTTAATCTGTCAACACAAATCATCTTATACAATATGACTCTAAAATGAAAATTTCTGGTGAGGTCCCAAAGTCAATAGTAAAGGGTGTTCAAAGCCACATTTCATTTCTTTTGGAGTCTCAAAGTCAATAGCATGCATGTCAACAATTAGCTAACACCAACATTTAGGAGTTACAAATAGGGGAAAAATTCCATCAATACTTATTCACAGTTTTTTTACTGTTGCTAAGAGGTTTAGTTATATATAAATGGGCTACAGAGCAAAACTTTTTCATATCTCAGGAGAGGAGAGTAATTGAAAATGGAACAAACTCAATGTTTAATGGCACGAATGCACGATCATGTGTACTTTCTCCTTGACTAAAAAAGAAAAGTTACTTCTATTCTCTTTTTGTGCAGAGCAACTGAGTCTGTGCCAATTGATTGTTTCATTGTTCTCCCATTTAAAACAGCGTAAGAAACTATATGTACATAGTTTCAAGAAGCACGTTCTGACTTCTGATGAAATCCAGAAGCATTTGAAGGTGTAAGAGCAAGAACCAAAATAATACAAGTAACCTTCCTTGTTTAAGCTAATGACAAACTTCTAATGAACGGTGACAATCAACAATACAACAAACTAATAGTGAACCATTTGGTGCTTGTTCTATGTATACAAGTGGGTCGGTATAATGAACTAATAAACTACTCAGCTAACTATTCAGTTAGTAATGACCAACAAGAGCAATTCATATCACACTTCCTCCCATACTATGTCCCCACTCCCCAGTTTTTACCTTCAAGGCCCAGTGTGATTCATGCAAGGAATTTACAAAACACACCTTATTTATAAAGTGGCCGAGAAATAATGAAAATGAAAAGTAAAATATAGAACAGAAGAGATAAATAAGCCAGTAGAGAGTACAGAGTTGAGACTGACCAACATAATTGCTTTGTCCTTGTCAATCTGCGGAGAAGGTTTGATTTCCACAGGGGTCACAATTTGCGGTAGTTGCAGTTGTGAGGCACCAATGATATCGTCAACCATAACGGAGTTCATTATAGGATTAGATAACTTAACCACTGGCTCTTGAAATGGGAATGGCTCAGCCATACACCGGATTCCCGATGAGCTTTCCATTGCCAACTCCTTCCTTTTCCTCAATGCACTTATTTCCCCTACCTCCTCAATTATAGTTTCATTTTGATTTTGATTCTTTAAACCACCTGTAGTTTGGCTTTTCTCTACAAGCTGCTCCTCATTCTTAGATGATTCCATCATACCTTTATCAATCACTGTCCCATTAATGTATCCCAATGTTACAAAAGGTTGAGGCATCTGCGTATCTGCTTTTGTATACCTTGAATTTGTGGTATGGATGGTTTCAGTAGTCTTCACACCTTTTTCATTTTCTTTTGATAGCAAAGATGCTTCGGTGCTTTTATCAATTTTTTGAGTTCTCAGTGCCGCTTCCTTGGCCTTGTGCTTCTTACCGCACAGGTGCTCCTTTAAGCCCCTCTCATCTGTAGTACTAATCCGACATAGTGGACAACTCCACTCCCCCTTAAGTTTTTTCTTCATAACAAATTCAGAAGGCTCGGTGTCATAAACAGCAGGTGCCTCTGCTTTTTGCTTTGCACTATAAAGATTGGGATCTGGCTTAGCCTGCAATGTGATACCTCAAATAGTCAAATAAAATATCATATCATGAGACATAATGAAGATTAAACATAGGAGTAGTCTAGCAGTATAACACGTCCTTCTATTGAAAGTAGAAAAATAGTTAGCGTACGAGGTGATTGCCATTCTAATTTCTAAGATTACTTATGCTTGGGTATGCTTGTTCTTCTTGTAAGTGATAGAATGCAGAGTCACTGAATGTTGGTGTGATATGAAATAAGTTTGAACCGATTTGTTGTTTTATGTTCTCCCAAATAAAACAGCATAAGAAAGCAAATATAAATAATTTCAAGAAGCATGTTCAGACTAAATCGTGAAACATTTAAAAGAGTGAGAGCAGGAACCAAAATGGTAAACATACAAGTGGGCCAGTATAATTAACTAATAACCACCCCACTAACAATTCAGCTAATAATTAATAATAACCAACAAAAGACAATGCACAACACACTTCCTCCCTCAATATCTACCCAGTTTTCTCTCCCCAGGCGCAATGTGACTCATCCAAGGAACTTAGAAAACACAACTTGCTAATAAAGAGGCAGAGAAATAATGAAATTGAAGGAAAGAAAAAAGAGAAGAGGTAAACAAAACTAGAGTTGAGACTTACCAACATAATTACTTTGTCCTTGTCAATCTCTGAAGAACGTTTGATTTCCACAGGGGCCACAATTTTCGGTGGATGCGCTTGTGACACATCGATGATATCATCAACCAAAAGAGGGTTCCTTATAGGAACTGAACACTTAGTCACTCGCTCTTGAGAAGAGGCTGGAGCAACCAAACACCTCTGCATTGGAATTCCCAACACCAACTCTTTCCTCACCTCCTCCCTTGTCGCCAATGAATTTACTTCCCCCGCTTTCTCAGTTGTAGTTTCACTTTCCTTTGATGACAAATATGCTTCAGTGCTCTCACCTATCATCTGAGTTTTCAGAGCTGCTTCCTTGGCCTTGTGCTGCTTACCACGCTGGTGCTCATTCAACTGACTCTCACTTGTGACACTAAGCTGACATACTGCACACCTCCACTCCTCCTTAGCTTTTTTCCTCAAACCAAATGCAGAAGGCTCGGTGTCATAAACAGCAGGGGTCACTGCTTTTCGTTTTGCACTGTGAAGATCAGGATCCGGCTTAGGCTGTAACAGTACACAAAGTGATTAGATAACATGGTTCCGCTGCCGGTGAAGTTAGTGATGCAAGTTTACAATAAACAAAATGTATTGTCATGCAATGGTTAGGCAGATAAATAGGAAAAGAAAACCAAAGATATGATAGAATAAAAAGAACAATAGACTTATGTCAAGCAGATATTTGCTTATAGTGGCTTCCCATATCAACATGTCCTGGTTTTTAAAGTGCATATCACATCCATCATCTGCCAGAGATTTTCAATTTCAGAACTCAAGAACCAGTAAATGTGAAAAGCCAATAAATTTTGACAGCAAGAAGTACTATAATTTCTAGCCATAAGTTGGAAATAGGTATTTCACGTAATTTGACAACCAAAGTTCCTAACCAAGCTTCTGAGATCTCAAAGATTAATTACCAGCGGCCAAAGTAAAATAAAATTTCGGAAGATATTAAAATTTGGACGATATGTCCAAGCCAATATAGACTCAACTAAACGTCGGGTTGGGTGCATTCTTGACTACATTGTATGGTAACATAGTTTTCAACCTAACCTTAAACTGAACAACCTTGATTGGCTTAGAAATATTGCAAACCCAATGCAAAACTGGAAAAACAGCTCACTAGTTCTTGTTTTAGTTTCTTCCAAACAATACGCACGGAAGACAAAACGAGAGGACAGAAAGAATGAATTCACATTGATTGTGCTTTAGTGTTTTGGGGTATAAAATAAAGTAATGAAGAGACACTAGACACCACTCCAAGTACTACTTGGGATAGTGAGTTATTTAAGAAAACCGGAACTAAACTTTTCTTGATAGTTGGCCTCACCACATACTCTGGTTGTTTGTTCATTTGATTTTTAGCATGTAACCATGGGAAGTAATGAAGCGTAATGCAATGATAAACATGAAAGACATACACGGTAACATGTCCTTCCGAGGAAAGTACTTGAATTAACTTATAACATGTGATCTACACATACGATATGAATATCCGATACAATTCAAATCTTATACGATTTCTTGAAAAACATAAGATACGTCTAGGATTCATTTACAAAAAAAAATATTCACAACATAATAAATAAATAGATAATACATAGACACATAGACCAAAAAAAATATAGGTCAGCACGGTAAAACAGTGAGACACATAGAAACTAACGAGTAGCACTTGTGAAACAAAGACTGAGGATAGTCTTTCCTCTCTTGAATTTGTATAACTCATGTTACCTTTATTTTCGTGTTTATAAGGCATACCAAAGATGTCCTTACGGCGTATAGGGGTTTTTATTTAAAAAAAGAAAAGAAAAAATCTTAATTACTAATTATACTTTGAAACATATTCATGACGTATTAGGGAAATATTCGGAAGTATCGGACAAAGATACGTATCACACACGGATGCGGCAACAAAACTCAAGTATCCGTGCGTGCATTGTAGCTTGTAACTATAGCAATAGTCTCCTCGTGGAATCAACTATTTATTATTATGACCTAAGTTTAAGAAAAAAAGACCCCAACTAGCAATAAGACCTAAGTTTAAGAAAAAAAGACCCCAACTAAATCTTTACTTTAGTCCTCCCCCACTAAAAAAATTGTGTGTGGACAAAATATGAAGGATAAAAAGATGGAATAGGAGTTATATAGAGTTGAGAGACTAACCAACATGATTACTCTGTCCTTGTTTATCTGTGAAGAAGAAGGTTTGATTTCCTCCCCATTGATTCGATTAATATCATCAACCACAAAAGGGTTCATTCGCTCTAGAAACGAGTATGGCGTGGCCAAATACCTCTCCATTGGGACTCCGAATGCTCTCTCCACCGCCAGCTCCCTCCTCACCTCCTCCTCTAGTTCTCGCCACCGTGCAATCTCGCCGGCGATTATCTCTCGACGGATTTGTTCCTTCTCCATCTCTCGCCACAATGCCTCGTCGGTGACCGGTACTCGGAAAGTGTTCATCGGCATAAGCACCACAGCTGATGATGAAAAAATAATAATAATAATAATAATATATAAAAAAGTAGGTTTCTTTCTACAGGGAAAACCATAAAACACGCTACTTGAAATTTTTAAACGTGCAAAAATCGATTTCTCACCCGGAGCGAACGCTTGGAGACGTAGTTGACGAAGGAAAGACGATACGACGTCGTTGGTCTCGTAGGGAAACAAGTGTTGTCTTTCCTCCTCTCCAGAAGAATCGGAAATCGGAATGCACGGCGAACGGTCTTTTTCGTTTCTCTTTCTGCTTTTCTCAATAAAAAAAAAACTGTAGAGTATGCAACAAGTTTTACGGGAAAACAAATTTGTTATTTTGAAAATTGATTGATTGGACGCAGCACCATCGGATCACCAAAAACCTTTATTATTACTGTGAAAAAAAGTAGCTTTTGTGCAGTGTAGCAGAGAGATCCGCGCGCAGAGAGTGAAACAGAATGGCAAATACGGCCATTATTATTATTATTATAATAATTATAATGTTTGTATCTTTGAAATTTGAAAACCGTTCGTTGTCAATAATGGCCCGACAATCAGTCAATCACATTAAAATTAGGTCAAATTGGACCAATTTAATTGGAATAAATTATGGTCTTTTTTTTCCTAAACCCGGTATCCAACACACGGATCATTATTTATATATACAATATATGTATAGGTTCTTTTACACTGTCTACGAATTAGATGTTGACACATCATTAAAAAAGGAATTGACCAATTGATAATCGCCAATTAATCAGTTGGTAACCAACCACTAGATGTATTGTGATCGGTGGTGGTGGTAAAATCTCATAATCAATAGAAATTAAACTCTTAAATTATATTTAAGAATATTTGATAAAAAATTATATTTATGAATATGTGTGTATGTTACTTAAAATTGAAATCATATTTAATACAGTTCTTTTTTCATCGTAGCATCTGTTGCAATCACCATATCTAAGAGAGCAAGTTCCACAGCCAGATCAATTCCCCGTTTGATCCTCAAAGCCTCAGCTATTAAAGGGCTCACCACAATATTGTCTTTCTTGCAAGCATTATAGGATATTGAGCCATCCCTGTTTGTTATCACCACACCCCATCCAGCGCTACCCTCGCTGAAGCATCCAGCATCAACATAGATGTGATTACCATAGAGTAGTCTGTTCCAAGATTCACCAACGGACCTGGTTAAGCAGTAGGGACTGTAGCTAGATTTGCAGAGGTATGTTCATTAATAAACTCCATAGCAACTATACCTATTTGGACCGGGTCAACAACAACTGGTTTCTTGCAAACCAAAATTTCCACAAAATTCTACAAAAGAGTTGGCCACCAAGTTTGTCTTCGCAAGTAACCCATTAAGGATCCAACAATTAAGACTGGGATGGGCAGAGATCTTGGCACTTTAACTGAGAGCCAACGAAGATGAGTTTTGTAATGGGGCAGTGCATAAACAAGTGTTCAACATTCTCATCACAGAGTAAATTCCGCTCTTCTCCTCGTGCCAGAGAGAGCGGGATACTAATGATTTGTAGGGCTTCTTCCTTGTTAAAATTCCTATTGATCTTTGCTCTATCCCAATGCATAGGGTTCTCAATGATCAGCGCAGACACCAGGCTATTTTTAGGCACCTCAGCAGTAGGTCTGTTGTGAATAAATCCAGTTTGCCTTGGGAGCCATTCTAGACCTCCATATATCAGCAAAGTTTCCTTTCCCAATTAGTCATCTACCACCTTGCACAACCTTATCATTGGCACTTAGGATACTCCTCCATGTGTAGATAGGTTGGTTCCCAAGTCCTGCAGCTAGAAACTCACCTCTTGGGTAGTATCTGCTTCTGAGAACACCTTCAAGGGGACAGTTTCCACCACTAAGAAGTCTCCAACAATGTTTCCCCAAAAGAGCTTTGTTGAATTCACTAAAAATCCTGAAGTTCATACCACCTCTGCCCTTGGCCGGAGCTAGCTTTTCCCAACTAATCTAGTGTATTTTCCTCTTATCATCATTTGAGCCCCACCAGAAAGTTCTGAGCATGGAGTCAATCTCTCGGCAGCAACCCTCAAACATCTTATAGCAGCCCATTATGTAATTGGGGATTGTTTGAGTCGCAACTTTTATTAAGATCTCCTTGCTAGCTCTAGACAAACATTGCTCCTTCCAACCCTTCAACTTCTTCCAAACACTATCAATGACAAATTGAAGATCACCTTTTTTGACCTCCCCAAGGGGATTGAGAAGCCAATGTTTCTAGAATGAGTCTTAATACACCCATCAAATTTCTCTCTTCGAGTGGCACATTTTGACTAAAAGAAGACTCAGACTTGTCCAAATTGACAACATGGTCATAAGCTTGTTGATGGACTCGAGGATAGTAAGGATTTGCTTAGCCTCAGAGGAGTTGGCCTTAGAGAATAGGATGCTATCATCCGCAAATAAGAGGTGGGAAGTTTTGGGAGAAGTTCTAGCTACTTGCATACCATGAATGCTATTCCCAGTAGAAGCTCTGTGAATTATACCATAAAGAACATCAGAGTAGAGGATAAACACATAGGGTGATAGAGGTCACCTTGCCTTATTCCTCGTTCAGGCTTAAAAGAGGAGCTGGGTTGACCATTTACCAGGAGTTTGTAAGAGATAGTGGAAATACATCTAAGGATAAGGTCCGCCAGCTTCACAGGGTAACCCATCTTTTGGAGCACACACTCCACAAAACTCCACTCAACTCTGTCATATGCCTTGGACATATCTAGCTTCAAAGCCATCACCCCTTTCTTCCCTTTATTCCTCTTCTTCTTCTTCTTAAGCCAATGGATGCACTCCATGGCAATCAAAGCATTGTCACTGATCAACCTACCTTGCACAAAAGTACTATGCTTCTTGTCCATCACATCAGGAATGATGTGTTTCAAGCGATTTGTAATGACTTTGGTGACTATCTTGAGGACTACATTGCAGAGGCTTATAAGTCTAAAAGTCCTTTGGAGAAGTGAGATTCTTACACTTAGGAATTAAGACAATAAAGGTTTGGTTTCTAGGCTTGGGGGGCACCTCTTCATTAAGAATCTGTAGCACAAGGTCCTCCACATCCCTTCCCACAATGGTCCAACACTTATGGTAAAAGAGCGCGGGCAGACCATTAGGCCTAGAAGACACTTATGGGACGCATTGTCCTTTGGCTAGATTTGCCATGGAAGAACTTGGTATTCTTGTCCCCATCTTTAAGCCACATAATTATGCTCCTTTGTCTCCACATGGTCTCTGGGATCCGCAGAAGCTCCACATGTCTCTTTTCAGGCTCGTTGTATCTCTGAATCTCTTGCTCATTACTTTCCCAAATAGGTAAGTCCTTTTCAATACGAGTCAATTCCTTCTCGATCTTCCCTAAATTGTGATCCTCAAAGTCCACAGTCATACCTCTGATCTCAACAATCTTGCTTTTGCACGTGCCCTAGTTTCTATTCCAACATTGAGCCATAATACCTTCACACATTTGCTCTTTAGTCCACGCATGGCTCTTCAAATCTGAATAATTTTGATTTCCTCCTAGGTTGGGCATTTTTGTGATCCTCTAGGTTGATCTTCACTACCACATGATACGACCCAAAGTTTCGGAGATGGGTCACACTGATAGGTGCAAATCTAGCTAGGAATTCATCATTGCCAATGGCTCTATCCAACCTTCCCCGGATGTTGTCTTCCCTTCTCCTCCCATTCGACCAAGTGAAAGGATGACCCTCAAATCCCATGTCATTAAGAGAACACTCCCTAATGGCAACCCTTCTAAAGTTGAGCTTAGAGGTGCTTTTGATGTTTCCCCCCACTTTTTTCGTTAGGATCGAGTGTATCATTTAAGTCACAAATGTAGATTCAGGCTCTGCTAGATGGTAGTTTCAGACTAGTAATGAGCTCCCAATAGTGTCTTTTGTTTTGCTCCTCAGGATATCCATGGCAGGACCAAGGCACCCCAGTCTCTGAATTAGGACAAGAACCATAAACATGATTAAGGGAATAGGATTCAATACTGACATTTAAAATACCCCCTAGAACAAAGTAATACCACCCCCTCTATCTCTACCATCTCCATTGCAGTCAACAACCAGGCATGAACTAAAGCCATACCATATCTCTATTATTTCCATTTCTGAAGCTTTCAATCTTGTCTCCATAATGAAGAGCAAAAGGGGAACTTCATTGTGTGTGAGCCTTGACAAAGCCCAAACTGCTCGGGGATTCCCTAAACCCCGACAGTTCCAGCTAAGGATCTTCATTAGGTGCGGTGGTGTTGGTCTTCCAACGCCACCTCTTTTTTTTTTGTCTCCCAAATCCACCATCTCAACACCCCCCTTGAATTTCTTCTCTACAGCTCTCAAATCGTCGGGTGTACCTTCAGAGACAACCACATCCACCAAAGTTCTCTTACCCAGCTCCTTAGTGTAGCGACCGAAAAATTCGGGCGAGGATTCCTCGAATGTTCAAAAATGAAGCCGCCACCAAAGTTTAGTTTAAGGGCAAATATTGGAAAATTCCTATTGAACAGATAAGGGTCTTTGAGACCAAATTCGGGTTCGGGAGTCGGTTATGCGTGGGGAAGGTATTAACACCCCACGACATCCCTCCTACAGAAGGTTACCTGCTAACTAGTTGTAGGATAGAATGCTAATTTTGAAAATATTGATTTTACCCCTTTATTATGAATTAAAAAGACTTAATAAAAATTTTAGTTTTTTGTGCTTGACGGGAGTGTGCCCCCGCTCCTACGTATCTCCTGGTGCGATAGAGAAATCAAAGCTACGTAGTTCTTGGGTAGAAAAAGGTTTTGTTTGTTGGTGTTTTTTATTTAGGGATTTTAGAACTTTTGATCCGTACGGTTCATTTGTCCTAAAACGATGACTAACTCGGCCGTACGACCGACTTAATCCCCTATTTTGAAAATAAGATTTTTGATTTTGGAGGAAAACAGTTTGTGTATGGAGTGATTTGATTTTATTTAAATAGGTATTTTAGGACTCTTGAGCCGTACGGCCCATTCTTCCTAAATTGGTGACTAACCCGACGACTGTACAGTCTACTGAATCCCCTATTTTGAAAATTTGATTTTTTAAAAGAAATGTGTTTGTATTTTTTTAATTTAGAGATTATTTGTTTTGAATAGGGATTTTAGGACCTGATCCGTACAGTTCATTCGTGGTCCTAAAAAAGCAAACTAACTCGACTGTACAGTCGACTTAATCCCCTATTTATATTTTTGAAGAAAGAAAATAATTTGTGTATTTAAGAAACTAATGACATAACTAACAATTAATAAAGAGTAAAGTAATAATAAATAAATAAATAACTATACACATAAATAAATAAATAATAAATATATACATAAATAAATAAATGAATAAATAATTATATACATAGATAAATAAACAATATAAATAATAAATAAATATGTACATAAATAAAAAAATAAATAAATACAAAACTAACCCCAAGTTGATCAACCCGATGAACGCCAAACTGGACCGAACAGTCTAACCAGGTCAACCACGAACCAGACTTCTTATCTGGTCCATTTTGACCCGAAAACCGCCAAGTAATGGACTGCAAAAGCTAGTCCCAAAAATAATCAAAGACAGACTTTTAGTCTAATGGACTGCAAAGACTAGCCCAAAAGAATCAAAGACAGACTTTTAATCTAATGGACTGCAAAGCCTTGCCCAAAAGATCACTTACCCCGTAAATTGCCCATGTCCATAGTCTTTGCATCTCAACCTCTTTTATAGCCAAAGGCTAGGTAGTTCTTGTTTCTCCCAAGCAATGTAGGGCTAAAACAAGATAGAGAAAGTGTAACAGCCCAAAAATATTAGGTTGTTTATTTAATTAATTAAGTGAGGTTTAGGTGGTAGAATTAATTAATTAAATAGGATGATGTGGTGAGAATAATAATTAAATTAGAATTTTATATAATTAGGTGCCTTTTTATCATTAGGGAGTGGTGACATTAGTAATTAGGGCTTAAGTGAAGCCCATGATCCATGATCCAATTGGCTACGCACATATGAGAAGGGTTTCACCTTAGGGCTTGGCATTCACGTTTTCATTAGAAAAATAAGAGAGCAAGGCGATTTGAGAGAGAGAAAGGGCTACGGCTTGGAGGAAAGAAAAGAGAGAAAAAAACGTGAAGGCCAAGGAGAAAAGAGGAAGGGTCTTGCGCAATCTCAAGAAGAAAAGGGGAGGAAGGTTGCGGCTGTTTCGTGGGTGGCTTGCAAAACCATAGGATCAAGTGTTCATCAATTTTCAGGTAAGGGGGGATTCTCTAACCTAATGGGATTATATGATGGGTAGTATGTAGGAGGGTAGAATCTATGATGCCTAGGAGATGTTTGATAATATGCTTGAATGAATTATGAGAATATAAGTGTTGTTGGTTTTGTTTTGATGTTAATGACTTAAGATTGAATTGATGATAAGATGATGCTTATAAGGTGTTTGATGAAAGTATTATGGTGTGTGCAATTGGTGATTGAATGCACATTAGGTGTTTGATGAATGTATTGATAGTGTTTGAATTGGTGGCTGAAGTGTGATGGTTGTTTGTGTTGTTGAATTCACTGTTTTGAGATGTTCTGACATAGGTTTAGTATTTCAGTGACTGAGAACGTTTTACTAATTGAAAAATTATGAGGTTTGTCATTTCGAAAACTTGATTGAATGCTTGTTAATTTAACGCTGGTTTGGTTGCGTTTAGAGCTGTGAAGATCGAGTTATGAATTCCACAAGTTAGGGTAATATTCTGGAAGCATTCTGGACATAGCTTCGGTATTTTTAAAACTGGGAACTTTCTGTTCGTCAAAAAATTATGGGACTTTTTTTTTTTAGAAAATCGACTTAATTTTGGTCACTTTGGCACCGGTTTGGTTAAATTTGGAGTAGTGTAGCTCGAGTTATGAGCGTCCCAAGTCAGGTCAAATTTCTGGACTTAAACTAGGTATAGGTTCAGTGTTTCAGGTCTTGCGTCTTCAATTGAACTCTGATTTGAACGATTCTTTTTCCATTAGAAACTATACTCAAATTGCTTTTTTTAAGGCTAAGGTTTTGTTCCGTTTGGTCAAGTGTAAGTCAGTTTAGAGTGATTTGAAGTGGAAGGACAGAATCTGTCCAGTCTGGGAACCATTCGGGTTGTTTCTAAAAACTGTACTAACTGGCTCATTGTTTTGAAACTTTAAATATATGTTCAGAAACTAAACATCTGTAGCTTTCCAACGAGTGGTCTTTTGTAATTTTTCGATGTCGTTTACTATTTTAACTAATTCGCCGAATTCTGGCTGCCGTGTTCGCGTAGCCCAGGGTGTCGCTGTTGTTCCCAAATTTGTTTTCTAAATATCTTTTGACTCGGGAGTCCGATCGGGACGTTCCGAGATGTTTTGGAAAGCTTATTCAGAGGCCCATCTGAATATTCTATTTTTGGGCAGAAAGTATTATTTTTCTGAAAAATTACTGAGGTTTGAGTGAACTAGTGTGTGTTGTCGTTTTGGGAAACGTTGTCGTGTCTCCGGCATGTTGGTGAAATTTGCCCTTTTGAAAAAGTGATGTCCTTGGCACTGTCTTGATGTGTTGACGCCCCTGGTGTCGTCGGGTGTCTCTGGTGGTTTTCGGTACTCCCGGTATTTAGTGATTGGTGTCCCGGTGTTCGAGTGTCGTGGTTGCTTTTGAAATCATTAAAGGTGGTTGTTTTTGGTGTCGTTAAAGGAGGTGGTCCTCCCGAATCATAAATGGGTGGTTGTCTTAGGTTTTGCATTTAAAGGAGGTTGTCGAGTGATAGGAGGTTGTACTTAGAATTTAAAGGAGGTTGAGGCTTCGGCCTAGAGTAATGGGAGGTTGTGCTCGTACGATGTTGTTAGTATTATTTGATGTCGATATGATGCTTAAGGCGGTTGTTGCTGGTTGTGTTTTGGTGCATTAGCATGGTGTTGCATACACTTCATTTGCATGATTGTTTTAAGGAGGTTGGGGCTTCGGCCCATGTTTAAGAAGGTTGGGGCTTCGGCCCATGTTTAAGGAGGTTGGGGCTTCGGCCCATGTTTAAGGAGGTTGGGGCTTCGACCCATGTTTAAAGGAGGTTGTATTGGTACCACATGCATTATGCCCACTGTTGGGGCTGCATCCATGCATTGCATAACATGTGTGATGATCTCGGCGACTGTGCCTTGGTGATGTTTGTGATGATGAAATAACTGTTCTACCCTTGATGATGAAATGACTGTTTTGCCCCTGATGTTGTAATGATGTCTGTGATTAATGTGGTAGTCATAGGGCTATATCCTAATATATTCTCTATCATTTATTCCTATTATGTGTGAGATATCTCACCCCCTTTCTGTGGTATGTTTACAGGTGAGTTCGAGTGAAGGCATATTACCTTCGCGTAGTCGGGTCGGTGTCTGCTCTGATATGTAGCACTCGGGGTTGGACAATAGAGTCATTTGTGGCCATTTGAATAGTTTGCTAGGATGTTATGGTTGTTAAATGTTTTTATTTATTTATTTATTGTTATTGGTTTTTGGATGAAATGTGACACTCCTTTTGGTGTAATAAAAGAAAAAGATTTTTTTTTTGCGTACTCTGATTTTTCGTCAAATAAACAAAGGGGTAGAAAAAGGGGTGTTACATTAGTGGTATCAGAGCAATGGTTGGTCCGTCCGGCCAAGTCGTCGAGTCGTTGTGTCGGTGTACGACCAACTGTTGTCTTTTAAGTGCTGACCAATATTTGTGTTGCAGGAAGGCCAAGAGTTGCTAATGGTAAGTGAACTAGTGGGGGAGATGCCCCTACTGGTACTGTGTGTTGGGATTGAGTTCCGGTGTGTGGATCCTATGTTCTCTGTCTTTGGTTCCATTTTCCTTTTATCTCCCTGTTGTGCGAATCTGTGCGTGGGTATTGGGGGAGGGATGTTAGTTTAGGCGAGAAAATTTTGAGGACAAAATTCTTTTAAGTGGGGGAGAGTTGTAACAGCCCAAAAATATTAGGTTGTTTATTTAATTAATTAAATGAGATTTAGGTGGTAGAATTAATTAATTAAATAGGATGATGTGGTGAGAATAATAATTAAATTAGAATTTTATATAATTAGGTGCCTTTTTATCATTAGGGAGTGGTGACATTAGTAATTAGGGCTTAAGTGAAGCCCATGATCCATGATCCAATTGGCTACGCACATATGAGAAGGGTTTCACCTTAGGGCTTGGCATTCACGTTTTCATTAGAAAAATAAGAGAGCAAGGCGATTTGAGAGAGAGAGAAAGGGCTACGGCTTGGAGGAAAGAAAAGAGAGAAAAAAAACGTGAAGGCCAAGGAGAAAAGAGGAAGGGTCTTGCGCAATCTCAAGAAGAAAAGGGGAGGAAGGTTGCGGCTGTTTCGTGGGTGGCTTGCAAAACCATAGGATCAAGTGTTCATCAATTTTCAGGTAAGGGGGGATTCTCTAACCTAATGGGATTATATGATGGGTAGTATGTAGGAGGGTAGAATCTATAATGCCTAGGAGATGTTTGATAATATGCTTGAATGAATTATGAGAATATAAGTGTTGTTGGTTTTGTTTTGATGTTAATGACTTAAGATTGAATTGATGATAAGATGATGCTTATAAGGTGTTTGATGAAAGTATTATGGTGTGTGCAATTGGTGATTGAATGCACATTAGGTGTTTGATGAATGTATTGATAGTGTTTAAATTGGTGGCTGAAGTGTGATGGTTGTTTGTGTTGTTGAATTCACTGTTTTGAGATGTTCTGACATAGGTTTAGTATTTCAGTGACTGAGAACGTCTTACTAATTGAAAAATTATGTGGTTTGTCATTTCGAAAACTTGATTGAATGCTTGTTAATTTGACGCTGGTTTGGTTGCGTTTAGAGCTGTGAAGATCGAGTTATGAATTCCACAAGTTAGGGTAATATTCTGGAAGCATTCTGGACATAGCTTCGGTATTTTTAAAACTGGGAACTTTCTGTTCGTCAAAAAATTATGGGACTTTTTTTGTTAGAAAACCGACTTAATTTTGGTCACTTTGGCACCGGTTTGGTTAAATTTGGAGTAGTGTAGCTCGAGTTATGAGCGTCCCAAGTCAGGTCAAATTTCTGGACTTAAACTAGGTATAGGTTCAGTGTTTCAGGTCTTGCGTCTTCAATTGAACTCTGATTTGAACGATTCTTTTTCCATTAGAAACTATACTCAAATTGCTTTTTTTAAGGCTAAGGTTTTGTTCCGTTTGGTCAAGTGTAAGTCAGTTTAGAGTGATTTGAAGTGGAAGGACAGAATCTGTCCAGTCTGGGAACCATTCGGGTTGTTTCTAAAAACTGTACTAACTGGCTCATTGTTTTGAAACTTTAAATATATGTTCAGAAACTAAACATCTGTAGCTTTCCAACGAGTGGTCTTTTGTAATTTTTCGATGTCGTTTACTATTTTAACTAATTCGCCGAATTCTGGCTGCCGTGTTCGCGTAGCCCAGGGTGTCGCTGTTGTTCCCAAATTTGTTTTCTAAATATCTTTTGACTCGGGAGTCCGATCGGGACGTTCCGAGATGTTTTGGAAAGCTTATTCAGAGGCCCATCTGAATATTCTATTTTTGGGCAGAAAGTATTATTTTTCTGGAAAATTACTGAGGTTTGAGTGAACTAGTGTGTGTTGTCGTTTTGGGAAACGTTGTCGTGTCTCCGGCATGTTGGTTGTAACACCCTAAAATTATTTAATTAATTTATTTAATTAAGTAATTGGGGATTTAAATTAATTTATTTGATATAATGTAATTAATTAGAATTTTATTAATGTTGGTGGTATTAGGAGGGTGTGGAGGCGCCACTTGCATGACTTGGGCTTGAGTGGAAAGCCCAAGCCCATGATTCCCAATGTATGCGAAGTGGCTAGGTTGATTGGGGGTTAGGGTTGTTGGCTCATTGTTGCGAAAGTTCAAGAGAGAGCAAGAGAGAAAGAGAATAGCGTGAGAAAGAGAGAGAGCAAGGCGGCCAAGAGGAGAAGGAGAAGAAAATTCGAAGATCAAGGAGGAAGGAGATCTCCGTTGTTGCTGTGGATCTGTAGGTGACTGCATCCTAGGCATCGAATTCTTCTTGAAAAGGTTAGGGGAGCTCTATCCTTCCATCTAATAAATCTTATGATAGGCCCTAGATCTAAGGTTTCTCCTAGACTCCATGATGTTCTTGATGTTCTTTTGCGTTTCTTGAAGTTCTTGATGTTAACTTTCATGTATGTTTATTATGAGAATATGCGAATTTGATTCATTGATTTGTTGTGATCTATGATCTTGCCTTATTGGTGGTGTTATGCGTATGAGTTGAGAAATATGATGTTGATCTATGCGTTTGATTTGTTGGAAGTGAAGTCGCATAAGGGTTGTAGGTGTTTTGGGCGCCTAGGGCGCCATGATGGTGTTAGTGATGTTGTTTTGTTTAATTGAGTTTTGATAAATTGAGTTTTGGTGATTTTGAATGAGAAAAGTGCGTTTTTAGTTGCTGGAAAAAAATTGAGTTTTTACACTTTAAAATTTGTTAGGAAACCAATTTTTAGTGTTGAAAATTGTTGAGCAAAATTCTGGATGTTGCTGCTGTTTTCTGGGCGCTAAGCGCCTGTGCTGGGCGCTGGGCGCCTGAGGCGTGTGTGTTGCGCGTGTGGGCGCGCCTGGGCGCTAGGCGCCCGTGTAGTGTCGTGTTGTGCGTGTGTGCGCGCCTGGGCGCTGGGCGCCTGTGGCGCTGTGTTGCGTGTTGCGTTGTGCGCGCCTGGGCGCTGGGCGCCTGTGGCGCTGTGTTGCGTGTTGCGTTGTGCGCGCCTGGGCGCTGGGCGCCTGTGGCGTGTTGTGTTGCCTGGTTGCCTGGGCGCCTAAGGCGCCAATTTTCAGAATGTTGCCTAATTTTTCCCAAACTTATTTTTATCATAACTTTTGACTCAGACGTCCGTTTTGAACGATTCGAAAAGTGTCGTGAAGCTTTTTACGTTGTCTATCTATGGGTCCAATTTTTAAAATGGAAAATTGTTATTTTCTGACTGTTTGTGGGCGCCCAAGTGGCTGTCCCCGGTGATCGTCCCAGGGACATTGAAAAAATGATATGAAGCTCCTTAAAAATCCCTTTTGGTGTATAAACAACAGTTTTAGCAAAGTAATGTCAAAAATGATGATTTTGACGATGATGCCTTCAGGGCTAGTTAAATGACTGTTTCGCCCTTAATGGCTATTATTATTATTTATGACGTGTAAAAGACTGTTTTGCCCCTAGTGGCCAAAGTTAATGATAATGATGTGTAAATGACAAGGATGCCCTTGGTGGCTAGTCAAATGACGTTTTCGCCCTCAGTGGCTATTATTTGAGTTGATTGATAATTATGTGTAAGTGACGATGAAAACCCAGTGACGTTTTTGGGGCCCGAAGGGCTAAGTGATGTTAAGGTCCAAATGGCCTAGTGACGTTATGTGCTGATTGTGAATTTGACAGGTGCTGTGCTCTTTGCGAGCAAACCGGTAAGTGACGGGTCACATAGTTGACTGTGAATTGAATAAATGCGTGTTTGTGTATTGTGAGTGGTGCATGTCATAGTGTCTCATGCCCATATGCATTAAACCCAGTGACGTTTTTGGGGCCTGAGTGGCTAAGTGACGATGAGGCCTTAAGGGCTAAGCGACGTTTTGTGAAAAGGTACCTCATGCATATACCCGCGAGTGGGTTGCATTTTCATAAGCCTACCTGACATGAGATGAGTTATTGTAAATGATGTGAATGATGACGGTGATGTGGATGTTTAGTGTATTGGATGCTGATTGTTCTAGTGCGTAGCCTATGATTAGTACTTATCATATTTTCTATTATATGGATTGAAATGATGCTCACCCTTTCCTGTTTGAATGTTACCCCCGTGTTGGTAACGTGCAGGTGATTCCCAGTGAATGCCTTAGCTTCACTTCTTGAGTCGAGTCGTCATGCTCTGATACGTAGCACTCAGGGGGGAAACGGACTCGATATTTTATTAATGATTTTCTGGTTGTTATGTCCATGTGGACCCTTCTGTTATGTTTTAATTATTTTCCGCTGCGTAGTTGGTTTTGTTATGTTGCGTTTTATAAGCGACGTTAAAATGAGGCTTGAGATTCTGATATTGTGACGTGCTACGTGGATGTATGACTTTTGAGTTAAGCTGTTTTAAAATTGATAAGTGACGTTTTATTGAAGTATGTGTAACATTCCCTATGAACGAAATTTTTAAACTCTGATTTTTATAGACAAATTGACGGGTAGAAAGGGGTGTTACATTGGTGAAATTTGCCCTTTTGAAAAAGTGATGTCCTTGGCACTGTCTTGATGTGTTGACGCCCCTGGTGTCGTCGGGTGTCTCTGGTGGTTTTCGGTACTCCCAGTATTTAGTGATTGATGTCCCGGTGTTCGAGTGTCGTGGTTGCTTTTGAAGTCATTAAAGGTGGTTGTTTTTGGTGTCGTTAAAGGAGGTGGTCCTCCCGAATCATAAATGGGTGGTTGTCTTAGGTTTTGCATTTAAAGGAGGTTGTCGAGTGATAGGAGGTTGTACTTAGAATTTAAAGGAGGTTGAGGCTTCGGCCTAGAGTAATGGGAGGTTGTGCTCGTACGATGTTGTTAGTATTATTTGATGTCGATATGATGTTTAAGGCGGTTGTTGCTGGTTGTGTTTTGGTGCATTAGCATGGTGTTGCATACACTTCATTTGCATGATTGTTTTAAGGAGGTTGGGGCTTCGGCCCATGTTTAAGGAGGTTGGGGCTTCGGCCCATGTTTAAGGAGGTTGGGGCTTCGGCCCATGTTTAAGGAGGTTGGGGCTTCGACCCATGTTTAAAGGAGGTTGTATTGGTACCACATGCATTATGCCCACTGTTGGGGCTGCATCCATGCATTGCATAACATGTGTGATGATCTCGGCGACTGTGCCTTGGTGATGTTTGTGATGATGAAATAACTGTTCTACCCTTGATGATGAAATGACTGTTTTGCCCCTGATGTTGTAATGATGTCTGTGATTAATGTGGTAGTCATAGGGCTATATCCTAATATATTCTCTATCATTTATTCCTATTATGTGTGAGATATCTCACCCCCTTTCTGTGGTATGTTTACAGGTGAGTTTGAGTGAAGGCATATTACCTTCGCGTAGTCGGGTCGGTGTCTGCTCTGATATGTAGCACTCGGGGTTGGACAATAGAGTCATTTGTGGCCATTTGAATAGTTTGCTAGGATGTTATGGTTGTTAAATGTTTTTATTTATTTATTTATTGTTATTGGTTTTTGGATGAAATGTGACACTCCTTTTGGTGTAATTAAAGAAAAAGATTTTTTTTTTGCGTACTCTGAGTTTTCGTCAAATAAACAAAGGGGTAGAAAAAGGGGTGTTACAGAAAGCAAATTCCGTTTTTCTCAAACCAGTCACCTTGAAAGTGCGATTTCGGATTCGTTAACCGTTGGATCGTCTTCGTTTTTGACAGCCGGTTCGTGAGACATATATCTTCACTTTCACCGTTCGGATCGTCGAAAAGAGGTCTGAGAAGAGAGAAATTGAGTTCGCAAAGTAACTGTAAACAAATCCCGTTTTTTCTCATACCAGCCACACCGTTGGATCGTCTTCGTTTTTTGACAGCAGGTTCGCGCGACGTATATCTTCACTTTCACCGTTCAGATCGTCGAAAAGAGGTCTGAGAAGAGAGAAATTCAGTGTGAATTCCACTGTGAATACAAGGAAAAATTGGAAAGCGGAAATGAAAATGTCCAGGCACTTAGAGAGGCCTTATCTCTCCCAATAGCCTAAGCCAAATCCAGTCTGCCCTCTCTAACAAACTATCTCAGCATATATTCCCTCCACTGTTCTCTCTCCTCACGCCCTCTGCACCTGGCCACGTCAGCCAGTGCACGCACTCCCACGATTACAAATGATTAGTTAGTTAGGCGAGCCTTGCTCCCCTATAACATGACTCACCTTAACTCCCATACTCCCCCTCTTCTCTCTTTTATATACAATTCCAAATTTGTCCCCACCAAACCTATCAGTATCATTACCCCCCCCCCCCCCTTTAAAATGCTCCTTGCCCTCAAGGAGGAAGTCTGGGAACTCCATGTGCAACTTGACAGCATCTTCCCATGAGTTCTCAAACTCAGGCAGTCCTGTCCACTTGATCAACACCTCCCAATCTCCATTGCTAGTCTTCCTCCAATCCTTGACAGCTTCTGGTGTCGGTTCTAGCAGCCATTCTTCATTTAAACAAGTTGGTAGTGGTTGGAATTCCACTGTAGGGGACACTGATTTCTTCAACAATGAAGCATGGAATACAGAATGTACCTTGCTATCAGGAGGTAACTTGAGTTGATATGCCACAACTCCAATCTTCTTCTCTATTTCATAAGGCCCATAGTATCTGGGACTGAGCTTTTGGTTGAGTCTCTTAGCCAAACTCTTCATTTTGTAAGGTTGAATTTTGAGATAAACCATCTCACCCTCTTGGTAATCAACATCTCTTCTATGTTTGTTGGCCTGGCCTCTCATTCTGTCTTGTGCCTTCACCAGATGTTCCTGTAATTCCCTCACCATATCATTCCTCTCAGCTGTTAGCCTGCTTGCTTCATCCACTGATGAATGGTGAACATCTCCCTTTACTAACACAGGAGGTGGTCTGCCATACAATGCCTCAAAAGGAGTAGTTTTCACTGATGAATGATAATTTATGTTATACCAGTATTCTGCCCAGCTCATCCACTTAGGCCACTGCTTAGGTTTCCTGCCAGCTGTGCATCTTAGATAAGCCTCCAAACACCTGTTGACCACATCTGTTTGGCCATCTGTTTGGGGGTGGTAAGCACTACTATACTTCAGTTAATTACCTGCCAGCTTAAATAATTCAGACCAGAAAGCACTTAGAAATTTTTTGTCTCTGTCAGACACAATGGATTCTGGAAATCCATGCAACTTCACCACCTCCTTTGTGAACACCTCTGCTATCTCTTTTGCAGTGTAGGGGTGACAGATTGGTATGAAGTGAGCATACTTTGTGAGCCTATCCACCACTACTAATACTGTGTCTACACCCATAGCCTTAGGAAGACCACCAATGAAGTCCATAGATATGTCATTCCACACCTGTTTGGGCACAGGCAGTGGCTGTAACAACCCACCAGGACTCAATGTTAGATATTTATTTCTTTGGCAAGTCTCACAAGCATGCACATAATCTTGTATTTGCTTCCTCATACCCTCCCAATGTACCAAGCCAGCTACTTTCTTGTAAGTCCTAAAGAAGCCTGAGTGTCCTCCCATAGCTGAATCATGCAACTCGTAAAGTATTCCAGGAATTCTAGGTGAATTCTTAGGAATCACAATTCTTCCTTCTTTATATAGTCTTCCTTTCTTCATTTGATACCCATTGTGACTACTGGAATCCCCCAACAAATCCTGTACAATGGTCTTCAACTTCTCATCTTGCTGCACCTCTTCCTCTAACCCATCCCACAATTCACAATGCACTGTGGAAATATTAGCAAACTGCATTTACCTGGACAAGGCATCTGCTGCACCATTTTCCCTCCCTGGTCTGTATTTAATATCAAAATCGTAACCTATCAACTTGGAAATCCACTTCTGTTGTTCCTCCCCCATCACTCTCTGTTCTGTGAGGAACTTCAAACTCTTCTGGTCAGTTACTACTTGGAAATGCCTCCCCAGTAAATAAGGCCTCCATTTTTGAATAGCAATCACAATTGCCATCAATTCTCTTTCATACACTGATTTCTTTTGAGCTCTTTCTGACAAAGTTTGACTCATATATGCCATTGGTCTTCCACCTTGCATCAAGACTGCACCCAAGCCCTTGCCTGATGCATCAGTTTCAATTACAAATTCCTGCTCAAATTAGGCACTGCCAATATAGGCAATGAAGTCATAGCTGTCTTCAATATTTCAAATGCATTCTGTGCTTCAGTACTCCACACAAATCTATCCTTCTTCAATAATTGAGTGAGTGGCCAAGCTAATTTGCCATAATTTTTGACAAATTTTCTGTAGTAACCAGTTAGACCAAGGAAGCCTCTCAATCCCTTCAAATCCTTAGGAACGGGCCATTTAACCATATCCTCAATTTTCTTTGGATCTACTGCCACCCCTGCTGCTGAAATGAGGTGGCCCAAGTATTCAATTTGCGGCTGGCCAAACGAACACTTTTTCTTGTTTGCATACAAGTTATGCTCTCTCAGTTGTTGCAGAATGGCTCTTAAATGCTCTGCATGCTCCTTCAATTCCCCACTGTACACCAAGATATCATCAAAAAAGACCAAGGCAAATTTCCTTAGAAAGGGTCTCAATACTTGGTTCATCAATGCTTGAAAAGTGGAAGGGGCGTTGGTCAGCCCAAAAGGCATCACCAAGTATTCATAATGGCCTTCATGGGTCCTAAAAGCAATCTTAGGAATATCTTCTTCCCTCATACGGATTTGATGGTACCCAGACTTTAAATCCAACTTAGAAAAGACCTTAGCTCCACCCAATTCATCTAACAACTCATCAATGACGGGAATAGGAAACTTATTAGGAACAGTTACCTTATTAAGAGCTCTGTAGTCAGTGCAAAACCTCCACCCTCCAACCTTCTTCTTCACCAACAGCACAGGACTAGAGAAAGGACTTGTGCTGTGTCTCACAATCCCTGCCTGCAGCATTTCTCTCACCATCTTTTCTATGTCATTCTTTTGATAGAATGGATATCTATAGGGTCTGATGTGAGGTATCTCAGCTCCTGGTTTCAGTGTGACAGCATGGTCTTGCTCTCTCACTGGTGGTAACCCAGGTGGCAATTCAAAAACATCATCAAATTCATCCAACACTGCTTCTACTCCTTGCATTCCATGACTCTGTGTCCTTTTCGTTTCTGTGTCACTGATCTGCTGTACATAGAAGCCTACCCCACCATCTTGGAGAGCTTTTAACATGGCTTTCCATGATGCTTGTCCTGTGCACAATGATGGTTCTCCTTCAATCACATGCTTCTGCTCCCCATCATTCCATCTGAGACATAAATTCCTGAAATTAGCCTCAATATTCCCCAAACTAGCTAACCAATCCATCCCTAACACCAAGTCAGTTCCCCCAAGTTCCATTATAAAGAAATTCTGTTTGAATTCCACCCCATGTACCTTGAATTCCAAGTTGTCACACATCCCCTTATTTCTCACTTGTTCCCCTGTGTACTGTAAGCAAGTTACTCCACCAAGAGAAGTGCGAATCCACCAAGGGCATCATCTAGAGGGCAAAAATGCTCCATTTTGCGACTTTACAGGCCCACTACAAAATCAATATCGTCAGTTATATGGTTGCTTCATCCAATAGAGGTTAAGGTTCAAAATGTCCTACCTTCCCTCAGAGGGGATCACTCATCAATCTACTGTTAGGAAGGCGAGCTTGCTTCTTATTCTCGTGTTCGATCTCTTCCATCTCTGCCCCGCTCGTTGTCACAAGTGGAGTAGGGTCAGGTGAAGAGGCAACTAGCTCCAACTGCTAGATGAAGCTACATTCTGGAAGCGAAGTAGGAACTAGTCAGAGAGGTCCCTTCGGTATGCGATATCAGTATGTAAAGTTCATTTCTCTCGTAGGCCCTTTTTTTTGCTTCCATTGTCTTGCTAAACTGTTGAAGCTTTTACAGGGGCTTTTGCTCATGCCGATTCAGAATGCTTTCTCATGATAATATGAAATATCTATACATATTAGCTGTGTAGCGACCGAAGAATCCGGAGGATCCCTCGCGTTCAAAGAAGTCGCCATCAATATTTAATTATTAGGGAAAACATTGAAAAATCCCTTTGAAAACGGAAATGGTCTCGAAAACCAAATTTTGGGTTCGGGAGTCGATTATGCGTGGGGAAGGTATAAGCACCCCACATCATCCTTTCTAAAAAGGTTACCTCTGATTAATTGTGCAAAACATATTAACTTTGAAAATATTTATTTCCCTTTTGTTATGAAATGAATTGAAAAAGACTTAATGAAAATAATTGTTTTTGTATTTTTATTGAGAATTAAGAAAGGAAATGTTTAGAAAAGAACTAAAAAGGGTTTTTTATTAATGCAATTGACAGAGGTCGGCCGCCCTCTGGTCCTACGTATCTCCTGGTAGAGAATCAAATCGCACGTAGTTCTTTGTAGAAAATGTTTGCGTGTTCGGTATTTTTATTTTATTAAAAAAATGATTTTGGTAGAATAAAAAGGGAAAAAACAAAGTAAACTATAAAACAGTGATCAGAAGGGCACAATTAGCAGTAGGGTGCTGTATTTATTAAAAGAGGGGTACGAATGGCAGAGCCCAATTCGTTTTTTTGTGTACTGGCCTGTCTAACAAAAAAGACTTTTCAGGGGGTGCATTATTAAAGAAAGGGAGTGCAGGAAGTATTAAAATAAATGAAAATTTGGTTATATAAAAAAAATAAAAGTAAACGGATGGGAGTATAAAAGGGAAGAGGAGAGAAATAAAAAAACCTAGTTTTCCTTCACCCCTTTCTTCCCCAGCGCCGCAGCAACATTAAAAAGAGAGAGAGAGATTTTGAAAATTGTTCAAACATGGGAGAGAGAAAACAAGTCAGAGAGAAAACAAAACAGAGAGAATGAGAACGAGAAAGGGGGATAAGCGACGGTGGAAAGAGAGAAGAGGGAGGCGGTCGCGCGTTGCTGCTGCCCGGTGGCCAGCTGTTCTGCTTCCGGCGGCGTGCTGGCGAGGGAGACGGCGGCGTGCTGGCGAGGAAGACGGCGGCGTGGAGGAGGGAGAAGGGAAGGATGCCGGAGGGAGAGAAACAGAGTTGTGGTGAGTGAGAGGAGAGGGTGAAAGTGACAGTGACGATGGGGGAGACGACGCCGGAGGGAGGCCTTGGTGGGCTCCGGCGACGTTGTGGAGATGATGGTGGCGGCGGTGTTGCTGCCTTTTTCTAAACCGATTTTAGCCTTGATCTTTTGTGTTTTTTTTTTTGTGTATGTTACTGTTTTGACTGCCCTCTTTTCTCTTTTTCTCCCCTTTTTAAATAGAGAGTGTTGCTTGTTGTGTTTGCTTGTTTATGTTTGTTGTATGCAGGAGGTTGCTTGTGTGAAGAGGATGGAGTGAAGCAGTTGGTAGCTTGGAGCAGTGAGGGTTGCTGTGTGCAGACAGTGGCATGAAATAGTGATAGTGGTGTGTTGGAAGTTGCTTGTGTCAAGAGGATGGCGTGGAGTGTGAGGGTTTCTTTATGCAGACAGTGGTGTGAAACAGTAAAGGCTTTCTGGTGCTGTTTGGTTGCAAATTAGGTGCTAACTTTAGCCAAATATGGGAAAAGCAAAAAGCCACTAAAAAAAGAATTTGGCTTTAATTCTAAAAATACAATATTAGTATCCAAGGGCACTTTATTGTAAACTTAATCTATTTCTGAATTAAATTGTAATGTATATTTCTGTAATTCTGATTTAAAGCAATAATAATAATAATTAAAAAAAAAAAATAATGCAAATAACATTTTTTAAATCTTTTCTTGCAATGAAAATAATAATAATAATAATAAATAAATAAAAATAAATAAATAAATAAGTTCTACAAATAACAAAAAGGCTGCAAAATCGCTAATGAGTACCAAAGAACACGTGTCAACGATTAAAATCTCAAAATACGCAACAAGTAATATTTTGATTTTTTTCTAAGACAATATAAATTAGCGGACAAAATTAGGGTATGACAGCTGCCCCTCTTTATTTATATTTTACTAGGAAACATGAAGGGTTTCCAAATTTCTCGAGTAAAATAGAAATAAAGATAAAAAGACACTAGTTTTGTCAAGACTGTTTTTTTTTGAGAAATTTATGAAAATCGAGTTGATTTAGAAAGAAAGTAAACAAGGATCACCGGGGATCTGAAGGAGCACTGGGGCTCTGATGGTCTAATTCAGAATCAATGCTTGACGCATCGACTTGAGTTCGACAGAGGGACCGTCGGGGTCTGAAGGGCATGCCTAAGCCTGAGGGACCGATGGGTCTGAAGGAGCGCAACTAGCTTATGGTACTAGTAATACGGTCTGGGGGTGGCCTTTTTTCGAGCGGCCATTAGGGTTAATCAGGTCCGGAACTGATATAACCACGAAGGACGTGCACTGTGTTTTTTTAGGCGGACACAGCTAGTCTGAAGGGCCTGGGGCCGGATGATCCGTCGGTTGCTCGATAACGCGACGTGCGATCTGGATTGAAGGACCATTGTCGGTCTGAAGGAGCGCCTGGGCTCTGAAGGACCGCTGGGGGTCTGGAGGGGTACTGAGATTCTGAATTGTGATATGAGGCCAGCATTTGGAGCGCTGACTTTGGGGGAACAAAATATTGGGATTGACAGATGGCGTACTTACCTAGAACACACCTAATGAATGCATTTACCTAAGAAGGGAAAGGCTATCTATACTTGGCATGTCTAAAAATGCAATGAATGATGTATGCGTGCAATATAGGTATGTGAAATGGTAAGTGTTCGATGGGGTGAATGAAATGTGGCAGATGATGTGAGTTGAAGTTGATGGGACATGGAGGTTGACAAACAACGTGTGTGAATGCAGATAAGGTATGAATGAGGCCGTGCTGATTGATTTTGGTGGAATGATGAATGTAATGGAATGAGCAATTTTTCCTCTTTTTGCTTTCATGCTTTTTTCTTAGTATACAATTAGTGTATGAAATGCAAAGTGCGAATGTGATGCAAATGCAATGCTTTGATGCGAATGCCATGGTGAATAAAGGAAAACACGCGAACGCGAATGCATGGTACAGTGATATGATTAGTGATGTAAAAACCTTTTTTCTTTGGGCAACGATGAGACCGGCATTCGGCACATCTATCGAAGAAAAAATGTTATATGTGTGCCTGTATGCAACAGGTGCAATGCAGTTTATGTGGATGCAGACGAGATATGAATGTGATTGCAATTGTTTTAATACAAATGCTATGGTGAATAGAAGGAGACACATGAATGCATGGTGGATGATATGATTGGTGTTATAGAAAGTTTTTGGCAATGATGAGACCCGTGCGTGGCACGTCTATTATATGCATTCATGCGAAGTGAAGAATGTGCAATGCAAAAGCAAATGGACTACAAAAGCCCGTGAATGATGGATGCTGAAGCTGGTCGGGAACAAAAATTGATAAGCCGTGTATGCGACTGCAGATGTGAATGCAAATGTATCGCTTAGATGCAGGTGTTATGGTAGATGCGTGTTTATGTGGTGGAATGATTTATGCAATGTGGATGATTTTTGTCTCTTCTTTCTTTCCTCTTTTTATGTGTGAATGAATGAATGTGCACACGTAATGCTTAGATGCAAGAGTTGTGGTAGCTGCATGACTTGATGTTGAGATATAATAATGCATGGTGCAATGATTGGATGTTTGTCGGGATGTGACATGATTTTTTTGTCTTTTCCTTTTATTGCCTTTTTTGGTGTTTGATGAATGTATGAGAATGTGGATATGATGAATATGTAATCATTTGATGCAAACGCTGCGGTGAATAAAAGGAAGTGCATGAATGTATGGTGCGGTGATATGATATGATTGATTGGGATGCAGACGAGACTTTTGGTAATGATGAGACCGACATTTGGCATTCTTATTGAAGCAATACATGTTATGTGCGGGTATGCATGTATGCATGTGTAATGCGGAAGAAACAAAATTGTGTAGGCAAAAGCAAGTGAATGTGAGTGCATGTATAATATTTGTATGGAAGAGTTGTGATGAGTACGATCAGATGCATGGTTTAATTCTAGAATAATGAGGACATGTAAAATGCATGACTCGTTAGTAACAACATTTTTCGTAAGGATACCAAAATGTTTGATGGGAAACAAAACTTTTGATGCCGGAAACAGAGCTGAACGTTTTGAATTGATCGTTCATTTGAAGAAAGATTTTTGATGGTTTGGACTTGAACTCTGGTAAGCTCAAGGTTGTCATTTTGAAAATTGTGGCTTGCGGCAATGTATTAGTGCCCTTTCTATAGATCGAGATGTGTATTTGCAGACTTGTTCAAATGGGTTCTCATTTGGTTATGATGACCGATGATGGCTATGCTTTCAAGTCTAAGATGTTAACTTAAAGGGATTGTCATTAACGCGTGTTTCTCTCTTTGAAGCATTTGTTCGATAAATATGTAAAACAATGTGGATACAAGTGAGTGTGTCAGTCAGCTCAGGGTTGTGACGCGTGAGTGAAGAGAAGGACGGGGTTATTTGAGCAAGCCTATGAGCTTGCCCCAAAGTAGGAAATGTTTAACTGCCCCAATTTGACTTCAAATAGTGGGGGGTGAAACAGTCTTCCTTTGTCTAGGGAGGACAATGACGACTAAGGGTATAGACTGATTGAGGGATTAAGAGATATGCTGGTATTGGGGTGACAAGTGGCTAGGAATGAATGGAATGGGAGGCAAAAGGATTATTTTGGCCTGAGGGATATGATGCCCCAGTCTACAAGAGGACAAGGTTTCCCCAAACCATGAAAGATGAAGACTGCCCCATCTCGAGTGAGATTGTGGCAGGGTGCAAAGTCAGAATAATGGTTTGGAAATTGGTCTGGTACGGCTATATGGGTGTAGTATACGAACGAGATGAAAGATGAGGGTATTTAGGGGGGAGTTGAAAAACATCCAAAAAAGAGAAAGGTGGGGATATTTTGGGGGATGTTGAAAAGTTTGCCCGGGTATGGGAGGAATGACGGGTGAGGGTAATGCCCCGCTTTGAGGTGGTAAGTCAAGTAACTGCCTTAATAGGGATTTGTGGTTTTCTTTTGGGAAGATTCCACAGACTACGACAGTCAAGAGTCTTTGATGAGATTTCAAGTTGTTGATGATCACTGACCTTCTACCAAAAATCGTTATCTTTTATAAGAATTTTGGGGCGTGCAAGCCTCTTCGAGTTTTTTTCTTTTTTTTGTAATAATATATTTTTTTTTGAGCAAATAAGTTAATATGATTATTTTGTCCTAGAAGATAAGCTTTGAGAAAAGCAGAAGCGAACAATCATTGATCAAAATAGACCTTAGGATTGTAATATGGCCAACGGTTAATGATTTATGAAGGAAATGATCACTTTGCTCACGGAGGTGCTCGGGGTTGGTTGAGACAAAGAATCTTTGATGTGCTTCATGGTAGAGTGAATTTGTTTAGGGTTGTAACGCGGCCAGGGGTTTATGGAGGATAGGATATTTAGGCCAAATGAAGTGTTTGAGGGTTTATTTCAGACAAGGATCTTTCATGCGTTTGAGGGTGTGAAGTATCAGCTCACAATTTCTACTGCTTTTGATTTTTCTTCTTTCAGGATTTTTCGATCCTCCTTTTTTTTGAATTTCACTTTCTTTAGTGTTTTTTTTTTCAAGTAGAGTGAGCTGATAAAAGCGATACACCATTTTCGGTATGGAACTGATCCTTGTCTAGGGTGATTGAAAGACTTTTGATTTTTTTTTGCTTTTCTGGCTTGAGGTGGGTAGCAAATGGTATTTCTTAGAAGGCCGACCAAACATCATTTCAAATCATGATTGCTCGTTTTCTCAAAATTAGCTCTAAGACAACAATTTATTTATCTTCACATATATGCTTTTTTTTTTTTATATATGCCCTAATTTTTTGCTTAGGCTACTCTCGCGAGTTTTCAACCTAACAGGCTTTTCTTTTTTGATTTTTTTTTTTTACTCAGCGGACTTGCACGCGTTTAGAATGCCAGCAGGGAATCTTAGTGATCATCACTCTGCCCCAGTATTGAGCTTTCAGACTGTTACAAGTGAAATTTCATCACTAGGGGGATAGTGAATGAAATACTCTTGTTGGGACTAGGCATTTTATGGATGGTTCAGGTTTGATTTTGGAAATGAATGAAGGATAATGGAAAAGATGGGGATTGTATACACATGTGATGCCAATTTATTTTGCAAATGCTTCATAGAGAGTTAACATCGGTTAAGATAGGACAATTTTAATTGCCAAAATCATACAAGTTAACAAAATAGACATTTCGGGCTCTTATCACGGGGGTGAGATATATGTTGGCCTATGCCTTTGGTGAGGCATGCAGAGGGTAATGGTCAAGCCTATGGGAGGAAAGATTTGAAATGATGCGGTCAATATTGTAGTGACCATGATGATGAACGAGTTATTGGTGAATCTCATTAAAGGGTTAAGTGGGTGGATGGTTTCCATGAATGTGGTAGGTATGAGTAGGACGTATATGGGATGAAGAGTGAAGAAACTTGATGTTGGTGAATCAAGTTAGGTATTTACTCAAATGGTGTGAGAACCTTTTCTAAGGGAGAAGAATCAATTCAAATATATTTTGCAAGCATTTATTGTTTCTCATCAAACGGTGTTTCCACAACAAAAAAATTCATGAGTTTTTTTTAGTATAATGCATGGACATATGGACGTTTGTTGTAAATGAGCGACAATGAAGATGACTGAAATGTGTGATGATAACTTAAACAAGTATATGATTGATTTTTTTTTGTGGGTATGCAAGATGGACAAATGATGCAAATGATATTTCTGTTATTTAAAGATGATGAGATGCAAGAAATGACGATGGGATGCGCACGAAGAGAAGGATCTTTATTTTGTTATGAATGCATGATGATTTTTCCTTTCTAGAAAAATATAATGCACATGATGATGGATATGTATGACGAAAACGCAAGTGCGTGAAATGCGTGAAGGGAATGATTTCCTGGAAAGATCAGCTATTCTAAACGATTTTTTTTTTGGAGACGATGTACCATGTAGGTGACGCAAATCGTCGTTTATTGCTAACTGAAATATACTTTTGGTGATGAATGATGCAAGAATAATGATATGACCCCCTTTTTTTTTTAGAAAATAATGCATGCATGGAGGAATGATGCGTTTGAACTATAGGATTACACCATGAGTGAAATGATGTATGAATGTTATGTTTTATCAAATTGACGGGTAGAAAGGGGTGTTACATTAGTGGTATCAGAGCAGTTCGGTCTGTCCGGCCAATGTTGTCCTGTCATAGTGTCTTATGACAATAGATTAGTTCTGAATCTTTGGTTTGTGCTGCAGTGATAGTTCATAATGGCTGGGAGGAACGACGCTGCTCTTGCTGCTGCATTGCAAGCTATGGCTCAGGCTGTGCAGGGTCAGCAGAATGCTGGAGATAATGCTGGTTTTAGGAGTCTGACTACCTTCCAGAGGGAGAATCCGCCCACCTTTAAGGGCAAATATGATCCAGATGGTGCTATGGCTTGGCTGAAGGAGATCGAGAGGATTTTCAGGGTGATGGACTGTACTGTTGAGCAGAAGGTCCGTTTTGGTACCCACATGTTAGCCGAGGAGGCCGACGACTGGTGGTTGGCTACTAGGCAGAGGTTAGAGGCTGTGCATGAAGAGATTACTTGGGAGGTATTCAGCAGGGAATTTCTGAGAAAATATTTTCCTGAAGACGTCCGAGGGAAGAAAGAGATAGAGTTTTTAGAGCTGAAGCAGGGTGGTATGTCTGTGACTGCCTATGCGGCAAAATTTGTGGAGCTAGCAAAATTTTATCCACACTACAGTGAGGCTACAGCTGAATTTTCAAAATGCATCAAATTTGAGAATGGGTTGAGGCCTGATATTAAAAAGGCCATAGGTTATCAGAAGATTCGTGTGTTCGCAGATCTGGTTGACAGTTGCAGAATCTTCGAGGAGGACAGTACTGCTCATTACAAAGCTACTTCTGAGAAAAAGGGCAAGTTTCAGAGTCGAAGCAAGCCGTACGAGGTTCCTGCGGGTAAGGGTTATCAGAGAGCTGCTGGAGGTAAGGGTTCTAGTGGGGGAGATGCCCCTGCTAGCATTGTCTGTTATAAGTGTGGCAAGCCTGGCCACAAGAGTACTACATGCAGGTCTGATGAAAGGAATTGCTACCGTTGCGGTAAAAAGGGTCATATGGCAGCTGAGTGTAAGGTCAAGGATGTGGTGTGTTTCAACTGTGGTGAGTCTGGGCATATCAGTACAAAGTGTACAAAGCCGAAAAAGGAAAGGTCTACTGGGAAGGTATTTGCATTGGCAGGAGAGGAGCCTGATGATGATGACGGTCTGAATAGAGGTACGTGTTTTATTAATGGTACTTCTCTGAAATCTCTTATTGATACTGGTGCTACCCATTGTTTTATATCTGTTGATTGCTGTAAACGATTGGGTCTTGTTTTATCTGCTATGTGTGGGGATATGGTTGTCGATACTCCTGCGAAGGGGTCGGTGATTACGTCCCAGGTGTGTTCTCAGTGTCCCGTGTCGATCTTCGGCAGGGACTTTATTGTGAATTTTGTTTGTTTGCCATTGAGAGGTCTGGATGTAATCTTAGGCATGGACTGGCTAGAGAATAATCACGTTCATATCAACTGTCGTAGCAAGTCGGTTAGTTTCGGTGAAGAAAGTTCGGTTTTGGTGTCTGCTGGTCAGTTGAAGAAATTGAAGAAAGAAGGAGTTCAGTTATTTGCGTTGATGGCTTCGTTGTCTGCTGAGAGTCAGGCTGTTATTGAAGAACTGAAGGTAGTGCGTGAGTTTCCTGAAGTATTTCCTGATGAAATTCCGGGTGTGCCACCGGAAAGAGAAGTTGAGTCTTCGATTGATCTTGTACCTGGTACGAGGCCTGTGTCTATGGCACCGTACAGGATGTCGGCGTCGGAATTGTCTGAGTTAAAGACGCAACTTGAAGAATTGCTTGAGAAAAAGTTTGTGAGACCGAGTGTGTCGCCGTGGGGAGCTCCGGTATTGTTAGTGAAGAAGAAAGATGGGAGCATGAGGTTATGCGTGGACTATCGTCAGTTGAATAAGGTAACTATCAAGAATAAGTATCCGCTTCCGAGGATCGACGATCTGATGGATCAGTTAGTGGGTGCCCGTGTTTTCAGCAAAATTGATTTGAGGTCCGGATATCATCAGATTAAAGTAAAGGATGAAGATGTTCAGAAGACAGTGTTCAGGACAAGGTATGGGCATTATGAGTATTCAGTAATGCCGTTCGGTGTGACCAATGCTCCTGGTGTATTTATGGAATATATGAACCGTATTTTCCATAATTACCTAGATCGGTTTGTGGTGATCTTCATAGATGATATTCTAGTTTATTCTAAGTCAGAGGAAGAGCATGCTGAACACCTGAAGTCAGTGTTGGAAGTTTTAAAAGAGAAAAAGTTGTACGCTAAGTTATCGAAGTGTGAATTCTGGCTGAAAGGGGTGAGTTTCCTTGGGCACGTGATTTCTGGTAATGGTATTGCGGTTGATCCGGCAAAAGTAGAAGCAGTATTGGAGTGGGAGTCTCCGAAGTCCGTAACAGAGATTAGAAGCTTTTTGGGTTTGGCTGGGTACTACAGGAGGTTCATCGAGGGTTTTTCCAAGTTGGCCCTTCCGTTGACTCAGTTGACCTGCAAGGGTAAAGTTTTTGTTTGGGATGCTCGGTGTGAGGAAAGTTTTATGGAACTGAAAAAGAGATTGACGACGTCGCCTGTTTTGACGTTGCCTAATCCAGAGGAACCGTTCGTTGTGTATTGTGACGCTTCGAAGATGGGTCTCGGTGGTGTGTTGATGCAGGATGGGAAAGTCGTTGCGTATGCGTCGAGGCAGTTGCGGATTCATGAGAAAAATTACCCTACGCATGATTTGGAGTTGGCTGCTGTGGTATTTGTGCTCAAGATTTGGAGGCACTACCTTTATGGTTCGAGGTTCGAAGTGTTCAGTGATCATAAGAGTCTAAAGTATCTGTTCGATCAGAAAGAGTTGAATATGAGACAGCGTCGGTGGTTGGAACTCTTGAAGGATTATGACTTTGGTTTGAATTATCATCCCGGCAAAGCTAATGTCGTGGCTGATGCTTTAAGCAGAAAGTCGTTGCATATGTCGGCAATGATGGTGAAAGAATTAGCGTTAATTGAAGAATTCAGAGATTTGAGTTTGGTTTGTAAAATGACACCTCGCAGTGTCAAGCTGGGAATGTTAAAGATCGATAATGATTTCTTGAGCAGCATCAGGGAGGCTCAGAAGTCAGATGTCAAGTTAGTGGATTTAATTAATGGGGTCGGTCAATCTGAAGGTGAAGATTTCAAATTAGATTCCAGTGGTGTGTTGAGGTTCCGGGGTAGGATCTGTGTTCCGGACGATGAAGGGATGAGAAAGACAATTTTAGAGGAGGGTCACCGTAGCAAGTTGAGTATCCATCCTGGAGCGACGAAAATGTATCAAGATCTGAAAAAGATGTTTTGGTGGTATGGTATGAAGAGAGATGTGGCACGATTTGTGTATGCCTGTTTGACCTGTCAGAAATCTAAGGTAGAGCATCAGAAGCCTGCAGGGCTAATGCAACCGTTGGAAGTTCCAGAGTGGAAATGGGATAGCATAGCGATGGATTTTGTGACGGGGTTACCGAATACAGTTAAGGGTCATGACGCTATTTGGGTGATCATTGATAGGTTAACGAAGTCTGCTCATTTTATTCCTATTAATATCACTTATCCGGTGTCGAGGTTGGCAGAGGTCTATGTCAAAGAAATTGTGAGGCTGCACGGTGTTCCGAGGAGTATTGTGTCAGATAGGGATCCGAGGTTCACTTCTGAGTTTTGGAAGAGTTTGCAGAAGGAATTGGGTTCAAAATTGAAAATGAGTTCGGCGTATCATCCTCAGACAGATGGTCAGTCAGAGAGAACAATTCAGTCGTTAGAGGATTTGTTGAGGGCTTGTGTATTGGAACAGCGGGGTTCATGGGATTCCTACCTTGCATTGATTGAGTTTACTTATAACAACAGTCACCATTCCAGCATTGGGATGGCACCGTTTGAAGCATTGTATGGTCGAAAGTGTAGGACGCCATTGTGTTGGTATGATTCGGGAGAGAGTGTAGTTTTGGGACCGGAGATTGTCCGGGAGACTACAGAGAAGATCAAGATGATCCGTGAAAAGATGAAGGCTTCGCAGAGCCGTCAGAAGAGTTATCATGACAAGCGGAGGAAGGATTTAGAGTTTCAGGAGGGTGAGCATGTGTTCTTGAGGGTTTCTTCTATTACCGGTGTTGGTCGAGCGTTGAAATCGAAGAAGCTCACTCCTCGATTTGTTGGTCCTTATCAGATTTCTGAAAGAATCGGAAATGTGGCTTATAGAGTGGCTTTACCGCCAAATCTTTCGAACTTGCATGACGTGTTTCACGTGTCACAACTTCGGAAGTATGTTTCGGATCCATCTCATGTGATCCATATGGACGATATAGAGGTGCGGGATAATCTCACTGTGGAGACGATGCCCGTACGGATCGAGGATCGTGAAGTGAAAGCACTTAGAGGCAAGGAGATTGCATTAGTGAAAGTGGTCTGGCTAGGAGCTGCCGGCGAGAGTATGACTTGGGAGATAGAGAGCAAGATGCGAGAATCCTACCCAGAGTTGTTTGATCAGGTAAATTTCGAGGACGAAATATTCTAAGTGGGGGAGAGTTGTAACACCCTAAAATTATTTAATTAATTTATTTAATTAAGTAATTGGGGATTTAAATTAATTTATTTGATATAATGTAATTAATTAGAATTTTATTAATGTTGGTGGTATTAGGAGGGTGTGGAGGCGCCACTTGTATGACTTGGGCTTGAGTGGAAAGCCCAAGCCCATGATTCCCAATGTATGCGAAGTGGCTAGGTTGATTGGGGGTTAGGGTTGTTGGCTCATTGTTGCGAAAGTTCAAGAGAGAGCAAGAGAGAAAGAGAATAGCGTGAGAAAGAGAGAGAGCAAGGCGGCCAAGAGGAGAAGGAGAAGAAAATTCGAAGATCAAGGAGGAAGGAGATCTCCGTTGTTGCTGTGGATCTGTAGGTGACTGCATCCTAGGCATCGAATTCTTCTTGAAAAGGTTAGGGGAGCTCTATCCTTCCATCTAATAAATCTTATGATAGGCCCTAGATCTAAGGTTTCTCCTAGACTCCATGATGTTCTTGATGTTCTTTTGCGTTTCTTGAAGTTCTTGATGTTAACTTTCATGTATGTTTATTATGAGAATATGCGAATTTGATTCATTGATTTGTTGTGATCTATGATCTTGCCTTATTGGTGGTGTTATGCGTATGAGTTGAGAAATATGATGTTGATCTACGCGTTTGATTTGTTGGAAGTGAAGTCGCATAAGGGTTGTAGGTGTTTTGGGCGCCTAGGGCGCCATGATGGTGTTAGTGATGTTGTTTTGTTTAATTGAGTTTTGATAAATTGAGTTTTGGTGATTTTGAATGAGAAAAGTGCGTTTTTAGTTGCTGGAAAAAAATTGAGTTTTTACACTTTAAAATTTGTTAGGAAACCAATTTTTAGTGTTGAAAATTGTTGAGCAAAATTCTGGATGTTGCTGCTGTTTTCTGGGCGCTAAGCGCCTGTGCTGGGCGCTGGGCGCCTGAGGCGTGTGTGTTGCGCGTGTGGGCGCGCCTGGGCGCTAGGCGCCCGTGTAGTGTCGTGTTGTGCGTGTGTGCGCGCCTGGGCGCTGGGCGCCTGTGGCGCTGTGTTGCGTGTTGCGTTGTGCGCGCCTGGGCGCTGGGCGCCTGTGGCGCTGTGTTGCGTGTTGCGTTGTGCGCGCCTGGGCGCTGGGCGCCTGTGGCGTGTTGTGTTGCCTGGTTGCCTGGGCGCCTAAGGCGCCAATTTTCAGAATGTTGCCTAATTTTTCCCAAACTTATTTTTATCATAACTTTTGACTCAGACGTCCGTTTTGAACGATTCGAAAAGTGTCGTGAAGCTTTTTACGTTGTCTATCTATGGGTCCAATTTTTAAAATGGAAAATTGTTATTTTCTGACTGTTTGTGGGCGCCCAAGTGGCTGTCCCCGGTGATCGTCCCAGGGACATTGAAAAAATGATATGAAGCTCCTTAAAAATCCCTTTTGGTGTATAAACAACAGTTTTAGCAAAGTAATGTCAAAAATGATGATTTTGACGATGATGCCTTCAGGGCTAGTTAAATGACTGTTTCGCCCTTAATGGCTATTATTATTATTTATGACGTGTAAAAGACTGTTTTGCCCCTAGTGGCCAAAGTTAATGATAATGATGTGTAAATGACAAGGATGCCCTTGGTGGCTAGTCAAATGACGTTTTCGCCCTCAGTGGCTATTATTTGAGTTGATTGATAATTATGTGTAAGTGACGATGAAAACCCAGTGACGTTTTTGGGGCCCGAAGGGCTAAGTGATGTTAAGGTCCAAATGGCCTAGTGACGTTATGTGCTGATTGTGAATTTGACAGGTGCTGTGCTCTTTGCGAGCAAACCGGTAAGTGACGGGTCACATAGTTGACTGTGAATTGAATAAATGCGTGTTTGTGTATTGTGAGTGGTGCATGTCATAGTGTCTCATGCCCATATGCATTAAACCCAGTGACGTTTTTGGGGCCTGAGTGGCTAAGTGACGATGAGGCCTTAAGGGCTAAGCGACGTTTTGTGAAAAGGTACCTCATGCATATACCCGCGAGTGGGTTGCATTTTCATAAGCCTACCTGACATGAGATGAGTTATTGTAAATGATGTGAATGATGACGGTGATGTGGATGTTTAGTGTATTGGATGCTGATTGTTCTAGTGCGTAGCCTATGATTAGTACTTATCATATTTTCTATTATATGGATTGAAATGATGCTCACCCTTTCCTGTTTGAATGTTACCCCCGTGTTGGTAACGTGCAGGTGATTCCCAGTGAATGCCTTAGCTTCACTTCTTGAGTCGAGTCGTCATGCTCTGATACGTAGCACTCAGGGGGGAAACGGACTCGATATTTTATTAATGATTTTCTGGTTGTTATGTCCATGTGGACCCTTCTGTTATGTTTTAATTATTTTCCGCTGCGTAGTTGGTTTTGTTATGTTGCGTTTTATAAGCGACGTTAAAATGAGGCTTGAGATTCTGATATTGTGACGTGCTACGTGGATGTATGACTTTTGAGTTAAGCTGTTTTAAAATTGATAAGTGACGTTTTATTGAAGTATGTGTAACATTCCCTATGAACGAAATTTTTAAACTCTGATTTTTATAGACAAATTGACGGGTAGAAAGGGGTGTTACATTGGTGAAATTTGCCCTTTTGAAAAAGTGATGTCCTTGGCACTGTCTTGATGTGTTGACGCCCCTGGTGTCGTCGGGTGTCTCTGGTGGTTTTCGGTACTCCCAGTATTTAGTGATTGATGTCCCGGTGTTCGAGTGTCGTGGTTGCTTTTGAAGTCATTAAAGGTGGTTGTTTTTGGTGTCGTTAAAGGAGGTGGTCCTCCCGAATCATAAATGGGTGGTTGTCTTAGGTTTTGCATTTAAAGGAGGTTGTCGAGTGATAGGAGGTTGTACTTAGAATTTAAAGGAGGTTGAGGCTTCGGCCTAGAGTAATGGGAGGTTGTGCTCGTACGATGTTGTTAGTATTATTTGATGTCGATATGATGTTTAAGGCGGTTGTTGCTGGTTGTGTTTTGGTGCATTAGCATGGTGTTGCATACACTTCATTTGCATGATTGTTTTAAGGAGGTTGGGGCTTCGGCCCATGTTTAAGGAGGTTGGGGCTTCGGCCCATGTTTAAGGAGGTTGGGGCTTCGGCCCATGTTTAAGGAGGTTGGGGCTTCGACCCATGTTTAAAGGAGGTTGTATTGGTACCACATGCATTATGCCCACTGTTGGGGCTGCATCCATGCATTGCATAACATGTGTGATGATCTCGGCGACTGTGCCTTGGTGATGTTTGTGATGATGAAATAACTGTTCTACCCTTGATGATGAAATGACTGTTTTGCCCCTGATGTTGTAATGATGTCTGTGATTAATGTGGTAGTCATAGGGCTATATCCTAATATATTCTCTATCATTTATTCCTATTATGTGTGAGATATCTCACCCCCTTTCTGTGGTATGTTTACAGGTGAGTTTGAGTGAAGGCATATTACCTTCGCGTAGTCGGGTCGGTGTCTGCTCTGATATGTAGCACTCGGGGTTGGACAATAGAGTCATTTGTGGCCATTTGAATAGTTTGCTAGGATGTTATGGTTGTTAAATGTTTTTATTTATTTATTTATTGTTATTGGTTTTTGGATGAAATGTGACACTCCTTTTGGTGTAATTAAAGAAAAAGATTTTTTTTTTGCGTACTCTGAGTTTTCGTCAAATAAACAAAGGGGTAGAAAAAGGGGTGTTACAGAAAGCAAATTCCGTTTTTCTCAAACCAGTCACCTTGAAAGTGCGATTTCGGATTCGTTAACCGTTGGATCGTCTTCGTTTTTGACAGCCGGTTCGTGAGACATATATCTTCACTTTCACCGTTCGGATCGTCGAAAAGAGGTCTGAGAAGAGAGAAATTGAGTTCGCAAAGTAACTGTAAACAAATCCCGTTTTTTCTCATACCAGCCACACCGTTGGATCGTCTTCGTTTTTTGACAGCAGGTTCGCGCGACGTATATCTTCACTTTCACCGTTCAGATCGTCGAAAAGAGGTCTGAGAAGAGAGAAATTCAGTGTGAATTCCACTGTGAATACAAGGAAAAATTGGAAAGCGGAAATGAAAATGTCCAGGCACTTAGAGAGGCCTTATCTCTCCCAATAGCCTAAGCCAAATCCAGTCTGCCCTCTCTAACAAACTATCTCAGCATATATTCCCTCCACTGTTCTCTCTCCTCACGCCCTCTGCACCTGGCCACGTCAGCCAGTGCACGCACTCCCACGATTACAAATGATTAGTTAGTTAGGCGAGCCTTGCTCCCCTATAACATGACTCACCTTAACTCCCATACTCCCCCTCTTCTCTCTTTTATATACAATTCCAAATTTGTCCCCACCAAACCTATCAGTATCATTACCCCCCCCCCCTTTAAAATGCTCCTTGCCCTCAAGGAGGAAGTCTGGGAACTCCATGTGCAACTTGACAGCATCTTCCCATGAGTTCTCAAACTCAGGCAGTCCTGTCCACTTGATCAACACCTCCCAATCTCCATTGCTAGTCTTCCTCCAATCCTTGACAGCTTCTGGTGTCGGTTCTAGCAGCCATTCTTCATTTAAACAAGTTGGTAGTGGTTGGAATTCCACTGTAGGGGACACTGATTTCTTCAACAATGAAGCATGGAATACAGAATGTACCTTGCTATCAGGAGGTAACTTGAGTTGATATGCCACAACTCCAATCTTCTTCTCTATTTCATAAGGCCCATAGTATCTGGGACTGAGCTTTTGGTTGAGTCTCTTAGCCAAACTCTTCATTTTGTAAGGTTGAATTTTGAGATAAACCATCTCACCCTCTTGGTAATCAACATCTCTTCTATGTTTGTTGGCCTGGCCTCTCATTCTGTCTTGTGCCTTCACCAGATGTTCCTGTAATTCCCTCACCATATCATTCCTCTCAGCTGTTAGCCTGCTTGCTTCATCCACTGATGAATGGTGAACATCTCCCTTTACTAACACAGGAGGTGGTCTGCCATACAATGCCTCAAAAGGAGTAGTTTTCACTGATGAATGATAATTTATGTTATACCAGTATTCTGCCCAGCTCATCCACTTAGGCCACTGCTTAGGTTTCCTGCCAGCTGTGCATCTTAGATAAGCCTCCAAACACCTGTTGACCACATCTGTTTGGCCATCTGTTTGGGGGTGGTAAGCACTACTATACTTCAGTTAATTACCTGCCAGCTTAAATAATTCAGACCAGAAAGCACTTAGAAATTTTTTGTCTCTGTCAGACACAATGGATTCTGGAAATCCATGCAACTTCACCACCTCCTTTGTGAACACCTCTGCTATCTCTTTTGCAGTGTAGGGGTGACAGATTGGTATGAAGTGAGCATACTTTGTGAGCCTATCCACCACTACTAATACTGTGTCTACACCCATAGCCTTAGGAAGACCACCAATGAAGTCCATAGATATGTCATTCCACACCTGTTTGGGCACAGGCAGTGGCTGTAACAACCCACCAGGACTCAATGTTTGATATTTATTTCTTTGGCAAGTCTCACAAGCATGCACATAATCTTGTATTTGCTTCCTCATACCCTCCCAATGTACCAAGCCAGCTACTTTCTTGTAAGTCCTAAAGAAGCCTGAGTGTCCTCCCATAGCTGAATCATGCAACTCGTAAAGTATTCCAGGAATTCTAGGTGAATTCTTAGGAATCACAATTCTTCCTTCTTTATATAGTCTTCCTTTCTTCATTTGATACCCATTGTGACTACTGGAATCCCCCAACAAATCCTGTACAATGGTCTTCAACTTCTCATCTTGCTGCACCTCTTCCTCTAACCCATCCCACAATTCACAATGCACTGTGGAAATATTAGCAAACTGCATTTACCTGGACATGGCATCTGCTGCACCATTTTCCCTCCCTGGTCTGTATTTAATATCAAAATCGTAACCTATCAACTTGGAAATCCACTTCTGTTGTTCCTCCCCCATCACTCTCTGTTCTGTGAGGAACTTCAAACTCTTCTGGTCAGTTACTACTTGGAAATGCCTCCCCAGTAAATAAGGCCTCCATTTTTGAATAGCAATCACAATTGCCATCAATTCTCTTTCATACACTGATTTCTTTTGAGCTCTTTCTGACAAAGTTTGACTCATATATGCCATTGGTCTTCCACCTTGCATCAAGACTGCACCCAAGCCCTTGCCTGATGCATCAGTTTCAATTACAAATTCCTGCTCAAAATTAGGCACTGCCAATATAGGCAATGAAGTCATAGCTGTCTTCAATATTTCAAATGCATTCTGTGCTTCAGTACTCCACACAAATCTATCCTTCTTCAATAATTGAGTGAGTGGCCAAGCTAATTTGCCATAATTTTTGACAAATTTTCTGTAGTAACCAGTTAGACCAAGGAAGCCTCTCAATCCCTTCAAATCCTTAGGAACGGGCCATTTAACCATATCCTCAATTTTCTTTGGATCTACTGCCACCCCTGCTGCTGAAATGAGGTGGCCCAAGTATTCAATTTGCGGCTGGCCAAACGAACACTTTTTCTTGTTTGCATACAAGTTATGCTCTCTCAGTTGTTGCAGAATGGCTCTTAAATGCTCTGCATGCTCCTTCAATTCCCCACTGTACACCAAGATATCATCAAAAAAGACCAAGGCAAATTTCCTTAGAAAGGGTCTCAATACTTGGTTCATCAATGCTTGAAAAGTGGAAGGGGCGTTGGTCAGCCCAAAAGGCATCACCAAGTATTCATAATGGCCTTCATGGGTCCTAAAAGCAATCTTAGGAATATCTTCTTCCCTCATACGGATTTGATGGTACCCAGACTTTAAATCCAACTTAGAAAAGACCTTAGCTCCACCCAATTCATCTAACAACTCATCAATGACGGGAATAGGAAACTTATTAGGAACAGTTACCTTATTAAGAGCTCTGTAGTCAGTGCAAAACCTCCACCCTCCAACCTTCTTCTTCACCAACAGCACAAGACTAGAGAAAGGACTTGTGCTGTGTCTCACAATCCCTGCCTGCAGCATTTCTCTCACCATCTTTTCTATGTCATTCTTTTGATAGAATGGATATCTATAGGGTCTGATGTGAGGTATCTCAGCTCCTGGTTTCAGTGTGACAGCATGGTCTTGCTCTCTCACTGGTGGTAACCCAGGTGGCAATTCAAAAACATCATCAAATTCATCCAACACTGCTTCTACTCCTTGCATTCCATGACTCTGTGTCCTTTTCGTTTCTGTGTCACTGATCTGCTGTACATAGAAGCCTACCCCACCATCTTGGAGAGCTTTTAACATGGCTTTCCATGATGCTTGTCCTGTGCACAATGATGGTTCTCCTTCAATCACATGCTTCTGCTCCCCATCATTCCATCTGAGACATAAATTCCTGAAATTAGCCTCAATATTCCCCAAACTAGCTAACCAATCCATCCCTAACACCAAGTCAGTTCCCCCAAGTTCCATTATAAAGAAATTCTGTTTGAATTCCACCCCATGTACCTTGAATTCCAAGTTGTCACACATCCCCTTATTTCTCACTTGTTCCCCTGTGTACTGTAAGCAAGTTACTCCACCAAGAGAAGTGCGAATCCACCAAGGGCATCATCTAGAGGGCAAAAATGCTCCATTTTGCGACTTTACAGGCCCACTACAAAATCAATATCGTCAGTTATATGGTTGCTTCATCCAATAGAGGTTAAGGTTCAAAATGTCCTACCTTCCCTCAGAGGGGATCACTCATCAATCTACTGTTAGGAAGGCGAGCTTGCTTCTTATTCTCGTGTTCGATCTCTTCCATCTCTGCCCCGCTCGTTGTCACAAGTGGAGTAGGGTCAGGTGAAGAGGCAACTAGCTCCAACTGCTAGATGAAGCTACATTCTGGAAGCGAAGTAGGAACTAGTCAGAGAGGTCCCTTCGGTATGCGATATCAGTATGTAAAGTTCATTTCTCTCGTAGGCCCTTTTTTTTGCTTCCATTGTCTTGCTAAACTGTTGAAGCTTTTACAGGGGCTTTTGCTCATGCCGATTCAGAATGCTTTCTCATGATAATATGAAATATCTATACATATTAGCTGTGTAGCGACCGAAGAATCCGGAGGATCCCTCGCGTTCAAAGAAGTCGCCATCAATATTTAATTATTAGGGAAAACATTGAAAAATCCCTTTGAAAACGGAAATGGTCTCGAAAACCAAATTTTGGGTTCGGGAGTCGATTATGCGTGGGGAAGGTATAAGCACCCCACATCATCCTTTCTAAAAAGGTTACCTCTGATTAATTGTGCAAAACATATTAACTTTGAAAATATTTATTTCCCTTTTGTTATGAAATGAATTGAAAAAGACTTAATGAAAATAATTGTTTTTGTATTTTTATTGAGAATTAAGAAAGGAAATGTTTAGAAAAGAACTAAAAAGGGTTTTTTATTAATGCAATTGACAGAGGTCGGCCGCCCTCTGGTCCTACGTATCTCCTGGTAGAGAATCAAATCGCACGTAGTTCTTTGTAGAAAATGTTTGCGTGTTCGGTATTTTTATTTTATTAAAAAAATGATTTTGGTAGAATAAAAAGGGAAAAAACAAAGTAAACTATAAAACAGTGATCAGAAGGGCACAATTAGCAGTAGGGTGCTGTATTTATTAAAAGAGGGGTACGAATGGCAGAACCCAATTCGTTTTTTTGTGTACTGGCCTGTCTAACAAAAAAGACTTTTCAGGGGGTGCATTATTAAAGAAAGGGAGTGCAGGAAGTATTAAAATAAATGAAAATTTGGTTATATAAAAAAAATAAAAGTAAACGGATGGGAGTATAAAAGGGAAGAGGAGAGAAATAAAAAAACCTAGTTTTCCTTCACCCCTTTCTTCCCCAGCGCCGCAGCAACATTAAAAAGAGAGAGAGAGATTTTGAAAATTGTTCAAACATGGGAGAGAGAAAACAAGTCAGAGAGAAAACAAAACAGAGAGAATGAGAACGAGAAAGGGGGATAAGCGACGGTGGAAAGAGAGAAGAGGGAGGCGGTCGCGCGTTGCTGCTGCCCGGTGGCCAGCTGTTCTGCTTCCGGCGGCGTGCTGGCGAGGGAGACGGCGGCGTGCTGGCGAGGAAGACGGCGGCGTGGAGGAGGGAGAAGGGAAGGATGCCGGAGGGAGAGAAACAGAGTTGTGGTGAGTGAGAGGAGAGGGTGAAAGTGACGGTGACGATGGGGGAGACGACGCCGGAGGGAGGCCTTGGTGGGCTCCGGCGACGTTGTGGAGATGATGGTGGCGGCGGTGTTGCTGCCTTTTTCTAAACCGATTTTAGCCTTGATCTTTTGTGTTTTTTTTTTTGTGTATGTTACTGTTTTGACTGCCCTCTTTTCTCTTTTTCTCCCCTTTTTAAATAGAGAGTGTTGCTTGTTGTGTTTGCTTGTTTATGTTTGTTGTATGCAGGAGGTTGCTTGTGTGAAGAGGATGGAGTGAAGCAGTTGGTAGCTTGGAGCAGTGAGGGTTGCTGTGTGCAGACAGTGGCATGAAATAGTGATAGTGGTGTGTTGGAAGTTGCTTGTGTCAAGAGGATGGCGTGGAGTGTGAGGGTTTCTTTATGCAGACAGTGGTGTGAAACAGTAAAGGCTTTCTGGTGCTGTTTGGTTGCAAATTAGGTGCTAACTTTAGCCAAATATGGGAAAAGCAAAAAGCCACTAAAAAAAGAATTTGGCTTTAATTCTAAAAATACAATATTAGTATCCAAGGGCACTTTATTGTAAACTTAATCTATTTCTGAATTAAATTGTAATGTATATTTCTGTAATTCTGATTTAAAGCAATAATAATAATAATTAAAAAAAAATAATGCAAATAACATTTTTTAAATCTTTTCTTGCAATGAAAATAATAATAATAATAATAATAATAATAAATAAATAAAAATAAATAAATAAATAAGTTCTACAAATAACAAAAAGGCTGCAAAATCGCTAATGAGTACTAAAGGACACGTGTCAACGATTAAAATCTCAAAATACGCAACAAGTAATATTTTGATTTTTTTCTAAGACAATATAAATTAGCGGACAAAATTAGGGTATGACAAGCTGGAAGATGGAAAGTTCATTCTGATTTTCCGGTTGCTGGTACCGGAGGAATCGATCAGCAACTTCGATCATCTCTTCAACCTCTGGTGGCTTCATTCGTTGATCCAATGTTTATATCCCTTCCTCCCTACCCTCGGAGAGTCATGTAGTTAGTGGATGTTCTCAACTCCCAAGGGTTACCCTATGGATTGTAGTGTATAAATACAGTATTTATACAACTTTGGCCAGAGAAAAGATATGCTTTCAGAACACCTTCTCCCTATTATAAGTAAGGCAAGGAGAAAATTGCACTAAGGAAGTAAATTCATTCATTCTCTTACTAAAGTGAAGCGCGCAAAGAGAACAAACAAGATGGTGAGAGCACCTCTACAACATACACTGGAGTTTCAGTCACATCAAGCTCTAACTCTGAGATCAACCTAGCATCTATGAAACTGCTGGTGGCCCCAGAATCAATCAAGGCTATAACTCTCCTCCCTTTGATCACCACCCACACCTTAAATGATTTGTTGGTGGTCAATCCTTCCTTGATATGTAAGGAAAGTTGCAGAGTTTTTAATTCCTCTACAATCTCCTCTGGCACTTCCAATTCTTCTTCATCATCACTGTCACCTCCTTCACATAGCATCAACCTCATATGCTTCATTTTGCGAATATGGCCCTTACCCCAACTGTCACCACACTTGAAAAACTTTTATTACCTTCTATCAACAAGCTCTTCCTTGAAGTGAAGAAACTTGATAGAACAGGACACAGAAATAGTAAAAATGGATTCTGCTAACGCAGTAGAATCAGTATATTTGATTAATATGGCGAATATTCAGTAGGATTCAGTGTGAATTCCACTGTGAATACAAGGAAAAATTGGAAAGCGGAAATGAAAATGTCCAGGCACTTACAGAGGCCTTATCTCTCTCAATAGCCTAAGCCAAATCCAGTCTGCCCTCTCTAACAAACTATCTCAGCATATATTCCCTCCACCGTTCTCTCTCCTCACGTCCTCTGCACCTGGCCACGTTAGCCAGTGCACTCACTCCCACGATTACAAATGATTAGTTAGTTAGGTGAGCCTTGCTCCCCTACAACATGACTGACCTTAACTCCCCTACTCCCCCTTTTCTCCCTTTTATATACAATTCCAAATTTGTCCCCACCAAACCTATCAGTATCAAAACTCAGCAGGTTTCAACTCTTCAACAACCAGAGCATGCACATTCACTCTCAGATATTCCCAAACACCAGGGCTTGAACGAACAACCAAAGCAACCCATGGTGGTAAAACTATAGCTTCCTACAAAGTAAAAAATAAATTAGAAAAATCAACAAACCCTACCAATTTTATCATATAAGGTTGACAAAAAAAGAAGTTACTTGTGCTGATCTCAAAACTTCACGAAAAGCCCCATCAGTGAGCTTCTGTCTACTCTCCTCAGGGATTTCCCCAAACTCAGCAATTATATGGTGTTTCAGGATTCCCTTCCCCTTTGCTTCAATCCTTTCAAAATCCAAAACATTTTCAGTGTTAAGAGTTGCATGTAAAGTTGTAAACTCCTACTAGCTTATAAATAAATAGAAATAAATAAAAATATTGAACTTAAACCACTGTGATCTTAGAACTGATAAAAGCAAGTTACCTTGAGAGAAGGGACAAAATTTCATTCCTATTAGCAGTTAAGGTCTCATCAAGTCTCTCACGGAGACTGTGAACACGGGTCAAACGATCGGTAGCCATTGTTTCTGAAGATCCAAGCCAAAAATTTCAACTGCAACAACAAACAAAAAAAAAACACTGTAAGAAGCAGATCAAGAATATACAAATTAGATCCTGAGTAAGGGTTTGTGTGATCAAAGAAGTAATCAAAAGAAAAACACAAGTTGGTGTATTTTTTACCTTCGATTGAAGCCTTGATTCTTTCATTTCTGAGTCTCTAAACCTGTAGCAATGATAAGTCCTAATTTAGTATGATTTTAGTGTTTATTTTAAGTAAGTTGTTTGACAATTTAGTTCGATTCTAGAGCTATTTTACTACATATTGTTAGTTTTTATTCTCAGGGTTAATTCTGAAGCAAATAAGGAATTTTGGTATTCAAAGAGCAAGGATCATAAGACAATAGGATGAGGAGAATAAGCAAGTAATTTAAAGCTGAAAGACAGAAGCAAACGCACGATTCGTGCGTGATCCAGCACGGTCCGTGCGCTCCGTTCGTAAGAAGGAAGAAAAATAAAGAAAAGGAGGCGCACGATCCGTGCGTCCACAAGCACGACCCGTGCAGACCGTTTGCAAAACAGAAGTCCAAGAGTTTCATAGCGCACGATCCGTGCGCCCACTAAGCACGAACCGTGCGCCTGTGCCGTTTTGAATTCCAAGTTGATTTCACTGAGCACGATTCGTGCGCCTGTCTAGCACGATCTGTGCGTCCTATCTGAATTCCAAAGATGTTACAAACTCTTCCCTTTCTCTTCTTTATGGATTGTAATTTGTATTTAGTGCTGTGTCTACTGATCCTACACTATAAAAGGGACCTCAATGTAAGCTTCAAATCATCTCTTACCATTGTACTTTCATTCCAAAGTTTAAGCTAAAGTTCTTGCATTTTCTCTTAAGGTAATTGTTCTATTGTTATTTTTGTTCTTTCTATTCTTGCAACTTTACTCTTTGTCATTTATTTTCTAGCACTTTTATTTCCTTGTTATTTATATTCTGTCATTTAAATTATGTCATTCTCTTATACTCATTTGTCTACTATGATCATGTGTGAGTAGACTTCTTTAGTCTTGGGATTGTGGAAAACAAACAATTGATGGGTCTCTAAAAAATTCCAAGGCTAAACTCTATCTTATTAGAATTTGCTTTGTTTTAATCTAAATTCATCGTACAAACTTTATAAAACAAATGTCAAGTGAAGTACCGAGAGGTGAAGCTTGACATTGGAACAAATGAATTTAGACAAGGTCAATCAAAGCATGAGAATAGCTTTGATAACCTTGGGACAATAAGGTTGTGCTTAATGGGTCTTTGCAATGATCAACCATGAGATTAGGCTTGATCGTTGTTTCGAGACACGTTCTTGTATTCCGAAAGGAAACTTGAATTACACCAAAGAATACCTTGTCCTTAAAACACAAATTTAACTATAAGATAGAGGATATTTAAGGGGTTGTTTTAGTTCCGTCATTTAGATTTAACCATAATCTCAGGACGCTTTTATAATTCTAAATTTTAACCACACATACTTTTCTACTAAATCATTCCTTTTCAGCTAATCACCACTAAAAATTAGATTGGCAATCACACTTAACTCCCTGTGGATCGATACTTTCTATTACGCAATATACCGTATACTTGCGGACTATCAAGTTTTTGGCGTCGTTGCCGGGGAGTTAGTGATATTAATCAACTTTTTGGTACCGGTTAGACTGAATTTTTATTTTTCTTTTATTTTCTTATTCCGTTCTTCTTTGAATGCGAAAGAGTCCGAAGTCTCAGAGAAATTGTTCAACCAATTCGTGAGATTGAAAGATTTCTACATAGAAGAAGAAGAGAATTGCGCAATAACCAAGAAATGACGGAAAATCAAAATCGTACTCTCAAAGAGTATGCTACGCCTTCTACGGCTGAACCCCATTTGTGCATCCTAATGTTGAAGCTAATACTTTTGAACTTAAGCCATCTTTACTTTCTATGGTCCAACAGGATCAATTCTCTGGATCAGCCACTGATGATCCTAATCTACATCTATCTATTTTTCTTGAGTACTGTGGCACTCTAAAACTGAATGGAGTGACTCCGGAAGCCATAAGGCTGAAAATTTTTCCTTTCTCATTAAGGGATAAAGCTAGGGCTTGGTTTCACTCATTACCTAATGAGTCTGTCACAGCTTGGGATCAACTAAGGCAAGCATTCCTTGCCAGATTCTTTCCCCCAAGCAAAACTGCTCAATTGAGGAATCAAATTACAAGATTCACTCAGAATGATGGGGAGTCTCTTTATGATGCATGGGAGCGTTTCAAGGAAATGCTAAGGCTTTGCCCCCATCATGGACTAGAGAAATGGTTGATCATCCACACTTTTTATAATGGTTTGCTGTATACCACAAAAATGACTGTTGATGCAGCTGCTGGTGGTGCTCTAATGAACAAGAATATCGAAGAAGCTTATGCTCTGATTGAGGACATGGCGCAGAATCACTACCAATGGACAAGCGAGAGAGCTATCATTGCTCCATCTCCACAAAAGAAAGAGCCAGGTAAGTACGAAGTCTCTGCCCTTGATCATATAGCTTCTAAAGTAGATGCATTATTTGCCAAATTTGATAAGCTGAGTGTAAACGCTGTTTCAACTTCTCCTACTACTTCTTCTTCTTCATCTTGTGAAATTTGTAGCGTAGTTGGCCACATTGGTACAGAATGCCAACTAGGGGCATCTACAGCTGGTTCTGAGCAAGCTAATTTCGCTCAAAAGGGAGACCTTTTTCAAACACATATAATCCCGGATGGAGGAATCATCCAAATTTTTCATATAAAAATCCTCCATCAAACCAACCAGCAGCTAGAACACCCCCCGGTTTTCAAAATCAAAGGAGCCCTCAAAAATCCAATTTGGAAACTTTGTTGGAAACTTTTGTGTTAACTCAAACCAAACAAAATGAAGAGTTCAAAAACCAAACTCATTTTTGAATGATACTCTTATAAAGTTAACATCAAAAGTAAACTCTATCACTACTCACAACAAAATGCTGGAAACCCAAATTTCTCAAGTGGCTCAACAAGTCGCTTCATCCTCTAAATCCTCCGAAATATTTCCTGGACAGCCAGAGCCAAATCCCAAAGCCCAAATTAATGCTGTCACCTTGAGGAGTGAGAAACATTTAGAGGACCAAAGGGTACTAATAATGAGAGTGAAAAAGAGAATCCACAAAGTGAGGAGGTAGAGGAAAAGAAAGAAAAAGAAACACCATATGTGTCACCTCCACCATACAAGCTCGCCATTCCCTTCCCACAAAGGTCTGCAAAAACAAAACTTGATGAGCAGTTTAAGAAATTTGTTGATCTTTTGAATAAGCTCTACATAAACATTCCTTTCACAGATGCACTATCTCAAATGCCATTTTATGAAAAATTTTCGAAAGAAATTCTATCTAAAAAAAGAAAAATAGATGACAATGAGACAGTGGCTCTAACTGAAGAATGTAGTGCTATAATTCAAAATAAACTGTCACCAAAGCTAAAAGACCCTGGAAGTTTTTCTATACCATGTGTGATAGGAAGTGAAACCATAAACAAAGCCATGTGTGTTTTAGGAGCCAGTGTGAGTTTAATGTCATTATCCCTTTTCAAGAGGCTAGGCCTAGGAGAGTTAAAACCCACCAAAATGACTATACAGTTGGCTGACCGCTCCATTAAATATCCAACCGTAATTTTAGAGGATGTTCCTATTAAAGTAGGACAAATTTTTATACCGGCTGATTTTGTTGTGATGGAGATAGAGGAGGATTCCCAAGTTCCAATTTGGTTGGGAAGGCCTTTTCTTGCCACTGCAGGGGCTATAATAGATGTCAAAAATGGTAAGTTGGCATTCAATGTGGGTGAAGAAAAGATAGAGTTTGAGTTTGCTAATCTTATGAAAAATCCTTCCATTAAGGACTCTTGTTGTAGAGTTGACATTGTTGACCATTGCGTGGAAGAGTGCTCTTTAGCTACATCTTCACACGATGGTTTAGAAACATGCCTAACAGGCAGCACAAATAAAGAAATGGCTGAAGAAGCCCAGCCTATGCCAAATTGCTAGACGAAAATCCTCCTATAAAAGGCTTGGGCATTGAAGACTTGGTTGAGGAGAAATCTGATCATCTTCCAAAAGGAGCTCCAAAGGTGGAACTAAAGCCTCTACCTACATCTCTAAGGTATGAATTTCTGGGCCTAAATGCTACTTTTCCTGTTATTGTCAATGCAAACTTAAATGAGGTGGAAACAAAGAAATTACTTAATATTCTAAAGAAATACCCGAAAGCTATAGGATATACTATTGAGGATATTAAGGGAATAAATCCCTCATTATGTATGCATAGGATACTACTTGAAGAGGACTATAAACCCTCCATTGAGCATCAAAGGAGATTGAATCCTAACATGAAGGAAGTTGTGAAAAAAGAAGTACTTAAACTTCTTGATGCTGGAGTTATATATCCAATTTCAGACAGCAAATGGGTTAGTCTTGTTCAAGTAGTACCTAAAAAGGGAGGCCTTACAGTTATAAAAAATGAGAAAAATGAATCCATTGCTACTAGGACTGTCACGGGATGGAGAATGTGTATCGATTATAGGAAGCTTAATAAAGCAACCCGTAAAGATCACTTTCCCCTCCCTTTTATTGATCAAATGCTAGAAATGTTAGCAAAGCATTCACACTTCTGCTATTTGGATGGGTATTCCGGATTTTTTCAAATACCCATTCATCCTAGCGACCAAGAAAAAACAACTTTTACCTGTCCTTATGGCACTTATGCTTATAGAAGGATGCCTTTTGGTCTGTGTAATGCTCCTGCTACTTTTCAACGCTGTATGATGTCCATCTTTTCAGATTTTGTTGAAAATATAATGGAAGTTTTTATGGACGATTTCTCGGTACATGGATCAAGTTTTGATAACTGTTTGGCTAACCTTGAAAAAGTTCTTGAAAGGTGTGAAAAGGCAAATCTTGTTTTGAACTGGGAAAATGCCACATTATGGTAAGGGAAGGTATTATACTTGGGCATTTGGTTTCTGAACGAGGTATTGAGGTTGACAAGGCTAAAATTGAAATCGTTGAAAAAATGTCACCTCCTACCTCGGTCAAAGAGGTAAGAAGTTTCTTGGGTCATGCGGGTTTTTACCGCCGGTTTATAAAAGATTTTTCCAAGATTACTATGCCACTGACAAGCTTGCTCCTTAAGGATGCAGCTTTTGTTTTTGATGATCTTTGTCATGAAGCATTTTGCATGTTAAAAGAAGCTTTGACCACTGTCTCAATCATGCAACCACCGGATTGGAATCTTCCATTCGAGATAATGTGTGATGCAAGTGACTATGCGACTGGGGCAGTCCTAGGTCAAAAGAAGGATAAGAAGATGCATGCTATCTACTATGATAGTAGAACCTTGGATGATGCCCAAGTGAATTATGCCACAACAGAAAAAGAGCTATTGGCGGTGGTCTTTGCCATAGATAAATTCAGGTCATACTTGGTGGGGTCCAAAATCATCATCTATACGGATCATTCAGCAATAAAATATTTGTTGAACAAAAAAGATACTAAGCCGAGGTTGATCCGATGAATTTTTCTCCTCCAGGAATTTGACTTGGAGATAAGAGATAAAAAAGGTACAGAAAATGTTGTGGCTGATCACTTGTCAAGGTTGCAAGAGAACAATGAGAATGAGCTGTCGCTTGATGATTCCTTTCCGGATGATCAGCTATTCTCTTTGGTGCAAACTAAAGCACCATGGTATGCAGACTATGTGAACTATCTTGCAGCTGGAGTGCTGCCTCCGGACCAGAGCTACCAACAGAGGAAGAAATTCCTCTCTAATGTAAAACAGTATTATTGGGATGAACCTCTCCTTTTCTAGAGAGGAGCAGATGGTGTTTTCAGAAGATGCATCCCAAAAGAAGAGGTAAGTAACCTTCTTATTCACTGTCATTCTTCTTCTTATGGTGGCCATGCCAGCTCTAAAAAGACTGCTTTCAAAATTCTTCAATCTGGTTTTTTCTGGCCATCACTCTTTAAAGATGTGCATCATTTTGTTTCTAAATGCGATCAATGTCAACGCACTGGGAGTATTTCCAGAAGAAACGAAATGCCTCTGAATAGTATTCTAGAAGTTGAAATTTTTGACGTCTGGGGAATTGACTTCATGGGGCCATTTCTGTCTTCTTTTGGAAATCAATACATTCTAGTCGCAGTTGATTATGTTTCAAAGTTGATTGAAGCCATTGCTTCTCCAGCAAATGATGCACAAGTCGTAATCAAGCTTTTCAAGAAAATCATTTTTCCAAGATTTGGAGTACCAAGAGTAGTAATTAGTGATGGAGGATCTCATTTTATCTCCAAACATTTTGAAAAGCTCTTACAAAAGTTTGGGGTCAAGCACAAAATCGCAACACCTTACCACCCCCAAACTAGTGGCCAAGTTGAGGTCTCCAATAGAGAGATAAAAAGTATTTTAGAAAAAACGGTCTCTCCTTCTAGAAAAGATTGGTCAATTAAGCTTGATTGGTCTCTCCTTCTAGAAACCATTTTGTTTTTTTTTCTTGTTTTTCAGGAAATTCATGTAAAAGGGGTGTCTGGTCCGGGTGTTTGATACAAGAAAAATGAGTTTTGAATGCTGAAGGAAGCGCACGATCCATGCGCATCATGGCACGATCCGTGCGTAGCTAAGAATACTTTTGGTGGTCCTTGTGCGAAGGAGGCGCACGATCTGTGCGTACTGGAAGAATTTGGAAATAACCGATCACCGAAGCTCAGGCACGATCCATGCGTAGGTGAAGCACGATCCGTGCGTGAATTAAAAAGAAGCATCTCTCCCTTGCGAATGCTGAGCACGAACTGTGCGTGGACCAAGCACGATCCGTGCGCGACCTGATGCCCATCCGTACTTCACAAATCACCAAGTAAGTCACGAATTTCTCTCACTTTCAACCCATCTTCTTCGTCCTCACCTCTTCTCCTACACAAAACCTACCATACCCATACCTTTCCAACCTTCAAATTCAATCAAACAACACCAAACCTCCATAAAAAACTACCCAAAATCAACTACCCACAATCCCCTCTACAAAACCCAACCATCAAAATCACCATACAACTAATCTCCTCAAAATCCCCAAATTCGTAACCCACCATACCCATAACCCAAAACCTCCATAAACACCCTCAAAACACCACCCAATCATCAAAATACCACCCCATACACAAAACCCACCACCAAAAACACTCCATTCACCTTCCCAAACCCAAAAACCCCAAATTCTTTCCATCACAAAAAACCCCAATTTTGAGGTAATCGAAAATGGCTTCTAAAAAGGCAAGAGTCACCAATGTTGCTGGTACGTCTACCGGGAAAGGGCGAAAAATGAGTGGTACTAGTTCAAGCAACCCGTACAGGATTATTTTCAAGGACAAAGCTCAACGGGAAATGTATGAATTGCTTGACCACAAAAAGGTCGTCGCCACAAGGTATCCCCATTTTCGCCTTACTCTTGACGCCCTAGGAATAGAGGACAATGTCATAATGTTATTGAATAATCTGGGCTGGATAGATTTTTTGAGGCCACAAAGGGCCACTTATGAAGGGCTGACTCGTAAATTTTTAAGTTCACTATACCAAACTGATGATAGGCTGTCCTTTAGACTGTTTAATGAAGATTTTGAAATGTCATTGGATGCATTTGGCGAAAAATTGGGATTTCCTAATGTGGGGATGATTCATGACTCAAGAGACCCAGCTGTCAGGCCAGCATGGTATAATCCTCCCACCTTTTGGACCCAGATTACTGGAAGGGGTCACTATGAGGCAAGGACTGCCAAAGCAAGCTCAGTTCATAACCCGGTCTTCCGGTACATTTGTAGGATAATGGCTTGCACTGTTTTTGGTCGGGGTGAGATGGGTGGAATTAGAACTGAAGAACTTTTTCTGTTATGGGCAATGATCCATCAAGTGCAGGTTAACACCCTTCACTATATCACCAGAAATTTGATTCATATTGCTGAACTTCCCAAAGGTGATATTGTGATTGGGGGGATGGTAACCTATATTATTCAAAAATTGGGGCTGGCTGACAGACTAATTTATCAAGATGTTCTGGACGGTAATATGAGCATTGACATGGATATATGCGAGAGCATGTTCCTAGTCAGGGTTACAAATAAAGCAAGAACAAGGTTTCACTTACTGGTCGACAAGCATAAGTCAATCCTGCTACCAAACCCGGTAAGGACAGACACAAGAAACCCAGAAAATTGGTTGTATCTTGATGCTGCAGGTGATATACCCCAAGAGGTGCCAGTCCAAGAGGTGGAGGAAGAGATAGCTGGGCAAAATGTTCAAAATGACCAAAATTTTAATCTGGAAGCATGGTGTGGCAGAATCGAAAGTGAGCAGCAGAGGCAGGGAGCAGAGCTCCAACTAATAAGGGAGGACCAACTGCTTCATAGTCAACAAATGGAACACATGTCAGATATGCTTCGCTCTATGATGCAACACTTCAACATTCATCAGGCTCCTCCGCCTGGTCTGCAGTAAATCATGTGAGCTTTTCCTTACCCTTGCATGCTGTTTTTATTGTCAAATCATTGAGGACAATGTCTCGTCCAAGCATGGGGGAGTTGGTACTTTACCCTTTTGAATTTGTTTTTTTCTGTTATTTTTCTTTTCTTTTCTTGGTTCTGTTAAGACTGGATTGCCCTCCCATGTTTTGTTACTGCTGTTTTTCCTCGTGAGTTCAATGTAATAGTGCAGCAATTATCAGTAGTTGTATTAAAAAGAGGAAAAATGACTGAATTTTATGATGAATTTATGCATGTAAACTTAACTTTTTGCCTGAATTGTTTTCTAAGCCCATAACTGTTCTTACACTTTAAGCTCTAGGTCTTGAAAGGGAGTCGGATAGCTCAAAAGTTAGCCCAAACTAAGTTGGAATAGTCAACCAAAAATCGTGCCAAATATAACAAAGCAAAATAGAAAATGAAACAAATTGGGGTGTAATAAAGTGAAAATTTTTGGTGGTCAGGGTAATACATATATATTAGGCTGTTGTTGCTGTCCTTGCTGAGTAGTAAATCCCAAGGAGCAAAAAGCACAGCGGCTGAAAACTATCAAATATGCCCTGACCGCCAATTGTTGGTATAAATAAACCCCAAGAAACAAAAGTCAAATCTATTTTTCTCTTTGTAATCAAGTGAAGCACAATCTAGGAAGACCATTTTTAAACAAAGCAAAGCGAGTTTTTGTGTCTATTTTGGTAACTAGACCGGACCTATGAGTGCACACACTCACTCTGAATAGGCTGTGGGCTGAAAAAAAAATTCATGAAGGGCACAAAGGATTGTGAGAAGTGTACCCTGAGAACAAAGTCCTTGAAAAATAAACAGAAAATGCTTCTACAAAAATTTTTGCTGCCACTTTTAGTTGCTCTTGCTTGAGGACAAGCAAAGACTCAAGCATGGGGGAGTTTGATAAGTCCTAATTTAGTATGATTTTAGTGTTTATTTTAAGTAAGTTGTTTGACAATTTAGTTCGATTCTAGAGCTATTTTACTACCTATTGTTAGTTTTTATTCTCAGGGTTAATTCTGAAGCAAATAAGGAATTTTGGTATTCAAAGAGCAAGGATCATAAGACAACATGATGGGGGAGAAAGCAAGTAATTTAAAGCTGAAAGACAGAAGCAAACGCACGATACGTGCGTGATCCTGCACGATCCGTGCGCTCCGTTCGTAAGAAGGAAGAAAAATAAAGAAAAGGAGGCGCACGATCCGTGTGCCCACTAAGCACGAACCGTGCGCCCTGTGCCGTTTTGAATTCCAAGTTGATTTCACTGAGCACGATCCGTGCGCCTGTCTAGCACGATCCGTGCGTCCTATCTGAATTCCAAAGAGGTTACAAACTCTTCCCTTTCTCTTCTTTATGGATTGTAATTTGTATTTAGTGCTCTGTCTACTGATCCTACACTATAAAAATGACCTCAATGTGAGCTTCAAATCATCTCTTACCATTGTACTTTCATTCCAAAGTTTAAGCTAAAGTTCTTACATTTTCTCTTAAGGTTATTGTTCTATTGTTATTTTTGTTCTTTCTATTCTTGCAACTTTACTTTTTGTCATTTATTTTCTAGCACTTTTATTTCCTTGTTATTTATATTTTGTCATTTAAATTATGTCATGCTCTTCTACTCCTTTGTCTACTATGATCATGTGTGAGTAGACTTCTTTAGTCTTGGGATTGTGGGAAACAATCAATTGATGGGTCCCTAAAACAATTCCAAGGCTAAACTCTATCTTATTAGAATTTGCTTTGTTTTAATCTAAATTCACCGTACAAACTTTATAAAACAAATGTCAAGTGAAGTACCGAGAGGTGAAGCTTGACATTGGAACAAATGAATTTAGACAAGGTCAATCAAAGCATGAGAATAACTTTGATAACCTTGGGACAATAAGGTTGTGCTTAATGGGTCTCTGCAATGATCAACCATGAGAATAGGCTTGATCGTTGTTTCGAGACACGTTCTTGTATTCCGAAAGGAAACTTGAATTACACCAAAGAATACACTGTCCTTAAAACACAAATTTAACTATAAGATAGATGATATTTAAGGGGTTGTTTTAGTTCCATCATTTGGATTTAACCATAATCCCAAGACACTTTTATAATTCTAAATTTTAACCAAACATACTTTTCTACTAAATCATTCCCTTTCATCTAATCACCACTAAAAATTAGATTGGTAATCACACTTAACTCCATGTGGATCGATACTTTCTATTACGCGATATACTGTATACTTGCGGACTATCAAGCAACAAAACTCAGATTTAGATTTTAAAAAAAAGACCAACAGAGTAAGAAATCAGAGGAAGGTTAGTATAGAACTACCTTCGTTGTTCTTGTTCTTACTTCCGATTCAAAACCCAGCATATAGAAACCTGTAAACACATCAAACAGAAGTTAGGGTTCCTAAAATCTTGGAATTGGTGAACCAACCCAGAGGGGTTTCGTATTCTACCTGTTCCTGAGTAATTGTGTTGCAAGATTGAAGCAAGTTCAAGCTTCAATCGTTGCAATCTCTCAAAACCTAGCAGAGCTCCAACAGAGAAGAAGAAGAAAGTGAGAAAAAAAATCAAGAAAGAGAGAGGGAAAGAAGCTGCAACAGTGATAAGGATACACAGTTTTGTTCAACTAAAGCGGGTTGTGTGCAAGATCCGCCCATTAACCCGCAACAAATGGGTTCAAGTCCCGCAAGATCCATTTTGGTGATCAAGTGGATCACTACTGGTTTTTTGGAACTGTGGGCTGGGTCATTGGGCCTGAAACTTAATTCCTGCACCTCTCCAATTGTCAAAATACAATCAGTGAGAAAAAAAATTCAACAATTACATTATTTATGTTATTTCTATATTTAATTATTTTTAGACTTGTCATTTTCTAATAGGTATTTAATTAGTGTAAGAAACTGCATATTTTCTTAATTCTAATTGATTGGTTTTTACCATTAAAAGTTAATGCAACCATTATTTTATTTTTAATTGTCTTCAATTGTTACTCAACAATAATAACATTTGAGTTGTATAATTAATTTGGTAACGTTCTTTTTGACGTTGTTGAAACTTGAATTCAGTTAATCCTTAATTGCAAATCCATGTTTCTGATAATCATAATTTTACGGTTATTGTTTCTCTAAACATTCAAAAAGTTGTTCATATTTCATGTACAACGAGAAGTAATTGTTGTACCTTAGAAGATACTAGCTATATGATACTATTTGCGTATTCATTGTTTTTGTGTTAATTATATTTGTGATATTAGCAGTATACCGTGCATACGCACGTGTGTTGTCATGTTATTTTTATTAATAGACTTAGACATAATTTAATTAGTCTAAACATTACCCGTGAAAATCAAGATAATTTAGAGTAGATAAACAAAAAGTTTCAAATTGTAATTGAGTTGGTCCGAACATTACCCCGTGAATATTTACCAGCAATTTACAGTAAAAATTAGAAAACAAAATTGTATTAAAGTTTCAAATTTTTCAAATTGTAATATTTCCCGTAGAGACTAAATAAAACAACTTATTGATAGAGAAAAATGAAATATTAAAAATGAATGAGACATATTGATGAAATTAAGGTAGATATATTATGAAAGTAGAAAAATGAGATAGAGTTAGAGGAAGAAAGAGGAGGAGAGAGTGAAAAAATGTGTGAGAAAGATTGAAGAAATTTGAAAAAATACATGAGATAGAGTGATTAGTAATATTTCCTGTAGAGATTAGAAAACAAAATTATTATAAAGTTTCAAATTTTACAAATTGTAATATTTCCCGTAGAGACTAAATAAAACTTATTGATAGAGAAAAATGAAATATTAAAAAAGAAAGAGACATGTAGATGAAATTAAAGTATATATATTGTGAAAAATAGAAAAATGAGATAGATCAAAATATAACTTATTCGTTCTCCCATTGTCTTTTCTGACTTCGCAGAACCATCTTTTGCGATCTTCATCAATTAAGTAGAAGGTGCCTATATTTCTATTTAACGCAGTTCTTCAAAAATATTTCTCTAAGGATATAGGACAACATATATAGGCATTTAATTTTTTTATCGTTCAATTTTTAGTCCCCATGGGTACCACGGGCACCGCGGCTAGTTTTTATATACTCTTGTTCAAATCCGGAATCCCCTATGTGAAGTTTATTATATAACGATTAAATGAATAAATAGCCTTCATTTAGTGTTGGGCCGACGTTGTGAATAAGCAAATTAAACCAAATTAAATCGTATGTAACTAGATGAATAAGCAAATAACTGATCGGTACCGTATCTCCTGCCTTGTATCCGATCTTGGATACTTGGTCCGATCCGAGATAGTTGGTAGTGTCCTTGGTCAATCCGAGGTGGGTGGTGCCTGCAATGATACTCCGACGCTCAAGTCAGCAAGTGAATCAGTTTCAAGTAAGAGAATTGGGAAATGTGTACCTTTAATGCTAGCATTGAATGCTTATTTATAGGTTTTGGGGATCAATGTGAACCATTGGATCTAGGTCTTTGATCTATACCATTGGTTAATGGATTTGGCCTTTGGTATTGGGCCTTAGTGAAAACTACAAAAAGGCCCAATCCGTAACAGTTGCCCCCCAAGTCGGGTTACCTTGGGTCGAGTCTGACTTGATACCCAGTCCGGGTTTGAAGTACCCTCTGAGGTCGGGCTTATACTCTCATGTAAGTGTTTTCCCCCAACCTCAGAGTGCTTGAGATTCAGGTCGTGTGCTCGTTTTTAGAAAAACGAGTTTACAATGCTCTGTGCGAGCTCGAACTTGGGTGCCTAAAATATGCGGCGACCTTCCGAGGCCGGGCTTGTACTCACCTGAGTGTTTTCCCTCAGCCTCGGAACGATCATTGAAGGAGAACTGAGTGACTCGAGGTATTCTCTTTATGGCGATGCTTCGATTCCAGGGCCTGGCATCAATGTCATTGATGGGGCGCGTCGTTTGGAGGTGTCTAGAGTAATGATGGCGCTTCGTTTCACGCGCGTGTCACAGAGGCTAGTGATTGGATGCGTCGCCTAGGCCCGAGCCCAATTCGTAGCCCTTGGTTCCCTATATATATATATATATATATATATATGGGTGAGAACCTCCTTCATTTGCACTGGTTTTTGCAAACTGCTCTGAGCACCGATCCTAACATTGTTACTTAGTGCCTTCTTCTTCCGAACTGCCGATCCAACATACCGTGGCGAGAGTCTCAGCCTTTCAGTTCAGCAAGATCGTCAAAGTACGCAATCAAGTTCAGTGACACTGAGCTTCCGACTTCCGAGGTTAGTGCCTTTTTATTTACTCATTTTTCGCCTTATGCTCTAGCCGGGATTTCTTCAAGCCCGTATGTATTTATACAGGGTGGGGGTCGTCAGGTCGGGTTCCGACTTGGTTGTGGACCCACTGTTTAGCACTCAACTTGATTTGGCATACCCCCATGTCAGCACAGATCGTCCAAACATAACCAAACTGATGGCTTCTGATCCTAGAAAGTACGCGCTGGAAACTCCGGATCGGCTGGTCCCATTTGGATTTCCACAAATTCTCCATCAGGTTGAGGTCACCTGATTTTCTTCTTCAGTTCTCGGGCAAGATCGTCATCGCTCTCTTCTTCGGAGCTGTCAGGGTCGTACCTCGCATCAAGTTCTGTCACATTGACATCAGCAGCTCTGCTTTTTCTTCTCTTCTCGGAATCTTTTCGGGCTTCTTTTTCTTTGGGGGGAACCCCCTCCTCAGTGGCTTTCTTATCCGCTTTCACGTGCAGATAAAAACATCTCTGGGCGGACTCGAGGTCGGCATCGAGGGTAATAACTTTGTTGCACAGAGAGTAAAATTTCATCTTCAGATGAACTGTTGAAGTTACCGCTCCGAGCCTTCCTAGGGTCGGCCTTCCAATGATAAAGTTGTAGACATAAGGGCATGATAAAACGAGGAATTTGGTCTTGACTGTCCTCTCCAATGGTTCTTCGCCATAGGTGACCATCATTTCCAAATAAACGAGTGGTTTGGTCCGGGACCCGCTGAAACCCGAAAGATCTGATCCCCTGTAAGGGGTGAAGTCTTCTTCAGAAATTTGCAGCTTTCTCACGAGATCGATAAAGATGATATCTGCCGAGCTTCCTTGATTAAGAATGATTCTTATTTCATGGTTGGCCATCACAACCCTGATCAAAAGAGGCATGTGCTTGTTGGGCTTGCCATCTAGCAAATCCTGATCACCAAACACTAAAGGAGGTCGGACCGGAGTTGAGGTTACCGCCGAGGTGGAAGCAACACTCTTGATTTCCTTCCACTTTCTCTTCATAGTCTTACCCGATGCTTCATCGGGGTATCCTCCTGAGATGACCATCATTACTGGCCGACCTTTAGACTTCCGAAAATCATGCTCGTCCTCCGAGCTTTCTTCCTTCTCTTGTCGAGCCTTACCCTTCTTTTTAGGGTTGTCCTTTTCTTCTTTAACCTCTTCTTCCTGCCGAGGTGGCTTAATAACGTACTGACTCAATTTCCCCTTCTTGATCAGATCCTCAATGTCATCTTTCAAAGCATTGCAGCGATTGGTGTCATGTCCTTTACTTTGGTGATACCGACAGTATTTGTTAGACCGCTGCCACGGCCTATGCGGGAGTGGATCAGGAAACTTAACTTCCTTGAATTCTGCATTCATGCATTCTGGTGACAGTTGCGAGACCTGGGTTTATTATCATCCTAAGTCTCCTTCTCACTCCGAGGTTTAGATCCCCCGGGCACCATGCAATTACTCCTTCTTCGTGGTCGATGTATTTCTGAGATCGCTGGAGGAACTCAACAAGTGACTCAGTTTGATTAACTCCGACATCAATTTAGAACAGACTTCCCTCACGGAGACCGGCCTCCATGAAGTAAAGTCGGAAAGAGTCATCGAGGCTCCGGACCTGGGCGACCTCCTTGTTGAATCTCTCTCTATAGTCCCGGAGTGACTCATTTTCCCCTTGGCGAATTCCCTGCAAGACTTTCCGAGATTTTGGCTTCATTTTGGCTAGTTGGTGCCAGGAGGATATTGAGTTTGGCTTGAGAGCTCTGAACCAATCCAGAGCCATCTTCTCAAGAGTGAGAGGGAAAATCCGACATTTAATTTGGTCTGGGACGTTACGGTACTGCATCACTGTATCAAAGTAATCGAGGTGGCGATCAGGATCGCCAGTCCCATCATGCGTCTTCAAACCTTCCGGGGGTTTCTCAAGATGTTTAGGCACTGGAAAGTAGTCGATCTCGGTGGTGAAAGCTCCTTTCCGGGCTGCCGATTTCTCCCGTGGGGGAGATCGTTGATTACGTTGTCTAACAGGGAACCTTCGAGAGTGAGGTCGTCGATGTTCATGCCTCGGGGATCTTTCCCGGCTTATAGAACGTCGCCTCGGAGATGAGGATGCCAAAGACGAGCTTTGGCGAGGGGAACCTTCAGGATAGTAAGTATCATCAAGGACCCGGCTTGGGGGAGTTCCAGATCCCCGCCCTCTTCTTCGACGAGGTGGTGAGCGGTGGTGGTGTCTCCTCCAGGCCGGAGATTGGTGACGCCTACGACTAGGAGGATGGCGTTGGGGAGAAGACCGGTCCGATATGTTGCGAGCCCGGATCTCGGCAATCTCAGTCTCCAACTGGGTGTAGCGTTGGCTCCTCTACTGATCAGCCTCGACCTGTCTAGTTAGCAACTAGACGAGTTGTTGAACTGCATCGACCGGTACTTGGACAGTCTGGGGAGGAGGCGGAAGTTGATTTCGGGCCGAACTCCTGGGAATAATAGCCCTGGACGAGTTACGACCGTGTGCCGAGCTAGGGGTAGGGTGACTGCCACGCCTTCGGGAGTTTCCTGCTGCAGATCCGGTCTCACTATTGCACTTGAGACATTCCTTTGACGTAATACTGGAGCCTTAGTGAAAACTACAAAAAGGCCCAATCCGTAACAATAACAATAATGTACTAACATGGGTTAGTCCAAGTGATAACTGGACTTGAATCACACCCCAAAGTCCCGGGTTGGAATATTGGGTGTGGCAAAAACTCTGTTGGGAGGGGAGAACCACATGGTTCGGCAAAGCCGGGTACTCGTGGCCAGCCAAGTTCCCCGGTGTAGATTAGTCACCGATAAAGCTGGTGGAAACTACGCACCAATGACATGGTAAAAAAAAATGTAACAATAATGTCTTCTTTCAATGTCCATACCTTTCAAATTGTATACCACAAGGGTACTAACAAAGGAACACAAACTTACTTGACTTAGATGAGGGGCATCTTAACATTCTATCATTTTTCCTCATATAAAATCAATCTATTGCATTTTGTACATACCAAAAGGCAACTGGCAATGGGATATTTCCTTGAACATTATCCATCCTAAACTGCTTGTTGATGTTTATCATATTGATAGGCATAGTCGCCAGTTTCATATATTGGTTGAGGCTTATGTAAATCATTTTTTTCACAATTACACATAACATGTAATGTCCCAACTGTCATCATGGAAATTGCCAATGTCTCCAACAGTGTACTTCATATTAGAACATTAAGATTTGAAACACAAAATATCTAGTTTCAAAGCTCACGTGCAGTATCATTTTGTGCAGTATCATTTTTAAAGCCACAACTTAAGTTTCATTCATTTTTTAAGGTTCAAATCATTGGTGGTGTGACATTGTTGTAACCGAGCTTGCAGCTCCATCTCCATCAATAATACACACAAAATTACTTATACAATTTCATGTTTCTATCACAATTCCACCAACTATTTTCCCCAAATGTATACAAATTATTCCGCAAGATTGCCGTTCATATTTTTCAGTTTGAATAGAATGGGTAAGCTGAAACTGTTAGAATCATATTTTATAATTCTTGTAAATCGTCTTATTCATTGTCAAACTCATTTGATTCCCATCTGACATGTGAATATTTTGATTCCAATTTAGATTCACTTGTTACAAACTTAATAACCATTTCCAGGTCACATTAGGAGATCATGCAACATACAATTAAAAAATTAAACTTAAGTGAACGATAGCAAACTTAAGTCTTAAAGTTCTACACTGACCAAACAATATTTCATGGAAAGAATGGAGAAGAAGGGGAAATAACACTGACGTCATCTAAATGAACTTAACACTATTAGAATATATAGGATTGAGAATGAGAAGTACCTCTAAAGAAGTGCTAATATCAAATCCATGCAACCTGGAACCAAATTGTGATCAAATGCTCTTATGAATCAATTTTCCCAATGATGATTGGTAAACATACATGTATGGTGTATATTACATATTACATCAACATTTAAAGAACACTTTGAGCTTGAGATGTGGACAATGCACAAGTATGTCATCTTACACAACTTTGTATTTGCTGATTTGATGCATGTCAATAGCACACCAGCATCTGAATTTGTGATTAATTTTGAATGACATGCCTTCAAAATTCACATAAAGAAATATCACGATCAAAATTTCACATTAATAAACATGAATTTCATGATGTCAGCTTCCTTCATGCCAAACTAGTTCCTCCAATAGAAAAATCAACTCCCACCTCAAACTCATTATAAACTTTTAACAACCTTTTTCATATTTTCACCCACCACGATATCAAAGAAATTGAATACCACACATGAATAGTCACCAGGGCCTAAATCTTCAATCTTTAATTCTAACACCGAGAATGTAGTTTTATTTCACATCTTTGAATCTCATTACCATCTATAGATTTTTCATTTACATAAACGCCATTGACACATACCACCGCATGTATCATCTAACTACCAATCTGGATCATCATATGATCCTGAATATTTGAGCTTTCTCACACCCAAATTTAGACTACCATACATTTATGAGTCATTAAGGCTCAAATATACCCTCTTAAATCTACACTATAAATATTCAAATAAAAGTTGCATCTAGGGTCAAGATTTTGTGTGCATCCCGATTTGAAAATACCAATAACAAATTCACATAGCAAGTTCCATTTCGGGTAAAGAGTTCATCTTGTAATAAATTTACTGTCATTGGGAATTAAATCTCAATTTTACAGCCCAAGTCATCATCACAATACCATCATCGTGTTGTCATTGCATTAAGGGTCATCAAGATTTGTACTTCAACTTATGGATAAAAAGTTGCATTTAGGGTCATGAATTTTCCGACAGTGAATAAGGCATCCAGATATTGCAACCCGATTTCCGACAAGGAATAAGGCATCTGTACATTGCAAACGTTCATATTTTTAGGGTCCAAATCAGCCTTCTAGGCTTTCATAATCAGATATAACACTGGGGAAGACAACGTCTAGATGAAGTTAACGCACTAGTAGAATATATAGGATTGAGAGGTACCTCTAAAGAAGTGCTAATATCAAATCCATGCCACCTGGAACCAAATTGTGTGATCAAATGCTCTTAGGAATCAATTTTCTCAATGGCTTGTGGTGATTGGTAAACATACATGTATGGCTTTATATTACATCTCTAACATTTCCAGAGCCCTTTGAGCTTAGGATGTGGACAAAACACAAATCTATCCACCTTAGGCAACTTTGTATTTGTTGATTAGATGCATGCCTTCAGAACTCACACAAAGAAAAATCATGCAACTTGCGGACATAGAAATTTCACATTTATAAACATGATTAAACATATAATGATGTGAAGCCGCATCTAGGGTCAAGATTTCGTGTGCATAGCATCCCGATTTGAAAATGCCAATAACAAACGCTGATGTTGGTGGAGTTTCTACTCCGAGATTGATTCCCGTGTAGTCTGTTTGGGCCTTTTTAGCCCCGTTTAATCTCAAAAAAAAAAAAAATGAAAATGCCAATAACAAATTCACATAGCAAGTCACGTTTTGAGTAAATAGTTCATCTGGTAATAAATTTACGTTCATAGAGACTTAAATATCAATTTCCAGCGCCCAAGTCATCACAATACCATCATCGAGTTGTCATTTCATTAAAGGTCATCAAGATTTGTTTGTACTTCAACTTATGATTAAATATCCATATAAAAATTGCATAAAGGGTCATGAATTTTTGTGCATAGGGTCTCGAATTCACAATTCCAAAAACGAATTCCCGCAGCAAAATCACATTCTTTGAATCTTTGTAAAGAATTGATCTTACTATTAATTTTCGGACAATGAATAAGGCATCCAAATATAGCAACCCGATTCCCGACAATGAATAAGGCAACCCAATTTTTGACATTTCCGACAATGAATAAGTTAACCGATTTGAATAAGGAAACTGATTTCCAACAATGAATAAGGCAACCCAATTTTCGACAATGAATAAGGCGACATTTCCGACAAAGAATAAGACAACCAATTTCCGACAATGAGTAAGGCAACCCGGTTTTCGACAATCAATAAGGCAACATTTCCGACAATAAATAAGGCAACCGATTTCCGACAATGAGTAAGGCAACTCTAAGGCAACCCGATTTCCGACCATGAATAAGGCAATATGCCTTCTAGGCTTTAATAAGCAAGATTCATCAAGATTATATAATTCTTGTATGATCAAAAAAGAGATTTTAATGTTAGCAAACAAAAACACTACCCCAAAACATTAGTGCCCGTGTTTGCTTCAAGAAGACAAAATTCCAGTGAAATCATCACTAACAAAGAAATCCAAAATATGAATGATAGAAAACAGAAAAGGAGACAAGTAACGGTCAAATACCAACGAGTGATGCTGCTCAACTTGAGAGAACCAAAGATTCATTGAGGTCCAAACAAGAAGCTGTGATTTCTTTATAATTTCTGCGTCTTTCGTTCCAATCGAATCCACCAGAGGCGGTAGAAACATGAAGGCATCAGAAATAAAGATTGGGACTATACATCGGAAGTCACCCCCAAACCGCCGGAAAGAATCGAACCCAATCTGAAATCTATGATCTTTGACTGCTTCTTCGAATTTTTATAGCGAAAGTGAGAAATTGTGTCCTTGTGTCAACTCTCTTTGGAGGTTACCGCGCGATTTCACTCTGATCGTATTCTTGGGCAAGTGTTCAGATTTTATAGCACAAATCAGATTCTAGGGCTTCAAAGATTCATGGAGATTATAATGCCGTTGCAAATGAATAACCCTCTAAATGCAAAACCAAAAATTGTTTTTGAAAAACCAAAAAATGACCCTCTAAATGCCAAATATGTTTTTTTTTTGGAAATTTTTCATTAAACTGGTTTTTTGAAACATTCAAATATATTTATATAAAGTTATTTTTATCAATGATTGGATAAATTGGATCGAAATTACTTTTTAATACGAACTTACTTAAATGAGTCTTAATTTAAAATTATATAAGAAATTCAAAATATGAAAATTAGACAACAAAAATACTAAATTAGTATGTAAAATATTTAAACTAAAATTACAATTAAAGAATATAATATAATTTAAAATGCAATACAATATGAACTTGAGTTCTTATGTGAGTCTCACAATTAACACAAATTTTTCTACTTCAATTTAATTTTTTATTTTATTTTATGTTTGATTTAAAATTTACCAAATATTTTTATTTATTATTGTCTTCATATAAATTTTAACTTGAGTTTCATGTACATTTTTGTTTGTTGAGTTATTTTTTTTTGTCAACTTACTCCATTCGGTCTTTTTTATAAACAAAATTAACTACTTTTACACTGATTAAGAAAACTAGGTTTTGTAAAAAAAAGAAAAAGAAAACTAGTTAAGTGCAATTAGTTGTCTAGTTTTCATTCAAAAAGTTAACTAAATTAACCTTTTTTAATATTTAATGAAAAGAGTCTCTTATTTGACTTTATTTTTAGAACACCAGACTTTCAAATAAAAGTATGGCTTCTAAATAAACGTATTTTGAACCCAACTCCTCTTCATCTCTAACCTAGAATTGTTCTACAAAATAAATTCTAGAAACGAAGCAAAAGGAAACAGGAGCAGCAAACAAGGGTAGTGAAGAAATAGGGGTAAGAAATATATGTCATATAACCAAAAATTGCATAATCAATTTGCAACCATCGTAATAGTGTTGCATCATAGCTTTAACTAGAATCGATTTTGGACTACCAAATCAATTTATCTCCATTCAATCCAAACACCACCATTGTAGAAGAAACAAATGCGTTCAAAATCTCTCAACGTGGTTCCAAACATGCACTTAGAAGAGGCCTTAACAATAACACGACATTAATGAATCCCCATTACATGCATTTTTTAGGGAGTCCCCCTAACATGCTTAGGAAGGAGAAAAAAATAAAGGCAAGAAAATAACTTTTAGAATGCGGTTATTGACATTGCACTTTTGCTAGCCTATGCCTGAAAAAGCATTCTTTTTCTCAAAAATTCAGTTTGAGATGGTATAAAATTGTTCGAAAATAAACTTACCCAATACATAGAGTATTGAATGGGACGTGTAGGCTAGCAAAATTCAGGAGTATGAATAAATACTTATACTTTTAGGCTATGTTGAACCCTGATTGCTTCAAAGTAAATTTGTATACAAGAAAATTGTATGACTACAAAAAAGTGTAGATGGTTAGTTCAAATTAAAACTCATATTTTGAAGGTAATCTTAAACAAGGTATTGAGTTTGAAATATATAAGCAACGAAACTTCACAACTTGAATCAGATTAGTCTAGATCTAATATAACTTTCAAGTTTTCTAAAACCAACAATTTTAATAACAATTACATCTTTTATTTATATTTTTTAGTCACTTGACAGTTACCCCCTCCACTTTCGTGTATTAGCAAAATGCGACTATTACACTTTTATGAAAATTATTTAATTCTCTAAAAACAATCAAAAAATGAATTATGATCCGTGAACTACCCCTACGGCCCTATATAGAAAAAAAAAAAGAAAGCTTAGAAAGCAGAAGTTACTTGCACCGAGAAAAGAGCAATAATAAGTATAAATTTGGTCCATTAATTAAAAATAGCTTCAACATGCTTATATATGATAACAAGAACAAGTGAATATTTTTGCTTTAAATGAAGTGGAGGGAGTACATCTTTATTTGTGCGCATTTGGAATGGATGAGCTTTTTACTTTGGATATACTCAGTTTTTCTCATATTAAGTGTTGTTTAAGATTGAGCGTGAGTTTAGGCGCAAGGAGCGCCTCTTTTCTCCTAGAAGTGTTTAGAGTTTACCGACGCAATGTCGGCGGTCGCAATCGTGGAGCAGAAAAAGTTGTAAGTAATAGTAATTTGTATGCTTATCAGATTACACATTAAACTACATTTATTTTATTTTTGACAAACTTAAACTACATTTGTTTTTTTTTTTGACAAACTTAAACTACATTTATTAAAATGTCATGTAATGTTTATTAGATATTAAATTTACAATATGCAGAAAATACCTGACAACTTTGTAAAAAGATGAGGGTCAACACTTACTAACTCCATGTAATTTAAAACAAACAATGATAGTAACAAATGGAGAGTTGAGATAGAAGACAAATGGTCAAATGTGGTTTAAAGTGGTTGGGATATGGTTAGAAATCACTAAGAAGTCAAGTACTGAAATGTAGTTTTCTTCAAGTTTCGCAGTGAGAAATGGTCGATTGATCGGTCATGACAAATATGGGTGCACTACAAAAAACGGAATAGATTGCGGCGGTTTTTAAGTCGATTAGCGGGGGTTTTTAACCCCCGCAACGTAATCAGCGGGGGTTTTAAAAAACGCCGGAGTTTTAAGTGCCGCAATCTAACTGCGGGGGTTTTTTGAAAACGCTGGTATCCTGTCTTTTAGCGGGGGTTTTACTGCGGGGGTTTTTAACCCCCACAATTAGTGGAGGTTTTTTTGAGGGGGTTATAAACCTCCTAAAATTGATTTATTTGTGGTGATTTTTTATTGTCATAGTTGATAGGACCTTTTTGTGGGGGTTTCAACCTCCTATTAGAGTTATGCAGAGACAATATTTCTTTTGCAATTTGTGAATTTCTTTATCTAATTACCTGTTTTCATCACTAATAACTATATATACATATTACATAACACTTACTAAGCTTACTCAAAAAGCTGAAAATTTCATTTAAAATATATATATATAATTGTGATAACATAAATGTAATGTCAAATATTTAATGTCATCTAACTCAAAAACATAATAGAAAGAAACAATTGTAGCTCAAAATCATAATGGCATCAAAGAAATCTTATACTAAAAGATCCTAAAACCACTAAATATTGCTAGCACCGAATGATCCACTTGCATCCATTGGAGAATGAGGCTCACTTGCATGCTCACTTGCCTGAAATAACAAGAAAAATTGACTCAGAAGAAAGCTGAAGCCAGAATAATTTTTTTTAGGGACAAGGCTTTTCTTTTGTTTGGTATACAACTGACATTCAGCAATTCATATGACAATATAATCTTTTTAATTAACAGTACCATAAATCACTCCAAAATAATAAAGGATTCTCATAATATTAGATATAAATGGAATATACCTTCACTGCTTCAATGATATCCTTGTCAGCTTGTTTGATATAGCACCCACTAAAGTCGGTAATTTTTTCAGTAAAGCAACCATCATCATCAACAGCAACAACTAGTTTATCCTACAAGCCAACACAGTATTTGAGTAATGGTATTGGGAATGAAAGGTATCAAAAAACAAACAACTAAGCAATCAACAAAAGTTTTACCCTTTAACAACAGAGCCACTTCTCTATTCACCAAAGTATACAAATCCTAATGAATGCCTACTACGCTAGTTTACTCCAATTTACACAAGATAAGTCTCTAACTCGTCATTTGATAATAACTGCCATTAACTAACTTCTTATCCTATATCCTAACAAACTAAATCCTCCTTATCCTATATCCTAACAAACTAACTCGTTCTCCTATATTGTTACTACCTGTTTCTTATCATGTACCCTAACATGCACAGTAGCACCAAGGTTGCTTGCAGTTGTACAATCAAGTAGCAAATACGAAAATCATCATAAAAGATGCAGTAGCAAGATATGAAGATTTGACATAAGAGATAAGTAAATATCGCAACACGAATCAATCGTCCATAAGAACAGAAATAAACATATGAAGCATACAGGGCAATGATTTAGAAAAGTGGAGAACGAATCAATCGTCCATGCAAAGCACTTTCATCCCCTGAAAAATGGAGAACGATAAAAGTGAATTATCTGAAATTCCAACTTAAGGAACATGCAATGCATATATATCCATCACCTAGGGTCCTCTGATCCTGTTCAGCATCAGAAAAAAGGTCCCTCACATTCTTTTCAGGATGAACATGTAGGTTCTTTTCCTTAGGAATTACAACTAAATTTTACTACCCAAATAATGCTAATGAAAATATAATCAAATGGTTCACAAGCTCAAAGGCTAAATTGACTTTGTAGAAAGTATTTCAATCACATTTGTATATGCTGGTTTTTCTGTAGTATAATCAATTAAGTAGAGTAGAAAGTATTTCAGTCACATTTGTATATGCTGGTTTTTCCTTTGTAAAGCCAAGATCAGAAATTTTCAAAGAACCATTGAATAGAGCATCAGTTTAGGCTAAATTGACTTTAGCATATGATTTTTAATAGAAGTTTATGGAAAGAAGTAAATAGATGTTACCATAAAGTGCTGATCCTTTGATCTTTGGCAAGCCAACCAATGTAATACATGAGAAAATAATAGCTACTTCAAACAACCCTTAAGAGAGAATGCTATTTTTTTCTTCCTACAGATACAAAACCGTATGACTTGCTTGGCTCCAAATGTACTCAATGAACCTATCAGCCAACCTCAAACATAGAAGCAAAATGAGTATATCAAGACAAATAACAGATTATTTACATGAAGGAAGTAAACTAATGGAATACCAGCAAAATATCCAGTTTAGATTGGTCACCTTAAGATGCCTTCTGGATCGAAAGGAGCATGACACCATGATGGTGAACTATCTGAAAGTTGGTCTGTGCTAGACATATTGCATTCCTGGAAGTTATATAATCAATTAATCTGTTGAATTATTCTGCAAAGCACTGAACACAGAAATGGGATCAACTATATATATGAATATGACACCTTGAGGTTGCAGAACATTGTTAAAAAAAATATGTTTATGGAATCAAAATAACACTGAGGACGAGGAGAGTTGTGATCTCCGTCGAATTTTAGTATGTTTCTATCTCCCTGAAAAGCATAGGCAGCCATGAAATAAAGAGCATATAGCAAATAATATGAACACTTACTGAAGCAATTAGATTCTGGCTAGCACCGAATGCTCACTTGCATTTCTCTTCCTACTAAACCCCTTTCCGAATAATTTTTTTCAGGAGCCATAAAAACCCAGAAGAAAGCAGAAGCCAGAATGAAGAATAAGAAACTGAAACCCCAAATCGTGAGCAATTAGTCCACAACACAATCTGTATAAAAAATCCAAAATACACTAAAAACATGAACAGGAATCTAAACAACCAAAAGGGAAATAAAAATTGAATACTTACAGAAGTAAACAATTGGAGAAGTGATTATGCTTCAAATATCTATCTGAGTATGACCTGAGGTCACGATTTGAGAAGTGAGGAGTGGAGAAGTCGCGATTTGGAAAGCTCGCGATTTGGGGTTTTAGGGTTCTTGTTGTTCGATTCTTGTTGCATCCGTGATAGGGTTTGGCGAGAGAGGGTTTTGCGACTGAGAAGAGAGAAACGGGTTTTGCGAAATGTTGCTGAGTTTTAGGGTTCTTGCTGTTCGATTTTCGTTGCTGGATTTGTGAAGTTTCTGGTTGCTGGGTTTGTGAAGACTGAAGAGGGAAACGTGAGAAGAGGCGGGAAAGTGAGGAGAGGGAAACGTGATTGATAAGAGGGGAAGGTTTTTTTTCGTTTTTTTTTTTTACAATTAGCGGGGGTTTTTCTTGACACTCAGTGGAGGTTTTAAACCTCCGTAAATTGAAACAACATTTTTAACCAGTTCGCCGAGGAGTTCCTTTTTTACTGTTAAACAGAGGGGGTTTTTAAAACCTCCGCAATAAAACCCCCGCTATTTGATCCGTTTTTTGTAGTGGTGGATGGTACATTGGTCCTGGGTTAGTGGGCGTCGTTGGTTATGTCAGGGGTGGGTTGAATCCGTACAGAATTACCATCTTAAGGCTAAAGATGTTCTGTTTTTCAAACTCAATGGTTTCACGGGACTATCAATTCGATTAGTTCGTTCGCATCACATGTTAATCAAATCTAAAATGCTTAAAACTATTGAAGTGATGGATACGGATGAAGATGAAAACATTATTAAGAAAGTGATTGATCTTGGAGAATATGATTAGAGTCATGGTTGTCAAACTCGTGAGTTGACTCGTAAACTCGTGAACGAGTTTACGTTTCTAGGTATCAAAAACGAGTTGATTCACGTAGAGACTCAGAATCAGTGTAGACTCAGTCAGACTCGGGTAGACTCAATCAGACTCAGACAGACTCGCGAGTTTATGGGCGAGTATACGAGTTTGCAGAAAATTCGTCAAAAAACCCTTAAATTAGAGTGTAAGAAAAAAGAGAAAAAAGAAGAAATAGAGTGTAAAAAGAAAAAGAAAGAGAGTGTAATGATATTTTTACCCTTAAATTAGATATGTGTCTTGTTAATAAGAGATTCAAATTGGTAATTTCATAGGGAGTTTATTTGTATAAATAGATATTAGATTATACAATTATTTGTGTTTAGTTTTTGAGTTTTCCACGTTGTATTCTCCTGTTTTGTTTATGCTCATTTATTTTTCATGTTTTTCCAAACAACTTTAGTGGAGATGTGTTCGTTACGTGACTTGCATAGATTTCATTGTGGTTTGACTACCAATTTAGAATTACCAAATTTTCCAAATTTCAATTTTCTTGTTCTTAAAACAAAATTTGAACTCTTGTTTTGATTTTCACCTAACTAAACATTCTATTTTTCGGCAAATTTTTTTATTGATGTCACCTGAAAGTAGAGAATTGGAATCATAGCGTCAAGTCGAAGATAACAACAATTTTCGGGAACAAAAACATATAAATAGAGAAGTTCCAAAACTTGTGGATGAAAGGAACCAGAGAGATATTACATTCTCATAAAGGGATTTTCTTTTAAAACACTCTTTCCCCTCTTCTCACATGTTCAATCCAATTGGTATCATGATACTAAGAGGCAATTTTACGTAGTTGTTTACAAGATATCGAGTGAGTTGGAGAGGTGGAAACTGGAAAGAGTGAGGATGAGTGTGTTAAAGGTAAAGTCTGCACATAAATTGCAGTTCATTGCAAAGTGTTCAAAAGATTAATTTTATTTGGTAAAAAAAAAAGATTAATTTTGTATAGTATTTCAAAAAAAAATTTATAAAAAATTATTTTTATAGCTCTAACAAGTATCCGTGGGTACCCGTGAGGAGAAAATACCCATTTAATACCTGTTACGCGGGTATGGGGCGGGCACAGGTCTTATTTATATCTCACGGGGCGGGTAGTGGGTAGTGGGTAGTTGGTACCTGTGCCCGCCCCGTTTACATCCCTATTCATGACTACCACTAGATAAAGTCCTATAAGGCTATAAGCAAAAATGAAAAAGAAGGGAACGGATTGGGTGCCTTGAGCTAACCATGCCTTGGTACCTTTAATTCATTGGTAGCCATTGGATCAATCAAGTGGTTGTAAATGTGCCACGTGTCCCCTCTATTTAAAATTAATTAAAACAAGACCAAATCAGTTCCCTTCTCCCTTTCCGGTTCGTCCGTCCTCCCTCTTCCGTTCTTCCTTTCCAGTTCTGTTCCACCGAACACCATCACGCACACCCATCGCCGCCCCACGCCGCCCCACCGCACTTCCGTTTCATTCCGTTCTCCCTCTTCCGATGGCCACAGCTACGCAAAAACGTGACGCTAAAACGAGATTGCGATGGCGCCGCTCCGGTACGCCAAACTGATACAAATGTTGCGTTGCTTCTTCTCCGATCGCCGCACAACCACTCCGCCTTTGCTCCGGTCGCCGCACCACTCCGCCTCTGCTCCGGTCGCCGCACCACGCCGCCTCTGCTCCAGTATCTTTGAATTGAAATTTGTGAATATGGAATCTGTAATTTGTGGAATCTGTAGTTTCCTTGATCGTTGTCACAAAATGGAGAGAAGGTTGATTGGGCTTTGGTTTGATTTTAGTGTAGATGCAGATTTTTGACAGATGCAGAATTGGTTTGATTTTAGTGTAGATGCAGATTCTAGTTTAAGACTTTATTTTGTTAATTGATTTTGTTTAAGATTGGTGTATTGTTCAATTTGGAATAACAATTATGCAGAGTAATGTAATTATTCAATTTGGAATAACAATTTGGAATAACAATTCTTTGAACTATGATAAATCTTGGTGTATTGTTAAGGAATGACTTTTGTCATTTTGTTTATGTGCTGCCAAGAGTATGGACTATCCCAACTATCATCTAACTTTTTAGCATTTTGTTGTGCGTAATGCTTGCCCCTTTTTGTATGACCCAAGTTGAACTTACATTACAAAATTTTTAAGGAATAATATGCTTGATGCTTCTGCCTTGACCATACCTGTGATTGTCTGGTATAAATTCTTTTGATAATAATAGATGCAATTATGTAGTTTAACTTGTTCCGTACTTAAGGATCTTTTTTGCAAATAAATTGACTTTGGGGGATTGATTTAATGATCTTTTTTACACAAGAGAAGAAGGTCAAGATGACTGATGAAGTGCACTGTAAAAAATATGCAGTAACAATTATGCAGAGTTCAAGATGAACAATTATGCAGTAACCATCATAATTGTAACTAAAAAAAATACTACAAGATGTAACTAAAAAAAGCGAGAAAGACATTGAGCACAATTGTATGGGCATAAACTTCATTCTGTAAAGCTTACCTCTAAGAACAATGAAGAGAGCACAATTGCTAAAAACTACAAAAAGGAGAATTTGAGTTCAGAATCAGGAGTCATATTGAATTGAATTATTGATCTAGATATAATCAATGGGAAAATGGGAATCAACAAGGAGGACTCTAAGTGGTTCATATATACACAACAGATGGTGAAGCAACATTTATATCAGCATTGACAAGAATATATAGTACAACCTTTGTCTCAATTTTCACCAGTTCTATCAATTTCCAGTTTCATATAAATATTCATTTGGGCCTATTTACTTGGAGAAAAGTTCTCTATTTTTATATCATCTTTTCATCTTTAAGATAAACTTTTATCAATTTCCTCTTTACTGTCAATACATAAAAGAACATATCCTCCACATTCTGCAATTTCTCTAACCTCAAGGAAAGAAAATAATTAAGAAAATTTTCAACAGTTATGCAGAGTTCAAGATGAACAATTATGCAGTAACCATCATAATAATATAATTCATTCTATATAATTCATTTTGCAAACTCATTCATTGTTTCCCAAAAGGAACATTACAGTTAATCAATATGAACATAGTTGCAAATAACATCTCAAAAAATGTACATAAAAAATGCAAAAGATGTCCAATAACTTCTTCATTGTAAATAAAAGCTTCAACTCTTGTGTAGATCATGGATCATTAAGAGGTGCCATCAAAAGTTCTGTGTAACTAATTCGTTCCTCTTGTGTCTGAGGGGGTTTATAACTTGGAGGTGCGGAACAAGATACTCCATCAGGCAGTTGACTTGCTAGTTCTTTATCCTAAAACAATGATTGGAAATTAAAACAAGTCATAATCCATGTAAAATTAAAACAAGTGATCTACACATTGACTTATATACCTGAGACATTCTAGGTGGACATCTTTTTGTTCTTTTCGACTGTAGCTCAACCCAACTCTTTTTTCGCGTACGACCCGTTAAGCCACGCCGTTGTTTGAATCCCTTCGGTTGCGTAACATTACTCAAAGATTTTGGGCTATCATTGTCATGGCTCTCATTGCTTTTGACTTTTAAGCGAAGTTTCATTATTTTTTTACAAATGTCGTCCACACCGTCATCTACAACCTTGTGGTGTTCTTCAAAAATTGAAGCATCGGCAGCCACTTTGATGAACTTAAAAACAACTTTGTCTAAATCTCCTTGTGCTAGATAGTTTTGGATCTCCCTCGACCTCTTTCCCCCTCAAATCTTGCACAACACCGTAACGGGCTTCTCTTGTCCACCTTCTTAAAATATACTTCTCTGGAATTGCCTTGACATCATTCGCTTCAAATACTTTCAATGCATGTGAACAAAGTATGCCAAATGTCTCAAATTGTTTACAATTACAAGATATGGAGGCCGATACATGATCAAATGATACCATCCAAGATTTTGAGTGGTTGACCATAGTGATGACATATTGACATAAAGATTGAGACTCGTTTCTCTCTGATATGCATAAACCCAAGAATATCTTAAACTCATTCTGAAATAACTCAAAGACAATGTGTGTATAATTTTTCCATTTGTACTAGAATTGGTGACATATCAGAGATTAACATTGGAAGCTTATGTAGAGACTCATACTCACAAGTCAGCTCATTTCCCCTCTTCTCATCAACAATTTGTTCAAAATGTTTGAAGAATCGAATAATATCCACATTTGGTTTCATACAAGACTTGAAGTGAGAATTCAAGCTTTCACTAAGTTGTGTACTCCGCATGCCAAGAGTGAATGCTTCTTTCATGTAACACGAAGCCCATTTTTCTTTTATAGCATAAACCGATTTGATCCACTTATTTTTACTAACATTATATTCTTTGATCAAGTAGGTCCAAGCTGTCTCAAAATCTGCTACAACGTCAATGTCATACATGCATCTCTTGAAGTCTCTTAAAAGATAACTTCCTCCCTTCATCAAGTTGCCTAGGTGTTTAATTCCATTTTGCGACAAGTGCCACGTGCATAAACCATGGCGAGTCTCGGGCATCACTTCAGCAAGAGCAACAGCCATTGCTTGAGCTTGGTCAGTAAAGACGGTCTTTGGTTTTTTTTGGTTATGTGCTTGTAAGAATGTCTCAAACAACCATTTAAAAGACTCAATTGTCTCATCATACATAAGTGCTGCACCAAAAATAACTGAACCCCTGTAGTGGTTGAAACCAGAAAAAAAAAAAAACAAGTGGCCTATTAGCACGGTTTGTACAATACGTAGTATCAAATGACATAACGTCACCAAAATGCCCATAATCCAATATCATATTTGCATCACACCAAAACACATTTGTAATTTGTTCATCTATATCCATCTGGTATGCATGGAAGAAAGACGAATTATCCAACAATTGTTGCTGGAAATATTGCGAAAGACATCCAGCCTCACCGTACAACATACTTCTTTGTCTCTTTGCATTGAGGTAATTTTTTACATCTAACCGTAGATATCCGAGATTAGCTCTATGCCCTGCATTAGTGCTCATAAGTTGAAATGTCGACTTCTGTCTTAATCCAGAGACGTCAGCCAGATCAATTTCATGTGCTTGGACTTCAGTTATTTTCCTGTGTGAAGCAAGCATATGTGTTGTCTTTTGAAGTTGTAGAGGGTGGTTGTGATCCTCTATAAATTCATGGATGACAAACTTTCCATTTTTTAGTAAAAGTGTAATCCTTGCTTTGCAGTCGGTTCTAGTCTCTGCTTTACGCTTGGTAGCTAAAATATCCGTCTTTTTTCGCAGCCCTTCTTTGCAACAAACAAATCTACACGATAATATAGTACCGTCTTTTTTACTTTTGTTCGCATAGCGTTTTCTAACACCAAATCCAACACGGGCACTATATGTAAGCCAAAATTGATAAGCTTCCTCCATATCTTCAAATTCCATACCAATCCTCGGCTTCCAATCAACATTTGAAGAAGTCATGTTTGATCAATTCCCAAATAAAAAACCTGATAAATCCTAAACAATATAAAATGTTCATATAAAATGTTCAAACATTTTCAACAATTTCATTAGTTGGTGCTACACTCTTAAAATTAAAATGAAGTTGTTTAAACAATTTCATCTTGTGCAGTAAACAACTAATCTTCTCTCAGAAATCGTATTAATATGTTATTATATCTGTGACATTTTTTGTCATTCCTGCAATTTATCCCCCCCCGCTCTCTCTCTCTCTCTCTCTCTCTCTCTCTCTCTCTCTCTCTCTCTCTCTCTCTCTCTCTCTCTCTCTCTCTCTCTCTCTCTCTCTCTCTCTCTCTCTCTCTCTCTCTCTCTCTCTCTCTCTCTCTCTCTCTCTCTCTCTCTCTCTCTCTCTCTCTCTCTCTCTCTCTCTCTCTCTCTCTCTCTCTCTCTCTCTCTCTCTCTCTCTCTCTCTCTCTCTCTCTCTCTCTCTCTCTCTCTCTCTCTCTCTCTCTCTCTCTCTCTCTCTCTCTCTCTCTCTCTCTCTCTCTCTCTCTCTCTCTCTCTCTCTCTCTCTCTCTCTCTCTCTCTCTCTCTCTCTCTCTCTCTCTCTCTCTCTCTCTCTCTCTCTCTCTCTCTCTCTCTCTCTCTCTCTCTCTCTCTCTCTCTCTCTCTCTCTCTCTCTCTCTCTCTCTCTCTCTCTCTCTCTCTCTCTCTCTCTCTCTCTCTCTCTCTCTCTCTCTCTCTCTCTCTCTCTCTCTCTCTCTCTCTCTCTCTCTCTCTCTCTCTCTCTCTCTCTCTCTCTCTCTCTCTCTCTCTCTCTCTCTCTCTCTCTCTCTCTCTCTCTCTCTCTCTCTCTCTCTCTCTCTCTCTCTCTCTCTCTCTCTCTCTCTCTCTCTCTCTCTCTCTCTCTCTCTCTCTCTCTCTCTCTCTCTCTCTCTCTCTCTCTCTCTCTCTCTCTCTCTCTCTCTCTCTCTAAAAATTAGCTGTTAAAATGATGTTGAAACACAGCTTACCTGAGAAATGGTAGCTTCTATCTTAAGGCTATGGTCAACGGCGAAGTAAAAGGTTATGATCAATAATAAAGGAATAGAGAATGTTGGTGTGTATGGGAGTCACTATGTGTTTAGTTCCACGTTGGGGATATTAGCTGTTAAAATGATGTTGAAACACAGCTTACCTGAGAAATGGTAGCTTCTATCTTAAGGCTATGGTCAACGGCGAAGTAAAAGGTTATGATCAATAATAAAGGAATAGAGAATGTTGGTGTGTATGGGAGTCACTATGTGTTTAGTTCCACGTTGGGGATATGTTTGCCATATTCATATTCATTCTGTATTTGACAGGGTTAGATGGATGCTTGGGTTCCATTTGAAAAAGAAACTCTTCTCTCTAACATTGATTTCGAAGCTACTCTTTGTAGCTTTTACTTCTGGCTGAGTTGATTCTAGATGGCGACACGACGGCGACGACGCGACAAGTGCGGTGGGGTGGAAGAGACGAGTGAACTAGAAGAGAAGACGACGCGGAAGAAGCGGCGGTGCGGGTTGGAGTCTCGGCATCATCAAAATCTTCTTCAGTGTCGGTGGGTGGTCGGAGTAGTGCGGTGGGGCGGCGTGGGGCGGCGATGGGTGTGCGGTGGAACTGATCAAAAAAACGGAACTGGAAAGGGAGAACGGGAAAGGGAGAAAGGGAACTGATGGTTTTGTTTTAATTAATTTTTAATAGAGGGGACAATTTTTAATAGAGGGGACACGTGGCACATTTACGGCCACTTGATTGATCCAATGGCTACCAATGAATTAAAGGTACCAAGGCATGGTTAGCTCAAGGCACCCAATCCGTTCCCGAAAAAGAAACATCAAATTTAAGAGCATAAACTCCCGAATCAACCTGTTATCGTAGATAGCTAAGAAAAAAAAAACATTTAAGAATTAATGCAGTAGCCAAAGCAAAGAGAAATAATTAGAATACTATTAGGTAAACAAACCCATTAAGGGAACCTGAGACAAAGATCTTCTACACTAATACATTACAGATGAAAAGGAAAACAAACAACATAGAATAGGAATTATACTATACAGACAAGGATCACAATTTCTGGAACATACATTTGACCGTATCAAAAACCGTGAAAATCCGATTAAGATCTCCACAGACCAGTAGAAAAAAGATGCACTGATGGACTCAGAGTTTACATCTTGAATAACATCCAATAATCAATGCTCAGATTCTAAAAATATCTGTTTGAAACCTCTCATCATATAGGTTCCAATGTCCATACCTTTCAGTGTGATAGACAGACCTTGGAATGTAGAAATTTGGCTTTTTAATATCTTTCAAGTGTGCCAAACTAGACGACGCATTTACAATGTCTCGACTAGTTAAGTTAGCACACCCACTCAAATCCAAGAACTCAAGGTTCACACACCCTTGACATATCGCATTGAGGCCTCTAGCCGATAACTTGGAGAACCTAATCTCAAGCCACTCTAGACGAGGCATAGAATTTGCAATGGCAGTAGCTTCAGAATCTCCATCTTGAGGACAAGCGTTCAGATAATCATCAGGAACAATCCCCACATGTTGTGAAGGATCAAGCCAATTCATCAGATTTCTCTTCAGAACCTTAAGGCTGGGACAATTTTTCCCAATCAGTGCCAATGACTCGTGTGTTATTTCATAACAATAGCTGATATCCAATTCCCTAAGCTTTGGACACCCAAAAGCAATCTTAGAGATAGAATTATCAGTAACACGAGGGCAGCTTCTTATTGACAACACCTCAATATTTGGGCATCTAAAAAATGCAGATTAAGAATGTTCAAATTTAATCCAACAAAGAAAAACACAAAACAAAACAACCTAAGGCTTAACAATAAGTTTAATTGCTATACATTGTCGCTATAAATTTTATCACGCTCACAACCAACAACAATTCATGGTATGTATGACATATAAAGACATAAAGTATTTATTTGATGTTAACTTGTATTTAATGACATGTCAACCTGTAATTGGTCGATAGTGTTAGATATTTATACACCGAGATACCGTATATAAATTAAATCTTATCAACGACATGAACTACATAAAATAAAGGCTAAATGCTTCAAAGTTATCCTCACTATAGAAAGCACAAAAATTCATAGTATGGGGTATGGGTGACAAATAAAGTATGGCAGTTTTTTTTTTACCCCCATTGTACCCCATACCCCCAAATTGACCAAACGGACCAAAATACCCTAAAAAATGTTAAAAAACGAATTCATTCCTCATTCCATCATATTTCCGGAAATACCTCAAAAAGAGGTATTTCCGGAATTTCCTGGAAATTAACCTTCCAGAAATACCGTAAAAATGGTGAAATACCTCTTTTTGAGGTATTTCCGGAAAATGGGGATATGGGGTCTAATTAATGAGGGGGTAAAAAAAAGTGCCATAAAGTATTTATTTGTTGACTCACTTCTTATCAATGGCATGTCGACGTGTAATTGATCGATAGTGTAAAACATTTATACACCAAATCCTAACAATAAGATGATGTACGTAAAATAAAGGCTAAATGCTCCAAAGCTATATTCACAATAGGAAGCACAAAACATTTTACAACATTGCAACTAAAGCAAACCCAATTCAAAAAACAGAATCATGCATGCAAATTATGGAAACAGAAACAAAGGGGGAAAATGGGTATTGAAATTTGAAAGAAAGTTTGTACCTTTCAGCGACCAAAGCGAGAGAGCGATCAGAGCAGTGTCGAATACGAATCTGGGTGAGGAAGAGATTACTCCATTGGACAACGGATCGAAGCATGGAATCGATCTTTGCTTCGAACTCAAGGGACCACCAGCGAGTTAACTCAAGGGGAGAATCGAAATAGGGGTCGAGGTTGAATACAGAGTGAAGAGAGGGATCTTTGAAAGCGCTCAACCATGACTTGCAAACCAGCGTTGTTCCTTGCCAACGATCCTCTACGCTGAGTCGAGAGAAGATGTTGATGAGGATCTCGCGAGTCAACTCGGCCCAATCGGACTCGTTTTCTTCCATTTCCTCTGTTCCTTTTTTTTTGGTTACAACTTTCCTCTGTTCCTTAATCCTTATCTTGTGTCTAGCCTCTGTTTTCTTTTTTCTATTTGCATTTGCAATTCACACCCTCATCGATGCTAACAATTATAATTTATAGTTTATTTGAGTTAAACGTACTTTTCCTCAAGGTAAAATTAGCAAAATTCCATTTTGGTCCCTCCATATTTTATGACTCTATCTTTGAAATGTGATATTGATCATGTTATGGTCCCCCACACCATCTTTTAGTTCAAAAACAATTATTATGTGGTAAATGGAAGGACACACTGACATGGCATCAGTCATCAAAGGAATATGCCACGTGGTGTTGAGCTACTATGTTAAATCGTCAAAATCCAATGGTAGGGGTGGGACTGGCCCGAGCTGGGCTTAGCATAACCTAGATCTGGCTTGCGTTGAAAAGAAAAGAAAGTGTTAAGATCGAAAAGAATTGTAGAGGCAAAAATACATATATTTAGGAGGAAATATGTATATAGCGTGTTTGAATAAACATCTTAATTAAGTGCGAATGGCATAAACACTTATCATATAAGTGCTTATGCATAAGTTGTTTTTATAAAATATATTAAATAATGTTAAACTATTTTCTATAAGTCGTAAGTTGTTTTCATAAGCTATCCAAGGGAGAGTTTATGAAAATCAGCATAGCTTATGAAAACCAGCCGAAATAACTTATAAACATGCCATAAGCTGTTTACATAAGCTCTTCTAAACAGTCTCACAAATACTTATGTTAGTAGATAAGCTCAAATAAGCCAATCCAAACGGACCTAAAATAATGAACTAATTTATGTCCATCTTCTTTTTATTCTATATATAGAGAAGTTTATTCTTAAGTTGTTTTCTTTATCTTTATTGTCAATCATTCTCAATAAACCTCTCTTCACTATGATCTTGATGGGTAAACATTTTCTCCTAGTTCACCAATAATACATGGGAGAGTTTGGGCAGTGTATATAAGGAGGGGACGAAGCCAAACATAAATTCTTGAGGGCCAATTCGGGTTGGTTAAGGTGGGCGATCTGGAGGCATGCTTGTTTGTGTAAGCCTTATGTCAATCTACTTTGAATAGATATTATCGGTAACACGACAATAACCATATATTGAATATATATGTACAAAGACATCATTTATTATGTTATTAATAATATAACATAGTAAAATCATTTAATAGATAGTTCGTTCAATGGAACGTCAAATATGCGATTCAATTGTGAGACTGTATTAAACTATATAATGTTATTTTTAAATTATTTGTAGTCGAGTATTATTGTTGACCAAGTGTTCCTAATGCCAACCACAATGAGACAAATCTTTTGACTTTAGGTCACTATGATTCCTAATATGTCAAGTTGCAGGCTTCAATGTTATCAAACATTATGTGCTACAGGATGGTCATAACAATAGTATTTAGACCGCAATGAATCAATTTCAAGAAGATAGAAAAGATTTACCCTCCTCATAACTTAAGAAATGTCTAGACCACCCGATAGAATTGGTCATGCGAGAATGAGTCAATATGAGATATTTGGCCCATTAGTATTACATGTCTACTTTGTGATCAAGAAACATACGAATAAACATGACGAGAGTGACACACTTATGTCACAATTTACATGGAAACGACAATGTTCTTGTAGTATTACCGATATTTCAATAGGATGTGCGGTAGACTTGTCAATAACTATATGTTATATTTAATATTATTAAATACTTGAATATAATATAGTATTTAATATGATGTTCAATTTGGGAACTATTAGGATTTAATTTATGTGAATAGTTCATTCAAGGTTAGTTGAAACAAATAAATTTTTTTTTTTTTTCAAAGGAAATGAGCCTAGAGGTGTCAATTTGGCCCAAGCCCCCAAGCCCAGCCCCATTGGCCCCCAATCAAGCCCCATAAAATTGAAGCCCCCTATTAATGGGGCTTTTTTTAGCCTCAGCCCACACTTTTAAATTTTTTAGTGGGTTGGGGCCAGAGCTTTGTGGGCTGGCCCCCAAATTTTATTCTCATTTTTTTCCCACTATTTACACTTCTACTTTCATTCTTTCACCCCTATTCCTCTTCCCCCTCCCTCTTACCACCACATTCTTCTCCCTCTCACCACAACCACCACCACCATCTCCCACTCACCACCACCACCTCATTTTCCCTCCCACCACCACCACCTCCTTATCCCTCTCGCCACCACCACCCCACCTCTTTTCCCACTATTTATACCTCTACTTTCATTCTTTCACCCACTTCCTCCTCTCTCTCACTCCACCACCACCACCACCACCACCATCTTCTACTCACCACCACCACCTCATTTTCCCTCTCACCACCATCACCTTCATTTTCCTCTCACTACCACCACCACCTATTTTCCCACTATTTACACATCTACTTTCATTCTTTCACCCTCTTTCTCTTCTCTTTCACTCTCACCACAACCTCCTTTTCCCTTTCACCACAACCACCACCACCATCTTCGACTCACCACCACCTTCTTTTCTCTCTCACCACCACCACCACCACCTCCTTTTCCATCTCACCATCATCACACAACAACCACCACCTCCTTTTTCCTCTCACCAACCACCACCACCACCACCACCACCTATTTTTCCACTATTTACACATCCACTTTCATTCTTTCACCCCCTTCCTCTTCTCCCTCACTCACCACCACCTCCTTCTCCCTCTCACCACAACCACCATCATCACTATCTCACACTCACCACCACCACCACCACCAAGAGTGGGTCATTATTTGCAAAATAAATATTCAGTGCCCATGGGCTAAACTAGGCCATCAAAGTTGAGTGGGTCATTTTTTGCAAAATAAATATTCAGGGCCTATGGGCGGGGCGGGGCACACATGGGCCTTATGGGCTTGGGGCCTATGTGGGGCCTTAGGATGGTGGGCTTTTTGGCCCATGGACCATGTGGGCCTAGGGTGGGCTGGCCCACGTGGGTCAATTTGACAGCTCTAAATGAGCCTCGTTAAAATCTTATGTTGCAAACCCTCCTTACGAAAAACTCGTCAAAAAAGAAAAAGAGATTCCCCGTGATTTCATAACAAGGGAATTGAATTAAATGGGTCGGATATTGAAATTTTATTGGATCTTGAAGCATCTTTTGAATAGCTTTCTCTTTCCAACTTCAAATATTTTTATAGGAAACATAAAGATGATCAAACCCTATATACAATTTAATCTCACCCCAATCCACTGGATCAACATATTTATTAGAGTACTGCTATTTGGTGCAAAAAAGTTTTCGAAGAAATGTAAGAAACACATACGTGTTTTCTAATTAGAGATTATTAGCTCCAATTTTTACGACAATACATGGGGTAGCAGTGTATAAAGAAGCTTTTGGTGATTGCCACATAATTTCTTCGCCTTCATTTAGTACCAGCCAACATCTCTATTTATTATTTACTTTCTATGTTAGGAAAATTACCATTATAATGCTCTTCTTAAATTAACACCCGTCCAAATATTTGGACAAAATTGTCATTACACCGCTAAAAAACAAAAATGGTCAGTTTTTGACTCCTGCAAAAACTGACGCGCGGGATAGTTTTTGTCTCCTGCAAACACTAACGCACGGGACACAGTTAAGGAAAAATCAGCTGACGCAGTAAAGTGACATAAAGTGAGCTGAGGGAGACAATTAAATTCCCTAAATCCAATAAAAATAGAATTGTGGGTGAGGGAAGAAAGTGGGCTGACGTCAGTTTTCCCCCTCTCTCCCTATTAGATTATTTTTCCCTCCTCTCTTTTTTATTGAATTTAGTTAAGAGAAACATTTAACACTTATTTCAATAATTCTTTCCCCTCTCTTTTCAACATTTATTTTAACACTTATTTCAACATTTTTTTTCAAACTAGTTATTATTTTTTTATTTATAAATATGTTTGTTTTGTTTTTTTAGGTTGATGTAAATTCTAAATTTGATCTAAAATATAATAATGTATTTTCAAATATTCTGACTAACGGGAGCGACAACGGAGCGGCAACAGAAGCGGCAACGGGAATGTCAACGGGAGAGGTAACAGGAGCGCCAACGGGAGAGCCAACAAGGGTTCATATCTTAATATTATATCTCATTTTATTTTTTCCTGATTTTTACTCTATTATTTTAACCACTAACAATTGTCAAAAAAAATTAACCACTATCAAAAATTTCAAAATAACATTGTGATCAATAATTTAATAATTTCATTATGATCATTAAACTAATATTAAATGATCTTGAATAAAAAATATAAACAAGAGACAACTGGAGCAGCAACAAGAGACTGCCAACGGAAGCGGCAACGGGAGCGCCAACAGGAGCGCCAATGAGAGCAGCAATGGAAGAGGCAATGGGAGAGGCATCAGAGCGCCAACGGGGGTGCATATATTATATTAAATCTCATTTTCTTTTTTCCTGATTTTTACTTTTATTAATATTTTGTTTGGTTTTACCCAGGGTATCCACCGCCGACCGCAGTGACTAATCCCCTTGCTGAATTGTAGGTGCCTTGAGGGGTAGGACAGCTGACCCAGAGTTTTAACGCTACTCCGTACCCAAGGTGAGGATCGAACCCCCCTGACCCAGAGTTTTCACAACCAGATACATAATATTGACCATTTCAACCATGAAAAGAAAAATTCCATTTATATGGTAAAGTCCATGTCAGCAGCCTTGATCAAAAAAAGTCCATGTCAGCATGGCCTATTGTCACTGTAAATCTTAAATTTTTAGAATAGTGACTGAAAACTGTTTGAAATGGTTAAAAGCACAGAAGCTAAGGAATCATAGTTAAACGTTAAACTCTGATGAAAACGTTAGGTTCAAATTAACCAGCCACCTTAAGTACTAAATTTAGGTCCAACCCCAGTAATGGAATATGTAATTCTTTCCTGATAAAAAAAACTCACCCTGTCCATGACAAGGCGACAACAATTTTTCTTTTAAATGCATTTCGGATAAAGGCATAAACAAGAACTACATACGTAACAATTGACATACACTTTGTCTTCAAGTGTTTCACTTAAAAGAAGCCAATCTTTGTCATGAAAATCACTGAAGAAGTTCTTTGACTAGAAGTAAGTAATAAATGTCAAGACAAAGCTGAGGATAACTGAATCCTGGTTATACTTTCTTATCACGTTATATATATATATATTTAAACTAGTAGTAATATGACAAGGAAGAACCAACAACAAAAACATTCATTAGTTGAGTTAACAGTAAATTCAAATATCAAAATGAAGGAGGAGATTTAAGATCCTCCAGATTTCAAGCAGTCATAAAATTCTTGATGAGATTACTTTTTTGAGTCTTGGCATTTAATAAGTAAGAAGACTTTTCAGTTACCATTGATTTCTCATGAAACTCGTTTGGGCAACTAGCATCAACTCTCCCTAAACAAAGAGCGATGATATGCCAGTGAGAGTCTCAATTAAAGAATAGTGTGATGTAAATAGATAAAGTGCAAGCTTGGAGATGCAAATTAGAGATTTACAACTCAATCAACCATCATCGGCGAGCCACCGGCAACTCCGGCGAGCCGCCACTAGCACCACTCCATCTCTCTCCACCTCTCTCTCTATCACCCACGAGCCTCTCTCTCAAGATTCACTACCTGCATCTCTCTCCACCGTGCCGCTGCCACTACCACCAGTCTCACACCCTCCTCACGCCCCAACTCTCCCTCCCTCTCTCTCTCTCTCTCTCAACCTCACTTGCTTTTTCCCACCATCCACGACATAGTCAACGCCGTCGCCCTCGTCTCTTACGGCAAGCTTCACGGCGGCGGCAATAGGGACCCAGATCTAGACGTCATTTGTTCGCATCCGAAAGGCACATCCCCGCCGTAACAATTAATACCTCATTTGACAGTAATAGAGTCGCTAAACTGTGAAAATGAAAACTATGTTTGAATTTCAAAGTTCAAACCCCTTAAAACCCCTTCCAATAACTAAAAATCATAGATATTACTATACAACTCGAGGTATAGATGTATGCAAAATCAAGAGGCACAAACTAATAGCAAGCAATCAGTATCACTTCAAGGCTCCTATCTAACCTTAATTTTCATAATTTGATTACACAAGTAACCACTTTATTTTCATAGCTCATACTCGGTATAGAGGATGAAAACCATAATTTGATTACAAAAGTAATCATATTACTATCTTAGCTATTCTCAATACAACTAACCACTTTATTTTCATAATTTGATTGATTACACAAGTACTTCAATTTCACAACCATACAATCAACAATGAGATACCAAATAATTGTCCATAGGAAATCAAATTGCTAATTGACCAAGTTCAATCTCAATGAGAATTACAAATAAGAATTTAGTTCAAGTTTAGTCTATTACATGCTTTGAGAATCTGACACAGGACATCACACTCAATATAGAGCGTGAGGCAAACACAGACACTAACCGTGTGTGTTAGTATTGTGATTGTGAATAGAGAGGACGCCTAGATTCATCAAAATACTGATCACGATCAACAAAGACAATTGCATAAAGGGCATAAATTATACCCGGAATATACCCTAGAATAGTAAGCAGCAAGCAGATGATAAATTCAACCTGCAAAAATAGCAATTACAGTCTCTGATCCGTTACAATCAATCAAGTAGTAAGAAATTCGAATAAATTAATGCTATCATAAATATCAGATTAAGGGGTCAGATCCAGTGAGAGAGGGAGAAAGAAGACATACGCTGCAGCAACCATGGCGGAAGCAAACTCCGACTGGAGGAAGCAAGATAGCGATCATAATCTCACAGCATATTTCACAACGGCTCGGCATTTTTCACTCTCTGATCTGAATCAACTCTCTCGCTTCTTCTTCTTCTTCTTCTTGTGGTTGGTTGGTTGGTTATGAATGAATGAATAACCCAATGTAATGTCACGTGGCGATAAGTTAAGCTACACGCCTACACATATTATCAAACTTTCTATAAACGTCTATAAAAAAACGTTTAATAAAATATAAAATACTTTCCTGTCAAAAATAAAATAAAAAATATAATATTTTGGTCGACGATAATGTTTTTTATTCTTGGCGGACCTACGGAGATAATGTTGATAATATTAAATTAACAACATAATAAGAGACTAATTTTTTCAAGTCATACCTAATAGGATTTGTTTAAAAGGATTTGTTTCAAGTCATACCTAATAGGATTTTTCAAGTCATACCTAATAGGATTTGTTTAAGATTGATTTAAAAGGATTTGTTTCACCATACCTAATAGTATGTTCAGATAGTGTTTCGGATACAAATTCAGCTCGACTAATGAGCTAATGGGCCGCTATCACAAGCCGTCCCAAATTTGACGACTTTCAGAACAAGTCTAACATTTTTACAATACATATGAACATATAATACCATAAAAATAAGGTATGATTTTACCCTACTCTACCTTAGACTAATTTGGGTGTCAGAGTGTCTTGTATGTGGTCACTATTATCGTCTTCCACCAAAGCTTGGAGCACCACTCCATCCTTCAACAATCTACCACAGTGACGTACAATTCTAAAGTTACGTTCAAATTTGAGAGTTTAAAATGAGCATAGCAAAATGGAATGGAGCGGGACAGAACTTGAGGGCATTACATCTAGAGATTTGTGGACATCAGACCTTCTATGAGAATTGTTATTATGAATGTTTTCAAATCCCTCTAAATATGCTTTATTGGTTTCAAACATATGGCCAAATTTGATATAAAGTTCAACCATTAGATATTTTTCCTCTCATTTCAGCTCATATATCTTATTCCACTCTCATTAGTCACTCTTTCCCAAAAAGTTCTGAGATATTATCACGTTTCGGATCGAGCTCCGCCTCGGACTGACCTCGAGGAACCACGCCGGGCAACTCGGCCATGCGCGACCAAGGCTGGTCTTGGGTGAATCTCCGCCTCTGGGCACAAATCGTGATTCGTGCCGCACCCGGATCAAGGGCCAGGATTAACCTGCATCCAACGGCGTATGGCCAACTCGCCTAGCTCTATAAATACCGGCCCATCTTCGCGTCCCAGGTACGATCTCATAATTCATCTCACCATATATTTTACTATACTGACTTGGGCGTCGGAGTGTGTGCAGGTACAACATCCACATCGATCATCAGCTCGTAGTTCGGAAAGTACGTCGATCCAGGTCATCTCAACCTCAACTCAGGTCCTACCCCAGGACATATTATAAAACAAAATAGCATTGTTTCTCCATTAAGTAAGCTTCTAGTTTTGTCTACATCAAAAAGTTAATAAAACTAAGTATAACATATATAAAACATTTTTATATATATGTAAACTGAAGTACATAGTTACCCAATTAAAGTAAATAATACCTCTATAAAATTGTCCCATGCTTCAGAATCAACAATCCACATACTTGTCAAGTTGTCATAGCATCTCATGCAAACCCACTTAGACCAAGACCATTGTCGAAAAGATCATAACAAAAATCAAGCTTTGTGTTTATATGATCTTTTATCTTTTCTTTAGAATTTGGTTTGTTCGAAAAAGATTCTTCAACTCTCTCCTATAGAATGATGTCCACAGTGACCATTTTTACTTCCCAAAATTTAAAGATTCATCCATCAATCAAAATCACATCCATAGAGGCTCTCTAAATACATGTAGATCGAACCCCAATAAATGTGTCTTCACTCATCAAGTGTTAGTGAACCACCTTAGTTGGATAGTACAGATCTTTGTTAACATTTGCAAATAGGGGAATATGTTTTGCTCTTTGTGTGACTTACAGATATTATCTAGTGTTGTACTGTATTAGAAAAATGTTAGGCTTCTATGTTTTTTGGTTAATAGCCAAACAAAAAACTAACAAAGTTCAAATCGAATTAGGATAAAGTATTCTGTAGAATATATTTACAAGAGAAGCACATTCTTAAAGGGGAAATGATATCTGCCCCTTCTCTTCCACCAGTGTACTATATAATGTCGACACCATATAAACAGTGTGTGAAGCATGAGAACAGAAATATAAAGAGTCTTTTTACTTTGTAAGCCTTTGCTTGGTAGAAACTAGAAAGCAAAGGGATGATTAGAATCTTTTTGATGTCCATATTTTTCTGGTTTGGTATCAAATTTAAGAAGAAATGGAGGGGAATGGAATAACTTTTCATTGGTCCAAATAAAATTTGCGGTATTAACTTCAGTAAAAAATGGGGGCATTATATAAATAGTTCATGGAATATTCATCACAACTTTAAAAGTGAGTTAACAACTTATAATTAATATTGGTAAAAAAAAACTTTTAATTAATAAAAATTAATAAAATATTTTTTTTGAGTACATAAATTAGTAAAACTAGTGCGTATGACCCATGCGCTGCACGGATATATATTCAGTTTTAACTTAAAATTTGACAATTTTATTTATGATTTAAAACAACATAAGTTGTATAACTAAGTGTATTATGTGAGATGTTAAATACTTTGTACACTATCTAAAATAAAGCTATTATGTTATATAATAGATATATGTAAATATATTATTAACATATATTTAAACATGTAAAATAGTAAGATATATATTTAATTATATATTAAAAAGTATATATTTCATAATCACGTATTCTCGAATGGTATTTATTCAAATTCGTGAAAAATTATAAACGTGAAAGACAAAATAACAAAGTAGGAGAATATAATTAAAAATATGGTAATTAGTAGGAGGTTAATATTCTCTAAGATTTTTGTAGATTAGTTACTCAAAAAACTGTAAATAATCAAATTATTGTCACAAAAAAGAAAGGAATTTAAAATTAATTTGTAGAAAATAGTCATGTTTCTCAGATATCGTTTTTTACCCACTCAATATAACATGTAATCTATATTATAGTCATTTATATTTTTTTCAAAAATAAATTCATTAAACGGTGTGTGGCATAATATTGTGTTTAACAACCAAGACTAAATAGGGATAGTTTGCAGCACACAATATAAGAAAAGATAAGTGTAGGGTATTTCTGGTTTTTCATAAAAATGGTAGGGATATTCTCGTAACTTACCTGTAAGTTAATCTCCACTTACTATTCTGAAAACCCCTAATTTACGATGCCTCTCACGTTACTTTCCTCTTCATCGATCGTTCTCATCAGCGCTTGCGAATCCCTTCCTCCCATAATCATCATCTTGACCGAATCATCTGATGGTGTTGCTTGCGATAATGGCTACACGGTAACATCCCCTATTTTTGATATTTTAATTAAATTGGCATGATATTATATTGGGAAACGTATATACCTCTGCATCTGCGAAAACCATCTCAACAGCAAGAGGTGAGTTGCCTCCATATGAAGGAAAGACGTGCCATTTTCGGAGAAGCTTTACCATTACTGAGGAGGATTGATTGCCTGGTTCGATTGCGGCCAAACACTACGCCAGAATTGTCGAAATTAGTCGCACATATAAGCAGCGCTTGCCATAAAAGCGCTACTCAATCTGCAAAAAATTTAACAATGGGCAGCGCTTGGTTGGGAGCGCTACTCATTCATGTACGGGTTAAATCAATTGGCAGCGCTTTATGGGGTGAGCGCTGCCCATAGATGAAATGCGCTGAAGAATGGACAGCGCTTGGGGTGAGCGCTGCCTATTGCTGATTCTCGCTATACGAATAGGCAGCGCTTTTTGGATGGAGCGCTGCCAATTGATGAAACGCGCAGACTAATGAACAGCGCTTTTGGCTGAGCGCTGCCCATTCCTTGACACGCTATACGAATAAGCAGCGCTTTTCTGGTTGAGCGCTGCCTATTCCTTTAATTATTTTCGCGTCTATAGCTTCCTCCCTCTCACTCTCACTCACACTTCCAGTAGCTAGCTCTCTCATACTACGCACGACTCTCACTCTCACCCTCACTCTCACTCTCTCACTCACGTCCCTATCCCTCTCACTCTCACACTCCATTTACATTTTTGTTCTCTCTCACTCTCATTTTCCTTCCCTCACACTTTCTTCCCTCTCTCATTTTCGTTGCCTACCTCTCACTCTCACCATTTTTTTGTTGGGTCCGTACGGAGCTTTTCCATTTTCGTTGGGTCGTGAAGCTTGCATTTTCGTTCCACTTTCACCAAAGGTAATATATATATATATATCATTGCATTTTGTTCTAGTTATTTTAATGGCATATTGGAACCTTAGGTTAGATGATTCATTGTTGATGCTTGTTGAAATGTGTAGGTGTAGTATTTGTTGAAATGTCCAAATGAAATGTAGGTGTAGTATTTGTTGAAATGTCCAAATGAAATGCTTGTTAATTTAATGTTGCTCTAGGTTAAGGGATTCTTGTGTTGTATTTATAAATTTGAAAAATTTAGGATTGATGTTGATGATTTGTTGTTTAATGTGAATTTAATGGCATTGCATTTTGTTCTAGTTCTTTTAATGGCATTGGAACCTTAGGTTAGATGATTCAATTTTGATGCTTGTTGATTGGTTCTTTGAAAGTAGGTGTAGGTGTAGTGTTTCTAAACTTAAGGGGAAATGTAGGTGTAGTATTTGTTGAAATGTCCAAATAAATGCTTGTTAATTTAATGTTGCTCTAGGTTAATGGATTCTTGTGTTGTATTTATAAATTTGAAAAATTTAGGATTGATGTTGATGATTTGTTGTTTAATGCGAATTTAATGCGAATTGTTTGTTAGGTTTTGCGAGTTTGGTTTGCCGGAGCTTCGCGTTCATTGTTCGAGTTCGTCCTGGTTCGAGTGTTCGTTCTAGTTCATTCGAGTTCATTGTTGCTTCCACGTGTTCAGGTACTTTTGTTGTTTTCTTATATTTATTATATGAAGAATGACATTATGGAAGACATTAAAGTCTTTGATTTTTTTAGCTGAAAATAGTTGAATGTCTTAGCTTCAAAAAAATTGTTCGTTGTGTGTTTTTCACCTGTAATAGGTTTAAGTTCTCTTATCAGGATTTTATTATAAATATTGGGAAATTATGGATAAAAAGTGGATGTCTGCCAATCGTCTGTCCAAGGAATATGTCGCTGGAGTGGATTATTTTGTGAACTGTGCTGTTAAACGTTTAGGGACTTCTAGTGATATCAAATGTCCTTGTTTAAGTTGTTGTTATGTAAAATCGGTTAATGCAGAGGAGTTGGCAGGACATTTAAAGGGTTACGGAATTGATCAAAGTTATACTTGTTGGACAATGCATGGTGAGGAAAGAGGTGAATCTTCAAATATGGGTAATAATACCGAGAGATGTGCGCCGGTTGACACTGAAAGACCTACATTGGATGGGGACGAATTTGAAGAGATGGCAAAGGCTGTTGAAGACGATCTTAATGACTGTCCTCAAATGTTTGAGAAGTTGATAACGGATGCGGAGACACCGTTGTATTCGGGTTGTACTGAATTCACAAAATTATTGGCTGTGATAAAGTTGTATAACTTGAAAACTTGCCACGGATGGACGGATAAGAGCTTTACAGAATTACTCGCACTATTGAAAGAAATGTTGCCGAAGGATAATGTGCTCCCTTCTCGGACGTATGATGCAAAACAAATGTTAGGGTCCATTGGCTTGAACTATGAGAAGATACATGCTTGTCCCAATGATTGCATTTTATTTCGGAATGAACATGCATTGTTAAAGTTGTGTCCTAAATGTAACGCATCGCGGTATAAAAAGAAAGAATCTGCTCCAGAAAAGGTGTTGTGGTATTTTCCCATAATTCCTCGATTTAGGCGCATGTACCGTAGTTCAGAAGATGCAAAACACTTGACATGGCATGAGGATGAAAGGATTAAAGATGGCATGCTACGACACCCGGCGGATTCTCCGCAGTGGAAAAAAATTGATATTGATTTTCCTGATTTCGGGTTGGATTCAAGAAACCTACGACTTGCATTGTCTGCTGATGGATTTAACCCGCACGGTATTCAGAGTAGCTCCCATAGTACTTGGCCCGTGATTTTGGCGATCTATAACTTACCTCCATGGCTTTGCATGAAACGCAAATATATGATGTTGTCATTGTTAATTTCTGGGCCCAACCAACCAGGAAATGATATTGATGTATACTTGGCTCCTTTAATTGAAGACTTGAAGTTAATGTGGGAGACTGGAGTAGAGGTCTATGATAGGTTCAGAGAAGAAAGTTTCACCCTGAGGGCTATGATTTTTGGCACAATTAATGACTTTCCAGCTTATGGAAATCTATCTGGGTATAGTAACAAAGGTCAGTGTGCATGCCCTATATGTGAAGATAACACTGATTGGATGTGGTTGAAACATGGTAAGAAGAATATCTACCCTGGTCATCGTAGATTTTTGCCATCTACTCATCAGTATCGACTGTTGAAAAAGGCATTCAATGGGAATACCGAAACCCGTAAAGCTTCCATGCCTTTGACGGGCGAACAACTATTTGAAAAAGTGAAAGATTTGAACATTAAATTTGGGAAGCCTTTTGCCGGAGAGCTTGCCAAACGGGGGTGGAAGAAAAAGTCGATTTTCTTTGAGTTGCCATACTGGAAGTCATTATATGTAAGGCACTTCATTGATGTGATGCATGTTGAAAAAAATGTTTTTGAAAGTGTCATTGGTACTTTACTCAATATACCAGGAAAGACTAAAGATACCATCAACTCGAGGTTGGACTTGCTTAGTTTGGGGTTGAGACCAGAATTGGGTCCGATAAAGAAGGGTACACGTACATATCTACCTCCGGCAGCTCATACTCTATCTAAAAAGGAGAAGACCGTGTTTTGTAAGTTTCTTCATGGAGTTAAAGTTCCAGAGGGGTACTCTTCAAATGTTACGAACCTTGTATCGATGAAAGACCTCAAGTTAAAGTCTTTAAAGTCCCATGATTGTCATGTTCTAATGGAGAATTTGCTACCCATTGGTATACGATCCATTTTGCCTAAGAAAGTGCGCCAGACCCTAACCAAACTTTGTTTCTTTTTTAAGGCGATTTGTAGTAGGGTGATTGACCCTGGAAAGCTGCCATCATTGCAAAGAGAAATTACCGTCACTTTGTGTGAGCTTGAGATGTATTTCCCACCTTCGTTTTTTGACATAATGATTCATCTAATAGTTCATCTGATTAGAGAGACACAATTGTGTGGCCCATGTTACATGAGATGGATGTATCCGTTTGAGCGTTACATGAAGATATTAAAAGGATATGTTAAAAACCGATCACGACCCGAGGGGTGTATTGTTGAGCGCTACATAGTTGAAGAAGCTATTGAGTTCTGCACCGGCTATCTATCTAGTCTTGAATATTCCGTGGGACTGCCAAGGTCTCGTCACTTAGGAAGCATTAGTAAAGGGATGTCGGGAACTAAAATAGTTATGGTATCAAGGAAAGAACTAGATCAAGCACACTTATATGTTTTGCACAATGATAGTGAGGTTGATTCATATGTTGCCAAGCACATGGACATACTTAAGAGTGATCACCCATATAAGGGTCAAGTTTGGTTAACAAAAGAACACAATCGGAGTTTCATAGTGTGGCTAAAAGAGCACATTGATTTCGAGTTTGCTATGAATCTTACCTCGATTTCAGAAAGATTGAGATGGTTAGCAAAAGGTCCAAATATATCTGTTTTCTCTTACACCAGCTATCTAATGAACGGGTACACATTCTATACAAAAAACCATGATGATCAGAGTAAAATGCAAAATAGTGGGGTGACTCTTGTAGCTCAAACTATGCATACATCAAGTGCCAATGACAGAAATCCCATATACGCGAATATGTCATACTTCGGGGTCATTGAACACATATGGGAGTTGGATTACAACATGTTTCAGGAGCCTGTGTTCCAATGTAAGTGGGTTGACAATAATAATGGTTTACAGATTGATGAGTCGGGGTTCATGCGAGTGAATTTCAACAAGTTAGGATATAAAGATGAGCCTTTTATTTTGGCATCCCAAGCTCAACAAGTGTTTTATGTCACTGATCCCGTTGATATCAATTGGTCCATTGTTTTATTGACAAATAAAAAATTGGTGACTGACATTAATGATCAATCAACCGATGATGATGGTATTGAGGACGACCCTTTCTTCGGGACATCACTACCAATAGTAGGGGAAAGAGAGGATGTTGTGTATGTTAGAAAGGATCATAGTGATGGAATTACGATTCGTCAAAAACAAAGTACCAAGAAGCGAATTGCAAATAAAATTATCTCCAAGAAAAGGAAAAGGTAACAATAACAATGATTATTTATTTTTTTACATAGTTTTCTTACATCAAATGCATTTTTACATAGTTTTCATCTTCTTGATTGGTTATTTAATTTTTTGTTGGTCTTTTCAATAAATATAACAATAACAATGATTATTCATCTTCTTGACTAGTTATTTACATAGTTTTCATCTTCTTGACTGGTTATTTATTTTTCTTGACTGGTTATTTATTTTATTGCAGGTCAGATGGAAGATTATAATGATCATGGTAGTGGGCATGATGACAGCGGTCATGAGAGTGATGTTGGAGACTATATCAGGAAGCATGGTCCCCGTGGAATGACTGTCAAAAAAGATATCATCGGTCGGATAAATAAAGGAAAAGGACCCTTATCAGTAAGTTACTAATTAACTTAATTCAATACTTAGTTTTAATTGTTTGATAATTAATTAACTAATGACATAATGCAGGTCGAGTGGAATGTTAAGGGTCAGCCAATTGGAAGAAATGGCACACAGTTGATTACCTTCGTTGGTAGTAAGGTAAAACAAATGATACCAATTACAATCACTAATTGGAATGACAAAAAAAATGCCATTTTGTGGAAACAAAAAGAGGAGTTCTGGTTAACAATACAGGTATATAATTTTATATCTCTTTAGTTATCTTATTTAATAATTTTGTAACCATATATATTTATATCATTTTCATTGAATATGTGTAAGCAGAAATTTTTTGACGTGGACGAGACTCGAAAAATCTGGTTAATGAAGGAAGCGGGAAAGTTACATCGGAATTTCAGGACTAGTCTAACAAATAAATATCTCAGAGATCATAGTGGAAACATCAGATGGGAGCCTCCACCACTATATAGTGGATTTATTACAAAGGAGGATTGGGGTATATTTGTTAGAAAACGCACTGAAGATCCAGAATTCTTGGTTAGTACTATAATCTATTAAGTTATAACTTAAAATATATTTGACAATTATATATTATGCATTAATGTATACTTATCTCTCTAAATAGAAAACAAGCCAACAGAATCGAGGGAGAGCTTCATGTTGTGAGTACCCGTATAGAGGCGGTGCTAGTGGATATCAAATTATTGAAGAAAGATTGGTAAGACACAATAAACTTGATTTCTTTTTGTTTAATGAATCTTTTGATTTATAATGTCTTAACAATAGGTGTGTGTATTTCGATCCCTCTACATATTTCATTGATCCATTGCATGGTCATTTCAACAACTACCCCGAGTTGATCGAGTTATATAATAGGTGTGTGTATTTCGATCCCTCTACATATTTCTTTGTTTTACTTATATACGTATATATGTATTTCGAATAATATAGTTATATGTCATTGTGTTCAGTTGTTTGAAAACATATTGGGGAGTGGAACAATCAAAGACCAAATGGATACCGATAGTTGTAAGTTTTTAATCAATGTTCTTATCTATTTAATTACATTATTTTGTGAAAAAATGTATTAAATTAAATTTAACATCTAACTAATGTTTTGTTTTATAGTGTCCAAAACAACCCAATAGCAATGATTGTGGGTATTATGTAATGAAATTTTTGAAGGAAATTATTACCCACAACCAAACGATTATTCCCCGACAGGTATCTAGAATTCTTTTTGATTTTGATATAATAATAGTTAATTCCATTTAACCATTTCAATTCTAATTTTATTTATTTATATAATTTCAGTATTTTCCTGATTGTCGGGTGAAGACATACTCTGAGGAACAGCTAGTTGAGCTTAGAGGAGAGTGGTGCCGTTATGTCTCCCGTTTTTTTTTATTTTGGATAGAATATGTAATACTGTAAGTTGTTAGCGTTTCATTTGGATACATACAACTAAGCTAGTTTTGGTTCATATTGAAGTTTAGCTAGTTTTAGGTACATATGAATTGGATAATAACTTGTTAGCTAGTTTGTTTTGGTTCAAGTGTAGAAATGGAATGAATTGGGAAACTTAAGCACGTGTTAGCTAGTTTTGGTTTATATTGTAAGTTTAGCTAGTTTTGGGTACATATGAATTGGATAATAACTTGTTAGCTAGTTTGTTTTGGTTCAAATGTAGAAATGGAATGAATTGGGAAACTTAACCACTTGTTAGCTAGTTTTGGTTCATATTGTAAGTTTAGCTAGTTTTGGGTACATATGAATTGGATAATAACTTGTTAGTTAGTTTGTTTTGGTTCAAGTGTAGAAATGGAATGAATTGGGAATGAATTGCTGAATGTTTGATTTCCCTTTTTGGATACATAATGTTTGATTTTGCCTTTTTGGATACATATAGCTAAGTTAGTTATGATTGGAATGGTTGATTAGTTGGTTTTGATTTTGCTCATAATGTTTGATTTGAATTGGAATGAATTGGGAATGAATTGCTGAATGTTTGATTATAGCTGGTTATGAGTATATATGTCCAGGAAAATTGCAATTGTCAAAAGGAAAATAACAAAAACAGAAAAAAAATAAAAAAAAAAAATTACACAATGGGCAGCGCTTTTAGGAGAAAGCGCTGCTCATTGCCTTAGCGCTATTACTAATAGGCAGCGCTTTTAGGAGAAAGCGCTGCCAATTCGTAAAAGCGCTAAGGCAATGAGCAGCGCTTACTCCTAAAAAGCGCTGCCCATTCGAAAATGCGCTAAGCCAATGAGCAGCGCTTTCTCCTACAAAGCGCTGCCCATTTGAAAATGCGCTAAGGCAATGAGCAGCGCTTTTTCCTAAAAGCGCTGCCCATTGCTATAAATGGGCAGCGCTTTTAAAAGCGCTGCCCATTATTAGAGTGGAATCAGCAGCGCAAATATTAGCAGCGCTCAAAAGCGCTGCCCATTAATAAAAAAAAGCGCTGCCCATTAAAAAATCTGTAGTAGTGAAAGCTTGAACATTTTTGGGAAGAGCAGGAGTGACTTTGGAGGAGGAGGCCATTCGTTCTTCAAAAACTTTAGCTGTAGGTAAGACTGCTTTTGTGTTTCAGGTTATAATATTTGCGTACAGTAGCAAACTTGACCTACGAATATATATTGATGTGTGTGCTCCCAATAATAAAGAAGGTTAATGTAGCCTAAAATTACGTGGCTGTATACCGGAATTACATTAATTACGTTTCCTGGTACTTAAAATGGGTGTGTAGGTTGACCTTCCAATTTTGTCCCCATTGATTTAGGAATCATCAATAATTGAAATTATTAACATCATTAATCTAATTCAATAACAAACAGATATTATGGAGGTAATTTTTAATTTGAATTTGAAAGTTCTAAAAGTGGAATTAATATCCGTGGAATGCAAATGTCCATAGCCGTAAACTCCATTAAAATCACCTCCATATTTTCCGTGAAATTTTAATTCCCTCAAGTATAATTTTCCTTTTTTAGAACTTGGTTGGGTAAAAATTTTACATTTGATTCCTTTACCATTTACTTGATTATTATAATATTACGATCAGGACAATTAAATCGTTCTTCTTTTGTGTTTGCAGGTGGGTAACTCGCAAGGTTTGATGAAGAAAACTCCATTGGAGCAATTCCAGACTAATGCTCAAAATGATACATAAATTGCACTTCTTATTGGATGTTATTGTCCTGATGGTTTAGGTTTTAAGTGATTTAATTCAGAGTTAATGACAGCATGAAATCTGGAAGTTAATTTTTGACAATTAAAACGGTTGACTAATAGATGGTGGAAAATGGTTGACTGTGAGTGTTTTGCGTCCAAATAATTAAGATTAGACGGATGTTATTGATAAGGGTCGTAAAAAGACTTTTATTTAGTACTAATAACAATCGTAGAATGCTTGATACACAATTACTGCCATTTTGAGTATTTGGTAACTGATTTATCAATAATTAAAATTTGAGTTTTTGCTATTTTCATTAGTGGTCATTTATATTTTAGTAAATTTCGAATTTCGAATTTCAAAACCATGGTGCAATCACAATTTTGGAATGTTGCCAATTATGTTGGTGTGAATACCATGTTTTTTTTTGGGATCTTATGAATACCATTCTTGATCAAACGTAGGCTAGAAGTTTTAGAAATACCAATTAATGCATTAAGACTACATCTAATTTCATTATTAGAAAAACCCTATACCCTGGTGTTTTAAATGTTAATATCCATGGTTTTCGGCCATTTTTGTTTTAAATGTTGATATTAATAATCAGATTTAAATTCTGTTTGAAACGTGTGGCAAAATTCACCAAGTTACTATAATAATTTAATTAGGCATTGAATAGTTTTCATTTTTTTTGGTTGCAAGGTGGCTGCCACGCAAACAAGGAATGCTGAGTCACTATTTCGTCATCAATGACGTAATAAATCTTGTCGGCCCAGGTGTCATCCAATGTGTGATATCCATGGTTTAGTATAATAAAGATAAAGATATTTGATACTAAATATTTCCAAAACTCGGTAAAAAAACCAAAACAAGTAAACATATAAAAAGATAAATTCTAACAAATATATTTAAGGTACAGGTACAACCATTTTCAAAAAGATATTTTTAGCTAGGACTCCCACATTTTGGGATTCAAATCCTCTGCAGTCATTTTCCTACAGTCTCCTGAATTTGCACTAAACATTAAGACCTTTAAGTCTTTTCATGTCCAAAAATACTACCTTTGATTTTTTGGCTTTTCACATTTTTTATTGAATGGTGACCTGCAGTTTTTTTTACTGCAGGGGATCACAATCCCACGTTTTGAGAGTATTCTTCTTACACACACTCTCCTACCTAACGGACCTAACACATCTATAGCTTAACCCTTTTAAGTAAAGTTTTATTAAATACAATCAGCCATGAATGAAATGCTTAATTAATGTGTATTGCACATATAATTAGGGGATTTAGCTTGTGACACTCCACAATATCCCTACAATGTTTGGTAGATAGAGGAGGGAATCAGAAGATTTGCACTGAACCAAGTCATGTTGGTCCTGCTTGTGCGCGCGACGGAGTCCCTTCTACTTGCTTGTTTACAAGCTCTCATTAAGCTTTAATATTTAAAGACTTTGGTGAGTCCAAAACCAAGCAATGTGAGACTTCCCACTTTTAAAATATCATTTGTTTTTTTTCAATAAAACACAACACTTTTACCCACGGTTTTGTCCGTAGGTAAAAGTTTTTTTTAAAAAAAAGACTTTTACCCACGGTTTTGTCCGTAGGTAAAAGTCCATGTTTTTTAAAAAAACTTTTACCTACGGACAAAACCGTGGGTAAAAGTTCAGTTTTTTTAAAATTTCCAAAACAACATTTTCAATTCCGGAAATATCCATTTTTAACATAATTCCGGAAGCCATTTTTTGGGAATTCCAGAAATACCTCAAATCCAGATAAATCCGAAAGACTGTTTTTTTATTTTCCGAAAATATCTCATTTTACGATATTTTCGGAATGTAAAATGTGTTCCGGAAATACCGTAAAATGCGATATTTCCGGAAAATAAAAAAAAAAAAAGCCTTCCGGATTTATCTGGATTTGAGGTATTTCTGGAAATTTTGTGGATTTAAGGGGTAGTTTCGTCCGTTTGGTCATTTTGGGGGTAGATGGTTTAAGAGGGGTACAAAAAAAACTACCTATTATATGATGTTTTACAATACGAATGAAGTATTAATTTTTCTTTTCCTATCATACCCTTCATGATTTAATTATCTCTATTCTTCCAATTCTATTAATTTATCTGTCCTATCTCATTAATGAATAATTTTGTAAAGTAACTCATAATTTACCTTTCTCATGCAAAATTAACTATTTTTCTTAATTTGTGTGAAATGGGAAAAACGTCATATAATATGGGACAGAGGGAGTACTTGCCAAAAACTATTCAAAGTTCAAAAGTAATTTTTTTTGGTTTCCCAAGGTATCCTCCACATCGACTGCGGAGACTAATCCTTCGAGGTACTGAAGATTCATTTAAGGGGTTGACCTCTCCCAAGCGATGTCTCTCCATACACACCGTCTAGGGATCGAACCCTTGACCAAATGTTTAAGGGGCCCAAACATCTTACCACTTGTGCCACACCCACTTGGTATTCAAAAATAATTATTTGTGATAAACTTGTCTTTTATTACTTATATTTGTAAATAGATTCTCTAGCTTTGCCTTTTCTCCATAATTGTAGACTCTTTTAAAGAGAGAGAAGTAATAAATTAGGGAAATGAGAGGAAACACATCTATTCCATTCAACTTCCCATCTCTAGTCGCCGTATTTGCACTATCAACGAGGGTTTTTTAGACTTTTCATCACTAAAAGCATATCTACTGTCTCTCCCACCCGTTTTTCCATTAAAAGAAAGAGATAAATAGAAATTCGCAAAAAAAATTAGAGAAGCCTTATCCCTCGCATAATAAATTAAATTAGGTAAAAAAAAATTTGACAAATTAAATTACGTAATTTTTAAAAACTACGAAGAAATCTATTTTTATTAGTAATTATTTATCGATTAGAAAAAAACAGACAATTTATCTCTGGAATTGGACAGTACCGGGCATCCAAACAAACTAGTTAACCCCGAATGGAACTGTAACTGCTGTTACTTACTACTGCTGCTGAAACTTGTTTGACCGTAGTACTAGTAGTATTATTAGGTTTTTTTTTACCCACCCCATTATACCCCATACCCCACAAATTGACAAAACGGACGATATTACCCCTGACTCCAATTTGGCTTTCGGAATTACGTCCATAGGTATAAATTCGGAACTCAATTTATTGGGATTTTCAGAAATACCCTAAAATAAGATAAATTTAGAATAAATTTTTTTTGGATTTCCGGAATTACCTCATTTTACTGTAATTCCGGAACACAATATACCTTCCGGAATTACAAAATTTTTATTCCGGATTTATCTCATTTTAGGGTATTTCCGAAAATCCCAATAAATTGAGTTCCGGATTTATACCGTATTATGGTGTTTCCGGAATTACCTTATTTTAGTGTAATTTCGGAACACTATACCTTCCGGAATTACAAAAATTTTATTCCGGATTTATCTCATTTTAGGGTATTTCCGGAAATCCCAATAAATTGAGTTCCGGATTTATACCGTATTATGGTGTTTTCGGAATTCAAAAATAAGAAATTAAACATTTATTTTATTAATTAAAAACACCGTCTACCTTGACTGAAAATAACATATTACAACAACAAACAAAACAAGTGTCACTTTCAGTTATAACCATGTAAATAAGTGTCGATTTCAGTTATAGCTTGGTTAAAACACTATAAAATAAGTGATCTATAGATTGGTTAAAACCATGTAAATAAGTGGCGAAATTCTTGGAGTGAAACATGATACTTCCGGAATTATGCCAAAACACATAATTCCGGAAGCCAATTTTTTGACTTCCGGAATTATGTGTTTTGGCATAATTCCGGCAAACTTTTATACCCCATTTTTCCGAATTACCCCCAAAGAGGATACTTCTGAAAGCCAATTTGGCTTCCGAAAATACCTCTTTTGAAGTGATTCCGAAAAACTCAAAAAAAACTGGCTTCCGGAATTATCCTCTTTTGAGGTAATTCCGAAAAATTTTAAAAAAAATCAATTTTCTTTTAATTTTTTGAGGGGTATTTTGGGGATTTAAACAATTATGGGGGTATAGGAGAGAAAATGGGGGCAAAAAAACAACCGTAGAACAAATAAAAAATTAATTTTCCAAAATAACACACCTTTTAGATTATTTACCAAACTAGAACACATCCAATTTTTAGACCAGAAGTCGCCCCCAGGACCAACGACTTCTAGACTGAAACAGTTAAATTTTTTTTGCATTTTTAGTTCAGAAGTCGCCCCCACCAGGGTGACTTCTGAACTGTGTTTTTATTAATTATTTTTTACTTTATATTAATTTAAATTAAGTTATATTAATTAATTTAATTAATTTAGAAAATTAATATTTATAATTCTAAATTAATTATAAATATTATGGTTAAAAAAAAAGTATCGGCAACATCAAGACCATTGAAAAAAACACAAAAAACTGTAATTAGACACAAACAAAACACTGTGCACTATGTACAGTGTTTTTATATATCTAATTTTTTATTTAAAAAATATCTACACGGTATAAAACTACCGTGTTGATTTATAAAAAGATCTTGACCATTTATTAGTGTCGGCAATTTCACATGGTGGTGGCCAGTTCCACGTGGTGGTGGCCAGTCTGGTCAGGGCCAGTTCCACATGGTGGTGGCCAGTATGGTCATGGCCAGTTCCACATGGTAGCACCAGTCTGCTCTCGAGCGTACCAGAGTGGACACCAAATAGATTATAGAACATATTGTCATTGCCACTAGCTGTATAATGCGAAAATTACGACAGAAAATAAAAAACAAGTCAAACGTCATCAAAAAATTATAACAACACCACTAAAAATCTAATAAAATTGAAAGAAGATTATACAATTTTTTTTAGATTTTTGGGAGATTATAAAAAATTCAAAAAATTCATAAAAAATAGTAAACGATGAAATTTGAGATTTTGGGCCTTGCAGTCCTGAAAGAAATGTTTTCTTGAGGAGTAATGATCCTTGATTTTTTTCAAATTTAATAGTTGTGATTTCAAGACAATCGGAGAAGATTTTCAGAAAACCGATTTTTAGTCTAGAACCCCAAAACTGAGTAGAGGTCTAAAACCCTAAAACTGAGTAGCCCCCTGTGCCGACACTTTTCAACTGAGTAGCCCCCTAAAACGGTAGATACTTTTTTTAAATAAAAAATTAGATATATAAAAACACTGCATAGTGCACAGTGTTTTGTTTGTGTCTAATTAGAGTTTTTTTTTTGTGTTTTTTCAATGGTCTTGATGTTGCCGATACTTTTTTTTATCACCATAATATTTATAATTAATTTAGAATTATAAATATTAATTTTCTAAATTAATTAAATTAATTAATATAACTTAATTTAAATTAATATAAAGTAAAAAACAAATTAAAAAACACAGTTCAGAAGTCACCTGGTGGGGGGAGACTTCTGTACTAAAAATGCCAAAAAAAATTTAACTGTTTCAGTCTAGAAGTCGTTGGCCCCGGGGGGGCGACTTCTGGTCTAAAAATTGGATGTGTTCTAGTTTGGTAAATAATCTAAAAGGTGTGTTATTTTGGTAAATTAATTTTTTTTTGTTCTACAGTTGTTTTTTGCCCACCTTTTCTCCCCTATACCCCCATAATTGTCTAAATACCCAAAATACCCCTTAAAAGGAGACGAATTGATAATGCATTACAATTACCTTTGTCTATTATATTTCAAAAACGATGTCTCTGTAATTATAAGTTTGATGAGCATTATCTTATTTTTGAATTTTCTAATTTTCAAGTAAAATATTGAATTTAATGTTCAATTTGTTTGCCTTTTGTATTATGTTCAATGATATGTAAAAAATTTCTATTAGTGAAATATTGAATTTCAACTTGTTTGGTTTTTTTTTTCATGCTCAATAGTTTGTACTTTTTTGGACAAAAGAAATATTACTCTTAAATTTTAAGAATTAACAATTTATTTTGGTAAAAAAAAGTTTATATATAATTTACTTTGGTCAAACAAAAGTGTATGTATAATTGTTAGAAAGTAGATAATTGATATTAATATTTTAAAAAGTTTAATGCAAATTCCTGGTTAGTTAAAAAAAGTAACGTTGAAGTTAAAGAAAATAAAATAAATGGTGGTTAGTTAAAAAAACAATGTTAAGTTAAAAAAATGTTTTTTAAAAAATATCAGGAAGCAATGAAAATGAGGTGCACTTGTAGTCCAACGTTAATAATCCAATGAAAAGCATAGTGCAGCAGCATTTTGCGGTGAGGATTTTATAAAATATGGGTAAAATTGTCAATTTGTATAGCTAGCCTTCCATCTCCCTTCTCTCCACCATTGGTGACATCCAAACAAGGGCAAGGTTAACCCTCCCCTTCTCCTCACTTCCCCTCTGTAACATCCCTGTTCACTAATTTCGGTTTACGAAATCAACTGGCAATTTATTATTCGATCAAACGATAAATTGAGTCGTGGATATGATAATCTCGCGAAAGCAATATTGAATTGCTCAATTATATGAAATACACACAATTTATTCGAATTGTGCACAAGGGTAAAATCGTCATTTCGTCTCATAATGAGGAAGTATCATTGATGAAATAACGGATTGAGTCCTAGTCATGCTAGGATTATGGAAATGTTATTTAAATTGCTAAGTCACATGTATTGATGGGTATTTGATTGATTAGAATGAAATTGAGTGAGAATTAAGGAGTAAGGGCATTTTTGTCCTTTCCTCACCCTTACTAACCTTCAGCTGAGCTTTAAGTTTTACTCACTCCCACAAATCAGATAACACTCACACATTCAGAATTCTAGAATAAGTAAAGAAAGAAGAAAATGAGAAAGGGAAAGAAGAGAGGAAGTCGAAGGTGAGAGTGAGAGGAAGAAGAGAACAAACCAGCACCATCCCTCAATGCATGTAAGTATAAAATATACCATTCTTCTCATTTCTCAATCCTCTTCCCATTGATACTGATTTCATCCACTCTATCCTCTTCCTTCTTCATCTACCATTTCTGAACTTAGAAGCTCCACTTGACCAACAATGGAGTTCTAAACTTCCTTGGAGTGTGCATGTTCAAATTGAAGCTAGAGTGGGTTAGAGCTGAAGCTACATAGCTGATTGGAGTAAGTTGGGAGAGTTCCAGTAGCTAGAAGCTTTGTGTTTCGCTGTAGAAGTGATTGCGGTGTTCGTGGATGCATAGGAGCTGTACGCGGAACGTTCAGGTGGTTACTCTCGTCGGTTGCATCTCGTGGAGTTCGATTGTTCATGATATTCATCACGATAGGTGAGTTTTACTCACGTTTAGGGTTTTATGTTTCATGTTGAAATGATTGGTTGAAATCGATATTTGAATCTCGAAAGATTATCGAGTCGAAAACCGCTTTTCGAAAAATAATGTTTTAGGGTTTTTATCGAATTTTATATGTGATTGTATGAACTGAGATTGCAGGGTATATGGCTGGAATGTTTGATTGTTTTGTTGGAAATTGGATTGGGTTTCGATTGGAAGCGATCGAATAAGTGAAACGGAACGAAACGAACAAATAACGAATCTGCTACAGGCAGCACGGGTCGTGCCACCTATAGCATGGGTCGTGCTAGACTTTCTGTTTGAACTGAAATGTGGAATTTCAGTCTAGCACGGGCCGTGCAAGGTCTGGCACGGGTCGTGCAAGACCTTCTCCCACCGGTTGCCAAAATTTCGTTTCGCCGCTCCTTTCGATTCCAAACCTCTTCTAATCTTCCTTCCAACCAATTGTAATGATATTACCTTGATAAAATCATTTTTTTGAAGATGATCAACATGATTTTGAGAAAAGGTTTTGGAAAACTAAAATCGTTTGAAAAACCGAAAAGTAGACCGCGTGTGGGTACATGTTTTTGAATAATAAAATAGATTACATGTCCAGCTGGGTACTGTATTATAACGCCGGATGTTTAGTATTGTAATCATCAAAACGGGTTATAGAACAACGATAAATATAGATCATATCGAATATAGGAGTCAGCCCAATGCGGGTGTGATATATAGATTATATCGAAAATAGGAGTCGGCCCAATGCGGGTATGATATATAAATTATATCTATGTCGGGTGATGATCCGACGAAATAGCATACTAGGAAGGGAAGGTCATGAGCCCTTACCCTAGGCCCTAGAAACGTTATGGAATAGATACTAACGGGGGTTCATCGAGATTGTGGCTGTTGCACGGTCGATGTTATGCTACAGTACGTTCAAGATTCGTCGAGATTGTGTCTGTTGCATGGCCGGTGTTTCTATTGGTAAGCTTGTAATGGTAAAGTAACTTACAAGGCTTAAAAATAAATGAATAGCACATTAGATGCCGAGATTGTGGCTGTTGCACGGTTGGTAATGGGCTAAGTTCAATGCACGATTCGCCGAGATTGTGGCTGTTGCACGGTCGGTGTTTCGATTGTTAAGCTTGTAATGGTAAAGTAACTTACAAGGCTTAAAAATAAATGAATAGCACATTAGATGCCGAGATTGTGGCAGTTGCACGACCGGTAATGGGCTAAGTATATATATGAGTAAATAGTTTATAAATTAAACTATGGTGCAACGGTTTTATAATTGGACCGAGTGATGTGAGGGGTTACGGTAAAACTCACTGAGATATTTTATCTCACCCTATCATATGTTGTTGTTTTTACAGAGCACAGGAAATAAGGATAGCAGGCGGCATGGTCAGTTGTCATGCTCGAGGAGAAGTTGGAGATTTAGTCTTCCGTCCTTGTTTTTGATTCCGGTGTTGTTTCTGTAATTCGGTCTTGTGACTCGAATTTGATTAATGATGTGTAAGAGTTTTCGCTATTTATTGCAATGATGTTTATCTAAGCAGAAATTTTTATACTCTGATATAAACCAAAATGTATGTTTAGGTACTTCGCGATATTTTTTTGTCTTAGAAATACAGGGGTGTTACACCCTCCCCTCCCTTCCCCTCCAAATCCCTCCCCTCCCCTCCCCTCCAAACTCCCAAACATACCCTAAATGTATTTTATATATAAGAATGAATTTAGAGGAATTTTTGGCAAAAAAACCACTCTATGCCAAAAAAAAAATTATCTACCAAAATATCACCCTTTTTAGATTATATATCAAACTAAAACACATTTTTTTAGCCTAGAAGTCGCCTCCCCAGAAACGACTTTTGAATGGAAAAATGCAATTTTTTTTGCTTTTCATGTTCAGAAGTCGCCCCAGGGTGAATTTTGAATTGTGTTTTTTTATTTTTATTTTTCGTCTATATTAATTTAAATAAATTTAATTTATTTAATTTAATTAATTTAATTAATTTAGAAATTAGTAATGTTAATTCTAAATTAATTATTAAATTTGTGGTGAAAAAAAATTATATGCTATATAGAAATATTGAACTAACTGTATTTATTTAATTAGTAGCACATTACAAAAAAACTGATAAAAATTGACTAGTCTAGATTGTGGTTTGGACAGTTATTTTTGTTGTGACCCTCATTTCTACAAATACCGCATCTCTTGGTGCGACTACCCCTTTCTCTTTGATCTATCTCTGTACGAATACGGGTAGACTGTGGACGACCATTTTTATCTACGACGCCTTTCGATGTCTCAGTCCTATGCATTTGTACGTGGAAACCACAAGGAATGTTGCCGAGATCATTCGCCGTTTAACTCCACCAGCAGTTCAACGTTTTAATTAATCTGTATTTGTTTTTGTCATGTTTTAATATTTATGTTTGTTTCCGTTGTTGTAATCCACTTTTCAATCAACGTAATCCGTGTTTTTTTAGTGTTTTTTACGATTATAATACATGTTCAAATACCAACAAGGGTTGGTCCAAGTGGTAACTGGATTTGAATCCCACCCCAAGGTCTCGGGTTCGAATCTTGGGTGTGACAAAAACTCTGTTGGGAGGGGGGAACCACATGGGCCGGGAAAGCCGGAAACTCATGGCCAGCTAGGTTCCCCGGTGTAGATTAGTCATCGGCAAAGGCGGTGGAAACTACGCACCAATGACATGGTAACAAAAAAATAATACATGTTCAAATTAATTCTGTATCTCATATTTCTTAAATCAACAGAGTAGTTTTATTTTATACCTCTTCTACATGGTAGATATATTTTTTTTAAATACAAAAATAAAAATATATGATTAAAATGGGTGCTTCTGGGGTGAGAGAGCAAATCAAATTTCTCACCGGTGAAACACTAAAACTGACTGTTGGATATTGTTTAAAATGCTATGAATGGTTAAGATAGTAAAAGTGGTCAAAACATAGTAAAAAAAAATTTGGTGTTTTTTTCAAAACAAACAAACGGTTTTTTTACACTACAAAACAAACGGTTTTTTTGGTGTTTTTTTCAATGGTCTTGATGTTGCCGACACTTTGAACGCACGAGATCTTGCCGACACTTTTAAATACATTAATGTGTTCAAAAAAAAATTTCACCACAAATTTAATAATTAATTTAGAATTAACATTACTAATTTTCTAAATTAATTAAATTAAATTTATTTAAATTAATATAGAAGAAAAATAAAAAAACACAGTTCAGTGACTTCTGAACATGAAAAGCAAAAAAAAATTGCATTTTTCAGTTAAGAAGTCGTTTCTCGGGGAGGCGACATCTAGGCTAAAAAAAGTGTTCTAATTTGGTATATAATCTAAAAAGAGTGTTATTTTGGTAGATAATTTTTTTTTGGCATATAGTGGTTTTTTTGCCGGAATATTTTTCCTTATGACAGAAAGGCTTTTGAAGTTTGAACACCCTTTACTATTGAGTTTGGACAGGTGGAAAGGTATAATTTTGAACAGACATGATTTCTTCAGCATATGTGACTTATGTGATTTTTCACTGATTACTTTGAAAACTGGGCTGTGTTGGAAATTGTTAGTATTGTACTTGGATTTGTGTCAACAGAAAAGTATGCCATAATACCATAGAAGGGAGGTCAAGAATGTTGATAGATAATGAAGTTTAGTTGAGTCTATACTGCCTTGGATATTCTATGATATTCAAAGTTTACTGTATTCTAAAATTGTTGTTTACTTTAGCACTGAGTGATTATTATTTGTTCAGAAGTTTGGTTAGGCACTTTGGTAGTAGATTTACATAAATAGCCGTTACATATTTAGAGTGTCATTTCTGGAAGTTGTACTATTTTTTACTGCAGGTGATCGGTAAGAGTTTTTGTTTTTAATAGGCAATGTTAACATGTTTTGGTTTCTTTAGCTCGCCAAATGAACTACCTATTTGGGATAGACGATCGGTAAGAGTACAAAAACATTTGCTATTACAGAAAATTGAAAAAAGTGTGAATGCTACCTAAACCATCCTTATTCCTTGCCACATTTTCAGGGTTGGATGCAAAACCAAATAGGCAGTCAACTCAACCACGCTTAATCTTGGAAGAATTAAATCAAAGAGTGGCTGATGAAGGTGTAATGGAGTCTAAGAATGAGGAACAAGTACAACTTTAGATTTCTTTGTCTTCTATTTTTTTATAAGCAATGTTAGTACGGGGTGGGGGAATGTTAGTTTCTAGGGTTTGAATCCGGGACTTCATTCTTGCACTCTTTTGGTACACTCATTCGATATCCCTTAACTCACCAACTAAGCTACCCACTTGGGATATTTCTTTGTCCTCTATAAGCCATATTTAATTTAATCTTGGTTAGTAGTTTAGTAGCTAGGTGGGGAGTTAGATCGAACCCCAATTAATGTCTCCACTCATCAAGTGTTAGTGAACCACCTTAGTGGGATAGTACTGATCCTTGTTAACATTTGCAAATAGGAGAATATATTATGCTCTTTGTGTGACTTTCAGATATTATTAACACAATCTCTCTCTACATAGATTGTAAAACATGTGTACAACATTTACTACATTTCTTTTGTACAACATTTACCACATATTATTTGATGCTTTTTTGACAGATACAAATTATCTAGTGCTGAAATGTATAAGAAATAAGAAAAAGTTACATTTTATGTGTTTTTGGGGAAGATGTGCCCAATTTAATAGCCAAACCAAAAAAATTTTCAAATACAATTAGGATAAAGTATTCTATAGAATAAATTTGCATGAAAAGCACATTCTTAAAGCGAGAATGATATTTGCCCCTTCTCTTTCCACCAGTGCATTATATAATGTCGACACCATATAAACAGGGTGTGAAGCATGAGAACAGAGAAACATAAAGAGTCTTCAATTTGTGAGCCTTTGCTTGGTAGATACTAGAAAGCAAGGGATGACTAGAATCTCTGTGATGTCCATTTTTTTTCTGGTTTGGTATCAAATTCAAGAAGAAAATGAGGGGAATGGAATAACAACTAATTCTTGTGTGGGCACTAACCCAACACATCATTTTAGGCACAACAACTAATTAAAAAATTACACCTCATATTTGAATAAAATAAATTGCATATCTCTTTGCTGTCAAACTCTCTTTCTCTGGCAAGCCTTCTTGATAGAATTACCGGTCATGAAGTAGGTGTACACCCAACCCCTAGATGGGTTTCTTGGCATCCTATAAGAAGGGATGGGGTGGTCTTGAATGTGACAGTATGGGAAATCCTGGTATCTCTGGATTTGGGGATTTAATTCGGACTAATGATGGAAACTGGGTTTGGGGCTTCTCTGGCAACATTGGCGTATCTAACAATCTTCATGCTGAACTTATTGCTCTATACAACGCCTTACAATTGGCTTGGCGCAAGGGCTATAGACGTTGACCAGCTACTCTGATTCGTAGAACTCAATCGAATTGGTGACTTCTAGTTCTAATCCCACACATCATTATGCACCCATTATTCATCATATTCAGGACTTGTTGAGTAGAGAGTGGGATGTTAATTTGGTTCGTACCCCAAGGGAAGGTAACGCTTATGCAGATTTCTTGGCAAAACTGGGATCAGAAGTAGACATTAACTGGAGAGAGTTTGAGCACCCTCCTGTTGGCATTTCCCATCTGTTGAGGGCTAATGCTATTAGAGTTTCCTTTTTGAGGCTTTAGTTTTCTTGTTGTTTTTCTGTTTTGCCAACTCTTACCAAAACCGAAATAACTTTCCTTCTCTCTCATCAACCCGACCAACTCAATCCCTACCGCTTCAAAATATGGTTGCCAAAAAAAGGTACAGCATTTTAGTGTTCGTATGTAACTACGTAATATGTGAGTGTATGAGACTAAATCTCTGTTTGGCAAGTCCCATCAGCTAGCGGATAGTGGATTTGACTAGCAGATTTGACTATCAAATATCGAATAGACGTGTTTGGCAAGCACCAGCGTTTAGCGTTTTTTTGACAGCGTTTAACATTTTTTCAAACGCTAGTTTAAGTAACATTTTTTGAAATGCTACTTATAGAGTATAATGTCTTACCTTTTTTTTGCCATTTTTACTCTCAATATTTTTCTTAAATTATTTCTCTATCCTCATTAAAATAAATTAAACAATTTGAAATCCCTAGCTTTTATGCTAGATTACATTTATCAGTTAGTTTAACTGCTAGTTTTACCAAACATATCATTTGCTATTAGCTAGCTTATCTGACTATCCACTCATTTTTCTATCTATTTAAAGGAGGGAAGAGAACTTTCCATATTTCTTTTTTTTACTAAATATATCTATCTAAACAATTTAGAATTCCTCTTCTATTTCACTTCTCTTCTATTTGCAAATAGATTTTCTAACTTTTCATGTTCTTAGTTTCCATAACTTTAGCCTTTTTTTCTCTACCAAAAAAAATAGTCCACTCTACCAAAAAATAACTTTAGCCTTTTTCAAAGAGAAAGAAAAGTAAAAAATGAGAAAAGTGAAGAGAAAATATGTTAAAAAATATATAAATAGAAAATTGGGGTGAGGTTCCCACCCAAAAAATTAGAGTTGCACCTCTTATTTCTCTCTTTTTCAGTTCTTTGGGCGTCCAAACAAACAAACTAAACCCCAAAAGGACGGAAGCTCCACTGTGGACAATTGATACGGCTTGCGGTTACACCACTTACTGCTGCTGGAACTCTTTTGACCATAGTACCAGTTAGGGGTGGACAAAAAAAAATGTCCGACCGCAACCTGTTGAATCCGACTGCAAAAGAGGCATACGGGTGTGTTTAGTCGGGTACACGGATAACGGGTTATTAGAAACAGTTTGACATGGATAGTGTTGGGCGGGTTCGGTTTTTCCTAAAGTAACTCGCATGAAGCCGAATCCGACTGTGTTAGAGGCTGCATATTTAATTTATTTATGTTTGTCCAATTATATGTAGCCATATGCTTCTGTAAAATCACCACACAAAAAAATATGCTTCTGTAAAAAACAAAGTAGCCTTAACTTTATAGCCTTTGCAGGTAGTATAGCTGTCTATGATGGGATGCAACACGAAAGATTGAAATTGACCAAGATGAGAGAGAAGACCGTACCATCTTCAACCTTTTAATCTCAACTAGAAACTCAAACTTGCAGAGACAAGAACCGTGACGATGAAGACATTTCTCCCAGCTTGAGTTTTCTAGCTTTTGTTCTTCACTTCTTCTAGCTTCCAAAGTTTTTGAGCTTTGATCTATCTCTTAAGGAAAATTGTAAAATTCGTTTTTGAAACCAACCGAATCCGACCGAATCCACCCACCACCCGATCACCCGCCATCCGACTAAACCGTCCACGAATTGGTCGGAAATGGGTGGCCATTTACGTATCACAGTTTCGCCTGGACTGTAAGTTTACTACCCGAAACCGCCATAACCGACCGTTTGTCCACCCCTAGTACCAGTACTATTATTTTATTTTGTGCTGGATAATATTTTTTAAAAGATATTATTATCTGGAATATCTATCTATCTATCTACAATAATAAAAAAAGTGCTAGCAAATTCTCATTTTGTCACATGTCAAAATCTAAGGGGTAAAAATGTCAATTTGTCATTTTAAGACAAAAATGTCATTTTTATCATTTTTTACTTTTTCTCTTATATATTTTCCCATCATCTTTCTTCTTTCTCATATATTTTTTATTTCATTCTTCACTCTCTCTTTTCTAATAATCTAATCTAATATCTATCTATCTAATAAATTTCCTTCTTCATTCTCTCTCTCTTCTAATAATCTAATATCTACCTATCTAAAAAGTAATTTTTCCGCTAAATGACAAAAATAAAGCTGACACACCAGGAAAAAAAATATGCAGATAGACTAAAGCTGACTGGCAATTTAACTACTAACAGTCGTCAACAAAACTACTAAAATCAATCAATTTTTAGTATTTACTATAATCTATTAAAACTACTAAAACCAATCAATTTAACTACTAACAATCGTTAACAAAAACTCAACAAATATCAAAAATTCCAAAATAACTGTTTTTAATAATCTAATAATTTAATTAATATGATTACTTTAATATTAAATTATATACAATTTACTATTTATTATAATCTACTAAACTATTAAAACCAATCAATTTAATTACTAACAATTGTCGAAAAAATTGAACAACTCACAAAAATTTCAAAATATTTTTTTTAATATTTTAATGATTTAACTAAAATTAAATTAATATTAAATGATCTAAACAGGGAGAGGCAACGGGGAGCGGCAACAAAATCGCCAACGGAAGCGTCAACGGGACACAAGAGCGGCATTAGAAGAGGCAACAGAGAGGGACACATATCTTATATTAATCTCTTTTTTTTTCCTAATTTATACTCCATTAAGATTATACCAATGATTCAAATAAAGATTTATTAAGTTCCCTATATCAATCTCATAACAAAAAAAGTTGAATCGAAAAGGAACAAATCTTATTGTTCCTAGAAGTTTTTTTTCGATAGGAATAAATTGCTATTCCCCTACTTCACACAAAGAGGTTCGAATGAGAAAACATAAGTATACGGGCTTGATTCATTAGAAATTCAATAGGTAAGGAAATTTCTCGTTGAGTTACGGGCTTATTTAAAAACGAATAAACCTTCCGGTAGTATCAGCCATTTATCCCAGTTTCCTCCCCATTTGATCAAGTAGTCAGTCATGCTAGCAACCTAAACAGAGAAAGATCAGGCTTTGGAAGCAGGATGACATACGGACTATGCAAAATTCCGGCACGGGCGATTTTTTTTCAACTTTTTTCATGATAAGTATTTCATAGTAAATTATAAATATAAGATATTTGTCCAAGGTTCTTTTTTAATATATTAAATTAAACACAACTACTCCCTCCCTTGTCTCTTTCTCGCTACACACTTTTGGTGATTTTATAGCACAGTGCAGAAATGCTGCTGTTTTATTCAGTTACCAATTTTCGTTAAAGAACAAAGAACTGCTGGTCCACTACCGCAAGCAACCAGCGTTCCTCTATATATTTTGATAAAAACAAGAAATCAAAACTGAATTTGTAATCCTGAAATCCTGAAATATATACTATATATACTTGAGCCTTCATAACCCAAAACAACATTTTCCTGTGATCATCCTTCCAATTCAACTTTCATCTTTTGCTTTTCAAGAATGGAGTTCAAGTATCGTGCCGTCGACAAGAACGACAAGAAACCCACAACAACGACAACGACAACAACGTCCTTTCCTCATTCAACTGCTACCTACGTCTCTGAGAGTTCGCTTCCAGGTCAGAAACAACTCAACTTTCTTCACCTTCATGGTTTTCACATAAATAAACCGAATTTTCTTTTTACTATTTTGACGTATTTTTATTTTTTTATGATTAGGTGTGAGTAGTCTTTCATGCTTGCCGACGAACGCTTTTCGACTGCCGGCGGTCGGCGATGTGTTGTTGCGAGAGCTGGAGAAGGAGCAAATCCGGCGAGAGATAATCGCCAGCGAGATCGCACGGCGGCGAGAGTTGGAGGCGGAGGTGAGAAGGGAGCTGGCTTTGGAGAGATCGTTGGGAGGAATCCAAATGCAGAGGTATTTGGGTGCACCACACTCGGTTCAGCAGCGAGTGAACCCCACTGCAGTTGATGATGTCATCGGGGTATCACAAACGCAACTAGAACCTATTGAGTCCCCTGTGGAAATCAAACCTTCTTCTCCGCAAATTGATAAGGAGAAAGTTATCGTCTTGGTTAGTTTCAACTTTTAATTTTAACTCTTCACTCCTGTGTTATGTTATCTTAACAATAAATGTATTATATATATATATATGTGTGTGTGTGTGTGTGTGTGTGTGTGTGTGTGTGTGTGTGTGTGTGTGTGTGTGTGTGTGTGTGTGTGTGTGTGTGTGAGTTTAGGGGAATTTTCTTCCTTGTATTTACAACTCCAAATGACATAAAGGCTTTTGAAGTTTGAACTTTGAACACCCTTTGCTATCTCTTAGAGCATGTTTGGTTTGATGGTGGGAGCACTTAGAAGTACTTTTGGAAAGTTAAAAGTGATTTTTGCTAGAGCATGTACGCTCTTTAGTATTTTCGTATTATACTAGTTAGTATTGCATACTTGTATTAGTGTTAGTGGTATTCTGTACCAGAAAGAGTGTGACTGAGTAACAGAATTGTAACTACATTGTTGTAGCATATAAGGCGCTTTGAGCCAGTGAAATGAGATACAACCATTTTGTGCATTTGTTTGTCCTAACAATTGGTACCAGAGCTCTGCAAAGGGCCTGATACGCAAGAGTGAAACACGAGCGAACAGAAAATTGATTTGTGAAGATCGATCATGGCGGAAAACAGAAACCACAACAATTACGCACAACCATCGATTCCCAAATTTGATGGGCATTACGATCTCTGAGTAATGCTAATGGAAAACCTGCTTAGATCGAAAGAGTATTGGACCATCGTAAAAGGGGGTGTTCCAACGATGTCGGCGAACCCTACGACGGAGCAGAGGAAGACTGTGGAAGAAGGGAAATTGAAGGATCTCAAGGCAAAGAATTACTTGTTTCAATCGATTGATCGGAACATAATCGAAACAATTCTTGATAGCGATTCCTCGAAGGTAAATAGGTCTCAATTGATGGCTCTGAAGAAAGAATTTGAAGTTCTTGCGATGAAAGAGGGGGAAACAGTTGATGAATACCTTGGGAGGATGCTGGCAATCGCGAACAAGATGAAGATACATGGTGAGAATGTTCAAGAAAGAATGGTGGTGGAAAAGGTGCTGAGATCGATGACAGAAAGATTCAATTACGTGGTATGCGCAATTGAAGAGTCCAACAATGTAGAAGTTCTGTCAATTGATGAACTACATGGGAGCTTTCTCGTCCACGTTAGAAATTGAAGATTACAAAGAAGAAGACCAGGTGCTGAAGGTTTCTAGTGACAACAGAGGCACGGGCAGAGGTAGAGGGCGTGCTACCAGAGGTGGACGCAGAAGTGGTAAGCAATTTTCCCATAAAGAAACCATAGAATGCTATAAATGTGGTAGATTAGGGCATTACCAATATGAGTGTCCTAAACTAGAAGGGAAAGCAAACTATACTGAATTTGATGAAGATGAGGAAGTGCTGCTAATGGCTCATAACACTGATATTGTAGTAGATTCAGAAGGAAAGATTTGGTTGCTAGATTCAAGATGTAGTAACCACATGTGCGGTGTTAAAGAATGGTTCTTTAACCTATATACCAAATTTAGAACCACTGTGAGGCTAGGAGATAACTATTTGATGAAAGTAATGGGAAGAGGAAATGTGAAGTTACGGGTGAATGGAATAACATAGGTGATAACTGGGGTCTACTACATACCTACCCTCAAGAACAACTTGCTAAGTATAAGGCAACTTCAACATAGAGGGTTGACTGTGATTTTTGAGGATGATGTGTGCAAGGCATATCACAAGGAAAAGGGACTGCTACTAGTCTCAAAAATGACTACAAACCAATTGTTTCCCATCATAGCCACTGCAGTAACACCAACATGTTTGTGAGCAACTTCTGAAGATGAGACACACTTGTTGCAGGTACGGTCATCTGAGTTTGAAGGGACTAAAGGCACTGGTTCAGAAAGAGATGGTAACAGGCCTGCCAAAACTGCAGGAATCAGAACAAATATGCCCAGATTGCACGATAGGGAAGCAACATAGGGAAGCAATGCCCAAGAATAGTAACTGGAGAGCTACAAAGAGATTAGAACTGATCCACTCAGATATTTGTAAACCTATCACATCTGAGTCTAATAGCAGAAAGAGGTATATACTCACATTTATTGATGACTTTAGCAGAAAAACATGGGTATATTTCCTTGTTGAGAAGTCTGAGGCACTGAATTGTTTTAAGATCTTTAAAGCAAAGGTAGAAAAAGAAACTGGTGAATCACTGTGTGGTCTAAGAACTGACAGGGGAGGGGAGTACAACTCCTCTGAGTTTGACAAGTTTTGTGTTGACAATCATTAAGAGACAACTCACAGTTGCATACACCACTCAGCAGAATGGCGTGGCTGAGAAAAAGAATAGAACACTCCTCAACATGGTGAGGAGCATGCTAGCAGGTAAAGAAATGCCAAAGAACTTCTGGTCAGAAGCTGCAAATTGGGCTACATACATCTTGAATAGATGTCCTACTGCTGCATTGACAGATACCAAACCAGAAGAAGCATGGAGAAGCCAGAAACCCTCTGTGAAACATCTTAGAGTGTTTGGGTGCATTGCCCACACTCATCTTCCTGATGTCAAGAGAAAAAAGTTAGATGACAAAAGTGTCAAATGTATTTTTCTGGGCACTAGTGAGGAATCAATGGTCTATAGACTCTACAACCCAGTTTCAAAGAAGATAATTGCGAGTAGGGATGTTGTGTTCTTTGAAGGAGAAAAGTGGGACTGGCATGATGGTGAAGACGGGAAGGGAAAGAAGAAAATATAAGAGAAGGAACTTGAAATAAACAGTGACAGTGACACTAGCACAAAAAAGAATACTGAAGCACCAGTTGATAATGATGAAGCTGAGTCCTCAGAAACTGCTGCTGCCAGAAACACCATCAATGACTCAAGCTTACATCAAGGGAGGGTGAGAAGACCTCCAATCCGTCTTGATGACTATGACACTGCCTTTAACATCCACTGTGAAGAAGAGTTGTTGAATTTGACCATGTTTGGCCCAAATGTGGAAGAAGAGCCTGCCACTTATGAAGAGGCAGTAGAGAAAGAGGTATGGAGGAAAGCCATGGATAGTGAGATTGAGTCTATTGAGAAGAACAAGACTTGGGAGCTCACAGTACTTCCAAAGAATGCTAGAAGGATAATAGTGAAGTGGATGTTCAAAACTAAAGTGAATGAACAAGGAGAAATTGAGAAATACAAGGCAAAAGCTTGTAGCCAAGGGCTACTCTCAAAAGCAAGGCATAGACTATGAATAGGTATTTACCCCTATGGCTAGGTGGGACACCATTAGGTGCATCCAAGCTGTTGCTACACTAAGAGGGTGGAATGTATACCAACTTGATGTAAAAAGCGCATTTTTACACGGGGAACTCAGTGAGACTGTTTATGTAGATCAACCTATGGGATATGTGAAGAAAGGTGAGGAAGACAAGGTGTATAGGCTTCACAAGGCTCTCTATGGCTTAAAGCAAGCACCTAGAGCCTGGTATAGCAAGATAGAGCATCACTTCATCAAAGAGGGCTTCACCAATTAGTGTCCATATGAACACACTTTGTTCACAAAGATGGATAAGCAGGGAAATGCATTGATCATTAGTCTCTATGTTGATGACCTGATCTTCACAGGGAACAATGCAGACATGTTTGGTAGATTTGAAGACTCCATGATGAAGGTTTTTGATATGACTGACCTAGGCAAGATGAAACACTTCCTAGGGATAGAAATTGTGCAGAACAACATAGGCATTTTCTTGTGCCAGCAGAGGTATGCAAGTGAAGTACTAGAAAGATTTGGCATGGACAAGAGCAAGGCAGTGGGAAGCCTAATAGTTCCTAGAACTAAGCTGTCTAGAAATGAAGCTGGTGAGCCAGTGGATGCTACTCAATTCAAGCAAATTGTGGGCAGCTTGATGTATTTGACAACCACCATACCGGATTTAATGTTTGCTGTCAGCCTTTTAAGCAGGTTCATGGAGAAACCTGTGGAAGCACACCTACTTGCAGCAAAACGTATTCTAAGATACATACATGGAACAATGGGGTATGGCATCTGGTACACAAAGAAGGGAGGAACAGAACTGGTTGCTTACACTGACAGTGACTATGGGAGTGACTTGGATGACAGGAAAAGCACATCAGGTTACATCTTTATGCTTGCTAATGGAGCTGTGTCTTGGTCCTCCAAGAAACAGCCTATTGTAACACTCACAACAATAGAAGCAGAGTTCATAGCTACTGCTCATTGTGTTTGCCAAGGGATTTGGCTGAAGAGAATATTGGAAAGCCTTGCACATGATCAGAAGAAGTGTCTAGCAGTGTATTGTGATAACAGCTCTACCATAAAGCTGTCTAAAAACCCTATTCTTCATGGAAGGAGCAAATATATAGACATAAGGTTTCATTTTCTGAGAAACCACAGTAGGGAAGGCTCCATTGAACTGTTTTACTGTGCCTCACAGGATCTGCTTGCAGATGGCATGACTAAGCCTCTGAAACTCAATTCCTTTGTCAAGTTCAGAAGCCTCATGGGAATGAAGGACATCTCAGAGATAAACTAGTAGCCTTAAGGAATTCTAGTTTAAGGGAGGGTGTTAGAGTATGTATGCTCTTTATAGTATTTCCGTATTATACTAGTTAGTATTGCACACTTGTATTAGTGTTAGTTGTATTCTGTACGAGAAAGAGTGTGACTGAGTAACAGAATTGTAACTGCATTGTTGTAGCATATAAGGCGCATTGAGCCAGTGAAATGAGATACAGTCATTTTGTGCATTTGTCCTAACAATTTTGGGGGTGATAAGTTGATGTTTGGCTCTTACATCTAAAATCAATTTTATTGTTCTAGAATTGATTCTACTAGAAGCTAGAAATTGTAGCTTCTAAGGTGACATGGAATTGATTTTACCACTTCATATTTATATCTTCCATTGTCTATGCAGTGCAAAAGTGGAGTACCTACTTAGCTCATGCACCATTTATCATCAAGACAGATCAAAAGAGCATCAAGCACATTCTGGAGCAGAAATTGAACACACCATTCCAACACATGTGGGTCTCCAAGTTGATGGGCTATGAATTTGAAATTCAATTCAAAGAAGGTGTCGCTAATAAGGCTGCTGACGCCTTATCTCGTGTTGAGGGAGCTAAAATGTTACCCTTACTGCTCAATAATGTTGCTGATGATTTATTGTCAAAAATACAGGCCACGTGGAGTTTTGATCCATACTTAAAAAACATAATTACTGACCTAGAGAAGGATGCTCAAGCTCATCCAAAGTTCACTTGGTCACAAGGGCAACTGAGAAGACAGGGCAAACAAGTGATTCTTGTTGTGGAAGGTTTACCTACCTCTAGAGGCAAACAAGTGATTCTTGTTGTGGTGGATCGTCTTAGCAAATATGCACACTTCTTAGCACTGGCACATCCTTATGCAACTGCTGATGTCGCCTAGTTGTTCTTAGATTCTGTCTTCAAATTACATGGTTTACCCTCCTCCATTACTACAGACAGAGACCCTATCTTTATGAGTGAGATGTGGACTGAACTCTTTAAGTTGCAAGGTGTTGATCTTCATCGTCCTAGTGCTTATCACCCTCAAACTGACGGGCAAACCGAAATTGTGAACAAGGCATTGGAGACATACCTTAGATGTATGTGCAGTGAAAAACCATCTGCTTGGTTTCAGTGGTTACCTCTTGCAGAATGGTGGCACAATACCCATCACCACTCAGCAATCGAGTCCACTCCCTATGAGGTTTTGTATGGCCAACCCCCTCCCATTCACCTCCCTTACTTGCCTAGCAGTGCTGCCTCTGCTGCCGTTTACAGGACCCAGCAATCCCGTGAAGATGCCATGAAATTGCTCCAATTTCACCTCTTGAGAGCCCAGAATCGCATGAAACCATACAGGCAATTTTCACTACGCAAAAATGCTTTCCATAAGCTCATGCCTATGTTTTATGGGCCCTTCAAGGTCATTGACAGAGTTGGAGCCACTGCTTACCAACTAGAACTGCCTGCTGAAGCCTCCATTCACAACATATTCCATGTCTCGCAGTTGAAGCCGTGTCCTGCCCCTGATACTGCTTCAGTGCACCCTCTGCCTGCTGCCACTGATGCCCTATACCCCAGGGGTGAATCTGAAGCCATCCTCGAGCGCAAGATGGTGAAGAGAGGTAACCTACTTGCTACCAAGGTTCTTGTCAAGTGGAAGCATTTTCCAAAGGAGCTGGCAACATGGGAATTCTACTACGAGTTGTAGAAGAAGTTTCCCAATTTCCACCCTTGAGGACAAGGGTTGTTGATACAATCAATTTAGTAAGGTAAAGAAAATTGCACAATAACAGAGAAAGGAATTAAAGTAACTGTGTATTGTATATATTGATGAATGTTGTTCTGTGAGTGCAGAGAATCTGGGTGATTCTACTGCTTACAAGTATGAAAAAAAGAGTGAAAAATGGCTCTTCGAGAGGCCTTCTCTCCCAATGGAAATGAATCCACAATGCACTTTCCAAGATACCCCTTAACTGCCTGATCCTTCCCCTTATATTCCAATCACCTTTTCTCTCTCTTCCATCCTCGCACACCCTGCCACCTCAGCAGGTGCTCACTCCCACGACTATCTCATGCTAAGTTAGTTAGTGGGAGTTTCTCCCCTACCACGTGCCCCACCTTAACTATCACGCGCCCATTTTTCTTTTTCTTCCTCTCATACACAAGTCCTTTTCCGTATTTATCAATACCCCTGATAAGTCTATTTTTAGAGTCTTTTTAATAGTTATTTTATTAAGTCTTTTTAGTATTTTATTTATATTTTTGATCTATTTTACTGCAAATGTTTACTTTTTATCTTCAGGTTTTATTTTGAAGCAATTTCGACTGCTTCTGTCTCAGCAGGTTAGAATTCGACTGCATCTGTCTTCCAGAATTCGACAGCATCTGTCTCCCAGAATTCGACTGCATCTGTCAGAATTCGACTGCATTTGTCTTCCAGATTTCGACTGCTTCTGTCTCAGCAGGTTAGAATTCGACAGCATCTGTCTCCCAGAATTCGACTGCATCTGTCAGAATTCGACAGCATCTGTCTCCCAGAATTCGACTGCATCTGTCTTCCAGAGTTCGACAGCATCTGTCTCCCAGAATTCGACAGCATCTGTCTCTCAGAATTCGACTGCATCTCCCAGAATTCGACAGCATCTGTCTCCCAGAATTCGACAGCATCTGTCTCCCAGATTCGACAGCACAACGCAAACTGGCGCAGAACTGACGCAGGACAGGGCACCATGGGCGCCAATGGCGCCAAAATGCAGTCAAAATTGGCTGCGGCCACTTGTTGGTGGCTATCTTTGCCAACTTGATTTTTTCACTTCTTTTTGACTATTTTGCCCCTCCACTCAAGCCCTATGCCCACTTGTTGATGGATATTTTTGCCCACTTGTTGATGGCTATCTCCCCTCATATTTTCCTATAAATAGGACCTTGATCCTCACTTGTAAGGAGACTGGGTTTTGTGAGTGAATCATTTCTCAAGACTTGAATTTGGTGACAAAGTTCATCTCAAAAATTCTCTAAAGATTGTTCTTCATGTTCTTCATGTTCTTCATATTCTTCTACTTTCTTGCTATTTAAATTCTTGCAATTTACTTTCTTGCCCCTTTATTTTTCAAGTCATTTACTTTCTTGCCCTTTATTTTCCAAGTCATTTATTTTCTTGCTATTTAAATTCTTGCAATTTATTTTCTAAGTCCTTTATTTTCCAAGTCATTTACTTTCTTGCCCCTTTATTTTTCAAGTCATTTACTTTCTTGCCCCTTTATTTTCCAAGTCATTTACCTTCTTGCCTTTTATTTTCCAAGTCATTTATTTTCTTGCTATTTAAATTCTTGCAATTTATTTTCTAAGTCCTTTATTTTCCAAGTCATTTACTTTCTCGCGCCTTTATTTTCCAAGTCATTTACTTTCTTGCCCCTTTATTTTCCAAGTCATTTACTTTCTCGCGCCTTTATTTTCCAAGTCATTTACTTTCTTGCCCCTTTATTTTCCAAGTCATTTACTTTCTTGCCCCTTTATTTTCCAAGTCATTTATTTTCTTTTCTCCTCTTTTGTCTACAATGATCATGAGTGAGTAGACTTTACTAAAACATTCCTTCTTTCTAAAAACACTTTCTTTTCAGTTAATCAACTTTGAAAAATTAAATTGGTAATCACCTAGGCTCTCCCTGTGGATCGATAACTCTTTTTATTACGCGATACGACTCGTGCACTTGCGAGCCTATCAACCCCCTCCTTTAAAATTCTCCTTGACCTCAAGGAGAAGCTGAGGAAATTCTTCTATGACCTTGTCAGCTGCTTCCCATGAGTTTTCAAATGCTGGTAACCCTTTCCGCTTGATTAGGACTTGCTGCTCCTCTCCCGCAGTGTTCCTTACAGCTAGTGCTTCTTCAGGTTGTGCTTCCAGCATCCACTCTTCATTCAAACAACTTGGCAATGGTTGAGGCGCCTGATAACTCATATTTATATGAGTTATTTATACTTATTCAAAGTTAAATCATGCAAGTTCTCTGACAATAGTAGGTTGTTTCTATTAAGTTTCTGTTAGTTTATTGCTTTTTCATTAGAAAGGGGCTAAATTACAAGTTCTAGGCATATTGGTGCCAATTGGCGCCTTTGTGAGCATTTTGATGCTTCTTGTGTTTGTGCAGTAAACTGAACGTGGCAACGTCCCTCATCACGTCTGAAGAAGGGCAGCAGAGCAAGAAAGAAATATCTTATTTTTGGCGCACAAGAAATGATGGCCAAAGATCTAGTAGTACAGAAGATCTTCTCTCTCCTCAGCGCTGACGCGGCTGACGCACTGTAGCAGTGCGGTGTCACTTCAGGGCAGAGTCAACTCACAAGCAAGCTTGGAAGGTGGGGAATGACATCAGCAAGCATGCAACCCTCTTTTGACCATGGCTATTCTCTCTCTATAAAAGGAAAAGGGGGCATCATGCGAAATCATCCACGAATCCATTCATCATCCACCTTCCTCCATTTTCAAAGATAATTTTTCTAAAAGAAGTTCTGGACACAGACTTCTTCAATTTAAATTTTCTCAAGCTCCAATTTTTATTTCCATTCGCAACCATTACTGTGAAGCTCAGACGTTGTAACGTCTTTACAGCGTGCATGAAGGAAGGCTACTTAGGCGTATCTTTTGCGTTAAGTCTCCTTTTCTCTATGTACGGTACTTGGATTTTAACTCCTCTTATTTCTGTAAGGATGCTCAGCATGAGCTAAACATTTGTAGTTGGGTTGTTGTTTTGCATGTAATGAACCTCTAGTTTAATGCTATGAAGTATTGATGTTTATGCGTTTTAAATCTTTGCATGTTAATATTTCCAAACTTGCTTTGAACTGGCCACTTAAAATAAGTAGATTCATAGGTACAGACATGGTCTATGAAAAGAACTCAAAGATTTATGTGAATGAAAAGGTGCACTAAAGACATTTAGGCATTTTTATCTAAGTCTAGACATAGAATGGATAATAGTTCATAGGACATTGCTGTGGGTACTTAAAATACAGGAGTAGGCCTACTTAGAACCTAGACATAGGAATTCTAGTACTTGAAGCTCTGACGTTTTGTGACTGAAAAGCACAGCTCTTTTACAACAGCGTTCAAACGTTATAACGTCTATACAACATAGCATTTGTACGTGTTAACGTGTAAACGTTATAACGTCTGATTAGAGGAGATTTATTTGCATGCAGCAATCCAACTCATACTCTTCCATATTCACAACCACTTCTTGTTTACTTGCTTTATTTATGTTACTAGTCTTAATCTTAATACCAACTTTTAGTGCCGATTTATTACTTGTTTCACTTGTGTTTTAAAGACTTGAACTCTGAAAGTAAATCAATCCTCGTGGGAACGATCTCTTACTTTTTATCCACTTTATTACTTGTACGACGTGTATACTTGCACTGATATTGCGACTAGAACACACGCGCAACAGCGCCATAGGAGCTTTCACAGCTTTCTTCAAAAGAGATACATGAAATACGGGATGCACTTTGGAATCAGCAGGCAGATTCAGTTTGTAGGCTACAGCTCCTACACGTTGCAGCACCTCATACGGTCCATAATACCTAGGGCTTAATTTCTGATTCACTCTTTTTGCCAAACTCTTCATCTTATATGGTTGTATCTTCACATACACTAAATCTCCCACTGCATACTCCACATTCCTCCTATGCTTGTCAGCTTGAGACTTCATCTTGTTCTGAGCTTGTGTCAGTTGTTCCTTCAACTCATTTAGCATGTCATTTCTATCAGCCAAATTCCTGTCAACCTCCTCTATAGAAGTATGATGAACATCACCTCTGATTAACACTGGTGGTGTTCTTCCATATAAAGCTTGGAATGGAGTTGTTTTAATAGTTGAGTGGTAGTTAGTATTATACCAATACTCAGCCCAATTCAACCATTTTACCCATTGTTTAGGTCTCCTGCCTGTCAAGCATCTTAGATATACTTCCAAACACCTGTTAACCACTTCAGTCTGGCCATCGGATTGTGGGTGGTAAGCACTACTGTATTTCAGCTTGGTGCCTACTGCCTTGAACAATTCTGACCAAAAAGTACTCAAGAAGACCTTGTCTCTGTCAGACACTATGGATTTAGGAAATCCATGTAATTTCACCACTTCTTTCACAAATACTTCAGCCACATCCTTGGCATGATAGGGATGACTCAAAGGAATAAAATGGGCATATTTGGTTAGTCTGTCAACCACTACAAATATGGTATCCATACCACCAGACTTGGGCAATCCTCCAATAAAATCCATGGAGATGTCACTCCACACCTGATCAGGTACAGGCAGTGGTTGTAGCAATCCACCTGGGCTCATAGTTTGGTATTTATTTTGTTGGCAAATCTCACAAGCATCCACAAACTCTTTAATTCTTCTTCTCATGCCTTCCCAGTACACCACTTGCTCAGCCCTTTTGACTGTCTTAAAAACTCCTAAATGGCCACCAGAAGGAGAGTTATGCATCTCTTGCAAAATCTCAGTGATTTTGGGCGACTCCTTGGGTATAACCACTCTGTCTTTGTGATACAGCCTCCCCTTCTTGAGAACCTAGTCACTGTGACTTAGGGGGTCTATCAACAACTCTTGCACAATCCTCCTGAGCTTCTCATCTATCTGAATCTCATCTTCTAAGCCATCCCAGACTTCACACTGCACAGTAGACACAGCAGCAAATTGCATTACTCTGGACAACCCATCTGCAGCACTGTTTTCCTTTCCTGGCTTGTACTTAATTTCAAAATCATAGCCTAGGAGTTTAGACACCCATTTCTGTTGATCTTCACTTACAATTCTCTGCTCAGTGAGGAATCTCAGGCTCTTTTGATCCGTGTGGACCTTAAAGTGTCTTCCTAGCAAATAAGGTCTCCATTTTTGGATAGCCATTACAATGGCCATTACTTCCCTCTCATAGACTGATTTATTCTGCGCTCTATCAGATAACGTATGACTCATATAGGCCACTGGTCTCCCTTCCTGCATCAGCACTGCACCCAGTCCCTTTCCGGAAGCATCTGTCTCCACTATGAATTCTTTCTCAAAGTCAGGCACTGCCAATACTGGCACAGGCATCATGGCATGCTTCAAACTGTCAAAAGCTGCTTGTGCTTCCTCATTCCAAACAAAACTGTCTTTCTTCAAGAGTTGTGTTAGTGGCCAAGCTATCTTGCCATAATTTTTCACAAATTTCCTATAGTAACCAGTCAAGCCTAAAAATCCTCTCAGACCCTTCAGCTCTTTTGGTGGAGGCCAATTCAACATAGCTTCTACTTTCTTGGGATCCGCAGATACTCCCTCCCCTGAAATTAAATGTCCCAAGTATTGAATCTGTCTCTGTCCAAAGCTGCATTTCTTTCTATTTGCATACAACTTGTGTGCTCTCAGCAATTTGAGCACCACATTCAAATGTTCCCTATGGATGTTCTCATCTCTACTGTAAATGAGAATATCATCAAAGAAGACAAGTGCAAATTTTCTAAGTATAGGCCTCAGAACTTCGTTCATCAATGCTTGAAAAGTGGATGGAGCATTAGTTAGCCCAAAAGGCATCACTAAATACTCATAATGACCCTCATGGGTTCTAAAGGCAGTTTTCTGGATACCATCTTCTTTCATCCGGATCTGGTGGTATCCAGATTTCAAATCCAGCTTAGAGAATATCATTGCTCCACCAAATTCATCTAAAAGCTCATCAATGACAGGTATTGGGAATTTGTTAGGGACAGTTTCCTTATTGAGGGCTCTATAGTCAGTGCAAAATCTCCACCCACCATCCTTTTTCTTGACCAAGATCACTGGGCTAGAATATGGACTGGTGCTTGGTCTTACAATCCCTGCTTGCATCATTTCCTTGACCATCTTCTCTATCTCATTCTTTTGATAGTACGGATATCTATAAGGTCTCACATTAGGAATGGTTGCACCTGCCAACAATTCAATGGAGTGATCCTGTTTTCTGGGTGGTGGCAGCCCTGTAGGCATCTCAAATACATCCTGATACTCATCCAGCAACTCAACAAAATCTTCTTCTCCTGCTGTGTTTGAATGCCCTTCATCCTGATCAATTTGACAGCCCACCATGACTCCTTCCCTTCGTTCAAACAATGATTTGGCCATAGATTTCCAAGAGGCTTGTCCATTACATAGAGCAGGCTCTCCTCGAATCGTCATCTTCTTCCCCTTATCCTTCCAATTTAAACTGAGGTTCCTGAAATTTGCCTCCACATCACCTAAACTGGCTAACCAGTCTATGCCCAATATCATGTCAGTACCTCCTAACTCCATCAAGTAAAAATGTGCCTGGAATTCAATCCCCTGCACCACAAACTTCAAATTCTTGCATACTCCTCTGTTGCGGACCTGCTCCCCTGTGCCCAATTCTACTAAGAATGTTGGTGTGTCTTCCACAGCTAAGTGAAGTGTTTGCACCACCCTTGGTGAGATAAAATCTCCACTAGCACCAGAATCCACTAAAGTGAGTACCAGTTGGCATCCAATCTCTCCCCAAACCTTAAAAGATTTGTTGGAAGTGAGCCCCTCCTTACTGTGCAAGGACAGGATCAAGGTTTTCATTTCTGCCACATTCTCTTCCTCTACTTCCACCTCTTCTGCAGGTGTTTCTACAGAGTTTTCCTCTTCCTCTGACTCACTCAACACTTCACACAGCATGACCTTCATGCTTTTCTGCTTACACACATGTCCCTTTCCCCACTTGTCACCACACTTGAAACACAAGCCTAGCTTCATCTTCCCATCAAGCTCATTTGAAGAGAGCCACCTATTTCTTGGTGGTCCTTTCTCACTTTCTTTCTCAGTGTCTTTCCTTAACTTAGCAGGGTCCCAACTCCCTCTGTATCTAGATCCATTTCCCTTCCAATCATTCTTCTCAGGCAGCAACTTACTCCTCTTTCCTAGTGCATTGTTCTTTTCCTCTATCAACAAAGCACGATCCATCAGACTAGATAGATCATCAAACCCGTACAGTTTCATTTCTGCTTTTATTTCCTCCCTCAACCCATTAAGGAAAATATCTTCCAACATTCTCCTATCCTCTCTAGCTAAAGGGGCCACGTGTAGTTCAAACTTCTCCCTGTACTCCATCACGGTGCCTTCCTGCTTCAGACTCAACAGAGGCCCCAACGGATTCTGCAACGACTCAGGGTAAAATCTGCGTATCACAGCATTTTTGAACTCACCCCACGTACATCTTGTAGCTTGGTCCTCCCACCATTGGAACCAATTTAAGGCTCTATCCTCCAAGGCGATCACCACCGCGTCAAGTTTCTCGGCTTCGCGCACTTGATTCACGCGAAAATACCTCTCAACCCGAACTAGCCACCCATGCGGGTCATCGCCCTTGAAAACGGGTATTTCCAATCTGCGACGTCCTCCGAACCGGTAATCTACCTCCACTCCTTCGTTTCTTCGATTGAAGTTATTGCGAGGCGTTCCGCCCTGATGGCCACCGGAAGTGACGACCGGACCTCCGCCGGAGCTACCGCTACCATCGCCTGAGTCTGCTACGCTCTTCAGCTTGCGCTCAGCAAGCATCTCCTTCATCCCTGCGTAGATTTCGCTGAGGATTACATCCATCCCCGCGACCTTCTTTTCCAACGCTTCCATACGATTCTCCATGAGTCCTCGTGTAGTGACCATACAATGCACTTCAGGATCAAGTGCTTTGATACCAAATTGATACAATCAATTTAGTAAGGTAAAGAAAATTGCACAATAACAGAGAAAGGAATTAAAGTAACTGTGTATTGTATATATTGATGAATGTTGTTCTGTGAGTGCAGAGAATCTGGGTGATTCTACTGCTTACAAGTATGAAAAAAAGAGTGAAAAATGGCTCTTCGAGAGGCCTTCTCTCCCGATGGAAATGAATCCACAATGCACTTTCCAAGATACCCCTTAACTGCCTGATCCTTCCCCTTATATTCCAATCACCTTTTCTCTCTCTTCCATCCTCGCACACCCTGCCACCTCAGCAGGTGCTCACTCCCACGACTATCTCATGCTAAGTTAGTTAGTGGGAGTTTCTCCCCTACCACGTGCCCCACCTTAACTATCATGCACCCATTTTTCTTTTTCTTCCTCTCATACACAAGTCCTTTTCCGTATTTATCAGTTGTCTCTAAGGGGAGGGTATTGTGATAGAGTCACTTTACCATAACATCTAGTTACCATTTACTTTTACTGTTTACCTTAATTGCCAGCTGTATTTTACATTTTCAATTGTATTTTACATTTAGTGTACAGCTACCGTATGTGGTGAGCTGGTTATACTAGTTGATAGAGCTAGTTTCACAAGATTCATTTCAGTTAGAAAGAATCTATGGTTGTACTACTTGCTATATAGCATGAAATCACCAAATGAAGAAGACATCATCATTACTCAAATTCAGTTCTCTAACTAATTCTCTCTCTATTCCGTTAGATCTTCTTCTTCGAGCCACCCTTCCTCACGGTGCTCCAGAGAGAATCACGGTGGTTACCGGATTCCTTATCCCTAACCACCTTGCTCGGTCTCACATAATACCATACAATGGAGGTCATGAATGGTCATAGATAGTGAAGTTTAATTGAATTTATGCTGGCTTGGACATGATATGCTATTCAAAGTTTATTGTCTTCTAAAATTGTTGTTTACTTTGGCAAGTGACTATTATTTTATGTTGTCAAAATTTTTATTAGCTTTCCCCTTCCACATTGAATTTGAAAATACCTGGAAGATGATGCATTGTGGTATCAGATATCAGATATGTACTTTAAAAACCAGAACATGTTGATATTAAAACCCTGCCAAAGCAAAGCTTTGCTTGATGCTGACTTTGTTGTTTTTATGCTATCTTATCTACTTTGATTATGTTTTTTTCCTGTTTATTATTTGGCTAACCCCAACATATGGCAATGCGTTTTCTTCATTTGAAGCTTGCATTTCTAAGACCTTTCTGGCAATGGTACTGTGTTGTTTGATCACTATATGCGTATCTTATTTGTATATTCAGAATAGAATATGGTGTCAATATATATGGAATATTGAAGCTCTTATTTGGCCAGAGTGACCATATGATATTTTAATTGGTTGTCTCATTGCAGGCTAAGCCAAAGCCAGATCACGATCTTAGTGCAAAGAGAAAAGCAGTGGCACCTGCTGTTTGTGACACTGAGCCTTCTGCATCAGGTTTGAGTAAAAAAGCCAAGAGGGAGTGGAGCTGTGCACTATGTCAGGTTATTGTCACGAGTGAGGCGAGTTTTAATAAGCATCTGGCTGGTAGGAAGCACAAGGCCAAGGAAGCATCAGTGACAACCCAGACGATCGGTAAGAGTACAAAAACATCTTTATTATTACAGTAAAGTGAAAAAAGTGTGAATGCTACTACTTTAACCATCCTTATTCCTTACCACATTTCCAGGGTTGGATAACTTGGATGCAACACCAAATAGGGAGTCAACTGAGCCAAGCTTAATCTTGGAAGAATTGAATCAAACAGTGGTTGATAAAGGTGTAATGGAAACTAAGAATGAGGAACTAGCACAACTTGTGGAGAAAAACCACAATATAGGTGGTTTGGAGAATCCAAGTGAAACTGTCACTGAGGAAGCTGGGAGAACAAATGCATCTGCAAGAAAGAAGGTTCTCTTGTGGTGTGAAGTTTGTCAAATTCGTACTCCCTCACATGCTGTGATGGAAACCCACAAAAATGGGAAACAACACCAAAAGCAAATGATGAAGCTCAGTCAAAATTAAGGACAATGCTTGACTTTTTTATTCATGAAACCAACAGACATCGTTAATCAATAGAAACTTAGTTTATGTGTGCTATGTTTTTTCCTCATTTTTACTTTCATGTATGCTTATTTTCTTTTAGAATATATCTCACTTGTTCTTTCACGAGTATATTCTACCAATGTCGACACCATTTAGACATGGTTTGAAGCATGACAAGAGAGAAACAAAAGAAGTCTTTTTAAGGCTTTAGTTAGTTGATAGAATGAATTGGATGGTTTCATCAGTCTTGTGGTGTTGTTTTTTTTCTTTTTCTGATTTGGCATCACATTTACCGGGAAAAGAAGGGAATGGAATAATTTTTTATTGGTCCACTTAAAATATGTAGCATTAATTAACATTTTGTTTTTTATCACATTCAGAAAAGAAGTGCAATGGATTAACTTCTGATTAAATTATTCTGTTGCTCCAGGCAGTTTCATCAGTTTTTTTCACTAAGACCCTATAATTTTGAAATGTTGTATAATTTATATTTTTTGACAAAAAGTTTTTATAATTAAGTCCCTGCTTATTATTATTGTTACATATTTGTTAAGTTATGAGGAGATGGTACTGTATTATGGCTTTTCAGATCCCAAGAACAGCTTTCTTTAATAGGTTCATTTTGAGTTGAATAACATTGCTGTTGCACCCTGCAACCTGTGTGACTAGCCTCGGAGAAGCACCTCTGACATTGCTTCATTAAAGCTGTGAATCTGTTTCCCTTGGAAGAGGGTGTTGTTGTGTTATCTTAGTCATTGAGCACCCTATGTCATCTATTTTGTCTGTCATCCAAATCGTGCTAAGAAATTAAGGCAACAAGTGCTCCTTATAATGATGGTGAATTTCTTTGTATTTGTGACACTGATACCTAAAATACTGAGGAGGAGAGAATACTGATATCTTTAAAATATTTCTTTCTTTTTATTAACTACAACTTGTGTGCATTTTTCTTGTTTTTTTTTATGCTTTTAGGGAGGAGGAGAATGATGCATTTTTTCTGTTACCGTGTTATTGGTGTGCAAACTAATCTACACCGGAGAATGATTCATGTGAAATAGCATGTAGTTTATTATTATATTTTGCATGCATTTCAGTCATTTAAGCCATTTTCATTCATGTTTCATAGGCATTTGTGTGAGATTTGGATAATGCACTTGGTTTGAGTTCTTTTATGCAGAAAGGGAGGTATCTGGCTTAGGAAAAGGGAATTGAGACACTTGGATTAAAGTGGGAGTCATTCGGAGACTAAAGTGCGAGAATTGGGCAAGGGAAGGTGTGACACGGCCTGGTCATACTGGGCACCACGGCCATGCCATGTTATCCCTGTGAAAAATTGAAAAAAGAGCAAGTCAGTAAGCAACACGGCCAGCCAGTGTTGGTTAGCACGATCGTGTTGCACTGTGCGCTGAATTATTAAGTCGTCCGAATTTTACTTTTTTGGGTGAATTTTTTACTCTATTTGACCCTAGACTATAAATATATATGTTGGATGAACCTTTTCAAAGTACTTTTTACTTGACTAGAAAGAGAAAAAGAGGATTCGTGAGTGCGCTTCTTCTTCATCGAAAGTTGTGGTTTGAATGATCTCATCTCTAACTTTGTTATGATGAATTCCATGTTAGAGTTGTTTCCTCTATTATAAGATTTGGGGCTATGCCTTTTGATGTCTCTTGAGTGATTATTTGAAATACTCTCTTATTACTTTGAATGCAATTTGATTCCGTTTTTATTGTTGTTAATATTTCTTATGGATTCGATGCGCACTTGTTCATAAGCGTTAGATTTCTAATGATGAAATGATAGGTGAACCTAGTTGTCATAACTATAAGAAAGGAACTTGGGACTAAAATCACAAGAGTAGTTTTTAGTTCTTTGAGGATAAATCAAGCTATCATTTTTCTTAATGAGTTTAACTCGATTTTTTTTTATTTGTAGACGAAGTGGCAATTGCCACTAGAAACTCACGCAGTTTAACTCGATTTTAATTACCACGAGAGTAGGAGTTGTGTCGTTTAAGCATGGTTTTTGTATCCCGAGAGCAAACTTTTACTAATTTTGGATAGCTTGCCTTCAATTGAATTTTTTTGTTTACAAAAGAATAATCGATTAGGGTTTTAGTGCATCATTGTGGTATCCTCGGCCCTAGAAGCTCTTCCTTATTATTAAGATCATTAATTGCACTGTTCTTATTCTTAATTTATTGTATTAATTTTACAAGAAAAACTTCTCCAGTTGAATTAATTTAATTAGCGCAAAGAAGTCCTTGTGGAATCAATGTTTTATTACTTGACGACAAACAATACATTTGCGGTTTTGGTTCATCAGAGAACCCAGTGGCGGACCCACATAGAGCTGAGGGGTTCAGTTGAACTCCCTGATAAAAAAATTGCACATATCACCCTATATAAATAACCCAAACCCCTTGAAATTTTGTTTTTGAACCCCCTGAAAATTTTAAATTGCACTAGTAGACCAAGTTTTGCACCCATTTGACCCTAGCCTTAAAAAATTTGACACCCCTAACCCCGGGGTCCTGGGTCCGCCACACCTACCACAATATTCAAGACTTAGTCGGGAATAAGTTAGAAGAACAAGTTGATTCGCAACAAGTCATTGATCAAGACCATTGAGCTCTAACAACATGCATCATTACAACAAATTTAATAAAGGCTAGAGTGCTCCCGGGGTCCCTTATCTTTATTTAAATTAACGATTTGGTTATTTATCTTTTTTGTCCCAAATCAGTCCTTTATGTTTTAAATTTTTGACACATAAATCCTTTTCTGTCCCAAATCAGTCCTTTATGTTTTAAATTTTTAACACATAAATCCTTTTTTTTTGACACATAAATCAGCACTGTTAACGGAAAAGGATTTATGTGTCAAAAATTTGAAAGATAAAGGACTTATTTGGGACAAAAAAAACATAAAGGACTAATTTGTTACTTTAAATAAAGATAAGGGACCCCGAGAGCACTTTAGCCTTTTAATAAAAAAGTATGTTGATACTAAACAAAAGTATCCACTTAAGTTTAATTAAGTAATTTTCAAAAAATGTGTTCAAATGTGGCTTTAGAAACTATTATAAAAACAATTACCCTAAAAACATCATAATTAAAAAATCACCCACCACATTGTTGATTTAAAATGTCATATCACAACGACTTTTGTTGTCGCGATTTACTTGATAACGCAACAACTTTATTGGTCTTATACCAACGATAAGTTAATAGCAACAAGTTTTGTCGTGAAAATATTACTGATAACAACGTCATTAAATATTGTTGCAATGGGGCTTATCACAACAACATGCAACGACATTTTTTCTTCGGGAAAAGTAACTTTCCCAACAAATTTATATATTTCTCAGCAGTAAATGTGGATGCAAAAAAACGTATATCTTGTAGTGATATATGTAGTGATATATGTTGTTGTTAAAGATTATAAATCACGGTTTTGTTTTTAAGTCCCAGCGAGAAAATATTAGATGTTGTCGAATTAATTATTTGTACCATTTTGTTTTTGAGTTTCAACGTATAAAAGTTACATGTTGTTGGTATAATTTCATATTATTGATTCCTTACGGTGGAATGTTATACATTGTCGAGATAATTATTTTTCATATTTTGGATTCATGAACGTCTTTAATTTTTATGAATGACTTTTTTAAATACTATATTTGAATGATATGTGATAATTTACAAATATCATCTACAATTTACGAGTTAATAACTATATTACAATTTTGTGATGAGACTACTTTGTCAAAATAATACGACGCTGCCAACCAAACAAAATTCATATACAATTAGGGTAAAGTATTCTAGAGAATAAGTTTGCATGAGAAGCACATTATTAAAGATGAAAAAAGAATGATATCTTCCCCTTCTTTTTTCACTAGTGTATTATATAATGTCAACATCTTATATCTAAATCCTAGACCGTCCTGCAGTTGATTGTCAATTGTTCTTCATTTGGTAAAGTATTCTACGGAGATGACGTCAGCATGACCTCATCAATGACGTCACTGCCATGTGTCATGATCTAATTGGGCATTTGTGCCATGTGGCACTAACATGCCACCATCACACCATGTCACCACTGCCAAGTGGCACTGTCGGTGCCATATCAACCACCAATGACTGACTGCCACGTGGCAGCTTGCAAAGCAAAGGGGGGCATTGTGTGTTACTAAAAAAAATAAGATTTTGGTGGCAATGACGTCATTGATGATGTCATGCTGACCTCCTTGGTGGCAGTGACGTCATTGGTGGCAGTCATTGATGATGGTAGTGACGTCATTGATGATGTCATCTCCGTTAGCCACGTCAGTTTTTTTGGATGGAAAGTTAACTGAGGGGCCAAACTAGAAACGCTTAATATTTGCAAGGGCCATTTTAAAACTTGTTTTTACAGGGGCCTAAATGAATTATGGCCATATTTGCAGGGGCCAAACATATATTTAAGCCTTATTTTTTTGTTATAGCAAACTTGGCCCCTGCAGTTATCCTGCAGTCGGTACTTCGCACGCAATGAAGCATTTTTTTGTTTTTTTTGGTTTTTAATATTTTAAGCGGTGTATTTTGAGGTATTTTAGTGTTTAGAAAAAAAGTTAACTGTTCAAATACACGTAGTTCGTTCCTCAATAACTGCATTGATGAAGGAAAAAAAAATAATTTCGTGATAAAATACATAAAGTGCCGTGGTAAGTAGTGAGTTTTGGTGTACTTTAGAGTCTAGAAAAAATTTTAACGGTTTAAATACGCAAAGTTTATTCCTTAATAACTGGTTTGGTGAAAAGAAATATAAATTTGTAGCAAAATAGATAAAGTACGATGCTAAGCCGTGTGTTTTGGGGTACTTTAGCGTTCAGAAAATTCTTTTAACTATTCAAATATGCAAAGTTTGTTCCTCAAGAACTGGTTAAGTGGGTTTTTTTAATATCATGACAAAATAAGTAAAGTGAAATGCTAAGCGGTGTGTTTTGGTATACTTTATGGTTCAGCAACTCATCTCTTCGTGTTTAGTTGCATCCATCATTACTGAAAGTTGCTTTTTTGTCTTGCAATATATAATATGTCATATATACTTACTCCTGCGAGAACTTCAGCCATATTTACAATAGAACTTCTCATCATAATCTTTCAATTTTGTATATGTGCTTCTATTTTATCGGTGGTTTTTATCTAATCCTACATGATATCCACATGTTTTACTTTCTATTTGTGTTGTCTTTTTATTTTGTCATTTTGCACCAACAGGTATTATAAGCATACTTAAATTAGTGTTTATATTTTTATTCGAGTATCGCATTGCAACATTTACTCTCACGGGAACTTCAACCATATTTACCACAGAATCATATATACCATCTTCTTTCAACTGTGTATAGCTGCTTTTATTTTATTGGTGTTTTTCATCCAACTCTGCATGATACCCACGTGCTTCTCCTTCTAATTGTGTTGTCTTCTTTTCTTTCTAATTATGGGTTAAGTTTTTATATTTATACTTGATAAATTAATATGCAATTATGTTACTAAAATTCTTTAGACTTTTTCCTTATTAACTATGGATGTTTAATTCCAAAGTCTTTGTTAATGTTCATTTTTAACTTTATAATCGTCTTACTTAATTGATAGCTTTAATTTAATTTTTATTCACGCGAACTTTAACCACATTTATAATGAACATCTTTCCTCTTCTTTTTAACTTTGTATATGTGCTTTTGTTTTATTGTTGGTTTTCATCAAACCTTGTATGATACTCATGTGTTTCGTTTTCTATTTGTGTTGTCATCTTTATTTTGGTCATTTCGCAACAATAGATACTAGAAATATACTTGGTGTTTACATTTTTATCTTTTTTTTATATTTATATTTATATTTGATGAATGTGTATTATGTTAAAATTATAGTTATATAATTTAATTTGTTTTTTGACAAAATATAATTTAATTTTTATTTGCAGTTATTAAATTATATATTTTACAAACCAACACTGTTAGCCCAATGACACTTTTGTTTAAAGTTTGTATGGCATGAATTGTCTAGCTTTGCAACTACTAGCACTAATTATGTTTAGCCTGCTGCTACTCTTTAATCTTTTGTTGATTCAGTTATAACTTGTAATTATCATGATATTTTCTAAGTTTAACAAACGAAAATGAAGAAAGCCTTGTGCGCAGCACGGGTATTAACACTAGCTATATATACAGGTTGTGAAGGGACATTGTATATCAAACCAGAAATTTGCATGGAATAACTTTTCATTGGTCTAAATAAAATTTGCAGTATTAACTTCAGTAAAAAAAGGGACATTGTATAAATAGTTTATGGAATATTTATCACAACTTTAAAAGCGATTTAACAAATTTTAATTAATAAAAAATAGTAAATTATTTGATACTAAATATTTCCAAAACTCAGTAGAAAAAATATTTCCAAAACAACAAGTAAACATTTTTTTTGACAAAGAAAACAACAAGTAAACATATAAACAGATAAATACTAACAAATATATTTAAGGTACAACCATTTTGAAAAGAATTTTTTTCGCTAGGAGCCTAGGACTCCCAAGTTTTGAGAGTATTCTTACATTACATTCTCCTACCTAACAGACCTAACACACTTAGGCTAACCCTTTTAAGTAAAGTGTTATTAAATATAACCAGCCGTTAATAAAATGCTTAATGTGTACTGCACAAATACACACAAAAAGGGGAATTATAGAAAATCATCATTTAATGCTTAGTATTTTTTGTGTTTGTAAATAGACCTCTATAATTCGGAATTTGGAAGACTTAGATATTTTTCAGTTTAATCAAGGTTTTGGGTAGTCTTGAGAATGCTGCAATGCTAAATTTTTTGAGAGAAAGCTTTGCTAACTATTGTGATTCTACTGACCAGAGGAATTAGTATCAGCAACGGAGGATATCCAATTTTTTTAATAAAAAAACTACTATAATTGGGAGATTTAGCTTTCTAGTGACGCTCCACAGTATTCTTACAATGTTTTGTAGATTTTTTTTTAGATAAGCAAAAATTTCATTGAATGGTACAAAGGGGTGCCCACCCCACTCAATCATTGACTTTATAAACTTTCAAATTAATCATTCCTATAAGAGTTAAACCAAGTTCTCTTTGCAAGGGTCACATCACCTGATAAATCTTTCTATTAGCAAGACAAGATAGCTTGTTTAAGATTTATTTATTTTCCTCCATTTTATTAAATTATGATCTACTTGTTTCCTTTTATTATTCTGTTACAGGATTTATATATATTTGAATGTTTTTGGGTCTTGTGTTTGATCAACTCAATGGTATTTTTAATTCTTTAACCGGTGCTAAGACACATAGTAGGGAGACCTATAACCTACATATAGTACCATGCACTAAAAACATTTAATTAATTAAAATAGTAAATATTTTGGTGCTAATTTTGTCAAAACATTCATTAAATGAAGATATAAATACCAAAAAAATATATTTAAGGTATTATTTTGTGGAGCTTTTCTTTTTAAGCTAAGGACTTCTACATTTTCAGAGCATCCCTCCCTATACACACTCTTCTACCTAAGTACATGTTCTCGAATAGGGGGTGTAAATAACTTTCATTATCAAAATTCTTTGTTAATATATTTTTTTATGAAAAAAATCCTTTTTAAACATTCTCATTTGGTCACTGAAATTAAGAAAACGAATTATTTAACTTTAAATTTATCTTAGAGAAAATCATCAATTTAGTCGCTAAGTTTAGAGATGTTCTTTTATTTAGTCCCTAAAGATCATTTTACTACTCCTTGTTGTAAGGTTAGGTGAAGTTTAGGCTGTCGAAATTCGGATAACACATAGGAAAGTTCTATATTATTTTACTTATTGTGTGATTGATTGATTGGTTGAGATAGTCTTGTTGAGGCTGATTGTGTTGATTTTCTTTGATTGTTCAAAACACTATAAAGTCTCTCTCTCTCTCTCTCTCTCTCTCTCTCTCTCTCTCTCTCTCTCTCTCTCTCTCTCTCTCTCTCTCTCTCTCTCTCTCATCGTGGCAACTTTTTCATCATCGGCAATGTTGGGGCTGCAAAGTAGTACTTGCCAAAAACTATTCAAAGATCAAAATTAACTAGTGCCTTGACCCGTGCTTTGCACGGGGTAAAAACTCTAATTAATATAGAATTGTTGTTGGGTAAACTTTTTTTCTTAAATTGCAACATGAAAAAACCTTGTATAAATTGAAGGTAAATATAAATTTAAAAAAGTGTGTAATAAAAAAAAGGTAATTGTGAACTCAAAACCTAAAATAGAGTGTGTATAGATATAATCCAGACAAATTATTTCATACACATAATCCATAGTAACAGTATTGATTTATAAAATATATAGTCTAATATATGTGAATAAAAATTAAATTATAACTATAAATCAAATAAGAAGATTATAAAATTGAAATTGTCTATCCATAGATACTAAGAAGAAAGGACTTCAATAGATGAATTGGTAGTGACCGTATTAAATGAATTTAATAAATATTTCGGTTTCAGAAAGATAATGAGAAGAAGTAAAAACCTAAAATAGAGTGTGTATAGATATAATTCAGACAAATTATTTCATACACATAATCCATAGTAACAGTATTGATTTATAAAATATATAGTCTAATATATGTGAATAAAAATTAAATTATAACTATAAATCAAATAAGAAGATTATAAAATTGAAATTGTCTATCCATAGATACTAAGAAGAAAGGACTTCAATAGATGAATTGGTAGTGACCATATTAAATGAATTTAATAAATATTTCGGTTTCAGAAAGATAATGAGAAGAAGTAAAAATATAAATTAATTTTTTAAAGATTCAGAAAGATATGGTCTTACAAATACAAAGACAAGAAGTATAAAAAGAAATTGATTTTTTAAAGTGGTGGAATCACTGAAAGGGTAAGTCGCATGGGTCTGTATCACGAAATTAATTTTTTTTTTCACCAAATTGATTATTGAGCAATGAACTTTGAGTACCACAAAACACATTGCTTAGCATCACACTTTTCATATTTATCACGAAATTATTATTTGTTTCAACAAATCGGTTATTGTGAAATGAACTTTGAGTATTTGAATGGTTAAAAAAAATTTGAACACTAAAGTACCCCAAAACACGCTGTTTTGCATCACACTTTATGTAATTTGTCACGAAATTATACTTTTTTCCACCAAACCGGCTATTGAGGCACAAACTTTGCATATTCGAAAACACACTACTTAGCATCATACTTTACATATTTTGTCATGAAATTATTTTTACCACCAAATTGATTATTGAGGAACAAACTTTGCGTATTTGAACAGTTCAAATTTTTTTCGACCGATAAAGTACCCAAAAGCACACTGCTTAGTATTACACTTTACGTATTTTATTACAAAATATTTATTTTCTTTCAACAAACCGATTATTGAGGAACAAACTTTGCATATTTAAACAGTTCAATTTTTTTTGAACCCTAAAGTACCCGAAAACATACTGCTTAAAACATGAAAGAGGAGAAAAAAATGAAAGTACCCCAAAATACACTGCTTAATGTCGCACTTTACGTATTTTGCCATAAAATTAATTTTTAGAGTGACGAACGATCTTCATGTATTTGTACATCAATTTTTTTTTGAAATCTAAATTACCCCTAAACACACTGTTTAGCGTCACACTTTACATATTTTGTTACAAAATCAATTATTTTTAACGAAATTGGTTATCGAGGAAAAAACTTTGCGTATTTGAACAGTTAATGTTTTTATCGGACTCTAAAGTACCCCAAGACATACTGGCTAGCATCACACTTTACTTTATCACGAAATTAATTTTCATCTTCATCAATTTATAGTTCTATTTTTTAAAAATAAAAATATGAAAAAAAAAAGAGAGAAGGGGTGAGGGGTGGGAGTTTTGGAGGGAAAGTGGAGTGGGAGACTCCCTAAGATTTATATTCTTAAGATTATTTGTAATTAACTTGTCTCTTATTACTTATAGTATTTGTTTCTACTCATTTTCTATCCATTTAAAAAAGGGAAGGGAATTTTTAATTTTTCTCTCTTTACTAAATATATTTATCCAAATAATCTAGAATTTCTCTTTGTTAACACCTAAAATCTGCTGAGTTGTTGCCGAGTAAGAGCCTGAGAGAGGCGAGGACCTAGCCGAGCCTACATGAGTCGATATGCTTAAATTATGGGCAAAAAGGGTAGTAGGCTACAAAATAGCCTATGTTCACTCTATTATTTCTAAGAAGAGCAACCACACGAGGGATGTTGGTAGCCTCAGCTTGATATGGTAAAAAAAGATAGGTTCCTGAGAAGAAAATGGGGTATGTGCTACCCAAGATTGATGTAATAGGTTCTCCTCAGCTAAAGACCATAACTCTGAGGAGATTCAGCCTATTGTTTGGAGCTTAAAGAAGAAATGCTTGCCAAGGAAGTCTGAAGAGGGCTATTCTTGAAGGGAGTCTATGGAAGGATCCGGGTATCATGCTCAGGCTCAACCTTTATGCCAAAATTGATAAGAGAATATTGACCGTGTTTGCTGAGGTCAAGTGACTCGACCAAGGAAGAGCTCAACTGAGGAGGTACTGAGGACCTAAGTGCTAATAATGTTGCAGGCGAGGACACTGTGGCTCATGTAGATGACTTGCTTGTGAGGCAAGTAAGCAAAGCGCGTAAGGAAAGATGTTGAGGCTTGGAGCTGTTAAGAACAACGCGATCAAGGCGCCTAAAAAATAGGAGGTGAAGGCTTCCCACCTACTTTCCACGCTAGTGGGCATTATGAAGTAGTTTCTCCTAGATTTTAGGGCGAAGGAGCATAATTGTACGTTGATCTTAGCCGATCCAACAATGGTTAGTTATAGACTAGTGTTAGTAGCCAATAGAGACCTATATATATATATATATATATATATATATATATATATATATATATATATATATATATAGCTTGTACATTTGTAAAGAAAACACGACTAATCACTCAAACTACTTATATTTTTCAAGCATTTTACTTTTCTTGTCCTTGCATTTTACCCTCACACTTAGACTAATGCTTTTTGGAGTAATAATCGAAGAACAAAGTTCTTTTCTCAGTGTAACAAAGAAATCAACTATTGAAAGTTGAAACTCTTTGGCAACACTCTTCTCTTTTCTTTTATTTTCCCCATTCTTAATAGGGATGTCAAAATGGGGTTGGCTCGCCGGGCCGGCCCGCCAAAGGCGAGCAGGGTTAAGGTATTGTTGCCCGCTGACCAATTTTGCTCGGCCCGCTTAAAGGAACAACCCGCGGGCTAAACACAGTCGCAGGGCGGGCCGCCCGCTAGCCCGTTTTTTTTTTAAAAAAAAAGTCCAGTTTAACTTTTTTTTGTGACCCATTATAAGCATCAGTCCATGTAACCAAAAATAATTAGTCCATGACTTGCAAGACACAAGCAGCCCACAAACAAACAACCACAAAAATGCAATACTACGGTTAGTTAGTCTTTTAGAGTTAGAATTTTTATGGTTTTATACTTTTATTTGTGAATGTATGCAAGAGAAGTAAAAATTTGTTAAAAAATATGCTTTATAAAAAACTGTTTTAAAATGAAATAAGTGAAAAATCTAGTTGAAATTAAAAAAAAAATAGGTGAAAAAGTTTGTTAAAAAACCCGCAAAAAATAGACAGGCCAACCCGCCAGCCCGCCTGCCTATCACTTGACAGGCTGGGCTAAAATTTTGAACCCGCGTTCAATTGGTGGGCCATACCGCCCTGCTCTATTTTTAGCGGGCTGAAGGCGAGCCGAGCCGGGCCGCCCGTTTTGACATCCCTTTTCTTATTTATCTCTTTTTCGGTTCATTGGGATCCAAACAAACTAGGGTTTTTTTTGTACCCCCATCATCCCTGTGAAAATACCAAAATACCCTTAAAATTTTGACAAAATTACAAAACATTTACCATTTCTCACTTGCATCCGTTTGACCAAAAATTTACCTGAGATAATCAGATTTACCATTCAGAGCTATATCCGATTTCCAGTTCTGATTTACGCATCGGATCTACGTACTTCCGATTCCCCAAGAGACAGCGCAAACAGTAAGTCGGATTTAGCTAAATCCGATTCCCATCGTATTTACCTATATCCGATTTCCCATCGGATATAGGTAGATCCGCTTTGTTTTTTTTTTAATTTGTTTTTTTCAGTGTCTAACAGGTATCTAGGGGAGTCCTCGTCTCGGGCATCGCCATTTGCTCCGAGTACACGCACCCGCCACAGGATTGCGGGACATGCGTCTGCCCGCCATAGGGGACAGCAGCAGTATCAGCAGGTGGAGGAGGCCCCTGACTATCAGTATGAGGAGGGCCAGCAGGGGCATCCTCTTGATGAGGATTCTATGTCTGAGGGTCATTCTATGCCTGAGCAGGAGTATTATCAGCAGCAGTATCAGCAGTACCAGGAGGAGCACTACCATCAGCCTCAGCAGCATGAGGAGCAGCATGAGGAGCAGTCTCCTCTATTCACTGGGCTAGGATCTCATGTCTGTTCCATTATATTGAGAGACCCGGTAAGTTTAATTTATTTACGTAGCCTTCTTAGTTTAATTTATTTACATAGCCTTATTTTTTTTATAATGCAGACATATGAGCGTAAATTGAAGGTTACCAACCATGGTAACAAGCTGGCTCAGAGACTGCTTGGGTTTTCCCAAAACCACCAGTTGTGGGCCTTTATCACAGGTTCCGGATTAGCCCCCCTCGTCCCGACCGGACATACAAAGGTGGACCATGAGCTGATGTTTGCTTTTGTTGAGAGGTGGCACTCAGAGACATCGTCATTTCACCTACCATTTGGTGAAATGACGATTACTTTGGATGATGTCTCCTGTTTCCTGCATCTACTCATTACGGGGAACTACTACTAATCAGGTCATCCACCTAGCACATGTTTATCTAGGTGTGACTATAGAGGAGGCGGGGCTGGACTCTGGAGTGTCGAGCTTCATCTGGCCCATATTACCGTTTTGAGTGGCTGCAGGAGATTGTTACTAGAGGGTTCATAGAGAATGACATGCGTCCTGCTGTCAGGGCCTTTATCCTTCTGATCCTGAGCTGGTCCATCTTCACGGTCAAGACCGGCGACAGGGCTGAGGCTAAGTGGTTGCTGCTACTTGAGGATGTCAGTGCAGCTGGAATGGGATCATATGCATGGGGGCAGCAGGGCTTGCTTTCATGTATGACCAGCTGAACTACTTCTGCTTGGACCAGGCGCATCAGTTAGGAGGGTATGCGACCCTCTTACAGGTAATAATTTTAAGTTAATTTTTTTCGAGTTTGGTTAAATTTCTGTTAAACAGTTTTTAATTCACCATGTTGTTTATCTTCTTTTTTTCAGAGCTGAATTTTATGGTATTTCCCTCAGCTGGTGGAGAGGAGGAGTGGATTGCGGACTGGAGCACTGTGTGGGCGTTGGAGGAAGAAGAAGACAGATGGAGTGAAGCTGGGGTTATACAGGCAGAGGATTGATGCACTGACCACGGATGATGTCTGTTGGCGACCGTTTGAGGAGCACCGGGAGGAGGATAGAGACTTTGAGCAGGTCTCATTATACAGGGGCCACATCAGCTGGGGAGACATCACTGTTCCCTACATGCCCGATAGGTGCCTCAGACAGTTTGGGTACGTGCAGGTCATCCCACGTCACCCTAGCTTACCGGTCGTCTGAGCCATGCAGACTGCATTTTTCGGATTGCACATTATATGCCTGTGGTGCAGGACGTTTTGCGTACTACTTATGCTGCTGAGGAGTTGGGTCAGGTTGCTCCGGACTACATACATTGGTATGTGAGAGCATCTATTCCTATACTCTTACCGGTTGCATCACCACCATCACCACCAGTACAGCCAGCTGCACCACCAGTACAGCCAGATTTGCTAGAGATTGTGGAGGACGAGATTCGGAGGGGGCTTCAGAGCGGAGACATTAGGATGGGTAGTCAGACATACACTCGCCTCACCCGATTACTGGATATGCGCCCGAGGGGGCGTGACTAGGGGGTTTTGTGTGATTGTATGCTTGAACTATTTTCACATTACTTGATTATTAGTATTTCTTGTTTATTATATTTGTGGATAAAAGATATAATTTCGATTTCATGCGGTACAAGATAAAACATAACCAACTACAATAACAATAAAATATAAAAGATACATTTTCCTGAAATAAGTGAGCGACAGTGAAAACGATAAAATGACAGAAACTACTGAGCTGGTGGAGTTAAACGACGAAGGATCTCAGCGACGGTCTGTGTCGTTTCCACGTACAAATGCAGATAACCGTGCCACTTAAACAGAACATGATTGGACATCATTGCTTGGACGTCATCGTCGTTCTTGATATCCATTGTAGAGCAGTGCACGCGTCCATCAGACCAATCCTTTTTTCGATAAACTATACAAGTTATCTCTCGCTCGTCGCCCTCTACTTGCACCTTACCCAGCAGTTTATCTTTTAGGGCAGCGAATGTTATGTTATGTTTAAGTCTGCACTGCATTGTGTCACGCCCCTCGAAACAGACACCATCATTTTTGTTGGTGATGATGCCCTGATGATGAATGATAGTGAGGGATGAATCCTGTGAGTATTGTGTTAGGGGCATTTTTTTGTGGAGAAGAAGAAGCAGATAATGAGTTAGGAAGTGAGTGAGAGTGAAATTTGGGAGTGACAAGAATGAGATTTGGCAATATGTATTTATAGAATTCGTCAATGATTATCAACCGTTGATATTGTCGGTGCAATCTGCACCGTTGATCAAAGCGGATCTACCCCCAATTGCAAAGCGAATCTAACCCCATTTAGGTAAATCCGATTTGAGATTAATCAAAAGCGGATTTACCTAGATCCGATTCAATTTGTAAAAATCGCATCGGATTTACTATTAAGAGGGTAAATCCGCTTCGGAATTTATCAAAGCGGATGTATCTACAATACAGGTAGATCCGCTTTGTCAAAGAGACAAAGCGGATCTACCTGTTGTGGGGGTACATCCGCTTTGTTAAATTCAAAAGCGGATTTACCCTTTACCAGGGTAAATCCGACTTGTAAAAAAATTTAAAACATTTAATATTTTTTTTGGTATATATGGATAGATAATTACAAAAATGTGGGTACAATAGTAAATATAAGAAATGTCAATCTAAATCGTCGGAATCATGGGTTAAGTCAACAATAGTGGGAGGGAGACGGGGCATCTTCAAAGCGGTAGACTGCCAAAGGGCAAAACGGCCGGTATAAGGATCCAACCATGAAGTAGATTCATCTGATCGATTATGAGACCACATGAAAGCAACTGGAGGCAACGGACAGACAGGCGAGATCGAAATATGCATCCAATGGATATCCCTGACGTTCAGAATAGATATGATTTTATACTTGGAAGAAGAATAACTACCTCTCAGAGGAAGATAAGTAAAATTCATATCGAAAGACAATTGAACTAGGGCCACATTATACTTAGTAGCTATAAAGTACCCCATCTCAGGTAAACTCAACCACTTATCCTCCTACTGAAAACCGGGGTATTCAATGGATAACGCTTCTCTAAGCACTGCAAGTCTGTCCTTTCCAAACATGTAAGTATATAGTTGCTCCCTCTCCTTTGTTTCTTTGATGAAATCTTGCCTAATTATAGGCCAACTATTCTCACCAAGATCGAGACCAACCGCTACTGCTCGGAACCCACAATTACCATCCCTTTCAACATCAATAATTTTTTCCACATACGAGTGCACGTGATGAGGAACCGACGGTAAATTGAATTTAGTCTCACCCTGATATGTTAATTTTTTAGAAACACTCTGAGATAGCTTTGAACACCGCAGTGATGATTTTATACAAGAAGACCGCTGTGATGAATTTTTAGAAGAAGTTCCAAATTCTTGAGTAAGTTTCATCTTCTCATCCACATGCTCCCACCCAGAAGGATCACGCTTGACATCATATAATTTTTACTTTTTCTTCTTTGGTGCACCTTTTGTTTTAACTTTAAATGGTGGTGCAACCATTGAAGAAGTGGTAGGGAATGCAAGCTCATTAAGTTGTTTCTTGAAGACGAATCTCTCCTCAGGAGTCATACGATTATATCTTGCCCAAATCATCCCCATTTGGTAAGAAATATCACAGTCAGCCGATTTTTCTTGCGAGAATTTATCATCTATAGAATCCAAACTCAATTTTTTCCAATGGTCGTCTGCAACATCCAACGGAATAGGAGTACCGGAGACATGGTACACACCTAGCTCACAAGCACAAGGAAGAAGATGTGTCTTTCTAATAATGCACCCACATCGGGCTTTGTCATATCCAACCCCAGTGGCGGACCTGGCTACCAGCCAGAGGATTCAGTTGAACCCCCTGGAATTTTTTTTTGCACTAAACACCCTATATAAATAGCCTAAATCTCTTGAAATTTTAATTTTGACACCCCTGAAAATTTGAAATTGTACTAGTAGACCAAGTTTTGCACCCATTTGACACCGGCCTTAAAAAATTTGACAACCCCTGACCCCGGGGTCCTGGGTCTGCCACTGTCCAACCCCAGATGTCGATTTTGAAAACTCTTTAACAATATGATCCAAAGCATTTAAAGAGACAAGACCGCGAAGCTTTTTAAACAAAGGAGTATTGGAAGCCACTTCAATACGGTTTATGCTTCTTTGAAAAGAGCCGATGACTTTATCAAATTGAAGAGTAAGCATCTCATGCATAGATTTAAAAGACTTAGACAAGTCACCTCCAGAAGTCCTCAAATGTCTCTTCAAAGTCCAATGAGCTGACTCGACTCTTAAATAATAACAATAAACACGTGTCAAAAAAACTAAACTACGATAAAAATACTAAACACGTGTCAAAAAAATTTAAACTACGATAAAAATACTAAACACGTGTCAACTATTGATTATGTGGCATATTTGGAATTGTCCATTTTGCCCTTTGACCTTCTGTTACAGTAAGTTACTGAAAGGCTGGCTCAAGGCTTCTGTTGGATTCAGTTTAATTCTGTTTTTCAGTTACAGAGTTAGTTAAGGCTTCTTTTCATTTCTGTTTCATTCCTTTATGTATATATAAAGGTGTAATCGATTTTTCTGAAGTAAGAAACACAGTCACAGAGTGAGTAATTGAGAATCAATTAGAGGATCAAGAATTAGGGTTCTTCTAGTTCTAGGTGGAGCTCTATTGGGGATTTTTCAATTGTAATCTCTTGTGTGACTGTATCTGTAATCTCTCTTTCCTATACTCAATAAAATTGGATCTTGCTTTGCAAGTCCCCCAGATGTAAGCCAAATTGGCTGAACTGGGTAATCAATCTTGGTGTGTTGTTCTTGTTATTCATCGCATTTTATTCTGAGAACCAGTGGATCCGTAGGCTTCAAATTAACAATTGGTATCAAGAGCTACTCTGGAAAAGAAGAAATGGTGAATCCGAAGTTTGATATCGAGAAATTCGATGGGAAAAATGATTTCGGGTTATGGAGGATGAAGATTCGCGCGCTGCTTGCTCAACAGGGAGTGGAAGAAGCGCTCGATGGTGAGAACAAGTTACCAGAAAATCTAACAGACAAAGAAAGGAAAGATATTTTGAGGAAGGCTCACAGCACCATCATACTCTCTCTCAGTGACAAAGTGCTGCGAGAAGTAACAAAGGAAAAATCTGCAGCAGCTTTGTGGTTGAAGTTAGAGAGTCTATACATGACCAAGACTCTAGCAAATCGTCTCTATCTCAAACAAAGGCTCTACACATTCAGAATGAGTTCAGGTACGTCTATTCAAGACCACTTGGATGAATTTAATAGGATAATTCTTGATTTAGAAAACATAGAGATTAAGGTGGATGATGAAGACCAAGCATTGCTATTGATTAAGTCATTAAACAATAGCTATGACAGTCTTGCTGATACCTTGCTCTATGGAAGGGAATCCTTGTCCCTTGAAGATGTTCAAAATGCATTGATGTCTAAAGAATTATCCAAGAAAAGTGAAATCAGAGACAATGACTCTGGAGAAACACTGTATGTGAGAGGAAGAAGTGAGAAAAGGGATCAAAAGGGCAAGAACAATGCAAGATCAAAATCTAAAGGAAAGTTTAAATGCTATTATTGTCACAAGGAAGGACATTATAAAAAGAATTGCCCTGATAGAAAGAAAGGTAAAAATCAGAATGGTGAAGGTCATGGTGATGCATCCATTGCATCAGATGGATATGAGAGTGCAGAAGTTCTTGTGGCTGCTGATGGAAAGGACACCTTGGAGTGGATAATTGACTCTGATCAGTCAATTCACATGTGTAAAGAAGAATGTGAAGTTGATGAGGTATTAATGGTCACTGAAGGTCATGAGGATTCAGATTGGATAATGGATTCTGGATGCTCATACCATATGTGTCCAAATGGTGAATGGTTCTTCGATTACAAACTCTTCAATGGTGGAAAAGTCAGGATGGGAAATAATGCACCTTGTAAGGTTGTGGGAATTGGATCAATTAGATTGAAACTCACAGATGGAACCACCAGAGTTTTGACTCAAGTCAGACATGTTCCAGACCTGAAAAGGTGTTTAATTTCTCTAGGAGCACTGGAATCACAAGGTTATAGTTTCAAAGGTGAAGATGGTATCTTGAAGGTCTCTAAAGGATCAAGAGTTGTGCTTAAAGGAGATAGGATCAAGAACAACTTGTATCTTCTTAAAGGAGAAGCTGTTACTCAGGAAAGCTGTGTTGCAGGGAGTGATGACAGTAAAGATCAACTGTGGCATCACAGGCTTGCTCACATGAGTGATAAAGGCTTAAAGGAACTTGAGAAGCAGGGCCTACTGTGTGGTGATAAACTGAAAGGTATGGAATTCTGTGAGCATTGTATTTTTGGAAAACAAACAAAGGTGAGATTCTCAACTGGAAAGCATACTACCAGTAATAAACTGGACTACATACACTCTGATCTTTGGGGGCCATCAAGGACTCCTACACATGGAGGTAATAGGTACTTTATGTCTTTCATAGATGACTTTAGTAGGAAAGTATGGATTTACTTGCTTAAAACTAAAGATGAAGCTTTTAAGACTTTTGTTAATTGGAAGACTAAAGTAGAAAATCAATGTGATAGAAAGATAAAAACTCTAAGAACTGATAATGGACTAGAATTTTGTGGAGGAATGTTCAATGAATTCTGTCATGAACATGGTATAACCAGGCACAAAACAGTTAGGCACACTCCCCAACAAAATGGCTTAGCTGAAAGAATGAATAGGACATTGTCAGAAAAGGTTAGATGCATGTTATCACATTCAAAATTGTCAAAACAATTTTGGGGGGAAGCTGTTCATACAGCAGCTTACCTAGTAAATAGATCACCATCTAGTGCTATAGCATTCAAAACTCCACAAGAAAAATGGAGTGGCAAACCTGCAGACTATAGCAATTTAAAAATTTTTGGTTGTCCTGCTTACTATCATGTCAATGAGGGGAAATTGGAACCTAGGGCCAAGAAAGGTATATTTGTTGGATATCCTGAAGGTGTTAAGGGTTTTAAAATTTGGTCTATAGAAGATAAGAAATGCATTATTAGTAGAGATGTTAAATTTCATGAAAATAAAATTCTTGAAACTGTTATCACTGCTGATACTGTAGGTGATCAAGCTGTAACAGATACCTCACCAATTGAGGTGGAGTTACAGCCTGATGAGCCTAATTTTAGAACTGATGTTTCCACTGAGCTTGTTGACAGGGATGGAGAGCTACCAGAACTTGAATCTAACAGTGACAGTGAGGTTGAGACTGTAGATCCAACTCACAACTATCTGTTGTGCAGAGACAGAACAAGAAGAACAATAAAAGCTCCTGACAGACTTGGCTATTCAAACATTATTGCTTATGCTCTAAATACTGCAACTGAAATGTTGAGTGAGGAACCAATCTCATTCAATGAAGCTATGAGAGATAAGGATCACAAGAAATGGATAATAGCTATGAAAGAAGAAATGGACTCTCTGCATAAAAATGAAACTTGGAAGCTGGTGCAGCAATCAAAAGGGGAAAAACTTGTGGGGAGCAAGTGGATATTCAAAAGGAAGGAAGGGGTGTCAAACCATGATCCACCAAGGTACAAAGCAAGACTTGTAGCACAAGGCTTCACACAAAGAGAGGGGATAGATTACAATGAAATTTTCTCACCTGTTGTAAAGCATTGCTCCATTAGGGTAATTCTCTCCATAGTCACTCAATTTGATCTACACCTAGAACAAATGGATGTGAAGACAGCATTTTTGCATGGCAACCTTGAGGAGAGGATTCTAATGAAGCAACCAGAAGGCTTTGAAGCAAAAGGGAAAGAGGATTGGGTCTGTCTATTGAAGAAATCTCTGTATGGGTTGAAACAGTCACCCAGGCAATGGTACAAACGTTTTGACAACTTCATACTGAGTATTGATTTCAAGAGAAGCAACTATGACAGTTGTGTGTACTACAAGGGACTTGGCAATCAACAGTTTATATATCTTCTACTGTATGTAGATGATATGTTGATTGCTTGTAAAAGCATGAGTGAGATCAACAAGTTGAAAGGGCTACTGTACAAAGAATTTGATATGAAGGATTTGGGGTCAGCAAAGAAAATATTGGGAATGGAGATCATTAGGCATCCTAGTGATGGAAAAATGATTGTAAGACAGAAACACTATCTGGAAAAGATAATTCACAGGTTCAAAATGGCTGAGGCCAAGGCTGTGAATGTCCCTATTGCTTCTCATTTCAAGTTATCAAATGAAGACAGTCCTAAGACAGATCAAGAGCAAAGGGATATGGCTAATATTCCTTATGCTAGTGGTGTAGGTAGTCTCATGTATGCTATGGTTTGTACTCGACCTGATTTAGCTCACTGTGTCAGCTTAGTGAGCAGGTATTTAAGCAAGCCAGGTTCTCAACACTGGTTAGCTGTTAAGCACATCTTCAGATATCTGAAAGGATCAATTGACACTGGTTTAGTCTACAGCAAGAGCACCAAGCAAGAAGAGGCACTACAAGGATTTGTAGATTCTGACTTTGCAGGTGACAGAGACAACAGAAGATCTTTGACTGGCTATGTATTCACTCTCTTTGGGAATACAATCACTTGGAAGGCTTCATTGCAACATATTGTTGCATTATCAACAACTGAGGCCGAATACATTGGCATTACTGAGGCAGTTAAAGAGGCACTGTGGCTGAAAGGATTAACCAGTGAATTGGGAATTAGCCAAGATAATGTGAGTGTGTATTGTGACAATCAAAGTGCGATTCATCTATGCAAGAATCACACCTTTCATGATCGAACAAAACACATAGACATTAGGCTCTATTGGATAAGGGATGTGGTTGCAAATGGATCAGTTCTGATTAAGAAGGTTCACACTTCGGATAATCCATCTGATTTCATGACAAAGGTAGTCTCTATGGGGAAATTCAAGCATTGTCTTGAATTACTCCAAATTGGAACAGGTTGAGTACTGTTCCATTGGATATGCAAGCTTGCCATCTAGTTCTGTTGAGTGTTAAAGGTAAATATGCCAAGGTGGAGATTATTGATTATGTGGCATATTTGGAATTGTCCATTTTGCCCTTTGACCTTCTGTTACAGTAAGTTACTGAAAGGCTGGCTCAAGGCTTCTGTTGGATTCAGTTTAATTCTGTTTTTCAGTTACAGAGTTAGTTAAGGCTTCTTTTCATTTCTGTTTCATTCCTTTATGTATATATAAAGGTGTAATCGATTTTTCTGAAGTAAGAAACACAGTCACAGAGTGAGTAATTGAGAATCAATTAGAGGATCAAGAATTAGGGTTCTTCTAGTTCTAGGTGGAGCTCTATTGGGGATTTTTCAATTGTAATCTCTTGTGTGACTGTATCTGTAATCTCTCTTTCCTATACTCAATAAAATTGGATCTTGCTTTGCAAGTCCCCCAGATGTAAGCCAAATTGGCTGAACTGGGTAATCAATCTTGGTGTGTTGTTCTTGTTATTCATCGCATTTTATTCTGAGAACCAGTGGATCCGTAGGCTTCAAATTAACATCAACAAATTTAAACTACGATAAAAATACTAAACACGTGTCAAAAAAATTTAAACTACGATAAAAATACTAAACACGTGTCAAAAAAATGTAAACTACGATAAAAATACTAAACACGTGTCAAAAAAATTTAAATTACGATAAAAATACTAAACACGTGTCAAAAAAGTTTAAACTACGATAAAAATACTAAACACGTGTCAAAAAAGTTTAAACTACGATAAAAAACTAAACACGTGTCAACAAAATTTAAACTACGATAAATACTAAACACGTGTCAAAAAAATTTAAACTACGATAAATATACTAAACACGTGTCAAAAAAATTTAAACTACGATAAAAATACTAAACACGTGTCAAGAAAATTTAAACTACGATAAAAAATACCTATTGGTGGTCCGATTCCCAAAATGTGGGATCTGGTTTGTTCATGCCAAGATAAATCTTTCCTTATGCTTTGTCAACCATGTGTCATGCACATACTTAATAAGAGCGGGCAAATCATTGCAGGAGTCCTCAAAAACCTTCAAGTGAGCTGAGTACTCTGACTTGTTAAGTGAATCAATAATGTTATGCCAAAGAGAGAGTACGTCCTTTTGCCTATCCACGTGCACCAACTCTTTAATCTTCGCTTTCACATTTTTAGTCACGTGCCAAGAACATAACAAATTTGTAGCCGAAGGAAAGACATCAACAATACCGGACATAAGACCAAGATCTCTGTCGATCAACAACACCTGAGGCTGAAGCCCGTGCAAGTCAAATAATTCTTTCAGTTGCTGCAATGCCCAAGTAAAATGAATTCCAAGCTCGTGTGAAATATAGGCAAAAGCAATCGAGAAAGTTAACTCCGTTGAAGTGACACCTACAATCTCCAATAGAGGTAGATTGTATTAGTTGGTCTTGTAGGTGGTGTCAAGAATAAGAACCTTTGGAAACAACCGGAATAACTTAATAGAAGTGGGATGCGCCCACATGATGTCACTGACCACATCGGAACCCTCAACTTTTCTGCTCCAACATAAATAATTTTGCGACTCAATCAATCTCAAAAGCTCATGAATGTCAGTTCTAGGACCCCTCTTAGAAGACCTATAGGCGTAACGCTGCCTATATATTTGAGGAAGAGAAGTGACGTTGTCCGGATAATGGTTCTTCAAAGAAGTAAGACAATCTTTCGGGGCAACATTCAGATCAGTGTGCTCATTAACAATAGCTTTCTGCGGCTTAGTTAAACGACCAAAAGCTGTCGACCCGACCGGAGTAGTAAGCAACTCATGTGTGTGAAGACCACACTTAACGTTCACACGCCAACCCCCATGACGTATTGTACAAGTAGCTCTCAATGTAAACGGACAGCTTCTTCTCTTAGACCCGAAAACTCTAGAATCATTAGACCGCTTCCCTTGCTTCTCGCAACCAAATATAATTTTATCTCTAGAACCCCTTTTACCTCCAGCTTTGTCAGATCTTACGATGATAACCACAACTCCAATACGCCTCCCAACCGCGTTAGCCCACTCTTCAACATCCTGGCGTGTAGAAAAAATCTACAAAATAGAAAAAATAGATAAATGTTGCGTACTTAATTAATTAAATATCTACCAAACTTTGATTAAGAAAATTGGTTTGAAAAATATACCCTATCCGTCCAGAATGCCTCTATAGTGTCTACCACGAAAGGAACAACCTACGACTCTGTATGCACAATATCTGCTTCAAAATAGAACAACAGTTATACAGAAAATAATTTAAAAAAAAAACAAATCGGATTTAAGTGCCTCAAACGTAAATCCGCTTTGTATTTTTTACAAATCGGATATACCCCCATCCAGGTATATCCGATTCATTAAAAGATAAAAGCGGATTTAGGTAAATCCGATTGCGCATCGGATTTAGCTAATTCCGATTGCGCATCGGATTTAGCTAATTCCGATTTATTAAAATTTCGCTTTCCGTTCTGAATTAAATGGTCAAATCGGATTTATCTGTCAGTTTGATACATCTGATTTGATACATCTGATTTGACTTATGCGTGTGAATTTAAGTATTTACAAATAATCGGATTTACCTTCCATTTAGGTAAATCCGATTTCCAAATTAAATGGTCCCCCACCAAAGAATCTTTCAAAAGTCAATTTTTGTAATTTATATCAGGAGTATTTTTGAGATTACGGTATTGGGTGGGGATAGATGGGAGTTGACCGGGTAATAAAAAAAACCAACAAACTAAACTCCCCCGTAGGACGGAAGCTGAAACTTCTTTGACCGTAGTACCACTACTATTATTCTATTTTGTCCAGGATTTTCTTTTTATTAATATATTAAATAAATTAAACACTATATAACTACTCCCTCCCTTGTCTCTTTCTCTCTCACACAACTTTTGGTGATTTTATAGCACAGTGCAGAAACGCTGCTGCTTTTTTCAGTTACCTATTTTCGTTATAGAACAAAGAACTGCTGGTCCACTATAGCAAGCAAACAGCGTTTCAGTTTCAAACATGTTCTGATTCCTCCTCTATACTATTTTTTGATAAAATAGGAAATCAAATTTCAAACCTTCATAAACCCAAATCAACATTTCTTTGCCTTCATCCTTCCAATTCAAGTTTCATCAACTCTTCAATGGAGTTCAAGTATCGTGCCATCGACAAGAAACCCACAACAACGACAACGTCGTCGTTTCCTCATTCCACTGCTACTTACCTCTCTGAGAGTTCGCTTCCAGGTCAGAAACAACTCAACTTTCTTCACCTCCATGTTTTTCACATAAAGAAACCGACTTTTCTTTTTATTATTTTGACGTTTTTTTATTTTTTATTTTTATGATTAGGTGCGACTGGTTTTTCATGCTTGCCGACCAACACTTTCCAAATGCCGGCGGTCAACGACGTGTTGTGGCGACAGCTGCAGAAGGAGCAAATCCGGCGAGAGATAATCGCCGCTGAGATCGCACGGCGACGAGAGTTGGAGGCGGAGGTGAGAAGGGAGCTGGCTTTGGAGAGATCGTTGGGAGGAATCCAAATGCAGAGGTATTTGGGTGCACCACAACCGCTTCAGCAGCGAGTGAACCCCACTGCGGTTGGTGATGTGGTCAATATCATTGGGGTTTCACAATCACGACTACTGCCTATTGAGTCCCCTGTGGAAATCAAACCTCCTTCTCCCCAAAGTGACAGGGACAAAGTTATCGTCTTGGTTAGTCTCAAAACTTTTAACTCTTCACACCTGTGTTATGTTATCTTAACAGTTAATGTATTTATATATATATATATATATATATATATATATATATATATATATATATATATATATATATATATATATATATATATATGAATGAGTTTAGGGGAACTTTCTTCCTTAACTTTAGGGTCGATGTGTAAGATGATTCGTTGCTGACAGATGGAAAGGTATAATTTTGAAGAGCAAACTTGCTTTCTCTAGAATATGTTTAAGATTACAGCAGTTTCAATTTATGTGATTTTCCACTGATTACTTTGAAAACTTGACGCTACTGTTCTTGAAATTGTTAGTATGGTACTTGAGTTCTTGAATTTGTGTCAACAGAAAAGTATGCCATAATACCATACAATGGAGGTCAAGAATGGTCCTAGATAGTGAAGTTTAGTTGAATTTATGCTGGCTTGGACATGCTATGATATTCTAAGTTGATTATCTTCTAAAATTGTTGTTTACTTTGGCAACTGATAATTGTTTGTTTAGGCACTTTGGTTGTAGATTTAAATATATAGTCATTACAAAATTACAGTGTCATTTCTAGAAGTTCTATTAGTTTTTGTTGTCAAAAATTTTATTAGCTTTCCCCTTCCACATTGAATTTAAAAACTTGAAAATACCTAATAGATGATGCATTGTGGTATCAGATATGTATTTTAGAAACCCAGTAAAAGCAAAGATTTGCTTGATGCTGACTTTGTTGTTGTTTCTATGCTGATCATATCTGCTTTGATTAAGTTTCTTTTCCTGTTTATTTGGTTAACCCCTACATATGTCAATACATTTACTTCATTTGAACCTTGCATTTTGAAGACCTTGCTGGCAATGGTAGTTTTGTTTGATCACTATATGCATATCTTGTCTGTATATTCAAAATAGAATATGGTGTCAATATTTATATATATATATATATATATATATATATATATATATATATATATATATGGAATATTGAAGCTCTTAATTGGCCAGAGTGACCATATGATGTTTTAATTGGGTGTCTCATTGCAGGCTAAGCCAAAGCCAGGTCATGATCTTCTTAGTGCAAAGAGAAAAGCAGTGGCTCCTGCTGTTTGCGACACTAAGCCTTCTGCATCAGGTTTGAGCAAAAAAGCCAAGGAGGAGTGGAAGTGTGCACTATGTCAGGTTGGTGCCACGAGTGAGGCGAGCTTCAATAAGCATTTGGTTGGTAAGAAGCACAAGGCAAAGGAAGCAGCAGCGAGAACCCAGATGATCGGTAAGAGTATAAAAACATCTTTGTTATTACAGAAAATTGAAAAAGTGTGAATGCCACCTAAACTATCCTTATTCCTTACTACATTTCCAGGGTTGGATGCAAAACCAAATAGGCAGTCACCTCAGCCAAGCTTAATCTTGGAAGAATTAAATCAAGCAGTGGTTGATAAAGGTGTAATGGAAACTAAGAATGAGAAACAAGCACAACTTGTGGAGAAAAGCCACAATATAGGTGTTTTGGAGAATCCAAGTGAAACTGACACTGAGGAAGCTGGGAAAACAAATGCATCTGCAAGAAAGAAGGTTTGGTGTGAAGTTTGTCAAATTTATACTTTATCACAAGTTGTGATGGAAACACATAAAAAAGGGAAGAAACACCAAAAAAAGCAAATGATGCAGCTCAGTCAAAATTAACAATGATTTTTGCCTTTTTTATTCATGAAACTAACAGACATCGTTAATCAATAGAAGTTTAGTTTATGTGTACTATTTTTTTTCCCTCATTTTGACTTTCATGTTCTTTTAGAATATGAACTTGTTGATTCATGAGTGTATTCTACAATGTCGACACCATTTAGACATGGTGGGAAGCATGAGAAGAGAGAAACAAAGGAGGCCTTTCTAAGGCTTTAGTTAGTTGATAGAATGAAATGGATGGTTCCTGTCTTGTGGTGTTGTTTTGTTTTTCTTTTTCTGATTTGGCATCACATTCATGGGGAAAAGAAGGGAATGGAATAATTCTTTATTGGTCCACACAAAATATGTAGCATTAATTAACATTTTGTTCTTTTATCACATTCAGAAAAGGAGGGCAATGGATTAGCTTTTGGTAAGTTATTCTGTTGCTCCTGACAGATTCATCAATTTTTTCACAAAGTCCCTATAATTTTGAAATGTTGTAAAAAGAGTCCTTGTAGTTCAATGTTTTTATAACATACCTGTTGCTCATGGCAGTGTCCTCGTTCCTTCCGCAGACCATTACTTGCCAAAATGATGAATTCAGTTCCACTGTCCTGATTTTCTGAGCCACCATATCTGATTTTGTAGGGAAGTTAACATTTAGTATTGGACTTAGAACAACAAGTCCACAAATGCAAAGGATAAAATAACTAAGGGGAATGGAGAAGTTATCCATAATAGGGCTCAAACAATTTTGTCATCTTGTTTCTTCAGGAGGCATTACAAGTTACCTTGTCGGAGTAAATGTCTCATGCTGAACACATGCTCTATTTTGTTAAAAAATGGATGAAGGAAGGTAATGCAATTTCAAGGTTAGGATAAATAACTAAGTTTATGTTAAGATAAAATATCACCTTCACATAGGGGATTGCTGATTCGAACAAGAGTTTATGGAAGTATCTAATAGAGATTATAGATTTCATCTTTCTCGTACCAGTGATACTGCTTTTATGGACAACATAGACAGAACTATAATGCCACCAGCACTATAATGAACATTTTTAAATTCAAGTATAAAAAAAAATTCAAATCTGGAAGAGAAAGGGAAAAAGTAGAGAGATGGAAAGGAGGAGGGGTCTGTTACGGATTGGGCCCAATCCACAATAGTGAGGCCCATAAACAAAAACATATTCATTAACCAATGACCAAGATTTAAGCGCCAGATCAAACAGTCCGGATCAATTAGGTCAAACACCACTTTGACTCTATAAATAAGCATTCAATGCAAGCATTAAAGGTATGTTATCTCACCATATTATGACCTGTACTGGACTCATTTCCTGACTTGAGCGTCGGAGTGCCTTTGCAGGTACCACACCCCCTGGGTCGGATCGAAACATTGTTGATCAATAACTACGACTACCTACTAACTCGGATCACCTACCAGGTCAGAGATACGGTACGGAACATTGGCGACCACAGTGGGAGGATCTTTTACTCTATTTCCTCTCCCATTTCCTTGATCGGCAATGCCTCACCAGTTATGTCCTAGGATCGCAAGTTTCGTTGAAGGACCGGTCCTACAACCGGTCCAAGAACCGATCCTACAGCCAGTCATGCAGTAAGTCACCCCGTAGGGAATGGCTATCACTGTTCCGAACTCATCCCATACCCAAAGCTCGGCACGGGCTCTGGTTCCTGGAAGCTCGGCCCGGAACCGACTTCCTCCTCCTCCTCAGGCAGTCCCAGTACCGATCGATGATGTTCAACAGCTCGTCCATTTGTTAAACAGGCAAGTCGAGACTGACCAGCATTGCAGTTACCGTTTTACAGAGCTCGAGGCTGAAATCACGGAGCTCCGGGCTCAGAATATCCCAGATCGAATTTCACCCCAGCGCAATTCTCCCAGGCGCAAGAATCACGGTCGTAGACGCCATAGATCTCCTGCTTGGTGAAGGCATCACCATCGCTCCCCGCCTCGCCGTTAGGGGGGATATGGATCCTGTACCCCTCCAAGTCGGACTCAAGATGAAGACTATTACCCTGAATACTCTCCTCATCATAGCTCGTCTTTAGCTTCCTCTTTTCCGAGACGACGTTCCAGGAGCAGGGAAAAGTCTCTCGGACTGGAGCGTCGTCGCTCTCGCTCACGAAGATCTCCTGATAAGTACGATTATCGCCGATCTCCACCCCGGGAGAAGACGGTAATGCGAAAAGGACCTTTCACGGCCAAGATCGATTACTATCCGGTACCGAGGCATCTTGAAAAACCACCGGAAGGTTTAAAAATGCATGACGGGACAGGTGATCCTGACCGCCACCTCGACTACTTTGGCACGGTGATGCAGTACCAGAATGTTCCGGAAGAAATGAAGTGTCGAATTTTCCCCCTCACTTTGGAGAAGGTATGTAACACCCCGATTTTTTGTGTGTTGTGGTTCTTTTAGTATGTGCTTGTTTTATGAATTTTGAGGTATTGAGGTGCCAAATAATAGTTGTAGTGAAATTGGGGTTTTTAAAATGATTTAAAACTGAATTTGTGTTTTATTACTCGCATGCACCCCTTTTTCTGCTGGACGCACCCCCTGTATTAAATTAACCCATAACTCTCTCCAGCCCTGCCCAAACATACGAATGGGCTTGACCCGACCCGGAACTCACTTTTCTTCCTTGCCCAGACTTACGCTGCTAACACACAGGGAACCCTAAACTCCATTCATCTCAAATCTGAGAATCAAATATCAGGGAGCTCCTCTCACCATCATCACCACAATGGTAGCCGACTCCCTCTCTCCTTCCTCGCTAACGAGTTTGGTCTGGCCTTGTGTCTGTGTTGAGTGGATCAATTTGTTGTTGTTGTTGTGTCGGGAACACTCACTGAGATTTTTATCTCATTCCTTCCATCCCAATTTTTTTTACAGATAATCAGCGAGGAGTATTGAAGATGGAGCATTAGTAGTTCTAACAGAGTAATTGATATATAAATTGTAAATAATGTTTTAGAAAAGTTACAGGGATTTTAGAATGAGTAATTTCTGAATGTAGCATCTTTTAAGGAATAAATGGTTTTTGGATTTTCAATATTAACATAAAGGCTTTACGAAAGAAAGTATAATTTAGGCCGAATAGCACTTTTGGTCCTTTATGTTTAACGGACGCCACGCTGGCAGTTAACTGCTGACGTGGCGTCTGTTATTCATTAATGACGTGGCAAAAAAATATTATTTAATTGTAAATAAATTACACATAAGCATTTACCTTTTTTAATGATAAAAACTAAAAACAAATTAGAAAAACTAACATTAATTTAACTAAAAACTAACATTAATTTAACTAACATCACCACCATCATCAATTTCTCACCTCCATCATTCCATCATTCAACCACCAAAACCCATAAACTAAAACCCAAATCCAGAATCGAACAAACTAAAACCCAGAGGAAACAACGAAACGAGTTCGAAAATGGGAGAAGAATGGAAGAGAGTGGGTTTCGAAAATGGGAGAAGGATGGAAGAGAGTGCGTTTTGAGAATGTTGGGTTTGATTTTGTGGGTTTGAATCCAATTTTTTCTGTATTGTTTCTGGATCCAGATCTGTATTTTTTAATTCGTTAGTTTTTCCAGATCTGAAAGGGACCAAAATGAAACAACACAAACAATGAGAGGGACCAAAATGAAACCAAGGAAAAACAGAGAGGACTAAAATGAAACAAATGAGCATCAACAGAGAACCCAGATTTGGAACTCAGATCTGCACAGAGAAGAAGAAATCAGAACCCAGATCTGTGCCAATATCCCAAATCGAAGGAAATCGAAGACGAAATCGAAGATGAACAGATCTGTTTCAGTGTTGTTCTTTGTTTTTGTTCTTTGTTCTTTGTTTTTTCTGGTTTTGTTCTTTGTTTTCGGGTTTTGTTCTTTGTTTTGTTCGTTTTGTTCTGAGCGAAATTGGTTCTTCAAATTGGTTCTTCGTTTTGTTCTTTAGATTCGTTTCTTCGTTTCTTCAAATTGGTTCTTCGTTTTGTTCTTTGGTGAAGATTGAAGATGAACAATTTATGTTATTTGTTGTTGTTGTTGTTGTTGTTTCTGGTGTTGTTGTTGTTCAAGAATTGTTTATGTTATTTGTTTTTTGTTAAATTTTCTTTTCTATTGTTAAATTTTCTTTTCTGATGTGTAATTGTGAATTTGAATTAAATAATATTTTTTTTGCCACGTCATTAATGAATAACGGACGCTACGTCAGCAGTTAACTGCCAGCGTGGCGTCCGTTAGTCAAACTAACGTCAGGGACTAAAATGAAACAAAAATGAAACATGAGGGACCAAAACGGACCAAAAAAAAGATAAAGGACCAAAGTGAAATCTGGAGCAAACATAAAGGACCAAAAGTGCTATTTAGCCTATAATTTATTTTTCCTCAAATTTTTCCGCAATTACATTGTTGCTTTAAAATAAGTAATATCAAAATAGGGTGTTATAAGGTAGCCTCGGACCGGTTCAGGTCCCTTAAACCGAATACTATCTCTTCATGGGATCATCTAGTTAAGCTTTTATCGCCCAGTTTGCTCACTCCAAAAGCAAGCCGAAACGCCGAAAAGTCTTGGCAGCCATTCGGCAAGGCGAGAATGAGCCTCTCCAGGACTACATTGAAAGATTCAATCGTGAAGCAACCCAAGTCCGGGACATGGACGACTCTTCCCGACTCTACTTTATGGAAGTTGGACTCCGTGAAGGAAGTTTGTTCCAGACCAGCATCAGTGTAGACGAACCTAAGACTTTCGCGGATTTCCTCCAGAGATCTCAAAATTTCATCGACCATGAAGAAGGAATTAATGCAAGTCGGGCTCTCGCCAGGCCCGGACCGTCTAAACCCAGGAACGAGAAAGATAATCGGAATGAAAAAGAACATCAGAATGAACGTGATGATAGGGAGTCCAGACCCCGCAATCTTCATCAAGTATACTTCGACCTCAACGAGACAAGAGCCAAAATCTTGGCAGACTGTTTGAACACCGAGTTCAAGGATGTAAAATTTCCCAGTCCATTCCCTCACAGGCCGGGACAGCGTTTCAATAAATACTGTCGGTATCACCGAAGTAGCAGCCATGACACTGATCACTGCAACGCTTTGAAGGACGATATTGAAGACATGATCAAAAGAGGGAAGCTTAGCCATTATGTTAAGAAAAATTCTCAGCAGGGAGACGAGATCGAGAAAGAAAAAGACGACCCTAAAAAGAAGGGAAAAGCCAAGGAGGAAAATTCGGAAGAAGAACAAAACTTCCGAAGGGCTAAAGGACAACCAGTAATGATGGTTATCTCGGGTGGCTTTCCTAGTGAAGCGTCCGGGAAAATCATGAAAAGAAAGTGGAAGGAAATCTTGAGCGTAGCCTCTACGCCGGCTTCTCCGGTTTCACCGAGCCGACCTCCTTTGGCGTTTGGAGACCAGGACTTGCTGGACGGGAAACCTAACAAGCATGTGCCTCTTCTGATCAGAGCCGTGATGGCCAATCTGGAGATAAGAAAGGTCTTGGTGGATCAAGGGAGCTCGGCAGACATCATCTTTATTGACCTCTTCAAAAGAATGGAAATCTCAGAAGAGGACCCCACTCTTTACAGAGGAACGGACCTTTCGGGGTTCAATAGGTCCCGAACCAAGCCACTTGGTATTTAGAGATAATGGTCACTTACGGAGAAGAACCAATGATTAGAACTGTCAAAACCAAGTTCCTCGTTTTACCTTGTCCCTTGATTTACAACTGCATAATCGGAAGATCGACTCTTGGAAGGGTCGGAGCAGTAACCTCCACAGTCCACCTGAAGATGAAATTCTATTCGCTTTGCAACAAAATCATCACCTTCAACGCCGATTTGGAATCCGCTGAGAGGTGTTTTTATCTGCACATGAGGTCGCACAAGAAGTCTAAGGAGGGAGGGGATCCCCCTGAAGAAGATCAGAAGGATGTGAAAAAGAAAGGAAATGGCAGGGCTGCCGATGTAAACGTGACCGACCTGGACGCTATGTATGATCCATATAGCTCGGAAGAAGAGGACGACGACTATCTAACCCGAGAACTGAATAGAAGGATCAAGTGTCCCCAGCCTGATGGGGAGTTCGTCGAAGTCCAGCTGGGAGATGACCCGTCTAGAACAGTGAGGATCGGTGCTGATCTTTCCGATGAAGCAAGGGCAGAGCTGGCGCAATGTCTGAAAGACCATGCCGACCTTTTCGCTTGGTCTGCTGAGGACATGCTCGAAATCCCTCAGGAGGTCGCCTGTCACCAACTCGCTGTCAACCCTGATGCTAAATGGGTCGCCCAGAAGAGAATAGCTTAGAGTGGAGAAAAAGCGGTTGCCGCTGCTAAAGCCGTGCAAGATTTAATTAATGCAAACTTTGTAACGGAAGTCAAATATACAACTTGGCTCTCCAATCCTGTACTTGTGAAGAAAAGCAATGGAAACTGGCGTATATGCGTTGATTATATCGATCTTAATAAGGCATGTCCTAAGGACGCTTCTCTGTCCAGAGCATTGATCGCCTCGTCGATAATGCTTCAGGTTTTCATTTATTGTCTTTTAGGGATGCGTATTCTGGTTACAATCAAATTCTGATGTCCCCTCCTAATCAGGAGAAAACTGTCTTCATGACTGACCGAGGTAATTTTTGTTACCGGGTTATGCCCTTCGGCTTGAAAAACGCTGGAGCTACTTATCAAAGAATGATGAACAAGGTCTTCCGAAAGCAAATCGGACGCATCGTTGAGGTCTATCTCGACGACATGATCGCAAAAAGTGAAGAGGAAAATCTCCACGTGGCTGATCTTAAAGAAATATTTGCAGAAATTCGGAAGAATAACATGAGATTGAATCTAGAAAAATGCACCTTCGGGGTCCGAGCTGGAAAATTCCTCGGATTCTACCTTACAAAATGAGGAATCGAGGCCAACCCGGACAAGTGCCGGGCTGTAACAGAGATGCGCACACCAATTTCTAAAAAGGAAGTTCAAAAACTCAATGGCATGATCGCCGCACTATCTCATTTCATTTCAAACGCTGCCTTCAAATCACTTCCATTATTCAAATTACTGAAGAAGGATTGGACCCAATCCACAATAGTGAGGCCCATAAACAAAAACAGATCCATTAACCAATGGCCAAGATCTAAGCGCCAGATCAAACGGTCTAGATCAATTAGGTCAAACACCACTTTGACTCTATAAATAGGCATTCAATGCAAGCATTAATGGTATGCTATCTCACCATATTATGACCTGTATTGGACTCATTTCCTGACTTGAGCGTCAAAGTGTCCTTGCAGGTACCACACCCCTTGGGTCGGATCGGAACATTGTTGATCAAGAACTACGACTACCTACTAACTCGGATCACCTACCAGGTCGGAGATACGGTACGGAACAGGGCCAAGGGGAAGCTCACTGGATTTGTGCGACGGAAGTTCGGGGAAGGACTTGTTTTTATCTTTTAAATTTAAAAAATTATAAAATGCTTCTAAGAATAATAAAAGATGATTGAAATGTCATGTTATTTCAATTTTTTCTAAATCTCAAATATATATTAACATTAAACCCCCCCCCCCCCCCCCCCCTCTAAAATCCCCTCTGAGGAGAGACCCTGAGCAAACCAATTTTGAAGAAGCAACGATTTCAAGGATATTCTAACATTGAAGACAATATCTTACCTATCACCACCACATATATTCCTTAGGTTTATCTGCTACCATTTCTATAGTTAGCCTAAAGTTGTTTTAAAAAAGTAATAAACTATGTGGCGCGACAATAAATAATCTAATACTTACAGAATGTGCATAGACTACATCTGTATGCATAACTTGGGAAAAAAGGTGTGGTTGCACAAGGATTTCAGTTTCTAGTAAATTAACCCATGGGAAAAAAGGTGTGGCTTTCACGCTGGATTGGGGCGGGGAAATAAAAGCAGTGTGCACACAAAGCAATATAATCTTTCCATTCATAATCATACTTACAAACACTGGCTGAATGGCAATAAGGCATATGACCTAAAGTAGACTAAGATTCTGGTGTGACTGCTACTTACTCCTAACCTCAATAGTTCCGTAAGCTACATAAACTATTATAAGAATAAGAATCCATGTACAACTGCAAATACATTCAGTAATGCACCTCTAGCTTACTCAATTTCCATTACCAGGCATTATATTTTTCCCATGATGGACCATATACCAGCATATTACTCACAGCTGAATTAATGTTTATCGAACAGCCTACTGAAAACATCCGGTTTAAGCTTCAGAAGCAATGAAACCCCGCCAATGTGTTTTACCAACTCGCCTGCGACACGGTCCATATAAAGAGCATATAGTCCATTTCTGCTTTCCAGTAGTTCCAAAGACTTTCTTGCTTGAATAATTGACGTCACCCAATCTTCATAGAGCACTGTAATGTTATTGTTATCGATTAGTTGAAATTGTTAAACTTAATTCATCTTTATTACTGTCAGGTAACAAGAATTTTTGTGGAATACTTAAAATAGGCAGATGCATACTGCTGTCAAAATCTTCAGCTTTTGACCACTCTAATAAGTAATCTGTCACCAAGAACTCAATAAGCTGGATCCTGACATACACAAATAAACATCAGATATATGTATTCCTTCCAAAAGTGAAAACAACATTCTTTTCGACCCGTGAGCTATTTATTGTAACATATGAATGTGGAGATCTAGCTAATCTGCATTTGCAAAGAACTTACATTATGAACATACATTCATTCATGTCGGGGAAGGTATCGTCAAAAGGATCAGAGAAAAGCAAGCGTTCTGCTAGCACCAAAATTCTTTGACAAACTGAAAATATTGCACGTTGACCGATATAGGGTTCCCTTCCTAGTTTACGGACCAAATGCTGAATACAAAACTGTGCATTGGTGTCAGTGCGTTGAGATCCTGGGAGATACGGTTTGGGAAAGAAAATGGCATCAAAAAGACCATTTAATAATTAGAATAATTAAGAAATGAACAATAATATTGAATGGTGCTGCAGAATAAAAGTCACATTGCGACACATTTACACTCGTTTATGGTCTTACATATCACACTTACAAAAGTAAAAATCATTATTGTTAAACTAGCAATACCATTTTCAGACAAGTGGGAGCTCATCTGCCTAATCAAACGGGTAACAAGGCTGTTGATAATTCCTTCAAGAAGTTCCGGGTTCCTTCCCATAGATAGAAGATTTTTCAATGAAACTTCAGAAAAGAAATACAACAATCTTCAGTGTGGATGACAAAGAAATATGGTTGTGGTTACATGAGTAACTCATATACTGGTGATCTATATACCATAATAAGACCATAAAATCAAAGGGAAACAACTTAGAGCTCAAGAAGGAAAAATTGATGTTTATCATCAGTCATAAATTACCTCTTGGTGTACGGAATGGGGAGTAGGGAACTAGTAATACAGCTCATCAAAAGTTTGAAGGGGAGAATGGGAGACTGGCCATGTGGGTACTACAGTTAGAATTATCTCATGTAGCTTATAAATCTACAGCCATAATTCATTAACTAACTGATCATTGTTGGCAGCTCTAATGGTACTATGGCAGGAGCAGCATATGTGAAACTGAGAGACCGGGGTTTGATCCCCACAAACATTTTCCATCCCAGTTTTCCTACCACTAGGTTCACGGGGTGATCCTACGCCTTAATCAAAAAGAAGAAAATTCATTAAACAAACCAATTCAAGAACTCAAAGATAAAGCCCATAAAATTTCCATTAGTAGATCAATGAAATCCTGGATCAATCACTGCATGAGTAAGCAACTCTAAAATTATCAAGTATCATTGACAAGTATTATTGATTTCCCAATTCATAATCAAGTTAAATATATGCATAGATAAAATGAAGTATTTTCTAATTAAGAAGAATTGATTGTGAATGCCAAAAGTTCTAGTTTCGCAGAACTTTGAGAATGAAAGTAGCAGGACATAATAGATATATGATTTAATTGAAAAAAAAAAACAAGGAAAGGTCTCCAGTTAAAAGAGCATATGTCATGTATTCAAACATAGTAGGCATACGATTTCAAATATTTAATTTATTTTAAAAAAAAAAAAGACGTAGAAAGAGCTCTTTGAGGAGTGAAAAGAGGACAATACCCAATATAAAGTCAACGGCTTGATGTGCTAGGTTTGCAAACTTGGAATCATCCACCTGCAAAATACAATGAACGCACCACCATACGATGAAACAAAATTTAACAATTCGGCACGTTAAAAACAAACCGATTCGCATTCTATGTGATAATATCAGATTTGTATGAACTTTACTACAAAAGTGTATTATTATATTACTTAAATTTAAATAACAAATTGGTAAAATAAATGCTAAAACATTAGTGAAACACACTGACAGGTGATACGGTCTCACACAGCTCCACAAGAAAATCAACAGAGGCCTTAAGCTGCTCTGTTTCATCCTCCTCAGTTAAACCTGCGGTTTCAATTTCAAATTAGAAAACGGGTTTCGTGCAACTCTATTCACTTGGAAATTCCCAAAATTAGCCAAGCGTCATCTTGATCTAATTGAGAAAAATCACAATTCTAGTTACAAATTATGAAATACTCAAACAATCTTCTAAAATTCGTTCACAACAAAAATGCTATTACTATATACCTAAAGAAAGCCGTTGCTGACTTGAAGAAGATGGGGAACTAAGTTTTCTCTTTCTTTCCTTAAAGCGCACTACAGAAAGCAAATTTTCAATGTCAATAGAACATTCAAGAGTGTGACTTCACAATAAATATGAGGATGATTGATGATGAAACCTTGTCTTAGAAATCTGCGGCGAAGGACGTCATTGAATCTGCTGATAGAGTCATTTCCATGATGATTAGGGCTTAATTCCCCCAAATTGTCGAAGAAATAACACTTGCAAGAAGCACTTTCAGGGAAGAGATCGCAGTGCGAAGCGTCTACATTCAACAAAAAAACACATATCATCATCAATGCACGCGACATGAATATGCGTTAATAGGAGAGATGTCGAACCTTGAGCTTGCTTGAGATCTTCCCTGAGCCTTAGAATCTCCTGTTTTCTTTCCTTAGCCTGAGAATCCAAACACCAAATAAAGAAGATTTGATGGAAGAACGCGTCCTCGGATTCAGAAGAAAAAAGAGGGAAGGGTGGTTTCGAACCTTTTGCTTCCAACGGAGAAGAGCGTGAGATCGCGAAGGTGAAAGCGCATTTGACTCTTTTACGTTTTTCATAAACTTCGATCGAAAAAGCGAGACTGCTATTGCTAGCTTCAGCGATTCATCGCTCGCACCGGCATCGCCACTCGCTGCCATTCTCGGTTACCAAATAAAAAAAGCCGCCAAACTTAACGAAAAGTTTTTATATCAAAAAACAAAATAAATTAAAAGTTTGACTTAATGTTCATTTCATTATTATTTATCCATTTCATTTAGTCATCTTCAACTTAATGTTCATGTACTATATACTATTTTTCTACTTTATTTAACTACCAAAATTATTATGTCAAGATAGGGGGCTAGATAGAGCCCTGGCCTCCTGCACCACTTAAGGTGCCTCCGTCCTTGGTTTTAGTTCTTTTGATTATTAATGGAATGAAGTAATTTAATTTTTCTAAAAACACGACTCCACCAATTACTGAACCATGGTTTGTTGCCATTGGATATACTTGGGTGTGTTCAGATACCGGCCCCATTGAGAGTAGCGATGAGTATCTTATTTCTAACCCCGACAAAGATTAGGAGCAGTTTCGGGTTTTTTGTGGTGAGTCGAGAACATATGCAAGGGTGGAGGCAAAACCTGCATTTGACTGACCCCATTGACACACCTCTTGGAGAGAGATGTTTATATTTGGAATCAAACAAAAGTTTTGCCTCTCACACACATTATATGATAACAGAAATGCTCAAAAGTACCAGATAAATTGTTAGAATGATGTTGGCAACAATCTTAACCTAAATTTTAACACCTATACCGCCCGCATGAATTTTTATTAAGACAAATGTTTCTAACATTTGGTAAAAAAAAATTGTACTTAATATCAGTGCTCATACAATAATGCAACATCAAACTACCACATCAGGCAAATGTTAACAAGTAGGAATAGACAAACATCGGTAGACTACTATTATACGGAAAGGACTAATGTAATTTAATATCACAAAGTTAAGAGACCGAAAACGGCGAGAGAATAATATGAAATGAAAACAAAAACTAAAATGAAGTTAAGGGAAAGAAATGTAATTTAGACAAAACAAAATTATTTTCTCAAAAACAAACATGTTTAGCTGTTTAATAGTGGGAGTTTGCTTCTCAAAAACAAACATGTTTCTCAAAAACAAAATTATTTTCTCACAAGTTCACAACGTGCACATACTAATACTATACAGTAAAAGTGGGAGTTTGCTTCTATCTAGTGCGTATTATCTGTGACGTGACTACAATGTTCGTGCTCTACAAGTGATTATTACTTGCTGCCAATAACATTCGTCAGTGACTACTTAACTACCATCTTGAATAGGCCATGCTTTTAGTTTCTGCCACTGACTACTTAACTAGCTCTTTAATTTCCGGGTGATTTGAACTAGGGGTGGACAGAACATCCGCACCCATCCGGAAACCGAGTAACCCGTAAAAAATAATTCATACTCGGGCGAGTTGCTTCGGATAAACGGGTTTACGGGTGAAACAATCAGTTTTAGTCGGATAAAAGTGGTCGGATCCGGATTTCATTAGAAGAAACCGATGGAACATGAAACCGACCGTATCTAGTTACTAGTTTGAACTTTGAAGCTCTGCAACTGCATAAGCTATACTGGCTACCGCTTAGACTGCAACTCTGTCCAACTTGCAGGCTTAGTAATAGCTCTGCAACTCTACATAGTTAGTAATAGTTTATTATTTATTATTATCTTATAGCAGTAAGTTATTGACCAGTGGACAACTAGTAGTAACTTTGTATCTTTTTCTTTTATCTTATACCAGTAAGTAATAGCTCTGCAACTCCACTTTCATTTTTCTTTTTTTTTTATTTAACTTCATTTAAGACAAGGCCGCTTGTAAACCACACAAAGCCTTCCATGGCGTCCCTGAAACTAGTTGCAGTATCTACATCTTCGGCCATCCATGGTGAGATCTTAAAGTCCATCGACCACAAACTATGACAGTCACCACCGAGCTAACCCACCCGCCGGAAACCGCCACTCGTGAACCCGCTACCCGCCTTATCCGTTAGCTCAAACGGTCGGTGGTGGGCCTTATATCACTGATATTGGTTTTGTTCGGATGGATGGTATTTGGACCGGATCCGACCAGATCCGACCGATGTCCACCCCTAATTTGAACATATTTTACATGCAACACTTTGAGGAACACACCCTCCAAAAAAACAAAATTTGAGCGGAATTTTTTTTTTGAGGAAATGAATATGATGTTTCTACATGACATTTACTGTAGTTAGGTTTATGAAAAAAAACTTATTATTTTTCTTATATGAGCCGTGAGAACACAACTTAGTAGAAGACAATGAGGAGCCTTGGGTGGAGAAAAATGGCTGTTTAACAAATTTCTCTAGCCTCGTCTACCTGAAACCAACAAGTATCATTTAATGAAACATCACTTGGGGTTTGAAAAATGCCCCTGGATAGACGAGACAATCAATTCTTCGATGAAAAGACCCAATGTGTTATTAAACCAAAAAAAAGCGGTCACAATTTAGAATTGCAACCACACAAGACAGTAACCTAAATCTTAAAACGAAAAACTAGCGGAAATAACGAAAATGACATTTATGAACTGACAAGTTTAACAATTACTCTGTCAAGAAAATTAGGGGAAAAATGGCAACTAATGAAATACAAAAACATTTGGACCCCTAATGAATGGGCCACTCTCTTAGAGAAACAAAATCCTTAGCTTTATGGTTTAACTTTTCCCTCAATAGACACCTCTACGACATCAAAACAAAAAAAGTTGTACAACTCTGATGAAAATAGTCGACACTGGAAGCTCCATCTGTTCTCATATTGTAATACAAATTGCTCGCAAGTGCGAGCGTAAAGGGAAAGGAGTTTGAAAGTAGTGAAACAAGGCAGAGATATTCTCATCTGGTTCACTCGAACAGCTCCCGGCACGCCTCAATATCAGATGCTTGTGAATCCAACACAGCTTTCCCAGATGCAGAACTAATTACCTGCACTGCAGTGTTGAATATTGTTTTCTGGTACCAGTCGTCGCCCACCTTCTTAAGGATCTCTTTCACCACCTTAAAATCTAAACCTCCAGCCAAAATTAGTTTCCCTATTATCTCACCAAAATTATTTGGTGCTTTAGGTAAATCTATGCCAATATCTTCCAACAGAGCACCATATAACAAACACCCAGTCCCAATGTCTCTAGCTGAAATAATCTTCTTAGCAAACAGATACTCTAGTAGGTTGGCAACTGGTTCGACACATGGCGGACTTTTATCTAGTCCAAGGGAAATGGCTTCCTTGACAACCTCAGGGTGATAAGTCGGAGCTTTTAGTTCCTCCACACATTGTAATGCCTCGTCCAAAAGCCGAACACTGAAGTATTCTTCCAGAAGAGAGACAGTTTTGCGGCGAAGTTCATCAGTATTCAACTTTAAAGCTGGGGCCTGCGGCTTCTCAGAGGATACGGCAGAAACAGCTTTAACACGTGAAGGGATTTGAGGTGCAGGCTCAGTACCTAAACCAAAGCTTGATTGACGAGCAGGGGGAGCACCACCTCCATGCACTAGGGCACTAATTTTCCCAGTTATAAGACCAGCACTACCTTGAGGTAGTAACTTTGAGTTCAGAGCTGGTGACTTGGAGATGAAAGGAGACTGGCCACGTCCTCCAGTTTGCGAGCCTGACATGTCTCCTCTTGGCATTGACCTGGTCTTAGGAAACTCCCAGTTATCATTATCGATTCCAGGCATTCCGGGCATCTTCCTGGTACCTGGCATCCCCGGCATTAAACCTCCTTGACCAGGCCGGGCAATGGGGAAGCCCCCAGCACTAGTATTTCCTTGAGCACCAGAAACCGTAACACGGATATTTCTCATACTTGCAGTAGCACCTGGACGCAATCCAAGATTCTTTTCGGCCTCCGAATGAATTTCTGTGATTGTTTTGGCTTTCACCTAGAAACGGTAGAAATTAAGGTTTGATAAAAAAAAACCAAGTACCTTCAAAATTTAAGGCATAATGTATCTACAGAACAATACACTTGGTAAACTTACCTCTTCACGTCTTGGAATCCAGTTACTGCTACGCAAATCAATAACATCGCGAACCATGAACCTCATCCGTGGCGCAAGTTGGGGATTTGTGCTCAATTCTTTCAACCGGCTAAAGTACGTATCATTTATGCGCCGAGACTTTGGGCTTTCATCAAGTTGCTTACCGATAGTGTTGAAAAACTGACATATGGCTTCAACATTTTCCTCATCTGGACACACCTTGCTGTCAGAAGTTCCTAAAAGCTCCTGTTCCAAGCATCAGTTAACCAAGCAGATAAGTGCATATTCCTAAACCAGCAAAAAATTGTATAACAAACAAGTCATAAGCTCTGCTAGAACCTGAACAATGTGATGGACAATCCTTTCAGGAACCATTTTTTGCTTCAGCAGCTCACCAATTAAACGGATGTTTCCAAGGGTGCGAAGCTTCAAAAGTCGTTCCTTGTCACGTCTCTCCATCTCCTGCTCAGGAGAAGTCATCTGCTTCACTTCTTCCCTGAGTTTACCTGCACCTTCAAAAGCTTCCTGGCAGATATTCAAGAGTACTCTCTTAAATGTTATTTCCTTGCCATCAGGTTCTTCAGATGGGAATGGAGGCAGTTTTTCATTTAGATCAGAACACAGCAGAGCATACATGTGGCAGAATGTTGGTTCTAGCACCGCCTTATCAAATATCAGCAAGATGACCTCCTGCAATTACAAAGCAAGGTCAATTAACAAGGATGCAGAGAGAAATATATCTTCAACAGAAATTCCCAACAGAAATAAAGGGGAACCTTCAATATGTCAGCTGATGTAATGCCAGCATCAATCAACTGACCCTTCAGGAGATCAAATTTCTCAGGAGTCAACTTGTTTAGTATTCTGCATTGAAGTTACAGCATTTAGCATAGCATTTGCAGGAACCAAGCAATTCTGAAGGCTCTTAATAGAATTGCATGAGTGGAGAAGTAAACAAATAACATGTTTAAACAGCAATTCTATAGTTTATACAGGAATAAATAAATATAAGATTCCTGTCGCACAGCTCACTTATATTGACTCGTGGTTATTTTTCACATCACATTTAATTGATTTGGTCTGTCAAACTGTTCTTGAAGATCCAGGAAAAATATTAAGCCATTAGGGTACGGGAATGGAAGTTATGATCCCAGACAAAACAAAGTCAAATGGATATTGATATCAAACTATTAACAGGTATGAAAGAATAAAAATTACCCTTTAACAGTCTTTAAGACACGATCCTTGTCAGAGAGAGCTCCCTTTCTAGCTGACCATGGCACATCAGCTTTGACTAGAGTAGTAGGTCCTCCCTGAATTAAGGAGGCAGAATTATAAGACAAAGTAAATAATCCGTTGTACACTATGTGTGAGCCGTAAAATGTCACCTACTCAAAAGCTTTTAAATCTTTTACTTCAAGGAAAAAAATAAAATCTCTGTTTTTACAATGGATATGGTACTCTCTTGTTTTATTTTATAGTATAAACATATTTACACTGACGTGGTGATATGGATCAAATTTCAGCTCACAACAATGACTACAAAACAGATACCATGCATTTTTGCAAACTGAGAACTCACTTGGTTTTGACGATTAACCTGACTAGTATTGCCAAATTCTCTATTCTCCTTGAGATTATCCCAAGACCTCTCATCTGCATTAGGAGGAACCTGCCCAGATCGACCACGCCAGTCACGGTTATCTGGCTCAGAATACCGATTTTGAGTTTGTTGTGGTGGCTGCAGAAGATAATATAAACATTATTACACAACAAAATTTAAACTAGTTATTTTTCACGATGATCATAAATAAATTCATAAAAAATGATAAATGTAATTGCACCAATAAAAAATATAATATATCAGCAAGTCATAAACATGAAAATTTCTCCATTCCTTGATGATGACTTGTAGCATACTGCTACAAATATGTTCACTGCAAATATGAATCAACCTTAATCAACTACACAAGTCAACTTATCCAGCAAGACGGGGGATTAGCGATTAGGGCCTTCGAAAGCTAACAGCAGAAATAGAAGACAGAAAACACACTCACATTGTTTTCTACACGGCCCCAACTTTGATCTTCACCAAAAAGTTCAGTATCAATATCTTGTTTGATCTTCAAAATATCATCGGGGGTCTCAACAGTCTGAGTAAAAAGGTTAAATGGTCAGACAAGTATTGAAACACAAATATCAATTTAGATGCCAAAAAGGATTGCAGGTAGGCAGCAGATGGATAAAAAAAATCCTTCAGAACAAGTATGACTAATTCAAAAAAAAATTCGCAGCAGAATATCAATTACCTCTCTAAGCTGTAAAAGCTGATCTCTGGTATATCGCACACGCTCACGACCCTCAAACTGCAAATCTCCAGCCTATAATGCCAGACGTAGTTAGATACATTTAACAAAATAAATAGTCAAATAGTCAAACTAGTAACATTTTAGAATACAACTCAAGAAAAAAACAAGACGACTCAAAGTAGATGTATTAGATAACACAGTGTTAAAATAAAGGTAGAATTCAATGACATAAATTCAATGCACAACAAACATCACCGTGAAATGAGCTATCAATTGTTTTTCAGCCACGTCCTTCATGAATTATGGTGATAAAAATCATTACACGTGTAGTTTCCCTATAGGCAAGCAGATAAAAAATAAACAAAGTGGTAACTTATATCAATAATTTTTCACCTGCCAATATATTCTTTTGTATATTGTTAAGATAAAAAAAACTTCTAATAAAATTTCCAACTTTCAAGTTCAACAAAACATTTCCTTCAAACAAAGTAGCAACTGTGAAATTTGAGTTATGATATGGATAAAACACATATAGACCAAGCAGTAAGCACTATGAAATTTGGATGAATGACCAAAAAAGAAAAACACAGACATAGACCAGTGTACCAAGAAAATCATGCAAAGATTCTACACCACAACAAAGTCATTCCATCCACTAGAATTCTGCAACTAAGTTCAATGTATGTGGGATCTTTATGGGTAATTTGAAACTTAGTCAAACCCACCTAAAGCCCACGCATTACTTTCTGTCCATATTTACAGCAGGTGCACATACTCAGTGCCCCACCAAGAATTAGGACATTAAATTAGGGTTTCCATTTGTCTCATGCACTTTGACTTAAATCTCTAGCTGTTAGAGAGCAAACTAAGACAGTAACAATAAAAAATAAGTCTTTTCCCTTTACCGTCAATTGGTTCTTCTGAAAGGGTTTTCTTCGTATTTTAATAATGTTGCCAAACAGATCAATTAAATTCCAAAGAACGCTATCATCAAACCCAGACACATTCAAATCTATGTATTAGACAAAAGGAAATCACAAAAACGAACCACAGTGCGAATAATCACTGAATTCAAACCAGTGGAAACAGAATACTTCCGAATTCAAACATCGGCACAAAACTTCACACCTCAAAAATTCAATTTAAAATTAAAAAAAAAAAAACAAGCGGCGACAGATTGAACCTTAATATTAATCAAGCTGAACCAAGATCAGAAAAACAAAAAAAATACACATGTAGCATATTTACAAAATAAACAAAAACTAAAGCTAAATCGAATAATCCTTCTAACTCCATGACATCACTACAATAACACAAGGCATATATAAATATAAAGCGATAATTTTTATAAAAGCGAATACAAAATTTAATTGAAAGGGTGTAAATTTAAGAGGTAAAAAAGCAGATCCAATGAAAAGGGATTTAAACCTTAAAGGGGAAAGGAGAAGCAGTTGCGCCATGGGGACGAAGGAGAGGGAGATCGGCTGAAAATGAACCAAAAGCAGGGGAAGCAGATGAAACTGAAGAGGAGGAATCGAATCGAGGAGCGAGAAGCCGACTTCCTCGTCCACCACCAGGCCTCAAGCTAAGCACCGTTTGATCACCTTGCTGCATAATACCTAAGGATATTTCGCTTCAATAAGCGCAAGCAAACTTCGCCGACAAAATAAAAAACAAGATTCAGCGGCGCCGAACCTCAGAGATTGATGAGAAGAAAAGAGAAAGGGAAGAGATAGATAAAATAGATGGATGGAATAGATTGGATTGGTGCTGTGCTAGGTATCGGATATTTCTCTCTCTTCTGCGGAGTGAGAAGAGAAGAGAGAACTGCGTGCGTTACAACGGAGGGGTGACAAAAAACCCTTCTTAGACGAGTTATGTGCGCACCTTCGGCGTAGTATAATATAATATAAATATAATGATAAAAATATTAAATTTAATTTCTCAAAATTAGGTCAAGGATCTCAAATCATACATAAGTTATAACAACACCCCTAAAAAAACTCACAAAGATAAAGCTGATCCAATATCCAATTTTGAATTTGAAATTGGAAAACAAGTTAATTCCTACTTTATCAATATTCTTAATTAGTTTCTAATTTTTGAATTGAGTGATAAGTTGAGTCCCTTAGTTTGGGTATGTTAGTTGGTAGAGCTCGGGATGCTAATGTGAGATGTTAAGTGTCAAGGTGATACTCATGTTATTGTACATGTGTAGACATAAATTCAGTTGACTCGTCTTATTCAAATGTGAGTAACCTAGTTAACATAAGAGTTCTAAATTTTGACGCTTCATTGGCTACAGAGTTTCAATATCATCCCTAACATTACCAGCGTAATGTCAAATTAGTCTTTACAAATACCAAAATCAGAAAAACTATACCATCAAGGAATGACCAAGCTTAATTAGAATAAGATCTCTAAAATTAAAACCATAATTGTTTATAAACCCTAATCATTGCACCTTCTACATGAAGAAAATGAATAGAAAATTCATAAATGTTAGAAGTGTTAGAGATAACTCGGGGTGAAGCAAATAATACTTGTCATGGACTAAAGGATATGGCCAATACAAAATAAATATCACATGATAATTGCACTTGAAATAAACTATCTCTTAACATAATATAACGAACAAGTAGAAGATGGAGGGTAACTTCTAGGTCTAACATGACATAAAAGAAGATGCAATGATACAATAGGTCAAAGCTATCATGCTTTTTTCCATGGGGCTGAAATATTATGGTCCATGTTAGACCAATTTTTTCGGGTGTATATTATATGCACCCTAAAATTTGTTTAAAGCATGCACAATGGATACCACACGAAATTGAGATGTGTATGGATATGACGACCATTTGTCGTGATGAGTAGCAGGAAGCTACCACCATTATTTGTCTCGCCCTATTTACATTCTAATACCATATTACTGAATCATGTATCTAAAATTATATTTTGCCTATCTACACCTATATTTCTTAACATAATATAACGAACAAGTAGAAGATGGAGGGTAACTTCTAGGTCTAACATGACATAAAAGAAGATGCAATGATACAATAGGTCAAAGCTATCATGCTTTTTTCCATGGGGCTGAAATATTATGGTCCATGTTAGACCAATTTTTTCGGGTGTATATTATATGCACCCTAAAATTTGTTTAAAGCATGCACAATGGATACCACACGAAATTGAGATGTGTATGGATATGACGACCATTTGTCGTGATGAGTAGCAGGAAGCTACCACCATTATTTGTCTCGCCCTATTTACATTCTAATACCATATTACTGAATCATGTATCTAAAATTATATTTTGCCTATCTACACCTATATTTCTATAGTATATAGTATAATACATATACGCATAAAAATGAGATTGTGATCCCCTGCAGTTGATTATATCAACTACAGGGTCTTGAAGTTAACAGAGATATGACTAAATAGAAAATGGAAGAATATATTTTTGGCAGTAAAAAGACTAAGATGCCCTAAAGTATAGTGGAAATTCAAGAGCTGTGTTTTTTTACTGTTGTGGATCATAATCCTAAAAAATGGGGGTGGTCAGACCCACAAATCACAGTAGAAACACGTGGTGGAAGACGTGGAGGGGTGTAACAAGTTGTTTTGGTTCGTTTTACGAAGAAGCAAAATCTAAACCTATCAAAAATTGGTCGCTCTGGTTTATTTTGATTTTTGTAATGTTTTTCAAAAAATGCAAAATGAACCAACCAAATGAAGAATATGTTTTCTCGATTAAGGTCAACTAAATGTACAAGCTAGAATTAAAACAGTAATGAAAAAACATGTTCTTTTGGCTTGGGTCATGAGTGATCGATTCTGAATGTCGTAAAGCCAGTATAAACCAATATAGATCATGTGTGTTTGGTTTGCTTCGACTTTAACCCTAACATGGAAAGCCCAAACCAATTTCATTTGTTTGAATGAGATGAGTTCATCAAGTTGTTGGCCCAGGTCTTACACCCCACCCTTAATTGTAGGTTTTGGTTAATAACATTTCTACTTGGCACGAAGGGTTCCTTAAAATCAAATTGTGTTGTTTGGGTACCGCACGATTTCTAAAATTTAATTTTGCATCAATCCATACATCTAAAATAAGAGTGGAAATGGTAAAATACAACATATTCGACATTTAAGAACCAGTAAAAGATAGATGGAAGTAGGAATACCTTATTCTATGAAGGTCGTCATAGCCCTCCTTAGCCACACAAACCACGGGTAGTCGCCACCCAGCCTCTCCACAACAATCAATAGTGTGACCTCCCCATGTCTTTGTGCACTGCACCAGATCTGCCATTTCAACCATTACGGAGGGAGACAATGTTGATTTCAAGGGTTGGGGTTTGAAAGCTTTGACAGATCTATGTCGTAGCGAAGACACTGAAGATAATGAAGCTTCATGCATGAAGATTTGAGATATAGGGTAGAGATTGAGTGATTGGAAAGTGACGACGAAGGTACAGAGCATGGAAAGGAAGGAAACTTCTAGATTTGCGAGAATAAAGTGGGAGAGAGAATATGAGACATTGAAGAGGAGAGAGAATATGGGACATTGAAGATGAGAGAGAAAAGGAAAAAATAATTAATTCGGGGAGGAAGGAAAGTGAGATTTACGGACGTTGTTTTGGGTATTAGTATTACACTCCCCATTGTGGGTTTTGCTTAAGATTGTCTTTAGTTGACAGGAAGTATTCCTTAAAGTATGGTGCTTATAGAAGATACAATTGCTTCAGAATAAAAAAAAAAAGACTGCATCAACCAACAATTCAAAGGAAGACTGGAAAAGTGGCAATGAATCAAAGTCAAAAAGAAGAAAAATAGAGGTATGATGGGAGAATTTTACCAGTGAAGGTTGCTTTAGTCTTTTCATAGTCACGCAAACTGCGTGTTGTTGCTACTTTGCCTCCACATAACGATCAAGGTCTCAACCTCCCATACCTTCACACACTTCACTAGATCTGTCGCCCCCAAGCATCATTAAAGGAGAAGGGGGCATCTTTAAAGGCTAGGGTTTGAAAGGTTAAGATATCATGGGTTTGAAAGATTTCGACAAATCTAGGTTATGGTAAAAAGGCTATAGAGAATGAAGCTTCGTACATGAAAAAATTGAGATACCAAAGAATGACGAGAAAGGTATGAAGAGTGGGAAGGAATAACACTTTTTAATTTTCGGAGAGAGAATACGGGACGTTGGAAAGGGTGGGTGAAATAAATTGGATAGAGAGAGAGAGAGACTGAGAGAAATTGAAATAAATAAGTAAGAGGGGTTTATTTACAAACTAATTTAATTGGTTTGAATTGGATTTTCGGGCTTGTCGTGTCGTCGGCCTGGGTCTTACACCCCCTAAACGTAGGTTTTGATTACTTAAGAGTATCACTAGCTAGTAAGGTTCATTAAACTTAAGTTATGTTACTTGTATAAGACAACATTTTTCATGGATAAAAAATTATATTATTGCATCATCCATCAATCCAAAGGAGATGTGGAAATGACAACAAATCAAAGCCAAGGAACAGGGGGAAGAACCTAACCAATCAAGGTCGTTGCAGCCTCTCCATAGCCATCAAAACCACGTGTTGTCACCCTTTTTCCTCTCCACAGTGATAAAGGTCGCTACCTCATCAAATATGTGTGCAGCACACCAAATCCACCGTGCATTATTGAGGGAGAAAGAAATATTTTTTGTGGTTTAAGTTAGAAATCTTTGTCATATCTAAATCATTGGGAAGGTATACTCAAAATAATGAAGCTTCATACATTATGATTTTGAAATATGGGGAAGGGTTGAGAGACTCTAGAGAGTGATGGCGAAGGTATAGAAAGTGGGAAGGAAAAAAACTTTTGGACGTAGGAGAGTGGAGTGGGAGAGAACGATACGTACGTTGGAGAGAAAAGAGCGGGGAATGCACTGGGAGAATAGTTTTTTTACAGGACTTGGAGAATAGATAGATTGAAGTAAACAAGTAGAGACGGGTTCAGGTAGAAACGGGTGCGGGTTTAGGGGTGGGTTCAGGCGGGTCGGAGATGAACTCAGATCTTCCAAACTCAGATCTGATCTGGGAGCGAGATGAACTGAGAGCGAGAGTGAGATGAACTGAGAGAGCGAGAGATGTAGGCGAGAGGCGAGAGCGAGATGAACTCAGCGAGAGCGAGAGCGAGAGCGAGGAGATCAGAGAGCGAGAGCGAGCTGTAGCTGTAGGCGAGAGCGAGGAGATCAGAGAGAGGCGATCAGAGAGAGTGGGAGAGGAGAAACTGCAAGAGATCAGAGAGAGAGGCAAGAGCGGGAGAAACTGAGAGTGGGTTTGGCCGTTTGGGAGAGAGCTGCGCTGCGCAGCGCTTGTGATTTTGTGGGGTGAGATGAACTGAGATCGGGCGGGTTCGGGTTTGGCGGGTGAGATGAACTGAGAGCGCACCCGCCCGTGAACAACCGTGAAACCCCACTGTCCTTCCGAGCGAAACCGACCACCCGAGCGAAACCGGCGGCGAGTGATTTTGGGGTACCGGGTTCGGGCGGGTCATGCCTCCATGATCATCCCTAGAGAAGGTAAGTGAAAGATCAAACTTGAAGAGCCACTAATCAACCCATTACAAAGAGAGTAATGAGAAGTGGGAGTGGACATCCACTACATTATTTATAACACTCCCCCTTGGATGTTCATCGAGGATATGCCTCATTAAAACCTTACTAAGAAAAAATCTTAGTGAAGGAAAAAAAGTACCATATCTTTTCTATCGGAACTGTCTCGTTAAAAACCTTGCCAGGAAAACCCAATGAGACAAAACCATAGCGAAGGAAAAAAAGAGTACAGTTTTTTCTCCCCCTATTTGAAGCGTCACTTAAGAATATGAATTCCAACATCTAGAGTTTCTCCCTGAGTGCATATGGGGCAATCTACTTCGTTCTGTCACTTGTGATATATCCTCTTTTAATGGAGTTTTGCAGTCAGTATTATCTTCAGGACATTTTCCTTGAATTGTTGGCATTTTGAAATGAAGAAGCAAGAAGCATAGATTGTTTTATAGATCATAAAGATATTTCAATGTCACCACATGTAGATAATAACTGACTTGTAGTCTGACTTGATCTAGATCAGAAAAATACTTTATATTTGCATGGTTAATTTGTGTAACATACATAAAATGATTTATTCATTACAATAGCCAAACATAAATATGCATCTTACCCCCCTTTTTTATGCATTTTGGTTTGTGATGAACTATATTACTACTAATTGTCACATAATATTATCATCATATTAAGTAAAGTAACATTTAGTAATATTCATGTATGCTTTTATAGTCTTCAGGACCGAGATATTTGTTATTTTCTAGCCACACAACTCATGTTCTCAATAAAAAAAAAATATCACGAGTCATTTAAGAACTAGTTCTTTATAACTTGTAAAACAAATTTTAACTAGCTAATTGTTCACTCTCCAAATCAAGACGAGACTTTGTTTATCATAAGATTTTATATGAAGATATTTCTTTATATCTTGAATCATTCTGGGATTTTTTTTATGTAGAGACCAATCACAATTTCAACCTCAAAATCCATCATATATAATTTGGGGTCATTCAAATAGATCTCTTTCTTAGAGCAAATCTATAATTTTTGAAAGCTCTTTAGGAGTTTCAATTCAATAATATAACAAGCTATAGCAAATTCATTTCTTGATCTTTTCATAAAACTATATGAACAAGTGATGTCATTTTTTACCCCTCCTTTAGAATATCAATTGAGACAAATATAACACATGTTAAAATTATATTATCTCATAGAGGGAATGATTCAATTTGAGTAATCATCTCGAGAATCCGAAAAGTGTGTCTTAGAATGTTAAATCCTTCAGGGATCTTCATATAATTATGACTATCAAATGAGTCACACATATAAGTGGTAAGAACAATCATCATGTGCAATTTGGCCTCTTCACGTACTAAAAGGTTAATTAAGTACCGAAAAGTGCTTACATCCACTACAGGTGAATATGTCTCATCAAAATCAATTTTAGGTCTTTCTAGAAACCCTTGAGCAACAAGTCAAGCTTTGTGTCTCACAATTTCACCATTTTCATTCCGTTTTTGCACAAAAAAAAACATTTGTATCCGACTGGTATCACACATTCAGGTGTTTGGACTACAAGTCCAAAATCTTTTGGTTGTAAAGCAAGTTTAATTCTACTTCAATTTCATCTTTCCGTTTTGGCCAATTCTCAGATTGCCTACAATGTTTAGTAGACTTTGGTTCACGATCCTCGCTATCATATATCACATTTAACACTATATTGTATGTAAAAACATCGTCAACATTGACTTCATTTCGGTTACATTGTATTTCATTCTTAACCTAATTCATCGAGATCTCTTTAATTTCAGAATTTTTCACGTACCTGATCAGTTCTTCTGGATCTGAAATGTCAATTATGTCTGAAGACTCTTTTATAGTTTCTATATCCTCTCTTGGACCATCTTTCTTTTTAGCTCTGTTTCTTGTTCGAGGATTTTTATCTTTGGAACCGATTTGTCTACCATGCTTCAGGCGCGGTTGAGACTCATTTGCAATATTAGATTGTCCAACAGGGACATCCATTTTATTGGAGCATTAGTAGTTGATATGTATGATTTGGTCATACATTTGGATCAACTAATGCATGTGGTAGATGAATTTCTAAGATTTGCAAATGAATTATCTTTTGAATTTCTAGTTCACATTGTTTACTTTGAGGATCAAGATGAGACAGTGATAATTCATTCTTACTGATCTCTTTTTTCAGCTGCTTATTCTCTTTCCCTAATGTTGAGAAATTTAATTCATCAAATGATAATCATCAAACTGGACTATAAATAAATCTCCAATTGTTGGCTCAAGATACTTTATTATACATGGAGATATATATATCCAATATATATTACCAAAATTCTTTGAGGACCCATCATAGTTCATTGTGAATGGAGAATTTGGAACATACACTGCACATCCAAAAATTGTAAGATAGGAAATATTAGGTTCGCGACCAAAAACCAAATGTAAATGGGAAGAGTTGTGATAACTTGTTGGCTTGATGCGAATCAAAGTTACAACATGCAAAATTGCATGTTCCCAAGTAGAAATTGGAAGTTATTATTTCATAAGTATTTGACATATAATTAACTTTAGACATCTAAATAATGGTTCTTCAAGACCATTTAAAAAATGAGCTCTTAGTGAAATTAGAGTAGCAAACAATCTCACAAATTTCCAGTTGTGAGTTGGCGATAACTATATGTGTCCATCTAGTTGATGCATTAATTAAAATCATAAAAAAATTTAAACGGTCCACATGGTGGGTGTATTGGCCCACAAATATCATCATATGTATTCATTCTAAAAAAATTGAGATATTCACTTCCAATTTTTGTGGTGGTCTAATTTTAAACTTCTCTTATGAACAAGAGATACATGAGAACTTATTAGATTGAAGAATCTTCTGGTTCTTTAATTGATGACCACATAAATTTTCAATTATTTTTCGCATCATTATATACCCGGGATGGCCCAACCGGTTATGCCAAACAACAATTTTTTTTTGTGATTTTTAAACCTCTGGTTTACAATATGTGCTTCAGTTGTAGTGATATAAGTGTAGTACAAACTAGTTTTTCCACTACACTTATTTTATCTAAAATATGTCTGCTATATAAAGATACCCAATATCTCCTTCATCTCTCGTTTTAATATGATATCCATTTAGACGGATATCTTTGAAACTTAATAAATTTCTATGAGACTTAGAGGAATACAATGGATTCTCAATGTGTAAATTTGTTCCCCTAGATAATAGCAGATTAGCTCTTCCGGAGCCTTCAATTATCTTTGAAGTGTCAGATACAATACTAACATCGGTTTCTCGCTCCACTAAATAAGAGAAATATTTCGTATCCTTTAAAATTGTATGGGTAGTTCCACTATCAACGAGACACATATCTCCATTATTGATGCTAATGTCGATACTCATTCTATCCAAAAAAAAAATAATATAAGAGGTAAGCACGAGGAAGAATAGAAACTTTATAATTAACTTATTTAAACATAAATCTATGGAAGTTGGAAATACACTTAAATATAAAAAAAAAAATTATTATCTTTAGCATCAAAAATTCAAAACATAAAAGAAACTTTTATTATCATTAACATTGGAAACCCAAAGACACTCTTAAACTTAAAACTTTATTATTATTGAAATGTTTAGGAAATCTACTTCTTGATTATACTTCTATTGCAATATGGTGATCAATTTTCCCATCAGGATCGGTAAAGAAGTCAACAACATCTAAGTGAGAAACATCCATATTACGTACCGTCATCTTCATAAAATATATTTGTTTCAATCTTTTTTATCTTTATTTTTAAGTGATTGTTGATAGAGATCAACAAGATGTTTTGGCGTACGACGGGTACAAACTCAACGACCTTTGCCTCCACAACGACAGCAAATATTTTCATTAATTTTGCTATTCTGTCAACTTTTTTTTCATTCTTTTCAACACTTTTCCACTTCTGGTGAAAAAATGTGTTCATGTAGATTCCACTGTGACTATGATCAAGACCACTATCACAAGTTTGCCCACAGTGATTGTGTGTTGCTACACTCACTTCTGGGAATGAAGCAGTACTAATTGGACGAGCCTCGTGATTTCTAATCAAAAGTTTATTATTTTGTTAGTGTGTGTTGCTACATTCACTTCTTCTGATGACTTTTAGTTGAAGCGCAACAACACTATAGTCAAGTAATACAAATCTGGCATAATGTACTAGAGAACTTATTATAAAAATTAACAAAACCACTGCAATTTTAAAAGCCACGATCTAAAAAAAATGTTCAGAAACTAGTTACAAATGCAAGAAATACACGGTCACAATCATCAAAGGCCAACATGGAGTAATAGGGTACATATAAAACTAATAGTAATACAAATAATATAATAATAAAACTAAGAGATAATAGAGTTAACACTTAGAGATAACAATTGATCATCATTTGATAAATATGACGTGTCCATCCTAAAAAAATAAATCCAAAATATTATGAGTTGTCCCACACATATTATGATTATGCACATGTTAAAATATCTCTTCCTAGATAAATCTTCCTTTCCTTTTAGATTCCCAAGCAAACCCAATACCATCACGCCATTTTCCTATTTGTATATGCAATGCTAGGGGTGGCAATTTCTACCCGAATGTGGGGATCCCCGCGGGGATTGCCCCATTCGGGGATCTGTGGGCGGGAAATTTTTCCCCGTGGGGGCGGGGGACGGGGGAGGAAATCCCTCCACAGTCAAAGTGGGGATAGGGACGAGGATCATACCCTCCACCCCGCGGGGACCCCTCCCCGAATATATCACATAAATATATTTTTTTATAGATATATATTATATTATAAGTATTAATTTTTTAATCTTTTTACACATGTTTTCAATTTTAAATATAAAAGTTAGACTAACTTATATATATTTTTTATATTAAAATGCTAAAGTTTTCTTTTTTAGCATTACTTTTATATTTTTTCAATTTTATTATATTTTAATTTATATTTTTCTAACTTTTAACTAATTATCAGGGTCCCCGCGGTGACCGCGGGGATCCGTGGGGATGGGGATGGAGGGGGAAAACTCCCCGAAATGGGGATGGGGGATGGGGATGGGGACGGGGGACAACTTTGGAGGCAGGGACGGAGAGTGGGGGAGTACTCTTCGCCCCCGCTCCGCCCCGTTGCCATCCCTATGCAATGCATGATAAACCTATTTTATTGATATTGCTAATGAGTAGAGCTGGCAAAATGGGTCGAGTCCGTCGGTCGGGCTGTGTAACGCCCTAAAATAATTTAATTAAATTAATTAATTAAGTTATTTGAGGGATTACAAAATTATTTAAGTGGGATAATTAAATTGGATTTGTTTTATTTCAGGGGGTGTGATGAACTAATAGAGGTGGTGTGAAAAATGGGCCCAAGTCACTTAAGTGACCCAAGCCCATTCCATTTACACTAAAGCCTCAAAAACCTAAATTAATTTCATCTTCACCAAAAGAAAACAAGGCAGCGATATTCTGAGAGTGAGAGGGAGTGAAGAAAACGCAACTTCCAGCAAGAGGAGGAGGAGAAATTCATCTCATCATTGCTCTAGGTAAGCTTCTTGGATCCTCTTCTCCTTCCATTCTTTCTTCTCTTGCAAGTGGTGTTTTCAAATCACTCTTCTTTCCACTGTTGCAATTTTTTTTCCTCCATGGCTTTGCTGCTGGCGACTTGCGAATAGAAGAGGAGGGAGAGGAGTTGCTGCCATTTTCGTTCTTGAGGTTAGGGGTGGCTGAGTTCTTCAATTACAAGGTTAGGGGGCTCTATTTATACTTGTAATAATGCTTAAGTGGATTGTTGTAGTGATGGGCTGAATTGGGTGTTTTGTGAGATGATTGAACAATTGATTAATTTAGTTGTTGTAGTGATATAGGGGCTGAATTGGTGTTTTATGAAATGATTGAACAATTGATTAATTTAGTTGTTGTAGTGATATAGGTTGAATTGGTTGTGTTTTGAAATGGTTGAATCATGCTACTGTCACTGGAATGAAAACAATGTTAATGATATAGTTAATGAATTGTTAATAATTAATATTGTTGGGTTGTTGTTCCTTGCTAGTTGCCACTGTCTTGTATCCTATGGATTGTTGTTTTATGAAATTAATGAAAACAATTGTTCTCTTTGTTGATTGAAAGTAATGGCCCCTGTTTGTGTTGCTTTGATGAATTAGTGGAATTGGTGATAGGTTAGTATATAGATGGGATGGTCGCTGCCTTACTATGATATTGATAGTTTGGATAATTGTTAAACATTAATATAGTTTAATAGTTAAAGAAAAGGCTACTGTTGATATTGGATTGGTTGATGAGTTAAGTAGTGGATGAATTAAGTTAATTGAATGGTAAATAAAGGCTACTGTTGATAGTTTCGATGAGCTTGTTGGGTTGTAAGAATTAGATTATTAGCCTAAGGGTAATAAGCGGCGTGTACGGAGTTGTAATTAATCGGAGATGTGAAAGCGGTGAGGGACTCCGGTCCAAAGCGGTGCAGTAACCTTAAAACCTTTATGTTGACTATATTAAGTTGAAAAATACAAAGCGGTGAGTTTACTAATTATTATGGATTATGTGTGGTGTTGTGGTGCATAGTCATAGTGTCGCATGACTCATGTTGCATAAAGCGGTGTGTCGGCTTCGGCCAAAGCGGTGCGGTGGCTCTGGCCAAAGCGGTGAGTGCCCTCCAGGCTAATAGCGGTGATGATGGATCCACATGCATGTTGCATTTCATGCATTAGTCGAGCATTTGATGAGTTTATGGATGAATTATGAATACGATTGTTGTTGTTAATAATGTGGTGAATTGATATGAATTAGTGTTGCTTGCTGCCTTCCTTACTATAACGCCTTTTTCTTAATCATTATTATTTGTGTAAAGAGACTCACCCTACTGCCTTTGTTGCTTCTTATGTCGGCAACTTGCAGGTGATCGAGAGTGAGGGCATCCTTATGCCTCTTTTCTAGTAGTGTGTCAGCTCTGATATGTAGCACCAGGGGGAGGGCGTAGTATTATTATTTTTGTCGTTTTGGTTGTATTGGATTGTTATATTGATGTATGGATGTCATTATGCTGTGTTGAGGCTATTTTATTTATGTGCTGTAAATTAAAACAGGTGTTGTGGGCCCGTCCCCAAATTATTCGTGCTATATATCATGCTGTTAGATTGTTGACCGTATGTCACTGTTTTAATCTGGTTGATTTATAAGCGGTGAAATGTGACGCTTCCTTTCAAAAGAAATTTTTTTTTATTTTTATTTTTTATTTTTATTAAACTCTGATATAATAATATAATAATAGTTGATATAGAAGGGGGGTGTTACATTAGTGGTATCAGAGCTGAAGTTGGTCTGTCCGACCAAGTGTCTAGGTGTTATGTCTGTTGTATCTAATTATGTTTATTTGTGTAGAAATCTGATTCGATGGCAAGACGTGATGACGCTGCTTTGGCTGCTGCTCTGCAAGCCATAGCTCAAGCTGTTGGGAATCAGCACACGGCTGCTGATGCTAATGCTCGTAACTTAGCAACGTTCCAAAGGGAAAATCCACCCACCTTCAAGGGTCGGTATGACCCCGATGGAGCCTTGGCCTGGTTAAAGGAGATAGAGCGGATCTTCCGTGTCATGGAGTGTTCTGCTGCTCAGAAAGTGAAATTGGGAACTCATATGCTAGCAGAGGAAGCTGACGACTGGTGGTTGGGAATGCTGCGAAGATTGGAAAATGCTGGTGTGGAAGTTACTTGGGAAGTTTTCACAAGGGAATTCAAGAGAAAGTACTACCCTGAGGATGTGCGAGCTAAAAAGGAAGTGGAATTTCTAGAGCTGAAGCAGGGAAATAAGACGGTAGCTGAGTATGCCGCCAAATTTGAGGAGTTAGCCCAGTTTTGTCCTTACTATGCCAATGATGCTGATTCGGAGTTCTCCAAGTGTGTCAAATTTGAGAGTGGTCTGCGCCCTGATATAAAGAAAGCAATTGGGTATCAAAAGATTCGGGATTTTGCTAGATTGGTTGATAAGTGTAGGATCTATGAGGAAGACAGTAATGCTGCTTACAAGGCTGTGAAGGAAAATAGGAATTCTCAGTTTAGGGCAAAGCCCTATGATGTTGCTGGAAGTAAAGGTAAGTGGAAAGCAGGTTCTGGTCAGAAATCAAGTAGGGGAGGTGCCCCTTCGGACATTGTGTGTTATTCTTGTAAGAAGCCTGGTCATAAGAGTAACGAGTGCCCCGAAGCCAATTGTTTCAAGTGTGGTCAGAAGGGCCATAAAGCTGCTAACTGTGAAAAGAAAGGGATTGTTTGCTATAATTGTGAAGAAGTGGGGCATATGAGTGCTAATTGTCCTAAACCCAAGAGGGAGAGAGCTAAAGGGAAAGTGTTTGCGCTGGCAGGATCCGAAGATGCTAACGAGATTAGAGGTACTTGCATTATTTATGGTATTCCTGTGATTGCTATAGTAGATACCGGTGCTACTCATTCTTTCATTGCTTCATTATGTGCTGAAAAATTGGGTCTTGAATTGTCTTCTATGATGAGGGAGATGGTTATTGATACTCCAGCTAAGGGGTCGGTAACTACCTCCCTAGTGTGTGCTAAGTGTCCTCTGTCAGTCTTCGGCAGAGATTTTCTTGTGAACCTTATTTGTTTGCCTTTGGAGGGATTGGACGTTATCCTTGGTATGGACTGGTTAGTTGATAACCATGTGCATATCAATTGCTTCGAGAGATCTGTGAGTTTCCTTGTCCCTGAGGAAGAAGAATCTGCCTTGCTGCCTGCTGGTCAATTGCGTAGGTTAATGAGGGAAGAAGTTCATCTATTTGCCTTGATGGCGTCTCTGTCTGTTGAAAGTCAAGATATTATTGAGGGGTTGAAGGTAGTGTGCGAATTTCCGGAAGTGTTCCCTGATGAGATTCCGAGTGTTCCGCCAGAGAGGGAGATTGAATTTGCTATTGATCTTGTGCCGGGTACGAGGCCTGTGTCTATGGCACCCTACCGGATGTCGGCGTCTGAATTATCTGAATTGAAGAGTCAGCTAGAGGAGTTACTTGAGAAGAAGTTCATAAGGCCTAGTGTGTCGCCGTGGGGAGCACCTGTATTGTTAGTGAAGAAGAAGGATGGAAGCATGAGGCTTTGCGTGGACTATAGACAATTGAATAAAGTGACAATCAAAAACAGGTATCCGCTTCCGAGAATTGACGACTTGATGGACCAGTTGGTGGGTGCTAAGGTGTTTAGTAAGATCGACTTGAGGTCGGGTTATCACCAAATCAATGTGAAGGATGAGGACGTTCAGAAGACAGCTTTTAGAACGAGATATGGGCACTATGAATATTCTGTAATGCCGTTCGGTGTTACCAACGCACCCGGGGTGTTTATGGAGTACATGAACCGTACCTTCCATAGCTACTTGGATCGTTTTGTAGTGGTATTTATAGATGATATTTTGGTGTATTCCAAGACGGAAGAAGAGCACGCAGAGCACTTGAGGTTAGTGCTGGAAGTATTGAAGGAAAAGAAGCTTTATGCAAAATTGTCAAAGTGCGAGTTCTGGTTGCATAAAGTGAGTTTTCTTGGCCATGTGATTTCTGGTGACGGTATAGCTGTAGACCCAGCCAAGGTTGATGCTGTGTTACAATGGGAGAGCCCAAAGTCAGTGACTGAGATAAGGAGTTTCTTGGGTTTAGCCGGTTACTACAGGAGGTTTATAGAGGGTTTCTCTAAGCTAGCCCTTCCGTTGACTCAATTGACGTGTAAGGGAAAGGCTTTTGTGTGGGATGCCCGGTGTGAAGAGAGCTTCAATGAGTTGAAGAAGAGGTTGACTACATCTCCTATTTTGGTATTGCCTGTTCCAGAGCAACCGTTTGTAGTGTATTGCGATGCTTCCAAGATGGGTTTGGGAGGTGTGCTGATGCAAGATGGTAAGGTAGTAGCCTATGCGTCTAGGCAGTTGAGAATTCACGAGAAGAACTACCCTACTCACGATTTGGAGCTTGCGGCGATTGTCTTTGCTTTGAAGATTTGGAGACACTATTTGTATGGTGCTAAGTTTGAGGTGTTCAGTGACCATAAGGGGTTGCAGTATTTATTTGATCAGAAGGAGCTGAATATGCGACAAAGGAGGTGGCTAGAATTATTGAAGGACTATGACTTTAGTTTGAACTACCATCCGGGGAAGGCTAATGTTGTGGCCGACGCTTTAAGTAGGAAGTCCCTTCATGTGTCTGCAATGATGGTGAAGGAACTCGAATTGATTGAGCAGTTTCGGGATTTAAGTTTGGTCTGTGAGGTAACGCCTAAGAGTGTAAGACTGGGAATGTTGAAGATTCACAATGAATTTTTAGATGTTATTAGAGCGGCTCAGAAACAAGATATTAAGCTAGTTGAAGCGGCAGTTGGGATTGATCATTCCGAGAATAAGGATTATGAGATAGATGCACAAGATGTGTTGAGACACCGTGGAAGAATTTGTATTCCTGATGACGAAGAAATTAAGAAAGCAATCCTTGAAGAGGGACATCGGAGCAAGTTGAGTATCCACCCAGGAGCCACAAAGATGTACCAAGATTTGAAGAAACTGTTTTGGTGGCCTGGCATGAAGCGAGAAGTAGCCCAATTTGTGTATGCTTGTTTGACATGTCAGAAATCTAAGGTAGAGCATCAGAAGCCGGCAGGGTTGATGCAGCCATTGGATGTTCCGGAATGGAAGTGGGATAGTATCTCCATGGATTTTGTAACTGGGTTGCCGAATACAGTTAGAGGATTTGATGCTATATGGGTGATTGTGGACAGGTTGACGAAATCTGCGCACTTTTTGCCGATTAATATGACTTATCCGGTTCCGAGGTTGGCAGATATTTATGTTAAGACTATTGTGAAGCTGCATGGTGTTCCTTTGAGTATCGTGTCCGATCGGGATCCCAGGTTTACTTCGGAATTTTGGAAAAGCTTGCAAGAGGCCTTAGGTTCTAAATTGAGATTGAGTTCCACTTATCATCCCCAGACAGATGGGCAGACGGAGAGAACTATTCAGTCACTAGAGGACTTGTTGAGGGCATGTGTTCTTGAACAAGGGGGTTCATGGGATTCGCATTTGCCATTGATTGAATTCACTTATAATAACAGTTTTCATGCGAGTATTGGGATGGCGCCGTTTGAGGCATTGTATGGTAGGAGGTGTAGAACACCCTTGTGTTGGTATGAATCGGGGGAAAGTGTGGTGTTAGGTCCTGAGATTGTGCGTGAGACCACAGAGAAGGTGAAGATGATTCGAGAGAAGATGAAAGCCTCGCAGAGTAGGCAGAAGAGCTATCATGATAAGAGGAGGAAAGACCTGGAGTTTCAAGCTGGTGATCATGTATTCTTGAGAGTCACTCCGGTGACAGGTGTGGGTCGTGCCTTGAAATCTAAGAAGCTAACCCCTCGTTTTATTGGCCCATACCAGATTTTGGAAAGAGTTGGGAAAGTTGCCTATCGGGTGGCATTGCCACCTAATTTGTCTAATCTGCACGACGTGTTCCATGTATCTCAGTTGCGGAAGTATGTACCTGATCCGTCGCACGTAATCCAGATGGATAATGTAGAGGTGAGGGAGAACCTCACCGTGGAAACTATGCCAGTTAGAATTGAAGACCGGGAGGTAAAGGTGTTAAGAGGCAAAGAGATCAATTTAGTGAAAGTAGTTTGGTTGGGAGCCGTGGGCGAGAGCATGACGTGGGAATTGGAAAGTAAGATGAAAGAAGCCTATCCAGAGTTATTCGATTCAGGTAATTTCGAGGACGAAATTCTCTAAGTGGGGGAGAGTTGTAACGCCCTAAAATAATTTAATTAAATTAATTAATTAAGTTATTTGAGGGATTACAAAATTATTTAAGTGGGATAATTAAATTGAATTTGTTTTATTTCAGGGGGTGTGATGAACTAATAGAGGTGGTGTGAAAAATGGGCCCAAGTCACTTAAGTGACCCAAGCCCATTCCATTTACACTAAAGCCTCAAAAACCTAAATTAATTTCATCTTCACCAAAAGAAAACAAGGCAGCGATATTCTGAGAGTGAGAGGGAGTGAAGAAAACGCAACTTCCAGCAAGAGGAGGAGGAGAAATTCATCTCATCATTGCTCTAGGTAAGCTTCTTGGATCCTCTTCTCCTTCCATTCTTTCTTCTCTTGCAAGTGGTGTTTTCAAATCACTCTTCTTTCCACTGTTGCAATTTTTTTTCCTCCATGGCTTTGCTGCTGGCGACTTGCGAATAGAAGAGGAGGGAGAGGAGTTGCTGCCATTTTCGTTCTTGAGGTTAGGGGTGGCTGAGTTCTTCAATTACAAGGTTAGGGGGCTCTATTTATACTTGTAATAATGCTTAAGTGGATTGTTGTAGTGATGGGCTGAATTGGGTGTTTTGTGAGATGATTGAACAATTGATTAATTTAGTTGTTGTAGTGATATAGGGGCTGAATTGGTGTTTTATGAAATGATTGAACAATTGATTAATTTAGTTGTTGTAGTGATATAGGTTGAATTGGTTGTGTTTTGAAATGGTTGAATCATGCTACTGTCACTGGAATGAAAACAATGTTAATGATATAGTTAATGAATTGTTAATAATTAATATTGTTGGGTTGTTGTTCCTTGCTAGTTGCCACTGTCTTGTATCCTATGGATTGTTGTTTTATGAAATTAATGAAAACAATTGTTCTCTTTGTTGATTGAAAGTAATGGCCCCTGTTTGTGTTGCTTTGATGAATTAGTGGAATTGGTGATAGGTTAGTATATAGATGGGATGGTCGCTGCCTTACTATGATATTGATAGTTTGGATAATTGTTAAACATTAATATAGTTTAATAGTTAAAGAAAAGGCTACTGTTGATATTGGATTGGTTGATGAGTTAAGTAGTGGATGAATTAAGTTAATTGAATGGTAAATAAAGGCTACTGTTGATAGTTTCGATGAGCTTGTTGGGTTGTAAGAATTAGATTATTAGCCTAAGGGTAATAAGCGGCGTGTACGGAGTTGTAATTAATCGGAGATGTGAAAGCGGTGAGGGACTCCGGTCCAAAGCGGTGCAGTAACCTTAAAACCTTTATGTTGACTATATTAAGTTGAAAAATACAAAGCGGTGAGTTTACTAATTATTATGGATTATGTGTGGTGTTGTGGTGCATAGTCATAGTGTCGCATGACTCATGTTGCATAAAGCGGTGTGTCGGCTTCGGCCAAAGCGGTGCGGTGGCTCCGGCCAAAGCGGTGAGTGCCCTCCAGGCTAATAGCGGTGATGATGGATCCACATGCATGTTGCATTTCATGCATTAGTCGAGCATTTGATGAGTTTATGGATGAATTATGAATACGATTGTTGTTGTTAATAATGTGGTGAATTGATATGAATTAGTGTTGCTTGCTGCCTTCCTTACTATAACGCCTTTTTCTTAATCATTATTATTTGTGTAAAGAGACTCACCCTACTGCCTTTGTTGCTTCTTATGTCGGCAACTTGCAGGTGATCGAGAGTGAGGGCATCCTTATGCCTCTTTTCTAGTAGTGTGTCAGCTCTGATATGTAGCACCAGGGGGAGGGCGTAGTATTATTATTTTTGTCGTTTTGGTTGTATTGGATTGTTATATTGATGTATGGATGTCATTATGCTGTGTTGAGGCTATTTTATTTATGTGCTGTAAATTAAAACAGGTGTTGTGGGCCCGTCCCCAAATTATTCGTGCTATATATCATGCTGTTAGATTGTTGACCGTATGTCACTGTTTTAATCTGGTTGATTTATAAGCGGTGAAATGTGACGCTTCCTTTCAAAAGAATTTTTTTTTTATTTTTATTTTTTATTTTTATTAAACTCTGATATAATAATATAATAATAGTTGATATAGAAGGGGGGTGTTACAGGCTGGACTAGCCAGAAGTATGGGAGGGCTTGGGCCGAAGGAAATGAGCCCGTTTTTATATCCAGGTTTTTTAGCCTGGTCCACAAAAGCCCAAGCCCAGCCGGGTCATGGGTAGCCCGCAAGCCCGTGAATAAAAAAGTGTTGCATATTATTGCTACCCAACCCAAAAATAATAGCCAAATTTCAATTTAAAAAAACAAAGACCATGGGCAAAAAAAGAAACAAAGATTCAAGAAGAGTCCCCGACGTTCTCATAGTCAGAGTCAGACCCTCTCTCTATTCTAGAAAATATAGACAAATACAAACAACTCATACTTGAAGTAGGAGAATGCTACTTAATGATAGAATGCTCTTTGTTTGAACGCTGCCAAAATGCATTGCAGAATACTGAATATGTTCTGGATGCAAAATGTTGAAATAAATCCAAAATATTATTGGAAAATATTGATTGCAGAATGTTATTGGATGCCAAAATGTTGAAAAATTGAAAAATATTTTTTTAGTTCTTACATGACAGTTTTGCTAAAAAATCGCGCGCAATGAGGGGTAGCTCGAATAGCCCGCATAGAGCTGGGCTTGGGCCATAAAGGGTGAGCCTGAATTTCAACTCGGGCTTTTTAGCCCGACCCTTAAAAGCCCAAGCCCGATGCGGGTCGGCCCGCTACGGACCGAATAGCCCGTTTTGCCAGCTCTACTAATGAGTCTATGATTTTATTCAGCAAATACACGTAGGTGAGGTTAGGCATAGTTCAACAAATAACAATACATTCATACCTGTAGTTTCTCGGTAATGAATTCTCTCACAAATCTTAAACACACGTTCTTAACATAGTATCATGGAGAAGTGAAAGATCCACAATTAACATAGTATCATGGAACAAGCAAGAACCAATATAACCTTAGATTGGTAGAACTTCGTGCTGATAACGTGTAGGTAGCATACATAATGCAACAAAATTAAATAAATTAAAGACAAAACTATAACATAGATAGATTAGGAGGCAAAGCCTTCATTGAAAGACAGAGAACTGTCTATGAGTTACAAGATTGAAGAACTGAGATTGAAGAAGAAGAAGTAGGCTTACAAGCTCTAGCTTCTTACTAGACTAGAGAGAGAAGTGTTTAATTGAAGTGTTGGTTGAAGCGTGTCTCTAACAAATGCCTAAGCACGCTTATATAGAAAATAATTGAATAGTAACCGGTTACTAACTGGAATCAACAGTAAAGGACTATTATTCCGAATCATATGATTGATGACTTGAACTGTGCACTTAGGTGACCTGCACTGTGCACTAATGGCTTGAACTGTTTGGAATCTAATGATCTTCTGACTTGGACTGTTCAAATTGGTGACCTGATTGAAGATGCCTTCGACTGCTGGCATGATTGATATGACAAAAGTAGATTCCTTTTGTCTGTCATGCTTGACAGCTAGAGAGATACGAAATGATGAAAGCAGATTCTTCTTGTCTGCTTGTGATGATTGATCTGGTGGGGGACAAAAGCAGAGATGCCTTTTGTCTGCCATGATGAAAACTTGACCAAATGACATAAAACCATGATTACAGAAAACAGGATAATTGAAAGGGTTGGTAAAACAATAATTGGTTTTTGAACAGTTTTTCATGTCATTACTGACATTACGATCACCATGTCCAAGGGTGTTGGAAGAACAGTTTTTCATACCTTGCTGGCACTACAATCACCATGTTCCAGGGTGTTGAAGGAACAGTTTTTCATGCCATTACTGGCACTACAATTACCATGATCCAGGGTAGGTGAGTAGTTTTTCTCACTAAGAGTGATACAATTGTCTTGCTCAAGGACATTTTTCAGAAAAGATTGATAAAGAAATAAAATTTGTAAAAGACTAATCATAAAAGATTGTTAGGAGAAAGATTGTCAAAGCAGTCATATTCGTCTTAGTAGAACGAATCGACTGTTGAAGAAGATGAAGAAGACGAGGTTTGGACTTGCTTCTCCTTCTTATCTTTCTTTGAAGATGAAGGGACATTCTTGTCCTCAGTTTGATCCTAAAGAAGTTTCATGATATTCTGAAGTTTTTCCAGAACATCTTCTTCGGAGGTTGAGGCTGCAAGAGCTACAGAAATTCTGGCCTTTTGATTAAGGAACCTGCATGTGTCTGGATCAGCCACTTGCAGAGATCTAGGATTGTTCTTAAACCAAGTGGTCACACTATCAGATGATGCCATAGAAGCATCAAAACGAGGCCACCACTTGACAAAAGCTTGTTTATAAAAGGATAAAAGGGTTTTCAAGTGAAAACTACCAGTTTTGTATTGCCATGAAAGATCCATGACAGAGAAAAGGTGGTAAAAAAGTTTAAAAAGATTGGATAATTGTTGAGATATTTATTGAATCTCCTTGAAAATACTTGAAATCCTTAATGGACTTCAATAGGGAGGATTTCTGGGACTGGCCCAAAGAAACTCAACCATTGAAGGAACCAACTCGGGAAGGAGTACTTGGTTGCTCTCTTGAAATAAATCAACCAAGAATGTTTGAAAGACTGATTTTGATGGCCAAGGATAACATACTCCCAGGCTTTGATATAATCCCAATAATTGTATCCAATTGGATCAAAGATCTGGGAGAATTTTTTGGTTTTATTGGGGTTTTGACCAAAATCTGAAGGTGCTAAAACCTTTAAAATTTGGAGGGTTGAGTGGGTGATATTGGATTTATCCGTGGGGTCTCTATAATGTTTGATAGAGACTGATTCTGTGTCTATGAGAATAAACTCATAAAACAATTGGGTTTTGTTTGGGCTTAAAGGGAGGAAATGGAATTGAGACGGAAAGATCTTTGAAGGAATCCTATTTGGGATTTTATCCATGAATTTTGGCTCAAGGTGTGCCAAGAAGAAATAGTTTTCCTTTGGGGTATATTGGACCTGGGTTGATTGAGTTTGGATTGGGATAATTTGTGATGGACCAGGTTTGTTCTGGGTCATCTGAGCTTTCTGGGCTTGAATGGCGAGGTCCAAGGCTGGGATGTCTTGGTCACTATTTTATTCGGCTATACTGGCCCAAGTTTTCTTTGGAAGATTGATTGCTCATTGTTCTTGAAAGGCAATGAGGGTTTGGATTGGGAAAGCATAATCTAGTTTGGTTTGCTTAGTTTGATTTTGGGGAATTGATTGGGTGTTTTGGGAAGAAGGCCCTGATTGGTCTAGGATAGGAGATCTTTTGATGATTGGTAAGATATCTGAGTCACTCTTACATTTGCCCCTACCTCTTCCTCTTGAGGAGGAAGCTCTAGAAGTCATTCTGATTGTGGCCCTGTAAATAGTCACAAGAGAGTTTGTCAGGGAAAGTATTGTCTGACCTTCTAAGATGTCAAAATCAAACATACTTAAAATGTCAAAAATACTTTGAATATTACGTCTTCTGGTAAAATAATAATATGTCATGAAGTTTTGAAGAACATCATGTTTAAAAGATTTTTCAAAGGACAAACCAAATTGATTTTTAGAAATAAGCAAATTGATAGTTAAATTTTCACTTTTGTTAAAAACGGTCTTAACAAGATTATTTTGTTGCAAAGAGGATTCTGAGACAAGAATTCTCTGCAACTGGGTTTTCTCCCCATGATGATTGAGATTAATACCAGGAGGCTCAATGGTCCTACTGTCATTTAAATGTAAAACATTGATATCTTCTATTTTGATTTGATTTTGTTTTAGACCAGAAATTTTATCAAAATTAGAAAGGATCCTTTGACTATAGTCCAAGTTAAAGAGATTACTCAGAAACTTAAAACTAGTGGGTTGCCCCAGATAATAGTTTATCATGTCATTCTTTGATAATTGAAAAGAGAAAAGTGAGGCTGGGGATTCCCAGATTACTCTATTCTAAGATTTTTGATAATGGCAGAGGATAGATTATTAAACTGCTGGTTATTTAACACATTCCTCTGGGTATGACCAAGAGAGGAATGGTTATGAGGCTCTGAATTAGAGTCTTTTCTAAACGATTGGATTAACCACTTGTTAATCTTACTATTGGTTTTAGGATCAAGGTTTAGAGTTTTAAGCTCACTTAAGATCCAATCATATCTACTGGGTTTCTCACTTTTGTAGTAGGTGATGATTTTGTTCTTGATACTAGGGTTAAACTTTAGGGCTTTAAGCTTCCTAATGATCATACAGGAGCTCTATTTGTTTTAGTTTTGCCGCTAATGAGACAGGTGATAGGTTTTCTATCATGCTGAAGCCTGGGTTTGGGTTGTTTTTTGCCACAAGTGCAGCAAGTGTTTGGAATATGGTTAGCGGTTGGACGCCTATTCTGGGTTTTAGGTTTACTAACCTGTTTCTTTTCATGATGTTTTGGTTTGTAACCAGGTTTTGGTTCATTGCGATATTTCCTGCTGAAGTGGCCAAGCATGCCACATTTAAAGCAGATAACCCTGACATCAAAACCAATCAGGTTATCTTCAATAGAGCAGGTTTCTCTTAACACATTGATAGAGGTATTACTCTTAGGTGAAGGATTGTTAAGAGCCATTGTCTTAATTAGAACAAGCTGCTCATTGATTTTGGCTAAGAGTTCATGATTAGCATGTTGTAGATTTTGATTGGCCATCTGGGTAGACTTTCCTAAAGTTTGATTATATCTGGTTTCTTTGGCAGGTTTTCTACTATCTAAAGAAACAGATTGAAAATGGTAATTAATATTTTTTCTAATGGCATACATATGAAACCATTTAAAGAAAGGGACATTAATTTTGGTTTCTTCGAGAAATCTATAAAATTTCTCTTGGATGATCTGCCTTTTGCGTCCCCGAAAGTGCAGAAAGAACCATTCTCTTTGAGGAGACCATTCCCCAGAATAAAATTCTTTCTTGAGGGATTCCTTATCAATAATGAACTTAGATAACATCATAAGGTTCATTAAGGAAGGAGTAGGTTGGAGATTGGATGGATTTGTGATCCTCGTCATCCTTTTGATAAGAGGTTTTTACAGGGGTTGTGGTTTCAAATCCCTGTAAATGGATAGTGGAACCATCATGAGAAATTCCAGTTTCAGTTTTGGAAGGTTCCCTAGAAACAGAGAAGGACCTCCTAGATAAGGTTCCCTTAGACATAGCAGTTTTGAAGTCTTCTTTAGAATTGAGAGACCTAGGAATTGAAAGGAGTTTCTTTTATTGAAGACAAGGTCAACTTTTCCAGATTGGTATTGAATGACATCCTGGAATTCTGGTGTTAACCTAGGTGCTGCCGAAGCAGCCTTCTCTAAGGTCCAGGTTTCAGGAAGCGTTATGTCACTCCATTGGATAGTTTTAGGCACAATTATATTGGCCTTGCTATTGTCAGTAAGAAACAGAGTTGTTTCTCCTGATCCGTGACATTTGGTTTTGAGGAAATTGGATCTGATAGAGTTCATAACCTTGTATTGAACTCTGTATATCAGCGTGATAGGGACAGATCCTTCCTTCATGTCATATCCATGACATTTAACATTGAGAAAAAGAACATCAAGGATGTTCTTGTCATCCAGACTTACAGTCAGATCAGGAAAACAATTGAAGAAGATAGGCCCATGTATAAGGCTAGTTTCAACAGTTCCTAGTAAGGAATCATGAAACTGATTGTGGCGAGCATCTCTTAAGCAGAGCAAGACTGCCACGTTAAGAGATTCTCTGGTTAGGGGTTTCATCCCTACTTGGACACTTCCTATGTACAAGTAGTTGAAATTCCTAGTTTTATGATTGTTCATACTCTTCTCAGAAAGTAGGTGAAATTCTTCATCATCCTTTCGGAGTATGATTTTTTGTTCAACTGTCCTGATAATATAATCAGTTTTAGAGAAAAATCCTTCTAGTTTGTAAAGGTTTTTCTGGGATATTTTTGGGATATCCCAATTATCTAAATCCTGATTGATATTCTCAAAACGGATTTCTTCTTTGAAAATTTTATTTGAAAAAGATTGATTTGATTGATTCTCATTAAGAGAAGATTGAGAAGAGGATGAAGATCTATTGGAATTGCAAGAAAAACATGAGGAGAGAGATCTAAACATAACTTAGAAATTTAAATGGTTTTTTCCTCACCTGTTAATATCATCGCCTTCACTTGGTTCACATAGAAATATAAATATTAAAAATGAACTAGTAATTACCTTCTAAAGCATGCTGTGGAGTTAACCATATATGTTCGAAGATCAGTATAAGGCCACCTTGCTGGGTATTAAAACTCGAATAAAAGAATTACTTTCTAAATTATACATTGGAGAGGAAACAACCTTTATTCAGAAAACAATGTTTAAAGTAAATACAGATATATCTCAAACTTGAATTATCAGTTATTTTCTAAATTGTACTTTGTATTTAACTATGTCTGTCATATGATCAAAGTAAAAGGTTTTTCAGAAATTTTCCTCTTAGACCAAGGATAGTTAAAAATAATGATCTCAAATAGTGGTAGATTGACTGCCATTCACCATCTGGGACTTACTCACTACCATTCGACATTAGTGAGATCCTGGATATTCTTTATAAAATCCTTTAAGGTCAAAGAGATATTCGAAAATATTTTAAAAAAGAGCTTTAAAGTTTTGATTAAGCATAAATAATTAAACTACAAATTATATTTTAGATGCCTAACTAATATTTCAAGGTTAATATATAGCAGAATACTTTGTTGTTGAAATATGAATATAGGTGAGTCCTGCAAGGTGTATAATCATAGATGAATAATTTCATCATTCAAACAAAATATTAATTGTCATAAAATAGTAGACTAATTGACTATAGGATTACTCAAAACCCATGGTCATACTCACATTGGTGAGTCCCCCCAAGAGGTGTAAATTGAGTAAATATAGCAGATAGACTGCCCTTGCCTGACAGTTGTATTGTCGTACGCATTTAGTTGTTTAGCTATAGTCAAGGAGCATACTATAGTATAGCAAATTTAGATAAAATTATAATTCAGAGAGTTAATATCCATATTTGGCACTTATATGATTATAAACAATTTATAAGTAACTGCAAAGCATAGCCCAGATAAGTAACAAACAGTTCAAAGTTAATAACTACATTCCTACTTCCCCATCTGGCTCTGATACCAGTAAGGGATCGGAATCAGAAGTTAAAAATAATTAAGAGACAGAAAGAGAAGTACGCAGCATACAGAATGCAACAAAATTAAATAAATTAAAGACAGAAAACTATAAGATAGATAGATTAGGAGGCAAAGCCTTCCATGAAAGACAGAGAACTGTCTATGAGTTACAAGATTGAAGAAGAAGAAGAAGAAGTAGGCTTACAAGCTCTGACTTCTTACTAGACTAGAGAGAGAAGTGTTTAATTGAAGTGTTGGATGAAGCGTGCCTCTAACATATGCCTAAGCACGTATATATAATTGAAAGATTGAATAGTAACCGGTTACTAACCGGAAAGAACAGTAAATGACTACTATTCGGAATCCTATGATTGATGACTTGAACTGTGCACTTAGGTGACCTGCACTGTGCACTAATGACTTGAACTGTTTGGAATCCAAGAGTCTTCTGGCTTGGACTGTTCTGATTGATGACTTGTTTGTTGATGCTTTGACAGCTGGCATGACTGATATGATTAAAGCAGATTCCTTCTGCCTGCCATGATTGATAGCTGGCATGATTCGAAAAGATGAAAGCTTGGGTATATTGACTGAATAATGCAGAATCACGGCTACAAAATAATTGGTTAGAAATGAAATAATTAAAATTTGAACAGTTTTTTGTGTCATTAGCGACACTACAATCACCATGTTCAAGGGTGGTGGAGGAACAGTTTTTCATACCATTACAGGCATTACTATCACCATGATCCAGGGTTGGGGGAACAGTTTTTCATACCATTATTGGCATTACAATTACCATGATCCTAGGTAGATGAGCAGTTTTTCTCACTTAGAGTGGTACAATTGTCTTGCTCAAGGACATTTTTCGGAAATATTTTGAATCTTCCTAAGGAGGAAGAATTAATTACTTCCCTGTAAGTATTCACGAGTGAGATAGTCAGGGAGAACATTGTCAGATCCTTTAAGATACTCAATATCAAAATCGAATATGCTCAGAATTACTTGCCATCTGGCAAAAATTTGTTTTGATGCAAGGTTCTTCACATCCTTTTGCAGGATTTCTTTTGCAGATTTGCAATCAACACGAACAAGAAATTTTTGATTTAAAAGATCAGATTGAAATTTTGAGATAGATAAAACAATTGCCAAAACTTCCTTTTTGACAGCGGAATAATTCTGCTGAGCAGGGTTCCAATGCTTAGAAGTAAAAGCTATGACTTGTTCCTTCCCAGAAATTCTTTGTTTTAAAATTCCGCCATAACTAATGTCATAGGCATCGGTTTCGACAATTTTAAAAGCTTCAGGATTGGGGAGGTAAAGACAAGGAAGCTCTTTAACTTGAGATTTGATTTGTTTGACAACATTGGTATGAACATCTGTCCAGGGAGGAGGATCCTTTTTCAGACGATCATGGAGAGGTTTGATAAGATTACTAAGTTGCGGGAAAAAATCAGAAACGTAGTTGAGGCAACCTAAAAATTTTTGTAATTGAGTTTTGTCAATAATTTGATTAGGAAATTTATCAGAGAACTCAATAGCTCTACTGATGGGGATAATAGTTCATTGATGGTTATTGTGACCAAAGAAATCTAATTTTTGTTTGAAAAAGATTGATTTTTGTTTTTGAGACAGCAAGGCCATTTCTTTTGATTACGGAAATGAAAGTGCTGATGTGTTTGACATGTTGATCAAAAGATTGGGAAAAAAATTAAAACATCATCAATATAGACAATGGCAAATTTTTGATACTGATTAAAAATTTCATTCATGATGTTTTGAAATTCAGAAGGAGCATTTTTTAACCCAAAGGGCATGACATTCCATTCGTATTGACCGAATGGAACAGTGAAGGCAGTTTTGTACTTGTCTTCTTCTTTGATTTGTATTTGTCAAAACCCAGATTTCATGTCAAATTTTGAAAAGATCTTTGCATCATGGAGTCTCTTGAGGAGATCCTTTTTGTTAGGTATAGGGTACACTACAAGAAAAACGCGTTTTTCCGGCGGATTTTTTCCGCCGGTAAATTTCCGGCGGATTTTTTGAAAAGAATATATTTAATTTTTTTAAAAAAAAAATCCGCCGGAAAAGTGTATTACCAGCGGAAAAAAATCCGCCGGTAATGCGCGTTTCCGGCGGATTTTTAAATTTTTTTAAATTTTTTTTTCTAAAAAAAATCCCCCGGAAATGTGCATTACCGGCGTTGAAAAAATCCGCCGGTAATGCACATTTCCGGCGGATTTTTAAAAAAATTATTTATTTATTTATTTTTAAAAATCCGCCGGAAATGTACATTACCGGCGGATTTTTTTCGCATGAAATTTCCGACAGAAAAATCCGCCGGTAATGCACATTTCCGGGGGAATTCTCAAAAATTTATTTATTTATTTATTTTTAAAAATCCCCTGGTAATGCACATTTCCGGCGGATTTTCAAAAAATTATTTATTTATTTATTTTTAGAAAACCGCCGGAAATGTACATTACCGGCGGATTTTTCAAAAAATTATTTATTTATTTTTTAAAACATCCGTCGGAAATGTACATTACCGGCGGATTTTTTCGCATGAAATTTTCGACAGAAAAATCCGCCGGTAATGCACATTTCCGACGGAGAAAACCGCCGGTAAATTCGCCGAAACCGTTCGAAAATGGCTATAAATAAAACTTTCTCCTACACTCTTCTCATTCTCTCATTTCACTTTTTATTTCTTTCTCATTATTTTCTACACTTTCCCTATCTTATCTTTCTTCTTCTTTCTCATACTCTCCAATCTCCATAAATTTCTTTACATATCTCTCTTCTATATTTCCTCTTTCTTCTTCCTTCTCATTCATTCTCACTCCTTCATTTTTATTTCTTCTTACTTCTTCATTCTTATTCTCTCCTATATTATTACTTCTCATACTCTCCTTCATCCTTACTCCTTCTTCCTGATTCATTTTTATTCTTTCCAATATTATTTCTTCTCATACTCTTTTTCCTTCTTATTCATTCCTACTTCTTCATTCTCATTCTGTTCTATATCATTTTTCTCATATTCTACTTCATTTTTATTTTTCTTACTTCTTATTAAATTACATACTAGATTTTAAAATTCGAAAAAATTTTAAAAAAAATAATTTTTAAAAAAAAAAAAAAATTCCGTCGGTAATCTGCATTTCCGGTGGATTTTTCAATTTTTTTTTATTTTTTTTATAAAAAATCCGCCGGAAACGCCCATTACCGGTGGAAAAAATCCACCGGAAATTACTGACGGGAAAATCCGCCGGTAATGCGCGTTTCCGGCGGATTTTTCAAAAAAAAATTATTTTTTATTTAAAAAATTTTTGCCGAAAATGTGCATTACCGGCTGAAAAAATCCGCCGGAAATTACCGGCGGAAATTCCGCCGGAAAACATTACCTACGAGCGTTTTACCGGCGGATTCCGGCAGAAAAAAACCGCCGGAAACGTCACTTTTCCGGCGGATTTGGTGCATTTCCGGCGTATTTTTTCGCCGGAAAAGCGCGTTTTTCTTGTATTGGTACCTAATCCAGCAAAGAGCTTGATTGAGAGGTTTGTAATTGATGACCTGTCTAGGGGTTCCTCTTTCGATCTCAGCCTGTTTATTGACATAAAAGGCAGAACAAGACCAAGGGCTTTTACTTTTGCGAATGAGCCCTTTTGCTAGAAGGTCTTTGATTTCCTTCTGACAAACAAGAAGGAGTTATTGGTTCATTTGGATAGGCCTAGCTTTGGTAGGGATTTGGCTATCCTGAAAATCTTTTTCATAAGGGAGTTCAACAATGTGATGCCTTCTCTCCCAGAAAGCATTGGGTAGGTCGGAACAAATGGTAGATTGGATTTGTCCTAAGAGGCTTTTAACCCTAAGCTGATTATCCTTACTCTGCAGTTGATTGTCAATGTTCCTAAATGTTATTTCTTCTTTAAGAAAATTGATTTGATTTTCTTTGTAAGAGATAGGGTTCAAGTTTCTAATCAAGGGTTTTCTCAGGAACTTGAAAATAATGGGTTTCCCCAAGTGCTGGGCTATTATGTCATCCTCAGTTATTTGAAAAGGAAAAAGTGATCTTATGAACGGAATCCCTAAAATCACTTTGTTTTTCAAATCCTTAACAAGTAAGAAGGATGTATTAATTTTGAAATTTTGATTTTCAATAATAGCCGAGGATAGTTTGTAATTGATTCTGAGTTTAGAGCCGTTAGCAGCACTAAGTTGCTCAGAGGTTTTTTCAAAATATTTTGTAGGGACAAGGCCTTCTAAGATGCAGTTGGAGCCAGCCCCAGTATCAAAGAGGGCAATCGTCTCAAGGGTGAATTCACCTATGATGATTTTGATGTTTATATAAAATTTTTGTATCTTGACATAATTGATAATTCCTAAGAAATCCTCATTAGGTGATTCCACCTCTTCATCATCTTCAGTGTCAGGAATTTCAGAGGATGAACTATTCTTAGGCCAATGATCTTTCCACTGATCTAGGGTTGATTGCTGCTCAGCCTGTTTCTGTTTAAGATCTTTAATTTCTATTTTCAAATTGTTAATTTCAAAATGAAGATCTTGAATAGTAACAGGTTTAGCACTGGTTCTCTCTAACCTTTTAAAGGTATCTTTAAGATTAAACCTATTGGTTACGAGAGGGCTTTTGGGGGGTTTTCATTCAAGGGTGGTCCTTAACTTGTTAAGGTGCTTAGCCTTTTCCTGAGGGTCAGGGATAGCATTAATGGCTTCGAAGAGAAGGTCCCATTCTCTAGTGAGGACATTAATGTGATTGGAGGAGTCTGTTAAGTCATCCTCTTGAATTTGGTTTAGGTTATCTAAATATTGGTCGGAAGATCCTACATCAGTATCTCCTGAAGATTGGATCAACAGATTGTTAATCTTATCTTCAATGTCAGGGCCTTGAGTTTCCTTAAAATCCTGCAGTTTCTGCTGATGTGGCCTAGTTTTCCACATTTGAAGCAGATAATAGGGTCACTAGGCTTGTCATTATTTTCATAATGTTTTACGGGTCGACCCGTAGGTTGTGGTTTGGGTTTGTTGAAACGTCTTTCCCTATAATAGTTTGGTCTAGGTAAGATGTTATTGGATTTTAGTTTGGGTTTGGACCCGGCCTTCTTAGCACAAGGAAAACCAAATTGCTCACAGAAGGTCCCTAAATCTTTAGAATTTTGGGCCTTTTCTTTGGATAGTTGTTGCTGGATTTTGTCGTCTTGACAAATCTTCAAAGAAACCTTTTGGATGATCGCAATCAGTTGACCATAACTTAATTGCTGATATTGGATGATGCCATCAGGGTTTTGACTACGAAGCTTATCCCTAACTTTATCGCCTAAGGATTTGGGGAGACCAGCCAAGAACTTTTCCTTCCAGAAAGCTTGTTGGCTATCTTCTCTAGTATAGACTCTAGTCAGGAAGGTATCTTTATACCATCTGAAGTTACCAAGGGTCTTACACCTAAGAGTGGACAACAATTCTGCAGACCTATCTTTAATTAAAGAAGGGTCTCCAATAAAGTGTTGGGCAATAGTAAAGATAAGGGTATTGACAGCATCAGGGATACTGCCTTCCTCACCTAGGACAGGGATGCCACTGGAGTCAAGTTTGACTGCAGTGAGGATAGATTGTTTGGCGTTATCAGTGAGATAATTATCCCACCAACCTTTGAGTTGACCACAAAACCCTGCAACCAAGATTTCAACGATCATGTTTTCTAGACAATTGTTGGAGGTTTCATAAGCAGTGGCAACCATAGTCATGTTTTGAAGAATTCTGGTTATGCCATACTCATTCTCTCCATCAATGTTCCATTCATAAACATTATTAGCACTAAAGCTTTTGATGTTGGTCTCCTTTTCTTCTAAGAGAAGGTCAGGGGCCGTGGCTCTAGGATAATAAAGTTTTGTTTATCTTTTCCATTGATTTTTCAGATTGTAGATAATAGGACTGATTTTGTCCTTTGGATTGGTTTCTTCTGAATGGTCAGAAGAGGTTTCATCAAGCATATTGATGACCTTATTCTTAGGTGAAGGTGTGTCAAGGGCAGTTGTTCTAAGGAGAACTAATTGCTCGTTAACCTTGGCTAAAAGTTCATTTTTGGCGTTATCAACTTCCTTTTTGATGTGATCTTTGGGATCATTACGCCGAACGGTGTTTTTGAAGGTTTTGGAAACCTTGTAAGGATTGAAAAGAGGTTTCTCTAATTGGGTAGAGGATGAAGATGGTTCAGTTTTAGAAGAGTTAAGACAAATTTCTTTGCCCTTCTTACCATTATTAGAATCACCTAAAGCTTGGAGGTATTTGTTTGTGTAATTGGATTGCTCCATGAGGTCTCTAATGTCTTTGGCGGAGACAGGTCCTTCCTCAGTTTTGGTTTTGAAAGGGGAGGCCATAACATGAGTAGATTGATCTTTGCTGTTAAGAGCAAAGGGGACTTTGGGTGGAAGTTCATATTGAACCATTTGACCATCTTTAAGATGCCAAACAGTAATAACGTCTAGGGTTTTCCTACCAACTATGTCAGTTTGAAAAGGATAGTCAATATTTTTCTTGATGATATATGCATGAAACCAATCAAACAAAGGAATATTGAATCTTGTATGTTTGAGAAATTTGTAAAATTTTTCTTGGATCTTTTTTTTTGTGTCCCTGGTATTTTTGAAAGAACCATACTCTGTGAGGAGCCCATTCCTCAGAGTAGAAATCTTTCCTAAGGGATTCCTTATCTATGGTAAACTCGAACAAGGAAGATTGATTTTCAAAACAGGTTTCATTTTGAAAACTTGGTTTGAAAAGGATTGATTCTCATTAAGAGAGGATTGAGATGAAGATGGAGATGTAAGTGAGTTACCAGAAATGGGTTCAAGAACGTGTGAGGAAAGCATTGTTATAATGAAGATAAAATTTCCTCACCCATCGATATCAACGCCTTCACTTGGTTCACATAGAAATATAAATATTAAAAATAAACTAGTAATTACCTTCCAAAGCATGCTATGGAGTTAACCATATATGTTCGAAGATCAGTATAAGGCCACCTTGCTGGATATTAAAACTTGAATAAAAGAATTACTTTCTAAATTATACATTGGAGTGGAAACAACCTTTATCCAGAAAACAATGTTTAAAGTAAATACAGATATATCTCAAATTTGAATTATCAGTTATTTTCTAAATTATACTTTCTATTTATATGTCTGTCATATGATCAAAGTAAAAGGTTTTTCAGAAATTTTCCTCTTGGACTGAGGATAGTTAAGAATAATGATCTCAAATAGTAGTAGATTGACTGCCCTTCACCATCTCGGACTTACTCACTACCATTCGACATTAGTGAGATCCTGGATATTCTTTATAAAATCCTTTAAGGTCAAAGAGATATTCGAAAATATTTTAAAAAAGAGCTTTAAAGTTTTGATCATAAGCATAAATAATTAAACTACAAATTATATTTTAGACGCCTAACTAATATTTCAAGGTTAATATATAGCAGAATACTTTGTTGTTGAAATATGAATATAGGTGAGTCCTGCAAGGTATAATCATAGATGAATAGTTTCATCATTCAAACAAAATATTAATTGTCATAGAATAGTAGACTAATTGACTATAAGATTACTCAAAACCCATGGTCATGCTCACATTGGTGAGCCCCCCAAGAGGCGTAAATTGAGTAAATACAGCAGATAGACTGCCCTTGCCAGACAGTTGTATTGCCGTACGCATTTGGCTGTTTAGCTATAGTTAAGGATCATACTATAGTATAGCAAATTTAGATAAAATTATAATTCAGAGAGTTAATATCCATATTTGGCACCTATATGACTATGAACAATTTATAAGTAACTGCAAAGCATAGCCCAGATAAGTAACAAACAGTTCAAAGTTAATAACTACATTCCTACTTCCCCATCTGGCTCTGATACCAGTAAGGGAGGTGACCAATGAACTCACAACCTTCATCTCCATTGGAGATTCAAGGCTTGGGAACAAGATTATGGAGCTTCAATATGGTCATTCTCTCCAGAGTTTGATTTTCTACTTTCTTTCTTCTTTGTCCATGTCTAGCTAAACCCTTTTGGGTTAGGGATGAGTGAACACTGATGAATCGCTGTTGTAACAGACTTTGATTGTTTTAAATGTCATATTCCCTATTGCTTTGTGTGTACAATCTATGTTGTTAATACTTTTCATGATTTGATCACCCATGAAATGATTTATGGTTCATCTATGGAATGGAAGTTTTATATTTGAATGTTTGAGATTGAGTGCCTTCAACTCTTAGTCTAGAAGTAGCCTTGGAGTTGTTATATCTTGCGAACTCTTAATTCTAATACTTGTTGTCAAATATTCACTCAAGAAATTAGGGTTTTTAGTTGTTCACAAAGGATTAGACACCTAAGGAATTCAGGATTAATTAGTGTTGTGAGTTTGATAACAAAGTAAAAGAGGGGGTTATTTTCCTTATTAAATCAATTTGAAATAGTGTAGAATCAATAGGAGTTCATCCTTAACTTCTTTTATCGATCAACCCGTAAACTTCGTGTTCTTCGGTTCTTTATCAAAAACACAAAAAACATTTTATCGTCTTTACTTTAAAGTTTTTGTTACTTTACTATATCACTCCAACTCTGGTTCAATTGTGTTCGTTTAGTTGTTGTTAATGTTTATTGGCATTTAGATTCGATCCTTGAGTTCGACACTCAGTCTTACTGTTTTATTATTTCTTGCAACGATTTGGTAAACATGACAATATCTCATCACCTAGTCTAAACCGAGGAATGAGGTGAAGTTACCACCAATGGATCCTCTATAGGCAAATGTAATATCATATTTTGAAAATTTAAACTGAAACTGCGTATCAGATAAAACTAACTGTGTGCACGCTCGTGGACAGAAATGACTAACATGGTCGAATTTGTTAATTTAAAGGAGTGAAATTAAACTAACTCTGTTTGTTAACCTGTTAATTATTATTAATTTTTGCTATTTACACGTTCCTTTGATAACGTTGGGGATGACAAAATAGGTCGGTATGCCTTACTTTGCTGTGAGAAAACCATTGTGAGAAAAATAAAAAACACACAGTGCATAAAACTATAAAGTGGGGAACATAACTCGAAGCCTAAGAAAACAATTAATTAAATCTAAAATAGGGAAGACCCCATCTATTAAGGAAAAATCCTCCGTAATAAAATTTGGGGTATTATCCCACCAAAGCAAGTTTGGGATAGATGTTTCAAAATTAGTAAGTTTATTTGCACATAAATTGTGTTCTCTAAAAAAACGATAAGCCCAAAATTTCATATTTGAAGAAGCTTTAAGTAAACAATTATTCTATATGTTTCTAAGCCTTCAAGGAACAATGAGGGATCTTCGGCAGCTAGCACCACGAGAATCACTCTCAAGCTAAAAATTAAGTCAACCTTTGTCAAAAGCAATATCAATGGCGGCCATAGCACCCAAAAGCTTTACTCGAAGGGAAGAGGTTTTACCTTATTCATGGAGAAACCCAATAACAATTGTCACATGGTCTCTGAAAACTCCACGATAATGCAAAAGCCTAGATGAACTATTGGCAGCACTCTCAATATTGCACTTGATTTGACTTTTTTTGAGTGTAAATTATGTATCCTCTGCGCGCAATTGCATGAACTAATTCATTGAGTCGGGTAGTACCACAATGAACTGTAAATCTCTTCCTCAAGAGTTTTAGTGCTACTATATTCCCATAGCTGGATTCGAATTCAAAACCTATGATTAAGCTAGAAGAGAACCGAATGATCTCATCTTTTACATATAAGGATGTCACTTTTATGTTTCCATTTTTAATGGTTTCAAATATATTTTATTTTAAGACACATTGATTGAAATACGAATAAACTGTTTGATTGTTCTGTACACTAAATTTTTGGACAATTTGTTTTGATTTGAATAATTGTAGTAATAGTATTTCATATTCCGTGTATATATATGATAAAATATATTTTTTTCATTTTTTAATTCTCATATAAGTGACATTTTGGTTGGTTGGGTTTTAATTCTCATATGTTTTATTTTTCATTTTTAGTAGCTCTAAGAGAATAAAAAAATATTGTATGTATTCAGAATTATTTACAATTTTGTTGGTAGTCATATTGTAAACGATATTTTCGTACCAATTGTTTTTTTTAGGTATTCCTAATGTTCAATTACCGTTACTAATACCTCAAGTTAGGTAGGATTACAATGAGCGAAAAGATTTTTCTTAAAATTTGTAATGTTATTGTATTTTTAGGGATGAATTTGAATCCATGCCTTTTAGTTAAGCTGGAAAAGACCTAAGCTATCTCAACAAAATGCTATTGGGTTAAATATTATTATTATTACCGTTGTTGTTTTTGTTGTTAAATATGAGATAATAGTCAATTTGGTCCTTCAAATTTATGAATTTAGCTGTTGACGTTAATAATATTCTTAATTAGTCTCTAACATTTTCAAATGTTATTCAATTTAGTTATTCAAATTCTTAATGTCACTTTCTACTTTACAATTTAATATCAATTAATTCTTTGACTTTTACAACTTAGTATCAAATTGGTCTATCATATATATTTGGTTCTATCAAGTACCAAACTGATATTAAATTGTAAAACTCAATAGCTTAATTGATATTAAGTTGTATAAATCATAGAACAATCTGATATTAAGAATTTGAAAAACTAAATTAAATAATATTTAAAAATATCAAAGACAAATTAAAAATATTATTAATATCAGAGACTAAACCGAACTTTTTAAAAATTTGTGTGATGAATTTATTTTTTATGACAAAGTGAATTAATTATTAACTCAACTTTCCGACATCCCCTCTCCATTCTTTAACTCTGCCTAGGGCTGGACAAAATGTCCAAACCGATCGCGGACCCGACCCACCTGAACTTGCTGAAACCGATTTTCGGGTTTAAATGGTTTAACGGGTTCACGGGTTTCAAATATGGGCCACAGTGGTTTGTAATGGTTGGGCCTGGGTGGGAAAACCCCAACCCATGTAGAACCGAAACCGACCGAAATGTGTTAATAGATAGTTATTATTATTGAGTATAAATAGAATTGTTTAGAAACTATCGTGAGAAAACCTAGTTTCATTTCTGTTTTCATTCAGCCGCAAGCCATCCATCCATATTAGAAAGTAGAAACCCTAGCAAAAGCAGCCAAGCGCATCTGAGAGTGAGACTGAGAGAGATGAAGAGATCCACCGTGAAACGTTTCTCCTCCATCGCCTTTGTTCGTGATTCGTTGCTCTTCGCCTCTTCTCTCCTCCATTGCTGTTCGTGATTCGTTGCTCTTCGCCTCTTCTCTCCTCCATTGCTGTTCGTGATTCGTTGCTCTTCGCCTCTTCTCTCCTCCATTGCTGTTCGTGATTCATTGCTGTTCGTTTCTCCTCCATCGCCTTTGTTCGCAGATTCGCAGTACAGTAGGTAATGTTTCCTGATCTTCTTCATCTCTGTTTCAATGTTTTTTCGTTATTTGCTTTGGTTCGATTTTCAAGTATCGCATACAGTAGGTTTTTTTTCCCTTATTTACACCATCTCTGTTTCAAGGTTATTTTCGTTTTGTTTCAAGGTTTTTTTCTTATTTCCTGATCTTGTTCATCTCTGTTTCAAGGTTATTTTCGTTTTGTTTCAAGGTTTTTTTCTTATTTCCTGATCTTGTTCATCTCTGTTTCAAGGTCTTTCGTTTTTTAGTATTTTTGTTGTATAAAATGAAACTATTGTTCTATTTCTCATCATTTTGTTGGTTTAGTGTTTGTTACTAACATTATTTTCTTTTATCGTTGGTTGACTTTAGGTTTGGGTCTAACTATTTGTGAACAAGGATTATCCAAGAATCAGCTGAGAATTTCGGATTGAATCATCCACTATTTGGTAATTATATTTTAGGGTTTACTGTTTATTTAAAGTTTAAAATGTATTTGACTTATTTTCTGAAATTAATGGAATTGTTGTTTTATAAAATGAAACCCTATTTCTGGTTCTAATCAGTTTTCTGGTTTAGTGTTTTAGAAAATGAATCTTAATGGTTTTGATAATCACCGCTGCTGTCCATTTTCGTTACCTGCTTGTTGGTTATTTATTTTGCTAATCTTTGTGTTTTGTGTTTGCTTCAAACTTCCTTCTTTAATGTTCTGTCTACTAGTTTACTATATTTGTCAACATGATTTCTTAGTTACTTGCTTGTTTAGTTATCTGTTTTGCTTTTGTTAAGTTATGTGTCAACACAGTTGTGTATGGTATTTTTGTGTTTGCTTGAAACTTCATTCCTTAATTTTTTGTTTCCTAGTTTACTTTGTGTGGTAACATGATTTATTAGTTACTTGCTTTTATAGTTATTTATTTCGCTTTTATTTAGTTATTTTACTTTAGTTTCTTCATTCTTCAGTAATGGAGCAGCCTAGTCAAACACCGACTATCATTCAAGGGACTGAAAACGCCGCCAATGCAGTCCCAGCAGTAGGGGAAGCTGCTGCTGCAGCAATTGCCGCCAAACCTCCTCTTACTAAGAAAAGGAAAGCAAATGCTAATGGTAAGCATCGCACATCTTTTGCATGGCAACATTTCACTCGGTGTTTCAGGTTGTGTTCGAGATATCTGAACATGTCATTACAGGTTGCGTTCTTGTACCTTTGTCTTTATATATTATTCAATCTTAACACATTTCTCTTTTCATTTTAAATAGAGTTTCAAAGACTATCAACGACTGAGACTATTGGAGCCCAAACTGCTACAACTACTGGGAATGGAGGAGCTTCGAGATCCGGATCTACTGATTGTGGACCATCGTCCCAATCACAGCCAATGAATGTTGGCTGTTAGTGATTACAAAAATTGTAAGTATCTAGTTTATTGACTTGTTTAAATCTGTCTAGGTTTTATTTTTGGTATTAACAGACTTTATTTTGACAGTTTTGAACATTTTGATATTTTGGAGTCACATATTGCTACAACTCTTGTTGTAAGGCATGCCACCTAATGCATCTGTTTTTACACAATGTCCTTTTGGAGTCATTAATGACTCAATATGGTCCAATTGCATGTGAGGGGATTGCTATTATGAATTTAAATGAAAGTAAGTGTTTTAATAATTTTAGTATTAAGAAATATCTGAGATAGAATTAAATTTCTTTTGTTTTTTGTTTAAGTGATTCTTGTACTCTATTCTTTTTCAGAAGTTTGCAATTTTTGTTGGAATCCTTGCTCAAGATCGGAAACAAGCTCTAAACATATCCGTTATGGTCTGTTAGTTTTAATAATTCTGTTTTTACTTATTATTGCTTACTGTTATTATGTTTTTAATTTTGAGTTTTTGTTGTTGCTAGTCCTTGCTTTGCATACACGTAAATTCTTCCAAACCATTCCATCTCTTCATACATGCTGTTAGAAATGAAGTGGTAAGAGTGTCATTACTTATATGGTTTATTAATAGTACTGTTTTAGTCTAGTTTGTGAATTGATAACTTTAATAAAACATGTTTCAGATTTTGCCTAAATGTATCTCTTGATACAAGAATATAAATATTAGTTGGAATGTCAAGTAATATGTTGTGCAGTAGGCTACTGAATTGAATCTTACAAGGTTAGTGCTTGATTACTCACTAGTCTATCTATTATGTTTTTTTAATGAATTAGTGTTACTGATATTGAGAAGATGATTTTTTTGTTATGCAGATTCACATGGATATGGAGCCGAGTTCTTGAGCTTCTTCTTGAAGAAGCTGATCCCCCTTGCACGGGTGTATGTGCATTTGCACTGTAACCAAACAATTTGGAACACAATTAGTTAATTATTAAGTAGCTTCTTGCAGGTAGATGATGCTTGGTTGGGCGGCCTTTGATTATAACTTGGTAGTGATATGATGTTAATGCTATAGTTAAACTATGTTCCGGTTAGTAAAACCGTGTAGTTAATTACTGGGTGTCCTGTTAATTTAGATGCAGTGAAACTGCCCTGTTAATTTAGCTGATTTAGTTTGGCGCAGGTTACTACAAACATATCAATGTTGTTAATTTAGATGTGCAGTGAATGTTTCAATTAATTGGCAGGTGCAAAGCAGTAGTATTTGAGTTATAGCAGTTTAATTATAATTGTTAGGCTTAATGTTTTATAGATTTTATCATATTGAATGCTATATTTTGCAACTTGTTACAGGTTCAAACAATTTTAGAATGTATTGTATTTTCATTTTGTTAGAATTCTGAGAATATGGGAGAAAATTGTTACAGGTTCAAACATATTTAGAATGTATTGTATCCAGCTATATTTTGCAACTTGTTACAGGTTCAAACATATTTAGAATGTATTGTATTTTGTTAGAATGCTGAGAATATACGAAGAAAATTGTCAGTTCTTGGTTGCATTACTATTTTTGTGTAGAAAATGTTTTATGTTTGAGTTATTTACAAATTTTTGTCCAGAATTTTCCTAAAAACTTTATTCGCCCAACATTGCCTAAAACCGTTTTAAACCATACCGATCCACCCGTCACCCGAATAAACCGATCCGTCTATACCCAAGCCCTATATGGTCGAAATTGGGCCTTGTTAATATGACTACGGTTTCAGCTGGATTGGCCTTATTGAATCTGAATCCAATATACCCGACCGTTTGTCCAGCACGTGGAACGTCCAGTCTCAGTTTCGGTTCTTTCTAGTTTCTACTTCTAGTAGATTCCAAAAGAAGACCAATTTTTAAGTGAACTTAGGCTAAAGTATCTAGAACATTATCCATTTAAACTCCAAAATACCCCTAAAAAAATTAAAAAAAAATTGATTTTTTTAAAACTTTTCAGAATTACCTCAAAAGAGGATAATTCCGGAAGCCAATTTTTTTGAACTTTCCGGAATCACCTCAAAAGATGTATTTTGGCTTTGGAATTATCCTCCTTGAGGTGATTCCGGAAAGTTCTTCTCGGAATTATCCTCTTTTGAGTAAATTCCGGAACACAGTTTTTAAAAGATTTCCGGAATTATGCCAAAACACATAATTCCGGAAGTCAAAAAATTGGCTTCCGGAATTGTGTATTTTTGGCATAATTCCGGAAGTGAAAAATGTGTTCCGGAATTATGTGTTTCTGGATTTTTTTTGAAGAATCGAGGGTAAAATCGCCCGTTTGGTGAATTATGGGGTATAAGGGAGGATAGGGGGTACAAAAACACGGGCAGAACATTAAAGAGTTCTTTCTAGATACTGTATCTTTTACGGTAGTAGTTGTTTTTTTTTTTTTTACCATTAAAGGGTTCTTTGTAGATATCTTTTGCGGTAGTAGTTGTTTTTTTTACCAATCATTTTTTTAAATAATTTTTCAGAGTTATTTTCTTAGAAATTTCTTTTTTACTAATTATTTTATTAAAAAATAGCTGGTAAAACTATTATTAAAAATAATCGGTCAAAAAATTATTATAAAATAAAATGTAAATTGATACTCCCTCTATAGTAAAATATAAACAAAAAAGTACATGTATCCAGTCTAATTGTAGGCCAGATACGTGTACTGTTTTACATATATTTTGTTACGGAGAGAATAGGTAATTTGACATCTTAATCATTAAAAAAACGACATAACATATGTCAGCATGTCAAACCATTAGGCATCTATATACTAACTTAACCTAAGACATTAAAAGTGCAAAAGAAAATATAACTGGAGACAAAAATTGACAAAATATATATAGAAAATTAAAAACAAAAACTCTACATTTTATAGAGACTAAATCATAACTAAGAAAATCGGCTTCCTCCACACTTAGTTGTAAGTAAAACTATCTAATTTTATTCGTAAAGCCTAGTTCAACTGACAAAAACTGAAATTGTTAGAGTGAATTTCATGTCAATCTAGAATCTCATAGTTGTGTGTGTACAAGTGGCATTTGCCACTAAGTCTAGAACAAAAAAAACTATCTAATTTTACATAGAGAAAAGTTTAGAAGTACCAAATGAAAGCAACAATCCTTGTATTTTCATGAAAAATAAAGTATAAAAACCCTGAACATAAATAAAAAAGTTATTACTTACTTTTTTAGTGTCTACTTTTTAATAAAATTTTGTCACTATTTAATTGCTGTTTCTAAAGTTTAAGCTCACTTATTATATATTTTTTCAAATTATACCTTTGATTTTTTTTTATTATAATAAAAGAAATACATCTAATAGATTAAAAAAGGAAATTTGGGTTAATATCTTGAATATGGTAAAAATTCTGTCGAGAGGGAAGAATCACATGGGCTGACAAAGCTGGGTACTCGTGACCAACCAGGTTCTCAGTGTAGATTAGCCACCGACAAGTAAAAAAAAATAAAATAAAGAGTATTAAATAAAAAGGTTAATGATTTTTTTTTTGACAAATGGTTAATGATTTTTCGAAAATTAACTCAACAATAGTCAATAATATACTTCCGAATTCTGATTGTATTGGTTCTTTTTAGTTACCTTCTGGAACCTAACCAAAGACTCCAGAATTCTCCAGCGCCTCATATTTCCCTCTCTAACCTCGCAAATTCTCGAACTTACTCCAAACTCCCGATTCTCACTATAAACACGCTTCCCTCCAACCTTCCCCTCACACAACACAAAACAACACTCGCAAAAGCAAACAACAAAGCGTCCAATTCTCTAAAAACTTTGCACTACTTTCTTCAAGCTTGAGATTTCTCCCAAAATTCATTCTGTTATGGCGACAAAAGAAGGCAAAGCCATTGGCATTGACCTCGGCACTACTTACAGCTGCGTAGGTGTATGGCAAAACGACCGCGTTGAGATCATTCCAAACGATCAAGGCAACCGAACAACTCCCTCCTACGTTGCATTCACCGACACCGAAAGACTAATCGGCGATGCAGCCAAAAATCAAGTAGCAATGAATCCACAAAACACCGTCTTCGACGCTAAACGTTTAATCGGTCGAAGATTCTCCGACTCATCCGTTCAAAGCGACATGAAGCTCTGGCCATTCAAGGTAGTTCCAGGTCCCGCCGACAAACCAATGATCGTCGTCAATTACAAAGGCGAAGAGAAAACATTCGCCGCCGAAGAGATTTCTTCAATGGTGTTAATTAAAATGAGGGAAATTGCTGAGGCGTTTCTCGGTCATCCAGTCAAAAACGCTGTCGTTACGGTTCCTGCTTATTTCAACGATTCTCAGAGACAAGCTACGAAAGACGCAGGGGCAATTTCGGGATTGAACGTGCTTCGGATTATAAACGAGCCAACCGCTGCTGCTATTGCTTATGGTTTGGATAAAAAGGCGTCGAGAAAAGGTGAGCAAAACGTGCTTATTTTCGACTTAGGTGGTGGAACTTTTGATGTTTCTTTGTTGACTATTGAAGAAGGGATTTTCGAAGTGAAAGCCACTGCTGGTGATACTCATCTCGGTGGTGAAGATTTTGATAACAGAATGGTGAATCATTTTGTTTCTGAGTTTAGAAGGAAAAACAAGAAGGATATTAGTGGAAATGCAAGGGCGTTGAGGAGGTTGAGAACTGCATGCGAGAGAGCTAAGAGAACTCTCTCTTCAACAGCACAAACAACTATAGAGATCGATTCTCTGTACGAAGGAATCGATTTCTATGCAACTATTACTCGAGCGAGGTTCGAGGAAATGAACATGGATTTATTCAGGAAATGTATGGAGCCAGTGGAGAAATGTTTAAGAGATGCAAAGATTGATAAAAGTCATGTTCATGAAGTTGTTCTTGTTGGTGGATCAACAAGGATTCCAAAAGTTCAACAACTTTTACAAGATTTCTTCAACGGGAAAGAGCTTTGTAAAAGCATTAACCCTGATGAAGCTGTAGCATACGGTGCTGCTGTTCAAGCTGCAATTTTAAGTGGCGAAGGTGATGAAAAGGTTCAAGATTTGTTGTTACTCGATGTAACACCGTTAAGTCTTGGTTTAGAAACTGCTGGTGGTGTTATGACGGTGTTAATTCCAAGAAACACAACAATTCCAACGAAGAAGGAGCAAATCTTTTCAACTTATTCTGATAATCAACCTGGTGTTTTGATTCAAGTTTTTGAAGGTGAACGTGCAAGGACTAAAGATAACAATTTACTTGGGAAATTTGAGTTAACAGGTATTCCACCAGCACCAAGAGGTGTACCACAAATCAATGTGTGTTTTGATATAGATGCAAATGGAATATTGAATGTGTCTGCAGAAGATAAAACAGCTGGTGTGAAGAACAAGATAACGATTACGAATGATAAAGGGAGGTTGAGTAAGGAAGAGATTGAGAAGATGGTGAAAGATGCAGAGAAGTATAAGGCAGAAGATGAGGAAGTGAAGAGGAAAGTGGAGGCTAAGAATTCACTTGAGAATTATGCTTATAATATGAGGAATACTATAAAGGATGAAAATATTGGTGGAAAGTTGAGTGGTGATGATAAGGAGAAGATTGAGAAGGCTGTAGAGGAGGCTATACAGTGGTTGGAGGGAAATCAATTGGCTGAAGTGGATGAATTTGAGGATAAACAGAAGGAATTGGAAGGGATTTGTAATCCTATTATTGCTAAGATGTATCAAGGTGGTGCTGCTGCTGATATGCCTGCTGGTGGGTCTAATGGGTCAGGACCTGGACCTAAGATTGAAGAAGTTGACTAAAGCAAGGGCGTGTTTGTCTGATAAAGTTCTCTTGTCCAGTACTCTATGTTATTAGGCTTGGTAAAGTGAGGTTTCTTGAATAAGGTTCTTATGTATTTTAGCTGATGAATAAAGTTTTTATGTTTTTTAGCTTTTTTGTGATTAATGTAATTTCAAGATGTGGAGCTGAAATGAATGTAATTTTATGAAATGGTTTAGATGGATCATGGCCATGGATTTTTCTGCAATGTTATAAACAACTTAATGCCATATAATAGAAGAGGAGAAAAATACAGAAATGTAATATCAGAAGTGGACTAAGAGAAAAGGTGATTATATAACCCTTTGTATAGGCTATTGGGATTTGGGAGTAAAGGAAACCATAACAAGTGCTTGATATGATAAGCTATTATTGGGAAAGAACCCAGTCTTCTTACTTGGACACTTCAACAAACTCAATAATACCCAAAAAGCAGTCTTCGAGAGCCAAGAAAAGCAAAGACAATATCCTAGTAATTTTTTTTTAACTTGTGCCGTAAATCCTGTAAAGGTAAGAATAAATTAGTTAGTAGGGAGTTTCTTATAACACCCTTCATTTTACATTTTAGTTGCACCTTCTCGACTTTGGGAAGGATTTTGCATTTTAGTTTAGCTTTTTAAGAACCTCACGAATTTCACTGGCAAGTTCGGATACCAAGAGCACCTCTCGAAGAGGGGTATTGAATGTGTACTATTCAATCAAGAAGAGTTCCAAATTTGCCAAGCAGTACATGATAGATAGAATGTATACTTGGTCTTTAAGCCACACACATTATGTCTGTGTAAAGTGTAAACAATAGAGTTTTGTGCTATGCAATACCAAATTATCGAGTTCACACATCCCATCCCTTTATTGAGCGTGTTGTTCACGTAATTATGGTTATTACTTATCGTGCTATTAGAGCATTACTTGGTAGAAATGAGGATGTATGATTTGCAGGCCAATGAGGACTGAAGAGGGAACTTAATGACTACAAGAATTATCATGCCCAACTCTACGAGTCGAAAAATGATTAAATGAAACAGTACTGGTAAGAAGTAAGATGTTTTGAAATTACGCATAATAAGTAAGTCTCCCACCGACTAACACGGTGTTCAGTAAGTCGCCTCCAACAGGCTAGTTGGATATAGGAGTCCATGGTACATCCCACCAGAGCCAAGCTGGTGGACCTCGCCTCCTGGCAATAAGTAAGCTTCACTCACACTCATTCGACATAAGTAAGTCGCCTTCTGCACACTGGATATGAGTAATTCGTCATCCTGCACACATGATATGAGTCGCCCTCCAACACATTGGATACGTGTAGGTCGAACTGTCACACCAGCACAAGTAGCCCCGACTCGGTTGAGATTCAGCTCACACATACTAGAACAGAAGACCTAACCCTAGGCAACCTTGATAGACAAGAGGAGTCAATCACTTCGAGATAAGCGCTCCTGCCCGAGAGTAAACCCTACAAAAAAAACCCTCCAGTCAGGAGAAGACTCACTTCATTCCTACACATAAAAACCCTAGCTTGCTAAGAAGTCGGTCCCTCCACTTTTATGCAAGTACATAAACCAAAGTTGCTCCGCAGTGTGCGAGCCTTGAATGCACCTGTTTACCGCGATTTTTGGTAAACACTGCTAGTTACACGTGTGTGTTGCTTGCGAGACCAACTAGAAACATCTCAGAACATTTGTGGTAAGTTTTTTACTAATGTTTGCGGTTTGTTATGAAAAAATGGTGATGATAGTCGTTTTTTTAATGAAAGAAAACGATAATGAAATGAACAAGTGTTTAAGAAAAGAAATGCAGAAATATAATGAATTGCAGTAAAGTGCAGAAAGTGTAAATGAAGAAAAGAAGATTAAAAGCAGTAGATTGCAGGAATTCGTAAAGAAGAACAAGTAAACTACAGAATTCTTTTAAAGGAATGGTAAATACATTGCTGAATTTAAAGGATTGGTACACAAATCACATACATTGTTCGTACTTGACTCATTTTCTCTAACGCGGAAGTATGAGTGTTTTTTCTGAACTTTGTATAAAATGAATTGCGACCCTTAACTCTACGAGAGAACTCCTATTTATAATAAAAGAGTAAAACAATAACCGCCCAGCGGTTTTCTAAATAAAATAACTGCTATTTCGACTAGACAACTGCTCCATCTTTCGACCATATTGCTATTGCTCCCTTCGACAGCGCTCTTTGACTTGGCCTGCTACCTGTTGCGCCCCGAAAAATCCGGTTAAGGATTCCTCAGTTTGACAACGTGAAAATTTTTGAAGCCGCCACCAATATTTATTTTTAAAGACTAAAACATTGGAAAAAGTCTTTTTGGAAAAGGCGGATGGTCTTTCGAAAACACAGAGATGTAGGTTCGGGGGTCGGTTAGGTACGGGGAAGGTATTAGCACCCCGCACCTCCTTTCTACCGAAAGGGAACCATTAACTTTGATGTGTGGCTTAGAAAAAGTTGACTTGAAATGATTTTTGTTCTACTTCCTTTCTTTTTATTTTCGTTTGAGAAACGGTTTTATTGAGAAGAAAAGTATTTTTGGTATCTTTGAAAAGCAGAACAAAACAAAGATTTTTAAAAGGGGTGCTTGACGGGTTACGACCCGCTCCTACGTACCCTCTCTGGAAGAGGGATCAAAGCTACGTAGTTCTAGGTTTTGGTTTTGAAAATGTTTTTGAGTTTTATCTTATTTAATTTTTTGGAGTTTTTGAAATAAGACTCGAGTGTTCACGAATGCCAAACAAGCAACGGCTTCGAGTGGCGTTCATTACTAACTCGAAAGAAAAGAGTCGAAACCGGTAATCAAACAAGCAAAGGCTTCGAGTGATTACAAGTAACAACGTTTTATTATCTTTTTTGAAAACATTTTTGAAAAAGGTGAGCATTGGTGATAATTACGTTGTTTTTTTGAAATTGGAATTTATTTATTTTTAGTTAAGGTGTGGGAGCTTTCATGATAGCCAAACAAGCAAAGGCTTCGAGTGACTACCACTAATAACTCCTCATTAGCGATCAAACAAGCAAAGGCTTCGAGTAATGACTAATGATTTATTTAAGAAAAATGCCTTAGATTTTTTTTATTGAAAAAGCATTTGATTTAATTTGAAAATTAGTTCTAAGAAAAAGATGATTTGGAAAAGGATTTCGGAAAAATAAGTAGAACATTTCAACCAACTCCGAGTCCATAACCAAAATATGCGACATGAATGAATGAAATACAAACACATTCACTAATCAAGCAATTATGAACGTGTTGATCACTAACTGAGATTAAACATGCCAATATGATCAAAAGATCCACTTATCAAGGATGCAAGATGAAGTTCTCAAAGCAAATGTGTGTGTGTAGGAAGGGGTGTATTTACCCTAATGACTCTATGCTACAACATGCATGTAGACTTACGTCTTCATTAGGAGGTCATACACATGGATGGAATGGCATACAATTGAATCAAGACATTTAAAATGCATCGACAACAAAAGAATACAATTGATCATAGGCATAAAATAGTCTAAGTTAAATGGATGAGCATGTGATCATGATGTGCTAGATTAGATAAGCATGAATGCATGTAAATGCATGAACATTTGAGAATGAATGCAAGAATGAGTATATACAAAGATGTATGAGCATACAAGAATGCATGAGCATTTGATTAATGAATGCATGGACATGTGAGGATGAATGCAAGAATGAGTATATACAAAGATGCATGAGCATACAAGAATGCATGGACATGTGAGGATGCATGGTTATTTAATTATGAATGGACATGTGAGAATGCAAGAAGTATAAACAAGTAAGGATGCATGAGGTACTAACAAGTGAGAGTGCAAATGAATATGCAAGAGATATGAATATATGAAAAGGCATGAAGATTAAAACAAGAGAGTATGCAAGAGATACAAGCAAATGAGAATGCAAGAGAGTGAATAAGGTTTTATTTAAGTGCAAGTGTGTGAGAGTGTGTCATAAAAAGTGGTAAAAAGTATTTTTGGGTTGATTTTATAAAGTTGAAAAGTTATAAATGTAAACTAGAAAATGTTTTGGGTCTTTTTGTAATTTAAGAAAGGTAAAAAGTAAAGGTAAATTATTAATGAAATGGTAACTTATTTAAGTGAAGGTGGTGAATTATTTAAGTGAAGGTAAATGGTAAAAGTAAAAGGTAAAATGTTTTTTAGGGTTTTAAGTGAAAGGTAAAAAAAAGGTAAGAAAATATTTTTTTTACTATTTAGTAACACTTAAGTGAATGGTAAAAACTAAAAGGTAAAAAGTAAAAAAACACAATTCACAACAATTAATTTACCAAACAAGATCAAACAACAAATTTGAGTAAGTAAATTGGTCACAAAAATGGCTTTATGGCCGAAACATACATATACACAATAAGGCTCAAATTCAACAAATTTCTTGCAACCAAATCACATCATTAGACACACACACATAAACCCTAAGATCTACACATGTATATCACACTCAAACAATCATCATTTCATCATTTATTCAACACATAAAATCAAAGAAAATAAAAGATGATGAAACCCTAATTTAGGGACCTAAACCCGAATGCACTATTGGTCCTATATACCATTCTTATTCAACTTTGACACATGAAATAGACAAGAAAACATGAGGATCCTAATTTCTAACCCAAGGCCGAAGCAAAAACATGAGGAAAGATAAATTTTACTTGGTGAAAATTTCATAAAACAAAGTGCAAATCACAAGAACAACACATAATCAACACATAGTCACAAGAACAATTTATTTGGTGGGTGAGATGCCAACTCTCACCCACAACAGCCCCTAATCTACATTTAAATGATGTTATGAGATGCAAATATAAGTTGAAAAAGGATTTTGATGCAAGAAAGTGGATGAAAATGCAAAGGGTTTTAGGTTATACCTTAGTTCCAAGCTAAACAAGAGTAGAAATGGAAATCAAGAGTAACCAATCACCAACAATCTTCAAAAATCACCAACAACAACCACGTGACCTTGAAGGATCAACCCCTTTGATGATGTAAATGTGGAATCAAAGATGAAAGGAAGAGGATATATGAATATGGAGTGAGTTTGAGGTGATTTAGTGGATGGAAGTTGAAAAGAAAATGGAGGAGGAGGGATGAGGGGCTACGGCCAAGTGGAGGAGGGAGGAGAGGAGTTGGTGTGCTAGGGTTTTTGAATGGAGAGTGAGGCTAAGAAGATGTGTGGGTTGATCATATGAAGATATATATAGTGCTCACTTATCATTAAGGGCTTCTAGGTCATTTTGATTTCCATTGTGCTCTAGGATTGCATCTAAATTTTGAACCAAGGGTCAAGATCAAATGTCACATGGATTAGGGGCAATTAGAAAGCACAAAGTGAGGAGAGAGAGGGCTGAGGGGCGCAGCTTAAGGAGGGTGGTGAAGGATAAGTTCAATTACAAAATTGTATTTTTCCATGAAGCTTATTACAAGAGTGCCATTTTAATTCAAATGAATGGTGAGGATTGCATTTAACACTTGAATGGAAGGACATGATTTAAACACAATTTGCAACCAATAAAATAAATCAAAATTGAAGGAAAATGGGCTGGAATTCGCAGCAAAAGGAAAGAGAGTGAGTGGAATTGCAACTTGTACTATTGTACTACACTTGACCTTTCAAAATTCAAAGGGATATTCCTTATTCCCTTCTAGATAATTCTTCTAAATTCTTGCCATTTTGGGCTATGTCCCATGATTCAATGATTGGGCTCTGAATTTTATGATCTCACCAATCCCAAAATTGATTCATTGACCCTACTTCAAAGGAAATGACCATTTTGCCCTTTTGTTCAAAAAACCGAATTTCATGCCAAAAATACTCCCATGATGCACAAAAAATACACAACTCCACTCACTTGGACTCACATAAATTCCTCAAAAGATGCATAATGGTTTTTACCGAGAAATTATTTATCTTAGTGAAATGACCAAAATGCCCTTTTGGTCCCAAAAACCCTGATTTTGCTCTAAACTTCATTTCCACTCTAACAATGATCCTGAGACCCTTTGGATGACTCTAAAACTCTAGAAATGCATGCATGATGAGAAAATAAGTCTTTTTTTGGCGAAATTACCAAAATACCCTTTGAACTAGGAAAACCCTAGAAACCCTAAAAATGCTCTAAAGTGCTCTAAAATGCCATGCAATGCTTTTCTAACCCTAAAATGCACTATGAAACTTCTAAAATGCAAGCATGATGCCTTTCCTGACCTCTAGGATGAATGCTAAGACTTGATTTATTTATTTTTGATTGAAAATTAGGGTTTTGACCTAAGCCGGACAAAATTGGGGTATGACAGCTGCCCCTCTTTATTTGGATTTTGATAAGGAATATGAATTGGCCGAAACATATTCCGAGGCAAAATAGAAATAAAGAATTCAGAAATCATACCAATTTTGTCTACTTAGGGAAACCCGAATTTTCCTCTTTTTCTTTTTCTATTTTTTTTTGAATAGATGGGCTTGAGAACAAACGGGGAACGGTTAACACTTGGCGCGTTAACCGAGAGAGAAAATGACGGACCACTCGGGATCTGAAGGAGCACTAAGGCTCTGAGGGACCACTTAGGGTCTGAAGGAGCACTAAGGCTCTGAAGGACCACTCAGGGTCTGAAGGAGCACTAAGGCTCTGAAGGACCACTCGGGGTCTGGAAGGCTGCCTAGGACTTAATTGAAGGACCATCGTGGTCTGAAGGAGCGCTACTAGCTATGGTACTAGTAAAACGGTCTGAGGGGGGCCTTTGCATTCGAGCGGCCATGATGGGTCAAGATCAGCTCCGGAACTGATATGTTGACCATGAAGGACGTCCGCTGTGTCTTAGGCTGACACAACTAGTCTGAAGGACCACTTGGGGTCTGAAGGACTTACCCGCAGCTCGAATACGAGGTGAAGTCTGCTTTTGAAGGGACACTTGGGTCCTGAAGGGATTCACGAATCCTGTTGATTGATTGATTGAAATGACCAATGCTGCCGCACTGGATTGAGGTACCTGCATACGTCAGTTGATGCAAAGAATAGTGCATGTTATGCAAGGGCATGTTATGCATGTGCATGCAAGGTGAGTGCATGCGATGTGATGATTTAGTGGAATGATGAATGCAATGAGATGCTATTCTTGATTCTTCGTTTCTTTTGTCAGCTTTTTTTTCTGACTGTTTGTTTTTTTTTTGTTTGTTTTTTTTTTCTTTCTTTGATCAGCTTTCTTTTTCCTGATCGTTGTTTTTTTTTCTTTTGCTCTTTTTGCTATGTGAGGATGCAAATGCAATACTTTGATGCATGATATGAAATAGTTGATTGGGAAACATAGGCATTTTGGATGAATGCATGAAAGCATGAAATGCGAATGTGAATATGATGTGAATGAAATGCTTGGATGCAAATGTTATGACATGGGATGACGTGTTTTTGCTTTTATGATGCAATGCTTTGATGCTTGATGGAATGAGATGGAAGATTTTTGCTTTTATCCGCTGCTTCTTTTTTTTGTTGCCTTTCATGAAATGATGATGTTGGCACGATGCGAACTATGATAAACAAAATGGAACGCCTAAATGCATGAGGATATGAATGATTAAACATTTTTGTGATGATGAGATGCGAGACTTGGAATGCAAGGGATTGAGATGATTATTGACCATTTTGTTGAGAAAAAATGGAATTTGATTCAAACTCCGGTGTTCTCAAGATTTTATTTACAAACAAACTCACTTGTTTTCTCTTCCTTCCAATGACGACTGAATCTTAAATATCGCAGGACTAACTTGTGTTCTCCCTCTTTGAAGCATTATCTAGTAAGCACGCATAGGGGTGCAAATGTGAATGAGTGAGTCAGTTAACTTGGAATGGAATTTTATGGCAAGTGAAGGAATGACCGACATGGCTATTGCCGAAGCTTATGAGGGACCAAGAGATACAAGATTGCCCCAATTCAAGTTTTTGATGAGTGAATAGTTTGCCCCTGTCTTGTGGTGACAACAACTAGGGGCGCAGAAGATGATGAATTGGGAATGCTTCGGCTTTTGAAAGGGAAGGTGGATCCAAAGAGATTTTGTCCCAACCCATAAAGTTTGATGTTGCCCCCAGTCATAACAAGGACAAAGCTGCCCCTAATTAGAATGACAAGGTCTTGTTTAGGATAGTGAGTTGAGAAATTTCCCCGGTGAGGTTTTTTTATGGGAATGAATGAGGTGAAGGAATGGGGATGCACTTGCCCCGCTTTGGAATGACATTGACAACTGGGGTGACATGGGATGGGCCTTGAACAGACTTTCCCAAGACTAGGGTGTGTGGGTGGTGAAGAGAATGCCCCAACTTTTGGGTCCGAGTGGTATTCTCAGTGCAAATCTTTGGTTCTCTACTGATGTCTTGACTTTTGGTGCGAAAGAATCCTTATCTGGTGATCACTAAACCCATGTTTTAATATCAAGGGGAATTAATGATCACAGACTTGCCCCAGCATGGAGGACTTGAACCAAAAGTCAAATACGCACTGATGGGGAGAATATGCACTTTATGGGTGGACGGGGCGGGGTTAAACTTGGACGGGAAACTGTGGTAAGGGAGGAAAACCAACGGACTCAAACAAGAGAATGCACTCATAGCATGCACGCTCATTAGAAGAATGCTTCACAGAGAGTTAGCATCAGTTAAAAATTTGTTTTCTTCTTTGACACACTATTTCAGTCTTTTGTCATAGAATGGATGGGATGCAGTGCTTTTGAAAGAAATGCAAATGAGCTATTGATTTGAAAAACTGAGTGCCTTGGAACACCTTGATAAACTTTTTCAAAAAGGATGATTGTTTCGCAAGAACGTCTCGCTTCTCATCACAACTCTTATTTTATGCAATGAATGAATGAACAAATTATGATATGCAAGTACGATGCAAATGCAATGCTTTGATGCAAGATTTTTTTGTTGTTCTTTTCCTTTTATGAAATGCAAACATTAAGATGATGTAAATGAAATGTTTGAGTCCAACTGCTATGGTACATGTAGCAATAATATGAAATGGTTGATTGGGAAACATTAGGATTTTGGATGGCACGCGATGAATGCATGAAATGTGAATGCAAATGAGATATTTGGATGCAAATGTTATGATGGTTATTTTCTTTTTCTTTCTCCTATGATGAATGCAAATGCAAATGTCTGAATTTCTCTTTTCTTATTATTATTTCCTATGTCTGAGGAATGTATGATTTTTGCATGATGAATGCAATGCATGATTGTGTTTGTTTATTGCTTTTTTTTTTGCTTATTTTTTTTATTTTTGCTGGTTCAGCCAACCCGCGACACTCATGACACGAGACTGAGGAACCTGTTGGACTTGCGGGGCTCATGGGCCGAGTGCATGTTGGTCTTGACTTTGCTGGTTTGAAGCAATCGTGGATGTAGTTGCTCTCTCTTGCATGATTGACTGATTTTGAGGATGTGCTTTCTCTCATGACTCTTAAGAACTTCGTAATCATTGTAATGCTCCATGATTTATGCACATGTTTTACAGTTCAGGACTGATAAGTCTATTTTTAGAGTCTTTTTAATAGTTATTTTATTAAGTCTTTTTAGTATTTTAATTATATTTTTGATCTATTTTACTGCAAATGTTTACTTTTTATCTTCAGGTTTTATTTTGAAGCAATTTGGGCTGCTTAAGTCTCAGCAGGTCAGAATTCGACTAGATCTCTCAGAATTCGACAGCATCTGTCTCAGCAGACCAGAATTCGACTGCATCTTCCAGATTTCGACTTCGACTGCATCTGTCTTCCAGATTTCGACTTCGACTGCATCTGTCTTCCAGATTTCGACTTCGACTGCATCTGTCTTTCAGATTTCGACTTCGACTGCTTCTGCTTCCCAGATTTCGACTGTGCCTGCTTCTGCTACCCAGATTTCGACTGTGCCTGCTTCTGCTGGCAAGATTTCGACTGTGCAAGTCAAAATTGGATATTTTGCCCACTTGTTGATGGATATTTTTGATGACTACCTTGGCCAACTTGATTTGCCACTTTTTCCTCTTTTGAACCATTTTACCCCTCATATTTTCTTATAAATAGAGGCTTGATCCTCACTTGTACCTAAGCTTGAATTTTGTTAGAAAATCAATGACAAAGGCTCTCTAATTATTCATGACTTCAATTTACTCTTCATGCTTTCTATGATTCCTGTTTGTTTACTTTCTTGCCTTTTAAATTCTTGCTATTTATTTTCCAAGTCATTTACTTTCATTGCCCTTTAATTTCTCGCTCTTTACTTTCTCGCTCTTTACTTTTCGCTCTTTACTTTTCCGCTCTTTTATTTTCCCTGCTATTTACTTTTTCGCCCTTTTACTTTCCAAGTCATTTACTTTCATTGCTATTTAAATTTCTCGCTCTTTACTTTTCGCTCTTTACTTTTTCGCTCTTTTTTTTCCTTGTTATTTACTTTTTTGCCCTTTAAATTTCCAAGTCAAGTAAACTACTGGCAAGTCAAGTAAACTACTGGCAAGTCAAGTAAATTACTGGCAAGTCAAGTAAATTACTGGCAATTTACTTTTCAAGCAATTTACTTTCTTGTCATTTACAATTCCGCTATTTATGATTTTTGCACTTTACCGCTTTCTTTTATTTCTCGCTATTTAACTTCATGTCTTCTTCTTTTATTTTCTTTTCTCCTCTTTTGTCTACAATGATCATGAGTGAGTAGACTTTATTAAAATATTCCTTCTTTCCAAAAACACTTTCTTTTCAGTTAATCAAACTTTGAAAAATTAAATTGGTATTCACTTAGGCTCTCCCTGTGGACCGATACTCTTTTATTACGCGATACGACCCGTGCACTTGCGGGGCTATCAAGTTTTTGGCGCCGTTGCCGGGGAGGCAGTGATATTAATTAAATTTTTCGAAACCGGTTAGACTGAAATTTTATTTTCTTTATTTTTACTTTTTTCTCTTGTCCCTCGAATGCGAAGAACCAGAAGTTTCGGTGAAACTGTTCCACAAATTCCCAAAATCGAAAGGTTCTTACATAGAAGGAGGAGAGAAATTCCCGATAACCAAATGGCGGCTAATGAAAATCGTGCTCTCAAAGAGTACGCAACACCTTCGGCAGAACCATCGGCTGCCATTGTACATCCAAATGTGGAAGCAAATAATTTTGAACTCAAAACATCTCTGCTTTCGATGGTACAACAAAACCAATTTTCTGGTTCTCCCACGGAGGACCCAAATCTTCATATTTCAATTTTTCTTGAATACTGTGGAACTCTCAAATTAAACGGGGTACCTCCGGATGCCATAAGACTAAAACTCTTCCCTTTTTCATTAAGGGATAGAGCTAGAGCATGGCTACATTCTTTGCCTTCGGAATCCATTACCAACTGGAACCAGCTGAAACAAGCTTTTCTTACTAAATTCTTTCCCCCGAGTAAGACAGCTCAGATGAGAAATCAAATTACTCGATTTTCTCAAAACGACGGGGAAGCTCTTTATGATGCTTGGGAACGTTTCAAAGAAATGTTAAGGCTATGCCCCCATCATGGACTAGAGAAATGGCTTGTTGTTCACACTTTTTATAATGGATTACAATATGCAACAAGAATGACTATTGATGCAGCTGCAGGTGGAGCTTTAATGAACAAAAATTTTACCGAAGCTTATGCACTCGTTGAAGATATGGCTCAAAACCATTGTCAGTGGACAAGTGAGCGAGCCATAACGAATAAGCCAGCCACATCAAAAGAGCCAGGTAAGTATGAAATATCTGTTGTTGATCATCTTACCTCAAAAGTGGACGCACTTTTTCAAAAATTTGAAAAATTAAATGTAAGTGCCGTCTCACAAACTTCTTCTCCTATTACTCCACCATGTGAATTATGTGGGGTTGTTGGCCATATTGGAGCTGAATGCCAGCTTGAGGCATCTAGTGCTGGAAACGAGCATATTAATTATGCTCAAAAGGAAGATCCATTTTCAAATACTTATAATCCTGGGTGGAGGAATCATCCAAATTTTTCTTATAAAAATCCTCCACCCAATCCAGCACCTAGACCACCTCCTGTCTTTCAAAATCAAAGGGTTTTTAATAACCCACAAAACAACCCACAAAAGTCGAACTTGGAATTTTTGATGGAAAAATTTGTGTCATCTCAAACAAAACAAAATGAAGAATTCAAAAATCAAACTGGTTATTTGAATGACACACTTATCAAATTAGTATCAAAAGTCGACTCTATCACCACTCATAATAAAATGCTTGAAAATCAAATAACACAAGTGGCAACACAAGTAGCTTCATCCTCTAAGACTTCAGGGGTATTTCCTGGGCAACCAGAACAAAATCCAAAAGGCCAAATAAATGCCGTCACCCTTAGAAGCGGAAAACAATTAGAGGAACCAAGAGCAGACCAAGAAAAAACTGTGAGTGAAAAACATAATTTACCAGGTGAGCTAGAATTGAAAGAAAAAGGGAAAGAACCAGAAAAAGAAAGAGAAGAACCACACATCCCCCCTCCACCATACAAACCACCCATTCCTTTCCCCCAAAGATTTGCAAAAAACAAGATTGACGAGCAATTCAAAAGGTTTGTCGACTTGCTTAAAAAGCTTTACATCAACGTTCCTTTCACTGATGCATTATCTCAAATGCCGTCTTATTTTAAATTTTTGAAAGAAATTTTATCCAAGAAAAGAAAAATAGACGACTATGAGACGATTGCATTAACAGAGGAATGTAGTGCAATTATCCAGAACAAGCTGCCACAAAAACTCAAAGATCCAGGTAGTTTTTCCATACCTTGTGTGATTGGAAGTGAAACTATAAACAGAGCGATGTGCGATCTAGGAGCCAGTGTAAGTTTGATGCCTCTTTCTCTTTGCAATAGACTAGGGATAGGCGAACTTAAACCCACAAAAATGACAATACAGTTGGCAGATCGTTCCGTTAAATACCCCACTGGAATCTTAGAGGATATCCCTATCAAGGTAGGGCAAACTTTTATACCGGTGGACTTTGTTGTAATGGAAATTGAAGAAGACTCCCAAATTCCTATTCTTCTGGGGAGGCCTTTTTTAGCTACTGCAGGGGCAATAATTGACGTTAAAAACGGTAAGTTGGTTTTTAATGTGGGGGATGAAAAGGTTGAGTTTGAAGTTTCAAACTTCATGAAAAGTCCATCTGTAAAAGACTCATGCTGCAGGATTGACATTGTAGACTATTGCGTGCGAGAGTGCTCTTTAGCATCATCTTCACAAGATAGTCTGGAAGATTGCCTTTTAGGCAACACAAATACAAATGCAGCAGGGGAAACCCAATTCTACATAAAACTTTTGGATGAAAATCCACCATCAAAAGAATTGGGTACTGAAACCTTGGGTGAGGAGAAACCTCGACCTCTCCCAAAAGAAACACCAAAAGTAGAACTGAAGCCCTTACCATCATCTCTCAGGTATGAGTTTCTTGGCCCTAATTCTACTTTTCCAGTAATTGTAAATGCAAATTTAAAACAAAATGAGACTGAAAAATTACTTAATGTTCTCAAGAAGTATCCCAAAGCCATAGGGTATACTATTGAGGACATTAAGGGAATAAATCCGTCAATATGCATACACAGAATACTACTGGAAGAGGACTATAAACATTCTATCGAGCATCAAAGAAGATTAAACCCAAACATGAAAGAGGTTGTAAAAAAGGAGGTTTTAAAACTCCTTGATGCTGGGATAATATATCCTATTTCCGATAGTAAGTGGGTTAGTCCTGTTCAAGTAGTACCTAAGAAGGGAGGCTTAACAGTTATTAAAAATGAAAAGGATGAATGCATTTCCACAAGGACAATCACGGGATGGAGAATGTGTATTGATTACAGAAAGCTTAACAAAGCTACCCGGAAAGATCACTTCCCTCTCCCGTTCATTGATCAAATGCTAGAAAGGTTAGCGCGGCACTCACATTTCTGCTATTTGGATGGTTATTCGGGATTTTTCCAAATTCCCATCCACCCTAGCGACCAAGAAAAAACAACTTTCACATGTCCTTTTGGCACTTATGCCTATAGAAGGATGCCCTTTGGTCTATGTAATGCTCCCGCTACCTTTCAAAGGTGTATGATGTCCATATTCTCAGACTTTGTTGAAAACATAATGGAAGTGTTTATGGATGATTTTTCCGTCCATGGGTCAAATTTTGAAAACTGTTTAGCCAATCTGGAAAAAGTCTTAGAGAGATGTGAGAAGGTGAACCTAGTTCTAAACTGGGAAAAGTGTCATTTCATGGTTAATGAAGGAATTGTCCTAGGGCACTTAATTTCTCACAGAGGTATTGAGGTAGACCGTGCAAAAATTGAAGTGATTGAAAAAATGCTACCTCCCACCACAGTAAAAGAGGTGAGAAGCTTTTTAGGCCATGCGGGTTTCTACCGTCGGTTCATAAAAGACTTCTCAAAAATTTCAAAACCTATGACAAGTCTGCTCCTTAAGGATGCAGCATTTATTTTTAACGATCTTTGTCTTGAAGCTTTTAACAGGTTGAAAAAGGCTTTAGTTACTGCCCCGATCATACAGCCACCAGACTGGAATCTTCCGTTTGAAATAATGTGCGATGCAAGCGACTATGCAGTTGGGGCAGTCCTGGGACAAAGAAAAGAAAAAAAATTGCATGCCATATACTATGCAAGCAGGACCTTAGACGAGGCACAAATGAATTACGCCACAACTGAAAAAGAATTATTGGCGGTAGTTTTTGCCGTTGATAAGTTTCGATCATATCTGGTAGGTTCAAAAATCATCATTTTTACTGATCACTCGGCCATAAAATATTTGTTAAACAAAAAAGATGCCAAGCCGAGATTGATCCGATGGGTTTTACTCCTACAAGAATTGGATCTTGAAATAAGGGATAAAAAAGGCGTTGAAAATGTTGTGGCTGATCATTTGTCCCGTCTACAAGGAACAAAAGAAGAAGAGTTGCCGCTTAATGATACATTTCTGGATGATCAACTCTTCTCATTGATCAAAACTGAAGCACCATGGTATGCAGATTTTGTAAACTACCTTGCAGCAGGAGTACTCCCCCCAGATTTAAATTATCAGCGGAAGAAGAAATTCTTCCATGATCTCAAACAGTATTACTGGGACGAGCCACTGCTTTTTAAAAGGGGAGCTGATGGGGTATTCAGAAGATGCATTCCGGAAGAAGAGGTAAGTAACATTCTATACCATTGTCATTCTTCTTCCTATGGCGGCCATGCCAGTTCTTCAAAAACTGCTACGAAAATTCTTCAATCTGGTTTTTATTGGCCGTCCCTTTTTAAAGACGCGCATCAATTCATTTCTAAATGCGACCAGTGTCAACGCACCGGAAATATTTCAAAAAGAAATGAAATGCCCTTAAATAATATCTTAGAGGTTGAAATTTTCGACGTCTGGGGTATCGATTTCATGGGGCCGTTTCCTTCTTCTTTTGGAAACCAATATATTCTGGTAGCCGTTGACTATGTGTCAAAATGGATCGAAGCCATTGCTTCTCCTACAAACGATGCAAAGGTAGTCATAAAACTTTTCAAAAAAATAATTTTTCCAAGATTCGGGGTCCCTTGTGTTGTCATAAGCGACGGAGGATCCCATTTCATCTCAAAACATTTTGAAATGTTACTGCAAAAGTTTGGAGTAAGGCACAAAATTGCAACGCCTTATCACCCTCAAACAAGCGGTCAGGTTGAGGTATCGAACAGAGAAATTAAAAGTATTTTAGAAAAAACTGTTTCGACTTCAAGGAAAGACTGGTCGGTAAAGCTTGACGATGCTCTCTGGGCTTATCGGACTGCGTACAAGACTCCCATAGGAATGACTCCTTTCAAATTAATTTATGGGAAGTCTTGCCACCTTCCGGTAGAGCTAGAGCACAAAGCTTACTGGGCAATTAAACGCCTTAACCTGAACATGGAATTAGCCGGAGAAAAAAGAAAACTCCAGCTAAACGAATTGGAAGAGCTGCGAATGGATGCTTATGAGAATGCCAAACTTTACAAAGAAAGAACAAAAAATTGGCATGATAAGCGTATTATTCGTAGAGAATTCAAGGAGGGTGACCTGGTGTTATTGTTTAATTCCAGGCTAAAAAATTTTCCGGGAAAATTAAAGTCAAGTTGGACCGGTCCTTTTGAAATCCGTAAGGTTTACCCCTTCGGATCTGTAGAGATCTGGAGCGAGAAAACTGGATCGTTTAAAGTCAATGGTCAAAGGTTGAAAAATTATTTAATTGGTGACCCAATTGAGAAAGGAACTAGTTTAGTTCTACATGATCCCAATTGAAAAATTCTTTTTGACCGTCAAGCTAGTGACGTTAAAAGAGCGCTGCGTGGGAGGCAACCCACGGCTTAATGTATTTTTCGATTTGTTGAAAAATAAAATACCCCAGGGCCGAGTATCCTGAACCAGACAGCCAGGTGAGCTCTCCTAACCCCTTTTGTTTTATTTGAAAAATCATTGAGGACAATGCCTAGTCCAAGCATGAGGGGTATTTTATTACTTTTATTAGGAATTTCTTTATTGTTTTGCCAAGTTTTTATCTTTTTTGTACTTTGAGATAGTATCTGCTCCCTCCATCGCGAAACTTTGTGAACCTTAAGCATGTTTTAAATAAGCCTTTTCTGGACAAAAATAAATTTTCAATTTTTCATTAGCAAATCATCTAGGTGGACTGGTTGGGAACAACAAAATTGTATCATGGTTCGATTTCTACTTCTAGGGCTTTTTCACACACACACTATTGAGACTATTTTCAGTTATTAATACAAATAGAGGGACTGAAAAGAAACTAGTAACCTGGTTCTCTTGGTGACATTTACTAGATGCGCGGTTACTGGAGAAAAACGTCTGAGTTGGGATATTCAAAAAAAAAAAAAAATTAAAAAATAAAAAATAAAAAATAAAATTTTTTTATATGTATATATGCAAAACCAATTCAAAAATGCAGAAGTTAGTGCATTTTAAATGTCAAAATAAATGGTTAGCGTATAAGATCAAAAAGAAAAGAAAAATGCTTGAATACCCAACGTATAAAGACCCTCCTTTGAGACCCGGTCTTAGTAAATGGAGGACCCAAGCTTAAGAATGTTGGGGAACCGGTTCTATGATGACATTGATATCCCCTCTAGAGTACTGATACTTTAAAGTTGTCTCTCAATTCCACAAGAAGCCCAAAATAGTAGCTCTCATACCAAAGTGTTAGAATTGCCCCACAGTTCACTTAAGGTTTCAATATGAAAATAATTTTCCTTCAGAATTGGCCTAAAGATTTACACTGTTTTTGCTTGAGGACAAGCAAAGGTTCAAGCATAGGGGAGTTTGATAAGTCTATTTTTAGAGTCTTTTTAATAGTTATTTTATTAAGTCTTTTTAGTATTTTAATTATATTTTTGATCTATTTTACTGCAAATGTTTACTTTTTATCTTCAGGTTTTATTTTGAAGCAATTTGGGCTGCTTAAGTCTCAGCAGGTCAGAATTCGACTAGATCTCTCAGAATTCGACAGCATCTGTCTCAGCAGGCCAGAATTCGACTGCATCTTCCAGATTTCGACTTCGACTGCATCTGTCTTCCAGATTTCGACTTCGACTGCATCTGTCTTTCAGATTTCGACTTCGACTGCTTCTGCTTCCCAGATTTCGACTGTGCCTGCTTCTGCTACCCAGATTTCGACTGTGCCTGCTTCTGCTGGCAAGATTTCGACTGTGCAAGTCAAAATTGGATATTTTGCCCACTTGTTGATGGATATTTTTGATGACTACCTTGGCCAACTTGATTTGCCACTTTTTCCTCTTTTGAACCATTTTGCCCCTCATATTTTCCTATAAATAGAGGCTTGATCCTCACTTGTACCTAAGCTTGAATTTTGTTAGAAAATCAATGACAAAGGCTCTCTAATTATTCATGACTTCAATTTACTCTTCATGCTTTTTATGATTCCTGTTTGTTTACTTTCTTGCCTTTTAAATTCTTGCTATTTATTTTCCAAGTCATTTACTTTCATTGCCCTTTAATTTCTCGCTCTTTACTTTCTCGCTCTTTACTTTTCGCTCTTTACTTTTCCGCTCTTTTATTTTCCCTGCTATTTACTTTTTCGCCCTTTTACTTTCCAAGTCATTTACTTTCATTGCTATTTAAATTTCTCGCTCTTTACTTTTCGCTCTTTACTTTTTCGCTCTTTTATTTTCCTTGTTATTTACTTTTTTGCCCTTTAAATTTCCAAGTCAAGTAAACTACTGGCAAGTCAAGTAAACTACTGGCAAGTCAAGTAAACTACTGGCAAGTCAAGTAAATTACTGGCAATTTACTTTTCAAGCAATTTACTTTCTTGTCATTTACAATTCCGCTATTTATGATTTTTGCACTTTACCGCTTTCTTTTATTTCTCGCTATTTAACTTCATGTCTTCTTCTTTTATTTTCTTTTCTCCTCTTTTGTCTACAATGATCATGAGTGAGTAGACTTTATTAAAATATTCCTTCTTTCCAAAAACACTTTCTTTTCAGTTAATCAAACTTTGAAAAATTAAATTGGTATTCACTTAGGCTCTCCCTGTGGACCGATACTCTTTTATTACGCGATACGACCCGTGCACTTGCGGGGCTATCAAGGACCATCATCATCATAAAACGTTTGTTTTGAGCAGAAAAAGCAGAAAATAAAAGAGTGAACAGATACGAGAAATTTGAACTTTATTAATTTGGAAACCGGTCGCACAAGAAGTTACGCCGATTATTTATTACACTTGAGAGTTTAAACTGTAAAAAGACACGAAAAAGGAGAGAAGCTGAATTCTGACTGTCCGTCTCTGTGGAACAGTGCTAAACATCTATGTCCTTGACCTTGATCACTCCCTCATCCAAGCTTGTAGGAGAGCTGTATGCCTTTCTTTACTTTTCATGCCTAAGTTTTCAGACCCTAATTTTTGCCTGGATCACCCTTTGCGGGTTTTCAATCCACCAGGTCGCTCTGATTTTGCCTAGGCCGCCCTTTGCGGGTTTTCAACCTAGCGAGCTAATTCTTACTTGGCTTGTCTTTCTCTTTTTTCATCTATTTCTTTTAGGCATAATACTTCTTCACTTGATCTGAATTGACTGGATTCCTGAGATCTTCGCCGTCTATGTTTATGAGTATCGGCGCTCCTTTGGAAAAAGCTTTCTTGACTTCACATGGACCGTCATAAGTGGGCCTCAACTTCCCACGGAGTCAGTCCGGATAGGTAGGATCTTTTTGAGTACAAGGTCTCCTTCGCCGAATTCTCGAAGACGGACTTTCCCGTCGAAAGCTGCCTTCATCTTTTGTTGGTACAACTGGCCATGGCGCAGGGCAGCAATTCTTTTCCCTTTAATGAGATTCAGTTGATCTAGACGAGCTTGGATCCATTTTGCTTCTTCTAACCTGGCCTCCATGACTACTCGTAGAGAGGGTATTTCAACCTTGATGAGAAGAACTGCTTCTGACCCATACACTAGAGAAGAAAGGGGGTTGCCCCTGTATGATTTCAATGAATGTGAGTGCGACAAGGGATGAGATAGGTGTAGGGTCAATTTCCCCAGTTGTAGGAGGGGTGAAGAGCGACAGGATTGCCCCACTTGGCATATTATAAACAAATTTATTTGTCCTAGAGTTAAAACTTTGAGAAAACAACAGCAATCGATCATTGATCAGAATGGACTTTTCGGGACTGTGGTGCTTTGTGGAGGAGGGATGACTGAGCTTGTCGGAGTGTTTGGGGTTGATGGGAGGATGGGTCTTATTCAGCGTTGGCTGATGATCGATGGTTTATGATGGTTAACTGGCTTGATGAGGTATTAGGAAGTTTTATTCCTGGCTAAGGGTCTGTGGAGGGCGGTTTATCGCGGTCAAAAGGAGAGTGTTTGCGGTTTATGAGAGGTATAGGAATGATACAGTGTTTGAAGGTTTATTGAGACGTATGGGAATGATACAGTGTTTGAAGGTTTATTGAGAGGTATGGGAATGATACAGTGTTTGAAGGTTTATTGAGACGAGGATCTCTTGGGTTTTGTGGTAACACGTATCAACTCACTACTTACATTTCTGTTGTATTTTTCTTTTGATTTTGGGATTTTCCCTTTTTGAATTTTTTTTTTGTTTTTTTTTTGAGCTTGGGTGAACTGATAAAGAACGATGCACTGTTTTTTTTTGGTGATCCTTGTCTAAGGTGACTTTTGGATTTTTGGCTCTTTTTTTTTTGGCTTACGGTGGGTAGGAGAGGATTTTGTTTTTCTCTTTGGGATTTTCTTGGCTTAAGGTGGGTAGGAAATGGATTTTCTGGGATTTTAGGTTTTTGAGGGTATGGAGGGATGGTCCAACTTCATTTCAAATCATGATTGCTCGTTTTCTCAAAAATTAACTCAAAGACAAAAATTTACTTATTTTTATTTCTTTCTGTGCTCTAATTTTCCTTTATTGAAGTACCCATCTTGATCTCTGTTCTTGCTGTCCTCTGCTGTACCTAAATTGATCACTTCAGTTGATTCCCCGTGATGCTGAATAACCCTTTCTTCTTGTATCATTAACCTTCTGGAGGATCTTCCCGGTCTTCTTCAACATCCCCCTCTGCTTGATTGATAAGGTGATCAAAGTCAAAATATGGACCGTTGGCACTATTATTTTGAGAGACAATTGCTGTGGATTTGCTTTTTGCCGAGGCGAAAAAGCAGAATGGAAGGTGAGACAAACAAGCAAAAATAATAAAGAAAAGAAGAGACACATGAAATGAAAAGGAATTGATTTTTATTGATTGGAATTCAAAAACAACGTTTTTATTAATGATGATGATTCTGAAAATAAAAACATGATTGCCCCTAACAACTTGCTCTATGACCTTGGGCAGAGCCACAGAGTTGCATTACAATGATCATATTGAATTAAAAGTCACAGGAAAGGCAGCAGCCTCCCCATTCTTCAACTTTCTCTGGCAAGGCGGCGACAAACCAGACCAGTCTCACTTTCTTCAGCTTCGGATCCATTACCGATGACAGCAATTTGGTCGTATTGTTCCTCTTCCTCATCCCATCCTGTGGGCTGGATGTCTTCCATTCGGATTTGAGCACTCTCGGGAACGTCATACCTGACCAAGTAATCAAACTTTCCACTGGGCTCCCCTAGGGTATCCCAACATCCCTCTTTCACAGACACCGCTATTACTTCCTCATTGATTTCTTCTTCACTATCAATATCGGGGGTTCCTATCTGAACCACGCACCGATCTATCAGGTCTTGCACTGCATGCTTGAAGGCTCTGCACTCCTCCAAAGTATGACCAACCTCGTTTTCGTGGAAACTGCAGGTAGCACTTGCATTGTAACTTCAGGAAAATGGCGGCTGAAGGGCCTTCATTGGCCGAGTGTTGATCAGGTTCTTGGAAGTCAGGTGATTAAACAAATCAGTGCATGTCATCGGTGTTAGATCAAAACTAGTTCGTCTCTTGTACTGATAACTTTGAGCCTTGTGACTATCACTGCCTTGCTGGGATGGCACAGGAGCAGAGAATGGAACAGTTTGTGGTGGAGGAGGAATGAAAGAAGTGACACCAACTGGACCCACGACGGTGACACCTTCAGCAGCTGCCCCACTCTTTAAGCTCTGCAATATGACCATCATCTCATGTATCTGGGCCTCCATTGCCTTCAATCGTTCTTCTAGCAAGTGATATCTGTCTCTACGCTGAGTGCTCTCAAACAAATGACCTTGTTGATAGTTCCCCGAACTGTGATAATAACCCCCATACTGAGCGGGGTTTCCCATATGATGGACAACATTCTGAGGGTTCACGACAACTCCCGGAGTAGGAGTAAGTAAACTTCTTGGCAGCACAATACCAGGACTAGGAGTATGAATTTGTGGTCCCATAGCAGATCCATTAGGCATAGTCATGACAGGTTGACCCGACCCCAAAGGAATAGCTTCAGCAACGGACGGCATATGACCCATTGGCATTCCCCAAGGATATACCTGTGCATTCAGATGATCCTGTCCGCTCGCCCCTGGAGAATGGGCGAAGTGACTGACCCCTTGTCCATGAGTAGTTGCAACTTCAGCGGACACCGGAGGAGAAACGGAAGTAACAACCCCTTCAGGATTTACAACAGCGGCGGCCCCAGCAGCGGTCCCACTTCTCAGATTTTGCAGCATATTCATTATCTCAGCATATCCATGGCCTTCACCTTAGCTTTCAGAGCCTGGTTCTCCTGAGCCAGCTGCTCAGGATTAAGGATCTCTATCACCATTTCATCTTGACCTAGACTGTCTTCGTTGGACGCCATCAGTTTCGCTTGCAAACGGGTGAAGTAACGATGTGGACGAACCAGCTTGCCTTTTCTTTTTGTTTAGATTTTATTACATAAGAATCAAGATGAATGTATGAATGGATGTATGAATGTATGTACAATGTTTACTTGGTGCCGGGAACCACGGGATGCCTTATCTTGTCATAAGCGCATAAACTTTTTTTTTTATTTGTTTTTTTTTTATTTAAGAAGTGAAGTAAGCGAGGAATCGAAATAGCAAATCAACCTTCTTCAAAACTGGGAAGCGAGAAGCAAGTGAAGCCTTGCTATTTGATTCCATTCTGATGCACCTATGACAAGACGGTACATTGTTCGGTGATCCCCGGCAAGCAAATGCAAATGAGATGTTATATGGATGCAAGTAAATGAATGCGGCATGATGCGACTATGATGTGAATGATGCGTGTGGAAAAAATAAAGACGATGCATATGGACGGAAGTTCAAAAATTGAGGAGCCACGCTACGTGCCGCCTCACGCACTGGTTTATTTGATGAAGGGAAATATATCATTATTTTTTGAAAATGAGGACCGTACGTCATTTCATATGGACCGGTATGAGAAAGGCTACAGCGGTAACTCTTCCTTTCTTTTTTTTTTTTTGAAAATGAAGTGGGCCATATGTCACTTCGTACGGACCGGCAAAAGAGAAGGCTACAATGGCAACCCTTTCTTCTCTTCTCCCTTTTTTTGAAAATTTCCTTTTTTATTATAGTAAAGACATGCCTAAACTACAATGCAACATACAATTCGTATGCCCTCGTTTCCTACCAAGGTGGGAATCCTAAGTTCTAGGGCAACTTCAAAGGTTCCTCCCATGTAGCTCTAATTCACACCCTCACAATGGCTACCAGAGCTATAGAATCCTCATGCCGACACCACAAATGTAGAATACTACCAAGTGTGGGGCGTCATAAGAAAGCGTACTCTGGTTGAGACTTTCATGAGTATCAGACAGACAAAGGTCTCGAATGACAGTCACTAATCGTCTCCACTCCCCTAAGTGTTTGTTGGATCCGGGTATAGGAGCCCACTCATAGCACACAAATCATAAGGTGTGAAAGTGTGTGATTGAGGACATACTTCCTAAAATCTACCCATCCCCACCTGCAAGGAAAACCAGCACAGCCAGACAGAAGCAAGAAATAATAAGTCGTCTACCCTAGGGTTTAACAAAATAAACTACACTAAGGTATCAACAACAAACATATAGCTTACCTCAAGAAAGGGAGCGAAGAAGAAGGGATCATAAGGGCATAAGGGTATGATGCATGAGATTACCTTGTAGAAAGGGAGCAAAGAAGAGGGGACATGGGAATTGAGAAATGCATGATAAGAGAAGAAAAGGAAGAAAAGGAAAAGGTAGAACAAAGTTTTCAAGTTAAACATTTTAAGCCACACATCAGGTTAACTAGGCTTGACCCTCGCCTTTTTGAAAAAGGGTCCCCAGTGAAGTCGCCAGCTGTTGCGCCCCGAAAAATCCGGTTAAGGATTCCTCAGTTTGACAACGTGAAAATTTTTGAAGCCGCCACCAATATTTATTTTTAAAGACTAAAACATTGGAAAAAGTCTTTTTGGAAAAGGCGGATGGTCTTTCGAAAACACAGAGATGTGGGTTCAGGGGTCGGTTAGGTACGGGGAAGGTATTAGCACCCCGCACCTCCTTTCTACCGAAAGGGAACCATTAACTTTGATGTGTGGCTTAGAAAAAGTTGACTTGAAATGATTTTTTTTCTACTTCCTTTCTTTTTATTTCGTTTGAGAAACGGTTTTATTGAGAAGAAAACTATTTTTGGTATCTTTGAAAAGCGGAACAAAACAAAGATTTTTTAAAAAGGTGCTTGACGGGTTACAACCCGCTCCTACGTACCCTCTCTGGAAGAGGGATCAAAGCTATGTAGTTCTTGGCTTTTTTAAAAGTGTGCTTGACGGGTTACCACCCGCTCCTACGTACCCTCTCTGGAAGAGGGATCAAAGCTACGTAGTTCTAGGGGTTTTTTTTTAAAAGTGTGCTTGACGGGTTACGACCCGCTCCTACGTACCCTCTCTGGAAGAGGGATCAAAGCTACGTAGTTCTAGGGTTTTTTTTTTTAAAAGTGTGCTTGACGGGTTACGACCCGCTCCTACGTACCCTCTCTGGAAGAGGGATCAAAGCTACGTAGTTCTAGGCTTTTGCGTTTGGAAAACGGCTTAAGGGTTTTTCGCAATTGGGTGACAAAATGAAGATTTTTTAAAAGTGTGCTTGACGGGTTACGACCCGCTCCTACGTACCCTCTCTGGAAGAGGGATCAAAGCTACGTAGTTCTAGTGAACAAAGGTTTTTTTTTAAAAGGGTGTTTTTGAGTTTTTGAAATAAGACTCAAGTGTTCACGAATACCAAACGAGCAATGGCTTCGAGTGGCGTTCATTACTAACTCGAAAGAAAAGAGTTGGAACCGGTAATCAAGCAAGCAAAGGCTTCGAGTGATTACAAGTAACAACGTTTTATTATCTTTTTGAAAGCGTTTTGAAAAAAAGGGCGAGCATCGGTGATAATTATCACTAATAGCTCATGTTGTTTTTGGAATTTGGATTAGTTTATGTTTAGTTAAGGTGTGGGAGCTTTCATGATAGTCAAACAAGCAAAGGCTTCGAGTGACTACCACTAATAACTCCTCATTAGCGATCAAACAAGCAAAGGCTTCGAGTGATGACTAATGATTTATTTAAGAAAATGCCTTAGGTTTTTTTTTTATTGGAAAAACATTTGATTTTTATTTGAAAAATGGTTCTAAGAAAAAGATGATTTGGAAAAGGATTTCGGAAAAATAAGTAGAACATTTCAACCAACTCCGAGTCCATAACCAAAAGATGCGACATGAATGAATGAAATACAAACACATTCACTAATCAAGCAATTATGAACGTGTTGATCACTAACTGAGATTAAATATGCCAATACAATCAAGAGATACAGTTATTGAGGATGCAAAGTAAAGTTCTCAAAATAATTGTGCGTGTGTGAGGGAATTGCTTACATGGCAAAGGAAGAATGTGCAAGGATCTTAATGACTCTAGTAGTCTTACGTCTTCACAAGAACACATGCAAGTAGAAGGTAATTGTACACAATTCAATCAAGACATTTAAGTGGCATCAACAACAAAAGAATACAATTGATCATAGGCATAAAATAGTCTAAGTTAAATGGATGAGCATGTGATCATGATGTGCCAGATTAGATAAGCATGAATGCATGTAAATGCATGAACATTTGAGAATGAATGCAAGAATGAGTATATACAAAGATGCATGAGCATACAAGAATGCATGAGCATTTGATTAATGAATGCATGGACATGTGAGGATGAATGCAAGAATGAGTATATACAAAGATGCATGAGCATACAAGAATGCATGAGCATTTGATTAATGAATGCATGGACATGTGAGGATGCATGGTTATTTAATTATGAATGGACATGTGAGAATGCAAGAAGTATAAACAAGTAAGGATGCATGAGGTACTAACAAGTGAGAGTGCAAATGAATATGCAAGAGATATGAATATATGAAAAGGCATGAAGATTAAAACAAGAGAGTATGCAAGAGATACAAGCAAATGAGAATGCAAGAGAGTGAATAAGGTTTTATTTAAGTGCAAGTGTGTGAGAGTGTGTCATAAAAAGTGGTAAAAAGTGTTTTTGGGTTGATTTTATAAAGTTGAAAAGTTATAAATGTAAACTAGAAAATGTTTTGGGTCTTTTTGTAATTTAAGAAAGGTAAAAAGTAAAGGTAAATTATTAATGAAATGGTAACTTATTTAAGTGAAGGTGGTGAATTATTTAAGTGAAGGTAAATGGTAAAAGTAAAAGGTAAAATGTTTTTTAGGGTTTTAAGTGAAAGGTAAAAAAAAGGTAAGAAAATATTTTTTTTACTATTTAGTAACACTTAAGTGAATGGTAAAAACTAAAAGGTAAAAAGTAAAAAAAACACAATTCACAACAATTAATTTACCAAACAAGATCAAACAACAAATTTGAGTAAGTAAATTGGTCACAAAAATGGCTTTATGGCCGAAACATACATATACACAATAAGGCTCAAATTCAACAAATTTCTTGCAACCAAATCACATCATTAGACACACACACATAAACCCTAAGATCTACACATGTATATCACACTCAAACAATCATCATTTCATCATTTATTCAACACATAAAATCAAAGAAAATAAAAGATGATGAAACCCTAATTTAGGGACCTAAACCCGAATGCACTATTGGTCCTATATACCATTCTTATTCAACTTTGACACATGAAATAGACAAGAAAACATGAGGATCCTAATTTCTAACCCAAGGCCGAAGCAAAAACATGAGGAAAGATAAATTTTACTTGGTGAAAATTTCATAAAACAAAGTGCAAATCACAAGAACAACACATAATCAACACATAGTCACAAGAACAATTTATTTGGTGGGTGAGATGCCAACTCTCACCCACAACAGCCCCTAATCTACATTTAAATGATGTTATGAGATGCAAATATAAGTTGAAAAAGGATTTTGATGCAAGAAAGTGGATGAAAATGCAAAGGGTTTTAGGTTATACCTTAGTTCCAAGCTAAACAAGAGTAGAAATGGAAATCAAGAGTAACCAATCACCAACAATCTTCAAAAATCACCAACAACAACCACGTGACCTTGAAGGATCAACCCCTTTGATGATGTAAATGTGGAATCAAAGATGAAAGGAAGAGGATATATGAATATGGAGTGAGTTTGAGGTGATTTAGTGGATGGAAGTTGAAAAGAAAATGGAGGAGGAGGGATGAGGGGCTACGGCCAAGAGGAGGAGGGAGGAGAGGAGTTGGTGTGCTAGGGTTTTTGAATGGAGCGTGAGGCTAAGAATATGTGTGGGTTGATCATATGAAGATATATATAGTGCTCACTTATCATTAAGGGCTTCTAGGTCATTTTGATTTCCATTGTGCTCTAGGATTGCATCTAAATTTTGAACCAAGGGTCAAGATCAAATGTCACATGGATTAGGGGCAATTAGAAAGCACAAAGTGAGGAGAGAGAGGGCTGAGGGGCGCAGCTTAAGGAGGGTGGTGAAGGATAAGTTCAATTACAAAATTGTATTTTTCCATGAAGCTTATTACAAGAGTGCCATTTTAATTCAAATGAAGGGTGAGGATTGCATTTAACACTTGAATGGAAGGCCATGATTTAAACACAATTTGCAACCAATAAAATAAATCAAAATTGAAGGAAAATGGGCTGGAATTCGCAGCCAAAGGAAAGAGAGTGAGTGGAATTGCAACTTGTACTATTGTACTACACTTGACCTTTCAAAATTCAAAGGGATATTCCTTATTCCCTTCTAGATAATTCTTCTAAATTCTTGCCATTTTGGGCTATGTCCCATGATTCAATGATTTGGCTCTGAATTTTATGATCTCACCAATCCCAAAATTGATTCATTGACCCTACTTCAAAGGAAATGACCATTTTGCCCTTTTGTTCAAAAAACCGAATTTCATGCCAAAAATACTCCCATGATGCACAAAAAATACACAACTCCACTCACTTGGACTCACATAAATTCCTCAAGAGATGCATAATGGTTTTTACCGAGAAATTATTTATCTTAGTGAAATGACCAAAATGCCCTTTTGGTCCCAAAAACCCTGATTTTGCTCTAAACTTCATTTCCACTCTAACAATGATCCTGAGACCCTTTGGATGACTCTAAAACTCTAGAAATGCATGCATGATGAGAAAATAAGTCTTTTTTTGGCGAAATTACCAAAATACCCTTTGAACTAGGAAAACCCTAGAAACCCTAAAAATGCTCTAAAGTGCTCTAAAATGCCATGCAATGCTTTTCTAACCCTAAAATGCACTATGAAACTTCTAAAATGCAAGCATGATGCCTTTCCTGACCTCTAGGATGAATGCTAAGACTTGATTTATTTATTTTTGATTGAAAATTAGGGTTTTGACCTAAGCCGGACAAAATTGGGGTATGACACTACCCGGCTAACATTCTTCTTTCTGTCGAAATATTGGCCTCAGCTTTCCAATTTTCGCTAAGTTATGTGCTATGCTGATTCTCCCTGTATACCTTTACTTGCTGTCGAAATAGTGGTCCTTCTTCTTGAATCTATCAAGTCAAACTTTGTTGACATGTAACTGCCTACGCCTTCGACAGCATCACTGCTCTGGTCTTCGACTAAACTCATTGGCTTCTTTCTCGTCGAAACTTTGCCTTTAAACTCTCAGTTTCACTAAGTCTTGGGCATAGTCGAAATTACTCTTCACAACGCCTTCTTAATGTCAAATATCAACATCTCTTCTTTACAATGACAAGTCAACCTCATTGACTGCATTTAATTGAGCTTGTCGAAAATGCAGGCTAACAAATTGCCCCCCAAAAATGTCGTTTTCGACTGAGGTATAAACGAAGATAGAAAATGACGTTTTTCGACTGAGAATTTCTACAACCGTTTGTTGATTTAATTAAGCTTCCAAAGCCGTTTTTCTTTGTTTTCAGCCACATAAGTCGTAATCCTATCCCATGCACTGGGCTTAATCATCAAAACCATTTAAGGTCCCTCCCAACCAGTAGGCTTGACAAAGCCTCTTGGGTGGCTATCTTCATCTATAATCTCCTTCTCCCAAACAAAACCATAATTTGGGTGTAGGGTGACAGAAGAGAAAACATTGTCTTGGTTTGTATAACCAAGGTCAGAAGAAGAGTATGGTGCAATATTCGCCAGTTGTTTGTCGAAGGTCTTTCTGGTTATAGTGTTAACCTCTGTTTTGAAGTAACTCCGGTCATCTTCTATGTTTTCGACCAATCCATCCTCTCTACATGTGATCAATCTTTGATGGAGCTTCGACATTTTGTCAACTCCCTTCATTTTGTCATCACATTGGTCCTCAGTGACCACTTCGACATTGACCTTGGAGCTTACAGTGGCTCTTTTCCCATTACCCTTTCCAACAGTATCACTAGACACTTCGACCATAGCAATGTCAACTTCGACATACATTGCTTCGTTCGTTGGTAATTAAAGGATCTGCATCAATCTTCATTGGAGGCTTTGACTTGTCTCCAAATTTAAGCCTTCCTTCGTTCAATGCTTTTTGAACCAAATCCCTGAAAAGGGTACAACGAGTAGTGTTATGGCCTAAGAAGTTATGAAATTTACAAAAACCTCTTTTCTGTCTTTGTTCCCATGGTGGTGTTTTTAGGCCTTTAGGCACTAAAATTTGACCATCAGCAACTAGCAGATCAAATATTTCGTCGCATTTAGAAACATCAAAAGTATATGTTTTTGCAATGAATTTATCAATTTTAGGTTCGACAGGATTTTTCCCGTCTGGAGGCCTTAATAGCTTACAAGTATAAGGAGGTCCAGGTTGTAATTCAGTAATATTAACCTCTTCTTCGACACTTTCATAAGATATGTTGAATTCTTGGTCATTGTTATTAGCATTGACATAGGCAAACCTTTCCTATTTTGTCGAACCCACTAGTTCTGGCCTTTTCGTCCTTAAGCCTTTCAACTTGTCGAATTGTATCAGCCAATTGTGCCATGTCTCTTAAGTGTAGAGTATCTAGCTTCTTTCTAATAGAGTAGTCTAGGCCACCAGCAGCCATTTCGACTAACTCATGTTCAGGCACTTGTGTAAAGCACATTGCCTTGAGTAGTCTAAATCTATTGAGATATTCATCAATAGACTCTGGCACATTGCGTCGAACACTAGCCAATTCTTTAAGACTAATCTTCGATTGCCCCATGTAGAATTGTTCATGGAAAGCTTTCTCTAATTTCCCCTAGTTAAATATGGAATGTGGGGGTAGAGTGGTAAACCAAGTAAAGGCATTTTTAGTTAGAGAATTGGGGAAGTATTTTAGCCTTAGATTCTCATTGTGCACTAGGTCTCCTACCTCAGTTAAGTAACGAGCAACATGTTCGATAGTGGATTCGTTAGTTTCACCAGCAAATTTGGTGAACTTAGGAAGCTTCCATCCCCTTGCAACTCAATCTGTAAGACATACTACGACAAAGGTGATACGAAGTTAGGCCTATGGAGGCCAACATTTAGGCCATTCTAGGCTAGTATAGTTTCGACAAGATTAGCCAAATTATTTTGAAGCCCACAGTTATTTTGTTGGACTTGCCTTACTACTTCGTCAGCGTTTTGGTTTCTATTGACTAATACCATTTCAGGCACAGGTTCTTCGACAGCCATCATTTGTCGTTGATCAATAGGAACTGTGTGGTTGGGCCTTTCGACAGGGAATTCAACAGGCCTAACATTCTGGACTTGGGGAATTCACTGGTTATGCACTGGTGGAGTGCCAAAGAAATCAGTAATTCGACCCATTTATGTTGCTAACATCTGGTAACTGTCATTTGTGTTTTGAATTAATGGGTTAAACACTGTACCAATTTGTTGTGTTAGCATATTGACCATATCATGGTTACTATCATCCATTTGTTGCCTTAATGCCAACAAAGATGATGTGGTTATCGATGGCTGTGCATTTCGACTATAAATATTTTCTGGGGAATTATGTATAGGCGAAAAGCTTGAGGCTAAGTTTTCTGCATACGTAGATGCATTTGTTTGAAGCCCTACCATCATGGCTGTTGGCATGCCATATGGATAATTTGTCATTCATGGGGAAATTAACCGGCACATTTCCGATCATGGAATTGGCCATTAAGGGACCAGTCAAATTTAAATTTGGTGGTACAGGGACCATCATATTCGACACTGGATTAATGGTAGAAGCGGTTATAGCAGTTACACCCATAACTGTCGAAGAAGGCAGTGGAGTGGTTATTCCCGCGATGGTTGGAGAATGAACAGGAGCAGTTACTCCTGGGGAAGATACAGGGGCGGTTACTCCGGAAGTACTTGCAGCGTTGGTATCATTAACTGACACTTGAGAATGTGCATTTGATGTAGAAGCAGTATTCATATTAGAACGTGGCATTTCAGTAAGGTGCCTACCACTTCGTAAACGCATGCAAAGTATAAAATACTGGTTTTGTGTTTGATAACAAACCCAGAATTGTTTAGTAAAAACAGTTACTTTTTAGCACAAATGTCCCACTGGGCGTGCCAATTTGTTTCCGCGATTTTTGGTAAACACCGCTAGTTACACGTGTGTGTTGCTTGCGAGACCAACTAGAAACATCTCAGAACATTTGTGGTAAGTTTTTTACTAATGTTTGCAGTTTGTTATGAAAAAAGGGTGATGATAGTCGTTTTTTTTAATGAAAGAAAACGATAATGAAATGAACAAGTGTTTAAGAAAAGAAATGCAGAAATATAATGAATTGCAGTAAAGTGCAGGAAGTGTAAATGAAGAAAAGAAGATTAAAAGCAGTAGATTGCAGGAATTCGTAAAGAAGAACAAGTAAACTGCAGAATTCTTTTAAAGGAATGGTAAATACATTGCTGAATTTAAAGGATTGGTACACAGATCACATACATTGTTCGTAATTGACTCGTTTTCTCTAACGCGGAAGTATGAGTGTTTTTTTTCTGAACTTTGTATAAAATGAATTGCGACCCTTAACTCTACGAGAGAACTCCTATTTATAATAAAAGAGTAAAATAATAACTGCCCAGCGGTTTTCTAAATAAAATAACTGCTATTTCGACTAGACAACTGCTCCATCTTTCGACCATATTGCTATTGCTCCCTTCGACAGCGCTCTTTGACTTGGCCTGCTACCTGTTTGCTGGTGTTTTTAGCAAACAATCACTGGTTTTATTAGAAGTGTTTGTGAGATTAAACCAGAAATCTCTAAAGCAATTGCCTTTAAACACCACAGTTTGTCAACAAATATATTTTAAAAGGGAGACAATTCACCATGAAAGTTGGAATCAAAGTAAAAGAAGTGATAAAATGGAACGCAGAAATGTAAAATAACTTGTATTGAAAATAATAAATTGCATTGAAATGTAAAGAGAATGGTGTACAAATTCACATACGTTGTACAAGAATTCTTTTGCTCTGTTTTCGCTGTGACTTGGAAGTTAGAGTTTCAGAATTGTGTGTTTGGTATAATAATTTGCCACCACGATTCCTACGTAGAAACCCCTATTTATACAGAAAATAATGACTGAAATATAAACTGCTATGGACACGTGGCCACGTCTTATTACCCCATGATAGACTTCGTGCCACGTTCGGCGCCACATATTACCCACGTTGAATTAACTGTAGTCTTGAAATTCGACACAACTGTCTGCTAGTAACTGCTTGACGAAATCTTGAATACCCTGTCCTGTCGAAAACTCTTCTCTGTCGAAATGGTGAAGACCTCTTCTGTCGAAAACATGCTAAGATGATATAAATGTCACTTATTCTTTCTGAAGGCAATATGAATGTTCTTTAATGACAAGTCAAACCCTATTAAAAACCATTCAAAAGCCTTGTCGAAATTCTAGGCTAACAAATTGCCCCCCAAAAATAGCTTTTTCGACAATGTTTAAGGAAGAAAAAGAATATTTTTGAAGATTTCGAAACGTCACCTCCAACAACTTTACATTAAATGGTGATAGGCAAAAATAATCATGACCTTACGCAGAAAAAGCGAACCATTTCATTTGGCCACGTCATTTGGTTGGTAGACCACATCTTTTCAGAACCTCAAACGTGCGAAGCGTCGTGACTGTGTAACCGCTGCCCTTCTAACGTATAAATACGTTTCACTTCATCTTCTTCAATCTCATGCTCCCTTTGAACCTTAAACTCTGAAAATTTCTCAGTTAACCTTGCCTCTTCACGAAAGCTTCAAACTTTTTCATTGTTTCGACATTCCTACCAAGAACCCAACTCTCTTTGTTCGATTCTAACTTCGTTTAACGTTGGCTTATATTGTTTTAAATACTTGCCATTTATTTTGAAGATTCTATTTTCGTCACCTAGTTCTTCGACTTCATAAGCGCCATTCGAAAAACACTGCAACACGCGAAATGGGCCTTCCCAACTGGGTGACCATTTACCCAAGACTCTATCTTTTTTATCCATAGGTAACAACACTTTCCAAACTAAATCACCTGAATTAAAGGTTTTTAACTTAACCTTTTTATTATAAGCTTTAGCTACTCTTTCCTTCTGTCGAATAAGCATTTCCAAAGCTAATAACCTTTCTTCGTCTACATCAAGTAACTCATCAAGCATCATATTCCAATAATGATCAAAAGGAATTTCATACTGTCTTTGAATTCTTGTTGATTGTAAACAAATTTCGACAGGCAATACTGCATCGTGTCCAAAGGTTAATCTGTATGGAGTAGCATTGATAGATTCTTTGGGTGAATTTCTACAAGCCCATAAAACTTGATCCAAAGTATTATGCCAATTTCTGGGTTTTTTCCCAACATGCTTTTTAATCAAGTTAATAATGATCTTATTGGCAGCTTCTACTTGACCATTGGCTTGTGCATAATATGGTGTCGAAGTTAATAACTTAAAACCAATTTCAGAAGCAAATTCCACCATTTTTCGACCAGTGAAAACAGAACCTTGATCTGTAGTTATGGTTTCTGGAATTCCATACCTATAAATAATATGATTTTGGATAAACCGTATCACTGCTTCTTGGTCAACATTAGTTAAAGGTACTGCTTCAACCCATTTGGTAAAATAATCAATTCCTACTAATATATACTTATGACCTTTTGATGATGTTGGCTTTATTTCTCCAATTATATCTAGAGCCCAACCTCTGAATGGCCAAGGTTTCACTATGGCATGCAATTCATTTGCAGGTACATGTTGTATTCCAGCATGTTTTTGACACTCTTGGCATCCTTTGGCGAACTCTATACAATCTTTCAAAATTGATGGCCAATATATTCCTTGTCGAAATAATAACCATTTCATTTTATGGCCTACTTGGTGTGAACCACAAGCTCCGCTGTGTGTTTCAGAAACTGCTAAATATGCCTCATTTTCATTAAGACATTTCAATAATATCCCTTCAGGAGTTTTCTTAAACAATTCATTTCCAATTATCACATAGCTTAAAGCTCTGTACTTTACTTTTTTATTGGTATTTCCTGTGGGATTTTGCAAGTATTCTACAATAGGCTTTCGCCAATCATCATTGGCCATATTGTCAATAGCAAAAACTTCTGCTAAAACAACTTCATCAACAATGTGATGTTGTTCAATACATTCCTCATCTGTATTTGTTGCCCCCCCAGTTTTTGGTGTTGACAATAATGAGGAAGAAATATCATCAGACACGAGTTTCTCTTTTATTTCGATTAATTCTTCAAGACTTTGTTTTGAAACCCTATAACCTGATGCAATTTGGGCCAAATCATTCGCCACTTGATTATCAACTCGTGGTAAATGTTCTAAATGAACAGAGTCAAATCTTTTTAACAAGGAATTGGCCATAATAAAGTATTTAATAAGGTGTTCTTTAATACATTTATATTCTTTGGTCATTTGTTTGATAACCAATTCCGAATCACCTTTTATTTCAATACATCTTGCCCCCAACTCAAGTAAAATTTCAAGGCCTATAATTAAAGCCTCGTACTCAGCTTCATTATTTGAGCAAGGATTTCGAATCTTACACTTGTATTTCGTTGGAATGTTATTTGGTGAAATAATTAAAACACCAATCCCAACTCCTTTTTTATGACTTGAACCATCAAAATACAACCTCCAAGGATATGTGTCTACGAAATGTAATGTTTCTTCGACAACAGAGTGGTCTACTATAAAATCAGCAACCACTTGTCCTTTAATTGATTTTAAAGGTTGATAAGTTAAGTCATATTCAGACAAAGCTAAAGCCCACTTACCAATTCTACTATGCATTATTGGTTTCGACAGCATGTGCTTAATAATATCAGAATGCGAATAAACACAAACATTAGCTGGCTTTATATATTGCTTTAACTTTGTACAAGAAAAATACAAGCAAAGGCACAATTTTTCTATAGAACTGTACCTAGTTTCAGCATCTATTAAGACCCTACTAAGGTAATATATGGCCCTTTCGACACCATTATCATCCTCTTGAGCTAACATGCTACCTATTGTTTTTTCAGATGCTGCTATATACAATTTGAGCACTTTGTTTCTAATAATAGGCATTAGAATTGGTGGTTTCAGCAAATAAGACTTAATTTCTTCAAAGGCTGCTTGATGAACTGATTCCCATTTGAAAACTTCTTCTTTCTTCAGTCTCACTAATGGCGAAAATGCTTGAGTTTTGCCACTTAGATTTGAGATGAATCTTCGTAGGAAATTGATTTTTCCCAACAATGACTGAAGTTCTTTTTTGGTTGAAGGAGCCTTCGTTTCAATTATAGCTTTAGTCTTATTCTGATTGATTTCAATGCCTTTTTTGTGCACCACAAAACCCAAAAAATCTCCTGCACGCACACAGAAGGCACATTCTAATGGATTCATTTTCAATCCATATTTCCTCATTCTTTCAAAAGATTGTCGAAGATGGTCTAAATGGCCATTTTCTGAGGAAGATTTAACTACCACATCATCTATATATATTTGCATAAAGTTTTCAATAAAATCATGAAACATACAATTCATTGCCCTCTGATATGTAGCACCAGCATTTTTTAAACCAAATGGCATTACTACCCATTCATAAATACCTAATGCCCCTGGACAACGAAATGCAGTTTTAGATACATCCTCTTCAGCAATAAAGATTTGATTGTACCCAGAATAACCATCAAGCATGCTGAGGTATTCAAATCCTGCTGCTGAATCTATTAACATTTCTGCCACAGGCATTGCGTATTCATCTTTGGGAGTCGCATTATTCAAGTCTCTAAAATCTATGCAAACTCTAAGAGTGCCATTTTTCTTAATTACAGGAACTATATTAGCTAACCATTCGACATACCTGGCAGTTCTGATGAATTTGTTCCTGAACAACCTTTCGATCTCCTCCTTAATTTTAGTTAATATTTGAGGAGCAAACCTTCTTGGCATCTGCTTCACGGGCTTCTTCTCTGGTCGAATTGGCAATTGTAATTCCACAATGTCTCGACTCAATCCAGGCATTTCGTCATAGTCCCAAGCAAAGCAATCTTTGAACTCCCTCAGTAATGTGATAACTTGGGTTTTCAATGCAACATCCAGGTATGCACTAACAAAAGTTGGCCTCTTCTTTGAGCCATCTCCCAAATCTACTTCCTCCAAAGGATCTTGAGCTTGCATTCGCTTTGTTGAATCTTTAGGATCTTTTTCGAAACCTAATGGCTCATTATCATAAATGCAATCAAGTTTTTCATTCATAATAATGCCATTTTCGTCTACAGGATCTTTGGCTTCGACAGCCATTGTTTGATGAATTAATTCGGCTTCCATAGCCGCTTTTAACTTATTCTCGGCCATATAAGCCGTAATTTTGTTCCATGCAGTAGGAACTGACATAGGAAACATTTTAAGAATCAGAATACCACCCTTCAGGTTGGGCAGTAGCATCTCCTATTATTTGCCTTTCCCAAACAAAACCATAGTTTGGATGCAAATTAACTGAAGCAAATACATTATCAGCAGGAATGTATGCCTCATTAGAAGATGAACATGGCGCAATGTTCGCCAATTTTTTCTCAAAATTTTCCTTGGTGATGTGATTCACATCAGCACGAAAATAACTTTGGTCTGCTTCAATGTATTCGACAAGACCATCTTCTTTCCACATCACTAGTCTCTGATGTACTGTTGAAGGCACAGCGCCGACCCCATGTATCCACTCTCTCCCAAGCAACATATTGAAGTTTGCTTTGGAAGCAATTACTAAGAACAAAGTGGTCCTCTTGATAGTTCCAACAATCAATTCCACTTCGATGGCTCCAAGAGAGTAGCCAGTTTTGCCTTCGTAATTACTTAAGACAATATTGTGTGGCTTGAGGTCGGTGATGGATATGCCTATCTTCTTCATAAGCACTTCAGGCATAAGATTTACAGCAGCACCTCCATCAACCAACACTTTGTTAATGCCAATGCCATTAACTTTAGCTTGAATATATAAAGGCTTCAGGTGGTTCTGCATACTCGTATCTGGCCTCTCGAAAGTAGCCACCTGCTCTTCGACACAGCCATCATTCATCACATAATAACACAAGGGTTTGTGACAAGCCATATCTTCAGTAAAATCTTCCTCACTATTAGGCACAGTTATGACATCATATTCCAGTGGCAATATTGACACCACATTACAGACGACATCAAAGTCATCATCAGAATCATCAAAACTAGAACCTATGTCCTCATCAAAGTCAGACTGAAGTTCTTTCCCTTTAGATGTCGAAGATGGAGGACAAATTCTTTCAAGTGCAGGCCTTCTAGGTTTTTCCATCACAACATCCTTACCTTTTGCCTTATTTACCCCACTTGTAGGCTTAGCAACATCAGCACTGGTATTTGCTTCAACCTTAGAAGCCACCTTCTTATCACCCACCTGGACTTTGATTCCAAAGTGACTAGGAACCTTGTTCACGTCTAAAGAAGCTTTTTTCTTCTGGTTTCTCTGAAAACGACGCCATTGGGTTTTAGTCATGGGATTCTTACCTTTATAATTATTCCAATAATTATACTTGCTTGAATCACCTTGATGGACAACTTGAGCGTGTGCATTGTTGTGAACCCATTTTCCAACAGGGGAATTCATTTGTGGAACGAAGGATTTACCAAACAGTCTTATGGATCCTTTCTTTCCTGGCTCTTGGCTTGTCGAAGGCTTAGTCGAAACATTAGCCTTACTAGATGAAGGCTTAGTCGTAACATTAGCCTTGTAACCAGGGAGCTCAGTGTTGCCAAAATCAAAAGATGGCCTATTGTCAAGCCATTTCCTCTTTCGATGTTCCTGATCCTGGTACCCTTCAACAGCTTTGGCTGCTTCTTTGTCGAAAACAGCACTGCACCTAGGACATAACATGACCTCAGAGTTATTCCATTTACATCTGTTGAGGAAATCTATCAATTCCTCTTCAGCTTTTGGGAACACAGCATGTAGCTTCCCATCATATTCTTTCAAGGTTATCTCTTGTTTCTTCCCTTCAGCATATATAAAACCTTCCAATTTCTTGGTGGAGGATTTAAGTTTCTTTGGAGGATCTTTCATTTCAGCATCTACCATGTTTATATTCATTTCGAAAGGTTCTGTATACATGGCTTCAGCTTTGGGTAAAGGGTCATCTACAACTTGCATTTGAGTTTTCATCTTTCTATCTTCAAATTTTAGTCTCCCTTCTTCGATTGCTTTTTGCACAAGATCCCTGAAAAGCACACAACGGTCAGTGTTATGTCCCAAAAAATTATGGAACTTACAATAACCCTTTTTCTTTCTCTGGTCAAGAGTTGGCACTTTTAAACCACTAGGTACCAATATCTGACCATCTTTTACTAACAGCTCAAATATTTCATCACATTTAGTAACATCAAAAGTATATGTCTTAAGCACAAATCTGTCATTTTTTGGCTCAACAGGATTTTTCCCATTTGCAGGCCTTAGTAATTTACAAGTATAAGGAGGACCAGGCTTGAGTTCAGCCACATCTATCTCCTCTCTTTCGACATCACTAAGTGTGGTGTCGAATTCTTCTTCGACATAAGCTACTTTTTCTTTTTTATGAAACCTAGTTGACGTAGATTTTTCTTCTTTAAGCCTCTCTACCTGTCGAACTCTGTCAGCTAATTGGGCCATATCCCTTAAATGAGATGTGTCCAATTTCTTCCTGATCGAATAATCAAGGCCACCAGCAGCCATTTCGACGAGTTCATGTTCAGGCACTTGTGTGAAACAACGAGCCTTCAGTAGCCTAAACCTATTCAAATAGTCATCAACAGTTTCAGGTATTTTGCGCTGAACACTGGCCAGTTCTTTGAGACTAATCTTCGATTGGCCCATGTAAAATTGCGCATGAAATGCTTTTTCTAATTGCCCCCATGTGAAAATAGAACCAGGGGGTAATGTAGTAAACCAAGTAAAAGCATTTTTTGTTAAAGAATTTGGGAAATATTTCATTTTCAAATTCTCATTTTGGGCTATATCCCCAGACTCAGTCAAGTAACGAGCAATATGTTCGACAGTAGACTCTTTTGTGTCACCACCAAACTTAGTATACTTAGGAACTTTCCAGCCCATTGGTAATTCAGTTTGCAACACATATTCACACAATGGTGATATGAAATTTGGCCTATGCAAACCTATGTTAAGACCATTCTGCGCCATTATAGTTTCTACTAAAGTGGCTATATTATCATGAACGTCAGCGTTATTTCGTTGTACTTGTCGAACAACCTCGTCAGCGTTCTGGTTTCGATTTACCAAAACTACTTCAGGGATATGATTTGCTAACCCTTGTTGTTCGCCTACAACTGCCTGGGCTTCGACCGTAACTGCTCTTTGAGGGTTGCCAGGCACATTACCCAGTATATTGGGAATTTGCCTATTATTAACCGTTGGGGTCCCAAAGAAATCTGCAATTCGACCCATTTGATTGGCTAACATTTGGTAACTAGTGTTAGTATTTTGAATCAATGGATTAAAAACTGTACCAATTTGTTGGGTTAACATATTAACCATATCATGATTGCTCTCATCAACTTGTTGTCGTAAGGCAAACAAAGATTCATTGGTTAATGCAGTAGGATTTCGACCTATTACACTTTTAGAAGAAACATGTAGGGGAGACATAGTCGAAATATGTGGCATTCCAGTAGGCATGCCATATGACCCAGGATGAAACGCAGGAAAACTTACATTATGAAAATGTGGATTTAAACCGCTTCCTATTGCCATATAAGGATTATGAAGTCCACTATGTGACGGCAAAGGCATAGGTATAGATGCCATGTTTGACTGCGTTAATCCAATGTTAGTCATTGATACTGAAGGAACAGTTGTTGATGATGATGGGGATACTGTTCCCACAACCAACCCTGCATTTACGTTTGCAGAGTCTACTATTGTTCCTTGTTCTTGTGAAACCACAGGATTGGAACTAGACGCATTATTAGTATGACGAACCATTTTTCCACTTCTTAAGTGCATGCACATACAAACACACACAAGAACATAGAAAATTTATGTATTAAAGGCAAACGGTCCCACTGGGCGTGCCAATTTGTTTGCTGGTGTTTTTAGCAAACAATCACTGGTTTTATTAGAAGTGTTTGTGAGATTAAACCAGAAATCTCTAAAGCAATTGCCTTTAAACACCACAATTTGTCAACAAATATATTTTAAAAGGGAGACAATTCACCATGAAAGTTGGAATCAAAGTAAAAGAAGTGATAAAATGGAACGCAGAAATGTAAAATAACTTGTATTGAAAATAATAAATTGCATTGAAATGTAAAGAGAATGGTGTACAAATTCACATACGTTGTACAAGAATTCTTTTGCTCTGTTTTCGCTGTGACTTGGAAGTTAGAGTTTCAGAATTGTGTGTTTAGTATAATAATTTGCCACCACGATTCCTACGTAGAAACCCCTATTTATACAGAAAATAATGACTGAAATATAAACTGCTATGGACACGTGGCCACGTCTTATTACCCCATGATAGACTTCGTGCCACGTTCGGCGCCACATATTACCCACGTTGAATTAACTGTAGTCTTGAAATTCGACACAACTGTCTGCTAGTAACTGCTTGACGAAATCTTGAATACCCTGTCCTGTCGAAAACTCTTCTCTGTCGAAATGGTGAAGACCTCTTCTGTCGAAAACATGCTAAGATGATATAAATGTCACTTATTCTTTCTGAAGGCAATATGAATGTTCTTTAATGACAAGTCAAACCCTATTAAAAACCATTCAAAAGCCTTGTCGAAATTCTAGGCTAACACTACCCGGCTAACATTCTTCTTTCTGTCGAAATATTGGCCTCAGCTTTCCAATTTTCGCTAAGTTACGTGCTACGCTGATTCTCCCTGTATACCTCTACTTGCTGTCGAAATAGTGGTCCTTCTTCTTGAATCTATCAAGTCAAACGTTGTTGACATGTAACTGCCTACGCCTTCGACAACATCACTGCTCTGGTCTTCGACTAAACTCCTTGGCTTCTTTCTCGTCGAAACTTTGCCTTTAAACTCTCAGTTTCACTAAGTCTTGGGCATAGTCGAAATTACTCTTCACAACGCCTTCTTAATGTCAAATATCAACATCTCTTCTTTACAATGACAAGTCAACCTCATTGGCTGCATTTAATTGAGCTTGTCGAAAATGCAGGCTAACAGCACCTCTAATAAAACGGATGACCTAACCAGTCATAGGTTATTAACTTGCTTCTAAATATAGTGTAGTCGTGGTTGGTTTCCCGTCTTACAGGTACATACTATTTTTTCCTCTTAAATGCCATCCACTTCCCAATCATTGCATCATTTACACCAAGTTTGTGCTAAATTATCACTTTACATAAGTAAAATATGATTTAATATATACTTAAAAAGAATTTATGATGTTACGTGACATGATTGATCAATTCATTATGTCTTACTTACGAGTGTTCCGGAAGGATGAGTGTCCATGATCTCCTACCCACAAGTGGCAATATTCTGTAAACCCCAAGCTCGTACATAAGATTTTCCATATGTTAATACGATGTCTAATACGATAAAACGTCATATTTGTAGACCAAATTGAAGACTACTTTTACTTAATTAATAATTTGTATAAGTAATACAATTAGTGTTTGTATGATACATTTACTATTTTTCCGGTAGTGTTTGCCATATGTTAAGAGTACTTGTCAAAGTCGCTAATCTGACTATATTTTTCTCAAATTTAATTAACGTCTGAAATTTTAGATATTGTCATCGGTTAACATATGAGGGATATAAACATCTGAAGTACATAGGAATGTTTATATTTAGAGAGCACCGGACAATTTAAACGGATATAAATAAAAAGACTCTATTAAGCAATGTATTAGCAGAAACGGGGGTGTGGGTAGTAATCCCCTGTCGTCGATCCCAGCCCAATAATAACATTGAGGGGTAGAGTTGGGGGATTTACGAACCCCAATCATTGGAACCAAAAAGAAATTAACCCCATTTCATTTCCTCACCCCCCCAAAATAAAAGAAGAAAAGAACCCCAATCGGAGAATCGATATTTTTGGTCGACAAATCGGAGAATGGAAATGCTTGTTTGGAAAAACTATTGAAGATAAGAGATAGTTGTAGAATACACGGCAGAATTGAAGCGTGAAACTGTGAACGCCATGGCTGGCATTACCAGCACCGTCCCCGTTAAGCTCAAACTCTTCGACACCACCACCACCACCACCACCAGACTCTCTCCCCTCTTCTCTTCCTCTCTCTCCAAATTCTCTATTCCCAACTCCCTCAATTTCCACTCTTCTCTCTCCTTCTCTCTTCCCTCTTACCGCCACGGTGCCACTCTCCGCCCTTCTGCCTACTCCAGCAACTTCAGGAGGCCGCCTCAGAAAGACGACGATGATGAACAAGCCCTTGACCTTTCTACCCTTAGGTACTCACTCGAATTATTCATCGTCGTTTCTTTTTCGTTTCTATTGGAAACTTCGTACTTAGCTTAACGATACTTTGTATTTGGAATTTGAAATAGGACGAATACTGTGAGGCTAATTGATCAGAATCAGAATATGGTTCGTTCTCGTTTCATTTCTCATCTACTTCTACGCTTTCAATTTCATTCGCCAACGTACCTTGTCTGAAACTTTGGGGGTTTAGTTAATGCAACAATTGTGTTATTTAGGTTCTACGTAGTTTAAGATTTTTGTTTTCGTTACGAGCTCTGAAAGTTCATGATTCAGTCCGATTTGAAGTTTTTATGTTTTTGTAGGTAGGAATAGTGTCGCTTGATAAGGCTCTTTCAATGGCTGAAGACGCCGAACTTGACTTGGTATGGTACCTTTTCCCTCTCTATATTCTTCCGTTTAATTTAATTTCAATTAGTATAGTGTTTCAACAAAGGATGTGCTACTGCTATTAGCTATTGTTAATTATGCTTGTATCGTACTTATCTCTTTTCATACTGTATTTGATAGTTTGGGCATGATTTAAATGTTAAGAAAAAGAAACAGGAAGAGTTTCTTATAATTTCACTTAGACTAGCATCACAACTGCAAGTGATAGAAAGCCATTTTTACTTTAGTGTTGTTGAAATGTGAAGGCTCAACTGTTTAAGTTACTTTACAGTAGATGCAGCAGACACTTTCTGTTGCATGAATATTTGAACACTTGCTGCTTATGACATGAATGCATCAACTTATTCTCTCTCTCTCTCTCTCTCTCTCTTCTGCAGGTAATAGTATCCGGAGATGCAGATCCTCCAGTTGTAAGAATAATGAATTACAGGTATGAACTTTGTCTATCTTGAAAAATAAAAGTGGTCATGTAAGGGTGTGGTGGTATCTGTTTCAAATTGTCTTTTTTGGATGTCAATTAATAAATTTGATAGTTAACCGGTCTGTACATGAGTTCAACAAAACCTTAAAAGAATAAGTATTCATGAAATGGATTGATAGACAAATATTCAAATTCTAGCTTTCTTGCTTCTAGCCTTATGCAACTACTTGGTGTTCCAAATTTTATGAGGCAGGGGGCAGTGGTGGCAAAGGCAATAGTATCTGTTGAATAGTGCCTAGATATATGCAGCTTGAAATGGTTAACTTTATTTTTAGAAGTTTGTTATTTCTGACCATGTTGATGTTACTGTTTTTTAAGATTGAGGCTTTGCTCGTTATGCATAAGAATAAGGAATGTATTTGATATTATGTGAGACTCTAGCTCTACTTATGCAGTAAAAAAAAGATTTTTTTATAGAGGCATCCAATACAGACATTATCCTCCTCTCTGCACAACATTTCCTATCTTTTTTTCCTGCTCTTATTATAATTAAACAACGGTATCATTTGCATTGAGTGATATGTTGTACTTCTATCTGGTCGTGTATATTCATTTGGATGGCAGGTCATTTTGTCATTAAGATTCACTTCAATATTTTTTGGGTCGTGGGTATTGTGTAGACAATTGAGCAATCAATAATGGAAAATGAACATATTAGAGATTAACCCCCACACACATGTAGTTGTTTCATGAAAGACATTTGCCTCTGACATTCACTTGACAAAATCAAGAGAATCTCCCTGTGAAAGGCCATTTCTACTTCCTTTCTGCCTGCCCACTGCCCACTTTCATGCTCATGCCTTAAGAATTGTTGGACCTTAAAAGTTTATGTTCCCTGTATTTTCTTCATTTACAGTAAATATAGATATGAAATGCAAAAGAAGAAAAGAGATCAGCAGAAGAAAAGTGCTGGTAAGCATCCTATTCGTTGGACTTCAATATTTTCCTCTATTTCATTTACAGAACTCAACCAACAACAAATTACTGACCATGTGATCTTTTAAATGTAGCTAGTCGGATGGATTTGAAGGAGGTGAAAATGGGGTAATGTCCTAATCTAGGAGCATAGATCTTCTATACTTGTTTCAAAGACACTAAAGTCGAAAAAGAAAGATCTCTAGAGTCCATTTGTTTTAGTGAAAGAATCACCTTTTTCTTTATAAAAAATAATCACTTTTATTAGGTTTTCTATTTGTTTGTTTCAGCTTTTAAATATAATCAGAATCTAAAATTAATATAAAATTTGATTATAATGAAAACCTATTTGAAGTATTTTCTCAGGAAATAATCTGAGTTTAACAGTGTAGAGATGATAGAGAAGATTAAAAGTGATTTTTATGGTTGAAAACAAACACAAATTAGCTTTGGTACTTAATTTTTTTTTAAAACTCAATTATGTTGAACGAAAATAACCTTTTTTTTAATTATCATTATTTTTCTCAATTATACGTGACCAGTCTTGGTTATGGATCAAAGCTCAATTTAATTATCATTATTTTTGTAAGGGTCAGAAATGCGAACAAATGTATTTTGTCATTGCCACACAATCTAATGGGGTTTGTATTAGTTACTTTTCCTTGATGCAAACTCAGTTACTCAATCTTAAGCATAAAACTTGCTATTAGTTATGTTCAGTTACTTTTAATAAAATATGTAATTGACTTGTTTCTTTGAACTTTTGTTTTAACAGATACAACATAGATCAACATGATTATTCAGTGCGTTTGAAAGCTGCACGGAAATTTTTGACAGATGGTGACAAGGTTACTTACGTTAATTATTTTGATGTGCTGTATTAAACATACCAATTAGATATATTATCTTCAAACGTATTTAGATCTTTTGGATCAATTCCTGCAGGTTAAGGTCATAGTAAACCTTAAAGGTCGTGAAAAAGAATTTAGGAATAATGCTATTGAGCTTATTAGACGTTTTCAGAACGATGTTGGGAAGGTATGTGATGCCACGTTGTCATGTTATGATTGAGTTATATCATATCTCTGAAGCACTATGAACTCGATCAAATGAACTTCATAAAAAATGTATTTCCAGGATGTTATACTAGTAATTTATTGGTACTCTCTTGGCACACTTCAATACTTCTCAGTCACCACCTTATTTATTTAGGCATTGCAGTTACTTTTATTGAATTCATCTTGCAGTTATCGTGTGCTGATGATATCTTAATTTACTGTGGTGGAGACAATTTTTTTTATAGCGTAATTAAATTTTACATCTTAACCATTATTGGGTTATGTGCAGCTTGCAACAGAGGAAGCTAAAAACTTCCGTGACAAGAACATCTTCATAACTTTGATTCCAAATAAAGCAGCTGCACCGAAAACTCAAGAAACACCAAAGAAAAAAGATGACAAGTCTGCAGCAGATGAAGTCTCTGTCAGTGTCGAAGCGTAACCGAAAACTTCCATGCCAGATTTTAATTGTAGAATGTTTGAATGGTGAGTAACTGATATTGGCCTGGTTTGAAATTTTCCGATTGTTGTATAGCATGGGTATAATTCATGTAATAGCATATAGTTTACTAGAAGTTTAATCATAGAGGTAGTCTTGTCTATTTGAACATAAGTTGCTGAAGCCTGAAGGGATCCCAATAAGGCACTTCTCTCTGCACAAGACTATTATTAAGCTTAGCATGATGATCTTCTTTTGAACTGCAATGAATCTCATTCTTTGGATTTTATTTTTTTATGATAAAATAATAATAAAATAAATAAATTCAAAACATCATTTGATGAATTCAAAACTAGGTGGTATCGTTTGGGGATGACCCTTGACGCAGTACCTGCCTATGGGTGCCAGCTTATGTATAACTTGAGCACAAATATGTCGTTACATCTCAAGATGTAGAGTGTGCAACTTACATACCTAACGACTTGAAGATAGCTTAGTTTTGAAGTGCTTACGTTTGAAGAATGCTAACATCATACGTGTGTGTATTTTTAGCTCACGTTAGTAAACAGAACGTACTACTAAAAGGTGAAAGCAACACGTATGCACTTCCTGTATATTCTAATTCTAATATTCTTGAAGTTTTGTGCCGTGACGTAAAAGCTTTTTCTTTTAAATGTGTGTCTGTTCTTCTTGGGATATCCTTAAAATTTCTTATGGAAAATGTTAACGAGTATGTAGATAACCCTAAACATTGTACCAAACATGCCAAGGGTCCTTTTTAATTTTTTTTGTTGATAGAATTGATTATGTTTGAAAGAAAAATGTAGAATCTTTTTTAGGATATAATAAATACGTAGGATGTGTTTGGATGAAGTGTTGTTTTGGGGATAAAGTATTGTTTTGGTAAAATATTTCAATTCTCCCTAAAAATTACATTATCCCCAAAAAATATTTTATCTAAACACACTCTTATAGTTTTGTGGGTCAAACACGGTCTAATGTCTATAATTGATTTTATCTTTTTTGGTTTTGGGGTCTTTGACCCCCTCCGGTATTCAAGGGAAAGAGGCCCTGAATAATTCGGAGTTCGGCCGAGAGGTAAGTAAAGTTTGACTCCAATTTGTTCCATCGCCAAGGATTGAACCCGGGTACTAGTCGAGTCTGTCCCTTAAGATGGAGTGCATTAACCACTTGCATCCAAACTTGGAGTTCTATAATTGATTTTATCTAATGCCAAAGGTAGGAATTATTGGCTTATAATATCAAAAAACAATTCTAATACTGTTATTTTCTCTCTTCTTTCCAAACAAATGCAAAAATTCCAATTGATTTGTCAAATAGTAATAAGAATGAGTTTTCATTCTCATAAAATATGGAGTTAACCATATTAATGAAAAATTAGAATGATTTGATTTCTATCATATATTTTCATCCATTTCAACATTTATAATTGTTATTTTGACGTATGGTGAGCTTTTGATTTCTCGTGCAAAGATTATTCCCTTTCAAAGCCAGTCATGTAATTAATGCATTGACTATGTGAGATTGACACTCCTCCTTGCTTGCTTTGCTTGCAGTATTTGATTTATGACCAACCAAAAAATAGTAGCTATGCAAAAGATAAATGTGGGAAACAATATACAAAAGCCAACCGTATATCTCATTTTTTAGCCTAGCAAATTTTTGACAAAACTATATATTTGTTCCTTTATTTTAATTTAAAATTTCACTTTAGTTCTTTGTCTTTTGTTTGTGTTAAATAGGTTTTCTATCTTAATATAAAATGATACTTAATCTAATTTCTCATCCATTTGTTACATTAATGTGCGCGTGAATGTTACAAGACATGCTTATATATTTTATCCGTTTAAACAAAACGCAAAGAAGAATATAGGCCATATGATTTCATGTTCTAAGAAAGTTTCGTTTTTCTTAAAGAGGATTTGCATAAGAAGGTTTTAACGAGACTTTCTTTCTTCTATTTACCTAAAAAAGCATAATGGTTGAGGAAAGAAAATGATGAGATGTCATCTTCAGTGATAAAATAAAACACATAAGTATGCTACTTAACGGTTATGCACATGGACAAACAGAAGGGTAGTCTAGGGTTGTCACTCCCATTTCTATTTTTTTTTAACAAATACAGAAGGAATAGTTATACAGTGTGATCTTAATCAAGTGGTTCAGTAGTGAATAACTTTAATGCATTGTCAGATTTATCATAATAAACGAGGAACTAATGAATCAAAAACAAAAGAGAGAACACCTATAGATACTCATACACAAATTACACAATCCCTTTTCTCCACCAGCATTCATTGTTCACAGTCCAGCTACAAACGCTCGATTTTCTTCTCTATTCAAACTCTCATTTTCAATCCCTCAAGAGCCTAATAGTAGATTTTTTAATAACATGGTGAAACTCATCCATTTCCTAGCCGATTGTTTTATTACTTACATTTGAGAGGAAGATTGCTAAAATGTTTATTTTTTATTATTAATTATTTTATTGATAAATTTTATGATATGATGAAAATTGATGAATTTTATGATTTGAAAGAACGTCTTTGGCTTAGATAAAAGGACGTATTTTTTTTGACAATGGATAAAAAGACGTATGATGTGCACGATATAGGCATTTTTATGATTATTATTTTTTGACATTATTGTATAACTATTTAACATTAATTTGTTATTAAGTTTTTTTTTTTTGACAAATTAATTTGTTATTAAATTTTTCACCCCAGTTATTGTCAAAAAAAGTTTTTCACCCCAATGTGAACAATTCCTAGATCCGTGTCCAACTACGCGAGCATTAGTGTAATGAAAATGGATGAGAAATCAAATTAGGTCCAATGGGATCATTTCAAATAAAAATAAAAGACACGGGGAAGTCGGTTCCCAAGTTCGAACCCGAGTGTGATCAGTGGTAGTGTGCACACGTGATGTTTATGTGCTATTTCATCAAAAGTAAACCAAAAAAAATAAATAATAAAAGACCTATTTGACAAAAATAATAATTAAAATAAATAGTAAATATGCAATTTTCCTAAAAAATTTAAAAGATTGAAAAATATAGAAAGAAAAGAAGGAAGTGCAACATTTACACATCACCAACCTGTAGTCGTTGTCTGAGATAGCATGTGAGATTGGAAGAAAATGGTGGTTGAATAAAAAAGGAAGAAGCTTAGCTTCAAGGCAATGGGGACCCTGCAACCAACATCAGCAGCAGCAACACTTATTAGGTAACAACACGTAGTCCTTCAAAGCCCCACAAATTTTCCTTCATAAAACATAAACTTCCTCTCAAACTCACCACTTCATTGTCTCATTTCACCACCACCAAGACATGGAAGCCAGTGCTGGACTAGTCGCTGGTTCTCATAACCGCAACGAGCTCGTCGTCATCCACGGCCATGAAGAGGTATAATAATCAAGGTTTTAAATTGCGATCACGATGAACCGTTGTAAAATATGATATTTTTGTTAATATTATTATGATGTTGTTATGGTGCAGCATAAACCATTGAAGAATTTAGATGGTCAAGTGTGTGAGATATGTGGGGATGATGTTGGAGTTACAGTTGATGGAGATTTGTTTGTGGCATGCAATGAGTGTGGTTTTCCAGTTTGTAGGCCATGCTATGAATATGAAAGAAGGGAAGGGAGACAACTTTGTCCACAGTGCAAAACCAGATACAAGCGTCTCAAAGGTACAAATTATATATATATATATATATATATATATATATATATATATATATATTAACCAAATTTTGTAGCATTTTTTACGCGATGCATTAAGCTCAATAGATTTGGTTTGGTTATCACAATGTAATGTTTACACGAATTAAAACATGAACATTATACAATGTAATGTTTAGTAGCCTGAGTACTTCAAAGTCCAAAATTAAAGGTATAAAGTTTAAAAAAAGTTTAAATAAAATAAGGATACCCATGCTCAGATAAATAAATAAAACATTTAGTAACAAAAATTTTAAAAAAAGATTTTTGACATATTTTTTATAATATTGATATTTCTCCTATTATATTGTGGTTTCATTCTCTATTTTCTGTTATATAAACAATCTTTCTCAATTTTTGTTATATTTTCATTTGTATAATTTTTTATTTTATTTTGATTTCCGATATGATAAATTAAATTTGTTTGAGAGACAAATGTAAAGGTTGATTAGGCTAGGAGATGAAGAAATGTTAGTTTCTAAGATTTAAACTTTGGACCTTTTGCTTACACTTTTCGGTGTTACTTAACCAATTGGAACAATATAATAAAGGCTTAAATATCATTTACCCCCCTGCAAATATCACGTTTATCCATTTACCCCCTGTAAAAAAAACTTTCAAAATAAACCTTGCAAATATTAAGTGTTTCTAGTTACCCCTGTTAGTTTTAGCTAACAACGTTAAGTCTATATATTTGCGGGGAGTAACTAGATCCCACCTAATATTTGCAGAGAGGTAAATGGATAAACTGTAACAGCCCAGGTCCAACGCATTGGCGCACCTGAGGCATAAATGCAAGTTAAACACACCTCCCACTACCAATTGATCTACTAGCTCAATTGGTAGTGGGAGGTGTGTTTAACTTGCACTTATGCCTCAGGTGCAAGGTTCAATTCTACAAGGGGGTAGAGAAGACCGTGATGTAATAGTGCTGTTACAATAAAAAGGCGCCTTTTTTGCCTTCCGTGGGAATCAAACCTTGGATAAACGTGATATTTGCAGAGAGGGGTAAATGATATTTAAGCCTATAATAAATTAATAAATTTTCTTTCCTGTATGTGATCTATAAAATTCTTGATTCTATTTTAATCTGTGATGTAGTTAATTTGGAAAAATGATTCGCAATGTAATCTATTGTTTATTATATTTATGGTTTATTTTTTTATATAAAATTATATATGTATATGAACACACATTAAAATTCGTATTGGGGCCACACATTAAAATTCGTATTGGGGCCGTGCTATACTTTTGTGCGAAATCACAGGATAATTACAATCCTCCAATTGCAATTTAGCACATGGGTTATACTTTTTTTTGAGTTTAGAGACCTTTAACCCTGGATAACTACAATCCTCCAATTACAATTTAGCACGTGGGTTATACTTTTTTTGAGTTTAGAGACCTTTAACCCTGTTGTTTGGGGGGAAATAGGTCTTTACTAATTCGAAGTTCGATCAAAAGGTAAGTTAAATTTGACCCCAAATTGTTACATCGTCATAAATTGAACTGATGTACTAATCAAATTCATCTCTTTAGATTAAGTGAATTAATCACCCGCACCCAAATTTAAAGTTAACACATTATATATGCAATAGGAAGATATGATCATTTCTATTTTTAAAAATAAATAATATAATCCACTTGACATAATATGATTGGGAACAAAAATAACATTACCCATGCAACACTAACTAAATTTTTTGCAATCACAAATTGCACTCGTACCTAGTACTGTATCCTTATTTGAGCAACATAGTTGAACTCAAATGTAAAACAACTAAATTTGTTAAGGGAGCCCGCGAGTGGAGGGAGATGAAGATGAGGAAGACGTGGATGATATTGAGCATGAATTTAACATTGATGACAAAATGCATGACCATTCTGCTGAGGCCATGTTGCATGGGAAGATGAGCTATGGAAGAGGTCCAGAAGATGATGAGAATGCTCACTTCCCAGCTGTTATTGCTGGAGGTCGCTCTCGGCAAGTAAGATTTTCAACATTTCTAGTCCATTCTAGACTCTTACAGAGCTTATTTTCAATATAACTAATTTTGTATGCAGGTGAGTGGGGAGTTCCCAATATCATCTCATGGTTATGGGGAACAAATGTTTTCTTCTTCACTGCATAAAGGTGTGTACATCCATTTCCAGCATCTGATCCTCCTAAGATGTAGTTTATCTCTTCTGCATTTAACTTTGGTGACAGCAGTGGCTAAAAGATGTTAGTATATAACAAATTAACCATTATTTTAGTTGACCTTTTACAATATCTCTTACGACTAATTTTCATATTACTTAGTTATTATCATGATTTATTTCTCAGTTTTTCTATTTAACTAGGATTAGAAGTCTAGTATTTCTATAAATAAGAATTAGTATTTTAGTCTTTTGTACTAAGTTATCATCTTGTAATTATCAATCATAATACATATTTTAAGAGTCTTTATTCTTTCTATTTTTCTTATTCTATCTAAAATCCGAATCTTATTCACAATGTTGGCTTTCTCAGGAAGTGGGGGGTGGGATGAAAAGAAAGAAGATGGATACAAAGATAGAATGGATGACTGGAAATTGCAACAAGGAAATTTGGGACCTGAACCTGATGAAGATCTAGATGCAGCTATGTATGTCTTCCAAGACTTAATGCAGTTGCTGATAGTTATAACTTTAAATGAAATGATAGCAATGATGGGAAGCTCATAGTTGATATTTATGTTAGTTACTAAACAATGTGAATTTCTACAGGTTGGAGGAAGCAAGGCAACCATTATCAAGGAAAGTTCCAATAGCATCTAGCAAAATCAATCCATATAGGATGGTGATTGTGGCACGGCTTGTTATTCTCGGCTTCTTCCTCCGATACAGAATCTTGAACCCTGTACATGATGCATTTGGGCTATGGCTAACTTCTATTATATGTGAAATATGGTTTGCTTTTTCATGGATCCTTGATCAGTTTCCAAAATGGTATCCCATTGATAGAGAAACTTACCTTGATCGTCTTTCAATGAGGTAAAGGGACCTTCACTACTGATAATGTTGAAATGTAATAGTTCAAACTTATATTGCTGAACAAAAAAAGTTGTTTTTTATCAGGTATGAGCGCGAGGGCGAACCTAATATGCTTGCGCCAGTTGATGTCTTTGTTAGTACTGTGGATCCCATGAAAGAACCTCCTCTGGTTACAGCAAACACAATTCTTTCGATCTTGGCAATGGATTACCCCATTGATAAGATATCATGCTACATTTCTGATGATGGAGCTTCAATGTGTACATTTGAGTCTCTGTCAGAAACAGCAGAGTTTGCCAGAAAATGGGTGCCATTCTGCAAGAAGTTTTCTATAGAACCTCGAGCACCAGAAATGTACTTCTCTGAGAAAATTGATTACCTGAAGGACAAGGTGCAGCCAACTTTTGTCAAAGAGCGTCGAGCCATGAAGGTTTCTTTCAAATCTAATACAATAGTTATAAAAACATGGGAATTTTGAAATCAGTTTAAAGCTTACTTACTGTTAATTGGATACATGACAGAGAGAATATGAAGAGTTTAAGGTTAGGATCAATGCACTTGTTGCAAAAGCGCAGAAGGTTCCTCCAGGAGGGTGGATTATGCAGGATGGGACACCATGGCCAGGAAACAATACTAAGGATCATCCTGGTATGATTCAAGTCTTTCTTGGTCACAGTGGAGGTCATGATACTGAAGGAAACCAGCTTCCTCGTCTGGTTTATGTCTCCAGAGAGAAAAGACCTGGATTTCAACACCATAAGAAAGCCGGTGCCATGAATGCTCTGGTAGAGTTTCTTGAGCAACTTTTGTTATTTTTATGATGTCCATTCACCTTTCTGAACCACACTAACCTGACTCATCTAATAATTTGTGTAATTTCCAGGTGCGGGTCTCTGCTGTGCTCACAAATGCTCCTTTCATGCTGAACTTGGATTGTGATCATTATATCAACAACAGCAAGGCTGCCCGAGAGGCCATGTGCTTCTTGATGGACCCCCAAACTGGGAAGAAAGTCTGCTATGTCCAGTTTCCTCAAAGATTTGATGGCATTGATACAAATGATCGTTACGCCAACAGGAATACAGTTTTCTTTGATGTAAGTCACTGCAAGAAAGCCAGCATCAACATGACATAGTAGCATTTGATGTTTTTGTGGTAGCGCAAGCTAATATATAACTAATTCATCTTCTTTCTGTTCTGGTAGATTAACATGAAGGGTCTAGATGGTCTTCAAGGTCCTGTATATGTCGGCACAGGGTGTGTATTTAGAAGGCAAGCTTTATATGGCTATAGTCCTCCCAAGGGTCCCAAGCGTCCCAAAATGGTAAGCTGTGACTGCTGCCCATGTTTTGGAAGGCGCAAGAAGGTTAAGTATGCAAAGAATGATGCAAATGGAGAGGCTGGAAACCTAAGAGGTTCTTATTTTACAAATTGCTGATGTTGACACTAATTCCTCATACAAATTGATTTCATGTTCAGCTATTCTAATCTATGTCACATGTCCAAAAATAGGAATGGATGACGACAAAGAGATGCTAATGTCCCAGATGAATTTTGAGAAGAAATTTGGGCAGTCATCAATTTTTGTGACTTCAACCTTGATGGAAGAGGGTGGTGTACCTCCCTCCTCAAGTCCAGCAAGCCAGCTTAAAGAAGCCATTCATGTAATCAGCTGTGGATATGAAGATAAAACTGAATGGGGGATTGAGGTAACACCAACAAAGGCATCCTACAGACTAGTTGATATTTTACTATATTTGTTCACACAGAGAAAATCAACTCATCCATGCTTTTGTTTTCCAAAATGCAGCTAGGTTGGATTTATGGGTCTATTACAGAGGATATTCTAACAGGTTTTAAGATGCATTGTCGTGGTTGGAGATCCATATACTGTATGCCAAAGAGAGTAGCATTCAAGGGTACTGCTCCTATCAACTTGTCGGATAGACTCAACCAGGTGCTTCGTTGGGCCCTTGGCTCCATTGAGATTTTCTTCAGTCATCATTGTCCTTTATGGTATGGCTTCAAGGAAGGAAAGCTGAAGTGGCTGGAGCGATTTGCATACGCAAACACAACAGTCTACCCCTTCACCTCCATACCTCTAGTTGCCTACTGCATTCTTCCTGCTGTTTGCTTACTCACTGACAAATTCATCATGCCACCGGTAAAACAACTATTTAATTCTCTTCCTGTTAAAAAATCAGTTAAAACAATACAAGATTTTGAAATTATAACTAACATTGCAAGTTTTCATAATATTACCTTCAAAAGCACAAGAATGTTCATGATCATCTTATGTAGTAGGACTTGAACTTTTAATCCATAGTAGCTAAAAAATGTGAGATATCCTGACTCAAGGATGCTCATAGAATGGATACCATACCATTTTGCTTATAAAAATAATTCTTGATTGCTGATGATCCAGATAAGCACTTTCGCTGGTTTGTACTTCGTTGCTCTTTTCTCTTCAATCATTGCAACGGGCATTCTTGAGCTGAAATGGAGTGGAGTTAGCATTGAAGAATGGTGGAGAAATGAGCAATTTTGGGTTATTGGTGGTGTATCAGCACATCTCTTTGCTGTCATACAAGGTCTTCTGAAGGTTCTGGCTGGAATCGACACCAACTTCACTGTTACATCCAAGGCAACAGATGATGAGGAATTTGGTGAATTATACACCTTTAAGTGGACTACTCTCCTAATTCCTCCAACCACTATCTTAATAATCAACATTGTTGGGGTTGTTGCTGGAATCTCAGATGCCATAAACAATGGGTACCAATCATGGGGGCCTCTATTTGGAAAACTCTTCTTTTCCTTTTGGGTGATTGTCCATCTGTATCCATTCCTTAAAGGTTTGATGGGTCGGCAAAACCGCACACCAACCATTGTTGTGATATGGTCAATTCTGTTGGCTTCCATTTTCTCCTTGCTATGGGTAAGAATTGACCCATTCGTGCTCAAAACTAAGGGACCTGATACCAAGCTATGTGGAATCAACTGTTGAAAGACTGGTTTTCCTATAGTATTCTTTGGTGAACATCTTTATGTAAATTTTTGATTGAGTTGTATGATGTGTGAACCAACAAAGTTAATATGCACAAGAATGGGTGACAATTAGGAAGTGCAAATGCAGTTTTCTCAATTCTTTAGATGTACTGGATAACAAGTTTCACAATATGTTTTTGGCTCAAAATTCCAGGGATTGGAAAGTAAATGAATGTTACAGGCTTACCTATTGCAAATTAGAATGTTTGGATAACGTTATATCAAAGACATGTAGCTCATCATGTCGTCTTATCCAATACAAATCATATGCGAAAACTGCATATGAAGAAATTGCAATAAATAAGAAAGGAAACAGGTAGATAATGAAATCTTCATTCAATTAGTTCTCCACAATCATGAAAGCATCAAGTTGGTTGTGGCATGAGTTTAATTGATATGGGCTAAAATTTTCTAATATTTTAACATATCATTACTTGTTACCATCTCATTTCTTAATAATTAATATAAATACAGTGTTATAATAATGTGTCAAAATGATATTGAATGTTTGTGTAAAAGTGTTTGGTACCGACTTTGCACACTAGTCATTTATTTAATTGTTACCACTGGACACGAGAAACATGACCATATTTCATGTAAATAATAACATATTTAATAGCATTTGGAATTAAATCTAGCAATGGCAATACCCTTTGATGATTTATCCTTGCTTACTCTCCCTAGACATTCAGAAATATATGAATTTTCGAGGCGTTTCCTCTGTTTGTTTCCTAGTTACTCCCTCCGTAACAGATTATAAGCAAAAATGAGTCAATGGAAGTCCAAATACATCAACTTTCGTTGACCCAATTTTTGTTTATATTCTGTTACGGAGGGAGTATGTACTAGACTACTAGACGATTGCAAAGAATTTTTTTAAAAAAAATACAAATTGAGAATATTAAACCGTGAAGCCTATGCCTTATTACTTATTAGGAATGTTAAAAGGCGTGTTAAACTTACATTTTGTTTGAGTTAAAGGCACGGGTATTTGTCAACAAACAATCAATGGAATGATTCCTTAAAACCTGGATTAAGAAAGAGGGGAAGGAAAGAGAACTTACTTGGCTAATAAATTGATATCTAATGGCCTGGGTTTTGCTCCGAAAAGCAGTTTCTTCGATTCCAATAAATTATGGGACTGGATTGTTGTCTTGTAAATACAAAAGAGAAAGAAAATAGAAAGGGGGTCTTTTACAAGTGAGCTGATAAAATTCAGCTTCCTCTGTTTCCTCATGTGTCAGGATATGAAGAGCAAGAAAGTTGGGTTCATATAGAAATGTATACCATGAAGTAGAATCTGTCTAACTTGCTATAATGCCAAATTCCAAAAAATGGTTTAACTCACCCTAACTATGATGGTAACTAGTGTCTTTATACTTTAGAGTGAAGATAGAAGGCAACAACATCCTAGCCTTCTGATTCTTTTAGTTTTTTTTATTGGTTGGGTTAAGACCTAAAAAAAGAACACATTGAGAAAATATCACGACAAGATCTCAGTTTCCTGAAAATGATAGATTTATACTTGGCAGCAAGATGGATCAGAGATCTGAATTTGAGCATAAAAGTAACAAAATTTCAAATAAATAATTTTTACCACAGCTGTTGTATAAATGTCATGAAAATGAAATGTGAAATGCATACTCTTACACCCAAGTGCTTTCAATAAAAGCCTCCACAGAAGAAATTGCCCCTTCCGGAAAGATGTTGTCTCTGCAATTGTGGCATTTTCTTAGACACAAGCTCTAACCTGCCCTTCTCTTAAAATAAATTTGGTTGCAAATGTAAATCCATGGACACGATGAGATAAACCATAGACAACACTTCCCTTAAAATATGTTCTACTCAACCAGTGCTTTGAAATGTTGTGCTTCTCAAGCAAAGGGTTACAGGAGGTCAAGAAGGTTTGATAATTCTTCTAACCCGTATAACTGGTAAAAGATTATCAGTTCAGCTTCACCAATAATCCCCACAAGAACAGATCCCATCTTTGAAATGATGGAATCTGTTGGCATCCCTAACTACAATTTCTCTTTCTGTGATCTTTGATATAAACTTAGTTGCAGCGTGACAATCTAAACAAACCCGCAGATTCTTGATGATCCTGATTTCGGTACCAGGTTCAGTCATAATAAGGCCAAAAGCAATGGCCAACTTCTCACTATGAACATTAAACATGAGCTCTTTTTCTTCTTCTTCCACATCATGCAAAGCAGTGACTATTTCTGACTGATACCCCATCTCCCTCATCTTGCTCATTAACTTCTCCAGCATTGCATAAATAGCTGTTGCATGAGAATGAGAACGATCACCTGATACAAAGACGTGTGGGGTCCCATTAACCTCAATTAGAGTGCACCCTGGAGTCTTTGTCAGTTTCCTTTTCTTAACAACTTGTCGTATTGAAGCAGCCTTTGGGAAGTTTCTCTCCACAGAGTACATATTAGAAAGTAAGACATAGTATCCTACACTTCCTTTATCAAGTTCAAATAGCTTTTCTGAAGCCAAACGGGCTATGTTCGTGTCTTTGTGAGTCATGCAAGCGCCAAGCAATGTACCCCAGACGGCAGGACCTGGCTCAACAGGCATTTTCCTTATAAATTCCAAAGCTTTCTCTAACTGTCCCGACCGTCCCAGGATGTCCACCATGCACGCATAGTGCTCAGCTAAGGGCTCAATCCTGTATTTATTGACCATAGAATCAAAAATTTCCCCTCCTTCTCTTACCAAGCCAGCATGACTACAAGCATACAAGACTGAAAGAAAAGTTACGGCAGACGGATTAAACCCTAAACACAACATCTCACTGAAAAGCTTGAGTGCTTCATGCCCATATCCATGGAGCCCATAACCAAAAATCATAGTATTCCAAGTGACAGTATTTTTTTCCCACATTGAGTCAAATAACTGCCAAGCCTCAGAAATGTTCCCACACTTGGCATACATGTCAATTAGAGCCGTTGAGACATAAATGTTTGGCTCAAGATTTTTGCTTCTAATTAACTGATGGACCCATTTTCCAAAACTTAGCGATCCCAGTTGGGCACAAGCTGAAAGGATAGTTGTGATGGTAACTGCATTTGGAGTAAATTCAGTCTTCATCATTTCCTGAAAAAGAGAGATGGCGGTCTCAGTTACACCATTCTGCGCGTAACCCGAAATCATAGCATTCCAAGCAACCACAGTTTTCTCCGGTGATTCATCAAATAGCTGGCGAGCCAAATCTATTTCATTGAGTTTGTTGTATATAGCTGTAAGTGCAGTTGAAACGGTGGGATTCAAAATAGTACCAGACTTCACACAAAAACCATGAATAGAGCAAGCCAAATGCAGATGCCCAAAGGGAGAAGGCAGTGGAATCAAGCCAACCATTGTGCTTGAACTGACTCTCTCACCAGAAACAAGCAACTCTTTGAAAAGCCTCACAGAACATTCAATCTCACCATTGGAAGTAAACCCAGAAATCATGGCATTGTAAGCTATCAAGTCTGGCTTACTAATCATCCTAAACAACAACCTTGCAGTGTTGATGTCTCCACATTTGGAATACAACGAAATCAAACCAGTAAGCACATAGTCACACAAATGAATCCCAACTTTCAAGGCCAAACACTGAATCCCCATTCCAACTCTCAACTCCTGCAACTCAGCAGCAGCAGGAAGCACTGCAGTGACCGTGGCCGAATCCAACTGCATCCCTTGTGAAATCATATCCCGAAAGACTTGAATAGAATCTTCATAACAACAATTCTTGACCAACCCATTAATCATGGTATTCCACAACACAGTGTCCCTCTCAGGCATTGCATCAAACACCTTCCTTGCAAACCCAACACGAGAAAACTTGCAGTACAAGTCAACAAGAGCGGAACCCACAAAGATGTTGGAGCCATACCCATCAATGATCGAGTGAGCGTGCAACAGCATCAGGTACTTGTCGTCGGGAGAAGCTGCAATGGCGAAGGCATAAGTGAAGTTATCGGGGGAGAGGTTGGTGTGAAGGCGCAAATGGGAGTAGAGAGAAATAGAAGAAGAAGGGGAGGCGTTGAGGGAGAAGCCACGGACGAGGACGTTGAAGAGGAAGATGTCTGGTTTGGGAACGGAGAAGAAGAGGGATCGGGCGTGGCGCGTGGCGCCAAAGTCGAACAGCTTCTGGGTGAGCTTGGTGATGGTGGCGATGTCGAAATGGTAGCCATTGAGAATGAACTGAGCATGGGATTCAGCAAGGTGAGAGCGGGTGCATGCTTTTCTGATGAGGGCGATCAGCGAGTTGCGGCTCACTCTGCTACTGCTATGGATCATTGAACCAATTGTATTTATGCTTTCAGGGTCTGCTTATAAACCATTCGTCAAACAACAGCTATTTTGTGTTACTGTCTTGTTATTCATGATTATTATTTCGTTAATAATTACGGCTAAGACTTAAATATATGTTTATTTCCAACCATAATCCGGCTCCGGTAAAAAAAGTTTTAAATTGGGCCTTGCAAAAATTTTTTTGAAGCAAATGAGCCTTGCAAATATTAAACGTTTTTAGTTTATTCATCCGTTAACTTTCTGTTAAAAAAAGTGATGTGGCAAACAGAGACGTCATTGCCACGTGTCACTATCTTATTGGACCTTTGCGCCACGTGGCATTGAGTTGCCACATCACCACTCATGTCATCATTACCACGTGGCACTGACATGTGCCACATCAGCACCCAATAAATAACTACCACGTGGCGCTCACATGGAAATGTGGGACATATTGATGCGTATGAAAAAATATTTATTAGTAGAAGTCAACCTTTTAAAATGGATCTCTAATAATTCGGCCTTGAAAGATTAGTCTCTAAGTACTCATTAATAATCAAATGTACTGCTTTAATTGTGACCAGCCCAACCCTCGAAACATACTACACCTCTAGGTGGCAAGTGACATCCATGTGCCAAACTTTTCCATCGATGAGCTCTTGTGGAATATCATTCTATTTCTCTAGAATAACCGTTTTGTGTGACGACCCTTCTACTTAGTACTATTGGATCACTAAGGCTAACTTTTACCCCTACTCAACAAGTGGGTTGTGTAGTCAAGTTCCCTTTTACCTTTGCCACGCCTTCTTTAGCTTTCTGGAGGCCTATGCACATTTAGACTATCCCCTCTCGTTTGTATGTCCTAATACAAGGTTAGAATTCTAGCTCTTTCGGAGGGTAGTAGTATCTCATTGATAGCTCGAGCCCTCGAAAGGAGGCATTCTTTGCCCTCCACCTAAGCTATGCAAAATGGTACTTTTTTTTCATTGAGAGTAACCAAAATGAGTCACCTTATGTTTAAAACAACCAATTGATAAGATCTCAAATTCTAGTCTTGTGAAAAAAATGGAGGGTTTTGTCTTCTTATATGCATCCACCCATCTCAATTCAAATCATACCCAAGATCTAAACAAAACAAAAAACAAAAACCTATATTTTAAACCTCTTTGCCAGACGCGTGAGATGAATGCAAATTGTAAATATGGACTATAAAGAAGCACCTTTTGCTTTGCATTTTCTTTTCATTTGCGTGATACAAAATTACAAGTGGAAGGCTAAGGCCACCGGTGTTGACTAGAAAGAAAAAGAAGATAATCGAATGATATAAATTCCAACATATTTGAGGAATGGGGAGAAAAAAAGAAACCTATATAAAAAATTTACATACTAATACTACTAGTATCACTTTGGCTGCAGCCGCAAGAGACTTGTTGGTTAGCTTGGAAGCATGTCAGGCTCGTGCGTGTCTAAATTTCCGAGATTTGTTACTTATTTACCTCCAAAGATTGCTTGATCTGCATGAGATGCGTACAAAGGCTGTATTCTTCAACCTGTTTTCACCCAAAAAAGTTCATAATAATCAGAAACTAACACAAGAATGATGATAAAGCGCATTGAAACCCTTCCATTTAGTCGTGAATTAAAGATGAAAATTTTACGCACTAATTGTTTCTTTCAAACTTTCATACAGTTGGGGACTGATAAAGAATTAAAGATATGTCTACATTTTGCTTAATCACTCATGGGCAAACAAGTATAACCTTAAGCGGTATATTCTATTTTTGGCGATTTTCAACTGAATCCTAACCGCCATTCTCTAATAAAATATCTACAGATAATGTAGCTGCAGGAGTTATACTACTGGCAAACTAGGACATGCGGCTGATAAATGTGTAAGCGGCATATCTTGGTTGATAACTAACTATGCATAAGCTGCATATTTTCGTTGATAAATACACAACTCCACCTCCACGCATTTTTTGCACTTACACCTCCACACATTCATCACCAACAAGTTTGACTAGATAGTTTAAATATGTTTAAGAATTTTCAAATTTTAAACGGCAGAAGTGAAAAAAGAGCTATAAAACTACACTGCATGCCAGAATAGACAAGAAATAAGCTCTTGACCTTAGAAGCATTTTGACAAGCTCGACTTTTCTCAACAACTAATTTATTACTTCAGTGAATAATGAGGGAGTATAGCTCAGAAACAGGAAAACTCCACCGATTCCCAATACCTTTATCTAATGCTGACACCATCCAGAAAGACAGGGAAATATAGATAGACCAAGAAGGAAGGCACCAGTATATTAAAGCATTAGCAAAGTAAGAAAAGTAAGCTAGTTTATATCAACCCAGGTTCTTGAAGATCTAGAGCACTGGTATGATTCTCTATTCCAATATGGCTGTAAAATGTTGAAACCCCAACATGTGGTATAGTAAAATCAAGCTTGATGCAGAATAAGTGACAGTGGAATTTATTTTCTACTAATTTATGCTCATGCTCAAGATCATAAAATTGAAAGATTACTAGTGCCTATTCAAGTTCTTGAACCATATACCAAGACTCTCTCACCTGCATTGACGTTGCAAAAGTCAGTAATGCTTCACATTCATCAAGCATGGCTCTCTCATGTGCTGATACGACAGCAACTTCAGAAATTAAATTATTCATGCTCTCCAACTGTGGGACACAACAAATAAGATTGTGTCAGCCTCTAGTTCACCACCCAAAACTGTAATTTATAATCTACTAATTTGGAAAATCAAAAGGAAGAAAACATACAATCAGCAAAAAGTAGTTTGATACTAAATGTGTTGGCCTAGAAAGTAGCAGGATAAAACAAGTGCTAGGTGTTGATGTGAATCAAACCAGTGGAACTCTTTTAAGACAATTAACTCACTCACCTGTGAGAGCAGAGGGCGAATTGCAGATCCCATTGATTGCATGATATCAAAAGCTGAACAGAGAGCAACCTTCAAATGCTCCATATCTGCCTGTATGAGTGTAAACATAGTAATGATGCCATTCTCACTTTGCAGGTAACAAACCAAAAGACACACAAACCATACATACCCTTGCCCCTCCAGTTAGTGGAAGACGCAGTGTGTTTGCCTCTAAGTCTTCTACAGCCCCAGATAGAGCATCAACATGATCAATTTCAAGTGCAGCCCAGTCATCAAGGCAGGTCATCTACTTCATTGACCACATTTAAAAAATTCTATCACTAAGTTTGAAAGTTGAAACAATTAATTAAAGAAAGGATATAGCATCACATAGAAGAAGTGAAATTAGAGACTCAACGTTGATTTCACACAAAATCAGTATCCTCTTGATCAAAATATTTTTTAATATGTTATCCAGATCAAAATGTAACCAACCTCCTAAACTAGATGAGGTGTTCTAAGCATACCACCATACCATTCTTCCAAAGTGCCACCTTGAAAAAGCTGAGTCCTAAGCTTTTTATTTTTATTTTACATATAATCACTTAAACCCTCAGCGTGGAATATGAACAACCTATTACCAGACTCTAACATAAACACAACTATTCAATATACTAGGGGTAATCTATTGGTAAGTATATCTATGTCACTTATAAACGCCACAGTAACTATCTGAAGTCAAATTGCTCAAACGAACAAGAATAACTAACTGGAATGCACCATGATAATAAAAGATGGCATATAAAATGATAAATATGTCAGCCAAGAGAGAAGTATTACTTGATCAATCAAAATAGAATTTAGCTTCAGCTCAAGCCGCAGCTGCTGGAGATGGATCCTCTGCCTAGTAATTGACTCCCACATAGACAAAGTAGTGTTCCATACATTATACAGAGTTTTCTGCGCCATTGAATAAGTATTTGAAAATTGATGTAGGTAAATGATTTACACACACAATCTATTAAGAAGAGTTTGCCAGCTTGTCAAAGATAGTCGGTCATACCTCCACAATTGCGTTTTGGACGTAAAATACATCTTCTGCTCTCGCATTGGCAAATCTCCATTGCAAGTATCTGTTGTAGAGAAGTCGCAACTGGTGAGCATCTTCTATGTGGGATGCCCCTTTTTTCCCTTTTTTGATATCAGCAATGAAGCTAAGCACTGAAATTGAATTGTTGGATTGGTTGGATGAACTGGCTGGTCTTATTCGACTCGGACTTACCCCTCTAGGAGGAGTTGATGGCCTTGACCGCGATGGACTGACACCTCTTGAACTAGAAGAGGATAGCACTGAGGTCTTACTTGGTGACGCGGGTCGTGATCCTGGAGTTGGCAAGGTTTGGGATCTGACTCCACCAAATGATGATCCTGTTTTATCTGACGAAGTTCCAGAGACAGATTTGAGAGATCTTAATATCTGGAAGCTGTCATCAAATGATTTTACCTCACTTCCTATCCTACCATTTTCAACAAGCGACAATAGCCTTGCAACATCAGTAGAAGTTTTTTGCAAGGGCTTACTCGCATCACCAGGTAAAGACATTCTTCTCAGTGAAGGTATACCAGTTCCTGGAACAGAAGCGTTAAACGTTCTGGTAGTCCTATCAGAATGATCAACACTTCTATTTAATGGATTAGAAGATACCTTCCCACCTATTCTACTTGGCCACCGATGCTGATCTATCAGTCGAGATTGCAAAACATCAACTGGTTTTGAATTCTCAGACTGATCAGAAGCATTCTTCCCTTTAAGAGGGCTCCTCTTTCTCTCAGGCGTAGCCTTCCGTGTGTTTGGTGTTTCAACCTGCCTGTGTGTCACATTTGAAGTTGGCCGCAGAGTTCGATCAGAAGCACTAGTAACCGGCCTTTCTTTCTTGCTAACAGGTATGGAAATGGTATCGGACTGAAAAGAAACGCTCAAACTTCGCATTGTGGAAGGCCATAGAGACTCCGGTAAACGGTTACCGGTTACCTTTCTGGATAAATGCACATCTGCATTTGAGTCCCGGACAGGCGTAGAAGGACTTGGTGGGGAAGGAGGAGTTGCAGGCCGCTTCCTCTCTGCTGATTGAGCTCTCTTAGGTAACAATTTGGTTGATGGAGAAGTTGGTCTTGTGAAGCTGTTTGGAGATGGGCATCGACGAGGACCAGACGGGGTTGCAGCCGCCGGAGCAGGTGATTTATACCGTGAACTAACTTCCCTAGTTGCCAAACGTCGGGTAGTGATTGCATTGTTCTTTTCAGCCGGAAGCAAGGGGAGTCTTCTTGGTGTCTCCCCAGTTCTGTGTTTCCGTAATGCTTGCTCTGATTCACATACATCCATCCACTCTATCCCAATCAGACCACATTGATAGAAGTTTTCATTAAACTAACCCAAATATAGAAACTTTGACAATCGTATCCTGCATTCAATGGAATAAATGAACAGCGTAGCTTATCCAGAAAGAAGATCCTTTTCTCTGCAATAAATTTGTCACAAAAGAAAGTAAAGTGAGACACTACAGACTGGGAAAGAAAAGAAAAACAAAGAATAAACCACTTCAAAAAAGGAAAAAGGGGAAAATAAAAAAGCGCACATCTTTACAGAGACTCAGATCTGTTGAAGAAGGAATTTGAGAATCAAAGGCAATTAACGCAAGTGGGTACGTTGTTTTCATGAAACAAACCCGAATCCAACAAGATCAGGACACGGCAAGAAGAATATAGAGAGTGAAAATAACATTTGGTGTAATGGATGAGAGAAACTCCCGGAAACTGTCTCAACGTACATTTAACGTTTTTTATCATTAAACGCTATTATGATTAACAAAAAAAAATAGAATTTGCAGACGAATGGGGTCCCCTTGGAAATTGGGGATACTGAGAAGTGAAACGGAATAATGGAGTGTATAGGATAAGAAAGAGGAAATGCATAGGGTAATAGAGGCTTTAATTTTTCCACTTTTGTCTCTCTCACGAGAATGCCATGGTCGTGTGGGCTGGCAATCCGTTCACTCCACACAAACACACTCTGTCCTATTTCTTCTTCTCTCTCAACTCCTTTTCATGAAAGGGAATTCAATGAAAATGATACCGTAACTTACAGTCCCCCCCAAAAAAGTATCTAATCTCTCTCAAAACACCCAACACATTTAAATTAAACTTTAATCAATGTGTAGTGTAGGTTTACGGTTTACCCTGAGATGAATTACCATATAGTAACTCCTTCATGAATTTCCACTTCCAAAATTTGCAAACAGAAGTTTCAATAGAGTCAATAAATTATGACATTTGTTTGTATCCTATGCACAATATTATATAATATTTAATTAATTTAATTAAAGGTGGAAGTTTGAACTATTGTTGTTCGGGAGATGGGCAAAGACAAGGAGGTCCACGTGCAGGGACGATCATTGTCCATCCCCATAAAACTATTGTGCAAACCTAACATGATTCACAGACATCGTTTCCTGCAAAAAAATTAAAATAATAAAAAATTGTTGGAGTAGTACTAGTAGTAATTTCCATTTTGACTACCCTGAATTATTTCGGAGATACTACTATGAAGGAATAACGATGAAATCCAAGTAAGAGAAAATTTTAACCTGAAAGATTGAAAGGAGAAAAAAACAAAGAGTTCCGAACAGAGAGATCCATGACAAATGTCTGGTTTGACAGGTTCATGTCTCTCTCACTCAAGACACGGTTAATTGTTATCGCACAGAAACAAGTACTAGAGACTCAAGTTCATTGAATTTTATTCCCAGATTCCTAATCAGTAAACAAATCTCAAACTTTCTCGATTTTTCAAGATTTTAATGAAAAATCCACATTAAAAAAATATAATAATTGGAAAACTTGATCTGAAATAAAAATCTAAAGTAGTTACCGCATAATGTGATGGTAAACGAAGTAATCAAGATCTAGGAAAAAAATTAAAAAAAGGAAAAGGAAAAAAATCTCAAAAATGGAAGATTAATAAAAACCTAATTTACTCAATCACAATGAATTTCTCACCTTCTACTGATAATAAGTATCTCGGATCAGATTAAAGAGACTTGAAACTCAACGAATCAATAAAACAACGAATCGACGCAAGAGAACCCTAAATAAATAAACCAGTGATTTGATTACACCTTCTTCTTCCCGCAATAAGAAAGCACGGAAAGAGAATTCAATTCAGATTCGAATAAAGGTCGCCGGAGATGGACCGAGCGACGACGGCGGGAAGACGGAGTTGAGTTTCGACGGCGATGGCAGTTTTGTGATTTTGGAACCGAATGAGAACGGGGAAAAGTGAAAAAGAGAATTAAAAGTGGGGAAAAAATTATGATTTCGTGTTACGGGAAAACCGTCCTAAGAATAATAAAGTAAAATAAAATAATAATTAAAAAGAAAAAGGGTAATGATAAAACGGTTTCAGTTAAGAAAAAAAAAGGTGGGAATAGTGGGGACAGTTGTTTTCGCGCCACCTACTCTCAATAGTTTTTGGTCGTTAATTAATTCGTAGTAACTACTATTACCACCCTTGATGTTGTTTTAATAATTTATTTTACTAACTTTTAACTATTTTAAATCGAAGAGTACATCCAAATTCTGTCCAATTGCAATAATAACCATGTAAGAACATGGGGTCAATTATTACTTTAGCGGCTTCTTTTTCTTCCTTATTATTTTCTCCTCAAATATTTGATTATCTTATACTCCTCACACTCTTCATCGAGTATGTTTCTTGGCAAAAAAAAACCATTCCATACCAAAAAATAAAAAAATTTACCTAAATACTACACTTTCTACATTATATACCAAAGTAACCCACTTTTTTTTCTATGTGTAGAACTCGCCCCCCACCACCTAGCTTTCTAAACTAAAAAGTTGCAATTTTTTTTTCTTTTTAGTGCAGAACTCGCCCCCCACCAGGCGCCCCCCACCAGGGTGAGTTCTGACCTGCATTTTTTTATTTTTTAAATTTCTTATATTTAATTTGATTAATATATAAATTAATTTAATTTAATTACAATAATTAATTTAAATAATTAGAATAATTAGTAAACTTATTTATAAAGTAATTACGGTAATAATTACGGTAAAAAATGAAGATATTAAAAATTGGAACAGAATTTAATATAGGATAAGAACATAAATGAAAAACACAAATTGCAGAAATACAAGGATGGGATGAATGATTTCTTCTGGAGTGCGCATTGTGTCCACGTACAGCTCTAAGATTTGTCGCCTCATGGGAAGTGTAGCATGATATTCCATCATTGTGAGGACGTCGTCGTCGCTGCGGATCTCCATAACTGAAAAATAGGCAGTCTTGTCTTCTCCACGTTCGTACTTTTGGTAACGTATACGGCTCACGTCTTTACGCCACCCTCCCTCTGGCCGTATCTTCCTCTCAGTCTTCTCCTTCAGTTGGGGGAATGTGATGTCCTTATTCATCCTACAGAAGATATGATTAGGACACTGAAAGACAACACCGTGTTCATCGGTGGTTACAGTTCCACTGTGATGAAGGGTGGTTAGGAATTTGTCATTTGAACTACAGCATGATCCAACTAAACGAAGAGATAAAAAAGGCCGTCCACAGTCTACCCGTATTCGTACAGAGATGGATCAAAGAGAAACGGGTACCCGCACCAAAAATGCGGAATTTGTAGAAATGAGGGTCACAACAAAAATAACTGCCCTAACCGCAATGTCAACTAGTCACATTTACTACTACTGTTCTTTTCGTATTAGTCTTTTAAATCAATTCATGTCTTTTAATGTGACAGTTAAATTTATATTTTTTTAAATAATTAAATTTAGTATAAATAAGTTTACTAATTATTCTAATTATTTAAATTAATTATTGTAATTAAATTAAATTAATTTATATATTAATCAAATTAAATATAAGAAATTTAAAAAATAAAAAAACGCAGGTCAGAACTCACCCTGGTGGGGGGCGAGTTCTGCACTAGAAAGAAAAAAAAATTGCAACTTTTTAGTTTAGAAAGCTGGGTGGTGGGGGGCGAGTTCTACACATAGGAAAAAAAGTAGGTTACTTTGGTATATAATGTAGAAAGTGTGTATTTAGGTACATTTTTTTATTTTTTTGGTATGGAATGGTTTTTTTTTGCCATGTTTCTTTCCTTTTAGGATTTGATCAATTTCCTGTTATACTTATAGCTACAGTTCTTTTATTTATTTAAGTTGTTTTCGTTGATTGGTTTGGTTTTACATTGCTTTCCTCGGATGTTTGATGATATAAAATGTCACTTTGTGACAATAACTCTCTCTAATGTAATGATGACGGAGTATTTTTGACACATTTGTGCTGATTAGGTGTTTTCAAACCTCGTCTTTGTGTTTGTACCAAAAAAAAAACTCGTCTTTGTGGATTTGACAAAAATGGACGTACCGTGCAATTTGTCGCATTGTGGTCATTTTATTTTATCTTTTAATCTCCATCTCAATGGTTCAATGCTTTTTTTTTTATCATTTAGTATTACATTTTTTTATAAACTAAATCTTGGGTTCACCAACTGGTAAGTGGGGCTCGTATTGTAAATCTTGGGTTCACCAGTTGATAGATTTACGATACGAGCCTCAGTTGGTTTGCGCTTGAAAAGGAAAGTGGTTTAAAACAGAACTCAGTTATGCAATCAACCGAATCAGAGATTCTATATCTATTACGTAATTGAATTCGAAGTAAACAATTAGCACTATTTTGACATTGAATTTGAAGTAAATCTGAATTCTTTATGGACCAAATCGAAGTAAACAATTAGCACTAATTACTTGAATAAAACATGGAAACCAAACCCAGAAAGGGTAGAACATCATGAATCTTTCAAGCATTTCGCACTAATGGTTTCCAAAGGTTTAACTAAACAAGAACAACTTAAACAATTCGCGGAAATCATTCTTAAGAAGGAAAAAACATCACAAATCCCTTAAGTGTAAAAATTAATGAAGTAAAAAACAAGGTACAAAACGAAAGTAAAGGACAAGAGTGAGGCACTCAATTGTTAAAAGTAAAATGCAGTGAATTAAAAAGAGTTTCGAAATACAAGAGATTGACTCAAACATACATTGTTCACCGCAATTGCTAGAGATCATGTGTAATCGGATGTGTTAGGCGTGATAGGTTACTCAATGTTATGAAATGCACCTCTAGTACTATGTACAAACTGCTATTTATAAAAATTACAAGTAGTAACTACCTAGTTGCATGGTGGACACATGTCCACTTCGAAAATAAACTAAACAAACACTATTAGGTGATTGGTGGTGCTTGATGCCACATGTCCTCTGTCCCTTGGATGTTTTACATCTGTCTTTGTGTTTGAAAGCTTTTAAATGAAACTGGCCAAAACCGCTTTAATCCTTCGCGCGCCTATTATGGTCCTTCGAACTACGCCTTAGAAACTGCCTCGCATGTGTAGTCCGAATTTCTCAGTGTTTCGAATCCTTTTGACTTGCCCATACATTAAAACTCTGCCTTAAGTGTTGCTGATACGTCTTTATGGTTAATTTCGTATTCGAAATTCAGCTGCAACAATATCCTAAATCTCCCTCGACATTCACGAATTGACGGGTCAGTGCAATTCATTATTTTATTTCATGTTTTTACTCTAATGTTCTTTACATCTCTACACGTCTCTTATTTTCTCAATAGTGGTCTTTTAAATCACTTGAATTATTTTTATTGCTTTAAATTTTTTATCAAAATTAGCTATTTACTAGATAGTGTCTCAATTTCGTTTGATCTTGATAATATATTGACGAATTTGGTTTCTAACCAAAAATCGCACCGTCATGACGTCAACAAAACAAATACTTGATGTTAAGTCATAATATATAAATAAATATATATTTTATTATGCTTTGAATAAAATTTATTTATTTATTATCTATATCGTTTAAAAATTATAATTGGATTTAATGTTTAGAAGAAAACAATCAATTACCACAAGTGTTAATGAAAGACAAAAAGTGTATAGAGCAAATTATAATCTGACACTAAAACCCCTATTCCAATGCAAGATAATTTGGTAAAAAAAAAATTGTCACTAAATAATATTTAGTAAATATACTCGATTGGTATAGGTCAAAAACAAGAAGTCCATATGTCAAAAAAAAACAAGAATTCCTTCCTTGAATGTGAAAACTTCACTAAAAATTGGTTAGAAAAAAACGATTGATTACATCAAATGGGTCACTTTCAGCAATGGTGAAAATTCTCTTCCTCTTATCCAAGTTATCTACTTTTTTTGTCTTTTCATCAATGTCCGAAAACATCAATGAAAGTTTTCGGAATAGCTTGGGTAGTTTGTTGTTTGCTTTCTTCTAATTGGAAGCTATGGTCGCTGGGTGGGTAACTTGATTGTATCTACCGCACGTCCATCTCTCTAACAAGGAATTCAACTACTTTTATATTCTGTACGTAAATGACTTCATAATTTTTTATCATATTCTTCTCTCTCTCTCTCTCTCTCTCTCTCTCTCTCTCTCTCTCTCTCTCTCTCTCTCTCTCTCTCTCTCTCTCTCTCTCTCTCTCTCTCTCTCTCTCTCTCTCTCTCTCTCTATATATATATATATATATATATATATATATATATATATATAATGAATAAAATATCAACCAATTAAGCACAAAAGGTCACATGACAAATTATCAGCGTGAGGGACAATGGGTCTTGTTTTGTTTTTTTGACCCTTTGAGAGTGTTTGTATTATTTTCAGAAACAAGTCTATGGACTGTGTTGTCTCCTAAGAAAATTAAGCACAAAAAATTCTACTAATCAACCAGCTGATCCTGATCTTTAAACAAGGTGTCTTTGGAATTGTCAAATAGTTACTTTAAAATCAGTATCTTTGGAATAGTCGAATAGTTGCTTAGAATTCCTAAAATCAGTACTCATTGATCTTTTCGATAAGTCCTTAGGTTTCTTCCAATATTTGTTTGACTAAGAAGCTTAGAGGTACATGGCTGGATGAATGACAACTGTAATTCTGAGACGAAATTGATTCATATATATTTTATACTCTGTCGAATTCCTTGTTTGCAATGCTATATAAATATATAAATCTTGTAACATAGCAACAAGGGACATATCCAGAAACCAACCGGAATTGAGACAAATATATAATTGTTCCGTACCGTATCCCGGAATATGTGGACGATTCGAAATAGTTGGTAGTAGTAGGTCTTGATTAACCGAGCTCCATTCTGATTCGAGGTAGGGTGGTACTTGCAAAGACACTTTGACGCTTAAGTCAGCGAGTGAATTAATTATAGGTAAGAATGTTGGTCAGTGTGCATCCCTTGGGCACTATATTAATGCTTATGTGTGTGTATAACCTAATTGATTAGAGTCGTCCGATCTAGGGTTTAGATCTCAGCCGTTCGTTCATGGACTTGCCACTGGTATTGGGCCTCAGCAAATAAGGGACGCGGCCCAATCTGTAACAATTGCCCCCCAAGTCGGGCCGCCTAGGGGCGAGCCTGACTTGTGAGCTTGTCCGGGTTTTGTGTATGCTTCGAATTTAATGGTCGGCCAATATGGCGACCTTCTCCAAGGCCGGGCTCATACATTCGAGGGTTTCTGCCTCCAACCTCCGAATATCTGGGATTCAGTTCTTAAATCGCGACCTTTTCGATGCCGGGCTTGTGCCTACGAGGGTGTCTGCCCCCAATCTCGGTGTGCCCGAGATTCGGGTTTCCTTTTGAGGTCGGGCTTGTACCTACGAGGGTGTCTTCCCCCAGAACTCGGCCTACTGGGGCTCGGCCCGGATTGAACTCGTCCCAATGGGTCGCGACCACCTCAGACGCTGGCGATGTCGAGCTCGATGGCTCGGGTTCCGGTTTAGCGTGGGACTTTAGGGCGATCGTTTGACCGATCCCAAATCGTTCCCTTCAACCTCGGAACTCTGATTTGCTAATAAATGAAGAGTAAGTAAAATGTATTAGATGGGAAAATGTTCACAAAATCGAAATACATTGTGCCCTTAAGCTCTGATGGTAACTAGCTGTAATATCTTTTAAGTATGGTAGCATTCCAGGTCCGGAGGTTCGCTTTCCCCTCGAGGGTTTCCAACTCGAAAGCGCCATTACCGGTCATAGATACGACCCGGTGAGGCCCTTCCCAATTGGGGGCGAGTTTCCCTTGTGCGGCGTTCTTTAAACCAACGTCGGCTCTCCGGAGCACTAGATCGCCGACCTCAAAATCCCTCGATACAACCTTTGAGTTGTACCGGGTTGCTATCCTCTGTTTGACCACTGCTTCCTTGAAGGGGGCTATACTGCTGATGTCGGTTGCGGTGCCTGGACTCCCTGTCGTTTCGGTTTTCTTTCTCATTCCCGGGCCTAGGTCCTCTGGGCTTGACATGTGACATTCCTGCGTTAACCCCTTCTTCATGATCGATGTACTTTTGAGACCTTTGAAGGAAATCCGCGAGAGACTCGGGTTGGTTTACTCCGACATCGATCTGAAACAAACTCCCTTCACGACGTCCCACCTCCATGAAGTAAAGTCGGAAGGAGTCGTCAAGGTTCCGGACTGCGCTGCTTCATGGTTGAATCTTTCTATATAATCCCGGAGAGACTCATTCTCGCCTTGCCGAATTGCTTGCAGCACCTTCCGGGATTTCAGCTTCATCTTGGAGTGGGCGAAGTGAGCAGAGAAAAGCTTAGCCAAGTGATCCTACGAAGAGACAGTGTTTGGATTAAGGGCCCTGAAACAATCCAAAGCCACTTTCTCCAGAGTGAGAGGGAAAATCCGGCACTTAATCTCCTCCGGAACATTCTGGTATTGCATCACCGTGTCAAAATAGTTGAGGTGGCGATCAGGATCGCCCATTCCATCATACATTTTCAAACCCTCAAGGGGTTTCTCGAGGTGCTTCGGCACCGGAAAGTAGTCGATCTTGCTTGTGAAAGGTCATTTACGCTTTGTCGACCTCTCCCGGGGTGGAGACTGTCGGTAGTCATATTTGTCCGGGGACCTCCGCGAGCGAGGGCGCCGACGTTCCTGCCACGGGGATCTTTCCCGGCTGCTGGAACGTCGCCTCAGAGAAGAGGAAGCTAGAGACAAGCTAGGTCGAGGGGAATCCTCGGGATAGTAGGTATCATCAGGATTTCGACTTGGGGGAGTCCCCGACCCTCGCCCCCTCTACGACGAGGCGGAGAGCGATGATGGTGTCTCCTCCAAGCCGGAGATCAGTGGCGCCTGCGGTCATGAGTCCTTCAACTTGGAGAGTTGCGCTGAGGGGAACTTCGATTTGGGATGCTGAGCCCGGATCTCAACGATCTCGGCTTCTAACTGGGTGTAGCGTTGGCTTCTTTGCTGGTCGGCCTCAACTTGCCGATTTAGCAACTGGACGAGTTGTTGAACAACATCGACCGGCACCTGGACCGTCTGAGTCGGTTCCGGGCTGAGCCCCCGGGAACCGTAGCCGTAGCCGAGTTTCGAGCATGCGTCGGGCTAAGGGGTACGGTGACTGCCACTCCTTTTGGAGTCACCTGCTGTAGGACTGGTCCCTCAATGACACTCAGAATAGTCCTCTGTCGTAACGTTGGAGCCATTGTCAATCAAGGAGATGGGAGAGGAACTAGAGTACAAGATCCTCCCACTGTGGCTGTACCGTATCTTGGAATCCGTGGACGATCCAGGATAGTTGGTAGTAGTAGGTCTTGATCAACCGAGCTCCGTTCCGATCCGAGCTGGGGTGGTACCTACAAAGACACTCCAACGCTCAAGTCAGTGAGTGAATTAATTATAGGTAAGAATGTTGGTCAGTGTGCATCCATTGGGCACTGTATTGTTAGCCTACATTTTCGACAGACTCAATTAAATGCAGTCAACGAGGTTTGACTTGCTAATTTCAAGAGGAAAGGTGTTGATTTCGACAATGAGAAGTTTTCCCAAGAAGGTTCGACGAGAAGAAAGTTAGTGATAGATCAGAAGTCAAGTGCTCGTTGTTGAATTACCATTGCAGTTATTGTGGTCGAAGACATGGTAGTTACCATTTTTTTAAATTCTATGTACAGTTAGTTAGTTAGTTATTGTGTTTCCCTCCTTGTATAAATAGTAGTTTTTCATAGGAAAAACGGGTCACAAACTTACATACAGAATTCTGAAACTCAAACTTCCAACATCACAGAGAAAACGAGTCAGAGAACAATGTATGAACTTGTGCACCATTCTCTTTACAATTAATGCAATTCCACTTTTACTTTCTCAAGTTTTCTGCAGTTTATTTGTTTTCTTTTCGACTTCTATTCAGAATCCTCCCTCCCTTCTGGAGATAACTTCGACGGTTATCTTCATATTTTCAAATTTAAACCACAAGAACACTCATAATTTCTGGAAAAACTTTAACACAAATGTTCTAGGATTTTCTAGTTGATCCTGCAAACAACATTAATTTGTAACTAGCGGTGGTTACCAAAAAACACGGTAAACAAATTGGCACGCCCAGTGAGACGTTTGTGCTAATTTCTAAAGTTTTTTCCTTGAAATCTTAAAACTTGTGACATTATCTGTGCATGCGTTTGAGGAGTGGTAAACATCTTTCAAAGATGGCGCGCTCTAATGTAAACAATACTTCTGCATCAAATGCACAAAGTTCACAAGAACAAGCGTCAGTTAGTGACGCTAACGCTACAAATGTCGTGGGAGTAATCGCTTCCATGGCTTCTTCGACAGTTAGGGGCGTAACCGCTGCAACTGCTCCTGTAATTACTCCTGTGTCGATGATGACAACGGCATCATTGACACAAACTAACGCGATGGCTTCTGTGCCACCAATATTAGGACCAGCAAGTCCTTTAATGGCTAATCCAATGATTGAAAATATGCCATTTAATTTGCCTATGAATAGTAGGAGTTATCCATATGGCATGCCAACAGCCTTGATGGCAGGCCTTCAGACAAATTCATCTACGTATGCAGACAATGTAGTTACAGGATTTACGCCTACACATAGTTCATCAGAGAACATTTTTAGTCGAAATGTTCAACCTTCATTGACCACATCATCTTTGCTGGCATTAAGGCAACAAATGGATGATAGTAATCATGATATGGTTAATATGTTAACACAACAAATTGGTACAGTGTTTAACCCTCTAATACAAAACACAAATAATAGTTACCAAATGTTAGCAACACAAATGGAAATAATTGTTGATTTCTTTGGCACTCCACCAGTGCATAACCAGCAAATTCCTCAAATTCAGAATGTTATGCCTGTTGAAATCCCCATAGAAAGGCCCAACAATGTAGTTCCCTTCAATCAAGGGCAACAACTTGTTGTCGAAGAGCCTGTTCCTGATGTTGTTTTAGTCAATAGGAACCAAAATGCTGATGAAGTGGTTAGGCAAGTCCAACAAAATAATTTTGGAATCCAAAACAATTTGGCTAATCTTGTCGAAAATATTCTAGCCCAAAATGGTCTTAATTTAGGCCTACATAGGCCTAATTTTGTGTCATCTTTGTCGGATTATATATTGCAAACAGAATTGCCCCGGGGGTGGAGAATCCCTAAGTTCACAAAATTCGCTGGGGAAACTAGTGAATCTACTGTCGAACACCTTGCCCATTATTTAACTGAGGATGGTGACATAGCACACAATGAGAATTTAAGAATGAAATACTTTCCAAATTCTCTAACTAAAAATGCTTTTACTTGGTTCGCCACTTTACCTCCACATTCCATTTTTAATTGGAATCAGTTAGAAAAGGTTTTCCATGAGCAATTCTATATGGGTCAATGCAAGATTAGTCTTAAGGAATTGGCTAGCGTTCGACGTAAAGTGGCGGAGTCTATTGATGAGCATCTCAATAGATTTAGACTTCTCAAGGCAAGGTGCTTTACTCAAGTGCCTGAACACGAGTTAGTTAAAATGGCTGCTGGTGGCCTAGACTATTCTGTAAGAAAGAAATTAGATACTCTGCACTTAAGAGATATGGCACAGTTGGCTGATAGAGTTCGACAGGTCGAAAGGCTTAAAGCTGAAAAGGTTAGGACTAGTAGGTTCAATAATAAAAAAGAAAAAGTCGCATATGCCGACACTAATGACAACGACCAGCAATTCGACATATTGTATGAGGATTGTCATAACCTAATTTTGTCCGGCTTAGGTCAAAACCCTAATTTTCCACAAAAAATAAATAAATTGAAGAATGAAGAGCATCATGCATTGCATTTTGGGTCCTAGAAGTCATTTCAAGGTCTTTAAAATCATTTTTAGGGTTGGAATGCACTTTTTAGGCAAATTAGGGTTTTAGGGTCAAAAAGGACATTTTGGTCATTTTTCGCAAAAAGATGATTTTCTCGCCAAAAATGCACATCCACAAAAAGTACATTTTTATTCTATCAAGGATAATTTTTGTACAATTTTTTAGAAAGAAAACCCTAGTAAAAAATAATTAAAAATGTATTTTTCCATTTTTAGTGCATAGAAAAATAAAAAAGGACCATTAAATATTCCTCAATTCTTAAGTGACAATTTTTATTGTCATGGGTGACTAGAGGGAATATTTTATGGTGCCCAAAAACATGTAACACATTTCCAATAGGTGCACTTTTATTCCCATGACCAAAATTCAAACTCAAAATAAGGAAGTGTCTTCAAATAAGACAAAAAGACCAAAAAAACAAGTTTTTTGTTCCTCCTTATCCCCGCAAATTCGCCCCCTCTCTCTCTCTCTCTCCAAACCCTTCCACACTCTTCTATTTTGTAATCATTGCCCTCTTTGGTAAATTACTTCACTCACTTACACTAACCTATTCCTAAGAAAACACAAATTTCCCTCTTTGGTAACAATCCATCCCTAAAATGCCCTTAACCCTACCTCACATGAGATCCCTTTCCCAAAATAAGAAAATTCATTTTTCTTTTCCTTTTTTTTCCTTCTTCATTTTCGCCCCCCTCTCTCCCTCACCCTCATTTTGTGCTTCTTCAATACCCTTAATCCATGTGAGGATTAATCTCAACCCTTGATTCAAAATTGAGACTCAATCCTAGAGCACATTAAAAGCACAAAGACTAAACTACCCTTAGACCTAGTTTCATCCTATAAATACCCCCTCATTCCCACACCTAAGTATCCTCTTCTTTTTGGCTTCTCATTTGATCCTTTAGCCTCTCATTCTCCTACACAAAACCCTAGCACACCAAAGCTTCTCCCTTCTCCTCTCTTTTTGCGAAACCATCCTCTTCTCCCTCACCCATTTTTCCTCAAAAATCAACCATCAAATCCTCCATTTCTTGTTAGATCACCATCTTTCCTTCCATTCTCTTCAAGGTTGCATCATCAAATTGCTAAGAGCTAGCAATTTTTGGGCTTATCATCTCCTTCTTCATTTCTTTGTAGTTTTGAGGTAATCCTTGAAGCTTTGCACCTTATATTTAATTTTCTTGCATAATCTCTCCTCTACTCCAAACTCCTTCTTGATTGTTTGTTTGCTTGGAGGATCCATTTCAAACATTTTGACAAAGACTTAGGGAGCTTTGGGTGTTTGAGATGGGTCCTTGGCCTTGAAGGAGTTATTCTTCTACTTGAATAATTTCCCTTACATCTTTACATATTTTGCACTAGATTTCATAAATAAAATTGTTGTTTATGGGCTTTAGCATTTCGCATATCATAAAAGTTAGGGTTGATATGATTTTGTTGCACTTCCTTGCTTAATCATATGAATCCTTGCAAAAAAAAAGATCTATGTTGCTTTGTGTTAATTTTGTTTTTTTTTTTAAATAAAATGTGGATCTATGTCTCCTTTGGTTCGCATGCTTATAGATCTAAAAATATTTCCAAGTTGATTTTGTTATTGTTCTTTGTTTGGTGATGTTTGATCTTGTTGTTAGTATTTCATTTTAGTGTTAAAAGTTACTTTTGTCGTTTGATGATCTAGCAATATGATTCCCACTAGTGCTTAAGTGCACCTTGACCTAAGTAGTGAAGATTGCTAGAAATGACTCAATTTAGTTTATGTGTCCATTCATTCTTGTGTCTTAGTTTGCTTGTTGTAAATTGTTGATGATAGGCAAGTTGATTCTCACTAGTGCCTAGTGCACTTTGCTCAAAGTGGGAGGATTGCTCTAGGTGATTCAACTTATTTGTGTGTTTAGTTAATCTTTGCATTTTAATTTGCTTATTGTTCAATGTTGATGATAGGCAAGTTGATTCTCACTAGTGCCTAGTGCACTTTGCTCAAAGTGGGAGGATTGTTCTAGGTGATTCAACTTATTTGTGTGTTTAGTTAATCTTTGCATTTTAATTTGCTTATTGTTCAATGTTGATGATAGGCAAGTTGATTCTCACTAGTGCCTAGTGCACTTTTCTCAAAGTGAGAAGATTGCCCTATGTGATTCAACTTAGCTTTAGTGTTTATTTACTTGTTCTTGTATATTATTGTCCATTGTTGATGATGAATCATATGATTCCCACTTATGCCTAGTGCATCATGTTCTAAGTGGTGAAGATGGTTTTAGATGATTCAACCTTCCCCTTTTAACTTCTTAATGAATAAAAGATGAGATAGTTAGGTTTATGGTTTAAGGTCCATGGGATATTGCAAAGGATAGGTTACCCAAAACCTTGATGCTCCCTCCTCTTTGATTGTGTTATTAGCCTTTGGGCACTTGTTCATGAATGCAAATGATAGGCTTACCTTAGCCTTGATGCAATTTCTCCTTTTGTTCATGTTATTGAGAAATCGTTACTCATATGTTCCTTAGTTTAATTAAGATCATTCTATGCCTATGATCAATTGCTCACTTGTTCTTGATGCCATGTAAATGTCTTGACTTGATTGTGTGCCCTCCTCTCCACTTGTATGACCTCCTAATGGAGACGTAAGTCTACATGCATGTTGTAGCATAGAGCCATTAGGGTAAATACAATCCTTCTTGCACACACACAATTACTTTGAGAACTTTGTTTTGCATCTTTAATAATTGAATCTTTTGATTGTATGGGCATGTTTAATCTTGGTTAATGAATGATATGTTCATGTTTGCTTGAGTATTATTCATTCATTTGCATTTGGTTATGGATTTAGAATTGACTTGAAATGTTCTACTCCTTTTCTAAAACTCATTTCCTAAAATCATTTCAAAACAAAAGGAAACTTTTACTTTCAAAACAAAAATAAATCAATTGTCATTAAACACCAATTGCGCCGTTGCCGATTAGGTTGTTAATGATGATATTGTTTTCAAAAGGAGTTAGAAGAGAGACCATTCTAACCGTTGTTGTTCGGTCTTCGCAAAAGCTCTATCCCATTTTCGAAAACTTATTCATTTCTCAAAAATAAACCAATTGTCATTAAACACCAATCGCGCCGTTGCCGATTAGGTTGTTAATGATGATGTTGTTTTCAAAAGGAGTTAGTAGCGAGACCATTCTAACCGTTGTTGTTCGGTCTTCGCGAAAGCTCAATCCTTTTTCAAAACCAAAAGCCGAGAACTACGTAGCTTTGATCCCTCTTCCAGTGAGGGTACGTAAGAGCGGGGTCCTGCCCTGTCAAGCACACTTTTAAAAAAAAAACTTTGTTTTGTTCCGCTTTTCAAAGATACCAAAAATATCCCTTTCCCCCTCGTTTTCAATAAAACAAACTCCTAAAGAAAAGAAAAGAAAAGAAGTAGAATAAACCGCTTTCAGACTCAAACTTTTGTCCAAACCACACATCAAGTTAATGGTTCCCTTTCGGTAGAAAGGAGGTGCGGGGTGCTAATACCTTCCCCGTACCTAACCGACCCCCGAACCTATATCTCTAGTTTTCAAAAGACCGTCCGCCTTGTTCAAAAGACTTTTTTTCAATGTTTTGGTCTTAAAATTAAAATATTGGTGGCGGCTTCAAAATTTTTCCACGTTGTACATTGAGAAACCCAAACCGGATTTTTCGGGTGCAACAGCTGGCAACTTCACTGGGGAACATTTTTTTTTTAAAAAAAGACGAGGGTCAAGCCTAGTTAACTTTATGTGTGGTTTAAAATTAATTGAGTTGAAAGCTTTGTTCTACTCCTTTTCTATTTGTTCACAATGCCGTGTTCATGCATTCCTCAATTCCCATGTCCCCTATTCTCTGCTCCCTTTCTTAAGGTAAAAACATGCATTTCCTCCCATTCTAGTATGATCCCTTCTTCTCCGCTCCCTTTCTTGAGGTAAGCAGTGCATATGACTGTTGCTGAAACCTAGGTTGGATTATTGGTATTGTGATATTGAACCCTAGGGTAGACGACATGTTATTGCCTGCTATTGTTTGGACTGTTCTGGGTTTTCCTTCGCAGGTGGGGATATATGTGGGTAGTTTTAGGCGGTATGTCCTCACTACACACACTCACACCTTTTGCTTACTATGCTTTGAGAGGGGCCCAAAACCCAAGGTGTGACAAAACTTAGGAGAGTGGAAACGAGTAGTGACTGGCAATTGGACCGTTGTCCTTCTGACTCTCACGAAAGTTTCAGCCAGAGTATGCTCTTTCATGATGCCTCACACCAGATGGCGTTCCATCGTTGTGGGTGCTATTGTGAAAGAGAATTAGTTCTGGTAACCTGGTGAGGAAGTGACTAGAACCCGCATGGGAGGAACATTTGAGTTGTCCTAGCACTTAGGTCCCCACCTTCGTAGGACACAAGGGGCATACCAAATTGTGTGTTGCATGGTAATATAGACATGTTTTCAAAAAAGAGTAGGAGGTTTTTCAAATAAAAAGTAGAGAAAGAGCTGCCGTTGTAGCCTTTCTTCTGCCGGTCAGTACGAAGTGACATATGGCCCACTCTTTTCAAAAAAAGAGAGAACGAGCTGTCGTTGTAGCCTTTCTCTTACTTGGCCCATATGAAACCACGTACGGCCCGCATTTTTCAAAAAAAAAAGAAAAAAACTTGAACTAATGCCAATAAAGGTTTTGCTCTAATCTGCATATGCATAAAACATCATCATCATTTTGCATGCATCCTCGCATTGCATCCAACATAAGCTTTTACAGCTCATGCATGCATCCTTGCATTTCATCAAAGTTTGTTTGCCGAGAAGCCCAAAGTGACAAAGAATCTTGCCATAGGTACAGTATGGAATCAAGAAGTGAGACAGTGCACCCCCCGAGATATCAGGTTGTAAGTAAGGTTGATGTTGCCAGTCTGAAAAAATGTGCTGACCTGTTGGGACCTATCGAAAGAGGATCATTTGACAGTTCTTACGGGAATCTCCGGAAGCTGTTGACACTAGAGGTGCAGACCGAAGCAATCGTGGCTCTAAGAAGATTTTATGACTCCGGGATCAGATGCTTTCTTTTCAGAAACTTCCAATTGACTCCCACGTTGGAAGAATACCATCAGATTTTGGGTTTCCCTCGGGCAGAAGCCGTTCCCTACCGATATCAAGAGCAATACTACACGGACGAGAAATTTTTCGCCCTGTTGAAAATGAAGGTAGAAGACCTGAGACTCCAGAAACAGAAGAAGAACCAGGTGATGGGTTTCCCACAGAGTTATCTCGAGAGTCTGATGGATGTGCATGCCAAAAATAAAAACTGGGTGGTCTTCAAGCAAATCTTGGCACTGACAATCTTCGGAGTTGTCCTCTTTCCACAGATTGAGAGATTCATAGATGTGACTGTCGTTGGCATCTTCCTAGCTTCCCAGAATGAGAAGAATCCGATCAATCCAATCCCGGCTATTCTTGCTGACACTTATTCAGCTTTCACTCATCACTGCGAACTGAAAAGAAAGAAAATCTCTTGCTCCTCTCACTTATTGTATGCCTGGCTTCTGATTCATGTCTACACTAATCCAGTACGAGTAGAGAAGTTGATTGATTATGCTATCACCTGTGAAGTGCGAGTCATGAACATTCAGGAGTGGATCCAGTTTCTAGGGAGCCTAGATGAGCACTTGATTCGTTGGTATCTCCCATCTTGCTGGGAAGATAGGCCTGGGATAGTTTTCCGCTGTGGTGGTTTTCAAAATGTCCCACTGATGGGCACTAAGGGTTGCATTAACTACAATCCCTCTTTGACTCTGAGACAATTAGGATACCCTATGAGAAGTGCGCCTACTGAAGAGATGGTATCCTCGTTTTACATCTATGTGGGAGGGCAACAAGATGCCAATTTGATGAGAAAAGTTTTGCAAGCTTGGGGTATGGTGACTCGCTATGGAAAAGCAGAGATCTCTCAGAAGACTAAAGGAATCACTTTTGCTCGGTGGCTTGAGGAGAGGATTCAGAGTGTCCAGCTGCCATATCAGAAGGCATTGCAAAATGAGAGAGAGATGATAAACTCTAGTACTCCGGTTGTTGAAGAACTAGGGGGATGTCAAGTTAGCCCTGATGAAAGCAGAGGAGGAGAAGAAATCCCTGCAAGCTGAGATAGAGAAGTTAACTCAGAGCAACCAGAGATTGAAAGAAGATAATGCTTCCAAATCTGCTATTATTGAGGAGTTGGACAAGAAACTCAAAGAAGAAGAGAAGGAAAAGGTAGAAGCTCAAAAGTATCTGCAAGCGGCCAAAGAAGAAATCAAGAGACAGAAGGCGAAAGGAAAAAGGGCAATTGAAGAAGTCAGTCAATGGAGGGATCTGTATGAAAAGACAAAGATGGAAGAGAGGACTACGAGGAGTCAGCTTGCCAAGTCAAAAAGAGAGTCCCGCTTGCTACAAGCCGAGTGGGAGAGCAAATTGAGCAGTGTGGTGCAAGAAAGAGATTCAGTGGGAAGCATCCTCAAAGAGTATAAGCAAGCTCTAGGATACGAGCGAGAGATTTCTGACGAATTGAAAAGAAACCTTCGGCACATCAGCGATGCATACAGGCAGGTGAAAGATGAAAGTCGGTATTGGGAGCGCCGCTTTGTTGAACTCCTTGGCAGAATTGAGGAACAGGCAGTCATCATAGAGCTGAAAGATGAAATTCAGCATTGGAAGGTTAGATTCTCTGAGCTTGCAGAGTTGGCCAACCAAGCTCTCTCAGGTGTGCCTAAGAAGCTAGGAAAGGCCGAGTGTGAGATGTCTCCTTTCAACACTCCGTCAGCAGTCTACAAATTTGTGGAGTTCTGCAGGGCCTTGGTTGAAGAAGTCAGGGAGAAAACTGGGAGAGTCCCCACAGGCAGCAAGAGGAAGAGAACTGAAGTTTTCAAGGCTCTATGTAGTTGAGCTTTTGTTTGTAATTTCCGTTTTATTGTACTTTCTCTTCCTAGAGGGACCTTTATTTCCATTTGAGTATTTTACTTTTTGAAATGTAAGACTTGAAGTCCTTATTTGAATTTGAATGTATGGGGCGTGTTTGTTTCATTTGTTGATTCCACTCTTGTTATATTCTAAACAAATCAAAATTCACTGTTAAATCTATGGCAAGATATGACACGTTGGGGTTCACGGCATAAGACAAACTAAAACTAACACTCATCTGCATTGCACGCATTGCATTCATTAATTTGCTCCTTCACTTAATAAAAATGTTCTACCAACAGAAGCGAGAGGCAAGCTGGTTCTCCGCCACCGATACTTCACCCGATTACAAGCAAAGCTGATGGCTGATCCTCAAGGGCATCCAGAGATTGAAACTGAAAGTAATCCAGAACATGAAGATTTGAGCGTACAAATCCTGAATCCTAAGCAGCTGGCTCAGGAGAACCAAGTGCTTAAGGATAAGGTTGGGGCAATGGAGGCCCAGGTGAATGAGATGATGGTCATGCTGCAAAGTTTAAAGAGTGGGACAGCTGCTGAAGGTGTCGCCGTCGTGGGTCCAGATGGTGTCACTTCTTTCGTTCCTCCTCCAATATCAGCCACAGTTCCTCCGGGATCCGGGGTCAGTCATCCCGTCTTTGCTTCAGGAATGAATGGGCCGAATCAATACACTTCACAAAGATATCCTTGGGGTATGCCTGCTGGGTACATGCCGCGAACTGTTGGACCTATCCCCGTTAGTATGGTTGCGCCTAATCAGGTCACTGCCGCCGTGTCCGGGGGAGCTGCCGAAGGACCGCAGATCCAAGCTCCTAGTCCTCATGCTGTGCTCAGTCCTACTCCGGGGCTTGCAGCACACCCTCACAATGTTCCTCAGCCTGGAGAGTATTATTACAGTATGGGGAGTCATCCCCAAGGACATATGTTTGAGGGATCACAGCCAAATGACCCGATTCGTGCACTTGAAGAAAGAGTAAAGGCAATGGAGGGTGTTGGTGTCAGAGCCAAGGAAGCTCGTGAGCTGTGTTTAGTCCCAGATTTGGTTTTGCCACCAAAGTTCAAAGCTCCCGAAGTGGACAAATACAGAGGAACAGGCTGTCCGGAGAGCCATGTTACGATGTTTGTCCGAAAAATGGGTCCTTACGCCAATGATGACAAACTGCTGATTTACTGCTTTCAAAACAGTTTGGATGGAGCTCCTCTAGATTGGTACATGAAACTGCAATCCTCTGAAATTCGTTGTTGGAAAGATTTGTGCGAAGCATTCATGAGACAATATAAGTATAACATGGACATGGCTCCGGACAGGTCGCAATTGCAACACATGAGTAAGGGCGAAAGGGAGACTTTCAAAGAATATGCCCAGAAATGGCGAAGCCTAGCCGCCCAGGTCCAACCTCCTTTGACTGAAAAAGAAATGGTGTACACGTTCTTGGAAACTCTGCCAGCAATTTACTATGACCGGCTGATTACAAGTGTTTCAACTAGCTTCTCCGATATGATAGTCTTCGGGGAAAGACTTGAGCATGGTCTCCGAAGTGGGAAGATTTCGAATCACCTCAGTAATGCAGGAAGCTCTGGTGGTTCAAGCAATCAGAAGAAGACTCACTCCCATTTCCCAAAGAAGAAGGAAGGGGAAACAAATGTAATCTCAGGAGGAAGTTCATCCTTTGGTACCCCTCCACCACAAACTGTTCCATTTTCTACTCCTGTGCCATCCCAGCATCCCAGTAAGGCAGTGACAGTCACAGGGCTCAGGGTTATCAGTACAAGAAACAGACCAGTTTTGATCCAATACCAATGACATACACTGAATTGTTTGATCACTTGACTTCCAAGAACTTGATCAACACTCGGCCAATGAAGGCCCTGCAGCCGCCATTTCCCAGAAGTTACAACGCTAATGCTACCTGCAGTTTCCACGAAAACGGGGTCGGTCATACTGTGGAGGAATGTAAAGCCTTCAAGCATGTGGTGCAAGACCTAGTAGATGCTGGGTGGATCTCGTTCAAGCAGAGCAGCCCGAATACAACAACTAATCCATTGCCAAGTCATCAGAGGCCAGCTACCAATGCTATAGAAAGTTCAGTTGGGCAATTGGTAAAGGATGTACAGAAGATCAAGACCCCGTTGGGTGTTATCTACTCTGAGTTATGCCATGTTGGGGTGGTTAAGAAGGGGTGTTGCCATGAAGAGGGGTGTGCTAACTCCACGTGCGTGGGGAATTGTGAAAGCTTTGAGATGATCCTGCAGGACCTGATGGATCGGTGTGTGGTCCAGATAGGAACCCATGATGTTGAAGAAGAAGTGTTGACTCTACATTCTGATAAAAGTAGAGGACCCAGAAGACCTGTCGAAATTCCTTACAATTACAATCCCAGATTGGTGCGGGCAAACGCCCAACCAATAGTGATTGAAGTTCCGGCTCCTTTTCCCTATAAGTCGGACAAGGCAGTTCTGTGGAAGTACACTGCACTATCTACAATCGAATGCTTCCCAAGTGCTCCTACCGTAACCAACATAGGGGGATCAAGTGGGATCACAAGAAGCGGAAGAGTATATGCTCCTGAGACTCTCCGAGCTGAAACTTCCAAGGAGGCCGAACAGAGGGGCCGTAAGGAAAAAGGAAAAGAGCCAGAGGTTGCTCAAGAGAAAGTGACGGAAAAAGAAGCAGATGAATTCTTGAAGATCGTCCGGCAGAGTGATTATCGAGTGGTTGATCAGTTAAAGCAAACTCCATCCAAGATATCCATGCTATCATTGTTGCTTAGCTCGGAAGCACACAGAACAGCTTTGATGAAAGTGCTCAACGAGGCTCATGTTGCAGAGGATATCACAGTGAATCAGTTTGATGGGATTGTGGGGAATATAGTGGCTGCAAATCACCTAACATTTGCCGATGATGAGTTGCCTTCAAGCGGAAAAGAACACAATCAAGCTCTGCACATCTCGGTAAAGTGTGGAGACTATGTGCTGGCCAGAGTACTAATTGACAATGGGTCTTCATTGAACGTGATGCCGAAGTCAACTATGGATAAGTTAGACATTGATTGCTCCTACATGAAGCCGAGTTCGACACTGGTGCGGGCCTTTGATGGGTCCAAAAAGGAAGTTCTGGGGGAAATGGAATTTCCCATCCAGATTGGTCCCGAAGTTTTCTACATCAATTTCCAAATCATGGATATTACGTCCTCATACAGTTGTTTGCTGGGCCGACCATGGATCCATATGGCTGGAGCAATCCCTTCTTTTTTACACCAGCGGGTCAAATTCGTGGTTGACGGCCAGGTCGTGGTAGTATTTGGTGAGGAAGAGACTCTGGTTAATAAGCCATCAGAGTTCAAATATGTGGAAGCTGCCGAAGAGTCTTTGGAAACAGCCTTTCAGTCTTTGGAGATCGCCAATGTAGTATTTGAGAGGACCAAGGAGGAGGAGATGGTTGCTAAGATCATGTTATTCCAAGGATATAAGGTTGGTTCTGGCTTGGGAAAGTTTGGTCAGGGAATTCTAGCTCCCATTCAACTGAAGGAAAACAAGAACCGTTGCGGGCTGGGATACACCCCAAGTGAGGAAGAAAGAAGAAAAATGGCAGATGAACGAAGGGGCAGATGGTTGGCAAGTCCAAAGGCCAGGATCCATGGCCCCAGAGGATTCCAATTTGCGACATCAGTCAAAGTTTTGTGAGTGCCGGTTTGTTGGATCCCATTCAAGTTGCTGTCATCAAGGATGGTTCTGAGCCTGAAGAGGGTGGTGCAAGTTTGGTTCGATGCTGCGGTGCCAGTGAAAAATTAAAGAATTGGAAGGCTGCTGATCTTCCTGTGACTTTTAATTTAAAGTAATCATTTGTAATGCAACCCTGTGGCTCTGCCCAAGGCTATAGGACAAGTTGTTAGGGGCGAGCATGTTTTTATTTTCAGAATCATCATCATTAATAAAAACGTTGTTTTTGAATTTCAATCAATAAAAATCAATCCTTTTCATTTCATGTGTCTTTTCCTCGCTTTATTATTGTTTGCTTGCTTGTCTCGCCTTTCATTCCGCTTTTTCGCTTCGGCAAAATGCAGATCCACAGCAATTGTCTCCCAAAATAACAGTGCCAACAGTCCATATTTTGACTTTGATCACCCTATTAATCAAGCTGAGGGGGATGTTGAGGAAGACTGGGAAGCTCCTCCAGAACTCATGAGGTTAATAAAACAGGAATGGTAATTCAGCCACACGGAGAATCTACTGAAGTGATCAACTTGGGTACAGCTGAGAGCAAGAAAGAGGTCAAAGTGGGTACCGCCATGAATGACGAGGATCGCATGAAGTTGGTTCAGCTGTTGCACGATTATACGGATGTGTTTGCATGGTCCTACCAAGATATGCCTGGGTTGGATACTGACATTGTGATGCATAAGTTTCCAGTCAAACCTGAATGCCCGCCTGTGAAGCAGAAACTTAGAAGGATGAAGCCTGAGATGTCCCTAAAGATTAGGGATGAGGTAAAAAAACAGTTTGACGCCGGATTCCTAGCGGTGGCCAAATACCCACAGTGGGTTGCCAATATTGTCCCGGTTCCAAAGAAGGACGGGAAGGTCAGAATGTGCGTTGACTACCGAGATCTGAATCGTGCTAGTCCTAAAGACGATTTTCCTTTGCCCCACATTGATGTCTTAGTGGATAGTACAGCTCAACACTCGTTATTCTCCTTCATGGATGGATATTCGGGATATAATTAGATCAAGATGGACCCCGAAGATATGGAAAAGACAACTTTCATAACGCTTTGGGGAACGTTCTGTTACAAGGTCATGCCATTCGGGTTAAAGAACGCTGGTGCAACCTACCAAAGGGCCATGGTCACGCTGTTTCACGACATGATGCATAAGGAGATTGAGGTTTATGTGGATGACATGATCGCAAAATCTAAAACCGACGAGGAGCATATTGTCAATCTGCAGAAGCTCTTTGAACGGTTGAGGAAATATAAACTCAAGTTAAACCCGGCCAAGTGCACGTTTGGGGTGAGATCAGGGAAGTTGTTAGGCTTCATTGTCAGCCAGAAGGGAATCGAGGTGGATCCAGACAAAGTAAAAGCCATCCTCGAGATGCCGGTGCCCAAAACAGAGAAAGAAGTCCGTGGTTTCCTCGGAAGGTTGAATTACATCTCCCGATTCATCTTCCAGTTGACTGCTACTTGTGAGCTGATCTTCAAACTGCTGTGAAAAAATCAAGAGTTGAAGTGGAATGACCAGTGTCAAGCTGCCTTTGAGAAAATCAAGGTGTACTTGCAGAATCCACCAGTCTTAATGCCACCTGTGTCAGGCAGGCCTCTCATCCTATACCTTACAGTGCTAGATAATTCAATGGGCTGTGTGTTGGGGCAGCATGATGAATCCGGGAAAAAGGAGCATGCCATATACTATCTTAGCAAAAAGTTCACCGATTGTGAGACAAGATATTCTATGCTGGAAAAGACTTGTTGTGTTCTAGTTTGGGCTGCTCACCGTTTAAGGCAGTACATGCTGAGTCACACCACTTGATTGGTGTCAAAAATGGATCCAATCAAGTACTTATTTGAGAAGCCAGCTCTTACAGGACGAATTGCCCGTTGGCAGATGCAATTATCAGAATACGATATCCTGTATGTCACACAAAAAGCAGTTAAAGGTAGTGCACTTGCTGAGTATTTGGCATGTCAGCCGATTCCAGACTACCAACCAATGCAGCATGATTTTCCTGATGAAGATATCATGACACTGTTTGATGAGGGGAAGTCCCAAGAAAGTGAAAGGTGGAGAATGATCTTCGACGGTGCGTCAAATGTATGGGGGCATGGGGCAGGTGCTGTGTTAATATCTCCTGACAATCGCTTCGTTCCTGTCACTGCAAGGTTGAGCTTCTATGTCGCAAACAACATAGCAGAGTATGAAGCGTGCATCTTGGGTATTCAAGCAGCCCTAGAATGGAAAGTTAAAAGGCTAGATGTGTATGGAGATTCAGCACTGGTTATTCATCAAGTAAGAGGCGATTGGGAGACCAGAGATCCCAAACTGATTCCTTATTGTGTTTATGTGCAAGAGTTGATGGAGTCTTTTGACGAAATCACTTTCAAACACATCCCTCGAAGCGAAAACCAGCTGGCTGATGCATTGGCAACTTTATCATCCATGTTCAATATCAATTGTGATAAAAGCTTGACTCATGTCACAAAATCCAGCACCGGAGTCTACCTGCGCATCACTACTGCACAGCCATAGATGAAGAGCCGGATGACAAGCCTTGGTATCATGATATCAAACAGTACATCATCAGCAGAGAATACCCTCCCGGGGCATCTGAAAATGACAAGAGAACTCTTCGGCGACTGTCAAGGAATTTCTTCCTCAGCGGTGAGGTTCTCTACAAAAGGAATTATGACATGGTCCTCTTAAGGTGTGTTTCTAAAGAAGAAGCTGAAAGAATCATGAAAGATGTACACGAGGGCTCATTCGGAACTCATTCCAGTGCGCATACTATGGCTAGACAGATTTTAAGGGCGGGCTATTACTGGTTGCAGATGGAAGGTGACTGCTACAGCTTTGTCCGAAAGTGCCACAAGTGCCAAATCTACGCTGACCACATTCATGTGCCGCCTGCCAAATTGAATGTTCTGACTGCATCCTGGCCGTTTTCAATGTGGGGAATGGATGTCATCGGTCCCATTGAACCCAAAGCATCAAATGGGCATCACTTCATCTTGGTCGCCATTGACTATTTCACGAAGTGGGTGGAAGCTGCCTCATACTCCAGTGTAACCAGTTCAGTGGTTGCCAAATTTGTGAAGAAGGATCTGATTTGCCGTTATGGTCTTCCTAACAAGATCATCACTGATAACGGCAGCAATCTGAATAGCAAAATGATGAAGGACCTGTGCGCAGAGTTCAAAATTCAGCATCATAATTCTTCCCCCTATCGGCCCAAGATGAATGGAGCAGTCAGTGGAGGCAGCTAACAAGAACATCAAAAAGATTGTGCAAAAAATGGTGTTCACATACAAGGATTGGCATGAAATGCTTCCCTTTGCTTTGCATGGCTATCGTACTTCAGTGCGTACCTCAACTGGGGCAACTCCTTTCTCTCTGGTATACGGGTCAGAGGCGGTCCTCCCAATCGAGGTTGAGATACCATCCCTACGGGTACTCATGGAAGCTAAACAAAAAAGAAGCAGAGTGGGTGCAGGCTCGTCTGGATCAGCTAAACCTCGTTAAGGAAAAAAGAATTGCAGCTTTATGTCATGGGCAGCTGTACCAACAGAGAATGAGAACAACTTTTGACAAGAAAGTCCGGCACCGTGAATTCAAGCAGGGGGATTTGGTGCTTAAGAAGATCTTGCCCATCCAGACTGATCCCCGAGGGAAATGGACACCCACTTATGACGGCCCGTATGTGGTCAAGAAAGCCTTTTCTGGAGGAGCACTGATACTCACGAACATGGACGGAGAGGATTTAAGGAACCCAGTCAATTCCGATCAAGTGAAGAAGTATTATGCCTGAAAGAATTAGACGAAAAAAGAGAAAGACAAGCCAAGTAAGAGTTAGCTCGCTAGGTTGAAAACCCGAAAGGGCGGCCTAGGCAAAATCAGAGCGACCCGGTGGATTAAAAACCCGCAAAGGGCGATCCAGGCAAAAATTAGGGTCAGAAAACTTGGGCATGAAAAGTAAAGAAAGGCATACAACTCCTCTGAAGACTTGGATGAGGGGGTGATCAAGGTCAAGGACATAAATGTTTAGCACTGTTCCACAGAGACGGACAGTCAGAATTTAACTTCTCTCTTTTTTCGTGTCTTTTTATAGTTTAAACTTTCAAGTGTAATAAACAATCGGCGTAACTTCTTGTGCGACCGGTTTCCACATTAATAAAGTTCAACTTTCTCATATCTGTTCACTCTTTTATTTTCTGCTTTTTTTGCTCAAAATAAACGTTTTATAATGATGGTGATGATGACCTGTAAAACATGTGCATAAATCATGGAGCATTACAATTATTGCAAAGTCCCTAAAGGTCGCGGAAAAAAGCAATTCCCCAAAACCATTTAATCATGCAAGAGAAAGCGATTGCACTCACGATTGCTTCAAACGGCGAAGTCAAAGCCAACATGCACTCGGCCCATGAGCCCCGCAATTCCAGTGGGTTCCTCAGTCTCGTGCCATGAGTGTCGCGGGTTGGCTGAACCAGCAAAAATAAGCCAAAAGAGCAAAAGAGCAAAAGAAAAAACAAACGATCAGAAAAAGAAAGCTGATCAAAGAATGAAAAGCCAAGAAAAAACAAACAGTCAGAAAAAAGAAAGCTGACAAAAGAAATGAAGAATCAAGAATAGCATCCCATTGCATTCATCATTCCACTAAATCATCACATCGCATGCACTCACATGACATGCATTCGCATAACGGACTTTGCATAGCATGCATTCATATTCCATGCACCATGTCTTGCATCTGCTAACGTGTGCAGGTGTCCTGGATCAGTGCAATGGCATTGATCATCAATCAGAGCAAGCTGAAGAAAGGTCCGCTAACCTGAGCAGACATCCTGGATCAGTGCAATGGCACTGATCATCCATCAGAGCAAGCTGAAGAAAGGTCCGCTAGCCTGAGCAGACATCCTGGATCAGTGCAATGGCACTAATCATCAATCAGAGCAAGCTGAAGAAAGGTCCGCTAGCCTGAGCAGGCATCCTGGATCGGTGTGGAAGCATTGACCGACTAAAGGAAACCAACTGGATTTTGGAATCCCCTCTGGACCCACGTGTCCCCAGCAAGATTGACTTCACCTTGTATTCGAGCTGCAGGTAAGTCCCCCTGACCTCAATAGGTCCAGTCGAAGAGGATAGTTGTGTTAGCCTAAAACATGGCGCAGTCCTAGGTAAATATCGAGATCCAGACTTGATATAGTACCCTCCCCTGGTCGCTCGCAAGACCACCCCTTTGGAGCCCACGTGCTCCTAGGCCCAAGTGCAAGCTCGGATCATTCGCGATTCGTTAAAAGGCTTTAGGCAGCCTCCGTCACCGGCTTAACGAGGGCCGGCACCCTTTTTGCTTCCCTTTTTATTGCTTTCTTTATTGATTTCCGCTAGCTTATTGAGGGTTGGCACCATTTAGTTTCCAGCTTACTGAGAGTTGACGATTCATCCATTGCATTCACCTCGGGCTAACACCCAATAAAAATAGAAAAAGAAAATAAGAGGAAAATTCGGGTTTCCCTAAGTAGACAAAATCGGTATAATTTCTGAATTCTTTATCTTCATTTTGCCTTGGAATATGTTTCGGCCAATTCATATTCCTCGTTAAAGTTCAGATAAAGAGGGGCAGCTGTCATACCCTAATTTTGTCCGGCTTAGGTCAAAACCCTAATTTTCCACAAAAAATAAATAAATTGAAGAATGAAGAGCATCATGCATTGCATTTTGGGTCCTAGAAGTCATTCCAAGGTCTTTAAAATCATTTTTAGGGTTGGAATGCACTTTTTAGGCAAATTAGGGTTTTAGGGTCAAAAAGGACATTTTGGTCATTTTTCGCAAAAAGATGATTTTCTCGCCAAAAATGCACATCCACAAAAAGTACATTTTTATTCTATCAAGGATAATTTTTGTACAATTTTTTAGAAAGAAAACCCTAGTAAAAAATAATTAAAAATGTATTTTTCCATTTTTAGTGCATAGAAAAATAAAAAAGGACCATTAAATATTCCTCAATTCTTAAGTGACAATTTTTATTGTCATGGGTGACTAGAGGGAATATTTTATGGTGCCCAAAAACATGTAACACATTTCCAATAGGTGCACTTTTATTCCCATGACCAAAATTCAAACTCAAAATAAGGAAGTGTCTTCAAATAAGACAAAAAGACCAAAAAAACAAGTTTTTTGTTCCTCCTTATCCCCGCAAATTCGCCCCCTCTCTCTCTCTCTCTCTCCAAACCCTTCCACACTCTTCTATTTTGTAATCATTGCCCTCTTTGGTAAATTACTTCACTCACTTACACTAACCTATTCCTAAGAAAACACAAATTTCCCTCTTTGGTAACAATCCATCCCTAAAATGCCCTTAACCCTACCTCACATGAGATCCCTTTCCCAAAATAAGAAAATTCATTTTTCTTTTCCTTTTTTTTCCTTCTTCATTTTCGCCCCCCTCTCTCCCTCACCCTCATTTTGTGCTTCTTCAATACCCTTAATCCATGTGAGGATTAATCTCAACCCTTGATTCAAAATTGAGACTCAATCCTAGAGCACATTAAAAGCACAAAGACTAAACTACCCTTAGACCTAGTTTCATCCTATAAATACCCCCTCATTCCCACACCTAAGTATCCTCTTCTTTTTGGCTTCTCATTTGATCCTTTAGCCTCTCATTCTCCTACACAAAACCCTAGCACACCAAAGCTTCTCCCTTCTCCTCTCTTTTTGCGAAACCATCCTCTTCTCCCTCACCCATTTTTCCTCAAAAATCAACCATCAAATCCTCCATTTCTTGTTAGATCACCATCTTTCCTTCCATTCTCTTCAAGGTTGCATCATCAAATTGCTAAGAGCTAGCAATTTTTGGGCTTATCATCTCCTTCTTCATTTCTTTGTAGTTTTGAGGTAATCCTTGAAGCTTTGCACCTTATATTTAATTTTCTTGCATAATCTCTCCTCTACTCCAAACTCCTTCTTGATTGTTTGTTTGCTTGGAGGATCCATTTCAAACATTTTGACAAAGACTTAGGGAGCTTTGGGTGTTTGAGATGGGTCCTTGGCCTTGAAGGAGTTATTCTTCTACTTGAATAATTTCCCTTACATCTTTACATATTTTGCACTAGATTTCATAAATAAAATTGTTGTTTATGGGCTTTAGCATTTCGCATATCATAAAAGTTAGGGTTGATATGATTTTGTTGCACTTCCTTGCTTAATCATATGAATCCTTGCAAAAAAAAAGATCTATGTTGCTTTGTGTTAATTTTGTTTTTTTTTTTAAATAAAATGTGGATCTATGTCTCCTTTGGTTCGCATGCTTATAGATCTAAAAATATTTCCAAGTTGATTTTGTTATTGTTCTTTGTTTGGTGATGTTTGATCTTGTTGTTAGTATTTCATTTTAGTGTTAAAAGTTACTTTTGTCGTTTGATGATCTAGCAATATGATTCCCACTAGTGCTTAAGTGCACCTTGACCTAAGTAGTGAAGATTGCTAGAAATGACTCAATTTAGTTTATGTGTCCATTCATTCTTGTGTCTTAGTTTGCTTGTTGTAAATTGTTGATGATAGGCAAGTTGATTCTCACTAGTGCCTAGTGCACTTTGCTCAAAGTGGGAGGATTGCTCTAGGTGATTCAACTTATTTGTGTGTTTAGTTAATCTTTGCATTTTAATTTGCTTATTGTTCAATGTTGATGATAGGCAAGTTGATTCTCACTAGTGCCTAGTGCACTTTGCTCAAAGTGGGAGGATTGTTCTAGGTGATTCAACTTATTTGTGTGTTTAGTTAATCTTTGCATTTTAATTTGCTTATTGTTCAATGTTGATGATAGGCAAGTTGATTCTCACTAGTGCCTAGTGCACTTTTCTCAAAGTGAGAAGATTGCCCTATGTGATTCAACTTAGCTTTAGTGTTTATTTACTTGTTCTTGTATATTATTGTCCATTGTTGATGATGAATCATATGATTCCCACTTATGCCTAGTGCATCATGTTCTAAGTGGTGAAGATGGTTTTAGATGATTCAACCTTCCCCTTTTAACTTCTTAATGAATAAAAGATGAGATAGTTAGGTTTATGGTTTAAGGTCCATGGGATATTGCAAAGGATAGGTTACCCAAAACCTTGATGTTCCCTCCTCTTTGATTGTGTTATTAGCCTTTGGGCACTTGTTCATGAATGCAAAGGATAGGCTTACCTTAGCCTTGATGCAATTTCTCCTTTTGTTCATGTTATTGAGAAATCGTTACTCATATGTTCCTTAGTTTAATTAAGATCATTCTATGCCTATGATCAATTGCTCACTTGTTCTTGATGCCATGTAAATGTCTTGACTTGATTGTGTGCCCTCCTCTCCACTTGTATGACCTCCTAATGGAGACGTAAGTCTACATGCATGTTGTAGCATAGAGCCATTAGGGTAAATACAATCCTTCTTGCACACACACAATTACTTTGAGAACTTTGTTTTGCATCTTTAATAATTGAATCTTTTGATTGTATGGGCATGTTTAATCTTGGTTAATGAATGATATGTTCATGTTTGCTTGAGTATTATTCATTCATTTGCATTTGGTTATGGATTTAGAATTGACTTGAAATGTTCTACTCCTTTTCTAAAACTCATTTCCTAAAATCATTTCAAAACAAAAGGAAACTTTTACTTTCAAAACAAAAATAAATCAATTGTCATTAAACACCAATTGCGCCGTTGCCGATTAGGTTGTTAATGATGATATTGTTTTCAAAAGGAGTTAGAAGAGAGACCATTCTAACCGTTGTTGTTCGGTCTTCGCAAAAGCTCTATCCCATTTTCGAAAACTTATTCATTTCTCAAAAATAAACCAATTGTCATTAAACACCAATCGCGCCGTTGCCGATTAGGTTGTTAATGATGATGTTGTTTTCAAAAGGAGTTAGTAGCGAGACCATTCTAACCGTTGTTGTTCGGTCTTCGCGAAAGCTCAATCCTTTTTCAAAACCAAAAGCCGAGAACTACGTAGCTTTGATCCCTCTTCCAGTGAGGGTACGTAAGAGCGGGGTCCTGCCCTGTCAAGCACACTTTTAAAAAAAAAACTTTGTTTTGTTCCGCTTTTCAAAGATACCAAAAATATCCCTTTCCCCCTCGTTTTCAATAAAACAAACTCCTAAAGAAAAGAAAAGAAAAGAAGTAGAATAAACCGCTTTCAGACTCAAACTTTTGTCCAAACCACACATCAAGTTAATGGTTCCCTTTCGGTAGAAAGGAGGTGCGGGGTGCTAATACCTTCCCCGTACCTAACCGACCCCCGAACCTATATCTCTAGTTTTCAAAAGACCGTCCGCCTTGTTCAAAAGACTTTTTTTCAATGTTTTGGTCTTAAAATTAAAATATTGGTGGCGGCTTCAAAATTTTTCCACGTTGTACATTGAGAAACCCAAACCGGATTTTTCGGGTGCAACAGCTGGCAACTTCACTGGGGAACTTTTTTTTTTAAAAAAAAGACGAGGGTCAAGCCTAGTTAACTTTATGTGTGGTTTAAAATTAATTGAGTTGAAAGCTTTGTTCTACTCCTTTTCTATTTGTTCACAATGCCGTGTTCATGCATTCCTCAATTCCCATGTCCCCTATTCTCTGCTCCCTTTCTTAAGGTAAAAACATGCATTTCCTCCCATTCTAGTATGATCCCTTCTTCTCCGCTCCCTTTCTTGAGGTAAGCAGTGCATATGACTGTTGCTGAAACCTAGGTTGGATTATTGGTATTGTGATATTGAACCCTAGGGTAGACGACATGTTATTGCCTGCTATTGTTTGGACTGTTCTGGGTTTTCCTTCGCAGGTGGGGATATATGTGGGTAGTTTTAGGCGGTATGTCCTCACTACACACACTCACACCTTTTGCTTACTATGCTTTGAGAGGGGCCCAAAACCCAAGGTCTGACAAAACTTAGGAGAGTGGAAACGAGTAGTGACTGGTAATTGGACCGTTGTCCTTCTGACTCTCACGAAAGTTTCAGCCAGAGTATGCTCTTTCATGATGCCTCACACCAGATGGCGTTCCATCGTTGTGGGTGCTATTGTGAAAGAGAATTAGCTCTGGTAACCTGGTGAGGAAGTGACTAGAACCCGCATGGGAGGAACATTTGAGTTGTCCTAGCACTTAGGTCCCCACCTTCGTAGGACACAAGGGGCATACCAAATTGTGTGTTGCATGGTAATATAGACATGTTTTCAAAAAAGAGTAGGAGGTTTTTCAAATAAAAAGTAGAGAAAGAGCTGCCGTTGTAGCCTTTCTTCTGCCGGTCAGTACGAAGTGACATATGGCCCACTCTTTTCAAAAAAAGAGAGAACGAGCTGCCGTTGTAGCCTTTCTCTTACTTGGCCCATATGAAACCACGTACGACCCGCATTTTTCAAAAAAAAAAAGAAAAAAACTTGAACTAATGCCAATAAAGGTTTTGCCCTAATCTGCATATGCATAAAACATCATCATCATTTTGCATGCATCCTCGCATTGCATCCAACATAAGCTTTTACAGCTCATGCATGCATCCTTGCATTTCATCAAAGTTTGTTTGCCGAGAAGCCCAAAGTGACAAAGAATCTTGCCATAGGTACAGTATGGAATCAAGAAGTGAGACAGTGCACCCCCCGAGATATCCGGTTGTAAGTAAGGTTGATGTTGCCAGTCTGAAAAAATGTGCTGACCTGTTGGGACCTATCGAAAGAGGATCATTTGACAGTTCTTACGGGAATCTCCGGAAGCTGTTGACACTAGAGGTGCAGACCGAAGCAATCGTGGCTCTAAGAAGATTTTATGACTCCGGGATCAGATGCTTTCTTTTCAGAAACTTCCAATTGACTCCCACGTTGGAAGAATACCATCAGATTTTGGGTTTCCCTCGGGCAGAAGCCGTTCCCTACCGATATCAAGAGCAATACTACACGGACGAGAAATTTTTCGCCCTGTTGAAAATGAAGGTAGAAGACCTGAGACTCCAGAAACAGAAGAAGAACCAGGTGATGGGTTTCCCACAGAGTTATCTCGAGAGTCTGATGGATGTGCATGCCAAAAATAAAAACTGGGTGGTCTTCAAGCAAATCTTGGCACTGACAATCTTCGGAGTTGTCCTCTTTCCACAGATTGAGAGATTCATAGATGTGACTGTCGTTGGCATCTTCCTAGCTTCCCAGAATGAGAAGAATCCGATCAATCCAATCCCGGCTATTCTTGCTGACACTTATTCAGCTTTCACTCATCACTGCGAACTGAAAAGAAAGAAAATCTCTTGCTCCTCTCACTTATTGTATGCCTGGCTTCTGATTCATGTCTACACTAATCCAGTACGAGTAGAGAAGTTGATTGATTATGCTATCACCTGTGAAGTGCGAGTCATGAACATTCAGGAGTGGATCCAGTTTCTAGGGAGCCTAGATGAGCACTTGATTCGTTGGTATCTCCCATCTTGCTGGGAAGATAGGCCTGGGATAGTTTTCCGCTGTGGTGGTTTTCAAAATGTCCCACTGATGGGCACTAAGGGTTGCATTAACTACAATCCCTCTTTGACTCTGAGACAATTAGGATACCCTATGAGAAGTGCGCCTACTGAAGAGATGGTATCCTCGTTTTACATCTATGAGGGAGGGCAACAAGATGCCAGTTTGATGAGAAAAGTTTTGCAAGCTTGGGGTATGGTGACTCGCTATGGAAAAGCAGAGATCTCTCAGAAGACTAAAGGAATCACTTTTGCTCGGTGGCTTGAGGAGAGGATTCAGAGTGTCCAGCTGCCATATCAGAAGGCATTGCAAAATGAGAGAGAGATGATAAACTCTAGTACTCCGGTTGTTGAAGAACTAGGGGATGTCAAGTTAGCCCTGATGAAAGCAGAGGAGGAGAAGAAATCCCTGCAAGCTGAGATAGAGAAGTTAACTCAGAGCAACCAGAGATTGAAAGAAGATAATGCTTCCAAATCTGCTATTATTGAGGAGCTGGACAAGAAACTCAAAGAAGAAGAGAAGGAAAAGGTAGAAGCTCAAAAGTATCTGCAAGCGGCCAAAGAAGAAATCAAGAGACAGAAGGCGAAAGGAAAAAGGGCAATTGAAGAAGTCAGTCAATGGAGGGATCTGTATGAAAAGACAAAGATGGAAGAGAGGACTACGAGGAGTCAGCTTGCCAAGTCAAAAAGAGAGTCCCGCTTGCTACAAGCCGAGTGGGAGAGCAAATTGAGCAGTGTGGTGCAAGAAAGAGATTCAGTGGAAAGCATCCTCAAAGAGTATAAGCAAGCTCTAGGATACGAGCGAGAGATTTCTGACGAATTGAAAAGAAACCTTCGGCACATCAGCGATGCATACAGGCAGGTGAAAGATGAAAGTCGGTATTGGGAGCGCCGCTTTGTTGAACTCCTTGGCAGAATTGAGGAACAGGCAGTCATCATAGAGCTGAAAGATGAAATTCAGCATTGGAAGGTTAGATTCTCTGAGCTTGCAGAGTTGGCCAACCAAGCTCTCTCAGGTGTGCCTAAGAAGCTAGGAAAGGCCGAGTGTGAGATGTCTCCTTTCAACACTCCGTCAGCAGTCTACAAATTTGTGGAGTTCTGCAGGGCCTTGGTTGAAGAAGTCAGGGAGAAAACTGGGAGAGTCCCCACAGGCAGCAAGAGGAAGAGAACTGAAGTTTTCAAGGCTCTATGTAGTTGAGCTTTTGTTTGTAATTTCCGTTTTATTGTACTTTCTCTTCCTAGAGGGACCTTTATTTCCATTTGAGTATTTTACTTTTTGAAATGTAAGACTTGAAGTCCTTATTTGAATTTGAATGTATGGGGCGTGTTTGTTTCATTTGTTGATTCCACTCTTGTTATATTCTAAACAAATCAAAATTCACTGTTAAATCTATGGCAAGATATGACACGTTGGGGTTCACGGCATAAGACAAACTAAAACTAACACTCATCTGCATTGCACGCATTGCATTCATTAATTTGCTCCTTCACTTAATAAAAATGTTCTACCAACAGAAGCGAGAGGCAAGCTGGTTCTCCGCCACCGATACTTCACCCGATTACAAGCAAAGCTGATGGCTGATCCTCAAGGGCATCCAGAGATTGAAACTGAAAGTAATCCAGAACATGAAGATTTGAGCGTACAAATCCTGAATCCTGAGCAGCTGGCTCAGGAGAACCAAGTGCTTAAGGATAAGGTTGGGGCAATGGAGGCCCAGGTGAATGAGATGATGGTCATGCTGCAAAGTTTAAAGAGTGGGACAGCTGCTGAAGGTGTCGCCGTCGTGGGTCCAGATGGTGTCACTTCTTTCGTTCCTCCTCCAATATCAGCCACAGTTCCTCCGGGATCCGGGGTCAGTCATCCCGTCTTTGCTTCAGGAATGAATGGGCCGAATCAATACACTTCACAAAGATATCCTTGGGGTATGCCTGTTGGGTACATGCCGCGAACTGTTGGACCTATCCCCGTTAGTATGGTTGCGCCTAATCAGGTCACTGCCGCCGTGTCCGGGGGAGCTGCCGAAGGACCGCAGATCCAAGCTCCTAGTCCTCATGCTGTGCTCAGTCCTACTCCGGGGCTTGCAGCACACCCTCACAATGTTCCTCAGCCTGGAGAGTATTATTACAGTATGGGGAGTCATCCCCAAGGACATATGTTTGAGGGATCACAGCCAAATGACCCGATTCGTGCACTTGAAGAAAGAGTAAAGGCAATGGAGGGTGTTGGTGTCAGAGCCAAGGAAGTTCGTGAGCTGTGTTTAGTCCCGGATTTGGTTTTGCCACCAAAGTTCAAAGCTCCCGAAGTGGACAAATACAGAGGAACAGGCTGTCCGGAGAGCCATGTTACGATGTTTGTCCGAAAAATGGGTCCTTACGCCAATGATGACAAACTGCTGATTTACTGCTTTCAAAACAGTTTGGATGGAGCTCCTCTAGATTGGTACATGAAACTGCAATCCTCTGAAATTCGTTGTTGGAAAGATTTGTGCGAAGCATTCATGAGACAATATAAGTATAACATGGACATGGCTCCGGACAGGTCGCAATTGCAACACATGAGTAAGGGCGAAAGGGAGACTTTCAAAGAATATGCCCAGAAATGGCGAAGCCTAGCCGCCCAGGTCCAACCTCCTTTGACAGAAAAAGAAATGGTGTACACGTTCTTGGAAACTCTGCCAGCAATTTACTATGACCGGCTGATTACAAGTGTTTCAACTAGCTTCTCCGATATGATAGTCTTCGGGGAAAGACTTGAGCATGGTCTCCGAAGTGGGAAGATTTCGAATCACCTCAGTAATGCAGGAAGCTCTGGTGGTTCAAGCAATCAGAAGAAGCCTCACTCCCATTTCCCAAAGAAGAAGGAAGGGGAAACAAATGTAATCTCAGGAGGAAGTTCATCCTTTGGTACCCCTCCACCACAAACTGTTCCATTTTCTGCTCCTGTGCCATCCCAGCATCCCAGCAAGGCAGTGACAGTCACAGGGCTCATGGTTATCAGTACAAGAAACAGACCAGTTTTGATCCAATACCAATGACATACACTGAATTGTTAGATCACTTGACTTCCAAGAACTTGATCAACACTCGGCCAATGAAGGCCCTGCAGCCGCCATTTCCCAGAAGTTACAACGCTAATGCTACCTGCAGTTTCCATGAAAACGGGGTCGGTCATACTGTGGAGGAATGTAAAGCCTTCAAGCATGTGGTGCAAGACCTAGTAGATGCTGGGTGGATCTCGTTCAAGCAGAGCAGCCCGAATACAACAACTAATCCATTGCCAAGTCATCAGAGGCCAGCTACCAATGCTATAGAAAGTTCAGTTGGGCAATTGGTAAAGGATGTACAGAAGATCAAGACCCCGTTGGGTGTTATCTACTCTGAGTTATGCCATGTTGGGGTGGTTAAGAATGGGTGTTGCCATGAAGAGGGGTGTGCTAACTCCACGTGCGTGGGGAATTGTGAAAGCTTTGAGATGATCCTGCAGGACCTGATGGATCGGTGTGTGGTCCAGATAGGAACCCATGATGTTGAAGAAGAAGTGTTGACTCTACATTCTGATAAAAGTAGAGGACCCAGAAGACCTGTCGAAATTCCTTACAATTACAATCCCAGATTGGTGCGGGCAAACGCCCAACCAATAGTGATTGAAGTTCCGGCTCCTTTTCCCTATAAGTCGGACAAGGCAGTTCCGTGGAAGTACACTGCACTATCTACAATCGAATGCTTCCCAAGTGCTCCTACCGTAACCAACATAGGGGGATCAAGTGGGATCACAAGAAGCGGAAGAGTATATGCTCCTGAGACTCTCCGAGCTGAAACTTCCAAGGAGGCCGAACAGAGGGGCCGTAAGGAAAAAGGAAAAGAGCCAGAGGTTGCTCAAGAGAAAGTGACGGAAAAAGAAGCAGATGAATTCTTGAAGATCGTCCGGCAGAGTGATTATCGAGTGGTTGATCAGTTAAAGCAAACTCCATCCAAGATATCCATGCTATCATTGTTGCTTAGCTCGGAAGCACACAGAACAACTTTGATGAAAGTGCTCAACGAGGCTCATGTTGCAGAGGATATCACAGTGAATCAGTTTGATGGGATTGTGGGGAATATAGTGGCTGCAAATCACCTAACATTTGCCGATGATGAGTTGCCTTCAAGCGGAAAAGAACACAATCAAGCTCTGCACATCTCGGTAAAGTGTGGAGACTATGTGCTGGCCAGAGTACTAATTGACAATGGGTCTTCATTGAACGTGATGCCGAAGTCAACTATGGATAAGTTAGACGTTGATTGCTCCTACATGAAGCCGAGTTCGACACTGGTGCGGGCCTTTGATGGGTCCAAAAAGGAAGTTCTGGGGGAAATGGAATTTCCCATCCAGATTGGTCCCGAAGTTTTCTACATCAATTTCCAAATCATGGATATTACGTCCTCATACAGTTGTTTGCTGGGCCGACCATGGATCCATATGGCTGGAGCAATCCCTTCTTTTTTACACCAGCGGGTCAAATTCGTGGTTGACGGCCAGGTCGTGGTAGTATTTGGTGAGGAAGAGACTCTGGTTAATAAGCCATCAGAGTTCAAATATGTGGAAGCTGCCGAAGAGTCTTTGGAAACAGCCTTTCAGTCTTTGGAGATCGCCAATGTAGTATTTGAGAGGACCAAGGAGGAGGAGATGGTTGCTAAGATCATGTTATTCCAAGGATATAAGGTTGGTTCTGGCTTGGGAAAGTTTGGTCAGAGAATTCTAGCTCCCATTCAACTGAAGGAAAACAAGAACCGTTGCGGGCTGGGATACACCCCAAGTGAGGAAGAAAGAAGAAAAATGGCAGATGAACGAAGGGGCAGATGGTTGGCAAGTCCAAAGGCCAGGATCCATGGCCCCAGAGGATTCCAATTTGCGACATCAGTCAAAGTTTTGTGAGTGCCGGTTTGTTGGATCCCATTCAAGTTGCTGTCATCAAGGATGGTTCTGAGTCTGAAGAGGGTGGTGCAAGTTTGGTTCGACGTTGCGGTGCCAGTGAAAAATTAAAGAATTGGAAGGCTGCTGATCTTCCTGTGACTTTTAATTTAAAGTAATCATTTGTAATGCAACCCTGTGGCTCTGCCCAAGGCTATAGGACAAGTTGTTAGGGGCGAGAATGTTTTTATTTTCAGAATCATCATCATTAATAAAAACGTTGTTTTTGAATTTCAATCAATAAAAATCAATCCTTTTCATTTCATGTGTCTTTTCCTCGCTTTATTATTGTTTGCTTGCTTGTCTCGCCTTTCATTCCGCTTTTTCGCTTCGGCAAAATGCAGATCCACAGCAATTGTCTCCCAAAATAACAGTGCCAACAGTCCATATTTTGACTTTGATCACCCTATTAATCAAGCTGAGGGGGATGTTGAGGAAGACTGGGAAGCTCCTCCAGAACTCATGAGGTTAATAAAACAGGAATGGTAATTCAGCCACACGGAGAATCTACTGAAGTGATCAACTTGGGTACAGCTGAGAGCAAGAAAGAGGTCAAAGTGGGTACCGCCATGAATGACGAGGATCGCATGAAGTTGGTTCAGCTGTTGCACGATTATACGGATGTGTTTGCATGGTCCTACCAAGATATGCCTGGGTTGGATACTGACATTGTGATGCATAAGTTTCCAGTCAAACCTGAATGCCCGCCTGTGAAGCAGAAACTTAGAAGGATGAAGCCTGAGATGTCCCTAAAGATTAGGGATGAGGTAAAAAAACAGTTTGACGCCGGATTCCTAGCGGTGGCCAAATACCCACAGTGGGTTGCCAATATTGTCCCGGTTCCAAAGAAGGACGGGAAGGTCAGAATGTGCGTTGACTACCGAGATCTGAATCGTGCTAGTCCTAAAGACGATTTTCCTTTGCCCCACATTGATGTCTTAGTGGATAGTACAGCTCAACACTCGTTATTCTCCTTCATGGATGGATATTCGGGATATAATTAGATCAAGATGGACCCCGAAGATATGGAAAAGACAACTTTCATAACGCTTTGGGGAACGTTCTGTTACAAGGTCATGCCATTCGGGTTAAAGAACGCTGGTGCAACCTACCAAAGGGCCATGGTCACACTGTTTCACGACATGATGCATAAGGAGATTGAGGTTTATGTGGATGACATGATCGCAAAATCTAAAACCGACGAGGAGCATATTGTCAATCTGCAGAAGCTCTTTGAACGGTTGAGGAAATATAAACTCAAGTTAAACCCGGCCAAGTGCACGTTTGGGGTGAGATCAGGGAAGTTGTTAGGCTTCATTGTCAGCCAGAAGGGAATCGAGGTGGATCCAGACAAAGTAAAAGCCATCCTCGAGATGCCGGTGCCCAAAACAGAGAAAGAAGTCCGTGGTTTCCTCGGAAGGTTGAATTACATCTCCCGATTCATCTTCCAGTTGACTGCTACTTGTGAGCCGATCTTCAAACTGCTGTGAAAAAATCAAGAGTTGAAGTGGAATGACCAGTGTCAAGCTGCCTTTGAGAAAATCAAGGTGTACTTGCAGAATCCACCAGTCTTAATGCCACCTGTGTCAGGCAGGCCTCTCATCCTATACCTTACAGTGCTAGATAATTCAATGGGCTGTGTGTTGGGGCAGCATGATGAATCCGGGAAAAAGGAGCATGCCATATACTATCTTAGCAAAAAGTTCACCGATTGTGAGACAAGATATTCTATGCTGGAAAAGACTTGTTGTGCTCTAGTTTGGGCTGCTCACCGTTTAAGGCAGTACATGCTGAGTCACACCACTTGGTTGGTGTCAAAAATGGATCCAATCAAGTACATATTTGAGAAGCCAGCTCTTACAGGACGAATTGCCCGTTGGCATATGCAATTATCAGAATACGATATCCTGTATGTCACACAAAAAGCAGTTAAAGGTAGTGCACTTGCTGAGTATTTGGCATGTCAGCCGATTCCAGACTACCAACCAATGCAGCATGATTTTCCTGATGAAGATATCATGGCACTGTTTGATGAGGGGAAGTCCCAAGAAAGTGAAAGGTGGAGAATGATCTTCGACGGTGCGTCAAATGTATGGGGGCATGGGGCAGGTGCTGTGTTAATATCTCCTGACAATCGCTTCGTTCCTGTCACTGCAAGGTTGAGCTTCTATGTCGCAAACAACATAGCAGAGTATGAAGCGTGCATCTTGGGTATTCAAGCAGCCCTAGAATGGAAAGTTAAAAGGCTAGATGTGTATGGAGATTCAGCACTGGTTATTCATCAAGTAAGAGGCGATTGGGAGACCAGAGATCCCAAACTGATTCCTTATTGTGTTTATGTGCAAGAGTTGATGGAGTCTTTTGACGAAATCACTTTCAAACACATCCCTCGAAGCGAAAACCAGCTGGCTGATGCATTGGCAACTTTATCATCCATGTTCAATATCAATTGTGATAAAAGCTTGACTCATGTCACAAAATCCAGCACCGGAGTCTACCTGCGCATCACTACTGCACAGCCATAGATGAAGAGCCGGATGACAAGCCTTGGTATCATGATATCAAACAGTACATCATCAGCAGAGAATACCCTCCCGGGGCATCTGAAAATGACAAGAGAACTCTTCGGCGACTGTCAAGGAATTTCTTCCTCAGCGGTGAGGTTCTCTACAAAAGGAATTATGGCATGGTCCTCTTAAGGTGTGTTTCTAAAGAAGAAGCTGAAAGAATCATGAAAGATGTACACGAGGGCTCATTCGGAACTCATTCCAGTGCGCATACTATGGCTAGACAGATTTTAAGGGCGGGCTATTACTGGTTGCAGATGGAAGGTGACTGCTACAGCTTTGTCCGAAAGTGCCACAAGTGCCAAATCTACGCTGACCACATTCATGTGCCGCCTGCCAAATTGAATGTTCTGACTGCATCCTGGCCGTTTTCAATGTGGGGAATGGATGTCATCGGTCCCATTGAACCCAAAGCATCAAATGGGCATCACTTCATCTTGGTCGCCATTGACTATTTCACGAAGTGGGTGGAAGCTGCCTCATACTCCAGTGTAACCAGTTCAGTGGTTGCCAAATTTGTGAAGAAGGATCTGATTTGCCGTTATGGTCTTCCTAACAAGATCATCACTGATAACGGCAGCAATCTGAATAGCAAAATGATGAAGGACCTGTGCGCAGAGTTCAAAATTCAGCATCATAATTCTTCCCCCTATCGGCCCAAGATGAATGGAGCAGTCAGTGGAGGCAGCTAACAAGAACATCAAAAAGATTGTGCAAAAAATGGTGTTCACATACAAGGATTGGCATGAAATGCTTCCCTTTGCTTTGCATGGCTATCGTACTTCAGTGCGTACCTCAACTGGGGCAACTCCTTTCTCTCTGGTATACGGGTCAGAGGCGGTCCTCCCAATCGAGGTTGAGATACCATCCCTACGGGTACTCATGGAAGCTAAACAAAAAAGAAGCAGAGTGGGTGCAGGCTCGTCTGGATCAGCTAAACCTCGTTAAGGAAAAAAGAATTGCAGCTTTATGTCATGGGCAGCTGTACCAACAGAGAATGAGAACAACTTTTGACAAGAAAGTCCGGCACCGTGAATTCAAGCAGGGGGATTTGGTGCTTAAGAAGATCTTGCCCATCCAGACTGATCCCCGAGGGAAATGGACACCCACTTATGACGGCCCGTATGTGGTCAAGAAAGCCTTTTCTGGAGGAGCACTGATACTCACGAACATGGACGGAGAGGATTTAAGGAACCCAGTCAATTCCGATCAAGTGAAGAAGTATTATGCCTGAAAGAATTAGACGAAAAAAGAGAAAGACAAGCCAAGTAAGAGTTAGCTCGCTAGGTTGAAAACCCGAAAGGGCGGCCTAGGCAAAATCAGAGCGACCCGGTGGATTAAAAACCCGCAAAGGGCGATCCAGGCAAAAATTAGGGTCAGAAAACTTGGGCATGAAAAGTAAAGAAAGGCATACAACTCCTCTGAAGACTTGGATGAGGGGGTGATCAAGGTCAAGGACATAAATGTTTAGCACTGTTCCACAGAGACGGACAGTCAGAATTTAACTTCTCTCTTTTTTCGTGTCTTTTTATAGTTTAAACTTTCAAGTGTAATAAACAATCGGCGTAACTTCTTGTGCGACCGGTTTCCACATTAATAAAGTTCAACTTTCTCATATCTGTTCACTCTTTTATTTTCTGCTTTTTTTGCTCAAAATAAACGTTTTATAATGATGGTGATGATGACCTGTAAAACATGTGCATAAATCATGGAGCATTACAATTATTGCAAAGTCCCTAAAGGTCGCGGAAAAAAGCAATTCCCCAAAACCATTTAATCATGCAAGAGAAAGCGATTGCACTCACGATTGCTTCAAACGGCGAAGTCAAAGCCAACATGCACTCGGCCCATGAGCCCCGCAATTCCAGTGGGTTCCTCAGTCTCGTGCCATGAGTGTCGCGGGTTGGCTGAACCAGCAAAAATAAGCCAAAAGAGCAAAAGAGCAAAAGAAAAAACAAACGATCAGAAAAAGAAAGCTGATCAAAGAATGAAAAGCCAAGAAAAAACAAACAGTCAGAAAAAAGAAAGCTGACAAAAGAAATGAAGAATCAAGAATAGCATCCCATTGCATTCATCATTCCACTAAATCATCACATCGCATGCACTCACATGACATGCATTCGCATAACGGACTTTGCATAGCATGCATTCATATTCCATGCACCATGTCTTGCATCTGCTAACGTGTGCAGGTGTCCTGGATCAGTGCAATGGCATTGATCATCAATCAGAGCAAGCTGAAGAAAGGTCCGCTAACCTGAGCAGACATCCTGGATCAGTGCAATGGCACTGATCATCCATCAGAGCAAGCTGAAGAAAGGTCCGCTAGCCTGAGCAGACATCCTGGATCAGTGCAATGGCACTAATCATCAATCAGAGCAAGCTGAAGAAAGGTCCGCTAGCCTGAGCAGGCATCCTGGATCGGTGTGGAAGCATTGACCGACTAAAGGAAACCAACTGGATTTTGGAATCCCCTCTGGACCCACGTGTCCCCAGCAAGATTGACTTCACCTTGTATTCGAGCTGCAGGTAAGTCCCCCTGACCTCAATAGGTCCAGTCGAAGAGGATAGTTGTGTTAGCCTAAAACATGGCGCAGTCCTAGGTAAATATCGAGATCCAGACTTGATATAGTACCCTCCCCTGGTCGCTCGCAAGACCACCCCTTTGGAGCCCACGTGCTCCTAGGCCCAAGTGCAAGCTCGGATCATTCGCGATTCGTTAAAAGGCTTTAGGCAGCCTCCGTCACCGGCTTAACGAGGGCCGACACCCTTTTTGCTTCCCTTTTTATTGCTTTCTTTATTGATTTCCGCTAGCTTATTGAGGGTTGGCACCATTTAGTTTCCAGCTTACTGAGAGTTGACGATTCATCCATTGCATTCACCTCGGGCTAACACCCAATAAAAATAGAAAAAGAAAATAAGAGGAAAATTCGGGTTTCCCTAAGTAGACAAAATCGGTATAATTTCTGAATTCTTTATCTTCATTTTGCCTTGGAATATGTTTCGGCCAATTCATATTCCTCGTTAAAGTTCAGATAAAGAGGGGCAGCTGTCATACCCTAATTTTGTCCGGCTTAGGTCAAAACCCTAATTTTCCACAAAAAATAAATAAATTGAAGAATGAAGAGCATCATGCATTGCATTTTGGGTCCTAGAAGTCATTCCAAGGTCTTTAAAATCATTTTTAGGGTTGGAATGCACTTTTTAGGCAAATTAGGGTTTTAGGGTCAAAAAGGACATTTTGGTCATTTTTCGCAAAAAGATGATTTTCTCGCCAAAAATGCACATCCACAAAAAGTACATTTTTATTCTATCAAGGATAATTTTTGTACAATTTTTTAGAAAGAAAACCCTAGTAAAAAATAATTAAAAATGTATTTTTCCATTTTTAGTGCATAGAAAAATAAAAAAGGACCATTAAATATTCCTCAATTCTTAAGTGACAATTTTTATTGTCATGGGTGACTAGAGGGAATATTTTATGGTGCCCAAAAACATGTAACACATTTCCAATAGGTGCACTTTTATTCCCATGACCAAAATTCAAACTCAAAATAAGGAAGTGTCTTCAAATAAGACAAAAAGACCAAAAAAACAAGTTTTTTGTTCCTCCTTATCCCCGCAAATTCGCCCCCTCTCTCTCTCTCTCTCTCTCTCTCTCTCTCTCTCCAAACCCTTCCACACTCTTCTATTTTGTAATCATTGCCCTCTTTGGTAAATTACTTCACTCACTTACACTAACCTATTCCTAAGAAAACACAAATTTCCCTCTTTGGTAACAATCCATCCCTAAAATGCCCTTAACCCTACCTCACATGAGATCCCTTTCCCAAAATAAGAAAATTCATTTTTCTTTTCCTTTTTTTTCCTTCTTCATTTTCGCCCCCCTCTCTCCCTCACCCTCATTTTGTGCTTCTTCAATACCCTTAATCCATGTGAGGATTAATCTCAACCCTTGATTCAAAATTGAGACTCAATCCTAGAGCACATTAAAAGCACAAAGACTAAACTACCCTTAGACCTAGTTTCATCCTATAAATACCCCCTCATTCCCACACCTAAGGATCCTCTTCTTTTTGGCTTCTCATTTGATCCTTTAGCCTCTCATTCTCCTACACAAAACCCTAACACACCAAAGCTTCTCCCTTCTCCTCTCTTTTTGCGAAACCATCCTCTTCTCCCTCACCCATTTTTCTTCAAAAATCAACCATCAAATCCTCCATTTCTTGTTAGATCACCATCTTTCCTTCCATTCTCTTCAAGGTTTCATCATCAAATTGCTAAGAGCTAGCAATTTTTGGGCTTATCATCTCCTTCTTCATTTCTTTGTAGTTTTGAGGTAATCCTTGAAGCTTTTCACCTTATATTTAATTTTCTTGCATAATCTCTCCTCTACTCCAAACTCCTTCTTGATTGTTTGTTTGCTTGGAGGATCCATTTCAAACATTTTGACAAAGACTTAGGGAGCTTTGGGTGTTTGAGATGGGTCCTTGGCCTTGAAGGAGTTATTCTTCTACTTGAATAATTTCCCTTGCATCTTTACATATTTTGCACTAGAATTCATAAATAAAATTGTTGTTTATGGGCTTTAGCATTTCGCATATCATAAAAGTTAGGGTTGATATGATTTTGTTGCACTTCCTTGCTTAATCATATGAATCCTTGCAAAAAAATAGATCTATGTTGCTTTGTGTTAATTTTGGTTTTTTTTTTTTTAAATAAAATGTGGATCTATGTCTCCTTTGGTTCGCATGCTTATAGATCTAAAAATATTTCCAAGTTGATTTTGTTATTGTTTTGTTTGGTGATGTTTGATCTTGTTGTTAGTATTTCATTTTAGTGTTAAAAGTTACTTTTGTCGTTTGATGATCTAGCAATATGATTCCCACTAGTGCTTAAGTGCACCTTGACCTAAGTAGTGAAGATTGCTAGAAATGACTCAATTTAGTTTATGTGTCCATTCATTCTTGTGTCTTAGTTTGCTTGTTGTAAATTGTTGATGATAGGCAAGTTGATTCTCACTAGTGCCTAGTGCACTTTGCTCAAAGTGGGAGGATTGCTCTAGGTGATTCAACTTATTTGTGTGTTTAGTTAATCTTTGCATTTTAATTTGCTTATTGTTCAATGTTGATGATAGGCAAGTTGATTCTCACTAGTGCCTAGTGCACTTTGCTCAAAGTGGGAGGATTGTTCTAGGTGATTCAACTTATTTGTGTGTTTAGTTAATCTTTGCATTTTAATTTGCTTATTGTTCAATGTTGATGATAGGCAAGTTGATTCTCACTAGTGCCTAGTGCACTTTTCTCAAAGTGAGAAGATTGCCCTATGTGATTCAACTTAGCTTTAGTGTTTATTTACTTGTTCTTGTATATTATTGTCCATTGTTGATGATGAATCATATGATTCCCACTTATGCCTAGTGCATCATGTTCTAAGTGGTGAAGATGGTTTTAGATGATTCAACCTTCCCCTTTTAACTTCTTAATGAATAAAAGATGAGATAGTTAGGTTTATGGTTTAAGGTCCATGGGGTATTGCAAAGGATAGGTTACCCAAAACCTTGATGCTCCCTCCTCTTTGATTGTGTTATTAGCCTTTGGGCACTTGTTCATGAATGCAAATGATAGGCTTACCTTAGCCTTGATGCAATTTCTCCTTTTGTTCATGTTATTGAGAAATCGTTACTCATATGTTCCTTAGTTTAATTAAGATCATTCTATGCCTATGATCAATTGCTCACTTGTTCTTGATGCCATGTAAATGTCTTGACTTGATTGTGTGCCCTCCTCTCCACTTGTATGACCTCCTAATGGAGACGTAAGTCTACATGCATGTTGTAGCATAGAGCCATTAGGGTAAATACAATCCTTCTTGCACACACACAATTACTTTGAGAACTTTGTTTTGCATCTTTAATAATTGAATCTTTTGATTGTATGGGCATGTTTAATCTTGGTTAATGAATGATATGTTCATGTTTGCTTGAGTATTATTCATTCATTTGCATTTGGTTATGGATTTAGAATTGACTTGAAATGTTCTACTCCTTTTCTAAAACTCATTTCCTAAAATCATTTCAAAACAAAAGGAAACTTTTACTTTCAAAACAAAAATAAATCAATCGTCATTAAACACCAATCGCGCCGTTGCCGATTAGGTTGTTAATGATGATATTGTTTTCAAAAGGAGTTAGAAGCGAAACCATTCTAACCGTTGTTGTTCGGTCTTCGCAAAAGCTCTATCCCATTTTCGAAAACTTATTCATTTCTCAAAAATAAACCAATTGTCATTAAACACCAATCGCGCCGTTGCCGATTAGGTTGTTAATGATGATGTTGTTTTCAAAAGGAGTTAGTAGCGAGACCATTCTAACCGTTGTTGTTCGGTCTTCGCGAAAGCTCAATCCTTTTTCAAAACCAAAAGCCGAGAACTACGTAGCTTTGATCCCTCTTCCAGTGAGGGTACGTAAGAGCGGGGTCCTGCCCTGTCAAGCACACTTTTTAAAAAAAAAACTTTGTTTTGTTCCGCTTTTCAAAGATACCAAAAATATCCCTTTCCCCTCGTTTTCAATAAAACAAACTCCTAAAGAAAAGAAAAGAAGTAGAATAAACCGCTTTCAGACTCAAACTTTTGTCCAAACCACACATCAAGTTAATGGTTCCCTTTCGGTAGAAAGGAGGTGCGGGGTGCTAATACCTTCCCCGTACCTAACCGACCCCCGAACCTATATCTCTAGTTTTCAAAAGACCATCCGCCTTGTTCAAAAGACTTTTTTTTCAATGTTTTGGTCTTAAAATTAAAATATTGGTGGCGGCTTCAAAATTTTTCCACGTTGTACATTGAGAAACCCAAACCGGATTTTTCGGGTGCAACAAGGATGTCGAAGAAGAGGTTAATATTGCAGAATTAAAACCTGGGCCTCCTTATACATGTAAAGTGTTAAAGCCATCAGATGGGAAAAATCCTGTCGAGCCTAAAAATGATAAGGTTGTTACAAAAACTTACACCTTTGATGTTTTTAAATATGATGAAATATTTGATTTTTTAGTTACTGATGGTCAAATTTTGGTGCCTAAAGGCCTGAAAATACCACCATTGGAACAAAGAAAGAAAAGGGGTTTTTGTAAATTCCATAACTTTTTAGGCCATAACACCTCTCGTTGTGTTATTTTTAGGGATTTGGTCTAGAAAGCTCTCAATGAAGGTAGGCTGAAATTTGGTGACAAATCAAAGTCTCCAATGCAAATCGACACTGATCCTCTTCCAACAGCAGAGGCAATGTATGCTGAAGTCAACATCATGGTTGTCGAAGCCACTGGAATTGTTGCTGGAAATGATAATTTGACAAAAGATACTGAAATTTCTGAGGCTAATGTCGAAATGGTCACTGAAGACCAATATACTGAGAAAATGAAAGTTGCTTACCTAAAAGCAGAAGAGGAATTAATTGATTTCCTTAATCGTTGCAAGATAAGCAACACAAAAGTGATGTTATGTCCAAGATGCAGTTCTGTCTTTGACAAAGAGGCTGCAAAGAGCCTTGAAGGTTATCGACCTCAATTGAAGCGGAAAGGAAAATGGGTCGACAAAAGGCCAAAGTTCAGTTTCAACAAAATAGGGATACCATACAAAGTTACTTCGACAAAGCATACTCAGAAAGAGCAACTTAAGACTTATGTTCCATCAACAAAGTCTCCTGTAGAGAGATGGGTGTACTCTGGTGGAAAGAATACTGGATACTTACCCGTGAATTCTGGTGGGAAAAGTTTTAGGAATCAACCAAAACAACCAACACCCACAAAAATGGTCAAGGGCAGCACCAGTACTACTGGCCAAAACAAGGCACTTGAATCTAAAGTACGCCTATAACAACAATTACAAGGGGAAGAATCTCATGACTAGAACTCAATGGCGCAGACACCAACGCCAAAAGAAAGCTATTGGTGCAGGACAAGTAGAGAGTTCTAACAAAAAACAAGGTAAGCAAGTGGTTGTCGAAGTGGCTAGAAAGCCAGCTACTGAGAGGATATTTCCTCCACTCTCAGCAATCAAAGAAGGCTTTGACTTAGACGAAGAAATAGAGTCTGATTTTGCTGATTCTGGGTCGGACTTTGATGTCCTATGCAATGTGGTCTCAATTCTACCAATTGAGTATGATGTAGTTTCCGAAGTGAATGATGTCGAGGAAGATTTCGACGAATAGACTACTTATAAACCAATTTGTTACTATGTGCTGATGAATGGTTGTGTCGAATAACAACATACTGTATTTGAGAAACCAGATTGTGGAATGATGAACCATCTCAAACCTTTGTTCATTCAAGCTAAAGTGAACAACATAGATGTCAACAAGATTTTGGTCGACGGTGGTGCTGCTGTAAACTTGATGCCACAACATTTATTGAGGAAAATTGGTAAATGTGATACGGATTTGAGGCCTCACAACGTGGTACTCACAAATTATGAAGGCAAAACTGGCCACTCACTTGGGGCCATTGAAGTCGAGTTAGCTGTGGGTAGCATTAAAAGATCAACGTTGTTTCTTGTAGTTCCTTCTAAGGCTAACTATAACTTGCTGCTAGGATGAGAGTGGATACATGGCGTGGGGGCAATACCATCAACTGGTCACCAAAGGCTCATTATTTGGAGAGAAGATGGTTTGGTCGAAAACATTGAAGGTGATCAGAGTTACTTCAAAGCGGAGGTAAATACTATCACTAAGAAAACTTTCGACAAACAATTGGCGAACATTGCGCCATGTTCTTCTTCTGATCTTGGTTATGTACACCAAGATAATATGTTTTCCTCAGTTACTCTTCACCCAAACTATGGATTCATTTGGGAGAGGGAGGTTATGGATGAGGATAATTACCCAAGAGGCTTTTGCAAGCCTACCGGGTGGGATGGACCATAAATAGTTTATTTATGTCTAAGCCCAATGCATGGGATAGAATTAGGCCTATGTGGCCGAAAACAAAGAAAAAGCGGCTTTGGAAGCCGAGTTACGTCAACAAATGGTTGCTGAAGCCAGTGACAGTAATAGTAAGGAAGATTGGGATGGACCACAAATCTTGTCGAAGATCAAAGCAGAAATCGAAAGACTACTCAAGAGCAAGTTCATCAGAACTGCCAGGTATGTAGATTGGTTAGCAAATATAGTTCCTGTTATTAAGAAAAATGGAACTCTTAGAGTTTGCATAGATTTCAGGGATTTAAATAATGCTACACCCAAAGATCAATATCCTATGCCTGTGGCAGAAATGCTTGTTGATTCAGCAGCCGGTTTTGAATATTTAAGTACGCTTGATGGTTATTCTGGTTATAACCAAACTTTTATTGCTAAAGAAGATGTATCGAAAACAGCATTTCGATGTCCAGGGGCATTAGGTGTTTATGAATGGGTGGTGATGCATTTTGGCTTAAAAAATGCTGGTGCTATATACATACCAAAGAGCTATGAATTCTATGTTTCATGATTTTATAGAAAATTTTATGCAAGTGTACATAGATGACATAGTTGTTAAGTCTTCATCAGAAAGTGGTCATTTAGACCATCTTCGACAATCAATTGAAAGGATGAGAAAATATGGATTGAAAATGAATCCACTTAAATGTGCCTTCTGTGTACGTGCAGGTGACTTTTTAGGATTTGTTGTGCACAAAAAAGGCATTGAAATAAATCAAAACAAGACAAAGGCAATTTTAGAGACGAAAGCTCCTTCGACAAAGAAAGAATTGCAGTTGTTACTAGGAAAAATCAATTTCCTTGGAAGGTTCATTTCAAACCTAAGTGGCAAGACACAAGTTTTTTCGCCATTACTTCGACTGAAGAAAGAAGATGTGTTCAGGTGGGATCCAGAACACCAAAAAGCTTTTGACGAGATCAAGGGCTATTTGATGAAGCCTCCTATTTTGTTACCTCCTATTAGAAATAAAGTAATGAAATTGTATGTTGCAGCATCAGAATTGTCAATAGGTAGCATGTTAGCACAAGAGGATGAAAATGGTGTCGAAAGAGCCATTTATTACCTCAGTAGAGTTTTAAATTATGCTGAAACTAGATATCATCCAATAGAAAAGTTGTGCCTATGCTTGTATTTTTCTTGTACAAAACTAAAGCAATATATAAAGCCTGTTGATGTGTATGTTTACTTGCATTTTGATATTATTAAACATATGCTGTCGAAACCAATATTACATAGTAGAATTGGTAAATGGGCTTTAGTGCTTTCTGAGTATTCACTAACTTATCAGCCTTTAAAAGCTATTAAAGGCAAAATTGTGGTTGATTTTATCGTCGATCACTCATTGGTCGAGGTTCCATTAAATTTAGTGGATATTCAGCCTTGGAAGTTATACTTTGACGGTTCTAGCCATAAAAATGGTTCTGGAATTGGAATTCTCATTGTTTCGCCAACAAAAATACCAACGAAGTATAAGTATAAGATTGAAGGTTTTTGCACCAATAATGATGCTGAATATGAAGCCTTGATAGCAAGACTTGAGATTTTGCTCGACTTGGGGGCAAAACATGTCGAAATTACGGGCGATTCTGAATTATCCCACCGAGGATAATGGAGGATCAAAGGAGGTTGGTGGATAGAGTGGAGGTTTTGGAGAATAGAACCCCAAGAAGAGAAGTTATCCCACCTAGGATGGATGTTACCCCACCTAGGAGGGATCTTAGAAGGCTTAGAAGACATGTGACTCCACAATATTACTATGACGAGGAATATGATGTGGAGGCCGAGGATGATCCAAGGTTGCATAGACATAGGCATAGGCATCATGGTGATGATGGTGGTAGGCCAAGGCGGCATAGAGGGATAGGGAGGAAGAGCATTGGAAAAATAAGAAAATCAAAATCCCTAGTTTTCAAGGTAAGAGTGAAAGTACGGATTTATACTTGGATTGAGAGCTCAAAGTTGAGCAAATCTTTACTTGCCATGAAGTTAGAGAAGAAAGGAAGGTTAAGCTTGCCACCCTAGAATTTGTGGATTATGCCTTGCTTTGGTGGGACCAAGAGCGAAAACTTAGGGTGAGGTGTGGTCAAAGACCTATTGAAGATTGGGAGGAGCTAAAGTCTTTAATGAGAAGAAGATATGTCCCATCTCACTACCAAAGAGACCTCCTCAACAAATTGCAAAAACTCTACCAAGGTTCCAAAACCGTGGAGGAGTATTATAAAGAAATTGAAGTTGCCAAGATTAGAGCTAATCTTGTTGAAGAGGAGGAACAAGCAATGGCAAGGTTCCTTAATGGCTTGAAGTATGAGATCAAAGACCAAGTTGAGATGTACTCATACTTGGACATTCAAGAGCTCTTGCATCATGCTTCCAAGGTGGAGGCACAATTGAAGAGGAAGGGCACCTCAAGGCCTTCCTCAAACTTCAAGCAAAATTCCTCTTCACATTGGAATGACAAGTCAAAGGTTGATGAAGCATCTACCTCTAAAGTTGACAAAGTTAAAGCTACGGCCATAGAGCCTAGATGTAAGCCTAAAATTCCTTCTCAAATATCAAGTGACAAACCTTCTTCTACTACATGTTTCAAATGTCAAGGCAAAGGACACTTTGCTTTCCAATGCCCCAACAAGAGAAACATGGTCATAAAAGAAGGGATTGTAGTAACCGGAAGTGAACATGAGAATAGTGAGGCTTCGGCCAAATCTAGTAAAGAGGAGCCTCAAGATGAGTCTCATCATCAAGGTGACTTATTGATGGTTAGAAGACTCCTAGGAGCCAAACATAAGGACATCAATGAGTCCCAAAGAGAAAACCTCTTTCACACTAGATGTTATGTCCAAAAGAACTTATGTAGCTTGATAATTGATGGTGGGTCTTGTGTTAATGTTGCTAGCACTAGACTAGTGCAAATTAAATCTCACCACCATCAATCATCCAAAGCCTTATAAACTTCAATGGCTAAAAGATGAAAATGCAATTGTTGTAGACAAACAAGTGGTTGTTGCATTTTCCAACCATAAGTACCATGATGAGATTCTCTTTGATGTGGTACCTATGGAGGCCAGGCAGCTTTTACTAGGAAGGCCTTGGCAATTTGATAGGAAAGTGAGTCATGATGGCTATACCAACAAGTACTCTTTTGTTTTCACTAATTTGCAAGTAGTTCTATCTCCTCTTAGTCCTCAAGAAGTTTTGAAGGACCACATCATTTTGAAAAAGAAAATAGAGGAAAAAGAGAAAGAACTAAAAGGAAAGAAGCAAGTGGAGACCAAAGCTTCATCTAGTGGCCGGGAGCACCTTAGGGTAGATGACAAAAATAAAAAAGTTTTGGCACATGCTAAAAGGGTTACAAACCTTTTCTTGAGGGAAACACAAGTGAGAAAGGTCTTGGTGGCTAAACAACCCCTCTATGTTCTCTTCTTAAAAGAGGTGAGTTGTTTGACTAGTGAGGCATTTCCCCTTGAATTACCAAAGGAAATTCTAGATCTCTTGCATGATTTTGAGGATGTCTTTCCTAAAGAGATTCCAAAAGGATTGCCACCTCTTAGGGGCGTTGAACACCATATGGATTTAATTCCGGGTGCATCACTTCCTAATAGGCCAGCCTATAAAACTAATCCTCAAGAGACACAAGAGATAGAGAATCAAGTTTCCAAGCTCTTGGAAAAAGGTTGGGTGAGGGAAAGCCTTTCACCTTGTGCCATGTCGGTTATCCTAGTTCCAAAGAAGGATGTTACTTGGAGAATGTGTACGGATTGTCGTGCCATTAACAATATCACAATAAAATATAGGCACCCCATTCCTAGACTTGATGATTTGTTAGATGAATTGAGTGGGGCTTGCTTCTTCTCTAAAATTGACCTTAGGAGTGGTTATCACCAAATAAGGGTTAGAGAAGGGGATGAATGGAAGACCGCTTTTAAAACTAAATTTGGTCTCTATGAATGGTTGGTTATGCCTTTTGGCTTGACTAATGCCCCCTCCACATTTATGAGATTAATGAATCATGTCCTAAGATCTTTTTTGGGAAAATTTGTGGTTGTGTATTTTGATGATATACTTGTGTATAGTGTCACTCTTGATGACCATGTGAACCACTTAAAGAATGTAATCGAGGTCCTAAGAAAGGAACATCTTTATGCAAATTTGGAAAAATGCACTTTTTGCAAGCATGAAGTCACCTTTCTTGGCTTTGTTGTTAGTTCACAAGGTGTCAAGGTTGACCAATCAAAGGTCAAGGCCATACTTGATTGGCCGCGGCCTAAGAATGCTACTGAGGTAAGGAGTTTTCATGGATTAGCAAGTTTCGATAGGCGCTTTGTGCCAAAATTTTCAACCATTGCCTCTCCTTTAAACCTCTTAGTGAAAAAGAATGTGGTTTTTAATTGGGGTGAGGAGCAAGAAGCCGCTTTTAACTTGTTGAAAAATAAACTTGCTAATGCTCCTATCCATGCTTTGCCAAACTTTTCAAAAACCTTTGAAATAGAATGTGATGCTTCTAATTTAGGCATAGGGGCTGTTTTGACTCAAGATGGTCACCCCTTAGTCTACTTTAGTGAAAAAATGGGTGGATCTCAATTAAATTACTCCACCTATGACAAAGAGTTGTATACTTTGATTAGAGCCTTACACACTTGGCAACACTATCTTTTCCCGAAGGAATTTGTCGTACATAGTGACCATGAGTCATTAAAGTATCTCAAAGGCCAAGGGAAACTCAATAAAAGGCACGCCAAGTGGGTGGAATTTTTAGAACAATTTCCATATGTAATTAAGCACAAAAAAGGCACTCAAAATGTTGTCGCAGATGTTTTGTCTCGCAAGTACACTCTTATATCCTCTTTGCAAGCCAAACGTTTTGGGTTTGAGCATCTAAAGGAGTTGTATGAGCATGACAATGATTTCGGCCACATCGATGTTTCTTGCCCTAGTACCTCTTTTGAGTCTTATCATGTGCATGAGGGTTTTCTTTTTAAAGGTAACAAACTGTGCATCCCTCAATGCTCACATAGGGAATTGCTTCTAAGAGAAATGCATGAGGGTGGTCTTATAGGTCACTTTGGGGTTACTAAGACTTTACAATTGCTGGGTGAACATTTTTATTGGCCAAAAATGAAACATGATGTTATTTCGTTTTGTGCTAAATGTGTTGCATGTAAAAAGGCAAAGTCTAGAGTAATGCCCTATGGTTTGTACACCCCTCTCCCTATTCCCTCATTCCCGTGGGTTGATATTTCTATGGACTTTATCCTTGGATTGCCTGGAACTAAGCATGGCAATGATTCTATCTTTGTGGTGGTGGATCGTTTTTAAAAAATGACACACTTTATCCCTTGCCACAAAATAGATGATGCTAGTCACATAGCTTCCTTGTTCTTCAAAAATGTGGTAAGACTTCATGGAATTCCTCAAACTATTGTGAGTGATAGGGATTCCAAATTTCTTTCACACTTTTGGAAAACACTTTGGTCTAAGCTTCTTTTTTCCACTACTTGCCATCCTCAAACCGATGGTCAAACCGAGGTGGTTAATAGATCCTTAGGAATTTTACTTAGGACGGTTTTAAAGGCTAATATTAAAGCATGGGAAGATGCATTGCCCTTGATTGAATTTGCTTATAATAGGGTACCACATGGTACTACATCCTATTCCCCTTTTGAGGTAGCCTACGGGTTCAACCCCCTTACCCCTTTGGATTTGGTTCCTTTGCGACTTTCTAGTTCATTGTTTCATAAGGATGCCGATTCAAGAGCAATGTATGTCAAGGACTTGCATTCAAAGGTAAAAGAGTTAATTGAAAAGAAGGTTGAAAGGTACGCTACTAGCGCAAATAAAAAAAAGAAGAGAATGATTTTTGCCCCCGGAGACTTTGTGTGGGTTCACATGAGCAAAGAGAGGTTTCCTAATGAGAGGAAATCCAAGCTCTTACCAAGGGGTGACGGTCCCTTCAAAGTTTTGGAGAGGATCAATGATAACTCTTACATAATTGGTTTGCCTAGTGATTATGGTGTGAGCTCCACTTTTAATGTTAGTGATTTGTCCCTCTTTGATGTAGGTATTCAACATGAAGCTCACTTGGGGACAAGTGAAATTCAAGAGGAAGGGTATGATGTGAGCCAAGTCCCCCATCATGGGACCTATCACTAGAGGAAAGCTCAAGGCAATGACACACTAAAGGTGACCCATGGTACCTTAGGGAATTTCTAGAATACTCACACTCTAGTGTTCCATATTTCTTTGTATTTGCTTTCCAATATATTTAGGACCTCATTTTTAATTGTAATGAACATTTGGTTTTGAGTCTTGTTGGCCATTTAGAATATGCTAAGGCCTTTAGTTACTTTGATGTGGCCATGGGCCTTATTTTCTTTTGTTTAGTGGATTATATGTTGGGCCTAGGATCCATTAGACCCAACATATAAATGCTTTCACTTTCATTGTAAACCCTAGAACTCCTTTGATGAATGAAATCACTTTCCTCATTTTAGCAAAGTTGAGAGCCAAAATACCTAGAGTGTGGTGAGGGCTAGTTCATGCTTGTGAGGGTGAGGTTCATTAGAGGATTCTCCTTGGTTCTTGAGATGAGAACCATAGCTCACTTCCTTGAGGCTAGGAGAGCTTAGGGATAGTGTGATCTTATCACCTTTCCAAGAAAGGTGTGGTGATCTTCAATCTCCACCTCTATTCCAAGTCTTCTCCATCTTTGATCTTTCTTCCTCTTTCATGTAAGTATTTATGTCTTCCTTTTGGTGTTGAATGTGTTTTTGTGAGAAAATATTTGAGTTACCATATTTCTAGATCCAAATCCTAAAAGATCATGTTAGATCTCATCACAATACTCATAGTGGAGCCTGTGGATCTCATCAAGCAGGTCATAAAATGAAATGGCTCTTGTTTCGACAAGGTGTGTACTGGCCAACTATGTTGAAAGACTGCATAGAATTTGCTAAAGGTTGCCAAGAATGTCAAAAGCATGTAGGGGTGCAACATGCACCTGCAAGTGAGTTACATTCGATAGTAAAACCTTGGTCGTTTAGAGGTTGGGCCTTAGATTTAATTGGCGAGATTAAGCCAACTTCGTCGAAGGGCCATCGTTACATATTAGTTGGGATAGATTATTTTACTAAGTGGGTAGAAGCTATTCCCTTACCTAGTGTTAATCAAGAGGCAGTGATTAATTTCATTCAAAACCATATTTTGTATAGGTTTGGGATTCCAGAAACCATTACTACAGACCAAGGTTCAGTGTTTATTGGTCAAAAAATGGTAGAATTTGCCTCTGAGAATGGTTTCAAATTATTAAGTTCGACGCCATATTAGGGACAAGCAAATGGTCAAGTCGAAGCAGCCAATAAAATCATCATTAACTTGATCAAAAAACATATTGGGCAGAAGCCTAAGAATTGGCATAAGACTCTTGGTCAAGTGTTATTGGCTTGTCGAAATTTTCCCAGAGAGTCAATTAATACTACTCCTTTTAAGCTTACATTTGGGCATGATGAAGTGTTGCCAGTCGAAATTTGTTTACAGTCAACCAAAAATCAAAGACAGTTTGAAATTCCATCTGATCATTATTGGAATATGATGTTAGACGAATTGGTGGACTTAGACGAAGAAAGATTAACTGCGTTAGATATTCTTACAAGGCAAAAAGAAAAAGTGGCCAAAGCCTATAATAAGAAGGTTAAGTCGAAAACCTTCGCTTTGGGAGACGTAGTTTGGAAAGTTATTTTACCTATGGACAAGAAAGATAGGGTCTTAGGTAAATGGTCACCAAATTGGGAAGGACCATTTAAAATTTTACAAGTATTTTCAAACGGTGCTTACGAAGTCGAAGAATTAGGCGCCGATAATCGAATTTTGCGTATAAATGGCAAGTATTTAAAAAGATATGAGCCAATATTGCAGGAAGTTAGAATAACGCAAGGTTAAGAAGTAACAAAGAAATTTAAATATGGCATGTCGAAAGTTTGAATGCCAAAGAACATTGTCGAAGTACAAAGTGGATAAAAAAAAATTAAGAAACAAGGAAAGCAGAAATTTAAATTACAAGGTTAGCTTTAAGTTTCTCAAAGACAATCTTGGCATGATCCAGTCTGGCAGCAATGAGAGCTTCGTCTTCGACCAATCTCTGAACTGCTGCCTCATGTTTGTTGGCCCTTTCTAGGTGCTCAATAGCCAAAGTTGCTTCAGCTCGAAATGCAGCTTCCAAAGAATCGGGAGTTCTCTTGCGAATGGAGGCTTTCTTATTTTCTTCTGCCTTAATCTTCGACTACAAGGTTTTGATTTGTTCCTGGTACTTTGAAATGTTAACATCACATTCAGCTATTTCTTTAGCATCATTTGCTGCTTGGAGTTCCAGTGACAAAATTTTAGCATCTGACGCTTCGACTGCAGCCCATTCTTCCTGTTGAAGTTTAGCCTCACGCTCTTTATTTGCAGCAACATTCTTTCTCTTTTGAAAGTCCCTTACAATTTGCTCCAGAAGAACCTCAAATTCGACAAGGAAGCCAATGAGAGATTTGTTGGATGTTGTTTTGTTAAGTTTGTTCAGCAAGTTCTTAATTTCATAAGTGACCATATGATTTTGTTCAATGGTTTGGAACAATTCTATTTCTAAGACTTTGGCTCGAAGTTCTCAAAGAAGGTCTTCTCTTGAGCTTTCAGAAATCCCGCCAACAGAAGTAGTCGAAGAACTTCGCTTGTTCTCAGTCGAGGCAGATCTGCTACTCAACATCAACTTCAGAGCTTCAAGGGGATTCTTACTCTTTAATTCCCCTAATTTTTCTTGCCTGATTGTGTTGCTGGTCGAAGGTATGGCCTCAGGCGAGTTAGTACCTTGTGGAGACTCACCAATTTGTTCTAAATCTCTTGGAGACTCCTCTTCTTCATCCTCCTCATCTTCGACTGATTCAACACTTTCTTCTTTTTCTTCTTCTCCTTCGTTCTGGTTTTGAGGTGAAGGTGGACCATTGTTTTCCATGTCGATGTCAGGATTTTGGTCATTGTTTTCGACCCTATTGTCATTACCCTTTTGTGGCTGATTTTGGTCAGTGTCTTCGACCAGTGCATCATTGCCTTCATGTTGTTGGTTTTGAGTTGTAGGGTCGACCATTGCTTCATCAGTTGGTTGCTGTTGAGTTTGGTCTTGGATTTCGATCATCTCTGTATCAACACCTCTTTGATCTTGCTTTTCGACACCTTGTTCAAGTATGGTTGTTTTAGAAGGAGAGAGAGTCGAAGTTGGTGTTGGTTGTTTTGGTGGTACCTCAACATTGCTGTTTTCAGGTTCCTGTTCAAAATTAATTGATAAATATCTTGTCATAATGAACTAAAATTGTTAAAAAGAAGAATAAATAGAAGGTTAATAGTACCTTTGAAGTGTCTCCTTCGACACGAGAATGTGCGCTCTCAGGTCTCTTGAGCACTTTCTCTTTAAAGGCTTCTCCAAGACTTGTTGTTGTTGAGTGCTTTCGCCTTGTAGCTTCTTTTCGACAGGCGTTTGTTTGATAGTCTTAGAAGAAACCTTTGAAGCATCTTGAGAGTTCTTCTTCTTCTTCTTCTTCTTCTTTTCTCTTTCGACCTGAGATTTGGAAGCCTCATTTTGTTTGGGATTGTTTACTGGTTCATCAGGCTGAAAATTCGATACTCATGTTAGTAAGAAACAAGAAAATGTATAACTGTTAATAGAACAAAGAAGTTAAGGATTTCGACCTCTGATTCATCACTCACAACTATGGTCTCAATCCTCTTGGTTTTCTTGGAAGGAGTGGCAATAGTAGAGTTGTTTGGTCTTTTTGACGAGGTACCAGTACCTTTCTTCGTCACCTTCTTTGTTGATGTTGTTGGGTCATCTGTTGGAGTGGGTGAAATAGGCACAACTGCAAACATTCGACAGTTACGTTAATAAGTCATGCATGAAAGGAAAATTAAATTTTTTTCTAAGAGTTTTATACATCACCTGTTTCGACAGTAGATGTGACTCGAACATGCTGTCATACCCCAATTTTGTCCGGCGTAGGTCAAAACCCTAATTTTCCACAAAAAATAAATAAATTGAAGAGCGAAGAGCCTTATGCACTGCATTTCGGATCCTAGAAGGCATTCCAAGGTTCTTGAAATCATTTTTAGGGTTGGAACGCATTTTTCGGGCAAATTAGGGTTTTAGAGTCAAAAAGGGTATTTTGGTCATTTATAACGTTTTTTTTTCTCTCGCTTTCAAAAAGGCTCAAAAATATGTATAATTAAAAATAGAAATCTGAAATCAAAATATAAAAATGAATAACAAAATAATATTGGATGCTTATTGTATTTTTAGAATTAGGGCTAATTCCTTTTAGGTGCTTTTTGCTTTTATCCATTTTTGGTTAAAGTAAGCACTAGTTTTGCAAGCAAACTACCTCCCTCACTCCATCCTCATGCTCCACACCACCCCTCACTTCAGACCCCATCAAGTGCACATCACAAAAGTCTTTCATCATGACAAGCACACCTTTGAGTCCAATAACATTCAATACACAACATATTTTTACCTTCCTTCTCTCTACACCACTAAATACACACTAATTTCTTCACCTCCTTCACTCCATCCTCATGCTCCACGCCTCCCTTCACTTCAGCCCCATCAAGTGCACATCACAAAAAAGCCTTTCATCATGACAAACACACCTTTGAATCCAATAACATTCAATACACAACATATTTTTTACCTTCCTTCTATCCACACCACTAAATACACACTAATTTCTTTACTTCCCTCTCACAACTTTAAACCCATTGGATCTTTGAGATTCAATAAGGACAACTCACTCCTCTCCTCCCCAAAAGGACCAAGAAATTCGTAGCCCCTCTCCTTTCCCTCCTTTTTCCTCTTGTTTTTCTTTCATCTCAAAGGAACCTTCCCATTTCTCCTACACCAAAAAACCCTAGCACACCAAAAACCTCCCCTTTTCTCTCCCAAAACCGTGGCCTCCCCACTCCTTTCCTTCATCCATTTTTGATTTCCTCTCCACCCAAACACCACCATCTCACTTCATTCTCATCCCTCTTTCATATATCTTCTCCATTTTCCATTCAAGATCAAACATCATCATCAAGGAAGGTTTTCATCAAGCTTTTTTTTTGGGGTTGGAGTTGAAGTTCCTTGGAGGTTCTTGTTGATTTGGTTTCTATTTTCTTCATCTCATTGCATTTTCTAGCTTGGATTTGAGGTAAAAACTTTCAAACCCTTGCATCATCTTCAACCTTTTTGCATTAAAACCCATTTTCCTCTTCACTTTGCATTTCACATATCATCATCATTTTGTTTAAAATGTAGCTTGTTGTTGTTGGTGAGAGGAGCCTTAAACACTATTGACAAGCACTTAGGGAGGCTTGGGTGTTTAAGGTGCCTCTCACTCTTGAATAAATGGAGTCATGTTGTTTTGTGTTGATTTTTTGCATTTGTTGTGAAGTAAAAGTGTTGTTTCATGTGTTGTTTGGTTCGCATATCCTAGTAAAATTAGCTTTAATTTGATTTTGTTGTTTCTCTTTGCTTGATGGGGCTTAATCATGTTGTAGATATTTGATTTTAGTGTTTTCATGCTTAGATACTTCGTTTAGGTTTGCAAATTTCTTTTCTCACATAGATTTCGCACAAAGGAAAGAGTTTGAGAATAAATGTTGATTTGAGGCTTTAGTGTTTAAATTATGTGATTAATTGTTCCTAAACCTTGTTAGTATCTTTTGCTTGCTTGATTTTGGGAGTTTGATGAATAAATTTATGGTTTGACTATGTATCGGTTTCGCAAGTCGTGAAGAATAAATAGAGTTTTTATATGTTTGCTTATTGTCTCAAGTTGATGATAGGCAATATGATTCTCACTTGTGCCTAGTGCATCTTGCCTAAAGTGATGAGGATTGTTCTATATGATTCAACCCTTTTGGTTCATATGTTGTTTAAGTTGATGATTGGCAAGAAGATTCACACTTGTGCACTTGTGCACATTAATTTAAGTGTTGAGGATTGACCAAGGTGATTCAACATGCTTTGGTGTTTTGATTGTTAAGATGACTTGCTTGTTTAAGGTTTGCCAATGATCATGCTTGAGGCTACTCTTTTGAGTCCATTTGTGCCTATCACTTCCTTGTCTACTCTCATGTGGAATCACTAATACTTGGATAGGCTCATTCCTTACATTGCATCTTCCACTAGATGTGCATTTAGACTCCCTTGCGTTTTGTAGAAATATTTGAGCATGGTTCTCGCCTAGCATCTTCCACTAGATGTGCATTTAGGTTCAATCTTGCCCACTCTTGTATTTTTGCTTAATGCCCAATTCAAGTTCCTTCTTTGCCTATTTATGTGTTGTGGTCTAACATGTGTAGTCTAGGCTAATATTTGCTCAAGAATTCAAATGAGATTGTTATTTGCCTAAGGATTCGATTTGCATTCATTGCTTTCTTCTCTAAATGGCCTAGCATGAAAATGGTGACTAGTGACAATCACCCATAACCTTTGTTAGTTTGGTTGTCCTAAGAGCCTAAATTTCAAAAAAATGATGTTTTCATATGCATAAGCTACTTGTGATAATCACCCATAACCTTTGTTAGTTTGATTATCATGAATGCTTTCAATTTCATAAAATATTTTCGTAAGCATCAAAAGTCATAGCGAGTGTTAGTGATGATCACCCATAACCCTTGTTAGTTTGATCATCATGAGCGCCCCTCACTTTTCAAAACCAAAGCAAAAAGACTTTCACTTTCGAGGCTCGTTAGAACTACGTCGCTTTGATTCCCATTTGGGATACGTAGGAGCGAGTCACATTCTCGTCAAGCGCAACCATAAAAAAGTTTAGCATTTGCATAATAAAAACAAAAGAGTTATTTTCATAACAAAAAAGAATCGCTTTTGCAAACCAAGATCATTTTCAGAACAAAAACCTTTTCCTTTCTAAAATCATTTTCAACCCATCGTCGCTAGTGGCTAACCAGAACCTTTATTCGTCTAGCCATTGGTGGCGATGTCTTTTTCCCCAAAAGAATAATAAATGGTGATCCATCATAACCTTTGTTAGTTTGATCATCGTGCAAATCAATCTCTTTAGAAAATCACTTTCAAAAAAGATAATAAAAACGAGTTGTTATTGATAGTCCATCAGAACCTTTGTTCGTTTGACTAGCGGTACAACTCTCTTTTTGAGTATTTAGTGGCGATTCATCATAGCCTCTGCTAGTTTAATCATTCGCTAATGCTCGTCCTATTTCGAAAACTCACTAAAAAAAGATAAAAAACAAAAACTTTTCAAAAAGACAAAGAAGAACTACGTAGCTTTGAGTTCTCCATCGCACCGGGAGATACGTAGGAGCGGGCCATGTCCCGTCAAGCGATTTTTCTAAAAAAACCATTTTCCCCCTTTTTCATAATAAATAAAGGTTTTCATTAAGATTTTTTTCAATAAGAAGTAGAGAGGCAAAATTAAGTATTTTCAAGTCAACGCACTAAAACCACACATTTAATTAAAGGTTCCCTCTCAGTAGAGAGGACGTGTGGGGTGCTAACACCTTCCCCGCGCGTAACCGACCCCCGAACCCTATTCTCTAGTTTCGCAAGACCAATCGCTTTCCAAAGAAGGTTTTCCTAATATTTTCCTTAATAAATATTGGTGGCGGCTTCATTGTCTTAGGAAAATTTGTGAACGAGGAAGGTTCTCCCTCGGGGACTTTTTCGGGCGCAACAGCTGGCGACTTCACTGGGGACTAAAAAAAAAGGAAAAAACATTTTTTTAAAAAAGTGGGTCAAGCCTAATTAATTAAGTGTGAGATTTGTGTGATTGATTCGAATATCTCGTTTTGCCTCTATGCTTTCTTCTCTTTCATACTTTCATGTTGCATTCCTGTGCATTCTTCTTCTTCTCTTTCTATGTTTGCTTTTGTTTAAAGTAATAGATGGTTGCTTCTTTGCTTATATGCTTAGTTCCCTCATGCATATTTCCCCTCTCTTGTCATGTCCCCTTCTTCTTTGCTCGCTTTCTTGAGGTAAGTAGTGCATTGTTGTCGGCACCCTAGATTAGTTGTATTTGATTGGTATTGAACCCTAGGGTAGACGACATGTTATTGCTTTCTATTGTCTGGACTGTTCTGGATTTTCATTTGCAGGTGGGGGAGTTTTTTAAGGAAATGCCCTTCGCACACACACACACTTGTACCTTGAGGCTATATGATTAGAGAAAGAGACCATAACCCAGGTCTGTTAGGATACCTTAGGATGAGTGGATTCGAGTAGTGGGAGCCCATCAGGACCTTTGTCCGTTTGGCTGCTCGCGAAAGTTTCAATCAGAGTTGTGCTCTTTTATGATGCTTCGTATCTAGCAGTTTGCTGCATTTACGGGGATTTTCATGAGAGGGACTGTGGCTCTGATGGCCTTTGTGAGGGTGTGAATAGAGCTACATGAGAAGATTATCCCTAAAGTGCCTTAGATCATAGGTTCTACCCCTTTTTAGGTCACAAGGGCTTTCCAAATTGTGTGTTGCATCGTTGCGTTCAGTTCAATCAATTTTTCCTTCAAAATATTTTGAAAATAAAAAAAAAGGATATGCTTTCCCTTTTCAATAAACGCCTATATGAGGTGGCATATAGGGTGAAAATTTTCAAATCACCACCTGTAAATATCCTCTTTCTGCAAAAACACAAAAAAGAAGCATCCTTGCATCATCGCATCATTGCATCACTGCATCATTGCATCATTTGCATTGCATAAAATTTCGATTTTGAAAAAACCATTCATCTTGCATTCCCCTTTCATTACATAAAGATAAAACAAAAAAACAATTATCATCTGCATAGCATAAGCATTTCATTTATAATCATGCAAAAAAAATCCTCGTCAAGTTCATCCAAGATGAGACATTCATGCATAAGCATTATTTCAAAAAAGACACAGTAGAACTACGTAAGCTTTGATTCCTCATTACAATGGGGATACGTAGGAGCGGGTCATACCCCGTCAAGCACATTTTTCTAAAACCTCTTTTCCAGTAAATCATTTGCACCTCCAAATAGATTTCAAAATCATGTTCCAAAACTAAAAATGAAAAATGAAAAGTTTCCAATGCATGCATCTTCTCTAAACAAAGAAAAAAATAGAAAAGCTCTTCATGTAAAAGCTCAATGAGTAAAAGTGCACCTTCGAATGACGAAGGGTAATATCTCAAATTTGTTTGTGCACTACAAATTTGAGATGTTACTCTACGGTATCGGGGCACTTTGACCCTATCAAGTGGGGTTTGTTTTCAAATAAGATAATAAGTTTGAGTTAACCAAATGTCGAAGCATTTCAGTATATTGCGTGAAGTACTGAGTCAGGATCCACTCAATGTTTCATGCAAGTTACCCAGAGTAACGACAATTGGTTGCCTCACATCATCATTTGCATACATCCTTGCATCATACATAAAACAAAATTTTCAAAAAAAGGGTAAAAAGCAAAACTTTCAAAAAATCATCATAGCCTTTTCTTTTACCGGGCCGTATGAGGTGATGTTCCCGAAATTTCAGTCACCAAACTCGAAAAAATGTTTTCACCTTATTTTTCATAAGCATGTCAAGTCGCATTATCGCCATCATTGTCATATGAAGACATCATTTGCATTGCATAAACAAAAACTTGATAAAATTCATACATGCATTCTTCTCTATCTCATTTAGGTTTGTCAGGAGTGCATTCTCCGCACGTGTGCGTTTCCATTCACTAAGGCTTTTTCCCCTATTTTCTCGAAAGATCCAAAAATCGTGTCTTATTAGGAGCGCGTCTCATGCATTATTGTTGTCCTTTTTCACACATCATGAAAAATAATACATTAATCTCTCATTTTTCATGCATTTCCATTCAATAAAAACCATGTCTTCCCACGCATGTTTTTTTGTGAGTATCATGCATTTCATTGCACAAAAAATGAAAACAAGAAAGAATCTCATTCATAATCATGAATAAAAATCATCATCAAATTTATTCAAAATGTAGCATTCATGCACCATTTCATTAACCTCATCACTTTGGTTCAAATACATCATTCCTCCATACATGCATCTTTCAAAAAAGGAAGGGGCATTGGCATTTCATACTTTGCCTTGCCTCTAAAAAAAAATCATCATTTAGAAAAAAGCATCATTCCTGCATCTTTCATCATTCAAAAGAAAAAAGGGGCATTGGTATTTCATACTTTGCCTTGCCTCTAAAAAAAATCATCATTTAGAAAAAAGCATCATTCCTGCATCTTTCATCATTCCTGCATCTTTCATCATTCCTGCATCATTCCTGCATCTTTCATATCTTGTCTTGCCTCTATAAAAATCATTTTGAAAAGAAGCAGCATTCTTGCATCATTCATCATCCAAGGATGCATTGACATTTCATATTTCGTCTTGCATAAAAAGAAAGCATCAAAAAAAAAACTTTTAGAATAATCACACTTTTCAAGTGAATATGCTTTCATGCATTTCATTTTCATCATGTATACATCATAATGTTTTCATCCATGCATTGTGTACAACAAAAATGTTGTGATGAGAGACGAGATATTCTTGCAAAGCAATCTTTCCTTTTTGGAAAAGTTTACCCTCACTCATTTGCAAACTCAAGGTGTTCCAAGACACTCAGTTTTTTCACATTAATAGCTCATTTGTATTTCCTTCAAAAAAAAGACATTACATCTCATCCATTCCATGATAAAAGACTGAAACAGTTCATAAAAAAAAAGGGTTTCCATATCATGTTTTAACCAATGTTAACTCTATGTGAAGCGTTCTTCTAGTAAGCATGCATGCCACGTGCAGTTTCTCTTGTTTGAGTCAGTCAATTTCCCTCATTTATCATCATTCCCCTTCCAAGTCTAATCCCGCCCCGTCCACCCCTAAAGCGCATATTCTCTCCCATCAGTGCATACTTGACTTTTGGTTCATTCCCACTAACACTTCAAGTCCTCCATGCTGGGGCAATTCTGTGATCACTAATTTTCCTTGCCGGTATCATATTCCTTTAGTGCAAGTCTTTCTAAAAAAATATATAATAAATAAAAAAGATAAAATAAGCTCGCTAGGTTGAAAACCCGCAAAGGGCGGCCTAGGCAAAAAAGAGCGCCCGGTGGATTAAAAACTCGCAAAGAGCGGTCCAAGCAAAATTAGGGTAAAAAAAAAGAGAAGAGAGAGCATGCACATGAGGATAGATAAATTATTGTCCTAAAGTTAAGTCTTACAGAGATAAACAATCGGGATCTGAAATGAAGTTTGGCCATCTCTCTATACCCTCAAAAAAAAAAAACCTAAAATCCCAGAAAGTCCACTTCCTACCCCTCTTAAGCCAAAGATTCAAAATCACAAAAATACCCTTTGTTACCCATCTTAAGCCGAGAAAAGCCCAATATATCCCCATCACTCTAGACGAGGGTTAATTCCACATCAAAGATGGTATATCATTCTCACCCAAGTCAAAAGGAAAGGAAATCCACAAAAGGAGGGGAATAACAAAGTTTCAAAAAGGAGAATCCCAAAACAAAGAAAGGAAGACAAAGTGAGTATAAATTAAGAGTCAATACATTTTGTCATGAAGCATAAGAGCTCCCCTTCAAAGAGGCCCTCAGATTCAATGGGTTCAATCACTTCCCCTTCCAAAAAGGCCCTCAATTCAATGGGTTTAATCATTTCTCCTTTCAAAAAAGCCCTCAATTCATTGGGTTCAATCATTCCTCCTTTCAAAAAAAACCCTCAATTCATTGGGCTTAGCCATCTTTTCTTTCATAAAACCTTCAAACACCTCATTGGGTACGACCACCCCTAAACACCTCATCAAACTTAATAACCATTTCCCTCACAAATCATTCACCATCGGCCAACACCGAATAAGACCCATCCTCCCCATCAACCCCAAACACTTCATTAAGCTCAATCATCCCCTTCTCCACATCACAGCCCTAAAAAGTCCATTCCGATCAATGACTAATTGCCTTCGTTTTCTCAAGTTTTAATTTTAGGACAGATAAGTTTATCTATTTGCGACGTGTTTGCTCAAAAGGAAAAAACAAACAAGCAAAAAAAAGAAAGCTGCTAAAAAAGAAAAAACAAACAATCAAAAAAGGAAAGTTGGTAAAAAAGGAAGAAGGACTTGCACTCCAAGATGCATTCGTGTTGCATTAAAACAAGGTCTAGTGGTCACCAAGTGGAGCCTCTCATCATACTAAAAAGTCAAAACTTTCATTGCATTTGAGTTGTTCTTAATTAAAGAAAACCAAAAGTGTGTACTAGGGGGCATTCCCTTCACCTCTCACTCCACTCAACTTTGGGGAGGTTTGTTCATTGCCCACCCCATTCATATATCACCCTCAGTTCATAACCATCACCATAACTCTGTCGCCATTTCACAACCACACTCAAAGAAACCATTTGAAATGCCATTCGAAAGTGGGACAAGCGCGCTCCCATTCCTTCACCTCATTCATCCCTACAAAACCTCGCTGGGGCAATCTCTCAACTCACTATCCTAAACAAGGCCTTGTCATTCTAATTGGGGCAGCTTTGTCCTTGTTATGACTGGGGCAACATCAAACTTTATGGGTTGAGACAAAATCTCTTTTGATCCACCTTCCCTTTCAAAAGCCGAAGCATTCCCAATTCATCATCTTCTACCCCCCTAGTTATTGTCACCACTAGACAGGGGCAAGTTATTCACTCATCAAAGACCTGAATTGGGGCAATCTTGTATCTCTTGATCCCTCATGAGCTTCGGCAATAACCATGTCTGTCATTCCTTCACTTGCCATAGATGTCCATGCCCCAAACCAATTCCAAGTTAACCGACTCATTCATTCACATTTGCACTCCTATGCATGCTTACTAGACAATGCTTCAAAAGAGAGAACACAAGTTGTTTAGGTGATATCTAAAATTCAGTCATCATGGAAAGAAAGAGAAAACAAATGAGGTTGTTTGTAAATAAAAACCTTGAGAAAAATCGGAGTTTGAATCAAATTCAATTTTTCAACAGAATGGTCAATAATCATCTCAATTCCTTGCATCCAAAGTCTCGCATCTCATCATCACAAAAATGTTCACCTCATGCATCTAAGCATTTCAACCTATTCATTATAGCATATGCACCAAAGCATTACATTTGCATCTTCGCATTTTGTGTATTCATCACATAGCAAAAAGAAAAAAAATGTTCCACGCCAGTTGCACCATATTAATACTTGCATTTCATAGAGGAAAATAGTAAAGAAGAAAAAGCAGAAATCTTTTCATTGCATTGGCATCATATTAATGTTCGCACTTCATAAAAAAGGAAAAGGATAAAAATCATTGCATCAAACATCAGGGCATCGCATCATATTAATGTTTGCATCTCATAGAAGAAGCAAATACAAAAGAACAAAAGCATTCCATAATATTCAAGACACCAATCATGGCATATGTTTGCATTACATGTCTCATTCATTGCATTGCTAAGCACAATGCGGACGAACACAAGATGTTAATCCTCATGCCTAGTTCCAAGAGTCAGCACTTCAAGTGTCAGTCTTCAATCTAATTCTCAAGTCAGTCATCCTGGACTTGTCAGTCTCAAAATCTCATTCCCAGTCGCTCCTTCAGTTCGGAGTTCAAATGCTCTTTCAGTTTAGAGTTCAGTCACTCCTTCAGTTCGGAGTTCAAATGTCCTCGAGTCCCAAGTGGTTCATTAAAAGCACGCTAAGTGTTCATCCTCGTTCACTGTTTTCTCATTAGCACACCAAGTGTTCATTTACTGCTTTCTTTCTAGCAAACCAAGCATTCATCATCATTGCATCAGACATCAAATCAAGTCTCAAAATACAAAATCATTTTCAATAAATAGGAGACTAAGTCAAATGTACATTCAAAATAGTCATCACGATAGGACACTTGAATTGATCACTCAAGAATCCTAAGGTCCCCATGCCAAAAAAAGAAAACAAACAAAAACATTCAGTGTCGTCTACATTCATCATCCCATCAAACATCCAAGCAATACAGTTGCATCACATCAATACTTGCATCTCATAGAAGAAAAGAAAGCTAGAACATCCCACGTCATTCATCATTTCATGTTATTCATCATTTTATAGCAATATTCCCATTTCATAAAAAAAAAAGCAAAGAAGGGAAAGTTTTCCTTTGCATGTCATTCCATTAAAATGCATGAGCATTCCATGTCATCAAACACTAAAGCTTTGCATTCTCATACCCATGATTCTTAAAAGAGCAAAAAGAGAAGCCAAAAGAGAGAAAAGAGAAGAGCCAAGAGGGCAACAAAAAGAAAAGAAAAGAAAGAAAAAGAAAGAAGAGAAGCTAGAGAAAGAGAGAAAGACATATAAGAACAGGAGAAAATCATGCATTCATCAGACATAAGCAAAAGAAAAAGAAAATCATGCATTGCGTACAGACAAGAGAAGAAAAGGAAAATCATTGCATTCACCAAGCATATAAGAACAGTAGAAGATCATGCATTCATCCGACATAGACAAAGGAAATAAGAAACTCATCATTCATCATAAGAAAAAAGAAAACAGCAATCATGGCATTTGCATTGCATGCATTTGTTCATTTTCAGCTACAGGTACAAAGAGAGGATGAGCACTTCGGTGTTAGCCCTCGCCCCCAGATTCCAGAAAATGTTCCCCCAAGTTGGGAGTTCAGAAAGAAAAAGAAAAGAGAGAAATAGAAAAGAAAGAGAGAAAAGAAAAGAGAGCGCTCAAGCGCGCATTGCGGATTGGAGCACAGAGATCATCGTTCCCTTCTGCCCAGGTCTCACATCATGTACGAGCAACGCGATGGACCACAGCCCCATGCGAGGCGCAACGGAATAGTTGTATCAAGCCTAAGATACAGTGGACGCCGTGCATTGATCTGTATATCAGTTCCGGAGCTGATAACGATCCCCCCGGTCGCTCGAAAAGGCCAACAGGAAGAGCGTGCTCCTCAAAGCCACGTGCAAACTCGGATTCGTCAAGAGTTCGTTTAAGGATTACAGGTTTTAGGCAGCCTGGGCAATTTACCGCTTTTTGCACGCCAAGTGCCCATTTTACCTTTTCTGTCTGCACGCAAGTGCCCATTTTACCTTTTCTGTCTGCACGCCAGTGTTCATTTACTGTTTTCGCATCAACACGAAAGTGTCTATCTTTCCAAAAACAAAAAAAAAGGGGAAATTCGGGTTTCCCCAAATGGACAAAATTGGTATAATTTCTGAATTCTTTATTTCTATTTTACCTTCGAAATACGTCTTGCGCAATTCATATTTCTTGGTAAAATCCAAATAAAGAGGGGCAGCTGTCATACCCCAAATTTGTCCGGCGTAGGTCAAAACCCTAATTTTCCACAAAAAATAAATAAATTGAAGAGCGAAGAGCCTTATGCACTGCATTTCGGATCCTAGAAGGCATTCCAAGGTTCTTGAAAACGCATTTTTCGGCCAAATTAGGGTTTTAGAGTCAAAAAGGGTATTTTGGTCATTTATAACGTTTTTTTTCTCTCGCTTTCAAAAAGGCTCAAAAATATGTATAATTAAAAATAGAAATCTGAAATCAAAATATAAAAATGAATAACAAAATAATATTGGATGCTTATTGTATTTTTAGAATTAGGGCTAATTCCTTTTAGGTGCTTTTTGCTTTTATCCATTTTTGGCTAAAGTAAGCACTAGTTTTGCAAGCAAACTACCTCCCTCACTCCATCCTCATGCTCCACACCACCCCTCACTTCAGCCCCCATCAAGTGCACATCACAAAAGCCTTTCATCATGACAAGCACACCTTTGAGTCCAATAACATTCAATACACAACATATTTTTACCTTCCTTCTCTCTACACCACTAAATACACACTAATTTCTTCACCTCCTTCACTCCATCCTCATGCTCCACGCCTCCCTTCACTTCAGCCCCATCAAGTGCACATCACAAAAAAGCCTTTCATCATGACAAGCACACCTTTGAATCCAATAACATTCAATACACAACATATTTTTTACCTTCCTTCTATCCACACCACTAAATACACACTAATTTCTTTACTTCCCTCTCACAACTTTAAACCCATTGGATCTTTGAGATTCAATAAGGACAACTCACTCCTCTCCTCCCCAAAAGGACCAAGAAATTCGTAGCCCCTCTCCTTTCCCTCCTTTTTCCTCTTGTTTTTCTTTCATCTCAAAGGAACCTTCCCATTTCTCCTACACCAAAAAACCCTAGCACACCAAAAACCTCCCCTTTTCTCTCCCAAAACCATGGCCTCCCCACTCCTTTCCTTCATCCATTTTTGATTTCCTCTCCACCCAAACACCACCATCTCACTTCATTCTCATCCCTCTTTCATATATCTTCTCCATTTTCCATTCAAGATCAAACATCATCATCAAGGAAGGTTTTCATCAAGCTTTTTTTTTGGGGTTGGAGTTGAAGTTCCTTGGAGGTTCTTGTTGATTTAGTTTCTATTTTCTTCATCTCATTGCATTTTCTAGCTTGGATTTGAGGTAAAAACTTTCAAACCCTTGCATCATCTTCAACCTTTTTGCATTAAAACCCATTTTCCTCTTCACTTTGCATTTCACATATCATCATCATTTTGTTTAAAATGTAGCTTGTTGTTGTTGGTGAGAGGAGCCTTAAACACTATTGACAAGCACTTAGGGAGGCTTGGGTGTTTAAGGTGCCTCTCACTCTTGAATAAATGGAGTCATGTTGTTTTGTGTTGATTTTTTGCATTTGTTGTGAAGTAAAATTGTTGTTTCATGTGTTGTTTGGTTCGCATATCCTAGTAAAGTTAGCTTTAATTTGATTTTGTTGTTTCTCTTTGCTTGATGGGGCTTAATCATGTTGTAGATATTTGATTTTAGTGTTTTCATGCTTAGATACTTCGTTTAGGTTTGCAAATTTCTTTTCTCACATAGATTTCGCACAAAGGAAAGAGTTTGAGAATAAATGTTGATTTGAGGCTTTAGTGTTTAAATTATGTGATTAATTGTTCCTAAACCTTGTTAGTATCTTTTACTTGCTTGATTTTGGGAGTTTGATGAATAAATTTATGGTTTGACTATGTATCGGTTTCGCAAGTCGTGAAGAATAAATAGAGTTTTTAAATGTTTGCTTATTGTCTCAAGTTGATGATAGGCAATATGATTCTCACTTGTGCCTAGTGCACCTTGCCTAAAGTGATGAGGATTGTTCTATATGATTCAACCCTTTTGGTTCATATGTTGTTTAAGTTGATGATTGGCAAGAAGATTCACACTTGTGCACTTGTGCACATTAATTTAAGTGTTGAGGATTGACCAAGGTGATTCAACATGCTTTGGTGTTTTGATTGTTAAGATGACTTGCTTGTTTAAGGTTTGCCAATGATCATGCTTGAGGCTACTCTTTTGAGTTCATTTGTGCCTATCACTTCCTTGTCTACTCTCATGTGGAATCACTAATACTTGGATAGGCTCATTCCTTACATTGCATCTTCCACTAGATGTGCATTTAGACTCCCTTGCGTTTTGTAGAAATATTTGAGCATGGTTCTCGCCTAGCATCTTCCACTAGATGTGCATTTAGGTTCAATCTTGCCCACTCTTGTATTTTTGCTTAATGCCCAATTCAAGTTCCTTCTTTGCCTATTTATGTGTTGTGGTCTAACATGTGTAGTCTAGGCTAATATTTGCTCAAGAATTCAAATGAGATTGTTATTTGCCTAAGGATTCGATTTGCATTCATTGCTTTCTTCTCTAAATGGCCTAGCATGAAAATGGTGACTAGTGACAATCACCCATAACCTTTGTTAGTTTGGTTGTCCTAAGAGCCTAAATTTCAAAAAAGGATGTTTTCATATGCATAAGCTACTTGTGATAATCACCCATAACCTTTGTTAGTTTGATTATCATGAATGCTTTCAATTTCAAAAAATATTTTCGTAAGCATCAAAAGTCATAGCGAGTGTTAGTGATGATCACCCATAACCCTTGTTAGTTTGATCATCATGAGCGCCCCTCACTTTTCAAAACCAAAGCAAAAAGACTTTCACTTTCGAGGCTCGTTAGAACTACGTCGCTTTGATTCCCATTTGGGATACGTAGGAGCGAGTCACATTCTCGTCAAGCGCAACCATAAAAAAGTTTAGCATTTGCATAATAAAAACAAAAGAGTTATTTTCATAACAAAAAAGAATCGCTTTTGCAAACCAAGATCATTTTCAGAACAAAAACCTTTTCCTTTCTAAAATCATTTTCAACCCATCGTCGCTAGTGGCTAACCAGAACCTTTATTCGTCTAGCCATTGGTGGCGATGTCTTTTTCCCCAAAAGAATAATAAATGGTGATCCATCATAACCTTTGTTAGTTTGATCATCGTGCAAATCAATCTCTTTAGAAAATCACTTTCAAAAAAGATAATAAAAACGAGTTGTTATTGATAGTCCATCAGAACCTTTGTTCATTTGACTAGCGGTACAACTCTCTTTTTGAGTATTTAGTGGCGATTCATCATAGCCTCTGCTAGTTTAATCATTCGCTAATGCTCGTCCTATTTCGAAAACTCACTAAAAAAGGATAAAAAACAAAAACTTTTCAAAAAGACAAAGAAGAACTACGTAGCTTTGAGTTCTCCATCGCACCGGGAGATACGTAGGAGCGGGCCATGTCCCGTCAAGCGATTTTTCTAAAAAAACCATTTTCCCCCTTTTTCATAATAAATAAAGGTTTTCATTAAGATTTTTTTCAATAAGAAGTAGAGAGGCAAAATTAAGTATTTTCAAGTCAACGCACTAAAACCACACATTTAATTAAAGGTTCCCTCTCAGTAGAACCCTATTCTCTAGTTTCGCAAGACCAATCGCTTTCCAAAGAAGGTTTTCCTAATATTTTCCTTAATAAATATTGGTGGCGGCTTCATTGTCTTAGGAAAATTTGTGAACGAGGAAGGTTCTCCCTCGGGGACTTTTTCGGGCGCAACACATGCTGAATGTCCAGATGTAGATTACCCTCAAACGTGTATATGTTATGCTTAGTCGGAACTACTTTCCCAGCTGTTTTATTTAAAAGAAAATTGTTTGACGCCATTGTCGAACCACATATCAACCATTGTGGAAGTGGTGGTCGAAATGCCAAAGCCAGTTTACTGGTTGGTAAATGCGGGAATTTAAGTTTGTTGTGTGCTAAAGCAAAAGAGTACTTATTAGTTACATAAGATGGAAAAACCATTGTTGGAATTTTGTCGAGAAGTTTTTGTTTTAAAACTCTTGCAGCTTGAGAAACAGTTCGACTAAGATTATTTGGATCATATATATACAGTTTCAAAGTAATTTTGGAATGCTTGAATTTCTTGAATGTGCGTACCTTTTGGTTTGGTCTTCTTTTTCTGCGAAGAAGGAAAAGCAGAGATTAGATTCGACAGCAATGTAGCCTCTTTGACATTAGCAGATTTTCTTTTGAAATACTCTTTCCACCACTTTGAAAATTCTTTCGTGCAAGAAAATAAAGGCTCAAACTCAATGGGGTCAAAGTTAAAAGGGCCATTGGCAAAGCTGTTGAGGCATTCTTTCCATTCTTCTTCATTTTTTGGAAGTCTCATGTCTTTCCTAGATCTGAAAAAAGGACCTGGTCGAAGCTGACATAACCCAAATTGTCTTGCGATCAGGCTTGGGTGATATGCGTACGCACCAAATAGAGCTGTAGCTTTTCCAGGTGCTACTCTAGCTGACAAAAATTTTGGAGTTAAAAAGGCTTCCCAAATCTGGTTGGTTTCTTCTTCGTCGACAAAAGAAGTTGCAGGAAATTCTGTTTTAAACCAGTCTGGTCCATGAGTCCTTTTGACGAAAGATGCCATTGAAGGAGCGAAATCTTCGCAATTCATGAACATGTTGAATGCTTTGGAGAACAAGTCTTATGGAGATACCCCTATCTCTATAAGCTTTAGAAGAGCAACCCTAATTCCTTCGACATTCCTCGTTTCGACCATTTGAGTATAGTCTTCAGGAATGTACATTTGCAGCTTCGTCTCAAAAGTGGCAATAAGCCACAATTGGAACAATCAAACTGGTCTAGAGACCAAGTAATTTCCTTCAGGCTTAAGTTCTTTTAATGCATGAACTCCTTGTCGTAAGCCTTCATAAAGTGGTCCTAAAATAAGTTGGCCAAGGTTTACCTCTCAACACTCGTGTAATTGAATGGCCAAAGGAATATACATTTTTTCCACTTGGAGTGACGAAGAGCAGAAAACATAGAAGGAGAGCCAAAAAATGAGAAAAGCAATGTGTTATTCGTCAGAAACTTCTTCAGTGGTGATGGCATGTTTGTCTTCAATGTATCCTTTGAAAGAAGCATGCTTGAAGTCGAATTCATGGTTGTTGCCAGTAGTGTTAGGGTCGAAAACTTCTCCTATTGGTTTAAGTCCAGTTATGGCGGCCACATCTAACAGAGTAGGAGTGAGCATGCCACATTTCAGATGTAGGCTATTGGTGGTCAGCTCCCAAAAGTGTAAAGCCGCAATAAGCATTGGGCTTTGATATCTAGGCCCATATCTCGACAGCTGAATCAGGTCGAAGATGCCTTGTGCTTTCCAGGTTTCTCCTTTCTTCGACTCAATTTTGTTAAGCCAGTTAATGTAAGGTGGGTGATTCTTGTCGACTGGTGGTGAAGACCTAAAAGCCCTATTTGGGTTACTCATGAAATCCATCACATATGGTCCTTTGTTGAAAATCCTAGGGCTATATCTATGATAGCTAGGGAAAACCTCTTTGATTTTGTCAGAATCATCACCAGGGTGAGGAAGAGGACCTATAAATGCATGATTGTAAGGCTTAGGAGAAGGAATTAGTACCTGAGACTGCAATTTTTTTGCTTCTTCTTCTGTCAAAGCTGGTTCAGCAACGAAAGGCTGTTTTCCAGAAGCTACAGTGCCAGAAGCTTCAACGTTGGAAGATGACGCCAATAATGGTAGTTCTGAATTTTTCAAGTGGTTTCGTTGCTTCACTGTTCGGGTTTTTCAAGAATAGAGGTCGCGTAGTGTTGGATGAAGAAATGAAGCTTCGCAAATAGAGTTTTTTCTGGTGCGTAAATGCTGGATTTCGCAATGAAGAAGAAGAGAAAGGGTTCGCAGAAGCAGAGAGAGTAAAAAAGGGAAAATGAAATGGAGAAGTTGCTTTTATAGCTGTTTTAGCAAGAGAGAGAAAAGGTAAACCTTTAGTTTTTCTTTAAAGAGTAGTTATTTGCAATAAGTAGTGGGGAGTTCCAACACAAAACGTGACCCACTAAATCTGAGAAAACGGCGCCATAAAGTAACTTTACTGGAAGGGTCTTTTCAATTCTGAAAATTGATGGTAGTGATGTCATAAGATTCAACATAAAGCTGTTGATTGTAATTTCAAAAACGTCATTTTATGCCTTCATTTAAAACTCAGTCGAAAAAGACATTTTTGGGGGGCAATTTGTTAGCCTGCATTTTCGACAGACTCAATTAAATGCAGTCAACGAGGTTTGACTTGCTAATTTCAAGAGGAAAGGTGTTGATTTCGACAGTGAGAAGTTTTCCCAAGAAGGTTCGACGCAGTGCTTAACTTAGTGGAAATTGAAGAATTGAAGCCAATGGTTCGACGAGAAGAAAGTTAGTGATAGATCAGAAGTCAAGTGCTCGTTGTTGAATTACCATTGCAGTTATTGTGGTTGAAGACATGGTAGTTACCATTTTTTAAATTTTATGTACAGTTAGTTAGTTATTGTGTTTCCCTCCTTGTATAAATAGTAGTTTTTCATAGGAAAAACGGGTCACAAACTCACATACAGAATTCTGATACTCAAACTTCCAACATCACAGAAAACGAGTCAGAAAACAATGTATGAACTTGTGCACCATTCTCTTTACAATTAATGCAATTCCACTTTTACTTTCTTAAGTTTTCTGTATTTTATTTGTTTTCTTTTCAATTTCTATTCAGAATCCTCCCTCCCTTCTGGAGATAACTTCGACGGTTATCTTCATATTTTCAAATTTAAACCGCAAGAACACTCATAATTTCTGGAAAAACTTTAACACAAATGTTCTAGGATTTTCTAGTTGATCCTGTAAGCAACATTAATTTGTAACTAGCGGTGTTTACCAAAATACACGGTAAACATGTATTAATGCTTATTTATAGAGTCAAAGGTGTGTTTGACATAATTGATCAGAGCCGTCTGATCTAGGGTTTAGACCTCAGCCGTTCATTCATGAACTTGCCACTAATATTGGGCCTCAACAAATAAGGGACGCGGCCCAATCCGTAACAATAATTGGACTTTCTGCTCACCCGTTGTGATTTGGGTTCAAGTTTGGAATTTTTTAATTGGAAGTATGTATATTTCTTTGCAAATCTTTGTTAGAGTTGGTGGTTCTTTGGGGCCTTGTATGAGGTGTGTCAATATAGCCATTTAAATTGGAGCAAAATATTTTTAATTACACTTTTAGCCATTTAAAAAATATAGCCATTTAAATTTTGAGCAAAATATTTTAAATGTGGAGCAAAATATAGCCATTTAAATTGGAGCAAATGTGGAGCAAAATATAGCCATTTAAATTGGAGCAAAATATTTTTAATTACACAATAATTTTGATTTCACATAGAAACCTTTTTTTTTGTTGAAGAAACCTATCAAATTGGAGCAAAATATTTAAAAAAGCAACACAAATCATTAATTGATATCCAAATGTTATAGTGGTTCATTAAAAAGCTAAAACAATTTTTTTTAGATATTAATAAAATACAAATATAAATTTAAAAATTTGAGTAGCATTATAGAGGCTCCATAAGAAAGTTTCTTCCTTTATGTTCATATTCTTTCTTCTTTTTACTTTTTCGTTGCTGGTCTTCAACATTGTCTAGAATGTTTGATGGTGAGTTTATCCGAGAAGCGGTGTCGATTTTTATTTGTTGAATTCAATTTTCAACCGATTTTATGGCATCAAGATCAATTTTGTGGTATGTTTATCAGAATCTTTGGTTGGAAATGTAATTTGTGTCTTGTGGTTGATGCTTTCTCTAATGTTTCTCTGGTCCATTGGAAGCTTCGTATTAGGTGGAATAATTGTTTGTTTCTTAATGCCAAGTGTACATGATTTTGATTGATGGGGTCGATCCCCAATTTGATTGTAAATGATTTCCGTCTTGATAGGATTTTCATGACTAAGTAAGAATTGAAATAGTTGTTATACTGCGAATGATTGAGATAGATGGCGTGTTAACCTAATTAAGACGTCTTCCATACTGTGATGTTTTTGCATGTCTTGTAAAAAAAGATAACATGACCAAACCGGTGAGGTATCCAATTTCCGGCCAAACCTGTCGAACAAATGTCGAATTTTATAACACTAGGAGAAATGGAGTGAGGGAGTCCCAAGTAGTAAAAGGGGGTCCATGTAGTATTCTTCAGGTAAAAATGCATGTTTGTTCGTTTGGTCTGTCAAAATGTATTCTTTAGGTAAAAACTCTATTTTTGTTCTGACCCATAGTAATAAGTGTCTTTGATAGTTTGACTCCAATAAGCCCCATAGGACATTTCTCGAACTATTTGGGTCCGTTATAAAACTAATTCTCAAGTCGGCAATGAGACACTTATTTTTTTGAATTAGATTGCCTCACAATTAAATGATTCAAAATATTATTTACCGAGAGAAGATCAACTCTTTTAACATTTTTTTTATCGTGTTATTGGTACACAGTATTTACCGATTTTGTCGGTGACTAATCTAAGCCAGGTAATCTGACTGACCACGTGTATACCGGACTTTGCCAGTCTGTGTTGTTCTCCTCTCGCAACAATATTTTTGTCACACTTAAATTTCAAACCCGAGACATTGGATCCCAGATTTATTGTTAGTGTGTTAAAAGATTAACAAATCATTAATCATGCATGTTGAGTATTATTTCAATTAATTATCTGTTATTAGCACAATACTTTTACTAATTGTCCTTCCTATAAAAAGTGTTTGTGGAAAACGACATTTTGTCTTGCCCTAAGGTCAGATAACATCATGAATATTTTAATGAATGTGGGAAGTCCGCAAAGCAGACACTTGTTTGCTCTGATGTTATGTTTCCAAGTGCTTGTTTACCAAAATTTGGCGACAAGAACAGTCTTATATAACTAGAACGTTGGCACATGCAATCTTGTGGGCTTTTTCTGCGCAATCACCACATGTAGTGATCCCGACAAGTCATGTCACGTATCTCTCGTTTCAGCTCATGTTTTTGTTTTTACGCGTATACTTGTTCTATTTTGGGTTCAGACGTCGTCTCACAAGATTATCTACTAATCACAATTACAATTTACATCTCTTTGATTGATGATAATGCCTTTTGTTAATGGCAAAATATTAGTAATCAGTGTGTTAGAAGGAGTGAGAGCGAGATTCAAACCCCGTACACTTATATTTTCACCAACAATGTTCGTTTTAGTCAACCATGTGAGCTATATATGTTGTTTATCATTGATTTTTTATTAACTTTAGTCACGGAGAAAAGGGAAACTAAACAAAAAATGAGTGGAAGTTTTTTTAGGGGAAATTATATATCATCAATTAAAGTGATATTACCGACCATTTTACAATATCTCCAAAGAGAATTAAACTTTGCTTGCTTTTTGATAAAAAAAATAAAACTTTGTTCGCTGAGATTACGAAATCAAGCTTTTTTTGACTCAAGCTTTTACAACTTAGCTAGTTAAAATATGATTTTAATTAAATTGTTTAAACAGGGTCACAGGGATGTGTACTTGCAAAAACGGCCTATTTAAAGTATCTATATCCAAACTCTCCTTTTTTTTAAATACTTTTTTTTTATTTTTTTTAATGAATCTAACATTTAAAAATCCCTCATATTTTTTTTTTACTAGTTTAAGCACCGAGAGCACTCATCCTTTATCCTTACATTTCGTCAACAATGTGTTTTATTTTACTACTAATAAAAAGTTAAAAAGAGCCCACATTTTATTAATTTTTTTCAAGAACCTTAATAATCCTTTCAAGATTGTGACGATTCGATTGATCTTAACAATTTCATATGGAAATTGTGACGATTTGTTTGATCTTATCAGTTTTCAATGGAAACTGTAGCGATCTCCTAACTTCTTTTCTCATCTTAATTCTACTTCATCTTCTTTGTTTATTTGTTTTTTTTTTGTGAATGTTTGATTCAAACTCATGGATAGATCCTTATACTTTCGTCGTTTGTGAAAATAGATCCACATCATTTGGTATCAGAGCCATTCTTTATGTGATTCGTGAATCAAAATTTCCAAAAAAATTATGAAAGACATGATCGTAAACTATTCCATTTATAGTTCTTTCAATTTTTCTACCTATTAATTCTTTGTGTTTCTTGACTTAATTTTCCTTTGAAGTTATGCCGTTTAAACCTGCAATAATTGATGTTCTCGTTGATAATTTCTGGCTAGCAATATTTTCTTACCTTTTGATTCTTTTTGTTTTAATTTTCTTTTGAATTTGTGTCTATTAAACCCAAAAGAATTGACCACCTCCTTGATTTTTTTTCACATGGGCAAGAATTCTTGTAAGCAAAAAATGCCTACTCTTGAGGCACAAAAAAAACTCATCATTACCAATTTGAAAATCGAAGCTATGATGGAGCTAAATTCAAGGTCAAATTTCTTCTAAGAGGGAGGGAATGATGTGAATCAAGAATGGAAAATACGAAAAGAATCATGGAATAGTTCAAGCCAAATTTAGAATAAATTTTAGGAATTATCTTGTAATTCTTATTTATATTGATTAAATTTGTGTAGTTTAGTAAGTTGGTTTTAGAGCATGTATTGTGCTCTCTCTTCTTTACTTTTAGTTATAGGGGTTAATTGGGCTTGAGCTTGGCCCATTTGTTTCTTTTAGGTAAATTGGTGAGCCAAATTGGTCACACCCTTTATATAGGGGTCTTGTAGCACTTTAGGAAGATAGATTAGAAACATTTGTAAATGTTTCTGATGAATTCATCTTCTTATTTTCTTTGACTTTTGTAAATGTTTAATTCAAATTCATGGATAAATCCTTATACTTTCGTGATCTGTAAAAATATATCCACTTCATTGTATAGTGGTCCAATATCTTTCTTGACAATATTTATAATGAAGCTGAATTTCATTTCGGGCCACAAATGAAAATGCAAGATTAAACCAACGCTAAAGTGCACAATGTAATCGGACTTTGACGGGCTAAATGAACCCTAAACAATGACTTTAACACCAAAGAGAATTGGCTTTTTTTTGTACCCCCTCATATACCTTGTACCCTCATATTTGCATTTAACCCCAAAATACCCCAAATTTGTTCCGGAAACACCTCAAAAAGGTATTTCCGGAATGAAAAAATGTGTTCCGGAAACACCTTTTTGAGGTGTTTCTGGAAAATGAAAAAAAAATTGGGGTAAAATTGGTAGTTTGGTCAATTTGGGGGTATAAAGTAAATGAGGGGGGGTAAAAAAAAAAGCCAAGAGAATTTGGCTTCTATGTTGTATTGAACCCTAAACCATGACTTTAACCTTGTGGCACTTATTTAGTTTTGAAAATAAAATTTATATATCGGTAAACATTTTTAGATATATTTACATAGTATATCAAACATTTGGTCACATATTGTGACATCAAATGTATAAGTTTTTGCAATACATATATCATTTTTTGGTTCGACAGGATTTTTCCCATCAGAAGGCTTCAACAATTTACAAGTATATGGAGGCCCATGTTTTAATTCTGCAACATTGACCTCTTCTTCGACATCTTCATATGATATGTCGAATTCTTGGTCACTGTCATTAGCATTGACATATGCAACCTTTCATTTTTTGTCAAACCTACTGGTTCTGGCCTTTTCATCCTTAAGTCTTTCGACTTGTCGAACTCTATCAGCCAATTGTGCCATATCTCTTAAGTGTAGAGTATCTAATTTCTTTCTAATAGAGTAGTTGAGGCCACCAGCGGCCATTTCGACTAACTCATGTTCAGTCACTTGAGTAAAGCACCTTGCCTTGAGTAGTCTGAATCTATTGAGATAATCGTCAATTGACTCTGGCATTCTGCGTCGAACACTAGCCAACTATTTAAGACTAATCTTCGATTGTCCCATATAGAATTGTTCATGGAATGCCTTTTCTAACTGGTTCCAATTAAACATGGAATGTGGGGGGTAAAGTAGTGAACCATGTAAAAGCATTTTTGGTTAGTGAACTTGGAAAATATTTCATTTTTAAGTTCACATTTAGTGCTATATCACCAGCCTCAGTTAAATAACGGGCAATGTGCGACGGTAGATTCGCTAGTTTCTCCAGCGAATTTTGTGAATTTAGGGATCTTCCACCCCCTAGGCAATTTTGTTTGCAGAACATATTCCGACAAAGGTGATACATAATTAGGCCTGTGTAGGCCTAGATTAAGACCATTCTGTGCTAGAATAGTTTCGACAAGATTGGCTAAGTTATTTTGGATTCCAAAATTATTTTGGTGAACTTGTCTAAGCACTTCATCAGCATCTTGGTTCCTGTGGACTAGTACAACATCAGGAATGGGCTCTTCGACAACAAGTTGTTGCCCTTAATTGATGGGAGTTGCAGTGTTAGGCCTTTCTATAGGGATTTCGACAGGCCTAGCATTCTGAATTTGAGGGATTTGCTGGTTATACATTGGCGCAGTGCCAAAGAAATCAGCAATTCTTCCCATTTGTGTTGCCAACATTTGGTAACTATGATTTGTGTTTTGTATTAAAGGGTTAAACACAGTACCAATCTGTTGTGTTAACATATTAACCATGTCATGGTTACTATTGTCCATTTGTTGTCTTAATGCCAACAAAGACGATGTGGTCAGTGAAGGGTGGGGATTTCGACTATAAAAGCTCTCTGGCGAACTGTGCAAAGGCGAAAACCCTGAGACTACGTTATCTGCCTGAGCAATCGTACTTGTCTGAAGGCCTGCCATTAAGGCAGTTGGCATGCCGTATGGGTAACTTCGACTATTCATAGGCATATTAAATGGAAGGCTTCCAATTGTTGGATTAGCCATATTCTGTGTCAACGCTGGAGTAGTCATCATAGACACAAGGTTGAGCACATGAGCAGTTACAGTAGTTACTCCTATAGTTGTCGAAGAAGGCATAGGAACGGTTACTCCTACGACATTTGCAGCGTTAGTATCACTAACTGACGCTTGATTGTGTAAGATTTGTGCATTAGATGCAGGAGGGTTGGTTGCATTAGAGTGACGCATCTCTGGAAGACGACTACCACTCCTTAAACGCATGCAAAGTATGAATTACACGTTGAGTTTGATAACAAACCCAGAAAATATCAACAAACTTCAAAAAATTTAGCACAAACGTCCCACCGGGAGTGCCAATTTGTTTACCGTGGTTTTTGGTAAACTCCGCTAGTTATACATAAGTGTTGCTTGCAGGATCAACTAGAAAATCCCAGAACATTTGTGTTTAAAGTTTTCCAGAAATTGATAGTGTTCTTATGGTTTAATTTGACCACATTAAGAATAACCGTCGAATTGACGGGGAAAGCGGATAAAGAAGAGATGAATGTGAAGAGAACAAGCAATAAATGTGCAGAAATCTTAAAGAAACAGAAGTAAAATTGCATTAATTTATAAGGAATGGAACGCAGATTCATACATTGTTTCTGTTGACTCGTTTTCTCTGTATGCAGAAGTTTGAGTGTTTTAGAATTATGTAAATGAATTGCGACCTTTTTTCTCTATGAGAAACTACTATATATAATCCAGAAACTGTAACTGCTTACAACCGTTATATATAACTGTGTAAAGGAACTTAAAACAACAAATGCCATATCTTTCGACGACGTAACTGCTGCATCCTTCGACGGCGTAACTACTATGCTCTTCAACAGCACTTTTGCTCTAGTCTTCGACCAAACTCCTTGGCTTTAACCTGCGACCAATCTTCTTAACTTCTTTCTCGTCGAAACTTTGCCTTTAAACTCTCAGTTTCATTAAGTCTTGGGCATAGTCGAAAATATTCCTCAAAACGCCTTCTCAATGTCAAATATCAACATTTCTTCTTTAAAATGATAAATCAACATCGTTGACTGCATTTAATTGAGCCTGTCGAAAATGCAGGCTAACAACTCCCCGACGTCCCCAAACTCACCAGTAACCTCTGAGATGCCTGGCTCTGAATTTGAAATTGGGGAGGTAGAGCTGGTTCAATCCGAGCCAGAAGGGTTTGATGAGGTTGATTATGATTGGGTTTCTCGGACTCTCCGTGGTGCAAAGAGTATTCTTACTTTTGAAAAGGACTTGTCGGATCTTGAGTGCTTCGTTGTGGACCCAGGTCAAGCGTGGCGGCTAGAGGGCGTTAAGCAAGGAGAGTGTATCTGTCAGGCTCCCAAAACCTTGAAATTCATGATTTATCACTGCTTCTTGTCCAGGATAGGTGTTCGCCCCCTTTCACCTTTTTTCAGCAGGCGATCCTCAGATTCGTTGGGCCTGCCCCTTCCCAGTTACATCCTAATGGGTGGGCCTTTCTGAGGGCTTTCGAACTTGTGATGCGGGCTATGCAGAGGACTCCGTCTAGCGATGTTTTCTTTACCGTTTTCAAGGTCTCTTGGAGGCGTATTCGTGGCTCGGATCGATATCGCTATTAGCATGTGTGTTTTCGCAATCGACCTAACCTTCCCATTTTCAAGAGGTATACGGACTCTCAGAAGAAGTGGAGGCACAAGTATTTCTGGGTCGTGCCTGGTGACGATAATGCGGCGAGGACTGTGGGAACCTTAGATGAAAATGGTGAATTTGAAGAGAAGAATTCCTCCTTGTCTTGGAGTGAGGAGTGTGTCAGGTATTCTAGGGGAGACTATTTTGTTGATCAAAAAGAAATGGATTTGGAGGATCGGCGAACTTGTGCCATGCTTCGAGCTGTGGTTAAAAAGTTGAAGGGTCACACCATCAAAGTTCGGGATGAAGTGCAGTGTGAGAGCATGGGGGATGCTATCACAGCCTTGGGTAGTTTATCTTGTTGGATCTATTTTTAAGCGTAATATGTTAGAATATCTGCTTCTCATAATCTCTGTTTCTTTTTCAGATAAAATGAGCACGGAGGGGTCTTTTGAAGACATTCTTTCTTGGGCTGGTGATGATGATACTCAAGTCGCTGAGTCAGCCCGTCTCACTCCTCCGCCTCCTGCTTCTAAGACCATTCGTAAGGTATCTGGATCGAAGTCTAAGGCAGGGATGTCCTTAGGAGCAAGCTCTCATGGGAAAGGAAAGTCTCAAGTCAAGTCCAGTTGCTATCTGATCGAAAGTGCAAGAATCTGCGGGTGTCGCCCAAAGGTGCCCAGATTAGGAACCCTAAGCGTCATAAAGGTAGGAGGGACCATCCTTCCCCCGGGGGACTTTTTGAAGGCTTTAACCGGGCCGGGTATGAGGCTTACCAAAGTGATCCCTTTGCTTTGTGCTCTCAAGTGAGCGACTATGGTTCTAGCCTGCTCAAGAAACATGAGGCTAAAATTGCGGACCTTGAGTCAGGTATTCTTTGATGCTCCTACTCCTGTGGTTTTCGTAAATTTTTGTTTATATGCCTTTGAGTCAGTTGCAATCTGTTTTTGCAGGGATTATTGAGGAGCGAGAGTGCTTCAAGTTGGAGAAGGAAAAGCTCCAGATGGAACTTGCTGATGTCGGAAGTGCCGTGCTAGAATTAAAGAAGTCTCAGTCTGCATCAGATGAAAAGATGAAAGTGCTCGAAGCTGCAAATAGAGACCTCCAAGGCCAGCTTGCAGGCTCTCAGAAGGAGCTGAGTCAGGTGAAGCAGGAATCCAAGGAGAATTTGCAAATGGTGGCACGTAAGGCCAAGGATTTTTCCAAGGCCTCTTTCAAGAAGTGCTTGGCCCAGGTTTTCTGCTTGTATCCAGATGCAGAGCTGGATCCTTCAATCATCCATTTCGATCATGAGGTTCGTTGTGGAAAAATTGTGAAGGCTCGTGCCGATAAGTCTGGTTATGACATCATTGCCCCAGCCTCTCCTAATTCTCCATGATCATGTATTTGTTTGATTTTCCTTTAGTTATGTACTTCTTGTTGGCGCTTTGTGACGGGGGACTCATCGTTGTTTCGAGGTTACCCTAATCTATGTTTATGTAATTTTGAGACGATGACCCGTTCATGTTTGCTTTTAACGCTGGTTTTTTGTTTTACCATGCGCGAATTTATTTCACGAGCCATCAACGTTGCTTTTATCGATCTTTCGTTTTAGGCTTGCGCCATCTCTTTGTCAAGTATGCTCAGAGGTTGCAACTCGTTTTAAGTTGCTTCGCGAAGCGAGTTGGTCGATCTCATGCCGCCCCTTTCTACCATCAGGCTTTTACATAGCTGCCTGGTCCCCCATCGCTAGTGTTAGGACCTGGCTTTCTATCTTGCAAGTAATAGTAAGTATTGCAAAAACGAAATTTTGAATCATAAGAGTAAAATTTCATTCATTTACGCGCACTAACAGTCCACGCTATTACATTGGTTTAACACTCATGTCTTGTTCATACAACAAACTTCCTTAGCTTATCAGTGTTCCAAGTTCTAGGTATTGATTCCTTGCTCAGGGTCTCCAGTTTGAAAACTCCGTTCCCAGTTTCTGCAACTATTCTGTATGGACCTTCCCAGTTTGAGGCTAACTTCCCTTGGAATGCATTCTTTGGCCCTATGTATGTCTGCCCTTCGTAGGACTAGGTCGCCCACCTCTAAGGTTCTAGCGACCACCTTAGCATTAAATCTTGCAGCCATCCTTTGCTTGATCACTATGTCTTCAACGAAGTCCAGCTCCTCTCGGAGTCTTTGATCATTGGTCTCCGGGGGGTTTGGGTGCTTGGTCCTCCAGTTTAGTTCTCTGATTTCGACGGGTATGACTGCTTCCGTTCCGTATGCCATTCGGAAGGGTGACTCACCTGTTGACGAGCGCGGGGTGGTTCTGTAGGCCCATAAGACATAGGGTAGTTATTCCGGCCAGTAGCCTTTTGCTTCATCAAGCCTCCTCTTTAACCCTCTTAGAATTACTCTGTTGGCTGCCTCAGCTTGTCCGTTGGTCTGGGGGGTGTTCCACCGACGTGAAGCGGTGTTTGACGCCCAGGTCGGCCATCAGCTATCTGAAACCTTTGTCTGCAAACTAAGTGTCGTTGTCGGTGATGACCACTTCCGGTATGCCGAATCTAGCCATGATATTTTTCTTGAAGAATTTCATACAATTTTTTGCCGTGATAGTGGCCAAGGACTCAGCTTCGATCCATTTGGTAAAGTAATCGACCGCAACAATTAAGTATTTTACCTGCCCTGGGCCAGGTGGAAAAGGGAGCTAAAAGGTCGATTCCCCACCAAACAAAAGGCCAGGGAGAGCTCAGGTATGTCAGTTCAGATGAGAGGGCGACGTGCACATCGGCATACCTCTGGCACTTATCACATTTCTTTACATAATTCTGCGAATCTTCATTCATGGTAGGCCAGTAATAACCTGCCCTGAGTGCTTTTGCTGCCAAGGCTCGTCCTCCCAGGTGTTGCCCACAGATTCCCTCATGGATTTCGGCGAGCACATAATCTGCTTCTGGTCCTTCTACACATTTTAATAGAGGCATAGAGAAGCCTCTACGGAAAATACGTCCCTCGAGAATGTACTGACGGATTGGGGTCATCCAATTTTGGCTTGCTTCGACGGTGAGGACGGAGGTATGCGATTCCTTTCTTAAGAGGACGCTTGGATTAGATAGAGTTTCCTGAATGACGCTCCGAAGGTTCCCTGGTGCTCTGGTGCTCGCCAGTTTGGAGAGTATATCAGCCCTGGTGTTGTCTCCCCTGGGTACATACTTTACCTTCGCCTTTTTGAACCATCCAAGGAGTTCACGTACCTTGGCAAGATATTTCTGAAGTACCGGGTCGTAAGCTCCAAATGCTGCGTTGATCTGTGAGACGACCAACAGTGAGTCTGTGTGGAGCTAAAGTTGTGTGGCACCGAAGTCTTTGGCCAACTGTAGGCCGGCTATGCAAGCCTCATATTCTTCTTGATTGTTGGATGTGGAGAACGAAAAAGTCAGGGATACCTCAACCATTAATCCTTCTGAGTTTTCAAGTATCAGACCGGCTCCACTTCCTTTGTTGTTTGAGGACCCATCCACGTGGAGGGTCCACGCCGTTTCCGCTCTGTCTTCATGCGGTGTCGTTGTCATTTCAGCTACGAAGTCTGCCAAAATCTGAGTCTTCATGGCTGGTCTTGTTTCATACTTGATTCCAAACTCTGAGAGCTCGACCGCCCATTTGATCATTCTCCCAACCAGGTCGGGACGGTGGAGGATTTGTCTGATTGGCTAATTGGTTCGAACCACCACTTGATGTGCCACAAAATATGGCCTGAGGCGCCTGGCTGAGATTACGACCGCCAAAGCGACCTTTTCAACCTTTTGGTACCTTAACTCGGGTCCCTGTAGTGCCTTACTTACAAAGTACACCGGCCTTTGGCCAGCGTTGGTTTCTCTGATGAGTACTGCACTTAACGCTTCGTCGGCCACAACAAGGTATAAATACAAAGTTTCTCTTTCCTCGGGACGTGTTAAGATGGGTGGTTCAGAGAGGTTTTTTTTAACAGGGTCAGCGCCTGCTCTTGCTCGGCGGTCCAATTAAATTTTGTTTCTTTCTTTAGAAGTTTGAACAAAGGTAGGGACTTGTGGGCTGCTTTTGAAATGAACCGGGACAGCGCTGCTACCATCCCGGTGAGCTTTTGAATTTCTTTCTTTGTAGTTGGTGAAGCCATCTCGGTCACGACGCTGCATTTGTCAGGGTTGGCCTCGATGCCTCTCTCAGTGAGATAGAAGCCGAGGAATTTCCCCGCTCAAACTCCAAAAGTGCACTTCTCCGGATTTAACTTTCGGATTTCAGAAAATACTTCTGTCAAATCTTTGAGATAGTCTGGGTCGTTTTTACTCTTGATTATCATGTCATCTAGATATACTTCGACTACCCGGCTGATTTGATTTTTAAAAATCTTGTTCATCATTCTATGGTAAGTCGCCCCGGTGTTTTTGAGCCCAAAGGGCATTACGCGATAGCAATAATTCCCTTGCTCTGTCATGAACGCCGTTTTCTCTTGGTCGGGCGGGAACATTGGGATTTGGTTATATCCCGAGTATGCGTCTATGAAAGATAATAAACGAAAACCTGAAGCGCTATCAACTAATTTATCTACGCTAGGGACGGGGAAGGCGTCTTTGGGACATGCCTTGTTGAGATCAGTATAATCAACACACATCCTCCATTTTCCATTAGATTTTTTAACAAGGACTACATTTGACAACCACGTGGTATACTTAATTTCTTTTACAAAATTTGCCTCTATGAGGTCTTTTACAGCCCTAGCAGCAGCTTTAGCTTTCTCTCCCTTTTGGACTCTCCTCTTCTGGGCAACCCACTTAGCGTTGGGATTAACAGCGAGATGGTGGCAAGCTACCTTGGGTGGAATCCCTGGCATGTCAGCTGCAGACCAAGCGAACAGGTCTGCATTCTCCCTCAGGCAGATGGCAAGTTTTTCCTTGACCTCCTCAGGGAGGTCGGGGCCTATCATGATGGTCCTGGTAGGGTCTTCTCCTAATTGGATGGAGATGAATGTGCCATCTGGCTCAGGCCTCTTCATCCGCTTCTTGAGCTCCTTGGTGAGGGTGGAATCTTCTTTCTCTTCTTCACTGTCTGGGTCATATCTGGCATCTAAGTCTGCCAAATTTACTTCAGCTTCTTTCCCGGATCCCCTGCCTGAGTCTCTTACTTCAGTAGTCTCTTTTTCATCCTTAATGCTCATGTAGTAACACCTGCGCGCCGCGCCCAGGTCTGCCTGGAGGGTCACAACCTTATTCTCTAAATTGTAGAATTTCATCTTCAGGTGAACTGTTGAGGTTACCGCCTCTAGCCTTCCCAGAGTGGGCCTCCCGATAATGCATTGGTAGACAGACTTACATGGGAGGACCAGGAAGGCCGTTTTGATAGTTCTGAACAAAGGTGACTCACTATCGGGGTCTCCATAAGTGACCATCAGCTCCAAGTGGCCCAACGGTTTTGTTTTTGATCCGTTGAACCCGGTCAAGTCCCCCCCGGTAGGGAGTCAGATCGTCGGGGGAGATGTTTAAAACTTGCAGCAAGTCTTCAAAAATGATATCCACTGAGCTTCCCTGGTCGACCAGGATTCTTCTCACTTCAATGTTGGCCATAATAGCCGTGATGAGCAATGAGCTAGACGTGTTTATTTGGTCTTCCGTCCAGCAAATCCTCATCGCCGAAGGATAAGGGCGGCCTGGTTGGTCCCTTCCTGGGGGCTGAGGTTGATGCAACGCTTAGGATTTCCATTTCCTTTTCATTGACTTGTTTGATCCCCAATCGTCGAGGGGGTTGCTTCCGTGAATCACCATGGCCACTGGCCTCCCTCTGGATTTTCGGGTGTCTTCACTCTCGGTCGATTCATCGTCCTCATCTTTTTCCGCTTTGGCCCCTTCACCAACTGGGGCCTTCCCCTTCCTATGGGACCTGGACCTTCTTGTGGGGGATCTGGGTCTTTTGCGCGAGCTGTTTGGTTCCCCCTCCTTTTTCACGTACTGCAACAGTTTCCCTCTCTGAATCATTTCCTCAATGTCATCTTTAAGAGCTCGGCAACCATTGGTATCGTGGCCTTCACTTCGATGATAGCGGCACCATTTCTTTGAGGGGTTCTGGCCTTCCCTTAGTACCAATGGCTCAGGTCTTTTGATGCTTTTGAACTCAGCATTAACACATTCAGCTAGTATCTTGGCTCGAGATGAGTTAAGGGGGGTATGCTCCGCGAACCTGCGGGGGCGCACCTCATGATGTCCGCCTCCTGCTTCCTTTCGTTGTCGGGTTTCCCGGGCGTCCCCCTATCATTACCAACCTTAGCTGCCTCACGGTAAGCCATATCTTCTTCTTCTTCATAATCCATGTATTTTTGTGACCTTTGAAGGAATTCGCCAAGTTCCTGGGTTTGTTGATCCCTACGTCAATCTGGAAAAGACTTCCCTTCCTTAGACCGTCTTTCATCCAAAATAACCTTTGCTTATTTTCCAAATTTCGCACACATGAAGCCTCCTTATTGAAACGCTCAATGTATTCTCTTAGCATCTTATTATCACGCTGCCTGACGGCCCTCAGCACTTCTTCAGATTTGGGTTTCAACCGGGAGGCAGTGAAACGAGCTGTGAACGTTCTCGTCAGCTGACTACATAAGGAGATGGAATTTGGCCTCAGCTCTTGAAACCACTCTAATGTGGAATTTTCGAGAGTGAGGGGGAAGATTTTGCAGTGAACAGGCTCCCTGGCGCCTCTATAGCGCATCATCAGGGAGACGTGTGCCAGATGGCGGTCTGGATCTCCGGTTCCATCATACATCTTGAGAGTTGGCAACTTCTCCAAGGCCCTTGGGATTCGGCATTCATCCACCCTTCGAGTGAAGGGTCCTTCATCGAAAAATCTTCTTGAGTTCTGAGGGGAGGTGTCTTCATAGTCCGAATCTTGATACCTGCGCTGGTCGGGGGATCTTCTCGATGGTGATCCCCGGTTGTGCCTCCGGTGGGTATTGACCCGGTTCCTTTGCCTCTCACGAGAATCAGGGGATGCACGTGAGGAGATCCAAGAGTGGGAGTCGTGAGTCTGGTAGGTATCCTCTGGAGGGGATGGAGGGGTCCTTGGAGGCGAGCCCGATCCTTCATGCCTGCGTCGCCGAGGGGGAGATCGGTGAACGTGCCTTCGCCTTGGGGGGAACGATGGACGTGGTGCCTTCGAGGGGGAGATCGATGGCGCCTTGAAGCCACCATTGTCGGAGGAGGCTGCTCGGGCAGGGAAGCCACACGCCTTTCAATATGACTTAGGCGAGCTTCCTGCTGCAGCATAGCTTGAGTGCGGCTGGCCAGGAGATCCAAAAGTTGGCTTACATTCGAGGGTTGGGCAGGCTGGGTGGTATCCTCGTCAGGCAGGCTGGCGACGTTGCCCTCAGGAGTACCCTCTGGTCGGGGGGCGGGTATGGCAACGCTTTGAATCCGGGGTCTGCCTCTGGGAGCCATGGAATAGCAAGAGAAAAGTTAAAGGATGATGAAAGATAAATATCTCCCACTGTGGTCGCCAATATTCTGTACCTTGCAGTATTGGGTTGACTGCAGTTGGTAGGTCTCCTGCTACCTTGCCAGAGTTTCGTGTGCGCCTGGGGGGGTACCTGCAAAGCCACTTCGACGCTCAAGTCAGTATTGAGAATAGGCGAGTGATTTAGCTAGGAATTAGAGTATGTACCTTATGAAGGCTATGGAAGCCGGTATTTATAGGAAATCGTGCCCGTTTGTGGATCGTCGGATCAGTCGAATCGATCTCAAACATTCAAGTGTGATGACCTTAATTGGGCTTTGTATGTTGTGAGTATGAGCCGAAATGATTGGGCCAATCCATATCCAATTGCTAAGTGCATCTCCTGGTATTGCTGAATGGATCTCCTGGTCCAGTCCAGAACAATTTCTCTCCTATAAAAACTGCAATAACTGAAGAGAATCTGCACCCCTTCAAGGAAAATTTCTCTCCTTTACGCAAGATTACAAACATGTTTTTGTTGTTATTCAAGCAAAAAATATAAAATCAATGCATATGTATATGTTTGGATGGCTTAATTAAAGTGGAGCATACTTAAACGGACTCAACCCCTTTCATTTTACTCAAATATAAGTAAAATTTTCTAACCTCACATTCATTAAAGATGATAGTTAAGTAATTTGTTTAATTTTCTTCTCATATATAAATGAATTATACTTCCTAAATGACTCTTGATCATGTGTGAAACATGTCACTTTAAAATTTCAAGAGAATTTTAATTATTTTTTTCAACAATACAATTCTTTATTGGCATCTCAAATATTCTATATTAATTAGTTTTTCCCACCTCACTTCATTTATAATGAGGTTATTTTAGTTAACATAAACTATTCTTTCTTATAAATTAGCACAACTAGTTATTTTCTTAAGACCAAACATAATCTTAAACAAAAAATGAAATGATATGGATGGAGTAGGAGGAGAATATATTTTGAAAGTTAAATTCCAAACATATGTATTTAAATATTTATTTTAAGTAAAAAATAAAAAGACTCGTTATGGGGAGTGTATTAGTAAAACGGTTGTGCTAATAGTAGCACCCGAAGAGTGGATCCCATTTGGGCCAAAATGGAGCTTTTCATTGACGTTGGCGGAGGAAGTAGTTGACAGACAGTAGGGCTTGGCTCTGTTCATCTTAAATGAAATCCAATTTCCGTTGTCAAAAAAAAAAAAGACAGTTGGCGAATAATTGTCCCAAAAAAAAAAGAAAAAAAAGACAGTTGGCGAATGGGAATCGAGCATTTCGTTTCATTTCTCTCATCACTGTGAAATCTCAGTTGGAGTTGCGATTCCCGTTCAATCTTCTCGGTGGTGACGATGGGAAACACATCTTCCATGCTCACACAGTACGACATTGAAGAAGTCCAGCAACATTGCAAACACGCATGTAATTCTACTCACCGCTTCTATCAATTATCATCTTCATTTCAATTTTTAATTATAATTTCTTCGATTTCTTTTTCTAGTTACACAGCAGGAGATTGTTTCTCTTTACCAGCGGTTTTGTCAACTCGATCGCAACAACTGTGGTTTCATTCCTTCTGATGAATTCCTTTCCATTCCCGAATTCGCCGTCAACCCTCTCTCTCAGGTTCTATCTTTCTCCCTCGCTCTTTATAACTGGAATCAAATGCAAAATGCAAAATGCGAATGAATGATTTAAATTCAATTGAGTTGTTGATCTTTCAGTGTTTGTTGAGGATGCTGGATGGTTTGAATTTCAAGGAATTTATAGCCTTCTTATCTGCATTCAGTCCCCGCGCTACTCTCCAACACAAAATTGAATGTAGGTATATTAACATTTCTAAATTAATTCGATGCATGCAGAAATAGATCATTGGTTCTCTATTTATTGTATTGGATTGAGTGGTGATGCTTGTTTTTGTTTTGTTTTGTTTTGTAGTCATTTTCAAGGTATATGATACGGATTGCAATGGAAAAGTTACCTTCGATGACATGTTGAGGGCTTTGAGAGATTTGACCGGACAATATATGTCTGAACATCAGAGAGAGGTCACGTATATAATTACATTTATTTTCTGCTCCTGCTGTGAAATTTTGTTTTTGTTTCTTGCTTTTTATATGTAAACTCAAGAGATGAGATAAACCTTTCTTTTAAAGCTTGATCACTTCTATAATTCTCTCAACTTTTAGGTTCAATTGCACTTTTCTTCCCTTTTAAGTAAGAGTGTGTTGTATATCTAGAACTAACTTCAATCATTTTTCAAAAATGAAGGTAAAACCTCATATTTTTAGTCTTTCTTAACCAGAAAAAATATTTATATGAAGGGTGTTATCTGATTTTGTATTTTTAATTGAAAATATGTAAATGAGTTTTGTGGACATTTTATTGGAGGATATCAGTTTTGTGGGTATTGTTATTTTACATTTCAATTGTTACAAATAATGAAAGTTGATTTGATCTGCTTATAACACAGTCTCTGATGTGTTCTGTTTCCTTTATGCATACAGGAAGTACTGACACAGGTTCTTGAGGAAGCTGGCTATACAAAGGATTCTTTTTTAGTCTTGTCTGACTTTATGAAGGTACTGAAACAACTAATGTCTAATAGCATGACTTGTTGCACTAGTTTCTTAAGTTTAATTTAGGCAAACAGTTCAATAGGCAAGTGGCAGATTTAGTTTAAAGACATGGAAAGCCTTTACAAGAGTAGTTTGCTAAAATCATTAATACAAGTTAGGGCTTGAACAGATGTCTATATGATTGCACATATATTAGCTTGCATTGACAAGGTCACTAACTGCCCATCAGGATTGAAATAGATCAGGCGAAACCAGGTTTTAACTAAATAAACATGGCCTCTTAATCAAATCTAGGGCCTAAATTTGGCCTGATTATTACATGATATAGACTTACTGCAAAGGCTTGACCTTTTTAAGATTATAATTTTGCCATTTTTTTTTGTGGTCAACAGAGTATAATATTGTCTAAAAGCCTATTTAAAGATCTGTTTTGTAGTAAGATCTATATAAAGATCTGTTTTGTAGTAAGAACCAACTTTGATATCTTCATTTGAAACATAGGTCATAATAAGCATCTAAAAACTTTATGCTTATCTTTGTCAATGGGAATTACATTTTCACGCATACTCCTGTTTGAGAATCATACAGCTGAATCCATGCTCATGATTTTTTGGGGGTCATATACATCTTAATACTCATGCTGGATTTTTACCATGCATAAGTCTGCTTGATATTTGTTAGTTTGCCCCCTTTCATTTGAAAAAAATTCTTGACAATCCCTTTTTACTGATAGATTCTTGGCAATTCGGGTTTGAAGATGGAAGTCGAGGTTCCTGTGGATTAGAATGAGGAAGATAATTGCCCTAGAGTATAATATACAAAAAAGAAAGTAGCAGTGGGTGATAGGGATTCTTGATTCTGGCATTCTTTTCTTCCTCTTAGTGGATGATAGAGTAGTTGTTATTTAATTACTTCAAAACAAAAATACGGGTACTATAATTCCTAACAAGTGCTTTCAGCGTTGTTTTTTCTATTTGGAAAAAAAGATTTCAGTAAATATGAGCTTTTTCTACTGTTGGTGTGTGGCAACTACTGAGTTTCGTTATGAAGTTTGAATATTTGATAATTTTACTTTTTTGAACTATAATCGGAAGGTTTTGTTTTGTTAGTTGTAAGTGACATATGTTCCTCCATTCCACTCTCAGGTTTCAAATACCTAGTGCACTTATCAGGTCAGATTTTACTATCTTAAGTCTACACAATACATACATCAATGAGGCTGTTACAGTTACCGCATGATCAGCTCATTCAGAGCATTGGATAAAATTGGAACGATATTTTAACAAGCTACTCCCTCTAGACTCAATTATAAGTCAAAAATTGCCCAAGTTTGGTGAACTCAAATTTTACCTAATTCAACTCTATTTAATATTTTTATTCAAAAAATAGCTTTGAGTTAATTAAACTTTCATTTTCTAAGAGAATGACACACTTCCATGAAACAAGTGCAGATTCAAATATGACGACCATTATGATTACAGATAGTTTAGTAAATGTAGATTGTTTTTATATGAAAAATCAAGAACAGATGAGCATAACTTTCATTCTTAATCGTTGTGAAGTTATTTTTTTCTTATAGTTGAGTCTAGTGGGAATACATAATTTTCTTTAGACCAATGTAAAAATTTAGTTCCAAAGTATGTTCTCGGTTCTCGTAAAAAAAGTTGTCAAATGATTTTTGAACATCAAAATGAAACAACTTTCGCGGCAATTTAAGTGGTTAATGTAGTTTACATAGGTGGTTAACATCATGTGTCCAAACTCATCAACTATTACCACAACTACATTAACCATAATTTTTAGGTGTTCAACTACATATAGACTTGAACAACTTATGTAGAGCTCATGGAAATAAGCCGAAAAAACCTTATGATCATAGATAAACCCAAATAAGATCTTCAAATATCAAGACAATATTAAATAGAAGACACAAACAAAATGTTCCTAATGGGACAGCTGGCAAAGTTGACCTTGTTATATTAGACATTTTTTGTGATTACCTAGAATTTTCACTTTGCATGCGTGAGTTTATTGGTGGTGTTTGTCACTCCGTCGGCTAACCAAAAACAAAAGAAGATACAAGAAGTTGTGTGTTTTTAATTAAATTGATGAGAGGGCTTTTGAATTTTTTTTATAAAGATAGATTGGCAATAATAAAAAATATCTACATATGTTATTTAAGATGTGAAATTAAACTTAAATAAAAGGTAGTATTATTTAATCAATGGGTGTTGGTCGAGTGGAAGCAAATCATCACCCATAAAAACAACATGGAGAGAGAGCCAAAGGGTAAAATCCGGCTCAATTAGTCAAATTGGTGTTTTGTTTCATAGGGGGCCTATAGGGCCTAAGTCGTGGGAGAACTTTGATGGGCTCACACGACCCAAATTGCAAATTAGGGTGAGTTTTGAGAAAAAGTTTTGGTTTTAGGTTCCTATTTGACAAACAAAATAAATTAATGCAAAAAATTGACACTTGGCATTGTTAACGAGAATGGAATCTTTATCTATGTATAAAAAGAGATAATTAAATTTTGTCAAAAAAAGAGATAATTAAATGAATGATTATTTTATATAAAAGTATAATAAAGTTTGATAAAAATGTATAATAAAGTTCATCAAATATTTATGGTATTAATTTTTCAATAAAGCATATCTAATGCATATTATTTTTATATTTCGTCATCTTCTTTATCAAATCAAAGTTTTGACAATTACAAAAAAAATACCTCGTACTTTCACTTCATGGGAGAATTACAAGATGGAAATGGTTTTTTTGAAGCATGGCCAGCAGAATGAGATGTTCATCCATGCGTGTTTCTGAGTTGACTTGACATTTTTAATGAAGCATGATCAGGGGAGGGTGTCCTGGCTGTGCCTTATTTGCTAACCGTTTGGAAAGTTTGCTTCCCACTCGAACAAACGACTTTTTGATACCCCCAAAAAATATAATAGAAAAATAAAAAGAATTGAAAAGAAGGGAGTAAAAGGAGCATTTGCGGGAAACATGGGCCCTACGACAAAACGATTAATCAGCAAGCGGAGTGAGAGAATGTAGTGGCAAGACAGAAGCGTTAACGAACCATGATTTTGTCTTTATTAACTGCTCACAACGAAACTCACTCTCTCGTTCTTCTCTTCTTTTCCCTCTCTCTGTCTCTCATCCCTCCCTGTAACTCTCTATGCTATTTCCAACTGCAACTCCTCTTCCGCTACACAACTGGCAACACATAATCAAAAAGGTTTGATTTCTTTTTCTATTTTCTCAACTATTTACCTTGCCTCTCCAATTTCAATACATAGAAACATAGGATTCGATTCGATTCGATTCTGACTTGGAAAAAGATAATATTAATTGGAAGGTAAATTTTGTTTTCAATGCATTCCCTTGTTTGAAAAGCGTTGCGGTGTTTTTTTTTTGTATCTGGTTAGGTAATACGTCCCTGTGCGTAGTAAGCCATCCTTTTCTTGTATTTTCTTTTGTGAAAAATACTATTCCTTCTCTGATCAATATTTTAAGAACTTGGCAATCAAGCAACTTTTTGTTAACATTTTCATTAAGGTATATATCTGAGATACACAAGCAAATGAATTAGATTCTGAAAAACTTGTGTTCATCTTTATGTGTATTTAGCTATTTATTACTAGGAAAAAAGGAATCCAATTCAATCATTCTTTCTATCATTCTAGGGTTAACAGTAACATACAATTGCTACCTTGTGTATTCAGGAACAAGAGATTGCTTCTAGTTCCAGCATTTAATCAAGTATAGGATAGGATGGTTGAAACTAGCATGGCTGAGAGTGATAAAATAGCCATGAAGGAAACACTTCGTGCACAGCAGCAACTTCTGCAGAAGCTATACGTGGAATTGGATCAGGAAAGAGAAGCATCAGCAACTGCGGCTAGTGAAGCTATGGATATGATACTGCGATTACAAGGAGAAAAGGCGGCGGTGAAGATGGAGGCGAGTCACTATAAGAGAATGGCAGAGGAGAAGATAGGTCATGCTGAAGCAACTCTTGAGGTTTTTGAAGAGCTTATGTATCAGAAGGAAATGGAAATTGCTTCTCTCGAGTTTCAAGTCCTTGCTTATAAACATAAACTTCTCACATTTGGGTGTGATTTCAATGTTAGTGAGTTTGATTTCCCAGAAGATCTCATCTTGAGTAGAATTAATGATCAACTTAATGGAGAAAATGGTCAAAGTAGTACTGTAAGAAGACTAAGTTCATTGCCTCCTCCTATTCAGAAGAATAATTTGAGAACTAACCAAAAAAGAGATAGATCACCTAGTCCCTTTTCAGTTCCGGATGTGATTCCTGTGACAGTTGAAGGCTCGGACACAAAAATCGCGAGCTTCGATTCGCACAGAAAGTCGACAGATTTTGTATATGGAAACCTTGATTCATACTGGAACCAGATTCAAACATTAGATAAAAAAGTAAAAGTGATTTCAGATTGTAAAGAATCAGGAGGTGAAAAATGTGAGAACCTGAGGAGTAGAAGAGGGAGATCATGTTCAATATTTTCACAAGCAACTACTAAGATATCATCACTTGCTAATTCAGATAAAGAAAATGACTATGAAGATACACAAGATAGAGAAGCAATTGCTAGTCCCTCTTGTTCAGTTAATGTTCATGATGTATTTGAAGTTCCGCAAGCAAGGGAAAAAGATGAAGTTCATGAACATGGGAAAAAAAGACTCGAGAAATGGATTTCCGACGTAGATAACAGATTAACTAAACCAGATTCTGTGTCTGAGGAAATCATTGAATCACATGTTAAACATGATATGGACAAGCTAAAGAGCATGTTTGGCAGTGGCACACATCATGAAATCAAAAGTTGCAATGCTCAAGCGGAGTTTCGAAAGTTGCATAAGAGAATTGATAGGATTGAGAAGGAGAGAATTAGTATGAGGCAAGAGATTAGGAATGAGGGAGATGGAGAAGAGCATTTGAGGTTGTTGAAGGATATACAAAGTCAACTCAATTCAATACAGTCAGAGATGACAAGAGAGAAAACAAAAAGTTCCTCAGTAAAGGAGGATAATATTTCTTTGGCTCCTCTTCAAGAGGTAATACATATATACTATGATGCTTTAGCACTTTCTTTTGAGAAAAGTATTTTCTGTTGCTTGCAAATCTCTCTTTTCTTTTACTCTTCATGCTATTGATTTGAAGCTAGTTATTGTTTTGATAATTAGGGACGAGAGCTTTTGTTTCTTGAATTTTTTTTTCTTAAACATTGAAATGAGATTTTTCAAATTTCTATGAACAGGCAATGCTGTACTTTTGGATGTGATCAAAGAAGTATAGAATGACCATCTCAGACAACCAACTGCATTATTTGGTATGCATATACTTTGTTGACAAGGATTGTGTTTTGGTATAGGTAGGTTAAATAGATGTTCTAAGCTGAATTAGATTTTTTGTGTGGTTAAATATGGTGTTATTGTGTTTTTGATCCCGAGATTGTACACGATTTAGTAGACTAAAAATGTGTTGCAAAATTGACAGTGTATTGTTTTTTCTTTTTTTGGCCCTTACAATTGAAGTGGGAAAATGATTATGTTACTAACTTGATGCTTGTGATCTTTTTTCTAACATGACAATGATGATTATGTTAGTAATATATTCACCACTCCTTTTCCCAATTCTTTGTGAGAATAGCCTTAAATCATGATACTGATTTTTGATTATGCCATGAGTTGATGATGAAAACAAGACAATGTATAGGGATTTAATGGCTATAGATTTATTGTCAACCTTCTCCATTAAAGACTTGGTAATGCATGAAATTAACCTTGCTGTTCCAAAAACTGAATAAGAATGATGAATGGATGGATAATGCAAAGAAAACAATTTGATGCGTTTACTATAATTCAAATATATATTTTTCTGGATCCAAGTTTTTAATTTGGATTGATACCTGGTTATCTGGTGTGTCATTTGAAGGATGCTGCTATATATGTTTTCATAATGTTCAATCTAATTGTGCCTGCAGTATGTTATCTGCTAATTTTTCTTAAATCTGTATGCTGCAATTAGAAAGTCTGAATATTCAATAGGTACCGTAATAATTAGATTAAAACCTATTTTAAGTATATGCAAAGTTGAGTCAGTAAATTTGTCTTCATTAAATGAGTATAAAATTGAGTTTGGCTACCATCAACGGTCATTTACTCGTACCAGAAAAATGTTGACAGTATCATGCTATTGCTATTGTACTGTATGATTCCAATCCAATTAAATTACGTGACTTGTGTGTAATTTTTCTCTTGCCAATAAAATTATTGAGTAAAGGCCCATTTTAGTCCTTCACAATTTTTCGATAAGACAAATTGGTCCCTGACAATTTTTTGGAACAAATAAGTCCTTGACATTTTCAAAACGGGGACAAATTAGTCCTTAAGTCAGGGACTAATTTGTCCCCGTTTTGAAAACGTCAGGGACTTATTTGTCCCAAAAAATTGTCAGGGACCAATTTGTCCTGTTGAAAAATTGTCAAGGACTAAAATGGGACTTTACTCAAAATTATTTTATTAGCCGGTGATGATACTAACATTTAACATATATTTCAGTCAACTGTTTAACTTGTTACCTGATGGGAAGATATATAAAGCTTTTATGTTGTTGGCAGGTGTGGTCCTGTTATGATGGGGAGATACTATTTTTAGTTTTACAAACATAAATTATTATGTCATGGTATGTTTAGATGCCTAACCCAGTCGCTATCAATATGATTTTCTAGTAGCACCAACTATTTATTTAATGTGTAGGATTCTGCGTTATATATCTATCTATCTATCTTATGAAATATGAACACTATTCGTTGCATCATATCATATCATATATCTCCTTTAATATTTAATATTTAATCAACCCGTCGTACAGTTAACGTGAACATCAAGACTTCAAATGGTAACGCGTGTAAACAATTGGACAGCAAAGGAAGGATTCCGAAGTTTGCTAAACAACAAATTAACTCTTTATTCAATAACAGTTGCATGATATTTTCCTTAACTTAGTGTATTCACAACAATTTATTTACTACTTTTCAACTAAATTATCACCATTTTTGAAAGAATTAGTGATGTAGTCCTTCAACCTTCCAATCTCTTGTGCAACATCAAGCATGCTTGGTCTTATTGAAGGATTCAACTGTGTGCAAAGTAGCCCCAGCTCAATGAGTTCCAATATAACATCTTTCAAAATTTTGTTATTCAGCCTTGGCACACCAGAAGGAGAGCACCTCTGAAGTGCTTCTTGAACAATATTTTCAAGCTTATGTGGCTGTGTGTATTGTCTCTTAACCCACTCATGCAAACTAGAACCTTCATGGATCAGAATATCTGTGGGGCGTCTACTTGTCACTATTTCCAACACAATAACTCCAAAACTGTATACATCACCTTCAGTTGATGCATCTTTTCCCATTCCATATTCTGTCATTAATTAATCATTCATAAATAATAAAAATCCAAAATATAATATATATCAAAAAAAGGCTAAATAGTCATTTTAGTCGTTGAATGTGTTGGGTGTTTTCATTTCAATCCCTGAATGTATCGAAATTACAAACACGTCCCTGTGGACGGATTCAACTAGGAGTAATTGGGGGCACTTACCCCACTTGAAAAATTATTTTACTTAGTAATGTACATAATGGTTTTGTTTTGACCGCACGAAAAAAAATGTGTTGCCCCATATGATAAATTTTTTAAAATTATTGTAGAAATTTATAAGAGATGATAAAATAGAGACTATGTTGCTTTTAATTTTTTCTTTATAACTTTGTAATTTGTAGAAATTTAGGTATTTTAGGGTTTTTTTTTGTCATAAAATTATGTAAACTGCAAAAACTAATAATATTCTTTTTTGAAAAAAATATTATAGACTATATTTCTGCCCCCACTAAAAAAGTTTCCTGGATCCGTCATTGCACGTCCCTAGGGTGTTCGTGGGTCGGTTTGGATCGGATTTGACCAAATCCGTTGCCCGAACCAATGATAATTATTCGGTTTGGGTTGGTTCGGATTTTACATTTTTTCCTCCAAAATCCGAACCAAACCGAACCGATATTGGACGGGTTGGTTTGGATTGGGCTCACGGGTCATTCACTAAAATATTAATTTTCTAAAATATAAAAAAAAACATTTTTTTATGATATTCCAACACTTTAAATAGCTAAAAAATTGAAATCACACGAAATCAAACTCAAATCCACTAATAGTCTTCTCATTCATAGTATTAAAATTTTACAACTTAATCATAAATTATTAAGGTAAAAATTCTAAGCAAATAAAATCGTGTGCATCTAAAATTACAAAATTGTTATGACATAATATGGGTTGGTTCGGGTTCGCGGATTTGATTTTTAAAATCCGTTGCCCGATCCAAACAACTACGGGTTGGTTTGGATTTGTTCGATTTTGACCCGAACACGAAAAATATCCGAACCAAACATATCGGTTTGGATTGGATCGTGGGTTGATTTGGATTTGCCCGAACCACTGAACACCCCATGTGTCTTTTGCTAGTAATTTTGAGGTTCAAATTGACAAAAAAACACGTTCGAGGACCAAAATAACTACAAAAAGACACATTTGAGGATCAAAATGACGTACTAAAGAGACATATGAGGATGTGTTTGAAATTTCAATATATTCAGAGACTATAATAATTCATAAAAGTACATACCCAAAAATGTATGATTATAATTCATAAAAGTACATACCTGGAGCTATATAGCCAACAGAACCACATAACAAGCCATGTGTAGAACTGAAAGTTGCTGAGCTACTATTGAATTTGGAACCACTCTCATCACCTTTTAGAAGTCTTGAAATTCCAAAATCAGTAACCAAAGCTGTGAGATCATCATCAAGTAATATATTACTTGGTTTAAGATCACAGTGCACTACTTTCACTGGTGAATAATGGTGTAAATAAGACATTCCCTCAGCTACATCATTGAAAATCCTCACTAATTGAATCACATCTAACCTCTGGCTTGGATATAAGTGCTTCTCAAGGCTACCATTTATCATGAGTGGAAGAACAAGAGCTTTAAATTCTGGCTTACTACAAATTGTGATAATCCTTATTAAATTTCTGTGCCTAATCTTTTTAAGAATCTGGCATTCCCTTCTAAAGCTCCATGATATTGATTTCTCACTAGCTGTTTTGGTATCTAATACTTTTACTGCTACTCTTGTATTATCTAAGAGAATTCCTTTGTAAACCTTTCCAAATCTTCCTGAACCAATTAGTCTTGAAGCATTGAAGCCTTCAGTGGCTTCTTTAAGTTGTGTATATGAAATTCTTGGATACTTGAGCTCATTTGTTTCTTCTCTTTCATCTTTAAAATCACTTCCACTAACCATTGCAAGTCTTTTTCTCACGTTTGACTTCCTACACATGCAAAGTAGTGGTGTGCCAAATAGTAACATAGGAATCAACAAAAACACTAAATGATAACTGTGTTTTTTCCCATGACAATGTTTCATGCCTTTAATCAATCCACAAAGACCATCATTTTCTAGGAAAGAGTCTATAGTCAAAGATGAAAATGCTCCTTTGTTTAAGACATTTCCTGAGAATTTGTTGAAAGAGAAATTAAGTGTCTTGAGAGAGGAAGATAATTGAAGGGACTCTGGTATTGTACCATTCAATTGATTTGAAGACACATCAAGTACTTGAATATAAGGCAATTTGCCTAATGAATAAGGAAGAGGCCCTTCTAAGGAATTACTAGAAAGGTTGAGGTATTCCAATGCTATGCAATTTTCTAGTTGTGGTGGTATTATGCCTATGAGGTTATTCATGGATAAATCAATAGCCAATACCATGTCCATTTTGCTTAGTTCTAATGGTAAATTCCCTTGCAAGGCATTGTTTGATAAATTCAAGTATAGTTTCAAGCTAGTCAATGCAGCAACTTCTGAAGGAATCATCCCTGTGATATTGTTATGAGACAAATCTAAAATCTCCAAATTGACACATTTTCCTAGACTTGGTGGAATAGTTCCAGAAAGCTGATTTTCATAGAGTAAAAGCCTTCTTAACTGAGAGAGGTTAGAAAAACTATCTGGTATTGAACCAGATAGCTTGTTTCTAGACAAATCAAGAAGACCAAGATGCTTGATATCACCAAGTGTAGAAGGAATTTCACCAGAAAGTGAATTATTTGACAAATAAATTCTCTCTAGTGTAACAATCTTGCATAGGCTAAGAGGGATTTTTCCACTTATTTGGTTACTAGACAAATTCAAGAAAGTGAGATTGACAAGGTTGGAAATGTGTGAAGGTATAGAACCATGTATGTGATTTTCTTCTAAGTGAAGATGTTGCAAGCTAGTAGGAAGATCACCAATAATATGAGGAAGTTTCCCACCAAGATTATTTCCTGCTAATTCTAGTTCTTGAAAGTTGGATAAATTCACTAAGGAAGCAAAAAAAGGTTCAAGGTTAGTGTTACCATTATTGCTAACAAAGTTGTTATATGATAAGAAGAGGAATTGTAATTGTGACCAATTAGGTACAATCTTAGATGGTAATTCTCCACTTAACATATTTGACTCCAAATCAAGCCATTTAAGCTTAGTAGAATTTGAAAGAGATAAAGGAATTTGTCCTACAAGGTTGTTAGACCAAAGTAAAAGGAACATAAGGTCTTTAAGGATACACTTATTGTTCAAAGTTATTTGTCCTACTAAGGAATTATTAGAAAGGTCCACATAACTCAATGAACTTTCATTACAAAAAAGTGATGGAGGAATCTCTCCCATAAGATGATTACTTCCCAAGTCAAGGTAATATAAATTGTGAAGTGAACCAAACTCAAAGGGAATGTTTCCATGAAGAAAATTCCTAGACAAACTAAGTTGTTCAAGGTGAACTAAATATCCTAGTTCTTTTGGAATTTGACCCACAAAAAAATTCCCAGAAAGGTCAAGAATTTGTAATGCAGACAGATTAGCAAGAGCAGGAGAAACTGTTCCTCCTAGTGATCTTCCACTGAGATCAAGTTCTATAATTCTGTTACTTCTATTGTTGCATCTAACACCTAACCAATCACAAACATGAAAATCTTGTGACTTCCAACTCTCTAGAGAGTTTTGTGGGTCAGAAACAATCCCTGACATGAATGAAATAAGTGAACTTTTATCCTCCCCATAAACTTTAGGATGAACAATGTGAAGAAAAAAGAATAGAAACATTGTAAGTCTAAACAAACACATCATGAATCAATGTATTTTGTCTTTTATTTATTTGAAAGAAAGGAGAAACAATGAAGGAACTAAACTTGGGTGTCACTTTAGGTTCAATATGTGATTATATAAAAGGATGAGCACTTATTAGGATGTGAAGGCTATAAGAAGGAAGCACTTATTAGGATTGTGCCTAACTGCCGTTGAAGTAACAAACGTACGTTTGGTGAATACGATGTTTGACTTTAATAGTTGACTTATCAGAAAAAATATGACACGTGAGTAGTATTATGGGCTGTTTAGCAATAGTGATGCACATGATGTCAGCATAACTGGCCTAACATTATGAATGAATGAATGAATGAATAATATATATTAGTTACCAATTTTGTGTTGTGTTCATTTGCTGGTTAGATTTTGTTCAAGTAGTGGATGATGTGCTGTTAATAAGGATAATCTAGATTAATATGCACGCTTATATGAATGTGTGCTGACAATGTTAATATTGGTATATTTGTCGGCTGCGTTGCTATTAATATTGGTTTGTTGATGTCAATGGCAGCAGCGTTTTGAGTTTCATTTCATATAGCTAAACATATGCAAATTGAATGAGGAAATCTGATATATATGCAAATTAAAGGATGACTTTGTCTCATATCAAGTCAAGAGAAGGAAAATATAGAAAACTATAGAAGAAAGGTCTATGTTAATGTTATGCTGTCCTTTTTCTTTTGGTGGGACGGTGGTATATGAAAATATACTAACTAAATTTAGCATGCACGTTTGGTAAAGATTCAATGAATTAATCCGTAAGCTATAAGGCTGAGCAAAGCCTCATAATGCAAGGAAGTACACAAACACTCATACATTAATGATGCTGTAGTATAATCTACAAAATTCGACTGTGAATTCTCAAGCTAATGATAATGTTTGGAAAACCCGTACACGTTAATTGATTAACCTATACGCTCAAAGATCTTTGATGAAATACACATAAACACATTGCAAAAGGAATAAAAGAACACAGTGATTTATGTTGTTCGACACTTCTTGCCAACATCAGCGAAACACCTATGCATAATTCATTCATCATCTCAAATAAATTTTATTATAATTTGTAACTCAACCCACCCTACCATACTCTCTTTTTAAGAGTTACAAGAAAACCACATTCATATCTCACGCAACAAATAATCACCAACACCATCTTCTCACTAAGACATAGTTGAAGATTTTTCAACTCTTTACATCACTACTAGAAATCTCGGTATTACCTGCGGAAATATTCCGCAGGTAATTTCTGAGAAATTTCCTGCCCATTTTGTAATTATGCAGAATATTTGCTGGGCATTTGAGTTGGCAGGTAATTTTTGATTTTCCTGCGGATTTTCCTAAGAACTACGGTTCGCAGGAAATTTCTTTTATTATTGTTTAATAAATTTTGAAAAACTGAAAAAAATTCTTTTATTTTTATTTTAATTTTTTAAAATTTTTAAATCTTTTTTTAAAACTTTTTTTGTGACTAAATTTTTTAAAAAACTTGTAAAAAAAGACAAAACAGAATCTTCACTCACTCGCTCTTTCAATCTCACTCACCGCTTCTTCAATCTTCACTCTCACTCACTCACTCTGAAAAAAACCCTAAATCTTCACTCTCACTCACTGATCGTCTCATCGTCTTCTTCAATCAGAGAAAAAAACCCTAAATCTTCTTCGTTCCTCTCATCGTCTTCTTGACTTCTTCAACTGATCGTGAAATTGAAGCTTCAACGATGTGAACCGTCACGCTCACCTCGCGCTCCGTCTTCGTTCTGGTTCGTGCTCGTCTTCGTTCTGGTTCGTGCTCCGTCTTCTTCAATCGATCGTGAAATTGAAGCTTCATCATCTTTGTTTTGGTTCTTGCTCGTCTTCGTTCTGGTTCGTGCTCGTCTTCGTCCTTGTTCGTGCTCTCGCTCCTGACTTCATCTTCTTCTGTGAAGGTAGCCCTAAATCTGTGCTCTCATCTCTTGCGATCATGCTCTACACTTTTTCTGAGAAATTTATTTATGTTAATTCTTTCCTTATTTTTTTGCTTTAATTTTATGTGCTGTAGGATACATTTTGGGGCTAGTAGGGTAAATGTTTGTTGAATCTGAGTTAATTACTGCTTTAAATGGATCTGTAGCACACCACATATTTGATATTATGCTTATTCTACCTTCCTTAAGCCAACTTGTTGTTTGACTTGCTTGAATTCCAATACATTTGGAGTATGTTACCCCTGTTAAGCTATTCTTATTTCTTAAGTTATTGTTCTTATTTCATACCAAAGTTATTCTTCATTGACTGTTAGTATTTTTTAAGTATGGTCTTGTTTTGGTGATAGCAAGGTGTGAAAACAGTTGCTTACTGTTGTGCATGTATCTTTCTGGTTTCTTTAATTGTTTCTGAGTTGTGTATAACCAGTGACATGTTTGGATCATGTTGTGTTCTGTTATGCACATTTTGCCTTTAACCTGCCTTTGTAGCACTGATGATGCTAGTGGCTTTTCTTTTTGTAGAACCTGCCTTTGTCATTTCTGTTGTTTATGCAGTATTGTTAGTGGTTGTTGTAATAAAGGAGATGGAAGTGCCTGCACATCGTACATGGATATATAATAGGCTTCTTCCGGGTCGAAGGGGATATACAACTGAATTTTTAAAAGGAGTAGAAGAATTTATTAGTTTTGCTTGTCAGCAAAAAAAGTATTTGGATGAAGGAGTAATACGGTGTCCGTGTACGCGATGTAAAAACGAGAGGCACTTTACCCCAGATGTTGTAAATGTTCACATTTTTAGAAAGGGGTTTAAACCGGGATATTGGACTTGGACATCCCATGGGGAGAAAGTCTCTCATGTTGTTGATATTGATACGGATACGCCTAGTAGCAGCAATCAACAATGGGGTCATGAGCATGTAAATAGATATGAGGACATGGTGTTTGATGCCGCCGGTCTTAATCGTGAGCAACATTTTGTACAAAATGATGAGGAACCTCCAAATATGGAAGCTGCCAAATTTTATGAAATGTTGAACTCAGTCCACCGACCATTATGGCCAGGATGTCAAAATGCATCAGAGTTTTCTATTGCAGTTAGAATGCTGAGTTTAAAATCGAAACACAACATGTCACGGGCTTGTTTCAACGACATTGCGACATTAATGAAGGAGACGAACCATCCCGAGAATGTCATTCCCTCCAATTTCCGTGATACAAAGAAGCTTGTAGGAGGGCTCGGTTTATCCAAGATGATGATAGATTGTTGTGTTGGAGGGTGTATGTTGGGCATCCTAATAGGAATAGATGCATACATGCATTGGTATTTGGGCATCATGTGATGTGGTGTTCTAGAATGGTTCATACATAATGTTCCTGTTTAAGTAGTTCTATTGTAGCACCGGCTGAGATGATTCAGGTCAGACCTAACTAATCAGAATGTTGCTAAGAAAGCAAACTGCCATATTGGGACAGAATTGTTATAGACATATACAATAAATATTTGTTTACCATCTAGATACTATTGTGTTAATGTGCTGGCTTGAACCAAGTTTCATACAAAGGGAGAGACTGAAAGGCTGACTGGTACCTGTTGCCTAGCATTTGATGTAGGTTGATGATAGTTTCCTCTTCTTCATTAGTGAAATTCCCTATCTTGATATGCCAACATTTTGTTTCTGCTTTCAATTATGTAGTTGTTTTGAATGTCACTGTTATCATATTTTTCAGGATAAATTTGAACAAAAAAAGCAAGAGTTAGCTTCTCAAATTCCAGCATGTTCTTTGGGTGAGAATGAGGCTGACAGTCAACCTCAGGGTCATATGCCATCTGATTTTGAATTATGGATAGAAACAGTGGGAGTGAAGAAGGGCCACAAGATTTTTGGCCTTGGATCGATTAGTGAAACCATGCTGCCCACTTCACGCAATTCAGCGGATAATTCAGAAGAAATCGCCTCGTTGAGGAGTATGGTTCAGCAGCTAAATGCATCCCTACAGAGACAAGAAGATGAGAAATTAAAAATGAAAGAAGACATCAAATCAGAAATGAGAACAGAGGTAGTAGCATTAATGCGACATCTTGGGTTTGCCGCATCTTCTTCTCATCCACTTTCATCGTCACCATATGAAGATAGTGATGAGGTTGAAGACAGTGATGAGGTTGTTGAAGATAGTGATGAAGTTAGTGACCAGATATAGTATGATTTGTAGAGGGAAGGAGAGAGACTTCTAGTATAGCACTCAACATGGATGATGAATCATAAAAAAATTAGCAGCAGTAGCAATTAAGTGAACTTGTAATTTTAAGCTTTAGGGTCTTTGGCATGTAACCATCACACTATATGGCCTGTTGATATATCATGTTTTGTACAAGACAGTTTCATATTGAGTAATTGGATATATATATATATATAAATATATAGCTGGTGTTCATTTAAGCTTTGTTGCTGTTTATTTATTTTAGTAGCCTGTGAAGCTTATAAATTGTGGGGCTGGATCTTATAAATTGTCTGTTTTTAGCTTTCAAGTGGAATTCTTGTGGATCTTCCTTTCCTGCGGAATTTCCGGCGGAAAATTTCAATTTCCTGCGGGATTCCTGCGGAACTTCCTGCGGAGATTTTCTGCGGAATTTTCTGCGGACTTCCTGCAGAATTTCCTGAGGAATTTCCTGCGGCATTTTCCTGCCGATTCAGAAATCCGCATGAAACAATTATCCACGAACGAAATAACTGGGAACCATAATCCGCTGAAAATTCCGCAGGAAACCCGTTTCTTGCGAATTTTTAGTCAATTTCCGCAGGAAATGACGAAAATTCTAGTAGTGCATGATCACCCAAAGATGGGGATGCTTTACTCCATACGATCACCCAACTAAGAATTTCTCACCTCTCCATAAGATCACCTAAGTGGGGATGTCTCACCTCTCCATATGATCACCCAAAGATGAAGATGTTTCACTTTCCATATGATCCCCCAAGGTGGGAGATGTCTCACCTCTCCATAAGTTTCACTATTTATAGGAGAGGGAAGTGAATTCCATGCATAAATTAATATGACTCAGTGGACATTAATTATCTCACCTTTCAAGATTTTAGATACACCCAATCACCTTGTATTAATTTTCTGCTCATTTTCATATGAGACAAAATCATCCACTGATGGAGAGACTACAGAATCGTCGGATCTAGATAGAGAAAGTGACTTTTTTTTTTACAGGAAGATAGAGAAAGTGACTTAGTTTCTATACGTGTGTGGAAGCTAAAAATATCATATAAATTACCCACTATAATCTATTAAAAAAAATCAAATAAAGACGGGAACAACGAAGTGAATCTCTTACTAAAAAATACCATAATTAGCTAATTTATATCACCACAACATTTACCTTGTGAGAAATTAAAAATCAACACAGCGCAATTTCTCTACCTAGTTCTAAAATTAAATGTCTGACATATATCTCTGAAAGGAATTTAATTTGAGCCTGACCATACTGTACTTATCCACTAGATTCCATGGCTGCAATAGAATCTATCAAGTTGCTCTTTATGCCTCTGCTAATGTCTACAAGTTGCTATCTATATGCATTAATTCTTGTGTTATGGTGGTCCTTCTTAACTTTCATATCATCCCTTTTAGTATGAAACATCACTGTCTTATACAACAAGACCCCATGTGATTGCCGATAGCCCCTTCATCGATGTTAATTGTGGACACTAATTACGCGTTTAGGCTGTAGAATGTTTGCAAACTTGTTAAGTAATCTTGATTAAGTAAAGTTTATGATTAAACTTAACCGTGATCAAGATGAAAGGTGCAAGACGACGAGTTATTAAAAGAAAATAAGTACTTTGTCAAAAAAAAATAAAAATAAGTACTAACAAATAATTACTTTTATCCAAAAACCAATATGAGGAAAGAATCGCAATCATGAAAACTTTGCCAAATGGGATACCAGTTTCTCTACGCAACGTTAAAATCCACAAACTCTCATTTGCAAATTTAGAAGGAAAAACTCAGAGTATCTCCCATCAATCCTCAACCAAATGGAACTCAAAGCATTGATGCAATCTGAATATCTCTCCTAGCTTTTCAGTTTTGTCACGCCATAATATGAACATCCATATGTAAGAATATTGTTCTAGTGTACAAATGAGAGTGATATATACTTCCCTTAAGGAGATAGCCTTGTTAGGGGAGACCTCTCAAGTATGAGCAACTAAAGATCATTTAATACAACAAAAGCATGCAGTAGCTAAGGGACCCTACGGTGTTCTATACTACAAGGTAGCATTGTCTGTCGCCTACCACCGACGTGGTGGGATGACCAGTGCCTCAGTACGAGCCAATGCGGACCGTTTGGTAATTGATTGGCCCGCATGACCCGTAACACTACTAAAAATTAATAAAAATAGGCATGACGTTATAAATTCATGCATCGCGGAGCTATGAATTTTTTTTTACCATACTTTAAAAAATGTCTAAAAACTCAAAATATTAACATAACTAACTAACTCATTTTTCAAATTCAAATCCATAACCATAGCTAAGTACCTAATTAAACAAACAATCATTAAACAATAATGGCCTCATAAATATTATTCATATTCACTAATATTCTAAATAATAAATATATAAATTCTAATAATTGTTGAATGTGTGTTTACCGTGGATTTTGGTAAACACCGCTAGTTTCCAGTTTGGTTTACTTGCGGGATCAACTAGTAAATCCCAAGATAGTTTGGATAAAAGTTGTTTAGAAAACACGGATTTCTTACGGGTTAAGTTAAAGAAAAGAAAGAAATTCAATGTTTCTTGCGAAACTAATGAATTATTCCAGAAAAGAAGAGAATTGCGTAAAACAAAGAAGGCAAAAAATGCAGGAATTGGAAATAAACAAAGTAAAATTGCATTAAAAAGAAAGTGGTACACAATCATACATTGCTTCTCTGGACTTGTTTTTCGCTTTAACTTGGAAGTAGAGCGTGAGAATTTGTGTAATGAGTTTGTGACCTCTTTTCCTTATGGAAAACTACTATATATACAAGGAGGAAAACATAAACTGCCTCAAACTGCTAAGAAATTCAAAAACTATAACTGCTATATACAATTCGACCATGTAACTGCCTACGCCTTCGACAGCAACATTGCTCTGGTCTTCGACCAAACTCCTTGGCTTTAACCTGCGACCAATCTTCTTAACTTCTTTCTCGTCGAAACTTTGACTTTAAACTCTCAGTTTCATTAAGTCTTGGGCTTAGTCGAAAATATTCTTCAAAACGCATTCTCAATGTCAAATATCAACATTTCTTCTTTAAAATGACAAATCAACATCGTTGACTGCATTTAATTGATCCTGTCGAAAATGCAAGCTAACAAATTGCCCCCCAAAAATGTCGTTTTCGACTGAGGCATAAACGAAGATAGAAAATGACGTTTTTTTGAGAACATTCCCAAACAGTTGTGTCAAATCACTTAACGTCATCATCATCACGTTTCAGAATTGAAAATACAGTTTCAGCAAAAAAGGTACTTTATGGCACCATTATCTCAGATTTAGTGGGTCACGTTTTAATTAGAGCTCTTCATTACATGATTACTCATTAACTGCTCTTTAAAAAAAAACTCAGGTTTTCTTCTTTCTCTCTCTCTCTCTCTCTCTCTCTCTCTCTCTCTCTCTCTCTCTCTCTCTCTCTCTCTCTCTCTCTCTCTCTCTCTCTCTCTCTCTCTCTCTTTTAAATCTTGCGTTATTTTAACTTCTTGTAGCATTGGCTTATACCTTTTTAAGTACTTGCCATTTATACGCATAATTCGACCATCTGCGCCTATTTCTTCTATTTCATAAGCGCCATTAGAAAAAACTTGTGAAATTTTAAATGGGCCTTCCCAATTTGGTGACCACTTGCATTGGGTTGTGTTACTGCTGCTGTGGTCATCATAGACACGGGAGTAATTATAGGAGTAGTTACAGCAGTTATGCCCATGGCTGTCGAAGAAGACAACGGAGCAGTTACTGCAGTTACACCCATTGTTGTCGAAGGAGACAACAGAGCAGTTACTCCTATAGCGGTTGCAGCATTTGCATCACTAACTGACGCATTCCTTGGTGAATTTTGCGCATTAGATGAAGAAGCATTGTTATTAGAGCGAGCCATCTCTGAGAGATTTCTACCACTCCTTAAACGCATGCACAAATCACTTTATGCTTTTAAATTCAAGAACAACAACCCCATAAATGTTGTAAAACAACTTTTAAAATTAGCACAAACGGTCCCACTGGGCGTGCCAATTTGTTTACCGTGGATTTTGGTAAACACCGCTAGTTTCCAGTTTGGTTTACTTGCGGGATCAACTAGTAAATCCCAAGACAGTTTGGATAAAAGTTGTTTAGAAAACACGGGTTTCTTACGGGTTAAGTTAAAGAAAAGAAAGAAATTCAATGTTTCTTGCGAAACTAATGAATTATTCCAGAAAAGAAGAGAATTGCGTAAAACAAAGAAGGCAAAAAATGCAGGAATTGGAAATAAACAAAGTAAAATTGCATTAAAAAGAGAAAAGTGGTACACAATCATACATTGCTTCTCTGGGCTCGCTTTTCGCTTTAACTTGGAAGTAGAGCGTGAGAATTTGTGTAATGAGTTTGTGACTCATTTTCCTTATGGAAAACTACTATATATACAAGGAGGAAAACATAAACTGCCTCAAACTGCTAAGAAATTCAAAAACTATAACTGCTATATACAATTCGACCATGTAACTGCCTATGCCTTCGACAGCAACATTGCTCTGGCCTTCGACCAAACTCCTTGGCTTTAACCTGCGACCAATCTTATTAACTTCTTTCTCGTCGAAACTTTGACTTTAAACTCTCAGTTTCATTAAGTCTCGGGCATATTCGAAAATATTCTTCAAAACGCCTTCTCAATGTCAAATATCAACATTTCTTCTTTAAAATGACAAATCAACATCGTTGACTGCATTTAATTGAGTCTGTCGAAAATGCAGGCTAACAATGTGATACAAAATATTGAATGTTAAATAATTATAATATAAACCTAATATATAATAACACAAATCTAATAAATATATATGTTGACACCTGTTTTCGTCGAGGGCTACTCGGCTGGCGTAGAATCGGCTAGCCAAGGGCCGAAGGCTGATTCCCGTCGGCAAAAATAGAAATTTTAGCTGTTGGGGTCTAAATTGACTATACATGAACACATGGCTAAGATAAACAGCTGAGGTGCCTACTCGGCCGACGCCTGATTGGTCGAGGTAAGACTCGGCCGAGATAAATCGACTTGACGTGGCTACTAAGTTTATATAGACTTGGAGGCTAATACTTGGTCTTAATGTGTTCATATAATTATTTATTAAATAATTATATGATTTTTTGAAGTAAATATAATGGAGAAAGGCCAAGCCAAGCTATGGTAACCACCTTCCTAAATTTATGGGAAGTGGGCATGAGGAGTTGGCCAAGGTAAAGGAGCTTGCTTTGGGAGCAAGCGTTCAACGCACGTGGACACATTTAGACGATTGGAGCGGTTAAGACAACGTGGAGAAGCACCGTAGAAGTGGAAGCGAAGATATTTTGACCCCACTACCCGTGCTAGTGGAAGAGTGCTTCCTAGTTTTTAGGGCCTGGATGTAATGTAGTGCGTTGATCTTGATTAATCCAACGGTAGGCAAATGTTGGCTGTGTTTGTGGCCGACGAGGGCCTATGTATATAAATAGGAGAGTAATTGTACAGAATAGACACATCAATCAATCAAAAACTCTATGTTTATTTCTCTATCTGCTTTTATCGCACTTTATCTTTATTTTTATGCATTAGCCAGTAGTATAATCCAAACCTCGCAGTTCCCCTCACCCAACCTGGCCCTTTCTAGAGGAGTCAGGATACCCACAGTCAAGGAGCAGAGTTCCCTCCTTGGCGCAATTGCTTGAAGAATAGAGGAATCAAAAAACTTGTTAAAACCTCTGGCCGAACCCACGGCTAGGACCTAAGAGTTTGACACAGGACAACAAATTAATTGGCATGCCTAGTAGGACTAGAACGGGTGAACAAACCATTGCGTTTGATTCGTCTGGACTGGATTATCATTGGCGTATGCACTTACACTCTGGTAGAAACTTAAGCATGGAGTCACCTTCGACATCAAAGAAGGCAACTGCTGCCAAAGCCAAAATCATGGAGCCAGTAGGTGTCTCAGGGAATACTACTGCAACGGTTATTGCTGAATCGAATGAACCACCCCATCAAGGGGAGGAGCCCGTGGTGATGACTACATCATTCATTCGGCAACAGATAGATATGGGGATACATGATATAATGTACCAAGTGTCCCAACAATTGGCTGACATAGTTAAACCTATGGTGCACAATGAGGTGCAGCAGGCCAAGGAACTGGAACACAGGCATGCAACGCAAGGTAGCAACGCTACTAACCCCATTTTCCCTAGCCAACCACAGGGAGGACATCCTACTTCTATGGGAGGGACGCATCAGTCCCTGTCATACACCAACTCTGTTGGACCTCAGCAGGCATCCTCCTATACTTCTATGGGAGACATGCATCAGTGTTCACCGAGTGGGAGTTTGACTGGACCTCAGCAGGCGTTCTCTCATCAGGTATGCCCTATTTCTGTGATTCCTCAGCCCGGTAGTTTTGTCACTGCCAACACTGGGGGGCAGTTTTTGGCGAATGTCACTAATACGACTTCTCTTCAGCAGGGACAAGTGCAATTGACCCGAAGGCCTCCCGAGGCAGTAGACTCGTTGGGTTTGCCGCAAGGACCATCCTAGGGATGTTCTTCCACGGCTAACTACCCGGCCTACGCAGGGGGGAAAGCCTTCTCCCCGGAATCAGGGAATGGCAGGATCAGTGGGTATTGCCCGAGTCAGCAGCCATGGGCCCAGAGCCCACCTGGCTCGACAAGCCTACCTCCTAGTCAGTCGTACTCTGGAGCACTCAGTACCTACCTGACGGGTTCCTATATATAGACACAGATGGGTGTTGCCCCGACCGAGCAGCCATGGAATCAACTTTCACCTCACCGAGGCATGCAAGCATCTGTACCAGGAACTGGCCTTGTTAACCTGGCCCAAGTAGTCCCTGGGCAGCCATGGACAGACGCTCCACCTCAGGTACCACCGCAGCCAGGGGCGCAGGGTCCCCCAGATACACTGTGGTGACCAACGCCTCCACCTGAAAGACCATTGGGGGCCCAACTCCTAGACCCTAATTTGATAGCTGACACCATCAAGAAGTTTTTCGGTGTTCAGTTGAAACCGCTCGATAGGCCAGTGTACAAGAAGCCTTACCCCGAGTGGGTGGACAGATTGGTGCCTCTGCCTAGAGGATTTAAAACCCCTGATTTTGCCACATTCTCCGGGGTGATGGTAAGTCTACTATGGAGCACGTCGGCCGATTCACGGCACAATGTGGGGAAGGAAACCATAATGAGTTCCATAAGTTGCAGTTGTTCCCTTTGTCTTTGACAGGGACTGCCTTCTCATGGTATTCTTCTCTCCAACCTGATTCTATACAGACCTGGGCAGACATGGAAATGTGCTTTCATGATAGATTTTATTGGGCACAGCCTGAAGTTACCGCAGCCGATCTCATGAATTTACGGCAGAAGGTGGATGAGGCAGTGACCGACTTCATTGAAAGATTCAGAAAGATGGCCGGAAAGTGCTCAGTACCCTTTCTAGAATCTCAACTTACTTCCATGGCCACCTCTGGAATGCACCCTCAATTGAAGGAGAAGCTTGTGGGACAAGCTTGTAGTGACCTCAGTGGACTGACTTCTAGGGCAATTCAGATTGAACAATTCACTCATAAGAAGAAGCAAGAAGGATTTGACGGTGAAATAATCCCTATGGATGATTATGATGTGTCTGAAGATGCATCGGATTACCATAGTGATTAGGCAGCCAAATGATATGGCAGCCGAGACCTCGTCAACTAACAAGGGTGGCTACACTTTTTGACTATGGCTTTGGCGCACGGCTTACCAATCCAACAAGACAAAGTGTGACGACACTTAGTAGTGCCACATCGGCAACGTAAGACTACTATCTGCAAACGCAGCGTCTTACTTACGTTGGTGTTTCCTTAATTAGCTGGAACACACAATACTGGGGGACACCTAGCAGTGTCACTTTGACATTATGAGTTTACTGTTTGCAATCCCAATTGTGCAACACTAGGGGGCACCAAGCAGTGTCATTGTGATATTGTAAGTCTACTATCTACAACCTCAGTTATTCCAAAAGATTAAGTTTCCATATGCACTACAACCATAGTTGTCAAGGGTAAGGAGTTGGCAGAGAAGAAATCGGCTAACATAATACATCCTTTGGCTTTCTCTTCAGGTCCTCAGCTAAAGGATGCAGGAGGGCATTTGTTGACACCCGTTTTCGCCGAGGGCTACTCGGCTGGCGTAGAATCGGCTAGCTGAGGGCCGAAGGCTGATTCCCGTCGGCAAAAATAGAAATTTTAGCTACTTGGGGTCTAAATTGACTATACATGACCACATGGCTAAGATAAACAGCTGAGGTGCCTACTCGGCTGACGCCTGATTGGCCGAGGTAAGACTCGACCGAGACAAATCGGCTTGATGTGGCTACTAAGTTTATATAGACTTGGAGGCTAATACTTGGTCTTTATGTGTTCATATAATTATTTATTAAATAATTATATGATTTATTAAAGTAAATATAATGGAGAAATGCCAAGCCAAGCTACGGTAACCACCTTCCTAAATTTATGGGAAGTGGGCATGAGGAGTTGGCCGAGGTAAATGAGCTTTCTTTGGGAGCAAGCATTCAACGCACGTCGACACATTTAGACGATTGGAGCGGTTAAGACAACGTGGAGAAGCGGCGTAGAAGTGGAAGCGCAGATATTTTGACCCCACTACCCATGCTAGTGGAAGAGTGGAAGAGTGCTTCCTAGTTTTTAGGGCCTGGATGTAATGTAGTGCGTTGATCTTGATTAATCCAACAGTAGGCAAATGTTAGCCGTGTTTGTGGCCGACGAAGGCCTATGTATATAAATAGGAGAGTAATTGTACAGAATAGACACATCAATCAATCAAAAACTCTACGTTTATTTCATCTATCTGCTTTTATCGCACTTTATCTTTATTTTTATGCATTAGCCAGTAGTATAATCCAAACCTCGCAGTCTCCCTCACCCAACCTAGCCCTTTCTAGAGGAGTCAGGATACCCACAGTCAAGGAGCAGAGTTCCCTCCTTGGCGCAATCGCTTGTAGAACAGAGGAATCAAAAACCTTGTTCAAACCTCTGGCCGATCCCACGGCTAGGACCTAAGAGTTTGACACGGGACAACAATATAATAATTAAATAAAGCAAATTTTTATTTTTTATATAATCATAAACTTAGGCGAGTGTAGAAGGCGATTCATTTTATTCTAAAATTAATAAGGTGAGGAATGCTTTAAGTATATAATATGAGGCACTATGTGTAAGTCGTATATCAAAACAATGAATCAGATATAAGCCACATTTGCAAGATCCTTCATCAGAGCAAATAGTGGCGCAGTGGCAAAGTCTTGCCCATCTCACTTGAGGAGGTCGGGACGTTTCTGCGAAGCAAGGTTGGGCCAGCTTTGGTCAAAGGGAGAGACTGTCTACCTTGTACGTATAACGACTTGGTGAAGGGTTTCAAGGGAAAGTATTTTTATGTTGTGGCTGAGAACGATGCTGCCTATCGGCGTCTTTGTCGTGTAAATAGTGAAGACGACGAGGCCTTGGCGAAGGGTTTCAACGGAAAGTATTTTTATGTTGTGACTGAGAACGTTACTGCCTATCGGCGTCTTTTTGTGTAAATAGTGAAGACGACGAGGTCTTCAGGTTCCCTCTTTCCTGGTCGAGGGAGTATTTTTATACGGATTTTGAGGGGACGATGAGGTCACAACTTTCTAATGACGAGAAGGCCTGTTATCGATGGATAACTCACTTGCTTCCCAGTTAGGGTGGATGAGAAGGGTAGGCAGCGTTTTATAGACACTCGCTCTCTTGTTTGGTGTCGTGACGCCGAGTAGGCGCGAGGTATAATTGCTAGGAGACTTTTCTTATTGCAGGTCATCTATTTTAATATCATTGTTGCGAGTTTTTTTCCTGCTGTAAGATTTATATTTTCATTCTCTTGTAGAATCCATGGGGAGGTTTGGTAAGTTCAAGGCGGCTGCGACGAGGTTTCCTAAGAGTCGGCTTTAGGTGATTGCAATGTAGCTTGAATCGTCTGACTCCGAGGCGTAAGCCGCTTCGGCCTACAGCCTGACCCGAACAAGTCATTGTCGAAGGTGCTGCGATTATGGAAGGAGAGGTCGTCCTGCCTCCTTCTGAGGGGGATAATGCTGAAGCAGAGATTGTTCCGGATTCGGTGGAGATTGTTCAAGAATCGGCCAAGGTACACGCTCTCAAGAAGATTTCAGTTCAGGAGAAGGAGGGCAAGCACAACCTTCCGATAAAGGGGGAGAAAGAGGAGGTTGAAAGGAAATTGTCGGAGAGTATAAAGGATATCGAGGAGCTGAGATGGAAGGTTCAGGCTTCCTTGACCTTTCATGAAGGACTTCAACTGAGTTGATAGCAGAGCAGGAGAAGCTGGCTGCTCTAGGAGATGTGAGGGAGGAGAACTCCAAGCTTTCTCAGAGGATGTCTGAGTTGATAGCCGAGCGGGCAGCGACTGACGAGGAGTTTTGGGCGAAGAAAGAGAAGTTGCTGAAGCTTGGTGTCAGGCAATTTTGGAATTGCCATGATTAGATACAAGCTCTCAATCTTGGAGTAGTGTCGAGGCTCGAGGAAATCGATCCAGGGCGGAAGATTTCTTCGGCTGTGAATTTGATTGACGCCTACATGAACGAGGTTATTGTTCAACTGAAGTAGGCCACACTTCCCTTTTGCTGGATGCCGACTGTTGGGACTCCTTTAGATTTGTTTTGGTGGTATGCTTTGTAATTTTTTGTTAGGGAGTTGGTTTTCAAGTTAGGACGTGCTCCATTTGCTTTTAATGATTTTGGTCTCGTCGGATTGTAATGGAAAATAGACTTTTGTTTTGTAGCTAGTAGATATGGTCACCTGGTTGTTTTATCCTTTGCGCTTTACGTCTAACTGCATTTCTAGTACTAACTTTACTTTTCGGAATTTTCATCGTGAGATTCATTCGGCATGTGTAGCCTTTGTCGGAGGGAAACCAAATCGTTGCTCGGGTTTTGGTCGAGCTCTTCGCTTTGGGCCACCTCCTGACTTTGGTCAGGAGAAACCCAACATATCGTACAAGGGTGGAGTGGAAACCGAGTTGTTGCTCGAGTTTTGGTCGAGCTCTTCGCTTTGGACCACCTCTTGACTTTGGTCAGGAGAAACCCAACATATCGTACGAGCAAGGGGGAAACTGAGTCGTTGCTCGGGTTTTGGTCGAGCTATTCGCTTTGGACCATCTCCTGACTTTGGTCAGAAGAAACCCAATGTACCGTACGAGTACATAGAGAGAAACCGAGTCGTTGCTTGGGTTTTGGTCGAGCTCTTTGCTTTGAACCACCTCTTGACTTTGGTCAGGAGAAACCCAATGTATCGTACGAGGACAGAGAGGGAAACTGAGTCGTTGCTCGAGGTGCGGTTGAGCTCTTTGCCTTGAACCGCCTCTTGAATTAGGTCGGGAGAAACCAAGTTGTTGCATGGGGTTGCATCAGAGGTTGTCGTTGTGCGAGTTCATCATTTGAAAATTGATCGTCGTTGATTGACATTTTCCTGAAAAGTTCTAGTTGGTGAGGTAAAATAAAAACAATATAGACAACAGTTAAGCATTCCTAGTTGTGCGGCTTCCTCCTAGCGCCAACCCTTCTTTTACTTGTTCGTCGTTCCGAACTTCTTGATTCTCTCGATCCTTCATGGTCTAAATCCTTATTTCCCTTGCTCGATCCGGGGACGAGTCCCAAACTACTGAATTTTCCTTCGACAAGGTTGCAGCCACACTGGAGTTGGTCTCTAGAGCACCCGCCTTTTTTCCTTAAATTGGCCTCGTAACACCTTTGTGCGACTTGTTGATTGTCGCGGATTACCTCAACCTATCTGTTGGTAGGGAATTTGACGCAAATGTGCGCATAAGATACTATAGCTCCGAGACGATTGAGTGTCGGCCTTTTGTTGATCGTGTTTGTTGTGGTCCAACTAATTGCATAGTCACTATTGAAGTAGGGCTCGAGTTGAATGGAAGAGGAGTTGGATGTGGTTGCCACATGGATTCACTGGAGGTGTCTTATTGCTAGTGGCTCTAATAGTGAAGGTGGATTAATAACTTGTGATCCCCGAAATACAAACTAATCAAAATCAAAATTTGAACCAAACAAAAAGTTCATGACAAATATGAAAGAACTCAACTAAGTCTATGTCCAATATTAAATAACCTAACTAAGTCGCTGTCAAACTAGAATTTAACAGAATTTGAACCGTACCTTAGGGTCCCTGGGAGTGGACCGGTCAGGTGCTGGGTCGTGCTGTCTGTGAGTGAAGTCGGGCGCAGAGCTCAGCCCGGATTGTACCTACAAAAACACTCCAACACCCAAGTCAGGGGAAGAAGTCAGAGCAGGAATGAACAGTGGTCAAAAAGTGTACCTGTCAGTGGGGGTTGACCCCTATTTATAGAGTTGTTGTCCTGTGTCAAACTCTTAGGTCCTAGCCGTGGGTTCGGCCAGAGGTTTGAACAAGTGTTTGATTCCTCTGTTCTTCAAGCGATTGCGCCAAGGAGGGAACTCTGCTCCTTGATTGTGGGTATCCTGACTCCTCTAGAAAGGGTCAGGTTAGGTGAGGAGGACTGCGAGGTTTGGATTATACTACTGGTTAGTGCATAAAAATAAAGATAAAGTGCGATAAAAGTAGATAGATGAAATAAACGTAGAGTTTTTGATTGATTGATGTGTGTCTATTCTGTACAATTTGTAACATCCCCAATTTAACTAGTTTCAATTACTGAGATTAGCTAGAGGCCATAATAAATTAATTAGCTAAACTGAGAATAATTAGCATAAATTATTAATCATGAGATGTTTGAAATTGATTGAAACGAATAAGTTATCGTTTATGCATAATTGGTATAATATGCTAAGTATAGAAGTTAGGGAGAAATTGTGGAGTTAGAACTAGTTTAAGTGAGAAACTAAGGAAAAGGGTAAAACAGTCAATTCACCTATTTAAATTTCCTTCAGCTGTCCCATTGACTCTCTCTTACTCACTACTACACAAAACCAACTCACCACTAAACACTCCCACACAAGTTTAGAAATTAGAAAAATAGAATTGAGAGGCATTGAGAGGGAGAGTGAGCCGTGAGAGGGAGGAGAGAAAGGAGAGAAAAGATCTCCATCACCTCTGGATGCATGTGACAATTAACACCACCATCCTCCCACATTTCCCTTCCTCTTCCCATTGATACCAAGAACAACACACACACCTCTTCCCTTCTTAAATCACCATTTTCGCACCCAAGCTCCACCTTGGAGGAAAATTGGATTCCTAGTGTGTTTGTGACTCCGTTAGAGCTCCAAAAGTGGTCTGAGGTATTGCATTTCAGTTGGAGTGTCCTTTGGCAAGTTCAATGAGCTACATTTAGAATTAGGGGCTGTCATGGAAAGGATATAGGAGCTGTTTCAGAATTGGACTAGCTATTGAGTAGTTTTGGTGTGATTGAGTCTATATTTCACCATTTGCCGTCGTTGTGTGCGATTTCCATCGCAAGAGGTGAGTTCTAACTCGCTTAGGATTTTGTTTTCGTTGCAGAACTAAATGTTGTGTGTTTCTGGAATTTGGTTGATTGGTGTTCATCTCAAAATTGAGTTAAAAACCGTTTTCGTAAAAGTTTTGTGTTCGTGCCTTGTTTAGAAACTCGTGTCATTGCCATTGATTGAAGTTAAATGATGATTTGATTGTATTCTTGATTGGAAATATTATTGGTATGATGAAGTATTGGGCTGGATTCAGTATTTGGGATTGAAGTGAAATCGAAAAGGGAGAAGAAACGAATTTAAAAACACTGTTTTCGTAGTGCAGGATTTTGGCTGTCTGTAGAAAACATGGCCATGTTTTATTACACGGCTGGCCGTGTTTTAGTCTGTTTCTGCGCAAAATTTTCAAAATGCAGAAACACGGCCATGTTTTAGACTACATGATGTATTTCATGTATCGCAGTTAAGGAAGTATATTCCCGATCCGAGTCAACCGTTGAGTTATGAGACGATTGACATCCGACCGGATTTTTCTTATCAGCCTACTCCAATCCGAATCATCGAACGTGACGAGAAAACGCTCCGAACGAGATCAATTCTTATTGTCAAAGTGCTTTGGGATGGTGCCTCACCTGACGAAGCGACATGGGAAGTAAAGGAAAACATGCGGGCGAAATATCCCCATCTTTTCAGTTGAGGTATGTTATGTTCAATTTTGAGGACAAAATTTTAAAAAGTAAGGGTGATTGTAACATCCCCAATTTAACTAGTTTCAATTACTGAGATTAGCTAGATGCCATAATTAATTAATTAGCTAAACTGAGAATAATTAGCATAAATTATTAATTATGAGATGTTTGAAATTGATTGAAACGAATAAATTATCGTTTATGCATAATTGGTATATTATGCTAAGTATAGAAGTTAGGGAGAAATTGTGGAGTTAGAACTAGTTTAAGTGAGAAACTAAGGAAAAAGATAAAATAGTCAATTCACTTATTTAAATTTCCTTCAGCTGACCCATTGAACCTCTCTTATTCACTACCACACAAAACCAACTCACCACTAAACACTCCCACACAAGTTCAGAAATTAGAAAAATAGAATTGAGAGGCATTGAGAGGGAGAGTGAGCCGTGAGAGGGAGGAGAGAAAGGAGAGAAAAGATCTCCATCACCTCTGGATGCATGTGACAATTAACACCACCATCCTCCCACATTTCCCTTCCTCTTCCCATTGATACCAAGAACAACACACACACCTCTTCCCTTCTTAAATCACCATTTTCGCACCCAAGCTCCACCTTGGAGGAAAGTTGGGTTCCTAGTGTGTTTGTGACCCCGTTAGAGCTCCAAAAGTGGTCTGAGGTATTGCATTTCAGTTGGAGTGTCCTTTGGCAAGTTCAAGGAGCTACATTTCGAATTAGGGGTTGTCATGGAAAGGATATAGGAGCTGTTTCAGAATTGGACTCGCTATTGGGTAGTTTTGGTGTGATTGAGTCTACATTTCACCATTTTTCGTCGTTGTGTGTGATTTTCATCGCAAGAGGTGAGTTCTAACTCGCTTAGGATTTTGTTTTCGTTTTAGAACTAAATATTGCGTGTTTCTGGAATTTGGTTGATTGGTGTTCATTTTGAAATTGAGTTAAAAACCGTTTTCGTAAAAGTTTTGTGTTCGTGCCATGTTTGGAAACTCATGTCATTGTCATTGATTGAAGTTAAATGGTGATTTGATTGTATTCTTGATTGGGAAATATTATTGGTATGATGAAGTATTGGGCTGGATTCAGTATTTGGGATTGAAGTGAAATCGAAAAGGGCGAAGAAACGAATTTAAAAACACTGTTTTCGTAGTGCAGGATTTTGGGTGTCTGTAGAAAACATGGCCATGTTTTATTACACGGCTGGCCGTGTTTTAGTCTGTTTCTGCGCAAAATTTTCAAAATGCAAAAACACGGCCATGTTTTAAAACACAGGCACCAGTGTTTTAAAACACTGGCAGTGTTTTAAAACACTGGGAGTCGTGTTTTCTGCTGTTTCCATGATTACTCCTTTTGACTCCAAACCTTTCTCAATTCCTTCCCCGACCCTATGTATTGACAAATAAACCGTAATTCACATAAATAGGCGTCAGTATGAATAAGATGTTGGAAATTGTCCAAGTATGTTAAATGTACGATAACCGATTAGGGTCACGGGTGAGAAAACACAAGTATATGTTAATATAATGGACTTATTATTCGTTAAGGTTTTGGTAACCATATGATGCAATGACTATGAACTACTTGATATAATTCAAGGTATGATAATTAATGTAAAAGACATTAATTGGGGTGACGACCTCTATGATAGCACACTAGGGGAGGGAAGTCATGAGCCCATAACCTAGGCCCCTTCTATGTTTGCCCACTGATGAAAGGATTAGTGGATTGGGTTCATCGGGGAACTGAAACTGCGGGTCCTCAATGTTGTGTTAGTATGACATGTTACACGTAGCTATCCAGACTTGGGCTACGGATGAAAATGATGCATAATGAACCGCTAGTGTTAGTAAGGGGTCTCGATAGGACTCACTGAGATAATGTTATCTCACCCTTTATTATTGTGGTTTTTACAGAGAAACAGGGAAAAGCAAAGGCGAAGAAGCACGGTTAGCCGGTGTGACTCATGGAGTTATTGAAAAATCAGTTTTATGATTATGCCTTTTTCTCTTTTGTTGTCTTTGTATTACCGATTGTATAACTATTACTAGCTAACAGTTGTAAATCGTTTCCGCTACTTATGTTTTGGATATTGAACACCAGGTTGTATAAGTTTTAAGTCATGAGACTTAAGTACTTTATGTTAAGTTTAATGAGGTTCATGGAACCGTATGATAATTATTTATCGAAGTTTTTAGTTGTGTTCAATATTCCAGGCATACAAGTTAACTCTGATGCATGCCATGCTGTGCATTTTGGTATTTCTACAAGTTAGAAATACTGGAGTGTTACACAATTACTCTCCTATTTATATACATAGGCCCTCGTCGGCCACTACTCGAGCCAACGCTTGTCTACCGTTGGATTAATCAAGATCAACGCACTACATTACATTCAGGCCCTAAAAACTAGGAAGCACTCGTCCACTCTTCCACTAGCATGGGTAGTGGCGTCAAAATATCTTCGCTTCCACTTCTACGACGCTTCTCCTGACTTAACCGCTCCAACGTCTAAATGTGTCCATATGCGTTGAAAGCTTGCTCCCAAAGCAAGCTCCTTTACCTCGGCCAACTCCTCATGCCCACTTCCCATAAATTTAGGAAGGTGGTTACCGTAGCTTGACTTGGCCTTTCTCCAATATATTTACTTTAATAACATATAATTATTTAATAAATAATTATATGAACACGTTAAGACCAAGTATTAGCCTCTAAGTCTATGTAAACTTAGTAGCCACGTCAAGCCGATTTGTCTCGGCCGAGTCTTACCTTGTATAGTCAATTTAGACCCCAAGCAGCTAAAATTTCTAGTTTTGCCGACGGGAATCAGCCTTCGGCCCTCGGCTAGCCAATTCTACGCCAGCCGAGTAGCCCTCGGCGAAAACGGGTGTCAAAAAGAGTCAAGCAACGTTTTTTGACCGTTGGATAGAGCGGCTCCATCTTGGTCGTTGATTTTGGTCTATGTGGGCGCTGATCTATTACTAAGCGGATTCTTCATGGATTGGGTCGGTCGTGGCCCATTTAAGCGGATTGGGCCCTCGACCCGGTCTGGAACAGAATTCATTAAACAAAATACAGTTCAACCAAAAACCATCGATTAGAATTTAACCGTTATTAAAGCGGAATTTGACCATTGTAGTAAACAAAGATCAAACTTTTCTTTTATGGGTTGTTTGTTTCTTCCACAACTTGATCGAAAATGAGGTTGTTGCCAAATTGATCTTTTCCCTCCGAGAAAACGACCAATCAAATCAATTAACATCTCCAAACACACTCTCTTAACATGCATGTGGTGATTGAATCTCATTAATTATAGTAATAGTATACTAAAAAAAGCCATGTGACGGGGATTTGAACAAAGCAAAAGAAAAGTGCAAGTGCAACTCTAGGGAAATTGCTGCCCCCCTTCGTGGTGGATTCTTGTGATCTGCGCTCTGATCTCTCTACCGGAGGCATCTGATTCGGATTCCTGTGCACAAATGAACACACACACACACCGTAGAATCTAGCATAACCATGTTTTGTGCTCTCAACGTAGTTTTCTTGGAACACAGAACTCACTAACTCCTGCTATGTGGCACAACCTCGTTGTTATTATTATTATTATTATTATTATTATTATTATTATTATTATTATTATTATTATTATTATTATTATTATTATTATTATTATTATTATTATTATTATTATTAGCAAAAAATCAAGATAGGGAGAGAGAAGGTCAGAGATGAAAGGGAGGGGGATAGACAAATCACAAATGCATTGAAGGGGCCATAGAACTCACTCATCACATATATAAAATGATTATACTATTTAACAACAATAAGATATTAAGGGGGGCACCACCTCCACCTCCCCCTGTAGGCTACCATCAACTAACGCCAACGTACTTAGATGTGAGAAGAAATATTTTCAGGTATAGAATAAGTTGTGTTCTAAGGTGAGGGATAGAGTCACTAACTCACCGGTATTGTTTTGCTTTGTTTTCATAACCTACGTCAACATTTCATTCATTTGGCGAGGTATTTATCGGAAAGAAATTCAAGAAGGTTAAATTTTTAATCTAGTTGATAACTTGTTGGTGCATCTGGCTAACTCGGAATGACGCGTGTTTTAGAGGTGAATAAGCCAAACTAGACTCGATTGTAGCTCGTATCAAATATCTGTCTTAGTGTTGGTTTATTTTTGGGGTGGGAAGAGATTCTAGTTTGTCTCCGCCACTATGGTGAAACAATGCTCTCACGTGTATCAACAATCTCCGATTCCTTTGTGCTATTCTAGTTTTGAACATACCTAATGCTCTATTCAATATATCACTGCTTATCAGAAAAAAAACTCACCGGTATACCAATTACATTAATTGTAATATTTATAATATAAAATATATTATGATTGACTAAGATTATATTAATTAGTATAAAATTTCAATTATTTATAGCATTTTATACTACAAGATACAATCAATTTAACTATATAAACCGATGAAATATTTAGTTGATCCTTCGACGTAGAAAACATTGTAGAATAATTTTTAAGCTATTTTCTCACGTAAAAATAAATTATCTTTTTCTGAGAAAAAATTACTAACTTACGTTCTGAGTAAAAATAGGAACAAAAGAGGAATTTTGCAAAACGTTAAACCTCCCACATTAGGGATTGGGCCTGGCAAGCCGTCAAAAGATGGTGAAATATGTGGGTACTTAGCCCGTCACTCCGCATAACTCGGTCTGCATAGCCCGCATTCAAAACTTGGTTCGTCATGTTGTGTGAAACTAACCTCTTCCGGAGAAGATCCCGATTCGTAGAGTAAAGGGCCACAAGAGTCTCGGCCCACAGATAGATAAGATACCCATTTTTCAATCTCGTAGAGATAAAGTGGGGGATGAAGACCATCTTTAGGAAAAAAAAGGTGGGAATGAGGAGGCAAAGTCAGCCAATTGCAACATTTTGATTATGTGATTTTCTAACTAGTAGGAATAGTTTTATAGAATAAAAGAGTATTTTAATGAAAAAAATTTGAAATCATAAAAATTAGGCTAAATAGCACTTTTTGGTCCTTTATGTTTGCTCGAGATTTCACTTTGGTCCTTTATCTTTTTTTTGGTCCGTTTTGGTCCCTCATGTTTCATTTTTGTTTCATTTTGGTCCCTGACGTTAGTTTTGACTAACGGACGCCACGCTGACAGTTAACTGCTGACGTGGCGTCCGTTATTCATTAAATGACGTGGCAACAAATATATTATTTAATTGTAAATAAATTACACATAAGCATTTAACTTTTTTAATTGATAAAAACTAAAAACAAATTAGAAAAACTAACATTAATTTCTCACCACCATCAAAAACAACAACATCCAGAAACTAAACACATTTTTCACACAACAACATCAGAAACTAACATTAATTTCTCACACAACAACATCAGAAACTAAACGCATTTTTCACCAACTTCTTCTTCTTCTTCTCACCACCATCATCAATTTCTCACCACCATCGGTCCATCATTCCACCACCAAAACCCAAATCCAGAAACGAACAAACTAAAACCCAGAGGAAACAAGGAAACGAGTTCGAAAATGGGAGAAGAATGGAAGAGAGTGGGTTTCGAAAATGGGAGAAGGATGGAAGAGAGTGCGTTTTGAGGATGTTGGGTTTGATCTTGTGGGTTTGAATCCAATTTTTTCTGTGTTGTTTCTGGATCCAGATCTGTATTTTTTAATTCGTTAGTTTTTCCAGATCTGAAAGGGACCAAAATGAAACAACACAAACAATGAGAGGGACCAAAATGAAACCAAGGAAAAACATAGAGGACTAAAATGAAACATTCATCTTCTTCCAGATCTGGAACTCAAATCTGCACAGAGAAGAAGAAATCAGAACCCAGATCCCTCAACAACCATTCATCTTCTTCCTTCCCTCAAACCCAGATTTACTTGCGTTTCCAGATCCGATTCTTCGTTTGTCGTTCTTGTTTATGTTATTGGTTATTTGTTATTAGATGCTCATGAAGATTGATGAAGATTGATGAACTGAGAAGATTGCGTTTCCAGATTGATGGTTGATGAAGATTGATGAACTGAGAAGATTGTGTTTCCAGAGTGATGATTGATGAAGATTGCGTTTCCAAATTAATGATTGATGATGATGAATATTTTACTGTTTTTAGTTATTTTAAAAAACTGAATTGCTTATTTGTAAATAGATTTAGGATTAAAAAATTAATTTATTTGCCACCTCAATTAATGAAAGCCACATCATTTAATGAAAATGGACGCCACGTCAGCAGTTAACTGCCAACGTGGCGTCCGTTAACAAAAACTAACGTCAGGGACCAAAATGAAACGAAAATGAAACATGAGGGACCAAAACGGACCAAAAAAAAGATAAAGGACCAAAGTGAAATCTGGAGCAAACATAAAGGACCAAAAGTGCTATTTAGCCTAAAAATTACTATTTCTGATCTTATTTATAAGCGAACAATGTATTTTCTAGATTTATTGAATAACTGATGTATCTGATGTCCCAGGAATGCGCTCAGTTGGCGAGCTAAATGATGTGAAGGAGTTGCAAGAAGGAGGTTCAGGTTTCAAACCATGGAAACCAACATACCCCCACCCCCACTAACATTTGCTTATAAAAAAAACTGATGTATCTGATTTAATATTATAAAGTGCATTTTTTACTAATAAATGAGACTATAGGAGTACTAATTAAGATTAAGATTAGAATAAAATACATTTTTTTAAGATAAAGTTTAGAATAAAATACATACAAATTGAAAACTACAAATTTATTATTCAATTAAGTGTTATGACTTTTTTTTTTCCAATGATTTAATTTATATACACCGTCAGCATAATAAATTTTTATAACATCAGTCAATCACAAAATAATAAATCATAAAAATATTTGATTTTATCTCAATTATTTTAAAAATCACATATTGATGGTGTAAATTTTTTTAAAGCGATATTATATACCAATTAAACGTTTTTTTAAATACACCTACTTTCATAAATGGGATCTATTTTTTTTTACTAAGTGGTAAGTTGTTTGGGCTCCTTAAGCATTTGGTCAGGGGGTTCGAATGTTCGATCTCTAATCGGTGTGTATGGAGAGCATCACTTGGGAGAGATCAACCTTAAATGAACTCCATATTAGTGTCCGGGTTTACCAAAAAAAAGGGATCTATTACCCGTGCTTGGTAAGTAAAATTCCTAACAAAAATTCATTTTCCACGTTCAGGAAAAAAAACTCACATTTAAATTTTAAATAATGTATTAAATATTAAATAATTAAATATTAAATAAACTAAGTAAAAGTCGGTGAGGTGTAGAACAATATTTTCGGCTTTCACAACTCAACAAACAAATCTTAAACGATTTATCATCGCTGTGAATAAAACTAAAAACAGTTAATTATTACCTTAAAATTCGGGATAGAAGAGTAAACAACACTACTGGCTTTTTCAATTCTTCGAAGCGTTCGGCGAGGAGAGAGAAAGAGAGAGGAGAGGGAGAGAGGGTTGCTTATACACTATCAGAGGTTTACTTCCCGCAGAAGATTCTGTGTGGAATTTTCAATACACAAAGGAAAAACAAATTTGGGGAAAAGAAGAAAAAGAAGAAGAATTAAAAAAAAAACAATGGATAGGGGTAGAGAGTGATTCGTAAGAAATCGTTTCGTGACAGCGTTGTTCTGTTGTACTGCTTAGCCGATATTCTGGAAAAAATCAACATCTCCACGTAATCTTCTCTAACCATCTTTGCCACCACTCCAAGATTATCGCCTTAAAATAATAACTGTTCTCAATTTCGTTGTATCTTCGCTGTCTCTCCTTCCAATTTTACTTAACGACTCTCGATCATTATTTGGGTTTATTCTTCTTCCCTAACTTTTCTGGGTTTTCATCTTTTTAGGGCATTTTGTTGATTAACGCCGTTTCACTTTCGTCTTCATTATCCCTTGTGTCCTTTTAACTAGGGTTTTTCAGAGGATCTAAGGTTAAAGTTCGTATTTTTCCACGCTTTCGGGTATTTATTAAGTTGAGCTTGGATATATTGGTCAGGAATTTTGTTGCTAAAGTTTTATTCTTTTGTTTTTTTCTGCTAATTGTTGGACTTGTTTCCTGATTCAGTAATCTGATAATTTATTAGATTCCGAATAGGAAACAAAAGTTGTGTATTTGAAAGGGTAAAGTTATAACCTTGTGTGGTTGAGAAAAGGTTAAGCTTCATTGGTTTGGTGGTTTTGTGTTTCATTTCAGCAATTCAGCTATAGCTGATATAGTTTGATTTGCGAACCTATTTATTTGGTCTTGATTGATTTCCTTTTCTGGAGTGTTTGTGATTATTGATTGAGGCCTTGTTGTGTTGATAAGAAGTTAGGGGTGTATAAGATGAGTTCCAGTGTTACTGGAAGTTTGGTCCATAATGATCAGCTACTGATTCATATTGCTGAGAATGGACACTCATTTGAGTTTGATTGCGACGAAAACACCCTTGTTGAAGCAGTTATGAGGTCTATTGAATCTGTTACTGGGATCAATTTCAGTGATCAGCTTGTTCTTTGTAAGGATATGAAACTTGAGCCTCAGAGACCACTTTCTGCATATAAGCTTCCATCTGATGAGCGTGAAGTGTTCATTTTTAATAAAGCAAGGCTTCAAAGCAATGCACCACCTCCACCACCGGAGGAAGTCGATATCCCTGGAAATATCGACCCTCCGTCACCTTCATCCTCTCATGATCCACATCCCCTTGATGATGCTTTAGATCCTGCTTTGAAGGCTTTACCTTCATATGAGAGGCAATTCAGATATCATTATCACCGGGGGCACACGATTTATAGCACTACTTTGGGCAAATATGAGCATTGTGGGAGGCTTTTGAGGGAACAGATGGTTCAAGAAAGAGCAGTGGATGTTGCAAGGGATAATTTAGATCAGTATTATAGAATGATTAATCAAAACTATGGGGAATTCATGAAACGTTATATGCAACAACATAGGGTGCATTCTGATCTTTTGGCAAATTTTGGAAAGAATGTTGAGAAACTAAGATCTATTAAACTTCATCCTGCTTTGCAAACTGCTAATAGGAAGTGCTTACTGGATTTCGTGAAGGAAGAAAATTTGCGGAAGTCAGCGGAGAATTGCACCAGTTCCCACAAGCAGTTTGAGAATAAAATGTCACAATTTAAGCAAACTTTTGGGGATGTGAAACGTCGGGTTGAGGATTTGGTTTCTGGAAGGCCTTTCTTGCCCATCAAGAATTTAGAACAAGCAATTAAAGAACATCAGAGATATATAACCGAACAAAAGAGTATCATGCAATCTTTGAGGTTAGTTTCCTTTAATATTTTATAATTATGCTCTTTGATGCTAATGTGTCCTTGTCTTGACTTTGCAGTGGCATCCTGTAATTTCCTTAGTTGTTTCTCAAATTTAATATTCAAATTCTGGTTCAGAACTTGTCCATTTGTTGTGTTAGTGGGCCTGGCCTAAAACAATTTTGCACCATTTATGCAAGGTTCTTAACCTGTTCCATGATGATTATCAGATTATGAAGCTTTTACGGTTGAGACTTTTCTTTTTAAGTTCTTTGGACTGAGTACTTAATAGTTCACTTAAGAAGCACTATGGAATAACACTTGATTGTAGATGTCACTTGCTGTACTCATTTTGATTACGTATTTCGATTCATATTTCATGCCTATCATTCTGCGTTTTTATGTTTCCTTTTTGTCTTCTGGATACTTTTGCTATATCAAATGTATTGAGCGCAGCTTTTAAATTACATTTTTATGGGGATTTGTGCAGCAAAGATGTTAACACTGTAAAGAAACTGGTGGATGATTGCCTGTCCTCCCAATTGTCCTCCTCGCTCCGTCCTCATGATGCTGTTTCAGCCTTGGGTCCTATGTATGATGTTCATGACAAAAGTCACTTGCCTAAAATGCAGGCTTGTGATCGTGCTATTTCTAAACTACTTGATTTTTGCAAGGAAAAGAAGAATGAAATGAACCTGTTTGTGCACAATTACATGCAAAACATAACTTATGTTTCTTATCTCATCAAAGATCAAAAGCTACAGTTCCCTGTATTTAAAGAGGCAATGGTTCGTCAGGATGGTTTATTTGGGGATTTAAAACTGTTTCATGGTATCGGTCCTTCTTACAGAGCTTGTCTTGCAGAAATTGTAAGACGAAAGGCTTCTATGAAGCTGTACATGGGCATGGCTGGGCAATTGGCTGAAAGGCTTGCTACGAAACGGGAGCTTGAGGCCAGGAGACGGGATGATTTTCTGAGTATGCATGGAACGCGCATTCCTAGAGATGTATTACAATCAATGGGGTTATTTGACAAACCTAACCAATGTGATGTCAACATTGCTCCATTTGATGATGCTTTGCTGAATATTGACATCTCAGATGTGGATCGTTATGCTCCTGAGTATATAGCAGGAGTAACTTCCAAGCTGGAGAAGTACGGTAGCTTTAAAGGCAGTACTTCTGGTTTGACTAGTGATAGCTCTCAATTGGCTGAGGCTATAGATATTACCGCTGACTCAGTTGAGGAAAATGATTTTGAGGACCTCCTTGATGGCAGCGGATTGGTAGAAATTGCTGGAACCTGCAAGATGGAGGTTGAGAATGCAAAACTGAAAGCTGAGCTTGCTGCTAGGATAGCTTTAACATGCTCCCTGGGCCCTGAGGTAGAGTACGAGTCACTGGATGATGAAAGGGTGGGAAATATACTGAAGAATGCCACAGAGAAGACAGCAGAAGCCTTGCAGTTGAAAGATGAATATATCAAACATGTGCAATCCATGCTTAAGGTGAAGCAGATGCAATGTGAGTCATATGAGAAACGTATTCAAGAATTGGAGCAGAAATTGTCTGATCAGTTCGTGCAGGGGCAGAAGATGTCCGGTGCAAATGATGATGCTGAATTTCCTCTTGTTGCTGGGAAGCCAGATAATTGCAAGTCAGAGTGTGTGAGTGGTGAAGCTCACCTGCCTTGCATATCTACTTCCGAGCCCATGGATGAAGTTTCATGCATCTCGAGTTCCTTGGATGCAAAACTTGGTTTTTTCACAGAACATTCAGGCAAAGCTTTAGATGGGGTGGATGAGAACATGTTGGATTCGTCTGGAGTACAGAACCCACAGCTGGATTCATCTATGATGGAGCCTCATCGTGAAGAAGTTCAAAGCGGTGATAAAGATAAAAAAGATAAGATAGTTGGACAATTGGGCTTGTCACTGACAAACAGTTCTACTGCAGAGAGCATGCCTGTGTCTCATGATCTTGTACCTTGTGACTCAGCAGTTTGTCCTGACTTGGATTCCAAAGTAAACGAGGATAAGTTGTTGGAATTACAAAGTGCACTTGTTGATAAGTCAAATCAATTGAATGAATCTGAAAGCAAGCTTAAAGCTGTGATGGAGGAGGTTGCTGTGCTCAGAAGGGAGTTGGAAGCAAGCCGAAAACTACTTGATGAATCTCAGGTAACTGTATTTAGGATTGGATCATCAGACACATCATTTTAAAAGGAAAAAAATGCACAAACTAGCATTCTAATAGCAATTCATCTAAACAACTGTTCAATTTATTCTGTATGAAGACCGAAAAAGAAATTATCCATTTATGTGCTCACCTTTTATATCTTAACGTACTTTTCCTCTTTCACTGTAGATGAACTGTGCTCACCTGGAGAATTGTTTGCACGAGGCAAGAGAGGAAGCTCAAACACAAAAAAGTTCTGCAGACAGGAGGGCCTCAGAGTATAGTTTATTACGTGCCTCTGTTATTAAGACACGCAGCTTTTTTGAAAGACTCAAGACCTGTGTTTATTCTCCCGGTGGTGTGGCTGGTTTCGCAGATTCCCTGCAGAGTTTAGCGCAATCTTTGGCCAAGTAATTTGCTAGCATTATTTACTTAGTTCATGAGGAACCTTTTATATCCTGTGGCACCCATTTTCACCTAGAAAAGAAAAATTCTGTCGTGTCATTTATATGATGCCTAAAAAAGCTCCTTGTGGTTTGTTATTGAATAGAATAGATTGTAGTCTATTGTATGATTTGCTTTCCTGTGATATTTTCCATTTGTTCATGAATTGTGACAAGTTTTATCTCTTTTCAGCTCTACTAATGACAGAGATGATGATGATATCGCTGAGTTCCGAAAATGTATTCGTGTATTGGCCGATAAAGTTGGTTTCTTATCTAAGCACCGTGAAGAATTGCATGAGAAGTACACGAGAATGGAAGCTGCTAACGAGCAGCTTCGGAAAGAATTGGAGGAGAAAATAAATCAGGTCAAGACTTATTACAATAAGCATCAACTCGGGAAGCAGGTAATTTACTGCCATTGTGTTTATCATAGTCCTGGAGTTAGCTTCTAAACAACATATTACTTTAAATCATGTCTGCCTTTGAGATTTAGCTATGCTTAAACCACGGGTGGCTCACTTTCATGTCTGCCTTTGACAAATTTCGAATAATATATATTTTTTTATCTTAAACTATTTTAGAGCATCTTAGGTAGACGGTATGTTAATGTTAAGATTTTATATTCTATGATTTTTTTCCTTCTTGTAATTATTAGGCATATCATATCATGTAAATATAGGAATAGGTCTCCTATATTTCTAGTATTTATTGCATTATTAAGCCTATATAAAGTGGACTCTGTTGAAGACACACATTTTCCCGCATCTGCTTTCTATTTTTCTCTCTTTCAACAGGAGCCAGCTAAGCTTAATGTCTTATGATTTTACTTAATAATAGCATGTATGAGTTTCGTTCTCTGTAGCACCGACACTTCCGGTTGAAGACGTGTCCGGTGTCCGACGACACGCATTGTGTCGGACACCGGCACCGACACTTCAATTACTTGTATTTTTCAAGGTGTCCGACGACACGCATTGTGTCGGACACCGGCACCGACACTTCAATTACTTGTATTTTTCAAATTAAAACTAGTGTCTACGTGTCTGTGTCGGTGTTACGTGCTTTATAGATGTTGTTGCTACTGCATGATGTGAGTTCCACCTATTACAAATTTTGGATTGAGATATACTCTGCTTGTGATTTTACTACAGGCAAATAAAGAGAAAATTTCTTTTGGCTGTCTGGAAGTTCATGAGATTGCTGCCTTTGTGGTCAACCCAGATGGACATTATGAGGCAATTACAAGGAACAGCTCTAACTACTATCTATCTGCTGAATCCGTGGCACTATTTACAGACCATCTTCCAAGCAGACCTAACTACATTGTTGGACAAATTGTGCATATTGAACACCAAACTGTGAAGGCACTGCCTGAGTTGACCTTGAATTCAGGATCAACTTCAAACCCATATGGTCTTCCTGTTGGCTGTGAATATTTTGTAGTGACAGTAGCCATGTTACCAGATACCACCATTCATTCAACATCTCCTTCCTGATCCTCCTGCTTCATCCTTGCAGATTAGACATGATGGAAGAATTCAAATTGTATATAAACAACATTCAATGTCTAAATGCTCAATATGGGTGTTGCATTGCACTACTAGTTAATCATTTGTACAGCTGAGCTGATCAACCCATATTCTCTTCCAATCCCCTCTTATTTTGTACATATTTCTTCTACCTTTTATGGTATTGTATAAATTGTGAATATTATTTAAAACTTGTTTTATTTTGACATCAATCTGGTGTTCTTCTCTTTTTAAGTTCTCGTGATTTATCTGCTTTGAATAATATTTTGAGAGGGTTTAGATAATGTATATATGCTCTAGTGAACACAAGATATTAGATGAAAGGTAATTCAATAGTTTCAAAAAAGTTATAGGCTGAATTATTTAAACAAAGTTTGAACCTAAATTTAAAGGATAAAAAGCGTATTACAGATTCACATAACATTTATTTAATCCAAAGAATATCGTCGTTAGCTTGAGGTCCTAATGCTTGTTGTGAGTTCATACCAAACTTATTTCTTTCCTTTCTCTATTGATTCCTTCTTATTGCTTGGGGCCTTCTTAAGCATCTGCTAGCATTTCCTTTGTTATTTTTTAGTAACTTCTTCCTTCTCGTGCTTGCATTCCTAGTTTCTTTTAGCTTGTTTTGCTAACAATTCTTTAATCATGGCATCTTGATTGCAACACAACATATGTCTTACTCCAATTGAATACATTTTAAGGTTAAGTTTTGTCTTGCTTTGATTGTGTAGTGTTCTGCCAACTCAGCATGGCAAGTTTTATTTGAGCTGACTTTTCTCACATCCCTTGATCAATGTAAGGTAGTATATTACGTTTGGGCTAGTTGATCTTACAAACTTCTATAAATTTCTTTCTCATCCAATGTTTATTGTCAAGGGGCTCCTATTGTATTTTTTCTAGGCCGATGGTTTTGGTCTAGTCCTCCTTTTCTTCTTTCTCCTTTTTTTAATAAATTATGTCCTGTAGCCTGTTTGAATAAAAAAAATGTTTATTGTCAAATGTTTTTACCGGGCATTAATGTTTTTGTAAATTTTGATCCCATGACTTTTTTTGTGGGTAAACCTTGCGTAACTGTAGAAATTAATTCCTCGAGATATTGAGATTCATTTAAGGGGTTGACCTCTCCTATCGGATGCCCATGACTCTTGTAACTTAAATCTTCGAGCGTAGAGTGAGCAAGTTTTTTACTTGTTACTTACATAGTAATCTAGGGTCTCGTTAAAATAAGTGGGCTTATACGGTGAAACATTCGATACTAAACGTTTCTATATCAGCACTAACTTTGGAGCTTATATGGTGAAACATTCGATACTAAACGTTTCTATATCTGCACTAACTTTGGGTGTGTCCCTTGGGCCTACAAATAAGCATTAGGTCGACTGGTTAATTGAATAGTTGAGGTTATCCATGGTTTATGTTGGCGATATCACAAGAAATGACTATACTAGAATCTTTCGGTTAAAAGAGCACTTGTTTGAAACTTCCAGACAAAATATCATAGAAACTCAAAGTAATTCATTGGTATCGAAATGACTGAAATGGCTCAGTCAAAGGATGAAATTGTCATTTGACAAAGAAAGTATGCATTAGATATAATTAAAAACGAAACCATTATGTTTGATCATAAGTCATTGACTTATACAACTTAGTTTGATTCGTGATATTTGAAAAAGTTAAGGACTTAATTGATATTAAGTTGTAAAAGTCGGAGACTAAACAGACATCGGAAATTCAAAAGACTAAATTGAATCACGTTGAAAATGTTAGAGACCACTTAATAATATTGTTAATGTTTGAGATTAACCGCACTTTTCTAAAATTTGAGAGAGCGGACCGGCTATTAACTCATTTGCAAAACTTGCACTATTTTATTTTTAAATTTAAAGTCCGTGCGATCTATTTTTGTTTTTGTCAAATCTCAAAAAGAGCGGTTCTTACAAAATCGACTTTGTTTTTTCATAGATGTACTCTCCTGTATTTCATACCTTGTATGTTCATTTATGTACGTAGAGCATTCCAAAACAGTACAGTTAATAATAGTAGAGTTAGTTAGTTCCTAGTGTCGGTTAAAACAGATTCTATTAGAGTTTCTGTTAGTATAGTTTAGTCTGTTACTGAATCAGTTATTCCAACTGATATATAATCATGTAATCCTTCCTCATTGAATTCAATGAAAGTTTCAGATTCTCAGAATCAAATCTGATTACAATGACTAAATTCAACATGGTATCCAGAGCTTCCTAAAGCCACCGCCGTGGCTCGTTCCTATCTCTTCTCTTCTTGCTTTCTTTTCCACCGCGCTCTCCCCATCTATGGCTGCAACACCGCCAACGCCGTCTCTTTTTGCGACCCAACCAGCCGTAACTACTCCCTTATCCACTTTCAACTATAAAATTTCTGTCAAACTTGATGAACACAACTATCTTGTTTGGCTACAACAAGTGGAGCCAGTATTACGTGCTCATCGCCTTCACAGATTCTGTGTTGCACCAGAAATACCGCCTCAATATCTGAACGAACAAGATCGTGTCTCCAATATTGAAAATCCGGCATTCTCCGCGTGGGAGCTTCAAAATCAACTATTACTCGCATGGCTGCAGTCGTCTTTGTCACCGGCGATTCTCCCCTCTGTTATAGGTCGTCGTCATACATTCCAATTGTGGGAGAACATCCACCAAACTTTTCAGTCAAAAACCAAGGCTCAAGCGCGACATCGACGCACACAATTACGAACCGCCAAGAAGGGTTCTTCCTCTATTTCCAAATTCCATGCAAAAATCAAGCATATCTCTGATTCTCTACTTTCAATTGGAGAATCCGTCTCAATTCAAGATCAGCTTGATGTTATTTTGGAAGGATTACCCACTGATTATGAATCTCTCGTCACACTCATCAATAGCAAGATCAAGTGGTTTGATCTTGACGAAATCCGTGCCTTACTCCTCGCCCACGAGCAACGCCTTGACAAGCAGCGTGTTGTTGAAGAAGCTGCGTCGCTGAATCTCACGCAATCTCAGTCGCCGGCGAACAACGATACATCTCAACCACAACAAGTTCCGCAGGCTAATTACACCAGTAATTCGTCAAACAATGAGAATTCGCAATCCCTAGCCACCGGATTCAGAGGAAATTTGCAATATCGTGGCCGTGGAGGAAGGTTTGGCCGTCGCGGAGGCAGAGGCGGTGGTCGTTTCAACGTTCAGTGTCAGGTATGTCGTCGCCCTGGTCACGACGCATCATACTGTTTTCACAGGTTCAATGCTGCATATGGACCCTCTCAACCCGCTGCGTACCCGAATGGCAACCCGTATCAGTACACACGACCACAAGCTCAGAACAACAACAATTGGCAACAAGGCGCCTTTTCTACTCCACCACAGGCCAACTATACAGGCGCATTCCTTCAACATCCCTGCCATGAACAATAATCTGGACACTGCTGCCACTGCCTGCCACTAATCATGTCACTCTCCTGGCTCTGCGCCACCACCGTCCCACTTGGAAAATATTTTCCTTGGGAACGGACAAGGTTTACCCGTGCAATCTATTTCCTCCTTTTCCTTTCCTTCTCCCTCACATCCCAATCAAACTCTTCATTTAAACAATGTTTTACATGTTCCTAGCATCAATAAACCTGTCTCAAAGTCTTCATTCAAGCAATATACCTGTCTCAAAGTCTTTACATTCTGTCAATTCTGTAAATTCTGTTGTACTTTCTATTAACTCTACAATAGCAAATGTTAATTCGGTTTACTTCCAACGGCACCACAGATTGGGCCATACTAGTCTTGATACCCTAAACACCGTTCTTAGGTCTTGTAATATGTCTGTGTTTCAAAAGAATAAAAGTGAATTCTGTGTTGCTTGTTGTTTGGGAAAATCCCACAGATTGCCTTCTAACTTATCTGATACTGTTTATAGTGAACCTCTAGAACTAATTTACTGTGACTTATGGGGACCTGCACCTATGGAATCCTCTATGGGTTACAAGTATTATGTTTTTTTTATTTATGCTTTTAGCAGATACACGTGGATCTATTTTCTGCATTACAAGTTAGAGACTCTCACAGTGTTCAAACATTCAAAGCCCTAGCTGAGCTTCAACTCAACAAGAAAATTAAGTCTATTCAATCTGATTGGGGAGGGGAATTTCGTCCCTTTAAACAGTTCCTTGCTGCCTTAGGCATTCACCACCGAATCATCTATCCTCATACACATCACCAGAATGGGGTGGTTGAAAGAAAACACAGGCACATTGTTGAAATGGGCCTATCTCTTCTCTCACACTCCTCCTTGCCATATAAGTTTTGGGACCATGCCTTTCATTCTGCAGTATATATTATCAATAGACTTCCTTCTTCACACTCCAAACACATTCCCTTAAAGATTTTATTTCACAACCACCCTGACTATCACTTCCTACGAGCATTTGGCTGTGCATGTTACCCTCTCCTCACACCATATAATAATCCTAAATTTTAGTTCAGGTCCTTAGAATGCACCTTCCTAGGCTATTCTACCTCCCACAAAGGCTACAAGTGTCTCCATCCATCCGGGGGCATATACATCTCCAAAGATGTTCTCTTCAATGAAAACCACTTCCCTTATCAAAACAAACCTGCTGTACCTCAACTCCACCCACCTTCACACACTTCCACAGCCCCTCTAGGAATCATTAACTCACATCCACCACTCCCCACATCACCTCTACCCACCACTCCAACCACACCTCCATACTCTCATCAACCAGACACAAACTCTCCTCTCATACACCCATCTTCACCAACTTATTCCCAACAACACTCTCCCACTCAATCCTTACCTTCCACAGCATCCAGTACAATTGACCCTCATTCCTCCCCATCTCCCTCACCATCACCTCCTCCAAACAATCATCATATGCTAACTAGATCCAAAACTGGCAGCCTTTAAACCCCCTTTATATTCAAATATCAACTATACCACAACTGAACCATATAATGTTCAACAAGCCTTGAGCAGTCCCTGCTGGGCTAAAGCAATGCAGGCTGAATTTGATGCCTTACAGGTAAATCACACTTGGAACTTGGTCCCTCTCCCTGCAAGCAAAAAGGCTATTGGCTGCAAATGGATTTATAGATTAAAAGAAAATCCAGATGGTTCAATCAACAAATATAAGGCTAGATTGGTTGCCAAGGGCTTCCACCAAAAGTATGGCCTAGATTACTCAGATACCTTCTCACCAGTGGTCAAACCAGTCACTGTGAGGACTGTTCTTACCATTGCCTTAACCAACAAATGGCAAATCAAGCAACTTGATGTTAACAATGCGTTCCTAAATGGCCATCTCCAAGAAGATGTTTATATGCAGCAACCTCCAGGATTTCATACAAGTGATACACATACTATCTACAAACTTCAACGCGCCATTTATGGACTCAAGCAGTCACCTCGCGCCTGGTGTGAGAGATTAACCAAGACATTACTCTCCTTTGGCTTTACTCAATCAAGATGTGATCCCTCACTGCTTATCTTCAACAAACGTGGCTGTTACATACTGATTCTCATCTTTGTTGATGACATAATCATCACTGGCTCTTCCACAACCACTACCAGAAATTCGTGCATTTCCGGCGGGCAATTTCCGATGGATTTCGACCGCCGGAAAATTACCGGCGGATTTTAGCCATTACCGGCGGAAAAAATCCCCCAGTAAATTACCGGCGGATTTAATTTCGACTGTTAAATTACCGGCGGTTTCGGTGCTATTACCGGCGGACCGTTTCCACACGAAATTTTTTTTAAAAAAATCCGCCGGTAAGCATCAAAAATCCGCCGGTAAGCAACAAAAATCCGCCGGTAACAACCTGTCAAAAAATCCGCCGGTAAACATCACAAATCCGCCGGTAATATTTAAATTTAAAAATTATAATCCGCCGGTACGCATCATAAATCCCCCGGTAATAACCTGTCAAAAAATCCGCCGGTAAACAACAAAAATCCGCCGGTAAACAGAAAAAATACAAAATTTATTCTTCCTTCTCACTTCTCACTTCTCACTTCTTCCTTCTCACTTCTCCTATAAATAAAACTTTCTCCTACACTCTTCTCATTCTCTCATTTCACTCTTTATTTCTTTCTCATACTCTCCAATCTTTATTTCTCTACATATCTCTCTTTCTTCTTTCTCTCAAATCTTTATTTCCTCTTTCTTCTTCCTTCTCATTCAATCTCTTCTCAAATCTTCTCACATACATACACTTCATTTTTCTCAATCTCTTCTCAAAATCTTCACACATTTATACACTTTATTTTTCTCAATCTCTTCTCAAATCTTTATTTCCTCTTTCTTCTTCCTTCTCATTCAATCTCTTCTCAAATCCCCTCACATACACTTCATTTTTCTCAAATAATTAAAATAATATAAATTTTTTAAATAAACGAATTTTAAAAAAAGAAATAAATTAAATAAGAAATAAATTAAAATAAACGAATTTAAAAAAGATATAAATTAAAAAAATTAAATAATATTAATTTTTTAAATTAACTAATTTAAAAAATATTTTTTTTTAAAAAATAATTAATTACCGGCGGATTTTTCAGAATTACCGACGGATTTTTTAAAATAATTTTTTTTTAAAGAAAATAATTACCGGCGGATTTTGGGTGATTACCGACGGATTTTCCGCCGGTAATTTCCGGCGGATTTTCCGCCGGTAGTCTTTACCTGCGGACGAATTACCGGCGGATTTTCTGCCGGTAATTTCCGCCGGTAATGTCCAATTTCCGACGGATTTTGGCCATTACCGGCGGATTTTGTCCGCCGGAAATCGCCGAAATTCTTGTAGTGAACAGCTATCAGCTTAATAATCATCAGCAAACTGAACTCAGAATTCTCTCTGAAATAGCTGGGGAACCTTGACTATTTCTTGGGCATTGAGTGCAAACCTACTGCCAATGGTTGTCTTGTTCTATCTCAGGCCAAATATATTTGGTACCTCCTGCACAAAGTTGGTATGGATAACTGTAAAACCATCTCCACTCCTCTGCCTGCAAATTTAAAACTGTCCAAAACTGGAGCTGATTACTTTGAGGATCCTCTCTTGTATCACTACAAATAAATTGGTTATTAGCGACGGAAATTTCCCTCGCAAAATGACCAAAACCCGTCGCTAATGGTCATTTGCGAGGGAATTAGCGAGGGACCAGTTCCGTCACTAAATCCCTCCTCGCTAATGGGATTAGCGAGGGAATTGAATCCCTCGCTAATTAGCGAAGGTATTTTCCCTCGCTAATTCCCTCGCTAATGACTGCAGTTTTTCAAATAAACTGACACGTGTCCAGTGCTGAATGACTTGTTTTTTTATATATATTTATTATTAATACTGTAAAAATTATTATATTAAATTATTAATTTTGTGGTTGTGGTGGTGGTGGTGGTGGAAGGTGGAAAGAAATTCGTATAGGTGAGAGAAGAGGAATTCGTAGGTGGAGAGAGGAGTTCATGGTGGTGGTTTCATGGGTGGTGGCGGCGGTGGTGGTGGTTGTGTGGTGGTGGTGTGGTGGAAGAAGGTGGAGAGAAGACGAGGGAAAGGGGAAATCATAAGAGAGAGAGAGAGAGAGAGGAAGAGGATGAGGAGCTCCGGTGGTGGTGGTGGTGTGGTGGAAGAAGGTGGAGAGAAGAAGAGGGAAAGGGGAGAGTATCTCCGGTGGTGGTGGTGGTGGTGGGTTAGGGTTTGTAGGTGAGAGAGAGAGTAGAGGAAGAGGAAGGGGAGAGTAGGCCGTAGGTTGGTTGTATGGTGGTGATGGTGGTGGTGGTGGTTGTGTGGTGGTGGAGAGTAGAGGAAGAGGAAGGGAAGAGGAAGGGTGAAGAGGAGAAAAGAAGAGTGAGAAAGAAGAGTGAGGGTGTAAACGGATTTAAGAAAAAAAAAGTAAAAAAATTTGCGAGGGAATTAGCGACGGAACTGTCCGTCGCTAATTGCTGCACATTTACCAACCCCTGCACTAAGTCCCATCATCTGAAAACTGTCAAAAATTAGCGAGGGAATTAGCGAGGGACTGAAATTCCGTCGCTAAATACCTGCACTGAGTCCCATCATCTGAAAACTGTCAAAAATTAGCGAGGGACTGAAATTCTGTCGCTAATTTTCAAAATTTTCGTCGCTAATCTTCAAAATTTCGTCGCTAATTCTCAAAAATACGACAGCCCCTATTCCCTCGCAAATTCCGTCGCTAATTCCAGTTTTTGCGAGGGAACATTAGTCCCTCGCTAATTTCCGGTACTAATGGGCAATTTTTTTGTAGTGTATAGAAGCATTGTTGGGGCATTGCAATATGCCACAATCACAAGACCTGAATTGGGGTATGATGTCAACAAAGTATGCCAATTTATGTCTCAACCCCTCACTTCACATTGGACAGCTGTTAAACGTATTCTCAGATACCTCAAAGGAACAATTCACTTTGGTCTGTCTCTCCAGCCAGCAACCAGCTCCAATCCTCTCAGCATCAAAGCCTTTTGTGATGCTGATTGGGCCTCTGATATTGATGATCATAGATCTACCTCTGGTGCTTGCATATTTCTTGGGCCTAATCTTATATCTTGGTGGTCCAAAAAGCAAACACTTGTTGCAAAATCCAGTGCAGAGGCAGAATATAGAAGCCTTGCCCTTGTTGCTGCAGAAATTCTATGGGTTCAATCCCTACACTAGTGGAAAAAAGGCTTTTAACATCACAATTTAACATCGGTTAAAATTGAACTGATGTTAAAAATAGACACGGTGGCAAACTAGTAAATAAATGGCATACATAATACGCTTTTAACATCTGTTACTAAATGACCGATGCCAAAAGTGAAGATACGGTGGCAAACTTGTAAATAAATGGGTATAAAACACATTTTTAACATCAGTTGCTAAATGACCGATGCCAAAAGTGAAGACACGGTGGCAAACTTGTAAATAAATGGTGTTTAGAACAGACTTTTAACATCAGGTACTTTACAACCGATATCAAAAGTGTAAAATGAGATTAAACCATCGTGCCCTCTCTTCTCTCTAGCGTCGCCTAACCCTTTTCTCTTGCTTTCAGTTCTCTTCTCTCTCGCTCTCAGTCCATAATCGCGCCGCATCCATCTCCACTCCTCCAACAGGTCGCGGCACCACCACCCATCCAGGCCTCCACCAAGCTAGCGACCAGCAGCCACCAACGAAGAAGGGAGCTACGGTGGTTCACTCATCCTCTCCTTTGATGAATTCGGCATCTTCGTCTCCGATGTCTCTCGCACCTCTTTTCATGAATCTGAGGTACTTCATCTTCATGCTCCCCTCTCTTCATCTTCATGCTCCCCTCTCTTCCAAAATATACATAGTTTTGGAGCAGAACAATGCAAATCCTACAATGCAAACCCTAATTTTCAATTTTTCATGTAAGATGGAAATCCGATAGGAATTTGAATTTTGAATGAATCGTTTCATTCCTTTCAGGAAAAATTAGAACTACTGGTGCATGTTTACTATGATGTCCTTGAATGTTTTTAGAAGTTTTACCTCTTTACTAACTGGTGCGTGTTTTTAGAAGTTTTATCCTTGGAAGAATTCTTTACAATGTTAAATGGAACTATCATACAATGAAACTAAAATTTAATTTTAGTAAACAACTACTTATATGAGCCCTTGCCCTTAGCAACAGGTTTCATCACTTAGGCACCAAAGTGCATTCTAAGGGAACCAATGAAATGAAAAATCTGCCAACATTATGTAACATCTTTTATTGACAGTATTGAACTATTGGACATTAATCAATTCAGCAAAATATACATAGTTTTGGAGCAGAACAATGCAAATCCTATTTGGATTTTTTATGCCTATAATCTATTTGGTTTTTTTTATTGAAGATAATGTGTATTTTTACCCCAACTAAAGTATGCCAGATGATCTGTCACTGCTTATTTCATGATTATAGTCCCTGTGAATGTAAATATCAATGGAGGGACGAACCTGATTAACAATTTAAAATTACATTGATAATGTGGAGGACTAAGTTGCACAATCGTGCAATTTCAAAGACCAAATTGGCTATTTACTCTAGAAAATGTGACAGTATGAGTGGAGAAAGAGTCCTTAATTGTTCCAGCAAAACTGAGGGATGAGAAAAATTATCATGCTTCTGCAATAATTTATATTGGGAGATAATCTAGGTGTACTTAGATATGCATGCATAGCTCAACAGTCAACATGCATGCTTCATAGTCTAAGTTCCTTTCTGGCCCTGTTGTGATCTTAATCCTTCTTTGACTTTGTAAAAAGTCTTCATTAGAAAGCAAAACTAGAAAAAAATTAAAATCATCTAAAAATATTTTCCGCTTCTGCTTGCCGCTCTTTAATGGCATATATGGCATATTTTATGCTTCTTCTGCCAATTAAAAGCACTTCTATATTTTGGCAAACCACCTTAAAAAGCCTTGTATTTTTTTTATGAAGTAAATACAAGCTGTTGTGATTATACAACATGACCGAACAGGGTCTAATTTGTTTAATATTTTGGTTAATGTGGAACATTCATTATGCATTACAGCAATGACAAATGAACAGCTAATGGATCGTGGGAATCATATGATGGATGAGACTGATCAAGCCATTGAGAGGGGAAGAAAGGTTGGTTTATTTCCCGATATCACTTTGTCTTTTCCTCATACATGGAGTACAATAGATTTTATAGTTTGCTATAGTAATTTTCTAGTCCTAGAGGAAAATAACTAGGCTCCACATTCTATGCTTGCTTTTCTTTCATTGTAGTGATAGCTTGCAGTTAAAAAATTTATGGTCTTTTGTAACATTTTAATTGCTGGTACCGAATATGGCCTTCAAGTCATTGGTACCATCTGTTCCATATTTTGTTATCCTGCTGCTTTCTTTGTTGTTTTCCTATTGTTTACTTAGCACCTGCTCGTCATATCGCCTCCTAAAATAAATACCTCACAAGAGTTTATCCATCTTTTTGTAGCTTGTTCCTCCTCATTCAAATTCGAATTTATGAATACCTTCAAGTTTGTTGGTTGTTTATTGATCTAACATTTTTCTCCTGAAGCACCACCGGCCCAATCTAATTCATTTCCATGCTTAAATATATTTGATTATACATTTTCATATCAGCCTCTCTGTTAGAATCTTTTGGCTCTCCCGGGTATTGCAAAATCATGGAATCAGTGAAATGAAGGTGAGAATGTGAGTGTGAAGAAAAATACTTCTATATTCATATTCAAAGAAAAAACGTGCTTTTCTCTATCAGAGGACTGTAAAGGTTGTACATGACATAGTACATTCTAATTATAGATTGTGTGCAGCAAAGTCGTTATCCATGCACCTCCTTTGATTAATGTGAAAAAATGTGCTTTTTATATTTAATTCACCTTAAGGCCACAATTGAGCTCCCCGTCTCCTCTCGTCTGGAAGTTTTAAGGACAGAGGAAGATGTTTTGATAGAGAACTGAAAAATACTGGGTGTTGTTTGATTTGAACTGAAAAGTCTACTTACCACATAGACATTAAAGAATGGACCAACTTATGCATGAATGTTGGGAGTGTATTAAGAAGACAAGTTTTGGCTATTAAACTGCAAGTTCTAATGACTTTGCAATTGACGGGCAGATAAAGAATGGAAATTAGCTTTAACTCATGTCCAGTATAGGTTTTACTGATGTAGCATATGCTATTTATTAGCTAATGATGATGTGCCCAAGTCAGGCTGTTTATATTTTGATTTCACTGGTGTAGTGTATGCTATTTATTATCTATTGATGATGTGCTCTTAGCACTCACAAAAAGAAGTGTGAAGTTGATAAGTTAATATTATGTTTTCCACATCAAAATTTCTGCAATTGTAATATCTGATGTGGATGTTATGAATGGCTCAATCAAAATTTCTGCAATTGTAATATCTGATGTTTTCTTTTATATTCAGGCTTATCAAGTATGGATATAATAGTTTTCTGCCCTTTATTTTGATTCCAGGCTGAATGGTATTTTGATGATTCCAATGAAGAGAAGTCAGATGGTAATGGGGCTTTGCTTAGCAATGGAGATCCTGAGGAAGAAACTGACAATGATTCAATGATGGTGAGCTTATAAAAACTCAATACTAAATGGGTTAGAAATCAAATACAAAGAAGCTAGAGATATTAATACTACTACTAGGACTGCTGCTGAAGAAGAAAAGGAGGTTGATGAGAGTGATTGTTCTGTGAAAGTTCTTGATGTTTTGCCATCTTCCTCGGCTAAAAGAGCAAAATCTGCACAGCAATCTTCTCAGCCTCATAAGAAGAGGAAAACAAACCCAAAAGATCAGATAGAAAGCCACCTTAGCAAACTACAATTTTCTCAGCATCAACATCATAAGAAGAAGAAGAAGACTAGAAATGGGAAGGAGAAAGCTGAAGCACACTCAAGCTTTGATAATGCTAAGCATCTGAGTAGTGGTTCATTTTCTTCTTTTATCTTGCATGCTCACTTTTTATCTTTTGTCTTATTTTTGAAGCATTGTTACTTTTATGTTATCCAAATAAATTACTCCAAATTCGTTGAAGCATTGTAATGTTTACTGTTAGATATAAAGTGAAATTACTTGATCTTTGGTATAGTACCACTGCCAGATTTTAGATATAAAGTGAATTTTTTTTTTTAAAAAAAATGTTAGTTTTAACATCGGTTCCCATTAGGACCTGATGCGAAAAGTACTTTTCGCATCAGGTGGTTCTGAAAATCCGATGCCAAAAATGTGCTAAAATCTAATTAAAAAGGACTTTTGGCATCGGGTGGTAATACAACCGATGCGAAAAATACTTTTCGCATCAGGTCCGTACCTGATGCAAAAGGTGCGTACTTTTAACATCGCCTGAATCTATAACGGACACGGAACCGATGCGAAAAGTCATTTTTAACCGATGCGAAAAGCCTAAATTGTAGTAGTGCTACTTCGGGAACTTAAGCCTTCTCTCCCACCTCCTGTTATATTCTGTGACAACCAAAGTACGGTCGCTCTCAGCCATAATCATGTGCTCCACTCTAGGACAAAACATATGGAACTAGATATATTCTTTGTTCGTGAACGGGTGCTCAACAAGTCTCTAGTTGTCTTTTATGTGCCTGCACAAGCTCAACTGGCAGACATCTTAACCAAGCCTCTCAGCAAAAACATGTTCTGTCACTTTCGGGACAAGCTCAGAGTACTCAGTACTGCTGAGCTTGCGGGGGACTGATAGATGTACTCTCCTGTATTTCATACCTTGTATGTTCATTTATGTATGTAGAGCAGCATTCCAAAACTGTACAGTTAATAATAGTACAGTTAGTTAGTTCCTAGTGTCAGTTAAAACAGATTCTGTTAGAGTTTCTGTTAGTATAGTTTAGTCTGTTATTGAATCAGTTATTCCAACTGATATATAGTCATGCAATCCTTCCTCATTCAATTCAATGAAAGTTTCAGATTCTCAGTATCAAATATGATTACAATGACTAAATTCAACATTTTTGTGTAAATTGACTATCATCTGCGTGCAACTTCAGAGACTAATTCTTCGAGTAGAGTAGGATCACAATGGACAACAAACCTCTCATTCAAGAATTTAAACATTGTTACATTCCCAAGACTGAATTCGAATACAAGACTTTCGTTTTTTGGTGAAACAAAATTGACTTCTCCAATTATCATTTTTTACAAAACAATATAGTGCTTACAAAAACCGTCTTCTCGAATTATTTTATTATGATCTACAAAACAAAATAGGAGTCGTAGCTCTTAGATACAAATTTTGTTTTGTTTATAAAAAATAATGAAGAAACTGGGCTTATAATCTTCGAGATATACGAAAGATATTGTGCCGTGTTTTTCATTCAAATCAATAAAGGACAAAAATTCTTATGTGTGGTTTTTACTTCCAATCGAAATTCAACAATACATAATGTGTATCTTATTGTATAAATAATCAGAGTCTTTTAAAATTTAAATTGAACAAGTATTTTACCATACTCACAGGTGATACTATATGGTCGGTGTATTGCCATGAAGTCATAATAATAATTTGGAAGATATTCATAAGTTGTGAACAATGTCCAAAATGTATGATTTGAAATTCAAAGTGGAATATGCATCCCCGTTGACAATCAGAATTACATTGACCCATAATAATGTATTTGGACATTAGAGGTAAAATATGCATCCCCGCTGGCCCTCCCGTTTGCATCCTCGTTGGCCCTCCCGTTGCCGCTCTCGTTACCTCTCTCGTTGCCACTCCTGTTGCCTCTCTCATTGCTACTCCTGTTGCAGCTCCAATTGCCAGTCTCTCGTTGTCGCTACTGTTGCCACATTTTAACTCATATTTTTCTATATGATTTAATATTAATTAAATCATATTCGTTTAATTATAAGTACGTTATTTTGTAATATTTGGTAGTGGCTAAAGTTGTTTTTTTAACAATTCTTAGTGGTTAAATTGATTGATTTTAATAGTGTTATTAGAGAAATTATAGTAAATAATAAATTTTAGATGGAGTAAAAATGAAGAAAAAAGAAAATAAGAATTTATAAAATATGCACCCACGTTGGCGCTCTGTTGGCGCTCTCGTTGCCTCTCTCGTTCCAACTCCTGTTCCCGTTGTCGCTCTCGTTGTCGATTTCATTGTCAGTCCCGCATTGCCGCTCTCGTTACCACGTATTATGACTTATTTTTTCTATATGACTTAATATTAATTTAATCATATTCATTTATTTATAAAAAAATTTAATTTTAAACTTTTGTTATATGTACATCTTTTTTTGGCAATGGATAGTGGTTAAAATGATTAATTTGACCGCTGTAAAAAATTAATTAATTTTAGTAGTTTGACTAAATTCTAAAAATAGTGAGTAATTATTTTTAGTAAAAACGTGGTAAAAATTTTAGTGAGTAATTAATGGATAGTGGTCGGTATTTCTTATAATGTTAATAATGGAGTAAAAATGAAGAAACTCTCATTGGCACTCCCGTTGGCCCTCCTCCTGTTGGCACCCCCATTGGCATTTTACTCCTTTTTAATAATTATAAAATAGTAATTTGGTAATTTTTTGTAGTGGTTAAATTGATTGAGTGGTTTTAATAGAGAGATTATAGTAAATAATAAATTTTAGATTATTTAATTATTGAGTATAATATGAATTTAATAATTTAGTTTTTTGGATTTTTTTTATTATTTTGTTAAAGGTATGGGTTTTTTTGACAATATTTTTTTTGAAAAAAGATTTATTTTTGAATATTAGTGGTGGTTAAATTGATTGATTTTAGTAGTTTGGGTAAATTATAAAAATAAATAAAAAAATTATTTTTTTAAAATAGTTGTTTTGGAAAAAGTCTAAAAAAGTCAGTACTGCCGTCGGCACCCATGTTGGAAGTCTCGTTGGAAAAAAATGATGAAAAAAGACTTTTTAAAAAAAAAACAGATTTGAAAATATTAATTAAATCATATTTTTAAAATTATGAAAAAAGACTTTTAAAAAAAACAGGTTTTAAATAAAAAAACTAAAAAAGCAGTTTAAAATTTAAAAAAAAAAGTTTTTTTTAAAAAAAAAAGTTTTAAAAAAATAAACAAAAAACATTTAAAAAAACAGTTTTTTAAAAAAACGATTTGAAAAAAACAATTTTAAAAAAAACATTATTAAAAAAAATGATTCTATAAAAAAAAAAAACAACTGACAGCGCATCAGCATGACAACACGTCAGTTTTAATTTTTTTTTTTAAATAGCTGAAAAAGCTGTTTTTTTTTCTTTTAGTGGCAAAATAACTATTTTACCCCTGATTTTTGACAAATGAGAAAATTTTAATATGTCTAAAAATGTAAAAGTGGTAGCATTGATTTTTATTATAGTAGAGTCGATTGTCTAAAACATTTATCCACATGACATGTTAAAATGAGTGAACACAGATATCATCCAAGCTTTGTCCTTAAATTAATGAGTCATAGATATCAACTACGACTTGCATTCAAATTTACGTCTCACGAGTTCAGATATATAGGGGTGTGCATGGTTCACAAACCAAACCAAATTTGACCATATTTCTGGTTTGGTTCAGTTTCCAAAAACCAGTTTTGTAAAAACCAGTTATTCAAACAATTTGGTTCAAATCTGGTTTGGTTTTGGTTAGTAATCGGTTTATGTTCAAAAACCGGTTTTCCTACGCTAATCTGGTTCAAAACCGGTTTTTTGCTATGACCAGTTCAAAAATATATCCAGTTTTGCAAAAAAAAACATAGATTCTATTTCTAATAACTCTATCTATCCAATAAAAAGCTTTTCTTTTAATTCATCTTATGGTAATGTTTTATAATTTTAACTTACAATTTTAAAAATTTATTTATTTTTAAATGAAAATTATAGTTTTCTTGACAAAAAATAAAAAGTTAAAGGCTTAAATATGTTTTAGGCCCCTGCAAATATAGGGTGTTTTGGTTTAAGCCCCTGCAAAAAATATTTTTTGTTAAAAGCCCTTGCAAAATGACATATTTTGTTATAAGCCCTTCTATGACTAAAATGTTAGCCTTAACATGGAATGCTATGATTGCTGGATATGTTGAGAAGAGCTTATAACAAAATATTTCATTTTGCAAGGGCTTTTAACAAAAAAATTTTTTTGCAGGGGCTTAAACCAAAACACCCTATATTTGCAGGGTCTAAAACATATTTAAGCCAAAGTTAAATAGAGAACAAATCCAGATTCGGTCATTCCAGAAAAAACAAGACCCAGAGATATATGAGAGAAATTCACCAAGCTTAAATTTTTATTTAATATGAATCAATCCGATCCCTCATCAACATATATACCTATCTTTCATAATCTTGTAGTTATTCCCATGAAAGCAAAATTTGCAGATTGATGAAGTATAGTGAGAAACCATATCAGAAGATTCAGAAAACACTGAGCAATAAGGCAAAAAACTGTAAAATACCACAACACCCACCACTTACAGTACCCACTTACTGGTGACAAACCGGAAACATTATCGGATTCCGCCGTAAACAAGTCATAACCCACTGAGTAAACCACTCCCTCTCCCTCAATGCAGCAGCTGCTTGTCGCCGTTGTCCGTCACACAACATCGAGAAACCCCCACTCACACCACCACGGTCGGTGTCGCCGTATCTCCGCCCTCCCTTCTCCTGCGACCAATGAGCGATGCTCCGCGTCTCACTCTGGTAGCAGCAATCTTCGCACAAGCTTTGGTAGCAATGATCTTTGCGCAAAGGGAATCAAAGTAGATTAGTGTAGAACGAAGAATCAAAAGGGAATTTCCATGGGACTCGTAATGGATTGGGTGTGCGATTGGTTGGTTGTGCTATGGATTGGGGGTTTAGGTTAGCGAATGATTGAGTTGTGAAAGAGGCCGGAGTTGTGAGACAGCTAGGCAAAAATGGGTTCAATTTTAACAACCGGTTTGGAATTCAGGTTTTGGGCCACCAATTTAGTTTTAAAATATGGACTGGGTTATAAACCCTCTAAAATGGTTCTGTATTTTTTAGTGTGGTGTGGTTCAGTTATTAAAATTGGACTGGTTAACCATATTTTTTGCGCACCCCTCCAGATATAAAGACTTACTCCAAGGTGGTAATTTTTTTCAAAACTACACTACTTCCATAATCTGTAAAATAAATTGCTCTTGGACTTTAATACGAATTTCACTATCAAAAGAAGCAAATATGCTATGCTTTTCACCTCCGGTTTCAGAAAATACCAAATACACCCAAAAATGTGTCATCCTTAAGCAACAAAGGTATCTAAATCCATCAAGCCAATGATTTATTAGGTAAAATGTACAGGCAACTATCAATGAGACCCAGAAGGAAAAAGCACAAAATAGAGAGCTAAAGTACCTACAAGTTTTTGACACGAGCTGAACCAGGATTCTTCATTAAAATATTTTCCAAATCCTGGTCCTTCCCATGATAAAAATTTAAATTTAAATTTAAATTTTTATGCCTGCACGCTATTATAAAATTTCGAACATGAGACTAACTATTTGGCTCCAAAGTTAAAATCCTCTTCTGATATGTTAAATAAGAATTTGGGAAGAGATGCAATTCGAGGAAGATGAAGAAGCAAATCTCCGAAGGAGTCTTTCCTGGACATTCCAAGCGCCTGCTTGCCACCAGAAACATCTCCCAAGTTCTCTTCAGCAGCCTTGATTTTGTTGTCCTGCATAGACTGAAAATCATGGCCAAGTTGAATATGTTTTCCATCAGCAGGGCCCTCAACAGAACTTGCATCGTCATATGAACTCGGCACTGCTGCAGGATCCTTCTGCAAAAGACAACAGAGAGAATTGACCCTTGACATGAGTGATTTTTCATCAGAAGCTGCTGTAACCTGATTGTCATTGAGCAGATGCTGTGCAATGTCCTCCAGCATTTCCTGGTACTCCAATCTTCCACTAGAAAAGGATGGATTCCCCATTGTCATTTCTTCAGAAAGGCAATGTTCAATATGGCCAATAAAATCGCTCACTGACATAGAAGGACGGATCCCAGACAGTTTTATCTGATCCCAATATTTCGGGCCCTTGGAACCAGTTTCAGAATTTAAAATCCCTTCAATTGAACGGCAATCCATGACTTGTACGTAAAAGATAAACAAAACAATAAGTTAATAACATTAAGAGAAAATAAAAGCCGTCATTAGATATCAAAGGCCAACAGCACAAAATAATAAATAGGCCATAGAAAACAAACAGTTAATTTAAGTTCATTATGAAGCCATACTCAAGGAACTTGGGAAGGGGGAGTGGATTGTTAAATGAAACAATAGGACCAATAACCAAGGCAATCAAAACCAGAGCCAAGTTCTTATAGTACCTGAACTGGGAGAAGGTGCTTCACGGGGCAGACTATCCAAGGAAATTCCAGGAGAATCCTTGTGCTCAATCTCAAACGATGGTGACAAGGATGAATGAGGAGATCCCATGTCCTGAAAACAAGATGTGGCAGATCCTTTACCAATGAGTTGATGCAAACCATGATCATTCAGATTGTTAGGGTTGTTCTTCAAGGCAGCAGATCGTGTATCAAAATGAGGTGAATCCAAAAGTATCTCAGGCTGTTGGCTCAAGATATAAAGACGTTTGTCGCACTGGACAAGCTTTTCAAAATGCTTGGTTAACAATCCTTGCGGACATTGCAAGAAATGCTGCCTGCAAATTAACAAAATGGAGTTCCCAAACATAAGGAATTTAACATAATAAACATATAGTACCAACCTATGTAGCACTGACACTCTATTCTCAATACTCTCTTTATGATTGATTCAAATTCATGTGGGTCCTACTCATTTAGTGGGACATGTTTCCAAAGTGGTGGGACTTACATGTATTCACCCAATCATAGAGAGAATTGCAGAGAGTGTGCAAAAGAGAGTGTTGCTAGTATTTTTCAACAAACAAATTTAACCCAATAAATCTTCTACAATAAAAACCACTCTTTAGAACTGTTTTAAAATACACATTAAGAGTCCTCGAAAGTCCATAAATACAAGATTAACTAGACCACTCTTCCTCAAAGATTTCAAGAAGTAATCATGCTCTTATCTGACAGCATTCTCGACATCTCATTTGGAAACCAGTCTCAAATAATTTACAAAGATTATATCGAATGCTGGATCTCTTGTTCAGCTTATGGAAAAACAACGAAACGATTATACTTTTCAATCTATATCAATGCATAAAAGTTCAGCCTACATCCACAGATCCAAGGAAAACTGTGAAAAGAACATACCTGCATTTGCTGGCCTGTCCATTAGTAAAATCTAACGTTGCTTGCCATAGTGTGTGTTTTCTAGGCTGAGGATTAGTCTCCCTGAAGAAGAGAGGCTGTTTACCAAGCTGCAATACACCGAAATTTGTCAATAAATCAATGAATACTGAAAAATTATGTGTATATGTGTGTTTGTTAAAGAATTACGGAAGTGGCTAACATAGAGAGGAAAATAGGAAAATGCATTACCACTACAGTCAATGAGCTAGGCCCATTATCGGGGCAATTTGCTCGAAGTGCCACGATATCTGACCATTGGATCTCTATTTTGCTCTTTAGTTCACCCTCGAGAACTTCCCAAACAAGCTTATGCTTAGCAAAGTAACACTTTGCCACTAAGTCACCCTCATATTTGGATTTATACTGCAATGAAGAGAACTTTGACCTGAGATAAAGTCATTGAAAAATATATTCCCCAAAGATACAAATGGCATTCAGAACTTTGAACATACCTCCCATGAACCGATTCTTAAAAGCGTAGCTGGGAAATTTGAAGCCTTAAGCTTTTCGACAGAACCTGATGCAGCAGCACCCTGGCTCTCCTTTTTCACTCCAGAGTTTAAATTGTCATCTTTAGTATTTGCAACAAACGCAGTCCCTTGAGAAAGCTTCATTTGAATCAAATCTAAAAGTGAAGGGCTCTTCCTGAGACGTAACCCCAAAGGGCTGGGTTCATCAAGTATACTGTCTTGGGAAGGAGAGCTGAAAGATGTATCATTTGAAGCATTCCATTGCTAAACAATTCGCAAATCCATGCACAAGGAGAAAAGGAAGTTATAAAAGTGAGTATTACTAATCATACTGTTTATTTTCTGTTCGAAAAAAATCACAGTTTATTATCTTTTTAAAAAATTAAAACTGTAATTAAAGGAATTCTTTTAATGCACTTGTGATCAAAATGGATGCTCTATGATATCAGCAGTATATTCAGCGATTCTGTCAGGAATAACTTGATGCTAAAGGCAACATCTTTACCATGAAAAAACTGGTTTGAAAAACACCCCTTAGACTAAACTGCATGACTACTAGTACAAGTGTATCTATATGAGAAAAAGGAAGATCTACAAAATTTAGTTAAGCAGGCAAGGGCTTTTTACCTTATGGCCATCACTCATACAGTCAGGGTTATTCCACATTTCCCTTCATAGGCTCCCATCACCGTAACCCCCCTCCCCCAGGAAAAATATCAAGAGTCCTCTATAAACAGCTTCACATTTGATGTGTTTGAATTAGATTATTCCAAATAACCTTATAATAAAGATGCAAATGGAATGGAGAGAACTTTTGGCAAAAAAATTGTTTTTGATTAAATAGTAATCAAATTCGAACAATTTCTGAAACCTTAAAACAATCCCAGTAAGTAAAATCCCCCCAAAAAAATCTGAATTTTGAAAGATCACTCAGCATGAATCTCCTAATCTTAACAGTGAATATAAACAAAATTGGCTTACATTACATTATCAGACTATTTCACAGCATCCAAATTCCAAACAATAAAATTTATATTATATATATATATATATATATATATATATATATATATATATATATATATATATATATATAGAGAGAGAGAGAGAGAGAGAGAGAGAGAGAGAGATCGGAAACCTGTTGTGAAGCCGATGAAGATTTGAAACGCTTGATGAGAGGGCGATGTTGTTCTTCGAGCTGATCGTCGATCTCCAACTTCACCGGCATCTTTCGACGAGACGACGTCGCTTCTGAACAGAGGTTCCCGGAATCCATGTGCTGAATCATCAAATTTTCAAGTGAAGTGAAAATGGGAAGAAAAAAAAGGTCAACGAGTCTACGAATCGGAGGCGTAGAAATCGGTGGAGGTGTGAAAATAACAGAAACCCTAACAAGAAAGACAGAGAATGAGATGGCTTTCGTAATTGGAAAATGTAAATACGAATGAATGTTCGATACAACTACATGAGAGAAGACAATAACCGCGTACCCGCAAGCAAACGAGTGTCACGTGTGACATTTCTTTTCTTTTTTATTTTTACATTACACCTTGTTTGGCGCGTGTTCTGGCAGACACGTATGAAATGGATATATGTGGGTCCCATTTTCCTTTCGCTTTACCGACGGCAGGCTCAACTTTAGACAAGTGGATTCTCCTTTTTTTATTTATGTTTTTTTAATAATAACAAGTGGCTTCTTTCATTGCACGACCAAGTGGACAACATGTGAATTCTTTTATCTTTTTTATGTTTGCATTTGTAGTTTTACTTTTTTTTTCTTAATGTTACTTTTTTTTATTTAGTAGGGAAAATTGTTGAAAAAGATTCTGGAACACTTCAAATCATCACGAATGCAACACGATTTCGCGAACACTTCAAGTCACAAGCAAGCCACGAACAAATCACGAACCAACAAACAAGCACCAAAATCATCTACCGAAACAGTTTATAGTTTGAGGCATGTGAATACACTATTGTCCTCAAGGATTTATTCGTCTGAGACGACAATCCCCCAGGATTCAGCGGACTCTTCTGGAACGAGAATAATAACATTGTAAACCCAAAAATAAATAAAAAATGAGAAATCAATGAAAAACAAATGTAGTCAATAGTAACCCAAAAAATTTATCAATAGAAAGGAAACTTTAAAGTAGAATTAGAGTAATATTATTGAGGCTTCAATATCATTTACCCTCTGCAAATATCACGTTTATTCATTTACCCCCTGCAAAAAAAGCTTTCAAAACAAACTTTGCAAATATTAACTGTTTCTAGTTACCCCCCTGCTGTTAGTTTTAGCTAACAACGTTAAGTCTATGCTGACTTTGCAGGGAGGTAACTAAAAACACTTAATATTTGCAGGGGGTAACTAGATCCCAAATGGCAGCCAAAACTAACGTTGTTAGCTAAAACTAACAGCAGGGGGTAACTACAAACACTTAATATTTGCAAGGTTTGTTTTGAAAGTTTTTTTTGCAATGGGGTAAATGGATAAACGTGATATTTGCAGGGGGTAAATGATATTTAAGCCAATTATTGAGGTTGAAAACAAAAATTGTCATGAACCTAATGAAAAGAAACCGACAACATAACAGCAATTAAAATATTATAAAGAATTATTTATGCCATTGATTGTTTTTGTAATAAAAGAATAAAAACTCAAGTTTAATACAATAAAATTAATTTCTTAAACTTTTGAAATATAATAAAATATCTAACAAAAATTTACATCAATTCATCAATAATCAAGTCCTACCTTACTTGGAATAGGCCCTTCACCGGCAATAGGAATGTCTTTCCCAAGCTTGATAGAGCAGCTTGATAGAGCATTGTCTAATGTCCCTTGGCGCATGACCTTTCCTGATGCTTATGTTCAAATGTTGTGTAAGTTCCATTCTGATCCTAACCCCTTACTACTCAGATGTGCTTACCTTTACCGGACTACGGGCCACAGCCATTCAGGTTTGAAGCAGCATGGATCACCCATCCAGATTATTTTAATATTGTCCAGACAGCTTGCAGTAAATCCTCGGAGGACATTGTTACTTCGCTTCAAAATTTTCAACGGAACTCTATTTTATTCAATAAGGATGTTTTTGGTAGAATTAGTAAAAGGAAATATGGCATTGAAAGAAGATTGAAGGGTATCCAGCGCTCCTTGGAGACTATTGATTCGGCTAGACTTGTTTATTTTGAACGAGAGCTTCAACACGAATATGACAAGATCCTGGCTCAAGAGGAAGTTCATTGGTATCAATAAGCTAGAGATGATTAAAATAATTGGGAGATCGAAATACCAAATTCTTCCACACTAAAACTGTAATCAGGAGAAGAGGAACAAAATTCAAGGTCTTCACCTCCCTTATGGTATTTGGTGCAATGATGATACCATTCTTAAGGATGAAGCCCTATCTTTCTTTAAGAGTCTGTTTTGCTCACAGACTCCGTTGGTTCCTTCTATTATGGATGATTCTCTTAAGGTTGATTGCCCTCATAAGTTTTAAGGAATTTAGGCCTATTAGCTTGTGTAATATTGTTTACAAGCTTATGACAAAGATTATAGTTAACAGACTGCGTCCTTATTTAGACCAGATAGCTGGGCCTTTTCAGAATAGTTTTTTTGTCAGGTAGAGGCACTTCTGATAATGCTACTATCCTCCAAGAAGCTATCCACTCTATGAGAAAATCTAAAAGAAAGAAAGGCGACATGTTTAAAATAGACCTTGAAAAGGCTTATGATAATGTAAATTGGGAATTTTTGGAGTTTTGTTTGCAGAGAAGCGGGTTCCCTCCTACAACAACCAAATTGATTATGCATTGTGTAATTAGCTCCTCTTTGTCTATTATTTGGAATGGAAGACAGCTGCCTAATTTTACACCTACTAGAGGCTTACGGCAAGGTGATTCCCTGTCACCCTATCTCTTTGTTATTCGTATGGAATTCTTGTCTCAAACAATCATCAAAGCAGTGAATGAGAATCAATGGAAACCAGTCAGGCTACCTCGTACTGGTCAGCCTCTCCCGCGTTTATTTTTTTGCTAATGATGTTCTTTTTGCTAAAGTTTCCAATTCTCAAGCAAGGATAGTTGTAGATATTTTGGCTAGTTTTTGCCACGCTTTTTGGTCAAAGTTGGTGTTCATAAATCTAAGGTTTTCTTCTCTGCTGCCACTAAGAGAAGTAATTAAAATGGACTTAATTGTCTCCAGCACAAGTATCTGAAGAACTCTATCCCTTGAGAAATATTTGGGTTTTCATATGTTGCATGGTCGCCTCCAGTGCAAGGATTTTGAGTTTCTAGAGGAGAAAATTAGTCAGAGACTAGCCTCTTCACAACAAGAAAAACGGGAATTAGCGTCGGTTGCAAATGGGGTTTAGCGTCGGTTTTAACCGACGCTAAGTTGACTTTCGTCGGTTGCAAAACCGCCACTAAATATGGCGCCACTAGACCGAACAGCGTCGGTTTCTTAGACCGCCGGAAGTAAATTTAGCGTCAGTAGCAACCGACGCTAAACGTGAAAGATGACTGACATAATTTCTACTTTAGCGTCAGTTACAACCGACGGTAAATGTAAAAGTTGCCTGACGTTATTTCTACTTTAGCGTTAGTTGCAACCGACGCTAAACGTGAAAAATGTCTGACACAATTTCTACTTTAGCGTCAGTTACAACCGACGGTAAATGTGAAATTTGCCTGACGTTATTTCTACTTTAGCGTCAGTTGCAACCGACGCTAAACGTGAAAAATGACTGACACAATTTCTACTTTAGCGTCAGTTACAACCGACGGTAAATGTGAAATTTGCCCGACGTTATTTCTTCTTTAGCGTCAGTGACAACCGACGGTAAATGTGAAAGTCGACTGACGTTATTTCAATTTTTGCATCTGTTCCAATCGAGAGTAAATCCGAAAGTTGACAGTCATTTTTCTTTTATTTTAGTGGCGATTTGAACTGCCAAGAAGCATTATTTTTTAGTAATTATTTTAGCGATGGGTTTCAACCGCCGCCATGCTATTTTGGTTTTGACAGCTGCTATTTTTTAATAAAAAACCTGTTTTCAAGACAATAGCTCAAAGTAGTCCTAACAATAACTCAAAGTAGCTCTTGAATAATAACAGGATAACATTGTCATTGGTACCATATGAGTATAAGTAGAAGTTTTACAATATCAAAGTAGTCCTAACAAAATAATAACAATAGCTCTATAAAGTAGCTCTTGCTATAACAAGATAAAAATTTATCAAATAGCTTTCTAGAGTAGCTCTTGTTAACAAGATAACAATTGCACAAGTAGTTCTCACATATTACATATCAAAATAAGTATGTATTACATTGCAAAATAAGCATTAAGCATAAAAGTCACTTCAAGGCCGGCTATTGTTGTTAGTTGATTATGAGGAGGGACCACCAGCACTTTGTTGTTGCTACAATAATAGAAACAAAAGAATAATTTGGCATGTAAAATAATTTATTAAAGAATAATTTATAAAAGAATTAAAAGAAATCAGGTAAAAGTGAGAGCATATTACAATAAAATTAAGAAGTGGAACAGGTACGGGCTCTGATGACTTTGTGAGAAGTCCAGCAAGTACTGATGCCATCATCTTCATGGTTTCATCTTTTATCTTTGATTCACTCCTCAACTCAACAATTTCATTTTTAAGTTGTTGCACTTCACCTGTATTAAGGAAATATAGAAATATCAATACCACATGCATTTTTCCAGCACATTAAAAGTCAGAGTACAGAAAGCTTTCCATCTATACCAGAAGCTTAAAATAAAGGTGTTCTTCATGAGGTTGTGGCAATTACAAATTACAAATTAACAAACATGAAATTTGCTTTCTAATCAACGTAGACCTCGATATACGTTGAAACTCTGACACTAACATTCCTCCACCCCCACTAACATTTGCTTATAAAGAAGTTGTAAATATCATGTGGATGCAAGTTAACAGCATTAAGAAATAGCTGTTGCATATAGCTTCTCATAAAAAATGACATAGCATCATTCTAAGAAATACATGTATCTCTAATTGTGACGTGCTTCACAGGGCACGATATGCGCGACAGGAATATGTATATAATTATTGACTATGTACCAAAGAGGATTAAGACCATCAGCAAAAGATAATAAAAGGAGAATTCCCTTGAAGAAACAATACACTGGACAGCATACGGAAGTAAGATGAAGAATTTTACCCCATTCAGCAGGAAAGAAAACTGAAGTTCTTTTTAAACTTCCAGTATTTTCAGATTATAAAGATCAAACTACGGCAAACAAAACGAGTCCTAATAAAAACATCATGTCACTTTTCTTCTTAAAACCCTTCCACAATCAATTAGGGAAACACCTTTAAAAAACCAAGCAGAAAACACTTGCAACAATATATCCCCATGTTTGTAAGAGAAAGTAATTCTGCTTCAAACACATGCACAAAAATAGAAAATGAAACAGATTCATACAAAGAAATTAGTATCAATGGAAAATAAACGAGACACTGTTAGGAATTCAGTAGTTCTTTGTAAAAGATAAACGAATTGAGCAGAATTGAGCACAATAGAGTCGGGAAAAGAAGACAACAACAGGTTTACCAAGGTTCGGAACAATTGTTTCCTACATCCTCGCTGAGTTGCTTTATATTCCAGATTGTTTCAAACAGTTACAAGAATTTACCCCTGAGGATGAGCTCTTTCACTTGCACTCACAATTTTGAATTTTGTTGATCTAGAATTACTCAATCTAATCATGCTCTACAAGCATCAAGCTCAGACTTATATAAGTCGCTCTCCCAATCCCTCTAGGTAATTACAACAGTTATTTCAACCTCCCAGTGACTAACATAACCCAAAGCTGTAATATCACATAGCTTTACACATAGGCTAATCCTAACTAACTAACTAAGCAATTGATGAACCATCAGAATTCTAAAGACAGTCGTGTAACATCTAATTAAGGGCTATCTCGCTCCCATGTCTTTGAACAACTAGCATAAACGCCATTTGATCAATAATTGTGATCAGGAAGTCAACTAAGGCATGATATATTAGAAGTACATACGTGAAAACTGAGAATATCTAAAAATTCATAAGGGTGTAGCACAAATGCTTCTTCACACCTGGCATGATAATGACTTGTTTTTAGCTGATAAATGGGACAGGGAAACTTAATTGGATCAATTTGAAAACTATTAGGACAGCATTTTATGATTATACTGGCAGCATGAAACTAACAGTGCCAAAAGTATAACAAAGTCCAACATTTTTAATTAGAAAAACGAAACTGAAGCCTGATTAAAGTTAACATTTTTCTAATGTTTTTAGTACATCAACTTGGCTTTTTTTTAAATGTGTTGAGAGTCTCACATCAACTACAAATATGATCTAAGTGGTGCTTATAACTTATAAGGCTTGGGGAGTCTTCAGCTTACTAAAGTAAAGAATATCGTTCACATTACAGCATATGGGCATTAGCTAAGGCTCCTATGTTGCTTGGTTGTGATATTCGCGCAATGGATAAGACCAGAAGTGCCAGAAAAACATAAATGCAGAATATACTAAAGTAAAAACCATTTCTCACCTATATCAGTAGAAGGGCCAGAAAATTGCGGGTTACTTAATCCAAACACTTGAGAAGGGCAAAGTCCATCTCCCACACATCGTACTCGGCCTGAATGCTCTTTTCCTAATACTTGACCAAGAGAGTCATTAGGTGTGATTGCCACAGAAGCAGTTCCTTGGCTCTCAATTTCAGCAATTTTCTCCTACAATATTTAAGTTATATGATGTTACTAAAAAATTAAGAAGGACAACATGATACCAAAAGGCATACAAATATCGATATAACTTACACAAACAACTCTCGCCTCTTCACTAATATATGTCCCATCAACTTTCTTATGAGTATCGATATACAAAACACCTCTGCTCACTTCCTTCCCAGTTTCATTCATCTATTCATGAAAATCACAAATTCAAATGTTAACTATAAGATAAAAACAATACACTAAAGCTAAAATGTTCGTAAATACTCACAATCTCCACCTTCCTTCGTTTGAGCTTTTTAGCTCCCCCTGTATGATTAATTTTAAGGTTGGATCTATTTTTAGCATTCTTTTGACTTATTTCCTACAAACATAAAGAAAATATTATTAAAGTGATTTTTTGATGAAAAAATTGCTTATATGATGTTCGTAAACCAATTTAAATATAAAAAGTAAAATACCTTAGTTTTTGGTCTCAATCTATAGTCCAAAAATGTTGCCCAGTCAATTGGAGTAATTGACAATGGAGGATTCTTCGTATTTTCATCACGACTCTTTGTCGGGTCATAATAGGTATTGAACAAATCTAACCTGTGTTCTTTCCATTTCTTGCCAATGTCTTTCATGATATATGTTTTTGCCTTAGCTTCATGGACCGGTTCCCACCATAACTTAGCCTAAAATAACTTATTGTTGTTAGTTATAACACTACATTACATGGTAATAAAAACAAGGTTTTATGGATAAAAACAAGAAAAACAACACTTAATACCTTAATAACATTATCCCAAGCTTTATCCTTGATGTCACAAATTACCTTTTTCCAACTATCAAATCCAATAGGAAACCATTTATGCTCTCGTGCCAATCGACCTAAAAAGCCTCCTAAAAGCCCATCGACATCGGTGGCACTTGGTGTATTTCCATCAAAAGGAACAACAACTCTCACTCCACGTGGAAGTTGGTAAACATCTCTAACTTGCATAGCACGTTCTTCTTCTTCTCCTTTATCATCTATAAAAAGAAAGCATTAACCGACCATTTTATATCAGATATGTTAATTATGCATGAACAAATATATCAATAAAATGCATGAACATTAAATGACTTACTTCTTACTCGAACCATCCAACAAGTTCTTTTGGGTTTTTTAGCAACACGAAGTTCTGTATCAATTGGGGGCTCATGTAGGATGTCCTCAAGCTCATCACGTAGAAAAGACTCATCTTCAGATGTATGGTGTTGCTCCATATGAGACAATTGTTTACCTTATCCTGGAACACTTTTAGCAAATGTATATCGTTAAGTACTTATAGATAATGGAATGTTAACTGCTTTGAGCAAACATGTTTAAAACTAATTACTGGTGATTCTTAAAACTAAATAACATGTTAAGTCCTTAGGTTGTTGGGGAACTGATCAATGCATCAAAGTAAAGTGAAGCTTTGAAAGTGAATTGAATGAAGCATTGTCAACGTGAATGAGCTACATAACATTTCCAATAATCATTCAAAGATGAAAATAATAAAAGCTAGGAACAGAAATGACAATGAGTAAAATCTAACTTGAATTAAAGACCAAGGAACAAGGTGATTTTATTTTTAACATCCTTGCCAATTCTAAACATGCATGCCAGTTCTAAACTTAATCAAATTCTATATGTACTTCAGGCCTTGACAATTGAGCTTCCGAGTCGTCATCTGACAAAAGTGACGTCAATTGTTTTCGATAGGGCTCACATTCATAAGCTATTTCCGTATTATCATCACCCATATCAAACAAGTCTCTTGGTTTTAGATGAACCGGGGTATACCATCCTTTGTCCATCTTATCCTCCACGTAATACACCAATTGAGCTTCAGAAGCTTGAATATATGGTTCGTCATCTTCACGGGCACCCGTGTGGATTAAATGAGAAAAATTAATTGACATGAAACCCAATGCATCCTTCTTGATATATCTAAAATTTGTAGTGTTTGCCCATTGACATTTAAACAAAGTCACCATAAATTGGCCATAAAAGTTTAGTTCAATAATGTCAACTAACTTCCCATAATATGGCACTAAACCTTCTGATGGCCTGTTGTCACTTGTACTTGCATAGCTTTTAGTTCCGAAGTTACAAAACACACCACTATTTTGCGTTCTCATCCCTTGCTCACGTTGTAAAGTTCGAAATTTATATCCATTCACATTATATGCAGTAAACCTTCTCGCTTGCTGAAGAGGGCCTTGCGCAAGGGCACAAATATCTTGAGAGGGTGCATCACTATTATCATTCATAATCTATATCAAAGAAAAAATCGACTTTAGTAATAATGCATAATAACACATTGAAATTCAGAGATATCTCTTCCACTTACACGACGCCTAAACCATTCCACAAAGCCCCGATGCACTTCCTTCTCTATCTCATTTGACAACCTCGTCCGACTCCTTAACTTCCTCTTTGTATAAGTTCTAAATTCCCTATAAGAAATGGTCATGTAAGTAAGTCTCTAGAAAATAGATAAATAACATATCTCAATGGGACTTACTCAATGAAGGGTTGTGCTTCTGGACAGTTAATCAACACGTGTCGATGTGCTTGGAGCAATTCTGTAGGCGTCAAAGTAAAATATGATGATCCGCCAATAGGTTTTCGTACATTGGGAAATAGGGACGATGCGGAGTCAAAGGGATCATCATCAACACGACCCACTCGATTGAATCTCGTCTCAATCTCATTGTCGAAGTACCTTGAACAAAAAGTTAGTATCTCTTCAGAAATCCAACCTTCAGCTATCGATCCTTCGGGTTGTGCTTTATTACGCACGAAAGACTTCAACTTCCCCAAGAACCTATGATTTTAGAAAGTAAATAGACTTAAAGAACAAGTCATTACTAATAAACGACTAAATATATATGTGTGTGTGTGTGTGTCAGAATTCATAATTGGTTATACCTTTCTATAGGATACATCCATCGATAATGCACCGGTCCGCCAAGTTTGGCTTCATCAACTAGATGCACTATAAGGTGAATCATAACGGTAAAGAATGATGGTGGAAACAACATTTCCAAATGACACAGTGTAAGAATAATTTGTTCCTTAAGCTTGTCTAGATCAGCGTGGGTCAACACTTTGGCACACAATAGCTTGAAAAACGTGCATAAGTCAACCAAAACGGATGCAACTTGGACAGGCAACACGTTTCTAACTGCCAAGGGCAACAATTGCTCCATAAGAATGTGGGAATCATGGCTTTTCAAACCAAAGATCTTCCGTTGAACTGTATCAACACATCTTGAAATGTTGCTTGAGTAACCATCTGGCACAGTAATATTCTTCAGGGTGTTTAGAAAAACATCAATCTCTTCCTTTGCTAGTGTAAACAAAGCAGCGGGGAACTTTTTCCCATCATCGGGAGGCCAAAGATCTCTTCTAATACCCATTGCTTGCAAGTCTTTTCGAGCCTCTACGTGATCTTTTCTTTTGTCTTTGTCATTTATCAATGTGAAGATTACATTGTCGCACACATTCTTCTCAATATGCATCATATCTAGATTGTGTCGCAACAAGTTAAACTCCCAATATGGAAGTTGAAAGAATATACTTTTCTTTTTCCATTGTTGAGTTTGGTTATCATTGGTGTTCTTCCCACGAGTTCTCTTTCGACTATCTAATGATTGTGGCTTTTTTCCAAAAGTGACATTTAAATTCTCTACTTGTCTCAAAATTTCTGAACCAGTCAATTGCTTTGGAGGATTCCTATCCTCAGGTTTTTCCATTAAAGCGGGCTCGGTTCAATCGAAACTTGTGCCTTCTAGACAAAAAACGACGGTGACCCATGAAACACCATTTTTTACTAAATGGCAGGCGAAGAGGACTTGCATCAAAGTTACAGGATGGACAAGCTAACCCGGTATAAGTATTCCATCCAGAAAGCAATCCAAGTCCAGGAAAGTCACTAATGGTCCATAAAAGACATGCTCGCATCATGAACACTTCATTCTTTGAAGCATCAAATGTTTCAACGCCTTTTTCCCACAGCTCTTGCAACTCTGCTATAAGAGGTTGCATGTATACATCAATATCATTGCCAGGCATACGCTTTCCAGGGATCAGGCTTGAGAGAATAAAGTTTGTTGGCTTCATACACGTCCACGGGGGAGTGTTGTATGGAATAAGAATCAATGGCCAAATACTATAATTGGCACTCATCGATCCAAAGGGATTGAAGCCATCACTTGCTAAGGCCAATCGTACATTTCGAGGATCTGAGGCAAAGTTAGGATACTTTAGATCAAAATTCTTCCAAGCCTCAGAGTCTCTTGGATGTCTCATCATTCCATCATTGTTATTCTCCTCAGCATGCCAAACCATGCTCTTAGCTATCTGTGAAGACATAAACATCCTTTTCAACCTTGGGATCAATGGAAAGTATCGCAAAATTTTTGCAGGCAATTTCTTTCGCGACTTTAGAATAGTTGAACCACGAACACTTGCATTATCCTTACCACTTTCCTTCCATCTAGATGTCTGGCATATTTTGCATTCTTCTCTACCTTCATCTTCCCCCCAATATAACATACAATCATTAGGACATGCATGTATCCTAGTGTAATCAAGACCAAGCTTGTTTATGAGCTTCCTCGCCTCATAACTAGATGAGGGGATCTTTGCATGTTCAAAGGCATCATGCAGCAATTCAATGATCATTGACATTGCTTTGTCGCTAAATTGACACAAGATCTTAATGTGATATAATTTCACTAAGAAAGACAATTTTGAATACTTGGTACAACCATCATACAACGGTTGCTCGCCATCTCTTAGTAAATCATAAAAATCCTTGACCCCAATAGTTGGTCCATGGTGTGAATCCGGTATACCTCCTCCACCCTCATCTCTATGTTCAGTTGATGATGGAAAAGGCTCTTCGTTAGCACGCATTCTAGAGAATTCAAATGCATCATTTATCATTGTCTGCATTGGATCTTCATGTGGTATATTTGACATAAGATCTTCATTTACCAAGTTCTCTTGAATTATAGGAGGGCTAACATCAAATTCCCCAGATTCTTTCTCGCCGTGGAAACACCAAAACGTGTAACCTTCAGGAAATTGTTTACTTGTCAAGTGGTCCCACACTTCTTTTCGAGTTCTCGGCTTAAAACCACAACTTTTACATGGGCATAGTATTGTACCCGCACTGGAGTGGTGTTGAAAGGCAAAATCTAAAAAGCCACGCACTCCCAATTGATACTCCGGTGTATTGCGTGGCAATTTGATCCAGGACTTATCCATCTCTAACTATAAGCATATGCAATCAATTAGAGAATAACCAATAACAAAGATATAGAATAAGTATCAGTGCCTAATTGAACAGAATGTTTCAAAATATAATTATCATGAGAAATATAATTATGTTTACTACATGCTAGTAAGGTAGAGTATGACTAGAAGTAGGAACACATGGAAATAAATTCAAACCTTGGTAGTACTACACTACTATCATTTGTATACACTACTCATCATTCCATCATTGTATACACTACTGCTAATTCAACAATCATTAACAGATAAGACTTATCATTTGTACTATTGTTGTGAGTATATTAAAAAAAAGTTAATGGCTATTGGGCTAATATGAAGTCAATTATGAGGAAAGACAAAAAAGACAGGCCACATGATTTGGGGGATAATTGCTAGTAATGTAATTTTATTTGGACTATTATGGTCAAATCATAAATCTTCCGCCGGGTGCATCCATTAAGCCACAAAAACAAATGAATCTGTCTCACAAGAGCATGCATGATAAGCAAACAATTGATATGATGATATCCCGAAATGACTAGTGTGAGTACTGGATCATAGCTAATTGCCAAACAAATTAAAAGTGGTTATTGGAATTGACATGTAACACATTGCATATGGTCAGTCATCGAAAACATTGTTGTTTTATTAGCACTATAATTGCATGCAGCAGTGGAAAATACAAAGGTTGTTGTCACTGCTGCATAGTCATAAATTATTAAATTGTATTCCTTATTTGGGAGAGTGAAGTGAAGTTGATTTCTTTCAGAACTATTTGTAATTGTGCAGCTAGATTCAGCTTCAACAGTAGTGGTTAGGGAATGGATTGGGAAAGTAGAATTGAAAGGAGATTTATATAATAAATGAGTTTCCTCTAGTTATAGAAATAATCACATCAATAGGTAGACGTTTTGGAATGGTTCCAATAGACTATAAGCATATGCAATCAATTAGAGAAGAATCAATAACAAGGATTTAAAAAAATTATGCATCTCAAATACTATGATTTAATAACACGAATTTCGAAATATGCATAAATCAATATAGCAACAGAATGTTTCAAAAAAATAGCAACAAAAGAGTATCAGTGCCTTCCCTTTTTCAACAAAACAATATTAGTGTCTCACCTTGCTATCTTGGCTAAGGTGCAAATCAAAATGTTAGCTAGAAATGAGCCCATTTGTTTCTATCTATTTTATTAAGTAACTTTAATCCAAGAATTTAAAATCTCCAAAAAGACATCAGACTGTGTTCCTCAAAAGTTAAAAAGAGTAGCTTCTGAACAACTAAAAAAAACAGTATATCATAAACCAACTATACAAGCTTATCCAAATGCACCCTAATCCATGTCAAAAAGCACCATATAGGCTATTGGTACTTAGAAGTGCAATGCATTCAAAATCTGGTCATGGATTGTGATATCTTCAAATTCCTACAATACAAATAATAAATCGTACTCATTGTCCTTATGCAACTTTTATCATTTTCTCATCGAGCTTATGGGGAACTATAGCATCAGCATGAATACAAGTAATACATCCATTTTTCACATGTGTTTTTATGTGTAATCAGAAACATGCCAACAGAAATCTCATGAAGGACCATTCAAAAATGCCATGTAGTTTGCTTAAGTTAAAAAAAGAACCTAACCTTTGAGAGAAAGACCACAAATGTAAAGGTTCTTCAGCAAAATTATCTGAATATTCTTCCTTAAGTTGAATTGAAGACACAAACAGCAACCCTGTATAATAAGAAAGTCAAATAAAGTGGAAACTCGATACATTTTAGAAATAACATTGGATGAAAAAATGAGATCAAAATTGAAGGTTATGAAGGAATTCAAAAACCAAAATTTTCAAACCAAACATCAGCATACATCAAATACCCAATATGAAAATAATTATCATAGAATACAATATGGAAGTCTTAATAAAACTCACCAAGATTAACACGTATTAGCTACAGAAGGAAAGTTGCTTTATACTAATATACTTATATTTACAAGCAATATAATCACAAAGAAATCTTTTGAGATTAATGAGAGGAAAAGATAAGAACAGAAGACAGAATATTCTCAGAAAGGGAAAGATACAAGCATTAAAACAGAACAGTGTATGGAAGGACAGTGGTGGCTAGTATGCAGGACAGTGTATGGCAGGACAGTGTATGGCAGGACAGTGGTGGCTAGATTTTAAGCCTCTTTAAATTTATTAATTGAGACACTGCAGGTATCAGAAGTACATCAATTCAAAAGATTTCCAAAAGATTTTCAAGAACAGAAAATCTAGAAAGAGAAACCAAACAAAGACATGTCTAAAGACCTCTAGCTGCTCAAATCTTATCCAAATTTAAAGTCTTTATTCCACAAGATGGAGATAGCATTTGGTTCATATTCTATTCGCCATAGAGAAACAAAGTACAAGAAAGGATAGAACCTTGCAATTAAGAACAAAGAATGTAGCTCCACACACAACAATAGAGAAGTGCAGGAAAGGAGAAACCTCAACTTGGGTTTCTCCAAAATCAAAATCAGGAAAAGAATAAAATTATCCCAAAATGAAATTGATTTCTATCTACCAGTCAAAAGAAAAGGGTATCCCTCTAATTTAACCAAAAGCCCACTAGACCTTAGATAAATATAAACAAAGCCAAACTTAATAACTTAAAATTACACAAATAACTAAAGGAAAGAAAGAGAGAAAAAGAAAATCAAGCATGAAATCATGGCTTATTTTTGAACCATCAACATAAAATCTACAAGTAAAATTTGACTAAACCACAAATTCTCTCCCTAAAATATCTAAAAGAAAGAATACTGTGTCCTACTGTCCTTAGCCATACAAATCGTCCTTAGTTTTAGGCTTATGGTCTCAGATTACAAGAAGTGCAAAAAGACAGCTAAATTAACCAAAGATTTCCTATTTATAGATTCCAACCACCCCATAAGCATGAACATCTATCCACACATAAAAATAAATCATTTTTTTAATAAAAAAATAAAAAAGATGAAAGAAATCAGCAAAAAGAACCATACCCCATTAATCAAAAACCAAAATTTTCAAACAATCACACATCAGCATACATCAAATAACCAAAAAACTGAAATGGGTGTTCATCAAAACAATAAAAAAAAATGAACTTTGACAGATAGAGATACGGAGAGGGGGAAAGAGATAGAGATACGGAGAGGGAGGGAGTTACCAATGGTGAAGAACGGTGGAGAGCAAGAAACCACACGGAGAGGCACAAGCTGGGAAGAGCGGCGGTGAGCGAGCCGTTTCTGAAACTCGGGGACGAATCAAAGCTGGAAAGAATCTGATATTCAGTTAGGGTTTGAGAGATTTATAAAAGAATGAAATGGAGAGGGGGAAAGAGATAGAGATACAGAGAGGGGGAGAGAGTTACCGATGGTGAAGAACAGCGGAGGTGAGCAATAAACCACGACGGCACAAGCTGGGAAGAGCGGCGGTGAGCGAGTTTGCGCGAGGGACGATGGGTTCGTGCGTGAGGCAGTTTGCGCGCAGAGGGAATCTGAGATTTGGGACGATGGGTTCGTGCGTGAGGCAGAGGGACGATGGTTCGTGCGTGAGGCAGAGGAACGATGGGTTCGTGCGTGAGGCAGAGGGACGATGGGTTCGTGCGTGAGGCAGTTTGTGCGCAGAGTGAATCTGAGATTTGGGGGAAAGAATCAGCGGGGAAGATGAAGTTCGTGCGAGAGAGATTTGGAGCTAGCCAGAGGCAGTTTGCGCGCATTTCTCTGGAAAAATTAGACTTCAGTGTGCGAAAATACACTAGATGGGCGCGCAATGGAGAGAGTTGGGATGCCGTCAGTTGCCTGGATTTGGCGGTGGGTATTGACCGACGGTAAATTCCGGTTTTGAAACTCAAAATCCCTACTTTAGCGTCAGTCGTAGGCACGTGACGCCAATCAAGTGACGTAAAATTCCTTTTTTCTTGTAGTGGTAGTTTATGTTGGGGATAAAAACGTGAAAGGGACAAGAAAAGGAAGTGGCGGCGCTAAAGGACAAGAGGAATGAATAGGGCAATATAAAATTAGGTAAAAGCTGCACTGAATTTCATAAAGATTGGATACAAAATTACATGCTACTGACATCTATATTTATATACAATGAAACAGGCCCAGGCCCATAATTTCGACTAGCCCATTCGACTGGCCTATTTCGACTAGGTTTCTAACTACACCTACTATAATTACAAGCAATAGAATTACAAGGCATATCTCAATATTCCCTCCTAATTCACATTGCTGAGCGACATCATCCCAAGCATTGTTCTCAGTTCTTCGAATCTTCCCTTTTGCAATGGCTTGGTCATTGCATCAGCTATCTAAAGCTCCGAACAGCAATATTCCAGATTCAGCTTCTCATTGTTGACTTGATCACGCAGGAAGTGATATCTGGTTTCTATGTGCTTCGACCTACCATGTGCAACAGGATTCTTGGCGAGATCTATCGCAGACTTGTTGTCGATCAACAACTTCATTGCTTCGACCCTGTGCACTCCAATTTCGACCAGTAGCATGCTCAGCTATGATGCTTGACATGCTGCAAAGGAAGCAGCTACATACTCTGCTTCACAGGAGGACAACGCAACAATACTTTGCTTCTTCGAGCACCAAGAGATGGGTGTCGAACCATACATAAAGACATACCCACTTGTGCTTTTTCGATCACTCCTGTCTCCACTCCAGTCGGAGTCAGTGTAGCCAAACACTTCATCACCATTCTTCGACACACTCTTGCTAGGGAACAGAATACCATAACTTAGTGTTCCCTTTACATACCTTAATACTCTTTTTGCAGCTACCATATGAGAATTTTTCGGCTTCTCCATGAATCTGCTGATCATTCCGACACTAAACATAATGTCAGGTCGAGTGTTGCACAGGTACCTTAGGGAGCCCACGATCTGTTTAAACAAGGTGGCATCTACTTCAATCCCTTCGTCGTCTTTCGACAGTTTGCTACTAGTGTCTGATGGTGTCGAAACTTCCTTGCAGTTGCTCATGTCGAATCTCTTCAGTATATCAGCTGCATACTTTGACTGGTGCAGGAGTATACCCTTACTTGTCTTGGTAAACTCCATCCCCAAGAAATATGATAGATGTCCCAGATCACTCATTTCAAATTCTGACATCATCACTTTCTTGAAGGCTTCGACTTCGACCTCATTGCTGCCAGTTACAAGTAGATCATCTACGTACAGGCACAACAACAACTGAGTCGAAGTTCCATTCTTCTTCACATACACTCCATGTTCATTAGTGCATCTAATGAACTTCTGAGCTAAGAGAAATCCATCAATTCTCTTGTTCCACGCTCTTGGAGCTTGCTTGAGCCCATACAGGGCCTTCTCCAGCTTATAGACTTTATCTTCTTTACCCTTCGACTCAAAACCAGGTGGTTGACAAACATAGACTTCCTCCTCCAGAGGTCCATTCAGAAATGCTGACTTTACATCAAGTTGATGTAGGGTCCAGCCTCTATGACTTGCCAATGCTACTACCAATCTTATGGTTTCGATTCTGGCTACTGGGGCAAATACCTCATTGAAATCCAAACCAGGTTTCAGCAGGAACCCTTTGGCTACTAGCCTGGCCTTGTACTTGGCCACTTCTCCATTTGGCTTGACCTTGGTCTTGAAGACCCACTTCACCCCTATGGCTTTCTTTTCTTTTGGAAGTTCGACTAGCTTCCAAGTATCATTCTTTTCGATTGACTTCAACTCGTCAACCATTGCTTCCTTCCACTGCTTGTGACTAAGGGCTTGCTCCAGGCTCACTGGTTCTACTTCTGCCATTAGTGCAAAGTGTGTCAGGTCTCCCTCTGCTGTAATAGCAGAATCTGGGTAAGTGTCGAATCCTTCTAGTCTTACTGATCTCTGCCTTTCCCTTTGCGACCTCCTTAAAGGTTCGACAGCAATGGGTTCTTCTGGCTCTTCAGTTTCGACCTCTTCATTCTGATTATCTCGATCAGAGACTTCGTCGAAGTCCATCATTGTAGTTTTCTCACAGCCTTCTTCCCAGTTCCAATGTTTCGACTCATCTACTACGACATCTCTGCTTTTCACTATTTTCTTCTGCACAGGATCATACAGTTTGTATGCTCCTGTCGAATGATAGCCAACAAGGATCATCTGTTGTGCTCTATCATCCAGCTTGCTTCTTAGTTGCTCAGGGACATGTCTATAGCATACTGAGCCAATTATTCTGAGATGCTTGACACTTGGCTTTCTTCCTAGCCAAGCTTCTTCAGGTGTCTTTCCAGTCAATCTCTTTGTGGGACATTTGTTCAGAATGTACACTGCTGTGGCTACAAGTTCTCCCCATAAACTATGAGGTAGCTTCTTCTCCTTCAACATACTTCTTACCATGTTGAGGATGGTCCTGTTTTTCCTCTCAGCAGTACCATTATGCTGAGGCGTGTAAGGTGCAGTGACTTCATGCACAATTCCTTCTTTCTCACAGAATTCGACAAATCCATGAGAATTGTACTCACCACCTCCATCGCTTCTAAGGGTTTTGATTTCACACTCACTCTGCTTTTCAATCATTACCTTAAACTTCTTGAATATTTCTAGTACTTCACTCTTCCTTTTGATCAAATACACCCAGGACATTCTAGTGTATTCGTCAATGAAGGTGACAAAGTACTTATTCCCTCCTAAGGAACATACTTCGAAAGGACCACAGACATCAGAAAATATCACCTCTAGCTTCTTCTCTGCTCTGCTAGGTACTTCTGATTTAAACGAGTTTCTTGGTTGCTTCGACTTGCAACAACTCTCGCAAACTTCGACAGGTACTTTTACTGCAGGCAACCCATGAACCATCTTCTTTTCATGTAGTTGACTCAAGCTCTTGAAGTTGAGGTGGCCAAATCTTCTGTGCCACTTCCAGTGCTCCTCTTCGACAGTACTCTTGAGGCAATGTTCTTCGACTACTTGCAATTTGATCTTGAAGGTTCTGTTACTCTGCATTAACACCTTCAGGATCAACTTCTTGGTCGAATCAAACAGGCTGAGACTGTTATCACCCATTTCGACGGTGAATTTCTTCTCGATCATCTGCCCAATACTTAGCAGATTACTCTTCATAGCCGGTACATAAAATACCCCTTGGATGTAGCACCACTTACCATCTTTCGACAGGAACTTTATGGTACCTACTCCTTCAGCAGTAACCCTACTGTTATCTGCAAACCTTATCTTTTTGCTTATCTGCTCCAGTTCGACAAACCACTCCTTCTGACAACACATGTGATTTGAGCATCCTGTGTCGAGATACCATTCGACAGACTTCTCTTCAGTCGAATTTGTATCAGCCTTCAACAACAGTAATTCTGGGTCACTAGCTGTCATGAACGACAATTCCTCATTATCATTGCTGGCAATGTTGGAGGCATTACCAGTGTTTCCACTGCCCTGCCACACACACATCGCACAAGTATTTTGAGCATCACAAGTGAATCCACTTATACAAGTGTTCCCACTATTTTGCTCGCTACTTTCAGCAATTCCTTCATCGAGTCGAATCTCATCTTCGATAGCCATCAGCATTAACTCCTCTGAGTCAGAGTCTGAGTCATTATCATTAGCAAACTTGGCTTCTGCATCTCTATCCCTAGGAACTTTCTTGTTTTTACACTTGTTCCTATAATGCCCAAATTGCTGACAGTTATAACACTGAACTTTCGACAGGTCTCCCTTCTTCTTGTCGAAAGATCCTTGTTCTTTCTTCTTACTGCTTGATCCCTTTTCTCTACCCTTCTCCTTGTTGCCTGCCTTCCAATTTCTCTTAGAGGAGTATGAAAGCAAGGCTTGTTCAGTTTCTTTCTCTGAACTTCTCTGCCTTATTCTCAATTCATGAGCCTCTAAGGAACCCTGAAGTTCATCTAACTTCAATGTATCTAGGTCCTTGGATTCTTCGATAGCAGTAACAACGTAGTCGAATTCCAGGGTTAAGGATCTGAGCACCTTTTCGACTTTATTTACTTCCGTCACAGTTTCACCATTACCTTTCATTTGATTAGTTAATGCTACTAACCTCGTAATGAAATCTCCAATCGATTCTCCATCTGTCATCTTCAAGCCCTCGTACTGCTTCCTGAGCGACTGTAGACGTATCTTCTTCAGCCTATCTGCTCCTCCATACGAGTTCTTTAGGATGTCCCAAGCTGCCTTTGCTGAATCACAGTCGATGATCAGGTTCAGGATGTTGGAATCAACGCATTGGTGAATCAAAAACAGCCCTTTTCCATCTTTCTTCCTCAGCGAATGGTGGTTGTTCCTCACCGCTTCAGTGGCGTTTGCTGCCAAGGGTGGAACACCATCATTCACGACATCAAGAACATCTTGATATCGGAACAGCACCTTCATCTGCGCACACCAACGTTCATAATCCTTTCCGTCGAAGATTGGGAGGTTCCCCGGAATACCTCCACCAGAGTTGTCTCGCGCTGCCATGAATCTTGATAGATTTTGTAAGGATCTAACAAGCTCTTGATACCAGTTTGTTGGGGATAAAAACGTGAAAGGGACAAGAAAAGGAAGTGGCGGCGCTAAAGGACAAGAGGAATGAATAGGGCAATATAAAATTAGGTAAAAGCTGCACTGAATTTCATAAAGATTGGATACAAAATTACATGCTACTGACATCTATATTTATATACAATGAAACAGGCCCAGGCCCATAATTTCGACTAGCCCATTCGACTGGCCTATTTCGACTAGGTTTCTAACTACACCTACTATAATTACAAGCAATAGAATTACAAGGCATATCTCAATAGTTTACCCAGTTGGGCCTTTTCTCAAATTTGCAAGTTGGGATTTTTTCTTCTCATTTTACATGTTGTGATTTTTCCCTTTTTCAAATTTTTAATGTTACTTTTATGGTGGGTCTCGGACATTCTTATTTCCTTCATTTTAAATGTTGTTTTTGTAGGTTGGATTGCTATAAACAAAGATCAGTTCTCAATTAGTGCAGAAAATGTCATAACTTGCATTCATTTTTTTTAAATCACTTGCCTCATCAAATCGTAAGACTACTGGATATGAATGATCCTACTAATGTAATGGCTAAACATGATTGACGAGAAAATATTGAATTTATTGTAAATTAATTGTTAGATGAGTACTGAGTGTTGTGCATATGTGATGATGATAGTTTCTTAGTTTGCATGTTTCACTGAATGATTTTTTGACTCAAAAATTTCATTAAATGATGAGTGGCAAAGATCCTAATAGCTTGGCTAATGGCTTTATGCATGTTATATGTTTTTTCTATTTTTTGGTTTTGTTCTTACCCAAAATAGAAAATATATTTACTATGATGTGGTTTCATTACTCAAATATTCCCACTAGCATGGAGAGTTCAAAATTGGATGATGATGTTTCTAATTATGAAGATGATTTTCCATTTAATGTTTCAGTATTATCAGATTTCTCATCTTTCCCTTCTCCAGCTATTTTTCATCCTGTTTTCGTAACAAGGTGTAAACCCTCATCTTCATTTAGTTTTTGCTTTATTAACCATAGTTGATGCTTACTTGAGGAGACACAATATTAATTTCTGTTTTTCTGATATATTTCTTCCTAACATTCTCTTTGGTTGGTTGTTGCAGCAACAGAAAGACCATGTATGTGGTGCATGTTTATTAACTGTTTTTGTACATGTTGATTCTCTAAGTTAGTCGGATAACCAGGTAACTTTTTATCATTTTTCTTCCCTTCTCTCAACTTCATTCTTAATTTTTCTTCCCTAAATCTAATCCCTCTTTCCATTCCTTTTACATTGATGAGCACTCATCGTTTAAGAGGCTATGAATGGAATATGGCAAGTATTTATGTTCTGAAGCTCTGTCAAGTCATTTTCTTTATAAAATTTGGTTGGTTCTTACTTCTTAACACTTTATTTCTTATGTGGCTTTTGTTGTTGCTGGTATTATATTTAAAAAGTTTAAAGCTGTTTGTGAAAATTATTTTGGATCATCTATATTTGGGTAGATTTTTTGGATCATCTATATTTAAAAAGTTTAATGCTTATATTCATGTGCAGGTGCTTTTCTTAAGTGGATTTTCCTGTGATTAAGAGAGTAGAGTTGTCTGAAAGTGAAGCAGTTGATTGAGTAGAGTGAAGAACATAGATTAAAGGAAGTTGGAGCTAGAGAAATAAGAACAACAATCTCATTTTATCAGATGTTCAAATTCTTTTATACATATTGGTTTATGACACATCTGTAAAATCCAACATGAGATCTAGCATAATATCCCACATGGAATATTGACATATTTGTACTCTACATGCTTAATTTACCTCTCTGATCCATAAAAAACGTTGGCCTCAGATCTATTCGAATAAGTTTTTTTTTATAAGCAATAATTTTATTAAGAGGGAGCACAAGGGGTACCAAATCCTTACAGTGGGAAAAAAGAAAAGGGGGGGTCTCCTCAAAACCTCCCTGAGCCAAAACCCATTGGAAAAAAGACTCATGGAGGAAAAAGAGCACCACGTACAATCTGCACTACAGTGAGAACAACAACCTAACCCACTAGTATTTACCTATTGATTTGTGTGATATAATTTTGGGAAATTAATCTCACAAAATGTGCGATTCAATTCAATTCAATTTTAATTTATGAATATTATAATAATATTTCAAAATTCAAAATATAATAATATTTTAAATCAGGAATAATCACAAAATTATAGTGACTTGACTGTAATTGATTGTTTGTGATATGCATCGTTTTATTCCAATTAGAAATGTTTGTGAATATATAAATCCCACAAATTGTGTGATTCAATTTAAAACTCTGGGCTATTGTGATATAATTTAAAACACAACCATTAGCGAGAGTTCGTGCGGTGGATACCCGGGTTTACCCAAAAAACAACTTCAAATTTTGAAAATAAAAAAACTGAAAATAAATGATAGTTATGGTTGTGTTTGTTGGGTAATTGATTAGTATTAAATGACTTTAACGCATTGCCTTTTTTGTATTTTTCGGATTCTTAATGTACAGCTATTTAACTACAAATCGATGATGTGGCATTAATTAGATGGAATTACATGGACGATTACGTGGCTTTTTGAAAGAATTACATTGTAACGTCCCTAATTTTTAAAGACTCGTATTATGAAGCCGGAGGCCGATTAATTATTTGTGGGAATAATTGGTCGTGTCTCGGGGATTTATAGTCGAGGGATTTGTCAAGAAATTCCGATTCTCCATTAAATTGTGGCCTAATCATAGTTTTAATGAAGAAATAAGCTGAAGGGGCAAATCTGTCTTTTACCCCCTTTAATACTTCAGCCTAGACCTGAACCTCCCTCACTCTCACACTCAATTCTCATCATTTTCAGAAAGAAAGAAAGGAAAACAGAAGGAAAAGAGGGAGAAGAGGGCGTGAAGTAGAGGAGGAAGAAGGAGGTGGATCCTTCATCAAACCCAACTGCATGTAAGTCTTCTAACCTTCCCTCTACTCCATTTTCGATTTCCAATCCTTTGATACCACTTTCGAAGTCTGATTCTCACCCATTCTCTCTATCCTATTTTCTGTCTTGTGGTTGAAATGGTAAAGATGGTCAAGTTTGAAGCTGCCATCCTCTTGCATGTTCAAGTGTAGCGGTCTAGAAGAAGATTTGTGCCTTGCATTTCGAATTGGAGAAAATTCTGGTGATGTCAGTTGCTGTAGTTCGGTAGTTGTTGTGGGTGACTTTGTTGGTGCCTTTCGGTTCTCGTTCGCGCGTTTTACTATTCGGTCATTCCGTCTCTCTGTGGAAGCCCCTAGCGAAATCGACATCACGGTGAGTTCTACTCACGGATAGGGATGTTTTTGTGTGTCCTGAAAATGTGTCTGTTTTGAGTCATAAGGCAGTTATCTTGTTTTCAAAAGATTTCGGAACCGAAAACCGTTTTTGAGCAATATCGCGTTTTTACGGTTTTTATTGAAATATTGAGCAATTTACGAAATTGTGATTTAAACGCTTTCACTGGAATATAGTCTGGAATGTGGTTTATTAAATCTGTTTTCAGGTTGGATTACGATCGGAATTCGATTTGGGCGAGAAACGGAAAAGCGGAATGAGAAACGGATTGGAAATAGAGAAACAGAACCGGACGCACGGATCATGCGCCCCTGGGCACGGACCGTGCGCCCTCTTCGGGTTGGTTGTGTGATTTTGGTAAATCACGCACGGGTCGTGCGCCCCTGGGCACGGACCGTGCGTGAGCTTCTGTTACCGATCCCCGATTTCTCATTTCGTCGCTCCTTTCAATCCCAAACCACTTCTAATCTTCTTCCCAACCAATTTTAAGGATATTGCCTTACTAAAAACCTTATTTTGAACTTGTTCAACTCATGATTTTGAAAAAGAACTTTGAAATCCTATTTGATTGAAAACCCGAAACCCTAGTATACGTGTGGGTACACCGACTGATGGATTGACTAAATATATATATAACTATATATGTCATTGTGTATGATTATAACGCCGGATGTCTAACCATTGAATTCATCTAAACGGGTTATAGATCGATATAGATATAAATTATCGAATAGGCTTATGTGATTGATCATTTGGTGATCAAAATCAAGAAGATATAAATTATCTAACTCTCTGAATTGATACGTATTGTCATATGTATCGCGTTGAGTGACGATCCGACAAGTAGCATACTAGGGAGGGTAGTCATGACCCCTTACCTAGGCTCTGAATGTGTTTTGGCGTGGTCAACTCACGGGTTACCGGGATTAGCACTGGATTGCAATCGGTTTATGCTAAGTTGAACACATGATTACCGGGATTAGCACTGGATTGCAGTCGGTTCGTGTTAAATAAATGGCTAAAGTGCTCCCGGGGTCCCTTATCTTTATTTAAAGTAACGAATTAGTCCTTTATGTTTTTTTCCCAAAAAAATCCTTTATCTTTCAAATTTTTGACACATAAATCCTTTTCCGTTAACAGTGCTGATTTATGTGTCAAAAAAAGGATTTATGTGTTAAAAATTTGAAACATAAAGGACTGATTTGGGACAAAAAGGATTTATGTGTCAAAAATTTAAAACTTAAAGGACTGATTTGGGACAAAAAAAAGATAAAGGACCAAATCGTTACTTTAAATAAAGATAAGGGACCCCGGGAGCACTTTAGCCTAAATAAATTCACGATTTGCTTGGCATTTCGATTATAGCTTATGATAGCTAATCATCTATATTTGATGACGGTTTAATAAATTGAACCGAGTGTCGGTGAGGGGGCACAGTAGGACTCACTGAGATAATGTTATCTCACCCAATCCATATTTGTTGTTTTTCAGAGAAGCAGGGAAAAGGGAAGACTATTGTGCACGAGTAGTTGGCATACTCTCGGAGGTGCTGAAGACTTAGTCATATTTACCCTTTGTTCTTTTGTTGTTCTATTTGGTTGTATAAACTTGTATTGGTTATGAGTTTTACGAACCGCTTTATGTTTCTGTTTGCTATTTGGACTCGGATATTGTATTCCGTTCGGTATGGAACCGATTAACTTCTATTTTATGAAGTAATGTTATTTCCGACTATGTGTTTATTTCGGAAAAAGTTTGTATGTCCAATACTTAAACAGGAACTGTGTCCGCTGAACTTCCGCATATGTGCATCTTCGGTGTCTCTACACGTTAGAAATACCGGGGTGTTACATTTGGTATCAGAGCGGTTCGACCTAGTCGGACTTAGATGTTTAGAATCTCGTATGTCTTCTAAGTCTGATTCTTCTTAGTATGCTATTAGACATTGAGCCTGATCAACTTAATACTTTGTGCATATTTCGCGGAATCATGGCTGGAAGAGGTAGGAGAAACCCACCTGTTGATCCTCATCAAGAATGGATGCAGAATGTCATCGAGACTCAGCAGAAGATGATGAATAACAAGATGCTAATGCAACAGCAACAGATGGCTCAAATGCAGCAGATGCATCAAGTGCCTCAACCACAACCAACTGAACCAGTCAATGTGCCAACACCTGAGGATCCCAACAGGGTGTATTTTCGGTTTCTGAAGATGAAACCCCCAACCTTCAAAGGAGGATCCGATGCAATGAAGGCCCATTTCTGGGTAGATGCCATGGAACGGATCTTTGTTACTTTGCAATGCAATGAAGAAGAGAAAGTAATTTGTGCTGCTAACGCTCTGGACGAGGATGCTCACACCTGGTGGGTTAATGCTCGTAGAATGCTACAAACTCAAGGAACTCCTCTTGAGTGGAATACTTTCAAGGAATTATTTTTGGGTCATTATTTCCCCGACACTCAAAGACTTGTCAAACAGATGGAATTTCTGAATCTGAAACAGGGAGAGATGACAGTTGGGGAATATGCTGCAAAATTTGAGAGGTTGTCACAATTCTATGAATTGGGGACCACCGCTCCTGATGATAAGTGGAAAATGGTGATGTTCAGACAAGGTCTTCGAGGCGATGTGAATCAAGGCCTCAGTTCTTATTCCATGACTACTTATCCTACTTTAGTTCAACAAGCTCACACAGCTAAAAGTGATCTTAAAAGAATGTATGCAGAAAGGAAAGATTGCTGGATGGATAAGAAGAAGGTTAATGAGTCAACTTCTTCAAACCCTAGGTATAAGGGGAATTCAGACAAGGGAAAGCAAGTTCAGTCGAACAACACTCTTGGGTATCGCAATTGTAGAGTGTGTAAGAAGAGTCATCGTGGGAGATGTCAATCAGAGTCAAAGCCAAACCACTGTTATCATTGCAATGAAGTGGGACACTATGCCAACAACTGCCCATCAAGGAGAGCTTTCTTGGAGTCTCCTGATGCTCCGAGGCAGGCTCGAGTCAACACTTTGGATGCCAAGACCATCAAACCAACTGATAATCTCATAAGGGGTACAAGTTCTCTCTTTAATCAAACTGTTAATATATTGTATGATTCTGGTGCTACTCATTGTTTTATCTCAGAAGCATGTGCTGAACGGTTAGGATTAACAGTATCTCCTATATCCGAGCCAATAACTATCCTTACTGCTGCAAAGGGACGTGTGCGAACCCAGGCATTGTGTCGTAACTGTCTGCTTACCATAGGAGGCAGGGAATTTGTGGTTGATTTTATCTGTTTGCCTATGAGGGGGATGAAGATCGTTTTGGGAATGAATTGGATGACTTCCAATCACGTCACTATTGACTGCTTCAATCGTGCAATTGAGTTTCCTTCTGAAGTAGCGGAACATGCACCGCCTGCAACTGATGGTGTTATTTCGTTCGCTTCAGCCAGCCAGTCTCTATTCCAAGGTGCGGAAGCTTTTGTTGTTATTTTATCTGCATCAACTGAAGTTGGTTTGGATTTATCGTCTGTACAAGTTGTTAATGAATTCTTAGATGTTTTTCCCGAGGAAGTTTCCTTTTTGCCTCCGGAACGAGAGGTAGAATTCTCTATAGATTTGGCGCCTGGAGTAGGGCCAATATCCATAGCACCTTATAGGATGTCTCCTCTTGAACTGAAGGAATTGAAGTCCGAGTATGAAGAATTAATTTCTAGGCAGTTCATAAGACCGAGTGCCTCTCCATGGGGTGCTCCCGTGTTATTGGTTAAGAAGACAGATGGAAGTATGAGGTTCTGCATCGACTATCATGAGCTCAAAAAGATAACTATCAAGAACAAGTATCTGTTGCCAAGGATAGATGATCTACTTGACCAACTTCGAGGTGCTAAAGTTTTCTCCAAAATTGATCTAAGGTCAGGATACCATCAAATCAGGGTAAGAGCCTTAGACATTTCGAAGACCGCTTTTCGTACGAGGTACGGACACTACGAGTTTGTGGTGATGCCCTTCGGATTGACTAACGCTCCGGCCGTATTCATGGATTACATGAATAGAGTATTTCATTCCTACCTAGATCAGTTTGTGGTCATCTTTATTGATGATATCTTGGTTTACTCAAAGTCAGTTGAGGAGCATGCCCAACATCTCCGCTTTGTCCTAGGAGTACTCCGAGAGAAGAAACTTTATGCCAAACCGTCAAAGTGTGATTTTTGGATGTCCGAAGTGAAGTTCTTGGGTCATGTGATTTCCCAGGAGGGGGTTGCAGTTGATCCTAGCAAGGTAGAAGCAGTGTTGAATTGGGAACGACCGAAGTCAGTGACTGAGATCAGAAGCTTTCTGGGTTTAGCTGGTTACTATAGAAAATTCATTGAAGGTTTTTCACAATTGGTACTTCCGCTTACTCGATTGACTCGCAAGGGTCAACCGTTTGCTTGGGATGCCGATTGTGAAGAGTGTTTTCTTGGATTGAAAGAAAAGTTAACTTCTGCTCCGATCCTAATTCTTCCGGATCCGTCATTGGGATTTCATATTTACAGTGATGCCTCCGGGAAGGGTTTAGGATGTGTTCTTATGCAAGATCAGCATGTGGTGGCCTATGCATCTAGGCAATTGAAGACTCATGAGCGGAATTACCCAACTCATGATTTGGAATTAGCAGCCATCGTGTTTGCGCTAAAGATTTGGAGACACTATCTTTATGGTTCTCGTTTCGAAGTTTTTAGTGATCACAAGAGCTTGAAGTATCTGTTTGACCAAAAAGAGTTGAATAATAGGCAAAGGAGATGGACTGAATTTTTGAAGGACTACGACTTCGAATTGAAATATCACCCTGGGAAAGCCAATGTGGTAGCAGATGCTCTGAGCAGGAAGTCTATCCACATGGCAAGGTTAATGATTCACGAGATGGCTTTGTTAGAGTCGTTCAGAGACTTGAAGCTCAAGGTAGCAAGAAAGAGGGACCGTATAGTGTTGCGGCATATTCGGATAGCCAGCATGTTAAGGGAACAAATCCGTGTATCTCAAGAAGCTGATGTGAAGTTACAGTCTCGGAGGGGATCGCCAGATTTTACCGAGGATCGAGATGGCACGATTTGTTTTAATGGGAGAATTTGTGTTCCCGACGATGATTATGTCAAAAGGCAACTATTGAAAGAAGCTCATAGGAGTCCGTACTCTGTACATCCGGGATCCACCAAGATGTACCGAGACTTGAAGTTAATGTATTGGTGGCCTGGGATGAAGGCCGAGGCTGCAGAATTTGTTTCTCGGTGCTTAACTTGTCAGAAGGTTAAGGCAGAACACCGAAGACCGGGCGGCCAGTTGCAACCGCTGGATGTGCCAGTTTGGAAATGGGAAGATATTTCCATGGACTTCGTCATGGGTTTGCCGAGGTCACAAGCCGACAATGATTTTATTTGGATAGTAGTGGACCGATTGACTAAATCCGCTCACTTTATTCCCGTTCGCTCGACTTATAAAGTTTCCAAGTTAGCAGATGAATATGTGAAGAACATTATCATACTGCATGAGGTTCCAACGAGTATCGTGTCAGACCGAGATCCCAAGTTCACCTCTAGATTTTGGAAAGCATTGAATGAAGCTTTGGGGACGAGAGTGCTCGTTAGCACTGCATATCATCCTCAGACCAATGGTCAGACTGAGAGGACAATACAGACCCTTGAAGACATGCTGCGGGCATGCGTACTAGATAACGGGTCGAAATGGGAAGACCATCTTCCATTGGTGGAATTCGCCTACAACAACAGTTACCACTCCAGTATTGGAATGGCGCCATTTGAAGCACTTTATGGTAGGAAGTGTAGAACTCCGCTGTGTTGGTGGGAGATTGGTGAAGATAGGTTTTTGGGACCCGATATGGTTCGCGAGACTACTGAGAAGATCAAATTAATTCGAGAAAGGATGAAGGTTGCTCAGAGTCGGCAAAAGAGCTACGCTGACAACCGAAGGAGGCCGTTGGAATTTGATGTTGGTGATCATGTGTTCTTGAAAGTTTCTCCAACCATAGGCACCGGGAGAGCATTGCGAGCGAAGAAGCTCAGTCCTCGATACGTTGGACCTTTCCAAATCATCGAGCGGATTGGGACAGCTGCCTATCGCCTCGCATTGTCTCCGGCCCTATCAAATCTCCATGATGTGTTCCACGTGTCTCAGTTGAGGAAGTATGTTCCCGATTTGCATCAACCGTTGAGTGTTGATACGATTGACCTTCGACCGGATTTGTCATTTCAACCTTATCCTAGTCATATCTTGGAGCGTGGTATGAAGACTCTGCGTTCAAGGACTATTCTGATTGTCAAAGTAGTCTGGGATGGCTTTTCAGCCGAAGAGGCTACCTGGGAATTGAAAGAGGACATGCGGATCCGATATCCATATCTCTTCGCTTAAGGTATGTCTTGTCAATTTTAAGGACAAAATTTTTAAAAGTTGGGGTGATTGTAACGTCCCTAATTTTTAAAGACTCGTATTATGATGCCGGAGGCCGATTAATTATTTGTGGGAATAATTGGTCGTGTCTCGGGGATTTATAGTCGAGGGATTTGTCAAGAAATTTCGATTCTCCATTAAATTGTGGCCTAATCATAGTTTTAATGAAGAAATAAGCTGAATGGGCAAATCTGTCTTTTACCCCCTTTAATACTTCAGCCTAGACCTGAACCTCCCTCACTCTCACACTCAACTCTCATCATTTTCAGAAAGAAAGAAAGAAAGAAAGGAAAACAGAAGGAAAAGAGGGAGAAGAGGGCGTGAAGTAGAGGAGGAAGAAGGAGGTGGATCCTTCATCAAACCCAACTGCATGTAAGTCTTCTAACCTTCCCTCTACCCCATTTTCGATTTCCAATCCTTTGATACCACTTTCGAAGTCTGATTCTCACCCATTCTCTCTATCCCATTTTCTGTCTTGTGGTTGAAATGGTAAAGATGGTCAAGTTTGGAGCTGCCATCCTCCTGCATGTTCAAGTGTAGCGGTCTAGAAGAAGATTTGTTCCTTGCATTTCGAATTGGAGAAAAGTCTGGTGAAGTCAGTTGCTGTAGTTCGATAGTTGCCGTGGGTGACTTTGTTGGTGCCTTTCGGTTCTCGTTCGCGCGTTTTACTATTCGGTCATTCCGTGTCTCGGTGGAAGCCCCTAGCGAAATCGACATCACGATGAGTTCAACTCACGGATAGGGATGTTTTTGTGTGTCCTGAAAATGTGTCTGTTTTGAGTCATAAGGCAGTTATCTTGTTTTCGAAACATTTTGGAACCGAAAACCGTTTTTGAGCAATATCGCGTTTTTACGATTTTTATTGAAATGTTGAGCAATTTACGAAATTGTGATTTAAACGCTTTCACTGGAATATAGTCTGGAATGTGGTTTATTAAATCTGTTTTCAGGTTGGATTACGATCGGAATTCGATATGGGCGAGAAACGGAAAAGCGGAATGAGAAACGGATTGGAAATAGAGAAACAGAACCGGACGCACGGATCGTGCGCCCCTGGGCACGGACCGTGCGCCCTCTTCGGGTTGGTTGTGTGATCTTGGTAAATCACGCACGGGTCGTGCGCCCCTGGGCACGGACCGTGCGTGAGCTTCTGTTACCGATCCCCGATTTCTCATTTCGTCGCTCATTTCGATCCCAAACCACTTCTAATCTTCTTCCCAACCAATTTTAAGGATACTGCCTTACTGAAAACCTTATTTTGAACTTGTTCAACTCATGATTTTGAAAAAGAGCTTTGAAAGCCTATTTGATTGAAAAACCGAGACCCTAGTATACGTGTGGGTACACCGACTGATGGATTGACTAAATATATATATAACTATATATGTCATTGTGTATGATTATAACGCCGGATGTCTAACCATTGAATTCATCTAAACGGGTTATAGATCGATATAGAGATAAATTATCTAATAAGCTTATGTGATTGATCCTTTGGTGATCAAAATCAAGAAGATATAAATTATCTAACTCTCGAGAATTGATACGTATTGTCATATGTATCGCGTTGGGTGACGATCCGACAAGTAGCATACTAGGGAGAGTAGTCATGACCCCTTACCTAGGCCCTGAATGTGTTTTGGCGTGGTCAACTCACGGGTTACCGGGATTAGCATTGGATTGCAGTCGGTTCGTGTTAAATAAATTCACGATTTGCTTGGCATTTCGATTATAGCTTATGATAGCTAATCATCTATATTTGATGACGGTTTAATAAATTGAACCGAGTGTCGGTGAGGGGGCACGGTAGGACTCACTGAGATAATGTTATCTCACCCAATCCATATTTGTTGTTTTTTAGAGAAGCAGGGAAAAAGGAAGACTATTGTGCACGAGTAGTTGGCAGATTTACCCTTTGTTCTTTTGTTGTTCTATTTTGTTGTATAAACTTGTATTGGTTATGAGTTTTACGAACCGCTTTATGTTTCTGTTTGGTATTTGGACTCGGATATTGTATTCTGTTCGGTATGGAACCGATGAACTTCTATTTTATGAAGTAATGTTATTTCCGACTATGTGTTTATTCCGGAAAAAGTTTGTATGTCCAATACTTAAACAGGAACTGTGTCCTCTGAACTTCCGCATCTGTGCATCTTCGGTGTCTCTACACGTTAGAAATACCGGGGTGTTACATTTGGTATCAGAGCGGTTCGATCTAGTCGGACTTAGATGTTTAGAATCTCGTATGTCTTCTAAGTGTGATTCTTCTTAGTATGCTATTAGACATTGAGCCTAATCAACTTAATACTTTGTGCATATTTCGCGGAATCATGGCTGGAAGAGGTAGGAGAAACCCACCTGTTGATCCTCATCAAGAATGGATGCCGAATGTCATCGAGACTCAGCAGAAGATGATGAATGACATGATGCTAATGCAACAGCAACAGATGGCTCAAATGCAGCAGATGCATCAAGTGCCTCAACCACAACCAACTGAACTAGTCAATGCGCCAACACCTGAGGATCCCAACAGGGTGTATTTTCAGTTTCTGAAGATGAAACCCCCAACCTTCAAAGGAGGATTGTTGTGCGAAAAGGTGATGTGCAAGTATACACAATCGCAACAAGTAATATATTGATAAGTAAAGTTCGTTCCCACAGGGATTGGAATTAATCTAAGAAGTTTAAGTGATTGGAATCTTAGTGAAAAGAATTAAGTAACAAGTAAAGGTAAAGAGTTGTAAACATCATAAGTTGTGATAAAGCAGTATTAAGTTTGAAGTGATTAAAGGTGAGTTGGATAGCTCAATAGTTATGTAAATTCCCAAGAGTAATGTTCAGATAATATTAGACGCTGTAGCGTTAAGCGCTGTAGCGCTTCAGAATCAGTAGACGCTGTAGCGCCTTGGTGGCGTGCCTTTCAGTCACTTTCGTCAGGGCTATGTTACAAGACTCCTATGTTTAGGCTCTAAATAAGTTTTACCCCTGTATATTAAGCTCTTACAATATTTGCCTTATGAACTATTACTCCCCTATGTCTAGAGTTAAGTAGTGCTTCCTTTAAATGTCTTTAAAGGGTTTTCATTCATATCATTCCTTGAGTTCTCTTTGTGAACCATGTCTGAACCCACAAAGTTACCTTGTTTTAGTTGATCATTTCCAAACCAAGATTGAAAGTATTATGACACAAGGAATAAAACACAAACATCATAATATTATACAAAAGTTACTCAAGGTTCATTACATACCAAGAACAATCCAACTACAACAAAGTTAGCTCATCACAAGTTCCATCAACATAATACAACTAGAGAGTATGTATTACCGTATGAAGACAAGAGAAGAGTGGTTGCAAAAGATACACTCCAATGATCCCACGTCGCATACAAGAGATGAAGTTGAGGCGTGAGCAAAACCTTGGATGATGACTAGAAAAACTATGCTATGAAAATAAAAGCTTAAGGGTAGTGTATCAATGGAGAATAGCTACTATGTATTGTGTAGTTCTCCTCCCAAGTTACAACTACTTGTCTACGTATGTTACCTCCTAGAGAAGCAATCTTAATTAAACTAATTATTAACTAAGTCTTAATAGAATAATAATATTACATGATGATCATAAGTGTAGCGACCGAAGAATCCGGAGGAGGGATCCTTCGTTGCTTTTGAACAATGGAGCCGCCATCAATATTTATTTTTAGGAAAACATTGAAAAAACCTTTGTTTTTGGGTTCGGGGGTCGATTAAGTGCGGGGAAGGTACAAGCACCCCGCAACATCCTAAAAAGGTTACCTTTTAATTTAATGTGTAGAAAAAAAAATAGTTTAAAGAAAACACTTTAATTTACCCTTTTTTGTTATTTGCAAAAAAAACGGAAAAGAAGACTTAATAAAAATTTTAGTTTTTTGTGCTCGACGGGAGTGGGCCCCCGCTCCTACGTATCTCCGGGTGCGATGGAGAAATCAAAGCTACGTAGTTCTTGGGTAGAAAATATTTGTGTGTTGGTATTTTTTATTTTTTTTGAAAAGTTTGGGAAAACTAGAGACCGTTCATGGTGACCAAACAGATAAATCCAGAGTGGTCGTCATTAATGGCTTATTCGGAAAAGAAGGTATTTATAGCGTTCAAACAAGCCAGGCCCAGAGTGACCGCTATAGACAACCTATTTTTTGCGCGAATTCGATTTTTCGAAAGAAGGAAAAAAAGAACGGTTCGGAAGCATCACGTTGTGAAAAAAAAGCGGAGTAAGTGATAAAAAGGGGGTGCAAATAATAAAGGAGTTGTATTAAAAAGGGAGGTGTGAATAGCGTTTTGACGCTAGAAAAAAAAGTGTCACCGGGGGTGCAAATAGCGTTTTGACGCTAAAAGAAGATGGTTGCCGGGGGTGTAAATAGCGTTTTGACGCTAAAAAAAACGATTGACGGGTCTATTACCTTTTTTACTATTCTACCCTAGAGCACGTGGTTCTTGAAACGCTTTTCCTCAAAAAAAAACCTAGACTAAACAAGTGGTATTTTGAAAGCGGATTATGGAGAAAAATTCTTTTGTTGTTTTTTTTTTGTTGTCATAGTTATTATCTAAATAAAAGGGGGCCTTTTTACTTTTTTTTGAAAAAGATTTTTGTTATTATGTTATTTTTTTTAGAAAAGAGTAGTGACACTAGTAACCATTTATTTTTAAAAAAAATATTTTTTTAGTATTTGAAAAAAGCTTTATTTAAATCCGAAAATTAGTAAAAAAAAAGGAATACATTTTTTAACACCCTTTTTTTTTTAGGTTTATTTTTACTCCGAAAATTAGTAACCATTTATTAAAAAAAAAACAACCTTTTTTTTACTCTTTTTTTTACTCCGAAAATTAGTAACCATTTTTTTTAAAAAAACAACATATTTTTTTAGCACCTTTTTTAGTCCGAAAATTAGAATAATTTATAAAAAAAACACAACATTTATTCACTTTCTTTTTTAATCCGAACAAAAATTGCAATATCAAAACATCAATAATAACCACATATATATATCTATAAAAACAGCAACTTAAACTAAAAAAAACAGCAATAATATGTTCAAAAAAAAACAACCAATACTAATATTTATAAAAAAGTCAATAACTAATATTTATATAAAAAAAAGCAACTAATATATTTTTTAAAAACGTGAACAACAATAATAACAATAAAAATGGCAATGATAATATGAAAAAAATTACAATAACTAAAAAAAATACAAAAAAAAGCAACAATATTATGAATTATTACATTTTGTACCTTGAACCAATCCAAGCTTTTTTTCTTCGGATCTCTCAATACAACAAAATTTTAAACTAAAAAAAACTAAGAAGGAAGAAAAGAAGGGGAAGAAAATTTTTCTAAAAGAAACTCAAAAAAAAATTTCTTTCTCTCTTTGAAATCCTAGTTTTTTTTTTTTAGAAGATTTTTCCCCCTTTTTTTCTAAGAGTAATCCGTAGCCCCTTCTAAGATAAGGACCCCTATTTATACAAAAAAACTTGCTTCCTTCGTTTTCCTTCTTCATCCACTCTTGGATAGTGATGATGACTTTTTGATATGATGGAGGTTTGGGGGGAGTTGTTGAAGGGGAAAATAAAAGAAGACATGTGAGATGAGGGGAGATGATGGTCGAAGGTATGGGCATGGAGAAGAGAGTGCCATGTGTGAAGTGTGTGATAGGGAGAGGAATGGATGAGTGTGTGAAGAGAAAAGAAAATGAGTGTGTGAGAGGAGGGGAAGAAGTCGTAGGTATGGGGAGAGAGAGGAGGGAAGGGTTGAGTGTGGTGTTGTTTTAGGGTTGAGTGTGAGAGAGAGAGAGTGGAAGAGGAGTGAAGTGTGTGAAGTGATTGAAGTGGAAGGGGTTTGGTGAAGGGGAAGAAAAAAATAAAATGTGGGTGTGATAGAGAGGGGGAGAGCCGTAGGTGAGGGAGGAAAGAGAAAGGGAAAGAGTGAGGTTGAGTGTATTGGGAAGGGAAAAATGGGGAAGTGGGAAGTGTGGGGAAGTGGTATTGAGAGAAAAGAGGAGAGGTGGAGTGTGGAAGGGAGAAAAGAGGGGTTTGACCATGGGATAATAGGGGGTGGGGTCGAATATGGAGGGGTTTTGGGGGATGAATGTGGATGGAATTTTGGGTTAAGGGGGGATTCAATGTGGATGGCTTTTAGGGTAAAAGGGGGAAGTCGAATTAGGGTTAGGAGGAGGGGAATTAGGGTTTTGTGATGAGTTGGGTTATGGGTTGTGGGTTGGATATGGATCATGGGTTGGGTGGGGGAGTGTGAGGGTGAATTGGGCTATGGTTTAGGAATTGGGTTGGGTTTTAGATGGCCCAATCCAATTGCACCTCCATTCTTTTTTTTTTACAAACCCCCCTTATTTCCTCCTTGGCTTATTTTTTGTTTCTTTACTTCTAAATAATATTTTTTTGTGTTAAAAAAACTTGTGACAAATAAAATAATGACTAAAATAAAATAATTATTTTCATCAAAAGTAAATAAAAATTTCTCATTTTGGTTAGGACAAAATTAGGGTATTACAGCTGCCCCTCTTTATTTATATTTTGCTAGGAAATCGGAGGGATTCCGAATTTCTCGAGAAAAATAGAAATAAAGATAGAAAGACGCTAATTTTGGCCAGACTGAGGTACTTTGGTTTTTTTTTTGAAAAATCTATGAAAACTGGGTCGATTTAGACAGAAAGTAAATAGGGATCGCTGGGGATCTGAAGGAGCACTGGGGCTCTGAAGAAGCACTGGGGCTCTGAAGGTCTAGTTCAGAATCAATGCTTGGCGCATCGACTTGCGTTCGACTGAGGGACCGTCGGGGTCTGAGGGGCATGCCTAAGCCTGAAGGACCAATGGGTCTGAAGGAGCGCTTCTAGCTATGGTACTAGAGATACGGTCTGGGGGTGGCCTTTTTCGAGCGGCCATTAGGGTTAATCAGGTCCGGAACTGATATAACCACGAAGGACGTGCACTGTGTTTTTTAGGCGGACACAGCTAGTCTGAAGGGCCTGGGGCCGGATGATCCGTCGGTTGCTCGATTAACGCGACGTGCGATCTGGATTGAAGGACCATTGCTGGTCTGAAGGAGCGCCTGGGCTCAGAAGGACCGCTGGGGGTCTGAAGAATTGGTGCTAACGACACAAAATAAAATTATCTCAACAGACACTTGCAATGAATGATGCATGCGTGCATGTAGTTAAGTAATTGATGACATGATGGATGAAATGTGGAATGATTTTGTTTTTGGCTTTTGCTCTTGGCTTTTTTTCTTTTTTCATTTTTCTTTTCTTGCTCTTTTGCTCTTTTTGCACTTTAGCTCTTTATTGACTTTGCTGGCATCATCAAACTCGCATGACTCTTGACGTGGGATACGAGGGTTGCCTCAAGCAGTGGTGCCAAAGTGCAGGTTATTTAAGATTTGCTGAAGTGATTATGCGTTTGTCCTTTTTGCAAATTTGTGAGAGATCATCTCTTTTTTTTGTGATTTTTTAGAAATTTCGCAATGAATATAATGCTTGTGATCATGCACATGTTTCACAATTCAGTATTGTTTACCATGAACGTTATTTTTGCGATAATAGGGAAATGAGAGAATAAAGGAAGTGTTTAATATTCAAATGAAAACAACTGCGCAGAAAATCGCACTGTCGGAAAATTACAATGGGAGTTTAAACTACAAAAAGAAAGAGAAGAAAAAGATACAAGGAAAGCAGATCTTTTGATTGTGTGTCTTTGAAGTAATAACGCCAATCGCCCATTACCACAACTTTGAGCCTTCATCGTCCAACTTTTGGAGTTGTTGATTGCCTTTGTAGCTTAAAGTCCAACTTCTGACCCTAATTTTTGCCTGGACCGCTCTTTAGAGTTTTCAGTCCACCGGGTCGCTCTAACTTTTGCCTAGGTCGCCCTTTCGGGTTTTCAACCTAGCGAGCTTATTTTTGCTTGGCTCATCTTTCTCTTTTTTCCATATATTTCTTTAGGCATAGTACTTCTTGACTGCGTCCGAGTTCACTGGGAGTGGGAGGTCTTCACCGTCCATTTTTGTGAGAATCAATGCTCCTCCAGAGAATGCCTTCTTTACCACATAAGGCCCTTCGTAGTTAGGGGTCCATTTTCCACGGGAATCCTTTTGGATAGGCAACATCTTCTTGAGCACGAGGTCTCCTTCTTGAAACTGGCGGGGGCGCACTTTTTTATCATAAGCCCTTTTCATTCTTTGTTGGTACAACTGCCCATGACACAAAGCAACTACCCTCTTTTCTTCTATGAGGTTCAACTGATCCAGACGAGCTTGAACCCATTCTGCTTCCTCCAATTTTGTTTCCATTAGCACTCGCAGGGAGGGTATTTCCACCTCGATGGGGAAGAACTGCTTCCATCCCGTATACTAGTGAGAATGGTGTTGCCCCTGTTGACGTGCGGATAGAGGTCCGATACCCGTGCAAAGCGAAGGGCAACATTTCATGCCAGTCCTTGAAGGTCACTACCATCTTTTGCACGATCTTCTTTATGTTCTTATTTGCAGCTTCGACTGCCCCATTCATCTTTGGACGGTACGGGGAGGAATTATGATGTTGGATTTTGAAGTCGTCACACAACTCTTTCATCATCTTATTGTTCAGGTTGGTCCCATTGTCCGTGATGATCTTATTTGGAAGACCGTAGCGGCAAATCAAATCTCTCTTTATGAACCTGACAACCACTGACTTTGTTACACTGGCGTAAGAAGCGGCCTCGACCCATTTGGTGAAATAATCAATAGCGACAAGAATGAAACGATGTCCGTTTGATGCCTTGGGTTCGATGGGACCGATGACATCCATTCCCCACATTGAGAATGGCCATGGTGCTGTTAGGACATTCAGAGAGGCAGGTGGTACATGGATATTGTCGGCATAGATTTGACATTTGTGGCATTTTCTGACGTAGTTGAAGCAGTCAGTCTCCATCGACAACCAGTAGTAGCCAGCCCTTAGGATTTTCCTTGCCATGGTGTGCCCATTAGAATGGGTGCCGAACGAGCCTTCATGGACATCTTTCATAATTCTTTCTGCTTCTTCTTCTGCTACACATCTGAGGAGGACCATATCGTGATTTCTCTTGTAAAGCACTTCCCCATTTAAGAAGAAACCCATCGACAGCCTCCTAAGTGTCCTCTTATCATTCTCGGTGGCACCAGGAGGATATTCTCTGCTTGTGATATAGTGCTTGATATCGTAATACCAAGGTTTACTGTCAGGCTCTTCTTCGATTGCTACACAATGATGTGCCGGTAGGTCTCGATGTTGGATTCGGATGAATATCAGACTCTTGTCGTTATTGATGTTGAACATTGATGACAAAGTCGCCAAAGCATCGGCCAACTGATTTTCTTCGCGAGGGAGATGATGGAAAGTGATCTCTTCAAATTGTTCAACCATCTTTTGGATGTGATCATGATAAGGAATTAATTTGGAATCCCTGGTTTCCCAGTCACCTTTTGTCTGGTGGATGACTAAAGCTGAGTCCCCATATACATCGAGTCTTTTGACTTTCCATTCAAGGGCTGCTTTGATGCCTAGGACGCACGCTTCATATTCTGCAATGTTGTTGGTGCAGTAGAAACTCAGTCTAGCGGTAAACGGTATGAAGCGGTTATCAGGAGAGATCAGTACAGCTCCGACCCCGTGCCCGTATAAATTAGAAGCGCCGTCGAATAACATTCTCCACCTTTCGTTGTCCGGAGGATTCCCTTCTACGAATAGAGCCATTATATCTTCGTCTGGGAAATCGCACTGCATTGATTGGTAATCTTCGATGGGCTGGTGTGCCAAGTACTCGGCCAATGCGCTACCCTTGATTGCTTTTTGGGTGACATATAAAAGGTCGTATTCAGATAGCAGCATTTGCCAGCGAGCGATCCTCCCTGTGAGAGCGGGCTTTTCAAAAATATACTTGACTGGGTCCATTTTAGATACCAACCAAGTCGTGTGGCTCAGCATATACTGCCTCAAACGACGTGCAGCCCAGGCCAGAGCACAACACGTTCTTTCCAACAATGAGTATCTTGTCTCGCACTCGGTGAATTTCTTGCTTAGATAGTAGATGGCATGTTCCTTCTTTCCGGATTCATCATGTTGCCCCAGTACACAACCCATTGATTTGTCTAGTACTGTTAGATATAGGATGAGAGGTCTACCCTGCACAGGCGGTATTAGAATCGGTGGATTTTGGAGGTACCTCTTGATCTTTTCAAAGGCTTCTTGGCAATTATCATTCCACTTGGTTTCTTGGTTTTTGCACAAAAGCTTGAAGATGGGCTCGCATGTAGATGTTAGCTGCGATATGAACCTAGAGATGTAGTTCAATCTTCCCAGGAAACCACGAACTTCTTTTTCAGTACTCGGTGCCGGCATTTCTAGTATTGCTCGTACTTTGGCTGGATCTACTTCTATTCCCCTCTGACTGACTATGAAACCCAACAGCTTTCCCGATCTTACACCGAAAGTGCATTTGGCAGGGTTTAATCTGAGTTTGAACTTTCTGAGACGTTCGAAGAGTTTTTGCAGATTGACGATATGCTCTTCTTCAGTCTTGGATTTTGCAATCATGTCATCCACGTAAACCTCTATTTCCTTATGCATCATATCATGGAATAATGCGACCATTGCCCTTTGGTACGTTGCACCAGCATTCTTTAGTCCGAATGGCATTACTTTGTAACAGAAGGTTCCCCAGAGAGTGATGAAGGTGGTTTTCTCCATGTCTTCGGGGGCCATCTTAATTTGGTTGTATCCGGAATATCCATCCATGAAGGAGAACAGAGAGTGTTGTGCTGTGCTATCTACCAGGACATCGATGTGAGGCAAAGGGAAGTCATCTTTGGGGCTGGCTCTGTTCAAGTCTCGATAATCGACGCACATCCGAACCTTCCCGTCTTTCTTTGGGACCGGTACAATATTGGCTACCCATTGAGGGTATTTTGCTACTGCTAAAAACCCAGCATCGAACTGCTTCTTAACCTCATCTCGGATTTTCAATGACATCTCTGGTTTCATCCTTCTTAACTTTTGTTTTACCGGCGGGCATTCTGGTTTTACCGGTAACTTATGCTCGACTATGTTGGGGTCCAGTCCAGGCATGTCTTGGTATGTCCATGCGAAGACGTCAACATAGTCAAACAACAACTTAACCAATTTCTCTCGCTCGCTGTCTTTCAATGTGGTGCCAATGTTAACTTCTTTTTTGTCTTCCTCCGTGCCTAAGTTGATTGTTTCAGTTGATTCCTCGTGGGGTTCGATTATTTTTTCCTCTTGTTCCATCATTCTCATTAACTCTGGAGGGGTTTCCCAATTATCCTCAACATATTCCTCAGTTTGATTGATAGGGTGATCAAAGTTACAATATGGATTATCGGCGTTGTTATTTTCAAAGACATTTTTTTCGGATCTGCATTAGCGTAAATTAACGGAATAAAAACGAAAGAAAGAAAATAAGAAGCGAATGTAACAAGAAAAGAAAAACGAGAGTTTATTGGGAACTGAAATAACGTTGTATTGATATTAATACTGAAAGGGAAACATGCGTGCCCGAATGAAATATCCTAAGGCCTTGGGCAGAGCCAGAGGATTACATTATAGAAACATTACTTTGAACTAAAAACCACAGGAAAATCAATGATCTCCCAATTCTTGAGTCTTTTGTTTGCAGGACAAGGGCGTACAAGACTGACGATGCCTTCTTCAGTGCTTAGATCGTCCTCAACTGCGGCGATCTGATTGGGGTTCAACATTCCCGCACTCCGAAAGCTTTCCTTGATGTCGCAGATGGTGATTCTCTTCGTATTTGGCACCCTATCCTCAAGCCTGGCTAACCTCCGCTCCTTCTTTTCCTCCACAATCCTTCTCTTGTCAGTGCGATTGGGCCGATATCCTATCCCATGTCTATCCTTGTTCTCCTCTGGCTGTATTGGCGTCAGGATCCCCTGTCCGGTTTTTCCCAAGCCTCCTCCAGCTTGGTAGCCTTTTCCTAACATGCACTTAGCAACCATCACGGCAGTTTTGGATAGCTTGGGTTCTAACATAGCAGATGTATTGGCGATTTCCAATGCTTGGAAGGCAGTCTCGAGAGACTCTTCAGCAGCCTCAATGTAGCGAGTGGGAGCGGACTTATTTATCAGCATTTCTTCCTCACCGAAAATAACCACCAGCTTATTGTTGACTATGAACTTGAGCTTTTGGTGTAGAGAAGAGGGCACAGCCCCTGCCGAATGGATCCATGGTCTTCCCAGAAGACAACTGTAAGACGGATTGATGTCCATCACTTGGAAACTCACTATGAAGACCTCTGGACCTACCTGTACAGGTAACTCCATCTCTCCGATAACCTCTCTTTTAGACCCATCGAATGCCCTGACCAGTGTAGAACTGGGTTTCATGTATGAACAGTCTACGTCTAGTTTGTTCATGGTTGATTTGGGTAGTACATTCAGGGACGATCCGTTGTCGATGAGTACTCGAGCTAGAGAGTACTCTCCACATTTCACGGAGATATGCAAAGCCTTGTTGTGCCCTCTTCCCTCGACGGGGATCTCGTCATCTGTGAAGGTGAGGTAATTGTTTGCAACGATATTTCCGACGATCCCGTCAAACTGACCAACTGAGATGTCTTGAGCGACATGGGCCTCATTCAATACTTTTGTCAATGCCTGCACGATGGGCATCAGAACTGAGCAATAATGACAACAGAGATATCTTTGCGGGAGTTTGGTTCAGTTGATCAACCACCTTATACTCGCTTTGTCTCATAAGCTTCAGAAATTCACTGGCTTCTTGCTCGGATAACGTCTTCTTTCCTGCATTCTTATCGACAGGTTCCTGCTCTGTGCTTTTGCCCTTACGGGCTCTTTCCTCCCCTTCTTTTGTTCGGTCCTCACTAGGCCCTCCAGGGGCATAGAAGCGCCCACTTCGAGTCATACCACCGGTCCCTGAGATGTTAATGACATCTGGGTTGGTCTGAACCTTCATATCGTAACTCCACGGGACTGCATTGGTGCTTTTAAAGGGAAACGGAACTGGCACTTGAATGGTGATTGGTCTAGGCACAGTGGGAGCTGGCTGTGTGTTCTTCTTGTAATGGATTTCCAGTGGTTTCCTGATATTCTTGCTTTGGTCAATGCTTGACTGGAGCGTTGACACGTCTTCCTCTTTCTTTTGAAGACCTATTTGTATTATGTGTCGGTCTAACAAGTCTTGCAGGATTGGCTTGAATGCTTCACAGGCCCCGACACAAAGGGGATCAACACACGAACCCTTTCCGGTACATCCTATCATAATGATTCCGAAGTGACACAAATTAGCATGGATGAGGTCCAGAGGTGTGACAATGTCTTCCACTTTTCTGACCAATAATTGCCCCTCAACTTCCTCAATGGCATTGACAGAGGTTTTCCCGTGCCCCGGCAGAGGGTTAGTGGCAACGTTCGGACCATCTTCTGCGAAAGTTAACCATTTAGATTCAATTAAATCTTGTACTACATATTTCAATGCCTTGCAATTTTCTGTCGAATGGCCAACTGCCCCGGCGTGGAATCCACAGCTCGCCTCTGGGTCATAGCTCCTAGGGAAAGGAGGTTGAAGGGGTCTCATTGGACGGGGAGTGATCAAGTTGTGACTGATGAGGTGATTGAATAGGTCTGTGTATGACATGGGTATTGGGTCGAAATTGGCGGGCTTTCTTTCTTGGTAGTTTTGTGGTCTATAGCCTGGGTTGATTTGGTGAGGTGGGGCTTGTGGTGTTTGAGTAGGTATTTGTAAAGTCTGTCGGGGGTTGTTGTAGGGAGGCTTTCCGGATCCAGAGATGGCATTAGCTTCGCCCTCCTTCTTTTTGGGAAAACCTGAGAAGGGCCTTTTCTGATTGCTAGTTCCAGCGGAGCTATATGCAATCTTCCCGTTTCTCCATCCATTCTCTAGTCTTTCTCCGATGACGATCATATCTGAAAAGTTTGAAGACACGCTCCCAATCAACCTGTCGTAGAAAGGTGATTGAAGAGTATCCATGAACATTGATACCATCTCTTTTTCTAACAACGGTGGTACCACCTGTGCAGCCAAACCTCTCCAGCGTTGGGCATATTCTTTGAAGGACTCATTGTCTCTCTTCGTCATGCTCTGCAAGCTGTGTTCTATCGGGAGCCATGTCAATGTTATATTTGTATTGCCTCAAAAATGCATCGGCTAGGTCTTTCCAGCATCTGATATGGGCACGTTCTAATTGCATGTACCAGCTCGAAGCTGCCCCAGACAGACTATCTTGGAAGTAGTGGATGAGCAATTTGTCGTCGTGAGCAAACGCCGCCATTCTCCTGCAGTACATGGTTAAGTGGCTTACAGGGCAAGTCGACCCTCTGTACTTGTCGAAGTCTGGCACCTTAAATTTTGGAGGGATGACCACGTTAGGGACGAGGCACAAGTCATAAGCATCTCTCGCACCAACATTGGATCCCTCAACTGCTCTCAACCTTTCCTCAAGCATTTGTAGTTTGTCTTGGGCTTGAGGGTTCTCCATAGAGTGATTGTGAGGGAGCCCACTCATACCATAGTAAGGATGGATCATCGGAACTATGGCTGGGTTCACATTTGGGGTATGTGAATGAGTGGGATTCCTGAGGTTGGAACCTTGAGCTTGAGCGTCAGCTATCGGCGGTGGAGGGAAGCCAAGTGGGAGTCTTTGTGGTACAACGACGGGGGTCGGGTTTTGAACTTGTGGTGCCCCCTGGATTACCATCGTGACCCGTTGGTGTAAGCTGTTGTTGGCCCGCGACTCCTGAGGGACCGACTTCTGGACTAGCATTGACTGTCGGAGGTGTGTAACCTTGTGGAAGTCCGTAAGGAGGCCATATGTAACCCTGGTCATTAGTCCCAGTGGGGGGCACTGTATGCGGGATCCCGAGTCCATTGGGAGGAGGAGGGTTGGTAACTTGATTCTCCGTATTCCCAGCGGAGACATCTTCACTTGTGTCTTTGTCCCTCAGAGTTTGTAAGACCTTTAAGATTTCAGCCATCTGTTCTTTCATCCCATCTATTTCTGCCCTAAGCTCTTGATTGCCTAGGTCTTGGGGTGGATTGCCTTGATCCGGGATATCTTGAGGCGGATTGTCCTGATTTTCTTCCATGTTTCTGGCCTGAGAACGAGTCCAATAGCGATGTTGACGCACCAGCTTGTCTTTTACTCTCTGTTGGTGGGACACATGTTATGAGTATATGTATGAGTATATGAATGGATGAAAATGCGAATGATGCATGTGTGCATGAGTCTTATTGTTTTAGGTCGGGAATTGCAAGCGCATCCTGATTTGTCATAAGTACGCAGATTAAAGTTCCACAATATTTTCAAGATAAAGGATCAGTATGTGAGACAAACAAACTTCATTGATGGAGGAGAGTACAACATTTTGGAAATAAAACTTCGAAAAGAAAAGTACAATGTTCTTTAAATTTCACTCAAATACATATGGCTTTCATTTTTCCACTCCTCCCTCTTTTTCTACTAGTAGCGCTGCCAGCCTTCTCTCGGAGTTCGGCAATCAGAACCTCGCAAAACTCCATGAATTCGGAAACTTGGACCGGGGTGTTAAACGGGTGCATTGCCGCGTTAGCCTCCTTTAGACGTTTGGGGATTCCTACGATAGCTTGATCGGCCAGCCATGCCAACTTTGAGAATCTGTCTTTCCAGTATAAGCTTTCATTCTTCAACTCTACGAAGACTTCATGGTTTTCTATCTTGCTGACCAACTCCACGAAGCGGTTCTCCCAATAGATGCTTTCTGTCTTCAGCTGGTGGTAGACCTCCTCTTGATATCTGATATGGTCGTTCAGCTCATCAGATTTTTCATGCTCCCTTCTTAAGGCTTGCTGGTATTCTCGGAGTATCTCTTCAATGGTATCTTTATCCTGCTTGATACTTTTCACTTGCTCTTCAAATTCGGCTGCCATCATCCGGGACTCTCTCTTTGATACCATTAGTAGGCTCTGTGCGGTCTTTTCAGCCATCATTGATTCTTCCCATAACTTTTTCCATTTGTATGTATCATCGATGGCTTGGTTCATTTTCAGGTTGCAACGTTTTATTTCCTCTTTCGCTCCTCTTAGGTACCTTTGAACCTCTAGTTTGTCCTTTTGTTCAATCTTGAGCTGCTTGCGGCTGTCTTCCACGGCCACTGACTTACTTGTGTTCTCCTCCTTCAACTTCTGGTTTTTTAGGAGCACTTTCTCTAACTCTGCCTGTAAGCCCTTCTTTTCTTCCTCGGCCTTTGACAATGCCATTTTAAGCTTATCTAAATCTTCGACAGTGGGAAGGGTAGGTTCAGGTATTTCTTCCTCAACCCATAGTGCACTTTGGTAAGGCAATTCGGGTGTCTTGGATCCTCTTTTGGAGCCATTGACGAAAGGTGGTTTCCTTATCGCCAGCTCTTCTTAGTAAGCTCTTGTCCCTTGCGGACGACCATATCCCACGCTTGAGAAATCTTCCGGAGCATGTCAACCTCTTTTGGGCTTCCTTCATGGAGGTAAAAAGGGATTAACATGTCTTCGGTGGGCGGATTTCGCATGGGGTACCCCAGCTGTCTTAGAGTTAGAGAAGGATTGTAATTTATGCATCCTCTTGTCCCCATGAGCGGGACGTTTTGAAAGCTTCCGCATTGAAAAACTACTGTGGGCCTCTCTTTCCACCATGATGGGTGCCAACGAACCTTATATTCATGAAGGCCCCCCAGCACTTGCAACCATTCACCAGTGTTCATTGCCTTCACATCACACCCTCTGGCGTCTTCAATTGGGCCTTCTACCCTGACTTTGTTAACGAAAGCATGGGTGAGAAGCCAAACATACAGGGCGTGCAGGCAGCAAGATATCCTTTTTCCCCTTAGCTCACTATAATGAGTGAAAGTACAGTAAGTGTCTGCAAGCATGGCAGGAATCGGATCTTTGAAGGATAAGAAGACGCCAATAGCTGTTGTGTCCACATATCTTTCAAGGCGTGGAAATAGGACAATGCCAAAGATAGTCAAAGCTAACACCTGCTTAAAAGGACCCCAATTTCTAGCGTCGGCGAAGAATTTCATTTGGCCTTCCAGATACTCTTGTGGGAATCCTGCAATGCCATTTCGATTTTTCTTCCGGAGCTTCAAGTTCTCTTTGCTGGTTTGTAACATTGAGGCGGGCTTCTCATCTGTGTAGTATTGTCCCTGATACTGGTAGGGTCCCTTGTCTTGTTGAGGAAAGCCGAAGATCTGTGTATATTCTTCCAGGGTAGGTGCCATCTGGAAATTTTTGAAAGTGAAGCGTCTTAATGAAGAGTCGTAGAACTGGCTCAAGGCGGCAATGGCATCCGTTTGTACGTCCAATTGTAGTAACATAATAATCTTCCCATACACCCTATCAAAAGACCTGCGCTCGATGGGCGGCAATCGACCAGCACATTCCCTTAGACTTGTTAGATTAGGCTGCTTCACTATAGGGTAGTTCAGAGTTTGGATTGCTTCACAGTTTGATCCCATATTGCCTTGCTTATGACGAAACTTTCGAACCTCTTACAATTCCCGGCAAACCTAAATGAGATGAATAGCATGCAATGTGAGGATTTTTTTTGTATATTTTTTTTTTGTGAAATAAGGATGATGTATGATGAATTAAAGAAAGACGTTACATGCGTTAATAAAAGCATATTTTGGTGATTCCAATTTTGAGGAACATTAACCATGTCACATAAAATATACGTAAAGGAAAAAGAATAAATGGTTTTCATTGTTTGATTTTTTTTGAAAGATAAAAAGTTTTTTGCGATGATGCAACAGGGTAGGTGAATTGCTTTTGTGTCCTAAACAGGTTATGTCTTACATATAGGTCACGGTCTAGGGTCACTTATGTGATCAACCTCTCAGGTAGTTCTATTCACTTCCTCACAAAGGTTTCCAGAGCTAAAATCCCTTTCACGATATGACCCACAACGATAGCGAGCTACCTGGTGTGGGATGCCGCGAAAGAGCATACTCTGGTTGAGATTTTCATGAGAGTCAGACAGATAAATCCAGAATGACTGTCACTAGTCATCTCCACTCGTCCTAAGTTATTTTTCAGACCCGGGTATAGGGCCCCACTCAGAAGTGTGTGAATAAATAGGTGTAGGTGATGTGTGTGATATAAGCAACCTAAACTACCCAAACTGCAAAAGAGCAAACAGATAGCGATATAAAAGTCTTCTACCCTAAGGTTTGCAAGAAAACAAATAGCAGAATAAAAGTCTTCTACCCTAAGATTCAATATGCGAATATAAAGACTAAGGGTAAATAAAGTACTAAACTAATAATTTACACATTTAATTAAATTAGGCTTGACCCTCTAAAAAAAGTCCCCAGCGGAGTCGCCAGCTGTAGCGACCGAAGAATCCGGAGGAGGGATCCTCGTTGCTTTTGAACAATGGAGCCGCCATCAATATTTATTTTTAGGAAAACATTGAAAAAAACCTTTGTTTTTGGGTTCGGGGGTCGATTAAGTGCGGGGAAGGTACAAGCACCCCGCAACATCCTAAAAAGGTTACCTTTTAATTTAATGTGTAGAAAAAAAATAGTTTAAAGAAAACACTTTAATTTACCCTTTTTTGTTATTTGCAAAAAAAAACGGAAAAAAGACTTAATAAAAATTTTAGTTTTTTGCGCTCGACGGGAGTGGGCCCCCGCTCCTACGTATCTCCGGGTGCGATGGAGAAATCAAAGCTACGTAGTTCTTGGGTAGAAAATATTTGTGTGTTGGTATTTTTTATTTTTTTTGAAAAGTTTGGGAAAACTAGAGGACCGTTCATGGTGACCAAACAGATAAATCCAGAGTGGTCGTCATTAATGGCTTATTCGGAAAAGAAGGTATTTATAGCGTTCAAACAAGCCAGGCCCAGAGTGACCGCTATAGACAACCTATTTTTTGCGCGAATTCGATTTTTCGAAAGAAAGAAAAAAAAGAACGGTTCGGAAGCATCACGTTGTGAAAAAAAGCGGAGTAAGTGATAAAAGGGGGGGTGCAAATAATAAAGGAGTTGTATTAAAAAGGGAGGTGTGAATAGCGTTTTGACGCTAGAAAAAAAAGTGTCACCGGGGGTGCAAATAGCGTTTTGACGCTAAAAGAAGATGGTTGCCGGGGGTGTAAATAGCGTTTTGACGCTAAAAAAAAACGATTGACGGGTCTATTACCTTTTTTACTATTCTACCCTAGAGCACGTGGTTCTTGAAACGCTTTTCCTCAAAAAAAAACCTAGACTAAACAAGTGGTATTTTGAAAGCGGATTATGGAGAAAAATTCTTTTGTTGTTTTTTTTTTGTTGTCATAGTTATTATCTAAATAAAAAGGGGGCCTTTTTACTTTTTTTTGAAAAAGATTTTTGTTATTATGTTATTTTTTTTAGAAAAGAGTAGTGACACTAGTAACCATTTATTTTTAAAAAAAAATATTTTTTTTAGTATTTGAAAAAAGCTTTATTTAAATCCGAAAATTAGTAAAAAAAAAAGGAATACATTTTTTAACACCCTTTTTTTTTTAGGTTTATTTTTACTCCGAAAATTAGTAACCATTTATTAAAAAAAAACAACATTTTTTTTACTCTTTTTTTTACTCCGAAAATTAGTAACCATTTTTTTTAAAAAAAACAACATTTTTTTTAGCACCTTTTTTAGTCCGAAAATTAGAATAATTTATAAAAAAAACACAACATTTATTCACTTTCTTTTTTAATCCGAAAAAAAAATTGCAATATCAAAACATCAATAATAACCACATATATATATCTATAAAAACAGCAACTTAAACTAAAAAAACAGCAATAATATGTTCAAAAAAAAACAACCAATACTAATATTTATAAAAAAGTCAATAACTAATATTTATATAAAAAAAAGCAACTAATATATTTTTTAAAAACGTGAACAACAATAATAACAATAAAAATGGCAATGATAATATGAACAAAATTACAATAACTAAAAAAAATACAAAAAAAAAGCAACAATATTATGAATTATTACATTTTGTACCTTGAACCAATCCAAGCTTTTTTCTTCGGATCTCTCAATACAACAAAATTTTAAACTAAAAAAAACTAAGAAGGAAGAAAAGAAGGGGAAGAAAATTTTTCTAAAAGAAACTCTAAAAAAAAAATTTCTTTCTCTCTTTGAAATCCTAGTTTTTTTTTAGAAGATTTTTCCCCCTTTTTTTCTAAGAGTAATCCGTAGCCCCTTCTAAGATAAGGACCCCTATTTATACAAAAAAACTTGCTTCCTTCGTTTTCCTTCTTCATCCACTCTTGGATAGTGATGATGACTTTTTGATATGATGGAGGTTTGGGGGGAGTTGTTGAAGGGGAAAATAAAAGAAGACATGTGATGGGGAGATGATGGTCGAAGGTATGGGCATGGAGAAGAGAGTGCCATGTGTGAAGTGTGTGATAGGGAGAGGAATGGATGAGTGTGTGAAGAGAAAAGAAAATGAGTGTGTGAGAGGAGGGGAAGAAGTCGTAGGTATGGGGAGAGAGAGGAGGGAAGGGTTGAGTGTGGTGTTGTTTTAGGGTTGAGTGTGAGAGAGAGAGAGTGGAAGAGGAGTGAAGTGTGTGAAGTGATTGAAGTGGAAGGGGTTTGGTGAAGGGGAAGAAAAAAATAAAATGTGGGTGTGATAGAGAGGGGGAGAGCCGTAGGTGAGGGAGGAAAGAGAAAGGGAAAGAGTGAGGTTGAGTGTATTGGGAAGGGAAAAATGGGGAAGTGGGAAGTGTGGGGAAGTGGTATTGAGAGAAAAGAGGAGAGGTGGAGTGTGGAAGGAGAAAAGTGGGGTTTGACCATGGATAATAGGG